>OY821521.1:9905365-11212865 GCA_963682025.1 Cordilura impudica | reverse complement strand
ACTTTTTTCTAAGTTTAAGGAACTATTTACAAAAAAAATACATATTTCACTTTCTTATAGTTACTTAATATTATGGGTATTCACGTTTGTACTCAATATTTAAAACTTCGTACTTTACAGAGAGCTTTTTAAGAGAGGTTTCTATTTCCTGGCTTAACGATCACTTAATCTACTGGAGTCGATCATTTTTGTAATATCTTTATTCTCATTTCTATTTGTTAATCGAAAACTTTTTTATAAAAATTTATATTAAAATGGTACGGATATGAAATGGGCACTTTTTAATAATACACCTGCTTGATATATGACCTTTTGATAAAGGTCAAATTTTATGCTTTATAATTCAAATATTTTACTTTATCGTAAGCATGTGAAATTGAGCTTCCTATATACCGATTCCATGGTCTACTCATCGACCTGAACTGGCCATTTTTGAAACCATTTTATTCTCGAACTTAACAAATGATTCTTGTTAATCGCAACGTCTTATACACTATTTTTCGATAAAAGTTAATTTTGGAAAAAGAAAATGTTTTCAAAGGCCTTATTTGAAAAATACACTTTTTTGACAGTTTTTTTTTTAAAGCTATTTTTATTTAAAAAAAGTACTTAATAGGAAAAAATTACTATATATTTTTTTTTTTTTTTTTAAAAATTACATTTATTACAAAGGATACTTTTTTTTATAAAAAGGTACCTTTATGTGAAAAAGGTACTTAATAGGAAAAATGTACTTTTTTAATTTTATTTTTTATTGATTTTTTTAAGAACATTTATTTCAGAGGATACTTTAATTTAATTTTTTCAAAAAGGTACTTTAGTATGGAAAAAGGTATTTTTATTTCAAAGAGGTACTTGTATTTGAAAAAGGTTAATTGAAAAAGGCACATTTATTTGAAAAGTCACTAAATATGAAAAAAGTACTTTTTTATTTAACTTTGTCTTGGAAGTTTTTTTTAAGGTAATTTACTTCAGAGGGACTTTTATTTAAAAAATATACTTTTATTTGGAAAAGGTACGTTTATTTGAAGAAAGGTATTTTTATTTGAAAAAGGTATTTGTATTAAAAAAGATAGTTTAATATGAAAAACATATTTTTTTTTGTAAAAGGTACTTTAATTTGAAAAAATGTTTTTATTTCAAATAGGTACTTTTATTTGAAAAAGGAACTGTTAATTGAAAAAGGCACATTTATTTGAAAAAAACAGTTAATATGAAAAAAGTCCTTTTTTATTTAACTTTATCTTGAATGTTCTTTTTTTAGGTAATTTACTTCAGAGGTACTTTTATTTTAAAAATATAACTTTATCTGGAAAATGTACTTTTATTTCAAAATGGTACTTTTATTTGAAAAGGGAATTTTTATTAAAAATGGTACTTTAATATGAAAAAAGTACTTTCATTTGTAAACGGTACTTTTATTGGAAAAAGGTATTTTTATTTCAAAGAGGTACTTTTATTTGAAAAAGGTACTGTTAATTGAAAAAGGCACATTTATTTGAAAAAAGCACTTAATTTGAAAAAAGTTCTTTAAAAAGTTTTTTATTTAACCTTATCTTGAATGTTCTTTTTTAAGGTAATTTACTTCAGAGGTACTTTTATTTAAAAAATATCGTTTTTTTCTGAAAAATTTACTTTTATTTGGAAATGGTACTTTTATTTATAAAGATACTTTTATTTGAAAAAGGAATTTTTATTAAAAAAGGTACTTTAGCATTAAAAAAGTACTTTTATTTGTAAAATGCACATTTATTGGAAAAAGTTATTTCTATTTCAAAGAGGTACTTTTATTTGAAAAAGGTAGGTAATATGAAAAAAGTACTTTTTTATTTAACTTTGTTTTGCACGTTTTTTTTTAAAGGTAATTTATTTCAGAAGTTACTTTTATTTAAAAAATATACTTTTATTTGAAAATGGTACTTTTGATTGAAAAAGGTATTTTTATTTGAATAACGTACTTTTATTGCAAAAAGGTACTGTTATTTGAAAAAGGCACTTAATATGAAAAAAGTACCTTTTTTATTAATTTTGTTTAAATGTTTTTTTAAAGGTAATTTACTTCACAGGTTACTTTTATTTTAAAAATATACTTTTATTGGAAAAAGGTACTTTTATTGCAAAAAGATACTGTTATTTGAAAAAGGTACTTAATAAGAAAAAAGAACTATACTAAGTTTATTTTTTAATGTCTCTTTTTTATTTTTTTATTTTTTGAAAAAAGTACATTTATTCCAAAGAGTACTTTAATATAAAAAGGAGCTTAATAAAAAAAGGTACTTTTTAATTTTGCTTTTTCTTGAATATTTTTTTTTAACAGAGCATTTATTTCAGAGAATACTTTAATTTAAAAAAAGTACTTCTATTTGAAAAATTTACTTTTCTTTGAAAAATATACTTTTTTTGAAAAATGTACTTTTATTTCAAAAAGGTACTTTTATTTGAAGAGGTACGTACTGTTATTTGAAAAAGGCAGTTTTATTTTAAAAAGGCAAATAATATGAAAAAAGTATTTGTTTTTATTTAACTTTGTCTTGAATGTTTTTTTAAAGGTAATTTACTTCAGAGGTTACTTTTATTTAAAAAATATACTTTTATTAATTAAATTGAAAAGGCACATTTATTTATTAATTGAAAAAGGCACATTTATTTGAAAAAAGCACTTAATTTGAAAAAAGTCCTTTAAAAGTTTTTTATTTAACCTTATCTTGAATGTTCTTTTTTTAAGGTAATTACAATTCAGAGGTACTATTATTTTAAAAATATAACATTATCTGGAAAATGTACTTTTATTTAAAATGGTACTTTTACTTGGAAAAGGTACTTTTATTTGAAAGAGGAATTTTTATTAAAAAAGGTACTTTAATATGAAAAAATTACTTTTATTTGTAAAAGGTACTTTTATTGGAAAAAGTTATTTTTATTTCAAAGAGGTACTTTTATTTGAAAAAGGTACTGTTAATTAAAAAACGCACATTCATTTGAAATAGGCACTTAATATGAAAAAAAGTATTTTTTTTTATTTAACTTTGTCTTGATTGTTTTTTTAAAGGAAATTTACTTCAGAGGTTACTTTTATTTAAAAAATATATAAATATAAAAAATATTTGGAAATGGTACTCTTATTTGGAAAAGGAACGTTTATTTGAAGAAAGGTATTTTTATTTGAAAAAGGTACTTTTATTAAAAAAGGTACATTAATATGAAAAAAGTATTTTTATTTGTAAAAGGTACTTTTAATTAAAAAAGTTTTTTTTTCGAAAAAGTTACATTTACTTCAGAGGGTACTTTTATTTGAAAAAGGTACTTTTATTTGGAAAGGATGCTTTTACTTGAAAAGGATACTTTTATTTGAAGACTGAACTTTTATTTGAAAAAGGCACTTACGTAGTATTAAAAAATTATTGTATATTAAATTTACTTCTTCTTGAAAATAGGTAATTTTTGTTTTTAAAATTTACTCTTGCGCGAAAAAATTTTATTGTAATTGAAAATTTACATTTTTTTAAAAAAGATTTGTTTTTTGGAACAGGTACTGTAATTTGAAAAAGGCAGTTTTATTTTAAAAAGGCAAATAATATGAAGAAGGTACTTTTTTATTTAACTTTGTCTTAAATGTTTTTTTTTCAAAGGTAATTTACTTCAGAGGGTACTTTTATTTGAAAAATGTACTTTTATTTGAAAAATGTACTTTGATTTGAAAAAGGTATTTTTATTTTAAAAAGATATTTATATTAAAAAAGGCACTTTAATATGATAAGAGTACTTTTATTTGAAATAGGTATTTTTTTTAAATAAATTTATTTTATTTCAAATGTTTTTTCTTTTTTTTTGGAAAGGGTACACTTACATCAGAGGGTAATATTATTTGAAAAAGGTACTTTTATTTGAAAAGGACAATTTTATTGAAAAAAAAAAAAAAAATTACGTTAAAATATTGTATGTTAAATTTACTTTTTCTCGAAAAAAGATAATTTCCTTTTGCACGAAAAAACTTACTTTAATTTAAAACTTTACATTTTCTTAAAAA
This sequence comes from Cordilura impudica, assembly GCA_963682025.1. NCBI lineage: Eukaryota > Metazoa > Arthropoda > Insecta > Diptera > Scathophagidae > Cordilura > Cordilura impudica. The sequence goes on along the minus strand of OY821521.1, from coordinate 11,208,838 downwards.
AGATACTTTAATTTAAAAAATGTTGTTTTATTTAAAAAAAAAAACATTTTGTTTTGATAGATAAGATAATTTTAATTGAAAAAGAACTTAATAGGAAGAAAAACTTATTTTTTAAATTTACTTTTTCTTGATTTTTTTTAAAGGTTTTTATTTTGAAAAGGTACTTTTATTTAAAAATGGCACTTTTTTTTGAAAAGAGCACTTAATAGAAAAAAATACTTTTTAAATTAACTTTTTCTTGAAAAAAGGTACTTTAGTTTTAACATTTAATTTTGAACGAAAAAAAATTTACTTTTATTTGAAAATTAACATTTTCCTAAAAAATAAACCTTTATTAAAAAATAGTATCTTCATTTGAAATAAGCAATTTTTTTGGAAAAGGTACTTTTATATGAAAAAGAACTTGGGAAGAAAGCACTTATTTTTTAAATTTACTTTTTCTTGAATTTTTTTTGTTTGAAAAATGTACATTTATCTTAGAGGGTACTTTTATATTTAAAAGAGTAATTTTATTTGGAAAAGGTACTTTTATTTGAAAATTGTACTTTTTTTTTGAACAAAGCACTTAATAGGAATAAATGCTTTTTTAAATTTACTTTTTCTTGAAAAAAGGTACTTTTAGCTTTAAAATTTCCTTTTGCACGAAAAAAGCTAATTTATTTGGATACGTTGGTTTTAAAAATGTACCTTTATTTGAAAAGTATTTTTATTTCAAAAAAGTCTTTCTATTTGAAAAATTTACTTTTTCTTAAAAAATTTACGTAAAAATATACTTCAAATAAAAAATTTTAAATGTAAAATTTTTTCCGGAAAAAGGAACTAAAAATTAAAATTTATTTTATTTAAAAAAGTACCCTTTTTTGTGAAGAAAGTACTTTTTAAACCATTTTTTTTATCTTTTTATACTGACAATTTCATTTTTTTTGAAAAAGAAAATGTTCTTTTTTGGAAAACAAAATATCTGTTCGGTAGATGTGTTTCTTTTTTAAGTTACCTAGTTCTCTGTTATAAATAGAGAAATGATAGAAAATATTGTAATTATTTTCTTTATTTACGGCACCGTGTGAATACCCCTACTAATAGTGTGTCGGTGTTCCCCAAAGTGAGAGTGGTCTTGTTTGCATTGTAAATAATCCGTCCATTTACAGTCTAAAATACTTACTGACTTCATTTGGTTTACATAAGGGACGACCCTTATCTGTAAGGCGTATTATTTGTGGTCGCGTATATATATCCGAGGTGGAAGCTGATCTTTCAAAAGCTAATAGGAATTCAAAAATTTTAAGAAATGAATACAACTCTAAAACGAAATATGATTATGAAAATAAATTCCATTTTAATACTTTTAATTTTTTCCGAAATACTGGATTTCGGCAAAGCCGTGCCAGAGAATTCCGATGAATCTAAATGGGAGTGATTGTTAGTAGCATCCGAGGCTATAGAAGTGGGGGTACTTAAATTGGTACAACTTTGTGGATGACTTCTTTGTTGATTACTCCATGGCGGCAATGTTGATTCATCTGAAGTTGATATCACGTGTTTGCGGCGCGATAATGTGGGAGACTCAAAATGCACCGGTCTGAATTCTTTTCGATTTGATTGTGGTGAAACCTGAGGTGTCCATACAGGCTGGAAAGGCGGTGGCGGTGGTGTTGGAGTTGTCGATTTCTTATGTTCACTCAAATTTGACCAAGACGAGGTAGGGGTTTGAGTTTTTGGTGTCCATATGCCTAATTGGAGAGGAAATGTCACAGTGATGGAATTTTGAAATAAAACAATAATTTTTAATTTACACCAAAAACAAATGAAACGACATTAATTATTGTAGTACTTGTTGGTGAAAACGATGAATGAACCATAGAAGAAGAAAAAGAGAAAAACTAAACCAAATCAAATCAAATCAAATCAACATCAGCAGCATATAAAAAGACCTTCTCTATTCCTCCTAACACAGTGAATAGAAAACAAAAATACACCACCTCTTTAAATCATAATTATAAATGAATGTAGAAAAAGTGGCAGAATATTTAACAGAAACAAATAAAAATTTAAATGTTGGCAAAAAAGTCACAGTTGGCATCTGTTCAAGAATTAAGAAAAAAAAAATAAAAAACAATAAAAAAAAAAATATAAACAAGAATAGCAATCTACTCAAAATGATGCTGATCGTGACGATGATCGAGGCGATGAGTCATGTTCTTATGTTTTTTCATATATTTTTTGTTTTTTTTGTTTTCTATGTAGACTTAAATATGGGTATTAAAGAGGATGCCGTACGGTGGGGAAATCCTCAAAACTGTTAATTTTATTATTCTTAAGAAGTTTTAATTAATTAATTTAAGTAACGTGTAAATTTTAGTTAAAATTTTGATGTCATTGTGGTTTAAAAGTTCAAGGCAAATTTTATTTTAATACAAGTTTCCATATTTTATATTATTAAGATTTAAAGAAATAATAAATATTGTTGTGTGAAATGATTTATAATATATATATATATATATAATTTTTTTGTATATTTTAATCAGACCGTTTCGTTGTTCTAACTTAAAACATCGCAGAGTGTCACCGCACTGAAATAAATTTTATTTTATTTTGGCTGCGGAGTTTTTCATATTCTTTCTCTTATGTTCCCATATTTATATAATATTGTTGTGGTGAATACTAATTTTGTAAACAGAAAACATGTTTTTGTGGTTATAAAGAAATTATTAATTAAAATAGAAATTATTTCGAAAATAATAAGTAAATTTAAATTTAATGTTATTAATTTAATTTCATTTACACCAAACAGATCTTAAAAAAAATCATGTGAGTCCGATCGCAAGGGAGATGTGTAAACATCTAGTAATTAAAGATTTTTTATAGCACTGTCTTAAAATCAAACAGAAAGCGCATCACTTAGTATTATTATTATTTATTATTTTAACCGGTTAATTTTTAATTTTTCGTTTTTCGTTTTTCATTTTTCATTTTTAATTTTTCACTTTTTTTTTATTTTTCGTTTTTTTTTATCATTTTTAATTTTTAATTTTTAATTTTTAATTTTTAATTTTTAATTTTTAATTTTTAATTTTTAATTTTTAATTTTTTAATTTTTAATTTTTAATTTTTAATTTTTAATTTTTAATTTTTAATTTTTAATTTTTAATTTTTAATTTTTAATTTTTAATTTTTAATTTTTAATTTTTAATTTTTAATTTTTAATTTTTAATTTTTAATTTTTAATTTTTAATTTTTAATTTTTAATTTTTAATTTTTAATTTTTAATTTTTAATTTTTAATTTTTAATTTTTAATTTTTAATTTTTAATTTTTATTTTTAATTTTTAATTTTTAATTTTTAATTTTTAATTTTTAATTTTTAATTTTTAATTTTTATTTTTTAATTTTTTATTTTGCAATTTTTATTTTTAAATTTTAATTTTTTATTTTTAATTTTTTATATTTAATTTTTTATTCTTAATTTTTTATTTTTCATTTTTTATTTTTCATTATTCATTTTTAATTTTAGTTTTTCATTTTTCATTTCTTATTTTTCATGTTTAATTTTTTATTTTTAATTTTTTATTTTTAATTTTTTAGTTTTAATTTTTAATTATTCATTTTTTATTTTTCACTTTTCCTTTTTATTTTTTTTTCAGTTTTTTATTTTTCATTTTTTATTTTTTATTTTAAATTTTTCATTTTTCAATTTTATTCTTAATTTTTTATTTTCCATTTTTATTTTTTTTTCATCTTTCATTTTTCGTTTTTCATTTTTTATTTTTCATTTTTCGTTTTTCATTTTTCATTTTTCATTTTTTTTTTAATTTTTAATTTTTCATTTTTCATTTTTTATTTTTCATTCTTTATTTTTCATTTCTCATTTTTTATTTTTCATTTTTAATTTTTCATTTTTTATTCTTAATTTTTAGTTTTTTATTTTTAATTTTTTTTAATTTTTTATTTTTCATTTTTAATTTTCAAACAGGTTATCATAATATCATAATTTTTCACCAATACAATCACATTTTGTCTTACGACTCACATCTTACGCTCACATGTTACGCTTACATGTTACGCTATTTTTGAAATTTACCCCCTGCGCGTATAAATGTTTACACATCAAAAATAATACGAGAATATAATTTCTTAAGCAATTAAGGAGAGATATATGCAAAATGTAAACAATGAAATTGGTAATTTTCGCCTTCGACATAATCTGTTGTGGTATTGGGTATTTTTTTTTACGCAACGTTAAATCGTCTCGCACCGGTCTAGTTGTGCTTACACCCTTAGACCATTTTGATAATAATGGGCATATACATTTCTATATGAGTTTATAAGACAAATTTTAAAAGAAAATTTGCTATAAATTAAAAGGAAAACATTTTATGAATAATACTTATTTTATAAATTTGTTTAAAAATATCGACTATAGTACATATACGTGTATCAAGGTAGAAACACAACTGGGACGAACGACGAATTTCGCACCGCTCGACGAATGAAATACAATTACAACAATTCGTTGCGTAAATTCGTCGAATGAAATACAATTACGACGATTCATATAAAAAAGATAATAGCTAAAAAATCACCCTTTACATAAATAAATATTGGAAAAATATGAATAAAAGATTTTTTAACTTTATATGAGTTATTACAATTGTAAACACCATGTTCACGATGGTAAAAGCCTTTATTTTTATACGGCAACGTTTACTTTGTTAATCCTGAGAAAATTACATAAATTTTCATTAATAAATTAATTTTATGTTTATTCTTGTTTACATGTTGCAGCTGATAGTGTGACCATATTAAAAAAAAAAGAAGCACTAAACGAAAAATAATAAATATTAACAAAAAACTGTGTAAAAGAAAATTATATAATTAAAAATAGTTTTTATTTAACTTATAAGTTATAAATAAAATTTAAAGCAATTCTTAAAGACAAAAATAACTTTATTTACTAAAATATTTGAAAAACTAAAATAAAATACGGCCACTCTACACCAATTTATTCGTCGTTCGTCGGCGTAAGAAATAGAAATAAACCTATCTGAGAGTTCGTTACGCATTTCGTATTTCGTTCGACGCACTGATTGTGTGCATTTTCATATACACAAATGTGTTGTATTTCTGACGACGATTATTCGGAACGAAAAATTCGTCGTTCGTCCCAGTTGTGTTTCCAACTTCAAAAGTTGTAATTTAAAAACAAAATTTCCCATATAATCATGGAGTTCAACTTTGAATTTAAAAAGAATTAACTGATCAATTTTTTGTTTTAAGTTTATATTTAATCTATTATATTTTTATTTTTCCGCCCGCAATATTATATAAAATCCTTTACGGTGCATAGTGGGTTATTGTTAATATTGTCTTCAAACAGCAACATTGGTTTTCATTTACATTTGACCTAAATTTTTCCATCACTTCTTTCTAACCTTGATGACTTTTATTACTTTTTATCATAGTAAATTTGTTTGAAATTAAATGCAGGTCCAAGAGTTTGAAATTGTTAAGATATAATAAAAATCATTTTTTTCAATTTATTTTTTAAGTTTGATATCATAAAATAGTTGTAATTATTCAACATCAAAATCTGTTTTAGCCCAAATAGTTTGGATGCTAAAAAGAGAACTTTAAAGAATAAGTTCTTTTTTGTACCTTATAATACTATGTAGTGAGGTTGAAATGAGTTTGTGTTACTTCCAAAAATTCTTGACCTAAATTATATTATACCGATCGAATCAGAATCACTTTCGATTTAACTATGTCCGTCCTTCTATCTGTGTCCTTGTAAAATTTGTGCTGATATTACAGGTTGAAAATGAAAATATACTTATGGCTTTTAATGAAATGTTGCACCTTAGACATCGCTACTGAATTTGTTGAAACTCGTTTAATGTTCTGACCTAGCACCCATACAAATGTCCCCTATGAGATCGACAAAAATTTTCCTGAGATCCAGATTGTCTTATAGAAGTATCATGATAAAATTAAGTATACGTATGTTTCTTATCTATAATATTAATAGGCAAGGCGATTTCTTGTGACCGATGTAAGTTTAACAGTTTTATCCCGATTTTGACAAAAAAATTATCATTTGAAAGGTATTTCTTTTAGGCTGTTCCCCAGATTTACAGATTTTCATCGTCTGGAATATTTTTTTGGAGTTATGATCATTTAAAGTTGATACTAACACATACATATAATTATACAATGCTATGTGCGGTTTATTAAATTTGTTACTGTGTTTGTGTTAATGTGTTGAGTTTGTTTTCTTCATTTAAAATGAGTTGAATTGTGAAGCATACCTTTAGGGTCTTTTTTTAAATGAAAAAATAAAATTTCCTAGAATTTACACTCGAATTTCGAGTGCTCGAATCTGCTAGTATACATTCATCATCATTGTAAAATTGTGTGAATGTAGGACCAACTTTCTTCATAGTCCCCATATAAAGCAACCTCCCGATATTCACTTAAATCTATCCACAGACTTAAATGTATAAGAAATTTTACTCAAAAAGTTTTTGTTTATGTTTTTGGACCACGTAAGTGGCCTCACTAAATATGGCCTGGATCGGACCATTTTTGGACCTGGTCTAAAATATTTGCTGTCAAAATATCTGATAATCTCACTTAAATTTGGTTTATGCTTATTGTGTAGGTCCTAAGCTTTTTAACCTCACTAAGATTGGATCTAAAAGAATTTTCCAAAGTTCATAGCATGGGGTATCGCATAGTCGGTCTATATCGATTAAAACTTTCCTACTTGTTTTTATTTATCTTTGCTTTATCTTGAGTATATAATTTTACTAAGAATTTGAACTTACGTCAAAATTGCTTTATCTGTAAATTCGTAACGGAGCTCCATCATACACTTATGAAATTTTGATAGACGTTACAATGGTCGTAAAGTGTGAATTTTCATTAAAAAAAATTGACATTTTTATACAAAATTATACAAATTAATAATTTCTTTATAAAATTAGAAAAGAAAAACTTTAATAATTTGCTTTATTTGCAGGTGATCGGAATTGTGCCGTTATATTTGTAACTACCAAAAATATTTGTCTAGACATATCTTTTATTATACCGATCACCTCAATCATTTTCTGAGACGATTTATTGATATCCATCCGCCCCTCTGTCTGTTTGTTCGTCTGTCTCTGTAGCCATGTAAGCATTGTAATAAAACTACAGGTCACTGGTCATAAATAGTAATATATCGAGGGCTTAAAGAGAGCGTGTAAAACTAATTTATTAATAAGATCTGAAAGTATTTGTCGGTTGATTTGCCACAATAGCTATTAAGAAATAGTCGTACTAATCATGAATGATATCAAAATTAATATTATATTTGACAGTTATATCAGAAAACAGTTTGAAATCAAAAACAAGTACGTAAATTATAGTCGGTCTAGACCGACTATATGATACCAAATACCATGCGTTTAGAGACCCTATCTCATAGGCCCAACTAACTGGACATAGAAAATAAGCATAAACCAAATTTAAGCGGGATTTTTATTAATTTTTTTGGCTGCAGTTATGAAAAAGTTGATATCGGATGCTATATCTATATGGGGACTAGGCCCAAAAATGGACCGATCCTGACTATGTTTGGTAAAGTCTCTTGTATTTTGCAAAAATATATACAAACAAAAATTGAGAAGAATCAGTGCAATATTTTTGTTTTTTGATAGATTTAAGTGAAGATCGGGAAGCAGCTCTATATCGGGCCTAAGACTAAGAGTTGTCCCATAGGGATCATTTTTGGACTACTCATTAATGGATGTAATAAATGCATACAAACTCAATTTGAGTAGGATCTATATGACAATTTGGATCTTATGGCAATTTAAGTTGATTTCATAGGGGTCATTTGTTTGGGGGCTAGGTCTGAACATGGACCTATTCTCACCAATTTCAATAGCGTTCATCCTATGGCCGGTAAAAGCTTATGTACCAAATTTCATCAAAATATATTCATATGTGCGACCTGCAGTTTGATTACAAGGTATACATGGACACACAGACGGATGGACGGACGGACATCGTTATATCGAATCAGTTAGTGATTCTGATTCGATCGGTATAATAAAAGATGAGTCTAGGTCAAATATTTTTGGTAGTTACAAACAGCAGACCAAATTCATTATACCCAAACCACATAGTGGTATAGGGTATAATTAATATTGCTGTCAGATGTACATAATTAGCACTTTTTGAATATAATCCCTCGATATTATAATGCAGTTTTTTATATAAACTTTTAACGGCCATAGCATGACCGATATTGAAATTGGTGCATGTTCAGAGCTAGCACTCTTACCAATATCCCATATAAAACCGACTAAAAGTGATCCAGACTGCAGAATGCGTCACTTGCCAAATCGATTATCTCCACTTTGCGTTTTATTTAAACCTTAATGCCAAAAGGCTTGATTGACACCTAACTGTTTATATTAGAAACAAGTTTTTGCTTATAAAAAGTTTTCTTAATGATGATAATCCACATTATTAGAAAAATTTGTTTCGAATATAAACAGTTTGGTGTCAACCAAGCGCTTTGCGATTAAAGTTTAAATAAAACATAAAGTGGAGCTAATCGATTTGGCCGTTGAGGCAGTCATATATATATCGATAAAATTTGGTGTATGTGTATTACACCCACTAATCAGTGGTCTAAAAATAAACCTTGTAGGACCATTTTGAGTCATCGTCCCCATATTAATCTGCTTCCCAATCTTCACATAAATCTATTAAAAACCAAAAATATTGCCTAGGTTTTGTTCAAATTTAGTTTTTTGAGAAAAGTAAGTTACTTTACTAAATACTGTTATGATCGGTCTATTTTTGACCTAGTCCCCATATAAATAAAGCAATCGATATGATGCAAATCGCAACAAAATAATAACTAGCAGAACCCAGCCCTCGAAATTCGAGTGCAAATTCTAGGAAATTTTTTTGTCATTTAATAAATAATTGCCAAAAGGTATGCTAATCAATTTTGGCCAAATCACAATTCAACACTTTTTAAATAAAATTTATTAAATTTCATTATAAATATTTGTTGAACACACAGAAGATATATAAATGGGTTTGTTAATAAATAATTTTGAAGGAGCCCAAAGGTATGCTTATCAATTTTAGCCAATTCACAATTCACAATTCAACAGATTTATAATAAACACACACACAGTATGTGTTTTATGTATGTGTTAGTAGCAATTTTAAATGAGAATTACTCAAAAAAAAAAGTGTTCCAGAGGTAAAAATCTGTAAATCTGGTGGACAGCTAAATAGAAATAACTTTCAAATGAGGTATGTTTGCTCAAAATCGGTTATTAACTGCAATTTTTACATTGGTCACAAGAAATCGCCTTGCCTATTAATATTATAGATACCACTAAAATTTGGTTTATGTTTATTTTCTATATCTAGTTATTGCCCCAGCAAAGTTGGAGCCAAGAACCTCTCTCGAAACGTCTTGTCGTTTGACCAACTATAATTTTCTTACTTGTTAATTTTAACAAGGCTGCATTTTATGGACTTGACAAAATAATCTCTAGCTTTGTATTTTATACAAGTTTTTAGATAATAATATTATTTTTTTTTATTATTATTATCTATGCCTCATTTGAAACATATTTCTTTTTAGCTTTATAGATTTTTAAATTTATAGATTTTTAAATTTGAAATTTTTTTTTGAGTAAAGTTGCTACTAACACAGACATAAAATTATACAATGCTATGTGTGTGTTTATTAAAATTGTTAATGTGCTTGTAATAAAAATGAGTTTGTTTTTTTGTGTTGATTTGTGAATTGGCTATAATTGATTAGCATACGTTTAGGGTCTTTATTTAATGAAAAAATAAAATTTCCTAGAACTTGCACTCGAATTTCTAGCGCTAGAATCTGCTAGTTATTATTATTATTATATTATTATTATTATTATTATTATTATTATTATTATTATTATTATTATTATTATTATTATTATTATTATTATTATTACTATTATTATTATTATTATTATTATTATTATTATTATTATTATTATTATTATTATTATTATTATTATTATTATTATTATTATTATTATTATTATTATTATTATTATTATTATTATTATTATTATTATTATTATTATTATTATTATTATTATTATTATTATTATTATTATTATTATTATTATTATTATTATTATTATTATTATTATTATTATTATTATTATATTATTATTATATTATTATTATTATTATTATTATTATTAATATTATTATTATTATTATTATTATTATTATTACTATTATTATTATTATTATTATTATTATTATTATTATATTATTATTATTATTATTATTATTATTATTATTATTATTATTATTATTATTATTAATATTATTATTATTATTATTACTATTATTATTATTATTATTATTATTATTATTATTATTATTATTATTATTATTATTATTATTATTATTATATTATTATTATTATTATTATTATTATTATTATTATTATTATTATTATTATTATTATTATTAATATTATTATTATTATTATTATTATTATTACTATTATTATTATTATTATTATTATTATTATTATTATTATATTATTATTATTATTATTATTATTATTATTATTATTATTATTATTATTATTATTATTATTATTATTATTATTATTATTATTATTATTATTATTATCTATAATATTAATAAGCTAGGCGATTTCTTGTGACCGATGTTTTGTTCCACCGTTTTATCCCGATTTTGACCAAACGTATATTATTTGAAGGGCATTTCTTTTTAACCGTTCTGCAGATTTACAGATTTTAAAATTTTTTCCTTTATTTTGAGTAAATTGCATTTAAAGTTGCTACTAACACATACATAAAATTATACAATGCTATGTGTGTGTTTATTAAATTTGTTAATGTGTTTGTAATAAAAATGAGTTTGTTTTTCCTAGAATTTGCGCTCCAATTTCAAGGGCTGGAATCTGCTAGTTCTTATTATTATATTTTATTATTATTAAAAATAATTTTAAAAATTTATAAAAAAAAATATTTAATTAAGTTCTTTGCAATTTTTTAATCAATCGAGATTTATAGACAAATTTTGAAATTAAATATTTCAAAATCTTCTTTTTTCTTTTTGATATGATAAAATATCAAAAGGTATGAAGAGATCTTCCATAAAAACAAACCCACTATGCCATACCGTTTTTTTTTTAGAATAAAGTTGTATTAATTTTAATAAAATTAATTTCATATGTCAATAAAAATAATGTACAACTGCAAAAAAAATATCGGAATTTTTTCTCAACCACTTAGCTCAAAACTAGTTTATATTAATTCGTATTAATATTCCGGAATGAACGAATTATAATCCATTATTTTTGTATATTCATTCGTGCAAGTACGGTATGAACACATGTGCAAATTGTGATGTATTTTTGTTTTTTTTTTTTTTTTTTATTAGCCACCTTAAATCGCATCATAATGAACAAAATAATTTAATAAAATTTCATTTCTAATAGAATGGAACCACAAAAACTAATTGTATAGGAATTAAACACACGGCACTAGTGAATACAACTCAACTGAACTAAACTCAATTAAACTGATCTGATTTGAACTGAACAGAACTGAACTGACGTCAGTTCTATTTAATATTTAAAAATAATTAACAGATTAAAAACAAAAATTCTATATTTATAAATAAAGTCGTCATGCAGGATATGAATATTGTTAATTGTTTAAATTATTACAAAACACTTGTTAAACTCTGATTTGTTTATTGAAATGTCGGTTGTGAAAGATTCAAAAATGTTGCTGCTCACTTTGTTTTGTTGGTTGGTTAAAGAATTCGAAAATCCTTAGATTTGTTTATTTGTTTGTTTTGTTATTAACTGTTGTTTATATTTCGTTTTTAGTACCGTAGTAGAGTTGCTGACTCCGTAAACGTCAAATAACAACTAAATTTTGTGTCATGTCACTAACACTTTACGCATGGTAGCTGACTGTCAGCTTCAGCTTCAGTTGCCCCCTCCCCTAAAACTAATGGGCAAATAATATTAAAATTTAACAATAACAATAACAAACTAAACCAAACCAAACAACGGCCATCGACAACAGATTTGAGTTTTTAGTTTTGTATTTATTTTTGTGTGTGTTTTTTTTTTTAATTTTTTCAAAACGGGCTTGTTCTCCACTAAGTATTTTGCTAACACTTCACTAACCAGCACACCCAACTTACTATTCTTGGTTCTGTAGTATACTCTACAATAATAAATTTCGTTAACAAATACGGACAGACTAAAAAAAAGCTATTATGCTGCTGCTTTCGATTCAAGCGAAATGTATAAAAATAAATGCGTTTTCATTTAAAAGAAAATTCGAGTTGACAGTTAGTCAGTCAACAAACGCAGTAGTTTTTATTTGTTTCGAATCGATTTGAATTGTTCGAATTGTTTGATTGCTGATTGTATTCTCTGTGTGTGTGTATGTGTGTATGTGTGATGTTTTGATTGTGTGCGAGTAGCAAAATGATGACTGATGTGTGTCTCACCCTGTTTTGATAGAAAACAATGCAACCTAAATTGTATAATTATATTTAAGTTTCCGGTCTTAATTACACTCGAAAAATGAAATAAAATCTTTTGATAAACCTTAAAAAATGTTGAATACAAAATGCAAATTTGAAAGTTTATTAATTTATACAGAATAATATATGTTAAAGGTAGAAGAATTTAAATTAAAAAAAACTTATTTTAAAAATAAAAAACAATTAAAAGCGCTAAATTCGGCTATGCCGAATCTTTTATACCCTCCACCTGGGATTTACGTTTACATTATGTAATATTATAATATTAATAGGCTAGGCGATTTCTTGTGATCGATGTTTTGTTCTACCGTTTTTTTCCGATTCTGGCCAAACGTATATTATTTGAAAGGTATTTCTTTTTAGCGGTTTTGAAGATTTACAGATTTTTTAATTATTTCATTTATTTTTTTATAAATTGCATTTAAAGTTGCTACTAAAACATACATAAAATTATGCTATGTGTGTGTTTATTAAATTTGTTAATGTGTTTGTAATAAAAATGTGTTTGTTTTTTGTGTTGATTTGTCTTTATTTAATGAAAAAATAAAATTTCCTAGAATTTGCACTCGAATTTCGAGGGCTGGAATCTGCTAGTAGTTGAACTTAATCCATTATTGATACCAAATGTAAACAAAATATTTGAAAAAGTACACAATTTGATAAACTTAGTAAGAAGTTATTACATACAACAAACACATTGAATCTGTAACATTTTTTAGAGGTGTCTCCATATTTGAGGCCATATCTTAACGCTATGATGGCCGATTTACCCCATTTTCAATATCAAGCTGCTCGAAATAATTACAAACAATATTGTCTTAAGCTTACCCAGGTAAATGGTTTACTTTGTGAATGAGCGTGATATCAACAGACAGACGGACGAACGGACGGAAGAACATCGCTATATTGACTTAGTTGTTATGACAATCAAGAATCTATAATATTAATGGGCTAGGCTATTTTTTGTGACCGATGTTTTGTTCTACCGTTTTATCCCGATTTTGACCAAACGTATATTGTTTGAAAGGTATTTCTTTTTAGCCGTTTTGCAGATTTACAGATTTTTACATTTCTTCCTTTATTTATAGTAAATTGCATTTGAAATTGCTACTAACACATACATAAAATTATACAATGCTACGTGTGTGTTTATTAAATTTGTTAATGTGTTTGTAATGAAAATGAGTTTGTTTTTTGTGTTGAATTGTGAATTGGCTATAATTGATTAGCATACCTTTAGGGTCTTTATTTAATGATAAAATAAAATTTCCTAGAATTTGCACTCGAATTTCGTGGGCTTGAATCTGCTAGTATATTTACTTACATTACCAACGGAATGACAAAGGGATATATAACCTTTGCACAATGGTGTGGAGAGTATAAAAATTGGATTGATTTCACTGTATATTAAATAAATAAATCAAATAAATTTTATTTACAAAATTTTATTTAATAAATTTTAATTAAAAAATTAAAAAATATTTTTTAGATAATTTTAATTTTAGTTCGGCTTGAGGTCATAAATTTTAATAAAATTAAATAAAACAGAATTGTTTTAAATTTTATTATTAATTTTTGTTTATTTAAAACCCAATATTTCGATCGAAATCTTCGATCATCTTTATTTTATTTTATTGAATAATTTTGTGCATTTATTTTAACGAATGATCTCCGAAACCATAAGAGTTAACGAACTAAGATTTGGGCCATAGCTATGAGCCAAACTTTTGTGGGTTTCCTTTAAAAATGGATGGGATCGGGCAACAGGCAATAGGAAATATCTAAAGGAATTTGATAGCGAGGGTCTCAAAAATGTGTGTCAGTTCATTAGCTATAAGTAAGCGTAGTGGAGCCAAAAATAGGCAGAACTAAAATTAAGTGAGATCAGGCTAATGGCCATGGTACTTCCCATATACAGCGCATAAATAATATAAGCTATATGGAGTCCCAATATTATAAATATCATTGCGAAAATATCATTGTTTAAATAAATGGAATATTTTAAGTCCACGCAAAAAATAATTTTCGAATATATACGGCGAAAGAAAGTTCGACGTGATCCTCTAGTTTTATAATAAAGTATAACAAGTCCATGTATTGGCCTTACAAATATTTTTATACACTACATTATTCTGCGGTCGGTATAATAAATGGTGACTTAGATCCACCTTTTATTATATCGATCGATTCGGAATCACTTTCTGAGTCGGTTTAGCGATGCCCGTCCGTTTGTCAGTCTGTGTATCCATTTAAACCTGGTATTTAAACTACAGGTCGCATATGTTAATATATTTTGATGAAATGTGGCGTCGGCCATAGGACGAATGCATGTTCAAACCTAGTCCCCATACAAATGGCCCCTGTGAAATCACCTTAAATTGCTATAAGATCCATATATATCAATCTCGGTCAAATTGGGTTTGTGAAAGTTTTTTACATCCATAAATCAGTAGTCCAAAAAGAAACCTTATAGGACAATTCTTAGTCGTAGCCCCCGATCTTCTCCCATAAACCTATAAAAAAAAAAAATAATATTGCACGAATTTTTCTCAAATTTGGCTTTTGCGCTTCATAAATCACTTTACAAAATATGGTCATGATCGTCCCATTTTCGACCTAGTTCCCATGTAAATATAGCATCCGATATCAATTTTTTCGGATCTGCAGGCAAAAAATTTATAAAAATTTCACTCATATTTGGTTCATGCTTATTTTCTATATCCAATTGGTTAAGCCTAAGACGAATTCTCTAAACTCATGATATAGGGTATCATATAGTCGGTCTAGAACAAGTATAATTTTCTGACTTATATATTTTTTTTAAATCCGGTTGCACTGTCAGTCTAATCTAATTTAAACAAGATAATGATGACAATCTAGTTCTACTCTGGTTCTGAGAGTGGACATACAAAACGACAATTACTAATCTTCTAGATTTGTAGTTTATCTACTGAAAAAAGTGATAATACTCGTATTTCTGTACGACTAAACGTCTCTATACGTACTATAAATTCAGTGCAGCTCTGCGCTTTATTAATTTTAATATTATAAAATGTAAAAACAAATAGAAAAGCATAAGATATAACTATTTTAACTTTAGTAAACTTAATTCAGTTTTTATAATTTTATTAAAAAAAAGGTATTAAAAACATTTTTTTCTTATAAGAGTTTTTAATTAATCCAATTTTTTCTTTAAATAAAATTTAAAATTAGGAAAACAAATTGCACATTGAAAAAAAATTATGTATAAAATTAATAATGAAATGAATAATAATTTGTTTGTGTTTTAAATTATTTTTATCATTAGTTTGTTTCATTAACTTTGTGAATTACCTAAATTTCTTATGTAATTCTTCATGCCTCACAAAAAATACTAAAATCTTGTTTAGAAACTGGTTTGCAAAAGATATTGAAAACTTTAATTTCCTATTAAAAGCCACAATTATACGACATGTGTTTGTCAGTTGACATTTCAGTTCTTTCACTGTAAACTGTGCGGGCTTACATGTCGTGTGCTGCCGTTGAAGTATTGATTCTTTAACCCTTTGCATGTTCTCATATAATTATTATTTTATGCCATACGTCTATAAAACTTTTAAAGTATCACATATGGTAAGTGATCCACAGGACAGGGAAAGCGTTAAAATTAATGTATTATCCATAAATCTCAATCTGACATAACAATTGCTGCCAAAAATCAGCTGTTGTTAACAAACAGAGCTCACGCCAGCCTAAGTGGTAAGAATGGACTCAAAAAGTTATAAATTGCGTGGAAAATTGAAATTTTGACAATAGACAGGCCGAATTACAAATGATTCGGCAAAATGACATGTCAGCTTACAATGTCGTCTATAATGTTTTTAAGAAATTTGTATTTCGGGCACTAAAATTTCTTCTATTTCATTGAATTCTTCTATTGTTCTATTTCATTGAATAGACCTAGCTATACCGATTGTGAGATCTGGTTTAAGGTGTTTAAAATATAAGCAAATTCCTTTTTCCTGATTTTATTTACTGGTATTCAGTGATTGGGAATTCTCTAGCCATAAAAACCGTAACCCTTAAAAACAAAGTTTTTATGAATCCCTCCGTGACTGTGCGTGACTTTACGTGACTATTTTAAAATGAACACAACAAGTCTATGGACCAAGTTTCAAATTGATTGGATGAGGGGAAGTGGGGTTTAATTCACTCCGTGTCTGTGCGTGACTAAGTGTGACTGTGCGTGACTACCCCAAAATTAATCTATAGTCACAACAAGACTATGGGCCAAGTTTCGGATCAATTGGATGAGGAGGAATGGGATTGCCCCATGGCAGACAGACAGACAGACAACGAGTATAAGTTAAAAGAAAGAGTTTGAAAAGAAAGTAGACTTTTACAACGACATCAATCGTTTTACTACTCAGGTCTGAAAGGAATAAGTTGATTTTATTTAGTTTTTATTTTGATTGCTTTTAGAAGGTCAGTTTTATAAACAGTTATCTATTTCTTATGCCGTTTTCTTTTCTGACATAAAAATTTTGCCCTTTTTTTGCCCTTTTTTCGAAAAGTGTATTTCTTTATATATTCTGAATTAAAAGCAACCTTATCTTATACATCAATCGATACGTTTCAAAGTCGAGCCATCGTAAATCACAAAAAATTCCAGCCATTGACTTCTTTCAGGGCATAGTGTGAGAATATTTCCCCATTGTTCCCCTTTTTTGAATATTTTCACCCTATGATTTCCAAGAGGATAATAATCAAAATTTTTTTGCATTTATGAACACAGCACTTTGAGAACTTTCGATTAATATGTCATATAAGGTTGCTCTTAATTCAGAATGTATAAAAAAATACACTTTTCCAAAGAAGGGCAAAAAAAGGGGCAACATTTCTTGTCAGAAAAGAAAACGGCATTAGTTTCATTAGTCACGGTTCACACAAGGCAACTTTTTTCAATTCTTTTTTAAAGTAGCCTTAATATTTACACAGAGAAATTTGTTGCCGCAACTTCTCGTTTTCTTTTGCTTTCAAATTCTTATATTTAGTTTGTGTAAAAAGAAGTTATTATTGGTTCAAAGTGAAAAATCTAGTTGTGTGAAAAATGGAAGTAAAAAAAAAAAAATGAATTATAAAAAAAAATAATAAAATAAATGAAATAAAAAAATCCAGCCCTCGAAATTCGAGTGCAAATTATAGGAAATTTAATGTTTTTATTAAATAAATACCCTAAAGGTATACAAAAAACAAACTCATTTTTATTACAAACACATTAACAAATTTAATAAACACACACATAGGATTGTATAATTTTATATAAGTGTTAGTAGCAAATTTAAATGCAATTTACTCAAAGTAAAGGAAACAATTTAAAAACCTTAACTCTGCAAAACGGCTAAAAAGAAATACCTTTCAAATAATATACGTTTGGTCAAAATCGGCATAAAATGGTAGAACAAAACATCGGTCACAAGAAATCGCCTAGCCTATTAATATTATAGATAATTTTTTACAGCGAAGCAAAGAATGAAAAGAAATGTCATATAATAATAACTTGCAGCTAACTTCGTGTTTATAATTACGAATGGCAAAACAAAACGAAATGCCGAGTACAAGCAACTCTGTACCAAATATCTCTCTTCTCTCCCCTCTCTCCTACAAACTCAAAAATTTCGCAATAAAAATTGTGTGAACTGGGACTTATACCTACAATTGAACAATTACTTAACTGATTCTTCAAAGCATTAAGGTGAAGCAAATGAGTGGAAGATTCATGGGAAAGGTAGTAGAAAATCAGTATTTGTGTTATTACTTTCAAATCTCTTTGATAAATTTGTCTGGAACTTATAACAATTCTTATTGATATTTTACTAGTATAGCCCAGCACTCGAAATTCGAGTGCAAATTCCAACTTTCCTCAATTTGTACGTCAACTTTCGTGTTGCATAATGTAAAGTTGATTGTGCACGCATAACTTTCCTCAAACTCAAAGAATTTAAGCAGTTAATAGCTAAAAGAAAGAGCTTGATCCACTGAGTGTTCTGAGAGTAAAACGTTCAAGATCCATTCATCAGAATGGAGCTATGAGAATTCGAATTGCTTGAGTGAATGTGTCCCATAAGAAATGTACAGGGAAGAGTCGCGTATGAGTATAACTTGAGTAAGGTGGGAGTAAATTTCAATGATTGATAACATATCTGTATCTAAATACCTTTCATTAAAAAAAAATGAAGGAAATCGGCCGGATAGAACGGCCATAAATAAATTTTTCATATATTCATAAATTTTTTTAATATATAAGAAGATAATTAGAAAGAAAGAAAAAAAATTGAGCAATATAAAGTTTTTTATAAAAGTTTTTTTTAAAAGCTTCTTGTATTCTTAACAGCACTGTCCAATAGTATTTTTGGAACAGAATAGCGACCCTATAATTTTGAAAGTGCATGTTGACTAGATCATTTTTGTAGAATAAACTTATAGTCCAGCTTGTCTGATTTTTTTTGAAGTGGTGAAGGGTTCATTATAGTAAATTAAAACAAGTAAGAAAATTATAGCCGGTCTAAACCGACTATACGATACCCTGTACCATGCGTTTAAAGATCCTATATATTTGGTCCAACTATTTAGATATAGAAAATAAACATAAACCAAGTTTTAGTGGCAAGTTTTTTTGCCTTCGGATATGAAAAAGTTCATATCGGATGCTATATTTATATGGGGTCTATGTCGAAAAATGGACCGATCCTGACCATATTTGGTAAGGTCACTTATTTTTTGCAAACACATACACAAACAGAATTTGGGAAAAATCTGTGCAATATTTTTGTTTTTTAATAGATTAATGTGAAGTTCGGGAAGCAGCTTTATATGGGGGCTATGACTAAGAATTGTCCTATATGGTTTATTTTTGGACTACTGATTAATGGGAGTAATAAACAAACACAAACCCAATTTGACCGAGTTCTATAAGATAATTCGGTTATTATGGCAACTTAAGTCGATCTCATAGGGGTCATTTGTATGGGAACTAGGTCTGAACATGGATCAATTTTCAGAAATTTCAACAGCGTTAATTGTATGGCCAAATTTTATCAAAATATATTCATATTTGCGACCCGTAATTTGATTACAGAGTTTACATGGACACACAGACCGACGGACGAACATTGCTATATCAACTCAGAAAGTGATTCTGCGTCGATCGGTATAATTAAAGATGGGTCTAGGTCAAATATTTTTGATAGTTACAAACATCAACACATACCATAATAAACCGCTATTAAAAAAAATCGTCATTTCTTAATTTCTCGAAAAAGGGGCCAAATTGACCCAGAAAGAGAAGAACTATAGGGCTAAGATCTTCCACAAAAATGATCGTCATAAAATTCCATAATATAACTCTGACATTAACTTTTTTTTCACTTAGTATAATGCTTCCTTCGACCAAAAATTAAATCTTTGAGCCACTGTAAAGAAGCCAGTCCACCTGGACTATAAGTTTATTCAACAAAAATTATCTACTCAATGTGCCGTTTCAGAAATATATATCAAAGAGTCTAATGCCGTGTTCTTTTCTGACAAAAAATGTATTATTTTACTTGCACTTTTTCAAAAAGTTTATTTTTTTTATATATTCTGAATTAAGGGCAACCTTGTCTTATATATCAATCGAAAGGTCACAAAGTCGAGCCCTCGAAAATTGCAACCATTCGGATCATAGTGCGAGAATATTTCCCCATTGTTCACCATTTTTTTTTTAATATTTTCAGCCTATGACTTCAAAGATGATAGTAATCAAAAATTTTTGTAAACACATCACTTTGAGACCTTTCGATTGATGTATAAGATAAGGTTGCCCTTAATTCAGAATATATAAAAAATACACTTTTCGAAAAAAGTGAAAGTAGAATGCGATATTTTTTGCCAGAGAAGAAAACGGCATAAATTTCTCGAACAAAGTAGTTGTAAAAAAAATGTTCAAATTTTAGGGGATGTTAATAATAATATTTTTAAGTATGGAGAGTTATTCGTGATTTAATCTGGGTTATGCGTATAGAAAAAGTTTTTCCGAAATAAAAAAAACCCTTTCTGATTGAAGCAATGTTTTCAAAGTGACCTCAGTATCTTAATCTAATCTTTACTTTGAAAAAAGTAAAATAAAAATTCTCTAAATTTTGGCTGAATTTTTTCCCCGAAACTATCATCATTCTAACCGTTTCTTTTCGCTAGGATAAGTAAAACAAGTTAGAAAATTATAGTCGGTCTAGACCGACTATACGATACCCTATACCATGCGTTTAGACACCCTATCTCTCAGGCCCAACTAACTGGATATAGAAAATAAGCATAAACCAAATTTGAGTACGATTTTTATTAATTTTTTCGGCTGCAGATATGAAAAAGTTCATATCGGATGCTATATCTATATGGGGACTAGGCCCAAAAATGGACCGATCCTGACCATGTTTGGTAAAGTCTCTTGTATTTTGCAAAAATATATACAAACAAAATTTGAGAAGAATCAGTGCAATATTTTTGTTTTTTGATATAATTAAGTGAAGATAGGGAAGCAGCTCTATATGGAGCCTATGACTAAGAGTTGTCCAATAGGGATATTTTTTGGACTAGTGATAAATGGATGTAATATATACACACAAACCCAATTTGACTAAGATTTGTATGATAATTTGGATCTTATGGCAATATATGTTGATTTCATAGGGGTCATTTGTATGGGGGTAGGTCTGAACATGCACCGATTCTCACCAATTCCAATAGCGTTCATCCCATGGCCGATAAAAGATTAAGTACCAAATTTCATCAAAATGTATTCATATTTTCGACCTTCAGTTTGATTACAAGCTTTACATGGACACACAGACGGACGGACGGACGGACGGACATCGTTAAATCGAATCAGATAGTGATTCTGATTCGATCGGTATAATTAAAGATGGGTGTAGGTCAAATATTTTTGGTTGTTACAAACAGCAGCACAAAGTCATTATACCCAAACCACATAGTGGTATAGGGTATAATAGCAGTACAGTTTTTTCCCTCTTTTTTTTATTAACTGTCTAAAATTTTCGACCGTACACATTTTACTGCTTTAACCATCGAAATGTTTAACATCACAACAAATCAATCGTAAAGTTTTTCGCTTTAGAATTTTTCATAATTGTGAATTTTTCACCGTTTATTCTTGCTTTTACTTCTACAGTTGAAACTATTTCAATCCACATGGTTCATCACTTAGGGTGTGGACAAGGTGTGTTATGTGTATCCTATGCGAAAAAAGGTTTAGTCTGTATAGTTACATTGGACTTTGCTTTGTCTGGACATAGTAAGCAAATAGTTTTTTAGTTACTTAATAAAAATATAAAATATAAATCTATTAATAGTTATTCTATTTTCGCCAAATTCAAATATAATTTAGACAGTTTTTCACATTAAGGGGACCAAATTTATTTATTTTTTTTTTGGGCATATTGAGAGGTTTGCTTAACTAAAAAAAAAATATGACATTATGAGTTTAAATCAGCAATAAATCAATAACATTTTTATTATTTTTTTTTTTAAGAATTAAACTTTTTAAATTTGGGGAAATGATTTCAGAAACTTTATTTATTTTAATTGCAAAAGAAAAAAATATGCATTCATCATAATTTTAAAATAGACTTATCAAGAATATTGAAATTTTTATGCACAGCTTTATTTTTCTTAAATTTAATTTCTTCCATATCTGTTTCACCACCTAATAAATTTTTCCTGCCAATGGTTATACTACAGTTTCACAAGTTTGACATAAGCTATTTTTTTTTTATATTACTGATCTAATCACTCATTTTAGCAAAGTTTATTATACTTTTTTATGGCAGAGAACATATGTATTCGTACATACATAAATGAGTGATGTAGATGAAATTTATTGATATATTTAGCATTTATACGAATCATTTTTAATACAGTTCCATGGAGTCCAAAGAACAGCACTTATCCAAAAATTTATGACCGAAAATGTTTAATTTAAAATATATATATCGTTGGAAATGTTATGGAAAATTTTGACAACCACTTTGGTAATCTGGATTTGGATGTTAACAAAAATTATATATATTTTCATTATCTTCTAAAAATTCTAAAAAATTTGGTTTTCGACCTTTATCATTTTAATGATCGAGTTTGAAATTATTCAGGCTCAAGATCAAATGTTTTTACTTTAAATAAAGCAAAAAACATTCGCACATTGATCTATATACTGCATGGCAGGTTATGCAGCTGTTTCGGGAAGAGTCACCATAGTTTGTATATAGTTTGTATCGATACAAAGTCAAATTTATAATAAATTCTAATAACGCTGGTTCATATCCTGACAAAACAGACTATTCATGAGACATTTTAAACTCTTTTAAAACATATTTTGATGATAGACTAGCTGAAGAATTTTTTCGTTTTATCGATGTTAGGTATCTATAATATTAATAGGCTACGCGATTTTTTGTGACCGATGTTTTGTTCTACCGTTTTATCCCGATTTTGACCAAACATATATTATTTGAAAGGTATTTCTTTTAAGCCGTTTTGCAGTTTCGCAGATTTACAGATTTTTAAATTGTTTCCTTTACTTTGAGTAAATTGCATTTAAATTTGCTACTAACACATACATAAAATTATACAATCCTATGTGTATGTTTATTAAATTTGTTAATGTGTTTGTAATAAAAATGAGTTTGTTTTTTGTGTTGATTTGTGAATTGGCTATAATTGATTAGCATACCTTTAGGGTCTTTATTTAATGAAAAAATAAAATTTACTAGAATTTGCACTCGAATTTCGAGAGCTGGAGTCTGCTAGTTAGGTTATATTGCCTTAATTTTTAAGGTATACGAAATTTTATAAAAGTTATAGGAAAAGTCCAGAAAGACCGAAACATTAAATACTGTGCAAGATTGCATTTACGCTGGCAGTATAATCTAATTTAAATAAGATTAGCATGCCAATCTAGTTCCTATCTGTTAGTTTGGCCATTCAAAATGACAGTTGCCCATCTATTAGATATCTTGCTAATCTACTTCGAAAAGTGATGGTATTTCTCTACAACTCTGCATCATTGTACTATAACTTGAGTGCAACTCTGCTTTTTTTTTTTTAAAGAAAACAGTGTTTTATTATAAGTGTTGCTACAAAATGTGCCAATTTTTGTAAAGTATAAGAGATAATTATTTTAACTGTATTGAAGTAAACTAGCAGAGCCCAGCCCTCGAAATTCGAGTGCAAATTCTAGGAAATTTTGTATTTCAATTTAATAAATAATTTTATAAGAGCCTAAAAGTAGGCTAAACGGTTTAAGCCAATTCACAATTCAACACCTTTTAAATAAAAAGCATTAAATTTCATTATAAATATTTGCTGAACACTTATAAGATAAATAAATGGGTTTGTGAATAAATAATTTTATAAGACCCTAAAGTTATGCTAATCAATTTTAGCCACTTCACAATTCCATACGGGACTTTTGATATTTATAATAAACACACATACAGTATGTGTTTTATGTATGTGTTAGGAGCAACTTTAAATGAGCATTACCACAAAAAAGTGTTATAGTAGTTGCAAATCTGTAAATATGGTGGACAGTTAAAAAGAAATACCGTTCAAATGAGGTATTTTTGGTCAAAATCGGTTGGTAACTAAAATTTTTATATTGGTCACAAGAAATGGCCTTGCCTGTTAATATTATAGATTTAAATTTTTTATAAATGAATTATAAATGCTTTCAGTAAATTTAAAAAAAGGTTTAATTGTTGGTTGTAAAAATCCGAAATTATTACACCCTTACCACTATCTGGTCAGGGTGTAATGACTTTGTGCTGATGTTTGTAACTACAAAAAATATTTGACATGGACCCATCTTCTATTATACCGATCGACTCAGAATCACTTTCTGAATCATAATCACTTTCTGAATCGATTAAGTGATGTCCGTCCGTCTGTCTGCCTGTCCTTCCGTCTGTTTGTCCATGTAAACCTTTTATTATACCGATCGACTCAGAATCACTTTCTGAATCAGAATCACTTTCTGAATCAGAATCACTTTCTGAATCAGAATCACTTTCTGAGTCGATATAGCGATGTCCGTCCGTCTGTCTGTCTGTCCGTCCGTCTGTGTGTTCATGTAAACCTTGTAATCAAACTATAGGCCGCAAATGTGCACCTATTTTGATGAAATTTGGTATCTATGCTTCTATCGGCCATAGCACGAATGCTGTTGAAATTGAGCATATGAACATCGGTTCATGTTCAGACCTGGTCCCCATACAAATTGCCATAATATAAAAAATTATCATATAAATCTCGGTCAAATTGGGTTTGTGTATGTTTATTACATCCATTTATCAGTATTCCAAACATAAACCCTACAGGACAATTCTTGGTCATAGCCCCCCATATGAAGCCAATTCCCGATCTTCACTTAATTCTATCAAAAAAAAAACAAAAGTATTGCAAAGATTTTTCTCAAATTTGGTTTGTAATGTTTTTGCAAAAATAAGTGACCTTACCAAATATGGTCAGGATCGGTACATTTTTTGATCACTCCCCATATAAATATAGCATCCGATATGAACTTTTCTTGAAATTTTTTAAATTTTTTATTTTTTATTTCTCAATACGCTTAAGCCAGTGCATACTGGAATCACGTCAGTAATTCAAAGGAGTCGTTTTGATACTTCAAAATACAAAAAATGTACATGTATATTTTTTGGACTATTTTTAGAATTGTTTGTGCCAAAATTTTTGATGTATTTTAGTTTAAGTTCGAAAAAAATTCGCATATAGCTCATCACTGATACAATGATTCTGTAACGCAGTTAGTTGGCACTAGCATAGCATAAGTTCAATTTATTTCTTATCCCCTAAAATATATTTTACATTATTTTTAATTATTATTCTTAACATTTGTTATTTTTCAATGGGCGCTTTACACACATAAAAGATCATCTAAAAACTTGTATAAAATACAGCTTAAAAAATATTTTTTTATGGATAAATAAAAACTGCATTTTAATTTTATAAGTTAAAAGTGAATTAATTATTTTACTAAATAAAATTTTAATAATAATTAACTTTTAAATTTCTACCGCCTTTAAAAAATGTTAATTTACCTAAGTTTTGCTTATGTAACTTATCAAATTTGGAGTTTGTAGATGATATGGCTTTGTAATTAAAGTAAAAAAATTAACTTTTGGTGTTCTAATTTCTATAGGTGTTGTTTGTATTGGATGGTGACCATTTCCAAAATATGCTAAATTACCTAAGTTTTTTGTTTTGTTAGTTACAAAAATTTAATCACCCTGTTCTTGAAACCACTATCACATAAAAAAATCGTAAATGAAAAAATTCTTAAATTTACGAGTTTTTTGCTGTTCTCTAATTTCAATAAGAATATTTTTTCTCGTTTTAATTCACATAGAAAAGGCTTTGTGAAATCAAAACAAATGCCCTTTTTTTCTACTAAGCAGGTCTTAAGAGATAAAAAAACTGATTGATATTTAAACTCTAACATGTTTTTTATTGAACCTTGTCATTATTTTAAAAAATTAGACATTAATTTTATGAAAAATAATGATTTTAAAAAACGTCTACATTTTGCGCTGATTTAAAAAAAAAAACTCGTAAAAAAACGCGATGATGCTGTTTTGTAACTATAATAAAAACTTTTTATTTACACAATCTATTTTCCATTATAATTTTTTCAATTATAACATAGATTCTTTATGCACTAATTATTTCAAATAAAGGAATTAAAAAATAATTTTTCATCAAATCACATATTTTTATATTTTTGCATATGTTCGAAACAGTAGTGATGCCAGTCAAATCCAATTTATTTGGATATCGAAATTTTTTTTGGTGATGCCTAACTTTTTAAAAATAGAAAAGTCATTTTTAATTGAATGAAATTGAAGAACAAAAACAATTAAATGAAAAAATAAGTTGTTATTTTAAAAGAAAATATTTTTCTTTATACTTTTTCTATAAACAAGAAAAAACATGCACAAAATACTTAAAAGTTTTTTGTGAAACTGAATAAAGAACCATATGGCACCTCGGTTTCTAGATAACATATGTTCTTAACTCAAACATATGGTTCTTAACTCAAACATATGTTTCCAATAAATAAAAAAAAATGGTTTCAAGAAACCCAAAATTTCAATTTCATGTGATTTTAAATTCACTCTTATTCAAATAACAACGTTTCAAGAACAGGGCTGAATATTTTCACGAATGGATTGTTTCACTGATATAAATTAAATACTTACAATACTTAAAATGCAATATTACTTTTGCGGATATCTCTTTGTGTGTTTAGTTTAAATAAACACTTGTTTGAAAAAGTATTCGTACATTAAAATTAAATCTATCATACTACGAAAAATATAAGAAAAAATACATCAGCTTAAATATTTTTTTTCTATTAAATTATTAAGCTAAGTATTAGTTTTTTTAAAATTTATTTAAGGTTAATTACCTTTAACAAATTTTATGCAAATATAAAACTTTAAAAAATACGTAAGAAAAAGTATTCGTACATATGAAAAGTTAACACAAAAGAACTAAATGTGAAAAAACCTTAATTAAGTTAGTAACTTGTGGGCAATTCTTTGTGGCTTAGGATCTCTGTGAGCCGATTTGAAATTGACTTAACCAAATTTAAAGTATCCATTTTACCAGTCTTATCCCACTTATGTAAAATGACGGTTTTTAATATATCCTTTGAGGTTATTTTATGCTAAGGGATTCTGTGCTCCAGTAAATTCCACAAATGCTCTGTAGAAATAAGATCAAATTGGATCTATTTTAGACTCAATAAATATGACTAGCAGATTCCAGCCCTCGAAATTCAAGTGCAAATTCTAGGAAATTTTATTTTTTCATTAAATAAAGACAGTAAAGGTATGCTAATCAATTACAGCCAATTCAAAAAACAAACTCATTTTTATTACAAGCACATTAACAAATTTAATAAGCATACACATAGCATTGTATAATTTTATGTATGCATTAGTAGCACATTTAAATGCAATTTACTCCAAATAAAGGCAAAAATTTAAAAATCTTTAAATCTTCAAAACCGCTAAAAAAAAATATCTCTCAAATAATATACGTTTGGGCAAAATCGGGATAAAACGGTAGAATAAAATATCGATCACAAGAAATCGCCTAGCCTATTAATATTATAGATTTTATCAATCACGCTGCCTGCCATACAACATCAAACCATAATGGCTCATCTTAATTCATAAGATCAATTAATTTGGAGGGACGACCAAAATCGAATTGGTGAATTTGTAGTTTTGAAAGACGTACTGTAGTCAGTAGTCGCTTCTGCCCATGATCCCAGCTATTTCTCGTTTAGATTTACCCAAATTCCTAAGCACAGATTTCTTCGAGTTCGGAACTCAATATTTAACTTCCAAAAAAAACAAAGAACTTTGTCTTCTAATTAAACAAAATCAATATAACAGAACTGTACGTCGTTGCATAAATCGTGAGATTCCCCTAATTGTAATTGTACGTATACTTTTTTTGGGCTCTTATAGTAGCCATACTGCGTTTTTTACTTGGCGAACAAATAAAAAATTAAATTAAAAACGTTCCGTAAGTTATTGACAATTTTTTAAAATTCCCAATGTGTCAATGGTAAAAAATTCTTAGTTCAAAATATTTTATTACATTATATATTATATATTATATATTATATATTATATATTATATATTATATATTATATATTATATATTATATATTATATATTATATATTATATATTATATATTATATATTATATATTATATATTATATATTATATATTATATATTATATATTATATATTATATATTATATATTATATATTATATATTATATATTATATATTATATATTATATATTATATATTATATATTATATATTATATATTATATATTATATATTATATATTATATATTATATATTATATATTATATATTATATATTATATATTATATATTATATATTATATATTATATATTATATATTATATATTATATATTATATATTATATATTATATATTATATATTATATATTATATATTATATATTATATATTATATATTATATATTATATATTATATATTATATATTATATATTATATATTATATATTATATATTATATATTATATATTATATATTATATATTATATATTATATATTATATATTATATATTATATATTATATATTATATATTATATATTATATATTATATATTATATATTATATATTATATATTATATATTATATATTATATATTATATATTATATATTATATATTATATATTATATATTATATATTATATATTATATATTATATATTATATATTATATATTATATATTATATATTATATATTATATATTATATATTATATATTATATATTATATATTATATATTATATATTATATATTATATATTATATATTATATATTATATATTATATATTATATATTATATATTATATATGCTTACTTATTATGTTATCTAATTAAATTTGGTTAAATTTTTTAAAATCGAATCAAAACTTTGAGGCTTTTAACGCTGAATCACAATATTTATAGGATAAAAAGAAACACTATCATGAAATTGCCAACAAACGAAAGCGTTCATAACATTTTGGATGGGACCTGTAGACGTAGTCTAAATGGAAGAATAACAAATATTATTCTAATATCATAAATAATACACACACACACACACACATACAGTCGCACAAAGAGAAAATTTTCAAATAAAATTAAACTTTTATAAACTAAAAATAGAGTCCCAAAGATTTTTCTTAAAAAAATATGATTTTTTTTTTGTTGGTAAAAAACAAACTTTACAATAAACAAAGGAAATTTATAAGTTTCTGTTCAATTTGTGTAATATTACAACCAAACAACAAACACTTAAAAAACAACTTACAAGATATTAAAATTAAATTATCTAAAACACTAACGAAACGAGACGTAACAGATACAACTTATCACCAACTATCACCAATATCAGAAAACAAATAAAATGTAACAAATTTGTGAAAGACAAAAACTGACACCATGATTATGTGAAGAAGTTGACAACAACATGTTGTTCAACAATGTTATGATTTGTAATAGTGTAATTTACCTGTTCCTGTTGGAGCCTTGGCCTTGAATTTTGGTGCAAACATGCTGGGTGATTGAGCTTTTTCTGTAAAATTTATACATGTATATTTTGTTTGAATCGATCACAATATGATATTGATATAAAACTTTTACGAGGGACACTAATTTTGTATGTATTTAAAAAAAAAATTCCGAAAAATATTAAATAACATTAATATTAATTAAATGATTTAGTTTTAATTTTTTGGTTGTTTTTTCTTTTTTTATTTATTTTTTCCTTTTCATTTTCAACTAACCCTGTCCCATATTTTCGCAGACTAAAAAACACACAGAATTGTTAAAAAAAAGGAACCTGCAAAACACTCTGTACGCTTTTACGTCCGACACTCAACTTATTCAGTTAAAGTTTTTTTTTCTAATTTTCAAAACGAAAAAAAAAATTAGAATAAAATTTTGTTTTTTTTCACCACCATATCCACCATCATCATCATTATCGTGATCATGATTATACATCTGAGTAAATATACTCGTAACAAGCATATAAAAAATGTTCTCATAAAATAGAAAAAGTTAAAAAAAAAACAACAGAAGAAAAGAACAATAAAAGAGAATTATAAAATAGCTTAATGTAAACAAAAAGTATTTTTGGGATATTTTCTTATTAGTTTTTATTTCATTCTAAACGATCTAATAGCCACACATCGAGTGAGAGTATTAAAAGTCTGCCTAAACGAATATTTTACACCCACTATTAATCTCGTATCGCACATATGGTGAAGCCAAAAAAAATATAGAAAGAAAAAAATATTTCAAATCGTGTATGCTGGAATGGACTTATATTCGTATGAATGGGGGGGGGGTAGGAGGAGTCTAAGGTGGATTGACTTTTCCCCTTAATTTTTAATTTTTATTACTTTTAAAAATCAGGTGAAAACAATTAAAGCTCAAAAATTTTGGTGAAAATCAAAGCTTTCACAGAAGCATCCTTGCAGATATGTAGCTTTAGAGAACACCGTACTAAAAAAATTATTACAGTTGGCAACACACATCTTGCGAGTTGTATAATTGAGAATTCTGTTTTATTCGTATAGAAGAGCTAGAAATTCATTCGTTGAACGAAAATCTGACATCAGAATTTGATGATGATGGCTGCAGCCAAGACAAATACACTTCCCTAGAGGGGATATTTATATGGGTTATAGGTCTCAGCATTAATCAAATTTTATCAATTAAAAAAATACATCGGTGGACATAAGTATGAAAATGATTTTCAGTCGATCGGCTTATTTAAAGTGGAACAGCCTCAAGCATAAACTCATAAGATCCTGGCAACGTCTATTTATTGAATCACCAACACGCTATATGTAGTTGGCAACACTTAAATTTTATATTTTATTAACTTTGGCCAACTAACTAACAGTTCAAGATAAATGAAAAGCAAAGTTTTTGAAATAGGCGTTCCAATTTCGCGAATAATTTATTGTTTCAATCAAAATCATTGGAATGATACAAGATGTTGGCAACATATGCATGACATACATGATGTGATGATGTAATATATTTGGCATAATTAAAACTTTAAAGGGGATTAAGTGGTATTTTGTTTGAGAGTACATAAAGTTATCTGGAGAGACTTTTAATCTATTCGTTTCAATGATTTATGAAATTATTTATATGAAAAATTTTGGTAAAGTTCCAAATTATTTAACATTAGATTTATGGTAATAATGCGACTATGTGGCAAACTAGTGAGCATTTATTGGCCATCAATTGAGTTTTCAAAAACTGCCTTTTAAATTATTATATACTTAGAATATTTGAACGTCTTTAAATAACCATGGTCATACAACAGCAAACGTAGACTCTTCGGACATTTAAAAAAAACCATGTGAGTCCGATCACAGGGAAGATGTGTAAACATCTGGTAATAAATAAAATGCAGAAAACAGCGACAAAAAGGTTATTACATATCATAATTTTTTCACCAAACAATCATGTCACACCGATTTGTCTTAATGCTTACATGTTACGCGTAAGATCTTACGCTCACATATTACGCTGTTTTTGTGATTATACAATCAATTAGAAAATTACCCCTCTGTGCGTATAGATGTTTACACATCAAAAAGTTAACTTTTACAAATCATTTCTAAATATATAATATATATAACTACTCTCATCAGTGACTTATTGACTGATACACTGATATGTAATTCTGTATGAATAAAATATAATTTCATAACATTATCCACGTATTCATATCTTGAAAATAGGGACTTCAAAATTGGAATGCAGATACCCCTAGCGTACTTTTTCTGAATAAATTGCGATTATCTGAAAAAAAGTTAATTATCTTGAAAAAGTAGCCTTTCTTAAAAGTACTTTTTTTAGTACTTTTTACCAAGGTTCAGAAAATACACACATCAAACACACAATGCTCTGTTCTAAAGCAGCCACCATATATCTTTTTTTCATATCAATTATGTGTGTTTCTAAATTTTGTACGGTGCCAACAACAATCGTGACTGTGTTTCGTTTTAATATATCGTTATCTACACGAACAATTATCTATCACGTATTTTTTGTTTGGAACACACATAAACCACACAGGTTCGAGTGTAGCTTTATATTAAGTTCGTTCATCAACACGTACATCTAAAAATTAAAACATTATCCACTCGCGATAGGAAAAAACGAAATTAAGTCATAAACAACATATAAAATTTCTCTGTTTTCAATTTTTTTACTATCTTTTAATTTTTTATTTGTATTATTATCTTTTTATTTTTATTTTTTTTTATAACTGCTAATGAATTATTTTAGATTTTTTTTACTAAATTTGGTTGAAACAATTGTTGTCGTTATTATAGGGTAGTTTCAGATTTTTCCCATCGCGAGTGGATAATGTTTTAATTTGTAGATGTACGCGTTGAAGAACATGTTCTGTTTTTTTAGCAGTACATGTGCAGGAAAACGGACTAAAAATATAGCTACACTCGAATCTGTGTGGTTTATGTGTGTTCGAAACAGAAAATACGTGATAGAAAAATGTTCGTATAGATAACGAAATATTAAAACGAAACACAATCATGATTGTGTTTGGGTCCGTCCAAATTTAAAAACACACATAATTGATATGAAAATAAAAATTTGTGTTTGTTGGTTTGTTTGCTATGTTTGTTTACATATATGTACGACTTTTTTATTCAGTGTGTGTTTTTTTCTGAACTCTGCTCTTTAAGAAAAGGTAATGTTAAAAAAGGCACTTTTCAAAAAATTTACCTTTACATAAAAAAGTACTTTTTCTTAAAAATTCAAGTTTCTTAAAAAAACATTTACTTTAAAAGTTTTTTTTCTTAAAAAAGTACCTTTTCTTAAAAAGTATATTTACCTTTAAAAATGTACATTTTATAAAAAAAATACTTTTTCTTTCAAAAGGTAGATTTCATTTATTCAAATACTTTTTCTTAAAAAAGTACATTTTCTTAAAAAATTACTTTTAAAAAAAAAAATGCCTTTATAAAAAAGTACCTTTTCTCAAAAAAGTACTTTTTCTTAAAAAGTACCTTTGCTCAAAGAAATACCTTTTCTTAACATATACCCTTTCTTTAAAAATTTCCCTTTCTATAAAAAGTACGTTTCTCTACAAAGTACCTTATCTATTAAATAAATGTGGGTTTAATTAAAAAAGTACATTTTGCTAAAAATTTTAATTTTCTTAAAAAATTACTTTTCTTAAAAAAGTGCCCTTATAAAAAGTAAATTTTCTTAAAAAGCACCTTTTCTTAAAAAAGTACCTTTTCTTAAAAAAGTACGTTTGCTTGAAAAAGTACCTTTTCTTAAAAAAGTGCCTTTATCAAAAAGTACCTTTTCTTAAAAAAGTACCTTTTGTTAATAAATACCTTATCTTAAAAAATTACTTTTTCTTAAAAAAGTACATTTTCTTAAAAAATTACTTTTCTTAAAAAAATGCCTTTATAAAATAGTACCTTTTCTTAAAAAAGTGCTTTTTCTTAAAAAGTACCTTTGGTCAAAGAAATACCTTTTCTTAACATATACCTTTTCTTTAAAAATTTCCTTTTCTATAAAAAGAACCTTTCTCTACAAAGTACCTTATCTAAGAAATAAATGTGTGTTTTATTAAAAAAGTACATTTTGTTAAAAATTTACATTTTCTTAAAAAGTTACTTTTCTTAAAAAAGTGCCCTTATATAAAAGTGCCTTTTCTTAAAAAAGCGCCTTTATAAAAAGAAAATTTTCTTAAAAAAGTAAGTTTTCTTAAAGTACGTTTGCTTGAAAAAGTACCTTTTCTTAAAAAAGAGCCTTTATCAAAAAGCACCTTTTCTTAATAAATACCTTTTCTAAAAAAATTACCCTTTCTTAAAAAATTACATTTTTTTAAAAGAAAATACCATTTATTAAAAAGTATATTTCCTTAAAAAACTATATTCTTCTAAAAAAGTACATATTCTAAAAAATTCTTTTTCTTCCAAAATATGTATTTTATTAAAAAAGTAAATTTTCTTAAATAAGTACATTTTCTTAAAAAAGTACATTTTCTTTAAAAAATAAATTTTCTTAAAAAAAACTACTTTTTTTTAAAAGGGCCTTTATAAAAAAGTACCTTTTCTCAAAAAGGTACATTTGCTTAAAAAAGTACCCTTTCTTGAAAAAAGTACGTTTTCTTAAAAAATATCCTTTTATATATTTTCATAAAAACTTATTCTCTTAAAAAGGAAAATTTTCTAAACAATACATTTTCTTCCAAAATGAGTATTTTATTAAAAAAGTATATTTTCTTAAAAAGTACCTTTTCGTAAAAAAGTACCTTTTCTTTTAAAATTGATTTTCTTAAAAGAGCGCCTTTATATAAAAGTACCTTTTCTTTAAAAAGTACCTTTTCTTAAAAAAGTAAGTTTTCTTAAAAAAATTACTTTTCTTAAAAAAGTACCTTTTACAAAAAGTACCTTTTCTTAAACAAGTACGTTTTCTTTAAAGAACTACGTTTTCTTAAAAAAATACATTTTCTTAAAAAAGAACATTTTCTTAAAAAGTACCTTTTCTTAAAAAAGTTCCTTTGTCAAAAAGTATCTTTTCTTAAAAAAGTACCTTTTCTTAAAAAAAAGTAAGTTTTTTTAAAAAATTACCTTTTGTTAAAGTAAATTTTCTTAAAAATGCACCTTTCCTTAAAAAAGTACCTTTTCTTACAAAAGTCAGTTTTCTTTAAAAAGTACATTTTCTTGAAAAAGTGCCTGTATCAGAAGGACCTTTTCTTAAAAAGTACCTT
Source organism: Cordilura impudica (assembly GCA_963682025.1). Taxonomy (NCBI): domain Eukaryota; kingdom Metazoa; phylum Arthropoda; class Insecta; order Diptera; family Scathophagidae; genus Cordilura; species Cordilura impudica. The sequence goes on along the minus strand of OY821521.1, from coordinate 11,173,779 downwards.
TTCTTAAAAAAAGAACATTTTCTTCAAAAAGTACCTTTTCTTAAAAATGTACGTCTTCTTAAAAAGTACATTTACTAAAAAAGAACCTTTTCTTAAAAAATACCTTTTCTTAAAAAGTTCTTTAAAAAATAAATTTCCCTTAAAAAGTGCCTTTATCAAAAAGTACCTTTTCTTAGAACAGTACCTGTTCCTAAAAAAACACATTTTCTTAAAAAGTATATTCTTTTAAAAAAGTACATTTTCTAAACAATACTTTTTCTTCCAAAATGAGTATTTTATTAGAAATTAATATTTTCTTTAAAAAGTTTATTTTCTTAAAAAAAATCACATTTTCTTAAAAAAGTGCGTTTTCTTAGAAAAGTACCTTTTCTTAGAAAAAGTGGCTTTATTTAAAAGTACCTGTTCTTAAAAAAGTACCCCTTCTAAAAAAGGTACATTTTCTTAAAAAATAAATTTCCCTTAAAAAGTGCCTTTATCAAAAAGTAACTTTTCTTAAAACAGTACCTGTTCTTAAAAAAACACATTTTCTTAAAAAGTATATTTTCTTAGAAAAAGTGGCTTTATTTAAAAGTACCTGTTCTTAAAAAAGTACCCCTTCTAAAAAAGGTACATTTTCTTTAAAAAAAAGTACATTTACTTAAAATAGTACCATATTTTAAAAAAATACCTTTCCATATCAGCACCTTTATCAAAAAGTACATTTTCTGAAAAAAGTACCTTTTTAAAAATTATTTCTTTTTTTCAAAAAGTAGCTTTTCTTAAAAAAGTATCTTTTCTTAAAGTAGTACCGTTTCCTTAGAAATTTAATTTTCTTAAAAAGTACCTTTTTTTAAACTCGAACCTTGCTTATAAAAGTTATTTTTAAAAAAGTAAATTTTTTTTAAAAGATATATCTGTCCTTAAAATAGTACCTTTCATTAAAAAGTACATTTTCTTATAGAAGTACCTTATCTTATAGAAGTACCTTTTCTTATAGAAGTACCTTTTCTTATAGAAGTACCTTTTCTTAAAAAAAACCTTTTTTAAAAAGGAACTTTTTTAAAAATAAGTATCTTTTCAACAAAAAGTAACTTTTCATCAAACAGTATCTTTTCTTAAAATAGTACCCTCTTCTTAGAAATTACATTTTCATAAAAAGTACCTTTTCTTCAAATCTAACCTTGCTTATAAAAGTTATTTCTAAAAAAGCTTCTTTTTTTAAAGTTATACCTGTTCTTAAAAAAGTACCTTTTCTTAAAAAGTACCTTTTCTTACACAAGTACCATTTCTTAAAAAAACCTTTTCTTATAAAATTGCATTTTCTTAAAAAGGTACCTCTTCTTAAAAATATAATTTTTTTTCAAAAAAAGTACCTTTTCTTAAAAAGTACATATTTTCTTAAAAATTTACCTTTTCCTAAAAAGAACCTTTTCTTAAAAAAGTACACGTTTTATTAAAAAAGTACATGTTTTCTTAAAATAGTAAATTTTCCTAAAAAAGTAAACTTTCTTAAGATACTTTTCCTTTTCTTAAAAAAGTACCCCTGAAAACGAATACAAATTTTGAACGGATAATAAGAAAGAATAATATAATAAATACGACTCTATGACTTTAGACTTTGTAGAATCTGAATCTTATTGGTAGATATTAAAATACAAATTACTTGCAGAACTAGCTTGAGTCGCAATTATTTCGCAAGACGTTTTTGTTCTTTAAAAGTGAGAAGTGAGAAAATAGATGCAAAAATGTATAAATTTGTTTTGAATTTATTTTGAAAATGTGATCGAACTAATAATAAACGTCAAGTCACTTATGTCATACCACTCTCACTTATTAAAACTAAACTAATTACACAGGGCGATATTTTTTAGACCCTGGTACCAGAGTACATTTATCTTTAGGTCTTTGGCTAATTGAGAATTTCTGAGCTGATATTGGAATACAGTGGACCAAATATTTAGTAAAGTATACTCCGATAAGAGGATCTATAGTTTTATAAATTTTTTGAGGCCTGTTATTTTTTTAAGTACAACTTAAAATGTATTGAGGATTACTAAGTACTTAATAGGACAAATCCATATTATAAGGGGAACAATAAGGAGCCGAACAATTTTGGGGCATGCATATAACCAATTCTTTTTTCTTTTTTAACATAGGATATGGAGTTGCTGGACGACTAATTGGGAGTATTATTTGTTTTAGGGGTTTTTGTTTATCTCACCCACCATCTTGAAACAAAAATCCTTTAGCCAAGTTTAATTCTTTATTAATTTCCTCCAGTAAATCACTTTCCGACCAGCTGCGACGATTCGAAGCAGGCTCAGCAAAGCGTGTTTGTTTAATTGGTCCTCTTGATTCGCCAAAATTTTTCCGGTGATTACGATCCGAGGTTCGGGTATCTCTAATGCGTATGGGTATTTGATAGGCTCTAGGTTTATGATAATGCAATTTGGTATCTATATATTTGGAAAAACCAAATAAAATAATTAAGAAAACATTAATAAAATTAAGAAATTAATTAAGACTTATGTACATACTAGGTGGGATATTTTCTATAGATTCGTTCATTAATGTTTCATGTGTAAAAAATATGTTTTCTTTTGTTTTTTTTTTTTTTTCTTTATTGCAACCTATAATCAGTTATCATTTAAGTAAATATTTTGCTTAAAGAGTGCTTTTATTTATTGCCAATGTTATTGATGGCCATTCTGTAGTTGTTAAATCTTAAAATATGTGAATGCTCTTACGTTAATTTTAAATTATTTGCCTTATTTTGTAGTAAACACATTTTTTTATGGCCCATCTGTTAAATAAAACAACAAACACTCTAGAAAGAAAGAAGAAACAAAAATGCTCATACTTGAGTGCCATTTAATGAAAATTTCCCTTTTATTTATCATTAAATGAATCTCTCAGCTAAAAAATCCAAGTGCAGCTCGTGTCATAAACCACATTTGAAATTTTACAGATTTTTTCTTATTTAAATATACGAGTAAATAAGAGATAACCCAATTGAAGAGTTGTTATTCCTGAGATATACGGTGTATAACGACCTGTTAATACGCTAATTGAAAAAAAAATAGTCTTTTCTAAATTTTAAATTTTGAACTTTAAAAATAAATTATATATTTTCTTATGCCAGAAGGGCATATCATTTTGAAAAATATTTCCTCTTGGCATGAGACCCTCGATGTAATTTGTATTCACTAAGTTGAAGTTTTTGATCGAATAAATATGTGTAAAATAAATGATCCAAAGTAGATAGTTCTCAACTTAAGTCTACAACACAAAAAATTTTAATCTACATAAAATCCTTGGAGACTTTTATTAAAAATTCATTGAATCCAAGCTTTTTTCAAAATAAACCCCTTTAGATTTTAAGGACATTTTCTTATAGAATGAAAAGGATATTTTTCCATAAAAATTTCTTTAATTTTTGTAATTAATTTAGAGAAAATTTTAAAATTTGCCAACTAAAAAAAACTGAACCAAAATCAGTCTCCCTAATTTTTTTCTTTAAAATTTGAGATCGTTTTCCAAAATTATCAGCTTTTATGTGTTGTTTTCATTAATATATCGATTCTGAGCAATATTTTTGTAAATGACTTCAGGTCCCAGAAACTATATCCTTAAGAAAAAAATATTTTTTTTCCTTAAAATTTCAAAATACATTTTCAAAAGTAAAACCTACAATTTAAGGAAATATACTTATAGAGTGCGAACAATTTTTTAACAGAAATATCTTATATTTTGGAGAGATTATTATGATTTTCCAAATAGAAACACTCTGATTAGAAGGCTCAATTTTGAGCCTTTGATTTTATATGCTTTGCTGTTTTCCATAACAAATCTCAGATTCTGAGTAATATATATCGGTTTGTTATTCCGTTTGTAACGCATCGAGAAATGATTTTGCAACCCCATATAGTATATACATATTCTTGATCCTTATAACAACTCGAGTTGATGTCCGACTGTCCGTCCGTCTGTCTATAGAAATCACGCTTATTAACAAAATAATCCATTCACTTGGGTCAGCTAGGGATAATATAGTTTGCCATTATTTCGAGCAGGTTGGTATTGAAAAGGAGGTAATTCGGGCATCATTGTGATAAAATATGACCTAAAATATGGAGACACTTCTAAAAAAATTTTAAATTCAGTGTGTTTGTTGCAATAATTTAGTATTAAGTTTATCAAATTTTTTAATTTTTTAAATATTTTGTTTACATTTATTATAATTAGTGCCGAATTAGTGCAACTAAATGCAATTAAACACATTTTTTTTTTTTTTTTAATTAACCAACATTCAGGGGACGCCCCTACAAATGCAGTGCATTTGTTGATTTCAGAAAAATAGGTTATGAGAAGCAGGAGAGAAGGGGTAGTGTTTGTGGATATTTGACTTAAATTTTATTAGATTATAACTGTCTGGAAGTACCTCTGCGTGGAGTTTATTTCACATACGGCTAGTTGGACTGATAACCGAATTCGCTCTGTAATGCGTTGTGCGGTCAACTGGACAATAGACTACAAACGGATGTGATCTACTAGAGAAGCGGGTAGAGGGAACCGAAACACAGGCACTTGGATTAAGTTCCCTAATCTCAGAAGAACATTTCCCATGGTAATATCTATAGAACTATGCTATAAAACCCACATTCCGACGATGTTCTAATGAATCATTAGAGTTGGATACCCTACTGTCATTGATGAGCGCCAACGCCTCTTCTTTGCACACGGTCCAGTAGCTCCAAAATAGACTTTGAAGTTCCTGTCCATATATGTGAGTTGTACTTGTTACTTGTTGTAATTGAATTTAGGTTTTAAACAGTAAAATAATTAAAGATTTTATTATTTCACTATTTTAAAATCAAACAGGAAGCGTCATCTATGTATCATTATAGCAAACAACTGCAGGGCTCCTCAAATATAAAAATATTTATTATTATTTATTATTTCAACTGGTTAATTTTTAATTTTGAATTTTGAATTTTTCGTTTTTCATTTTTTATTTTCCATTTTTCATTTTTATTTTCCATTTTGAATTTTTTATTTTTCAGTTTTCATTTCTCACTTTTTATTTTTCATTTTTCATTTTTCATTTTTCATTTTTCAGTTTTCATTTTTCAAAACGTTTTTATAGCGCTATTCGCTCCCTTATTTTATTTCCAAACACTTCCTAATCTTTTCACCAATACATTCGTACCTCACACCATTTTTGTCTTACTTTGTTTTTGTGTTTGTATTGTGAAATAGATTTTTACCCCCCTGAAAAATTATTATTTTTCAAATTAAATAATTTTTCACATTAACATTTAACATTTTCAAAATTTTTATATTTTGAGTATTATTTTAAAAAGAATTTTATGATTATGACAATTAAAGAAACGCAGACTTCAGATTCTCTTTAGAAATTGAGATTATTTTCCAAAAATAGGCTCAGATTGTGAGTACTTTTTGCAATAAATAATCTCAGCTACTGAAGAAGATTTAAGATTTTAAAAGCTATTGCCTTTGAAATAATTGAAAAAAAAATTTTTTTGAATGGAAATTTTTTTAATAATAATATCTCATATTTCGGTGTATATCTTAAAGAAAGTTTGAATATTTAGGAAATATATGATTTTTTTAAACTGCCGGATATATAGCAAAATAGCGGAAGATTGCGAAGAAAATTCCTTTTTTATTTTCTGTAAGTTATTTAATAAAAAGTTATTAATTTTTTTCTTGAACATAATTATTTATTTAAACAATTATTTATGTTTTTATTATTATAATTTTTTAAGAAAATATTCTCCAGTTTATGAAAACCTTTATATCTATTCGATATACGGAGCCTCATATTCATATATTAAGACTATTTCCATTGATTTCTCATAGTTGCTCCTTAAAACCCTGCTGACTAACCGAAAAAAAAAAGTTGGATTAAATTTAATAATTCTTAACTTGAACTTTCTTTTTGATTGTCTTCCAAATAATTCATTTGTCACAATAGAAATTTAATTGCAACAACCAACTACGTCTTTAAACAAAATATGCACTATTGAGGCAACCGAATTGGACCGAAATACAACCCATTATTCAATTAATGCAGAATTCGGTAACCACCATTTTTCTGTATTGGTCAAATGCAAAAGATTCTTAAATTAGTTAAAGACCTGATCATATCTAAACACTTTTTAATTTTGATAACCTTTTCTTAAGAATTTAAACGATCACCTTAAAGAATCCTCTTAGTTCTAATTATTTTTCTTATAATAAATATAATTTAAAATTTTTTGACTATCATTTTTTCGGAATGTTTTGAACAGATTATAATAATTTCCCTAAAGATAAATACTTTAGTTATAGAGACATTTTCTTAAAGAATAACTTTATCCTAATAAATTTTTGTTTCACTTAGGTTCTGAAGAGTTTTTTTAAGAAATTTAAAATTGTGATATTTTTTAAAATCGAATAATTATTAAAAAAAAAAAAAAATTTTCAATGTTTTTTGAAAAATTTTAAATACTTGAGTTGGGTGTATGTCATATCTTTGCTAATGAAAATATATATTAATATCTACATAGGTATAAAAACCGATTATCGGTTTTACACAGAAAAAATTATAAAAAATATAAAAAAAAATAAATCTTAATAAAATTAGTTGGTTGAAACAAACCAAATATTGGATTGTATTTTCTTTCAATTCGGCTATGAATATTTTGTTTCGAGACATATTTGTTTGTTACAATTAAATATCGGTTGTGACAAACGAATTATTTTTAACGCAATCAAAAATAAAGTAGTTGAAATAAAAAATTTCAGTGTGGATTAAGAACATTTTTAAGTCAATAAATAGATTTAAAGTTAAATTTATATCTTTCAGTATTCAAAAATCACAGCAGAAATATAGTTGAGAGAACAGCATTGCAACTGTAACAATAAAATCTCACATTTTCTCTTTTACCTACAGAATAACCCTAATACCGGTTTTCTCAATGTATCGTCAAACGTCAAACTGCCTGTTACTTAACCAAGACATAAATTTATTGGACCAATAAACTGCCGGTTAATAATTTTGGTTTTCTCAATGTACCGACAAAAACATTATTTTCAGTTGGCAATGCCTCTCAAAATACGTATGAAAGTTGGGAGAATTATTTTCAGTTGGCAATGCCTCTCAAAATTTATATGAAAGTTGGGAGAATGATTTATCTGTACGATGAATTACCGGCAGATGAGTGTCGGTTAGAAGCAAACCAGACATTGAGAAAACCAAATTTCTTTAATCGGTAGTTTCTCGTTGGGATAAAAGATAATCGCCTATTGAGAAAACGGGCATAAGTAGTTTAGTAGTATTTTTAAGAGAAATTTAAAATTAAGATATTTTTTTATTTAGAATCGAATACTTATTTTATGATAATATATCGGGAAGAATTTTTAAAAATATCAGAATTCTTGGGTCACCTGAATGTGACATTTTCGCTATTGAAAATATATATTAATATCTTTATATAAAAATCGATTACAGGTTATAGAGAGAAAAGATTATAAACAAGTGAGAGTATTAAGTTCGACTCTGCCTAATCCCTCCACACGTGTTTTATTTATCAACATTAGACACGTGTTTTATTTATCAACATTAGAAAGAGGTCGAACAACTAAAACAAAATATCTTATCCAACACTTTGACAAAATAGGCTAGATTTTTTACAATAATGCTTAAAACTAATAAGATAATTAACAAAAAGTTTAGGTAGTTTCGTGCTTTTTTACATTGAAAGCAGCTTTTAAATGCAATCAGGATAAGTGTAAATACATACAATTACATTTTTGTTCATTTAAAGAGAGTTCGAGTGTAGTCTTAGTTATATAGAAAAAATAACAACAAGCAAACAAAAATATGTGTGTATGCATCGCTCATGCACATCTACGAGGGCGGTCCCAGAACAACCCGATCTGGTGTATAGATGGCGGCAGTAGGTTTAACAAAATTAATTTTTGGTAAAAAGTGACAACATTATAAAACATATTTTTTAAGTTTAAAGGCGCCACGTTGTGTATTTTTTTTTTTTGCATTTTTAGAATCCATCAAAAGTAAACAATCTGTTATTAATTCACTATTATTTAATTCAATACTTTCATTTTAAAGGTCTCAATCCAACCAATAACAAATAGGAGCTAGATTTTACTCTGAGGGAGTCTGCTCCAGCGTTTATGACTATAACATATTGGTTGATAGAGTTTAAGCGAGGCCGTAGGAGCAGCCAAGACGAACACAGTACTGGTCGACCAACGTTTAAGGAAATACCCAAAATGGTATTGGATGATCACCGGCTGAAGGTGCGTGAGCTAGCTGAAATGACAGGCATTTCAAAAAGTGCTATACATCGTATATTGACCGAAAATTTAGAGATGAGAAAGCTGTCTGTAAGATGGGTGCCGCGGTTGCTCACAAAAGAACAAAAGCGGCTTCTTGAAGTATTTTGAAAAAAGCAAAAAAGTTGAGTTATTGCGTCGATTCGTAACCATGGATAAGACATGGGTGCACCACTTCACACCTGAACATCACTTCACAAAAGAACAGTCAAAACAGTGGACTGAAATGGGAGAATCGTGTCGAAAGAAGACGAAGATAATTCCATCTGCAGGTGCTTCATCACGTTCCTTATTTGCCAGATGTAGCTGCCTCGGATTATTTTCTATTCCAAACATAAAAAATGTTGGAGTCTGCGGTTGAAGGTTTTGTTGAGGATCTAGATAGTTCTTACTATAAACTTGGTATCGAACCTATGGAATATCGCTGGGGAAATTTTTCCAAGCTAAAAGGAGATTATGTTTAGTAATAAAGAAAATTTTTCCCAAATGTGTTGTGTTTGCTTTGCCAGGTCGTGTTGTTCTGGAACTGCCCTCGTATATGCACTTATTCCGTAAGGTATAATAATTTTTCAATATTTTTAGTTTTTTATATGAAATTTTATAGCATTTTTTTTAGAGGTGTCTCCACATTTTAGACCATATCTTGGCACAATGGCGCTTGATTTACCCTTTTTTCAATACCAATCTATTCGACATAATGAAAAACAATACTGTCTTAACTTTACCCAGGTAAATGGTTTAGATTGTGAATGAGCGTGATGCCAACAGACGGACATCGCTATATAAGGATCAAAAATATACTTTGGATGTGCTACAAACAGAACGACAAACTGGTGTTGGTGGCGACGGTATAAAAATATTTTAAAACAAAAATATATGCTAATAACATCAATTGATTGAAACAACCCAAAGGCAGGGTTGCATTTGTGTCCGATTCGGTGGATATTTTATTCAAATTTGATCCAATTAAATTTCTGTTGCGACAAACCAATTATTTTTAAGGTAATCAATAAAAAAGAATTTTTTTCTGTGTAGATTAAGATAAATAAATTTAAAGTAAAATATTTTTCATTTAGTATTCGATAACCAAAGAAGAAATCGAAAGAGCTTAGTTGAGAGAACAGCAATGTGACTAAGACACCCAAATTTTGGCTGTATTTTCTCTGCGTAGTAAACAGCAAAAGCTTTTTTTTTTTTTAAACAATAATGTTGTTATTCTGAATATTTTTAAAATAAGAACAAATATTTGGAAAACTTAAAAAGCTTTAACAGCTCAAAGAAATTATTATTTTCTTAGTTTTTCACAAATATACATATTACGGCTGGAAATTTAAAATTTAAGTAATAATTTTAAAAAGATCATCGGATTAATTGTTAAATAAATTTCAATAAAGATCAAACAATTTTCAAATGTTAGCGACTACGATATAAATTGAGATTATTTAGTTTGATAATGGGTCAATCATTCAATCAAAATACTTAAATGTACAATAAGTAACCGTGCCGCTTTTGATTTTCCACATGTGTGGGTTTGTGTTCTAAATAGAGTGCATATACATACATATTTATAAAATAATTAAAAGTTATGCATTTAATTATTGTTTCGGTGTTATCAAAATGTCATCATCATCATCATCATCATGCAAAGCTTTTTTTTAAATATTAAAATTAACATTAAAAACATAACTCCATTTTTAGTTGAGACAAAACTACAGTATTTATTTAAAATATTGCAAAGAGAAAAAAATATTAATTAACAAACAATGTTTTGGATTTAACAATCAAAATTACATTGCACAGACATACGTACATAATTAATTTTTTTTTTTAATAAATGTTGGGTTAATAATAAAACTAAAGTTTAAACTAAGTTTGATAACAATTTACAAATCACAAAGGTAAAATTATTAAGGTTTATAAATGTTAAGTTTTTTTTAATTTTTTTTTTTTTAAGAATTTGATTATTATATAAAATCTTTTAGATGGTTAATTAAGAGAGCAAGTTGTTGGTAGTATTTTGTAATTATTGGTATTTTAGTTTTTTTCTTTTTTTGCTGTCATGGTTATGGTGTCATTCTGTTTTTTAAAGGTTAAAGGAGGATCTTGTTTTTCAAAAGTTGTTGCCTGTGTTCTGAAAGTTACGCCAATAGCTATTAAACTCTTCAAATATGCGGCTACGAAATGGAGATTTCCCAAACATCTCATCAAATGAGGCTGGAAACTTATTTGGAAATTCGCAAGACTCAAGAGTTGGAGAAAATGTGGAGAAATTAGGAAATTTATCAAATGTTGTTTGTTTTGATGTGCGGACATCATTATCATCGTCGGTAACATCATCGTAGCTACGGTTAGCTTTATCGTTATCGTTATCGTAATCGTTTGTATAATCATCGGTAGAGTACTCTAAATGGGGAGCATAAAAATCATATAAGAGAGAAAAAAAGAATTTGCTGAATTGGATGAGTGCTATACAAAATTGAATGTTAGACGACTCAACATATGAAACTGTTTTTTCTCGGAGGAATTGACTTGGATCAGGTGCTATGAATGGGGTATTTATGAAATGAAACTCATCAAAAACAAAAAAAAATTCACCAACCGAATTGTTGTAAAGTTTTATAATAGTTTTTTTCAATAGAAATTTAATATTAGCCAACTATTTTATAATAGTGATAAAAAATTTACTATTAAGCCGAAGGAATTTCTATTGTAATCAATTCGATATTCGGCTAATGACTTCATCGTAATTTGGTTAGAAAAAAAACTATAACCACAATAAACCTTTCTTTTGTGTGTATGAAAAAAAAAACTTTGAAGTAAAATTTACGTTAAATATTTTCCCTTAAGGGCGTTAAATGGTGATATTTTGGCATGTCCCAGATACCGTTCTAAACTGGTTTTAAATCCGTATTTTGCTTCTTTAGAAAACATTTTTTTTCTAAATAAACCCACTTTCAATTAGCTAAGTGGCTTGTCACAAAGCCAAATTCCCTTTGAAAGTGGAAATGAAACTAAACTTCCAGGCATGTTACAAAACCGAATTCCGTTTGAAAGTGGAATTAAAACTAAACTTTCAAGCATGTTGCAAAACCGAATTGCGTTTGAAAGTAGAAATGAAACTAAACTTTCAGGCATGTTGCAAAACCGAATTCCGTTCGAGTGTTGAATCGAAACCATATTTTATTTTTTCAAAAAATGTGAGTCCGATCACAGGGGAAATGTGCCAACATCTAATAATTAAAGATTTTTATGGCGCTTTTCTAAAATAAAACAGAAAGCGTCATCTATGTATCACTTATGGCAATCAACTGCAGAGGCTCTGCTAATATAAAAATATATATTATTATTTATTATTTCAACCGGTTAATTTTTAATTATTCGTTTTCTATTTTCCATTTTTCGTTTTTCATTTTCCATTTCTCATTTTTTTTTTAATTTTTCATTTTTTATTATTCATTTTTTCAGTTTTCGATTTTCATTTTTCATTTTTTATTTTTCATTTCTTATTTTTTATTTTTCATTTTTCATTTTTTTTAATTTGTCATTTTTTCATTTTTCGTTTTTATTTTTCATTTTTTATTTTTTATTTTTAATTTTTCATTTTTCATTTTTCATTTTTCATTTTTCAATTTTCATTTTTCATTTTTTATTTTTAATTTTAATTTTTTTTTTTTATTTTTAATTTTTTTTTTAATTTTTCGTTTTTCATTTTTCATTTTTAATTTTTTTATTTTTCATTTTTTATTTTTAATTTTTTATTTTCCATATTTTATTTTTCATTTTTTATTTTTAATTTTCATTTTTCATTTTTTATTTTTCATTTTTTATTTTTCTTTTTTAATATTCATTTTTTATTTTAAATGTTCATTTCTTTTTAATTTTTCGTTTTTCATTTTTCATTTTTCATTTTTTTATTTTTAATTTTTAATTTTTTATTTTTAATTTTTAATTTTTAATTTTTAATTTTTAATTTTTAATTTTTAATTTTTAATTTTTAATTTTTAATTTTTCATTTTTAATTTTTAATTTTTAATTTTTAATTTTTAATTTTTAATTTTTAATTTTTAATTTTTAATTTTTAATTTTTAATTTTTAATTTTTAATTTTTAATTTTTAATTTTTAATTTTTAATTTTTAATTTTTAATTTTTAATTTTTAATTTTTAATTTTTAATTTTTAATTTTTAATTTTTAATTTTTAATTTTTAATTTTTCATTTTTCATTTTCCATTTTTCAATTTTCATTTTTCATTTTTAATTTTTCATTTTTCATTTTTTATTTTTAATTTTCATTTTTTTTATTTTTCATTTTTTTTTAATTTTTCGTTTTTCATTTTTCATTTTTTTATTTTTCATTTTTTATTTTTAGTTTTTTAATTTTCATATTTTATTTTTAATATTTTATTTTTAATTTTTAATTTTCATTTTTAATTTTTAATTTTTTATTTTTCTTTTTTAATTTTTCGTTTTTCATTTCTCGTTTTTTATTATTCATTTTTTATTTTTCATTTTTTATTGTTCATTTTTTATTTTCGTATTTTGGTTTTCGTTTTTAATTTTTTTAATTTTAAATTTTTTTTATTTTTAATTTTTTATTTTTTATTTTTATTTTTAATGTTAATTTTTTAATTTTTAATTTTTCATTTTTCAATTCTATTTTCAGTTTTTATTTTTATTTTTTTTTATTTTTCATTTTTCATTTTTCTATTTTATTTTTCTTTTTTATTTTTCATTTTTTATTTTTCATTTTTTATTTTTAATTTTCATTTTTAATTTTTTATTTTTTAATTTTTTATTTTTTATTTTTTATTTTTTATTTTTCATTTTTCTTTTTTAATTTTTCGTTTTTTCATTTCTCATTTTTAATTTTTAGTTTTTCATATTTTATTTCTAATTTTTTTATTTTTACTTTTTTTTCTTCCTTTTTTATTTTCATTTTTTGGTTTTCAGTTTTCATTTTTTATTTTTCATATTGCGTTTTCTTTTTTCATTTTTAATTTTTTATTTTTTATTTTTCATTTTTTATTTTTAATTTTTCATTCTTTATTTTGAATTTTTTATTTTTCATTTTTCATTTTATATTTTTTAATTTTCATTTTTTATTTTTCATATTTATTTTTCATTTTTTATTTTTCATTTTTTATTTTTCGGTTTTAATTTTTAATTTTTAATTTTTTATGTTTATACATAATTTTTTTTTCCAGGCACTATAAGAGTTGACTGCACTTTTGGGCTTCTAAAGAAAGCATATATCAGGCATTTTAAAAATTTAGGTCAATTGCAAATCTTTTTGCAACTTTCAATTTACTAATTGGAATTAAACATGCCTGCTTAACGGAACCAAGTTCCATTCTAAAGTAGAACTGAAACTGTACTTTCCTTCTTAAAAAATGAAATAAGTGGCATCAATTCCATTTTTACTGTTTTTAAATTATTTTTCTCCAGGCACTTTTAAAGTTGACTGTACTTTTAGGCTTCTAAAGAAAGAAAATATCAGGTATTTTAAAAATTTAAGTGAAATTAATGTTTAATAGGATCTAATTTATTTAAATTATATTTATTAACTTTCAATTTGCTAATGGGAATTAAACATGCCTGATTAATAGAACCAAATTCCATTCTAAAGTGGGATTGAAACCGTGTGTTTTTGTTCTTAAAAAAAATTAAATAAGTGGCACCGATTCCTCTTATAGTTTTTAAAATTATTTGGCTCCCGGCACTATCAAATTTGACTGTACTTTTAGGCTTCTTTTAGGCTTGATTAAGAAAAAATATTTTTTTAATTGAACCTTTATATTAATTTTAAAAATTTTTATTTATTAATGAAATCAAATGAAATCTGAAGAAGCAAAAACAAAATCAATCGGAGTAGTAGCTACGAAACCAAATCAATTTCGATCGGAATTTGTGAAATAGGCTTCTAAAAAAAAAAACAAAAACAAAATTTTGGAATAAAGCAACTTCCAATTTAGTAATTTATTTTACTCCAAGACCCATAAAAGTTGAATGCACTTTAAGGTTTCCAAAAAAAAAAAAAAAAAAAAAAATCCGGTATTTAAAAAATTTGCTTGAGAAAAAATATTTTTTCAAATGGACCTCTATTTATACTAATTTTTAAAGTTTTTATTTATTAATGAAAATAAACGAAAACTAAAGAAGCAAAAATTAATCGATCGGAATGGTAACTACGAATTCAAATCAATTTGGAAAAAAAATTCGGAATAAAACCACTTTTAATTTGGCAAGTGGAATAGATATATTTTTTTAAATTTTACTCAAGCACTATAAAAGTTGACTTAAAAAAATAAAATTCCAGGTATTTTAAAAATTTTGCTTAAATATTTTTTAAAAAGGACCTAAAACTATATTTTTTTTTGAAGAAGCAAAAAGAAATCCAATCGGAATGGTAACAATGAATTCAAATTAATTTCGATCAGAATATAATATATAAAATTGGGATTAAAACCACTTTAAGCTTTCTAATTGGAATTGATGCTACTTTTGTTTAAAAAAAATTTAATCCAAGCACTTTAAAAGTTTACTGTACTTTTGAGCTTAAATAAAAAAACTGGAAAAAAATCCGATATTTTAACAATTTTTGTTAAGAAAAATATCTTTGAAAATGGACCTTTATTTTTTAAAATTTTTAAAATTTTTATTTATTAATGAAATTAAATGAAAAAGCTAAAACAAAATCAATCGGAATATTAGCTACAAATTCAAATTAATTTCCATCGGAATTTGTGACATGCCTATTTGCTTCTTAAAAAAAAAAACAAAAATTCGGAATAAAACCACTTTAAATTTTGATAAGCGGAATTAATATTTTCTATTTTTTTTTTTGCAAAGTTGACTGTACGAATAGCTTAAAAAAAAGCAAATTTCAGGTATTTTAAAATTTTTTGTTAAAATAAAATATTCTTTCAAATGGATCTCTACTTATAATAATTATTAAAATTTTTATTAATTAACGAAATCAAACGAAGTCTGCAGAAGCAATAAGAAAACCAATCGGAATGGTAAATACGAATTCAAATTAGTTTCGATCAGAATATAATAAATAAAAAAAAAATTTGTATAAAAACCACTTTAAATTTTGTAAGAGGAATTGATGCTACTTTTATTTAAAAAAATTTACTCCAAGCGCTATAAAAAATAAAATAAAAAAACTGGAAAAAAATCCGGTATTTTAACAATTTTTGTTAAGAAAAATATCTTTCAAAATGGACCCCTATTTTTAAAAATTTTTTAAATTTTTATTTATTAATGAAATGAAATGAAAAAGCTCAAACAAAATCAATCGGAATATTAGCTACAATTTCAAATCAATTTCCATCGGAATTTGTGACATGCCTATTTGCTTCTTAAAAAAAAATTCGGAACAAATATTTTCTATTTTTTTTTTACAAAGTTGACTGTACTTTTAGCTTAAAAAAAGAAAATTTCAGGTATTTTTAAAATTTTGGCTATAAAAAAATATTTTTTCAAATGTATCTATTTATAATTTTAATTTTCGAAGTCTTTGTCTGGAGGATGAGAAATTCCAAATCAGAGTCAAAGTTCTAGGCCAGCATAGTAAAACCTCCCAAAAAAATGGCGTTCTCAGGCCTAACTTTCTAGTTATAATTTAATAATAAAATTTTATTTCTCATTTTAACAGTTAAGAAAATTGTAGTCGAACTTGACCAACTATAAGATACAAAATACCATGCGTTCAGAGACCCTATCTCTTAGGCCCAACTAATTGGCTATAGAAAATAAGCATAAACCAAATTTGAGTGCCATTGTTTTAATTTTGTTGCCTTTGAATATGAAAAAGTTCATATCGGATGCTAGATTTATATGGGTAAAGTCACTTATTTTTTGTAAAAATATATAAAAACCAAATTTAAGAAAAATCTGGGCAATAGTTTTGTTTTTTGATAGATTTAATTCAAGATCGGGATGCTGCTTTATATGGAGGCTATGACTAGGAATTATCCTATAGGGTTTATTTTTGGACTACTGATTAATGAGGGTAATAAACATACACAAGCCCAAATTGACGGAGATCTATAAGATAATTTGGATTTTATGACAACTTAAGTCAAATTCATGGTTGTCATTGTATGGGGACTAGGTCTGAACATGCACCGATTTTCACAATTTTTAATAGTGTTCATGCTGTGGCCTATAGAAGCTTATATACCAAATTTCATCAAATTATAATCATATTTGCGACCTGTAGTTTGATTTCAAAATTTACATAGACACACAGACAGACGGACGGACGGACGGACGGACGACCATCGCTAAATTGACTCAGAAAGTAATTCTGAGTCGATCTATGTAATTAAAAGTGGGTCTAGGTCAAACATTTTTGGTAGTTACAAAAGTCAACACAAGTCATTATACCCTGACCACAAAGTGGTATCGGGTATACAAAAACTGATTTACTATTAAAAATATTACTCATACGTAAACATATTTTCAGTTCCACTTATAGTGCGTTTACATCTGAGGAAAATCTAGTAGATTTTAGTTGAAATCTATTTCGAAATCTATACGGTTTACATCTAAATTTTTTGACATTATGTGAAATACCAAAAATAAACAAAACAATAGGAAAATTGAACTATGGAAAATTCTAAAAAGGAACAGATTTTATAATTATATTATCCATCAAAAAAGAAAAAAGCACAAATATTGCATTTGATAAATGTATTGTTTACACAACAAAAACAATTCACTTTCCACAATTATTTAGCAGATTGGATTGGGCACATGTCAGTATAAAAAGTTATAACTTTTCAATTACTAAATATTTTTTATTATAGATTCGTAATTTTTTTTTTGTTAATAGTTAATATTTTATTTCCTTTTTATTCAACTTATTTGCTTTTGTATTTAAATGTCAATTTTTCAGTCACTGCGTTGTAATTTTCTACTAAAACACAGTAGTATCATGTAGTGCCCAAGTTTGGCACAAATCTAGTAATGAGCTAGATTTTGTTTTGTATGGGAAATCTAGTAAAAATGAGCTAGATTTCGCTCGAAATCTCGTATATACTAGATTTTGCTTAGATGTAAATGCACTATTATAAATATATTATTCAAAAAATTTATCAAAAAAGGGGAGAAAATAAATTTTGTTGAAGATTTCATTCGATACGATTACTCCAACTCGATTTGCTGAAGAATGAAACGAGAATTCATCAATAGTTCCTTAGTTGTGGCTGAAAAACTAAGCAAACAATCATCAAGATGAGGAAAAAATTTAAAACGTAATAAAAAGAGGATGTGGCCTGATCACTTTGAAGGTTTTTACTATACTGGCATAGTACTTCCACCATGATTTGGAATTTCTATTTTTTGGAAAAACTTTTAAAATAAATTAAGTTTTCAATTCAAAAAAATAACCTAAAAGTAAGTAAACTTTTACAGTGTTTACCATTGATCCACTGACTCTATAACGCTATAATATAACGCCAGCATCGGATTAATGTAATTTATTTTTTTAGCTATGAAAATATACTTTGATTTTTCTGTGATGTTTTTTTCAAACGTCCATGTTTTCACGGTATTGGGTAATATTTCGAATGTTGTCGAGTAAGTTCTATTTTTTCAAAAATTTTTATATGGACAATGAATAGAAAAATAAAAAACTTACTCTACTTCTATATTTTTTTTTTAATTTTCTAGGCAAAATGACAAAACACAATTCAAAACATTAGCGTATTTTCAAGAATTTTTTGTTTTTCAAGCACTGATTTGAGTTCCAGTTCTGAAAAACTATGCAGACCACTTATCAAAGTTCAATTCCCCGAAAATCTGTTGAGTAGTTTTTTTTATTTTTTTTGGATGAATTATACAAACATATACATACACATACACCAGGTTTTGTGCAGGAATTGAAGGGAAGGATAATGCAAAAAAGAAAAAAATATTCATTAAATATGAAAAAAGAGCTATAAACAAGTTTAAGTACACAAACACCACTAAATAAAAATGGTTAATGAGAGAATGAGCGGATTTGTATGCTGGGTTCACAGAGGAGCCTGTGCGAGTTATACATATGTATGTGTTTCAGGTGAATCTTCTCCAAGCCGACCAGGCCGATAAACCTAATAGCACAGCTGTACCCAAAACTCTACCAACACCAGTTAGAAATAATGAATTTGTATCTGAATTTGAATCTGAATTTTCTGAATTTTGTGTAATTTTTTCATTATCAATGTTATTATTATTTATGGCGTTGGTGTTACAATATGAGCTTGCTGAAGCTGAAGCTTTTAAGGGTGTCTCTTTATCATTGGACTCACCGTGTCCGCCACGTTGTTCTGGTAACATTGGAGCGCGCAAGGTTTTTACCGTTTTTACAACCGACGATTTTTTGAAAGCTTTACTAACGGAATTATCGGTTGTTTCATGGGATGACTCTTCTTCTTGATGCTGTTCCCGATGACCACCTGCAATTTCTTCACGTTGATGATTCGAGAATTTCGCGAATTCTCTCAAGTGAGGCGGTAAACGTCTTAAATTGGCTTCCGATTTACCTTCAATAATTTTAACTGGCGGCACCTCCTCCGATTCACTTAATTGAGCTTGATTAGTGGGATGTGACTCAGCGCCCGATTCCCAATCACTATCGGCCGGCATGGCTAGCTTAGTGCGTCTCTCTTTGACACGGCTTAGAAACTCCTCCTCCATGTTGGCCTTGTGCGTTGCGAGAGCCTCATCATCTGTTATTTTGGATATTTTAATAATATTTTGTAGTCTGCGTTTTTCGCGTTCGGCCACTTTGTTTAACCATTCCTCAGCCATTTGTTGGCGAAACACTTCATCCTCGGTGAGGGTGGGTAGCTTTTGTGTTGATCGATATGGATCACGTAAAGGACGTGTAGGAGTCAATGGTGATGTTGGTTGTTGTTGAGCCATCTGCATCACTTGAGCCTTGTGTGTCTCCTCCATTAGACGTCTACGTTCATTTTGCAAACGCTCGAATTCAGTACGTAGTTCTTCCTCTTTGCTTGTTATATATTTCAATTGTTGTTCGTGTATTTCTCTTGGCAAAGAAGCCCGTCTTTGACGCATATCTTCTTCTTTGACATGACAATTATCCAATGGGAAGTAACCCAACGTTTGTGGGGCTGGCGATACTCCGCGACGTGTAGTAGTACTAATGTACTTGGGATTGGGATCTCTTTCGATCATAGAATGACAGCTACCAAATTGCGGCCGGCTGTGTTGTGGGGCTCTATTCAACATAGGAGCATGTGATCTTTTAACATTATAGGCATTATATTGATCGTAGGATTGGATATTATTGCTGCTGCTATAGGATATGTCATTTGTGGAAGCGGAAATGCGAGGTGCTCGTATGCCACCGGGTCGACGTTGATAACAAATTTCCACTTCTTTGGCAAAGGGTCGCACTATATTTTCCGAAGAACCTAAATCACTAGCATACTTAGACCAATCATCCTCAGCTCTTTGTTGATGCTGATTGCTGTAAGTACGTTCTCTACGAGCATGCACGTCATTGCTCAAATTAAACATAGATTCAGCACGTCGAAAACGAGTGTCATCGCCAGAGCTAGAGTTGGTAGAGTTCTCTATATGTATTGGTATTTGATAAGTTCTAGGAGGTTCTGGTACCGGTGGACCATTCTCATTTGTATAAAAAGGTTTCGTGGAGGAGTTACCATTTTCAATGCGTACAGGTATCTCATAAGTACGGCCACCATATTGATAATCGACTACATCGGCCGAAGAATTAGGTCTGTTGAATTTCGTTGATCTCGATCTTATGGACCGTTCAATTTGTTGTTCCAATTCTTTCATATGCTCATGTCTGGACTTATTAAATTCATCGATTTGGTCTCTTTGACTTAGCTGAACTCTATTCAAATCAAACATGGAAGCTGATTTCTCACGTTGTTCCCTTTGGGCTTTACTGCTCTCCAGTTCCTTGTGTAGTTGTTTGGAAAGCAAATCAAATTCCTTGAATAACTTTTCATGGTCATGGTTTAATGTTGTTGTTGTGTTCTTGCTTGTTGTCGATGATGAATTGGCTGACGAAATCATTTCACCATTTTCCCCAATCGAGGCTACTTTCGCTGTTGTTTCTGCTGCTGCGTTGTTAAGTGCTGGTAGCGTTGAAACAGCATCGGCAGCTGTTTTGGCACGTTGCCTAAATTCTTCATAAGTATCTTGTCTGCCCCTCTTCAAAATATTATTCTCTAGCTCTTTCTTAACAAAATCTATCTCCTCTTCAATGCTCTTCTTCTCTTTGTTATTATCATCCGATTGAGCACTTTCCATTGTAGTGGTTTTTATTGCTGTTTCGCGTTCTGTTGTTGTATCTGACGAGTGTTTGTTTAATTTTAAAGCTGACATAATTTCTTGGTCATTTGTGTTTGTTTTTATATCATGCTGAATACCTTTTGTTGAATTGTTTTTATTGAAATCTCCATAGCCAAAAAAATTGTTTTTACTTTCTGAAGGCTTTAAAGGAAAGGTGGTTGGTTTATCGCCAGTATTTTGAGTTTCGTGTTTGGATGTACTGAAATCTTCTATCACCTTGCCATTTTCTATGCGTTTTTTCGTTTCGTAGCTACGGGTTTCCATCATGGAATATCTTTTCGGTTGAGTTTCCATAATTTGGCTGCAATAAGGATCTCTACTGAAAGATTCTATATTCGAAAATCTTTTGTGTTTTTCATCGAATATATTGGCTGAACCCATAGTTGGGAACATTTGACCCAATGTCACTTCAACACTTTGCATATTACCTGTTCCTTTGATGTCCTTAGATTGTGGAAATTGGTTGGCCATCTTTGAAGTGCCGTTGGTTAATGTGGTTGATGATGGTGGCTGAGGTTTAGCTGATGGAGTAGTATTAACGCTGCTTTGATTTGATTGCCTTGAGTTATTTTCAAATGATGATGAGTGCTGTTCTAAAATTTGCTTGTTAGTTGCTTGTGTTACGTTAGTATCTTGTATAATAGATAATAAGCGATGTTTGTTGTTCTCTTCTCCATTGTGTTCTCCACTAGCTGTAGTTTGTGTTTGCTCAGTATCATTTGGCAAGTTGATGTCATTATCTTTTTTCACTGTATGTGTTATAATATTTGCACTGATCGTACGTTTGGAGAGATTTTGTGCTTTTGATGCTGTTTCACTTGATTTGACCGGTACAGGTGGCGGTGGTATTTGCGGTGGTGGGGGTGTTATACTTTTACGTAATTTCTTCATTTTAGCTGCAGTTTGTAGCAATTGTTGTTCGGCCAGTTTTTCTTTTTCCAAAGTTAGCAATTGTTCTTTGGTGTATTCATGATAACCTCTGCGTTCGACAAACTTTTGGTGGGCATCTAGAAGGTCATCCGGCTTTTGGTCGGGCTTTTGTTGTTGTATATAGGAACGTTGTGAGGGTGATAGACATACCAATACGTTGGGATCTTGGCTGGTAGGTAGTCCTAGCCATGACTGGTCCTCAGTTGGTCCCACCTTTAGGGACAACTGTAAATCATCTATGTGTGGCAGTTCAGGCAAAGGATAAGGCATATTGCCGTCCGTTTTCACCTGATTGGCAGCTCGTGCTTCACCTATATTTTGAGCCAAAGAAGCTAGTTCTTCTAACACTTCACCGCCATAGGGCAGGGCTGCAACAGTTGCGGCACACAATAATCTTAATTTTTTTGGATCGGTTGGACTGAGATTTACATCGTCCTGTCTCTGAGGTTGTTGTGTTATATTTAGTTTGAGATCTGAAATTGAGGATGGTTTAACAATATCACTGCTTAAATCACGGGCCACATTAATTGCAGTACATTGACTAAAGTTGGTACTGTCTGAACAGTGGGAATCCAAGGATTCTTGCCGTGCTAGGGAGGAAGTGAGATGGCCTAAGGCCGAGGTTAAGCTTTGTGTAGGATTATCATGCTGTGCTGTTGTGCTGTTGTGTTGTGTTTGGGTATTGTGAAAATCAACATTTTTTTGAAGCAAGGGCGCCGAAGCGGGTCCGCAGGAGGAACCACTATCATATTCATCTAAGCTTTGTGGAGGAGGAGGAATAGGAGGCGGTGGTGGTGAACCCCTAGGTGGAGGTAATATGTTAGTTTTGTTATTATTGGCCATAACGTAGGCCGTTTCAATATGACCGTTTGTAGCACTATTGTTATGATTACCGTTTATTTTCATCGCATCATTATTATTATTATTTATTATTAAATCGCGCACCGTATTCATATTTACGTTTTCCGATACAATCTGAGGTGATGATTTCGCGTTATTATCCGCACGTAAACTACTTTTTGTATTTAATGTCTCACAACTACTTTCTAGTGTTCTAGTGGCTAATTTTGTTATGACAGGGTAATTTTGAGTGTTTGAGAGATGTGAACTAATTGTTGTTGCGGTAGTGGTAGCGCTGCTGCTAGTGGTGGTGGTGGTTTTGTTGGTATTTTGTGAAATCGCATCATTAATGGAAGAGAGAGCAGAAGAAATTTGCTCTTCGATTTGGGCAAAAACAAGTTGCGCATTTGCAGGTGATGATGATGTGTATGTTACCGTTTCGGCTAATGATGTGGTGGTTGGGGATATAAACGAAGAAGAAGTCGACAGCGACGACGACGACGACGACGAAAACGACAGCGGTGTGAAAGGTGTATTGTGTGTATTGTTTACAAGCTTACTGTTATTTATTATTTGATTATTATTGTTTTGGTTTTTGCCAAATTCCGGCAATTGCTGTTCTGTTGTTGTATTTTCGTTTGATGATAAAGATGATGTCAGTGATTTAAAGCATATGGTTTCTGTTGTTGGGTTGTTTATTAAATCTTTCAAACCACTATCCAAAATATTATCTATTGTAGCTGTATTATTGCCGTCCATTAAATCGATATCATGCAAATCTGACATACTGCTGGAGGCCGATAAATTGATAAATACTACTTCGGCCGCTTCAGCTTCAGGAGACATGCAGCTTCTGACGGTGGTACAACTTTCATCAGCATCGGGAGCATCTTGTAGTTTGGCAGCCACCGCCATAGCTACAGGCTCTTCGCGTATAACTTTCGAAATGAGGTGGGTGGAGTGATGTTTGTGGGTTTTGGAAAAATCCAAAGAACTTTTTGGAAATACAGCATTAAGTTTATTAGCTTTGGTATCGCCGCTTGTGTGGTTAGTGTTATCTGCTGAAGCAGACCGGGATAAGGGATTTTCAGAATTGTCACTCAACTCACTATTCTCTTCGGAAATGCTATCGAGGAATCGAGGATTTAACATCTGAGGCATAAAGTGACTTTCCAAGGCTAAACGCTTTTGTTTTCGCGATTGCTTAGAGTGTGTGGAGGAAGACGAGGATATTTCCGTTATTATTGCCGATTGTTCTACGCTTTCGTCTAAAGATGATTCCGCTTCGCTTACTACTGGCGATTTCAGTTCTTCCAAATCACTTAAACTTTCATCCAATTCCATTTCGACTATTTTCACTTGCGACGTAGAGGGTATGGGATCCCTCATAACGGGCGAGGTCACTGTAGGGTCTGCATGTTCGTTTTCTAAATGAACTCTATGGATAATCACTTTAGCTTGGTCTTGCTGGTTATCTTCACTTTCAGCTGGTGCTTCATCTTGTTTCATGGGCAATTCACTTTCTAAAGGTTTTTCTATGAAATTTTTTTCTTTTTCCTCCTCTTTCGGTGTGACTATTTTGTGTATAATAACTTTATTTTGTGTTTGGTTGTTATCTTCACTTAAGATTGGTTCTACACTTTTAGTTGGTTCTCTATCTTGTTGGATAGGCAATTCACTTTTAAAGGGGTTTTCTGTTAAATGTTCTTCTTCTTCTTCTGGTGTAACTATTTTTTGTATAATAACTTTAACTTGTTCTTGCTGGTTATCCTCACTTAAGATTGGTACTACACTTTTAGTTGGTTCTTCATCTTGTTGGATGGGTTTTGCTATTAAACTTTTTTCTTCTTCTTCTTCTTCTTCTTCTTCTTCTTCTGTTGTGGCTATTTTGTGTATAATAACTTTAGTTTGTTTTTGCAGAACTTCTTCATTTGTTAAAGGATTTTCACTTGTTGCCAACTCAGTTCGAAATTGAAATTGATTGTCTTGATCGTCACTTGTGTTAGGTTGGCTATTCGATTTGTTTGCAGAAATGTCCGGCAATGATGCGTCTTTAAATGATTTTTCATTTGTTTCCTCATCGGGTGTTGAAACTTTATGTATTATAACTTTCACTTGTTTGGCAGAATCATCGTCACTTATAGACGTACTTGTAGGAGAAGGCGGCGAATCTTTTTTTAATTTTTGATTAAGTTTTGCAATTTCTAATGATTTTGTTTCACTTCTTGTGGCTTTTTTTGTTGCTGTTGTTGTTGTTGCGGCGCTTTTTATAGGCGTTTCTAATTCTTTTGTAGTCTCTTGATTTATCACTGACCATTCGGCCTCATTTTTATTTGTTTCACTACTTAAATCTTCACATACTATTCTGTGTACAACTACCTTACCCTGTGCACAAGTAGATGGCGCTACTGTTGTTGCAGCTTTTTGATTAGCAGTTGTGTCCTCTTCCTGTTCTAAAGAAATCTCCGATAGATTTCCCTTTAGTTTTGATTTTTCATTGCCCATATTATCGTTTGCAATTAAACCGTGATTATTTTCATTATTACAACACTTTGCTAGTTCGTACGAAACTGTGTCACTTGTTGTAGTGACAGTGGTGACGTCTGGCTCTTTTAATGTTTGCACATTTTCAGTTGCTGCCAAGTCATTACAATTGTCACCTACTACTGCAACATTCTCATTTAAAATTGCACTTGCGTTATTTACTTCTAAAACAATGTCACTATGAGATGGTGGCGGAGACGAAGGAGGAGGAGTAGGAGACGGAACAGATTCGTGGCCGGTGGGTGGAATCGGTGAAGAAGATATTGTCTCTTCTGAGTCTTTTTTACAATTATTATTTTGTTGTGGTTGCTGTTGTTGTTGCTGCTGCTGTTGTTTTTGTTTATTGCGTTGTTTGTTTTTGTTACGATTTCGATTTTTATTGCGATAGTTTGGCATTTCTATTTAGTCTATACTTCGGGTAATTACTCCTCTTCTGCTCTTTATTTTGTTTGTTTATATTTATTACCTGTGATTTGTCTGAGGACTCTTGGCTGGCTTGGTGGCTGAATTTATGGAGGCCGCGTTTTGTTGGTGCTGCAAAAACTTCAATATCTTCAAATTCCGTTAAATTTTATTTATTTTTTTTTTATTAATAAATTTTTGATTGCATAAGTGTAGTATAGTGAAACACACAATTACGCAAAAAGGATGAATACAATGATGATTAGTGGTGATGCGATGATGCCATGTACTAAAATGTTTGCTCAATTATCAAAAAAAAAAAAACAAAAAAAAAAACAAAAAATGTTAAATAAATTTTTCTTTTTTCCTAATATTTTGCCTTTCTTTTTTTTTTTTTTGCTTTTTTCAGCGAGTATCAAATCAAATAACTAAATTATATTTGTGGGTAACAGCTTTATATTTTTCGTTCGTTCGTACCATTCGACTTTAATCGACTGAAAACATTCGCGTACTACTCATAGCCAGACCATACCGATACCGGCAATATAAAATTAAACAAAAAAAAAAAAAAAAACGTGAATTTATTAGTGAACTAGACGCGCGACCACGAATGTGACACGGATTTATACAACAACAAAATAAACATCAAGAAAATCTCTTAGAAAAATTTTATTTTATTAATTTTGTTGTTGTTATTATTTCTCTACACCATTTTCCAGTTTATAATTCGGAAAATTTCATTTGAATTGGAAATTTTAATTCGATTTAAATTTAAGAATATTTTATATTGACCAAAAAAAATATTTTTCAATAAATATTCAATATGATTTCAATCAAAAATTTTTTTTGAAATTCCATATAAATTATAGGAAATCTTTATATCGATGGCTTAACATAAAAAAGGCGTAACTCAATTTTTTTCAAAATAGTGTTTTTTGTTTATTCTGGTAGATAAATGTCAGATGTACCTTGTCTCAACTTTTTTTTTTAAATGAGAAATAAAATGTGTTTTTTGTATCTAAAATTTTACGGATTTTATTACGTTATTGCCTTCTACTGGAAGGTAAGAAAAAATCGAGTTACGCCTCTTTTATATTAAGCCATCGATATGTAACATTGTTGGTGCATTTGTTTATAACGAACGATCTCTGAAATCAAAAGATATAGCAAGCACTTCTGGCAAGAAGGCTTGTCACCTGCAATACAAAGTAAATGCTTATCATCACATATCTAGAGTATTTTAAGGGCGATACTCTCAAAATGGACAGGATCGGACAAAAGGGCGTGGCACCTTCCATAAAATATATAGAGTACTATGAAATCAGGAGTCTTGAAACTCTGTGTAAATACATATATTACGAATTCAAGTACACGTTCCGAAAGTTGACGGGATTGAATTAGTGGGCGTGGTACCTCACATACCAATTCATATGTATAGAGTACTATGAAAACAAGAGCCTTGAAACTTATGTGATTACTTAAGCAATGGATTTAAGAAGATATGCTAATAATGGGCAGTATCGGATTACTGGGCGTGTCACTTCCGTTATAAAATAAATATATTTATCATCACCTATCTAGAGTATTATAATAGCGAGAGTCTTAAAACTTTATATTAGATCATTAATTATAAAAATAGGTTCTATAGGATAAGAGGGCGTGGCACCTTCCATACAATGTCAAATATCAAGAATACTACAAAATCAGGAGTCTTGAAACTTGTGTGTGAGTTTATAAATAAAGTCGTGCTCAAAATGGACGGGCGTGGCACTTCTCCTATAACATAAATATCTTATCATCACCCATCTATAGTACTATGATAGTGAGAGTCTTAAAACTTTTGGTGTGTTTATGAATTATAAGTAAGTGTACGTAAACGACGCAAAAATATGCGCCATGGGACAAATGGGCGTGGCTCCTTCCATAAGAAGACAAATTTATAGGGTACTATGGATCAGTTGCCTTGCAACTTTGTGTAAGTACATTAGCTTGGCCCTTAATAAAAATAGTGTTCAAACTCTCGGTCTCACCCCCTTGAAATATGCGAATAGCTGAAAACTGAGAAATCCAAAGTTTAAGGCCAATCAAAAAACATTTAGTCGTGCCCCAAAGCGATTGAAAATTTCAAGTGTGCTTATATGGGGAAAATATAACTTTTTTCAGATTTTTCGAAAATTTCATAATATAGTTTAATTTTTCCGACAAGTTGTTATAAAATTCTAAATAAGTATTAAATTATCCTTTCAAAAAGCTATAAACCTTCAAAGGCGTATAAAACCTCGCCAAGAAATGGCAAATGCCCCAGACCACTTTTGTGGTAAAAAAAAAACTAGCTCATGAAATTTGGTGGGATTTTTTCAACTTTGTGAAATTGATTAAAGCCATAATTTCTTTTTGGTCTCTATACCTACAGGTACTCAGATATAAGGTATTGTTTTAGTATTACGTTGTTAACCTATTGCGCATTGAGACCGAAAATGGGAAATTTTTTTGATAAAATTTTGAAAACTCCTTTTTCAAGTTTTAAAAAATTTTCTTAAACAAAATTTAAAAAACAGGATCTAAAACTTTAAAGTTTTGTTAAGTCGATGCTACGGATTAACTGTGTGAATTTTTAAGTAAATCCCTGTGCCAGAATTTTTTTTACAACGAATTTTTTTTGCGGATTTCGAGAAAAATGGGATTTTAGTAAAATATTCTGTAAATATACTCTTTCTAAATACTTTGTGTCAAAATTCATTACTTTTCTACTTTTAACTGTATATTTTATCCAAATAGCCTAGGGTTTGGGAAAAAAAGTATGACCCCTTTAACCCTTTTGTAATTGGGGTGACATATGACCCCAAGGTAATAAAAGACAATTTATTCAAAAAAATCAAATATTTTGTAAGTGCTGCAGAATTTTTAGATGCGTTGCTTAAAATATAATAAACAAATGTGTAGAACTTACGCTCCCAAAATTTGGGATAAACTCGGGAACGTTAACCTATTATTTGCCAAGGCCAGCTTTGGATTTGAAGACATTTTTAAATAAAAATGATCGAAAACGAGTTTTTCTGTTAAACTCGATGAAACCACTATTTAGAATTAAAGAAAATAAAACGGTTAATTTTTATTTATTTAACCCTTCAATGTTCCTGGGATCAAAATAATCTATTGTGATATATCTTTGCTGCAATTATCTGCTTATTGCTCGCGAATATAAATTAAAACAACTTTTAACCAATTTTGTTATAAAATTATTTTATGTATAAAAACTATCTATATTTTTCTAAATAAAATAAGAAGACCCACAAATAGGCGGATTTATCCAAAATTTTAGGAGCGGAAGTTCTACACATTTGTTTATTATTTTTAAGCATCGCATCTAATAATTCAACAGCACTTATAAAATATTTGATTTTTTTGAATAAATTGTCATATGTGACCCCAATTACAAAAGGGTTAATGGGGTTATATTATTTTTTTCCGAAACTCTAGGCTATTAAAATAAAATATAACATTTAAAAGTAGAAAAGTGATGAATTTTTGATACAAAGTATTTAGAAAGAGTACATTTACAGAATATTTTACTAAAATCCCATTTTTCTCGAAATCCGCAATAATAAAATCCTTGTCAAAAAAATTCTGGCACAGGGATTTACTTACAAATTCACACAGTTAATCTGTAACATTTACTTAACAAAACCTTAGATTTTTAGATCCAGTTTTTATAATTTTGTTTAAGAAAATTTTTTAAAACTTGAAAAAGGAGTTTTCAAAATTTTATCAAAAAAAATTCCCATTTTCGGTCTCAATGCGCAATAGGTTAACAACGTGGTAATAAATCAATACTTCATAGCTGAGTACTTACAGGTATAGAGACTTAAACAAACAGTTAACTTAATTAATTTCTTATAGTTGCCATCAAATTTCATGAGCTAGTTTTTTTAGCACAAAGGTGGTCTGGGGCATTTGCTATTTCTTGGCGAGGTATTATTCGATTTTGAAGTTTGATAGCTTTTTGAAAGGATAATTTAATACTAATCCCGAATTATAAAACAACTTCTCACAAAAATTAAACTATAGAACGAAATTTTCGTAAAATCTTAAAATAAAGTCATATTTTCCCCATATAAACACACTTGAAATTTTCAACCGCGTTGGACGCGACTAAATGTTTTTGGATTGGGCCAAAACTTTGTATTTCTCAGTTTTTTGATATTCGCATATTTCTAGGTGGTAAGACCGAGAGTTTGAACACTTTTTTTTACCTCCATTTAATGAAGGGCCACCCTAAAGTACATATAGGTATGATAGATTCAAGTAGAAGTGTCGAAAATTTGTAGGATGGAATTAGGAGGCGTGGCACCTCCCATATAAAGTACATATTTATCATCATACATCTGAGGCCTAATTTACGCAGTCGTAATCGAAATAATTCCGAATTGAAATTAATTAAATTAATATTAATGAAATGGGTTCAACTTGGTTTTTTACATCATCTTCTGATTCCGACGAAAATTAAAATCTGAAAATCATACGAAAAAATATATACGACGTTCCCTTAGTTGGTTAGACCTTGTTCTTCCTGGTAAAGAATTTGGCAAAATTCTCTTGGCTAAATCACAATTTTTTTTTTGTTTTTGATCTAAAATTACTAAAATTGCTATTTTTTCCAAATTTATTATCACCCCTGTTCTTGAAACCAGGGGAGAAAATTCTTAAATCTACGAGTTTTTTGCTGTTCTCTTATTTCAATAAGAATATTTTTTCTCGTTTTAATTCACATAGAAAAGGCTTTGTGAAATCAAAACAAATGCCCTTTTTTTTCTACTAAGCAGGTCTTAAGAGGTAAAAAAAACTAATTGATATTTAAACTCTAAAATGTTTTTATTGAACCTTGTCATTATTTTAAAAAATTAGACATTAATTTTATGAAAAAAAAAAACGATTTTAAAAAACGTCTACATTTTGCGCTGATTTAAAAAAAAAAAACTCGTAATAAGTGGTCGATTTAATAAAACACACTTTTTGCGATGATGCTGTTCTATAACTATAATAAAAACTTCTTATTTACACAATCTATTTTCCATTATAATTTTTTCAATTATAACATAGATTCTTTATGCACTAATTACTGCAAATAAAGGAATTAAAAAATAATTTTTCATCAAATCACATATTTTTATTTTTTTTTTTGCATATGTTCGAAACAGTAGTGATGCCAGTTAAATACAATTTATTTGAATATCGAAATTTTTTTTGGTGATGCCTAACTTTTTAATAATAGAAAAGTCATTTTTAATTGAATGAAATTGAAGAACAAAAACAATTAAATGAACAAATAAGTTGTTATTTTAAAAGAAAATATTTTTCTTTATACTTTTTCTATAAACTTAAGAAAAAACATGCACAAAATACTTAAAAGTTTTTTGTGAAATTGAATAAAGAACCATATGGCACCTCGGTTTCTAGATAACATATGTTCTTAACTCAAACATATGGTTCTTAATTCAAACATATGTTTCCATTAAATAAATAAAAAAAGTGGTTTCAAGAAACCCAAAATTTCAATTTCATGTGATTTTAAATTCATTCTTATTCAAATAACAACGTTTCAAGAACAGGGCTGTATATACTCATATATTTTGCTATTTTGTCAATGAGTGAAATTTCGCAAGGTTGCATTATTCGAATGACCACTCGTTTTCGAATCCCAGAATCAGGAATTTCATCAAATATTATTCGCTGTCGCATAAGAAAATCTCAAAAGTATAAAAATTCGCCCGTTCGAATGAAAATATTTTCGAATGTGAAAATGGCGGGGATCGATCATGCAGTATCACCTTGATAGAAAAAATGTCCGTACAGTTTTTATAAAATATTTTGCATTTCAAACTTTTTAAAATTGTCACATTGAGAATTTTATTAAATTTTCAAAAAACTTTCGGAACGTTTCTACTTATTTTTTTATATTTATTTTTATTTTTATTTTTTTGTTTACAATGCAAAAACACAGTTTGGCAACTATGGGTGATAGAAGAAGTATTCGTACATTTATAATTAAGGGAATCCCATATTATGTAAACACGTACAGATCCGTTACTTGAATTTTATTTCAGTAGAAGACAAACTTCTAGAAATTTGGGCTTGACGGGAGCAAAATTATCCTAAAGCTTTGAAATGAGGGTAAATATTTTCGTGAAAAGCCTCAGATCATAGGCAGAAGCCTTTCCTTAGTGCAGTATAACATTCAAAACTACAAATCCATCAATTGTATTTTTCCAAATCCTCGATTTGGTCGTCCCTACAAACAAAATGAACGCGAAAAGCGAATTATTTTTGCAGCACAAAAATAGAATTCCAGTATTTCTGCTTCCCAAATTAGTTTTAAAACCAAAGCATCCTTTGCAAGAGACATCCATGTGCAAAATTTTTAAAATATCTGGAGTTAGACATTTTTGGAACGTGTCTTACTTTCACATGAAAGCAAGTTTTGCATTTTCGGCATTAAAGGAAAAAAGTTATTTGGTCGAAAAAGTGAAACTGCATTAAATAAAAAAAATCTTTTGCCAACGTTTAATCACGGTGGAGGTGGTATTATTGTTTGGGGTTGTATGACAGGTAATTGGGTATGTAAGCTCGTACTTATAAAGTCTATAATCGATAAAATTGGAGAATGTCGTACAAAGTTAAGTTGCGATTGCTCTACAAAAAATTTTTTAAATCACCAACCCAATCAAATGATTAAATCTTAGAAAGCATTTGTACGAGTTACAGGAGCGCGGTATCCGTCAGCATAAAATAATCTCATTTTAGATGAGTGGGGTAAAATAAGTAAAGAGTATACTTTGTCAAATCGGCACCCAAAGGCGCAAAGAATACCCTAGAAGCTTCTAAGTTAAGCAATATTTTAAGTAAATTTTTCTTTTTGTTTTCATATTTTAAGTGTACGAATACTTTTTCTTAATAATTTGTTCTTTTTCTTTTAAATTTTTTTACCTTCATAAGAAAAAACTGATAAATATCTGAATAATTTATTAGAAAAAAAATTTTTTTTTTCGTAGTCATACTTTTAATTTTAGGTGTACGAATACTTTTTCTAGCAAGTGTATGTCATAATGTCATTGCGAAAGTATTGTTGTTTAAGTGAACGGAATATTTTAAATCCAAGCAAAAACTATTTAGGAATAAAGGGCGAAACAAATTTCTACGAGATCCGCTAGTATCCATATATGTATATTTTGAATATTCATGGGGAAATCCAAAAATTCGAATTAATGAAATATCCTCAGATATTCAAAAAATCAACTTCGATATACAGTTAATATTAAATTGAAGAAAAAGCCTTCTTAGAGTTTGATAAAATATAGTTTGAATGTTAAATCAAGAATTTGACCAAAATTTAGACTTCTGACTTTTATGGTACCCTCAATATGAAGCCTTGGAATTGTGTTTATCTTTTAAACTTTTTAAATTAAATTAAATTTAATTCAATTTCCTGATATAAAATTTGAAATGGTGTAGTTAAAATCCCTGGCCGTTTGCTCTGGCGTTTAGTTTTTTTTCTTTTTCAAAACTTTTGTTAGTATTCCAAATGTTGTTATTGTAGCTGTATGTTTCGTAGTGGGAAAATCGCATAAAGAAAATATTTCATAATTAAAGACGAACGAGTTTTTTCTTGTTTGGTTTTTACGTAAAAATATGAAGAAGACACTTATGAATGTATTCTGTTGTATCTTTTCAAAAACATTCATATTTTAAAAACGATGCCATCAGAATTTTATTGGCGTCCATCTAACTTTTTCTAAATTTTGTTCATTTTTAAAAATTTGGTAATTTTATTTTATTTTATTTCATTATTTTTTTTTTTTTTTTTTGGAATTTGCCAATGAGTGGAGGTTTGATCATGGTGTATTGTGGGATATGTCATGCCATGTGTTTGTATTTTATCAATATTTCATGTATGTTTGTTGTTTTATGTATGTTTATTAGAAATTAATTTTAATCTCTTTAAATATATCATTTTAAAACAAAAGAATTGTGTTGCCAAAAATAGTTTATTTGAATCAGAAAAGTATAGCTTTTGTCTAATATTTATATATCGTATCAATGCTATAAATGACATAAACACATGTATACATACAAGTATAATTACTTATAATTACATTTTGGTTAAACAACTTCCAAATGATTTACCGGTCTCTAAATTTTATTGACTTCCCAGCAAACATATGTATATGTATGTATAAAATTGGTGGGCAGAAACCCAGTTTATTTTTGAAGTTGTAGTTTATTTATTTGCTTTCCGGCAAATTAGTTATGTCAAATTTTGGATTTCCCAGGAGATTCTATTTAATTGAGAAACTTTTGAAATTGAAAAATCAATTGAATTATATTTAATTTTTTTTTTAAATTCTTTTTTTGTTTTTATAGAATTTAAATTTTTAATTTTTTTTAAATTTTTGTTTAAAAAAGCAAAATTTATCATCTTAAAAATTTTATATATTCGATACTTTTCGTATATAATATACTTTTAAAAAACGACTCAAACGTTAAGAGAGTAATTGAAAGTCAGAGCACATATATCCAGAATTTTAAAATTACTTAGAATTTGAGCATTTTAAAATGAAAAATTATTAAATAATTTAAAACATTGAATGCACAGTTAAATAACACAGGGAAACACTGTGTTTTTTATAACGGGGATGTATTATATGATTTCAATATGGAACATATTCGGGGTCATTAGATGGGGGATGAGAAATTCCAAGTCAGAATGAAAGTTTTAGGCTAGCATAGTAAAACGTCTAAAGGGTTTGGCGTTCTCAGGCCAAACTTTTGTATGACCTTTTCTGTTTTCCTTATCTTGATGTTTTTCTACTTAGTTTTTCAGCTATAACTCAACAACCATTGATGATTTCTCATTTCATTCTTCAGCAAAGTGTTTTTTTTAACGTTGCCATATTTTTATAAAAAAATTTAATATTAGGGTGACAGCGGTAGTATGTATGAAATATATTTTTGGTCGAATTTTGAGGTGTGCGGGTGGGATTATTGTGACACTGAAGAAAATATTTATAGAAATTCATAAAGAATCAATTTGACATCAAGTGTACCCCATGGATTACTTTCAGGAAATAAGTCCAGAATATTATTTTTTAGAATTATTAAAATATTATCAACAAGTTTTATCGAAATCCTTCCACAAATAAATATTATATCGATATTTTCTTTTGAAAAAATGAAAATTTCCTTAAATTTGACTTTTGACCTTAATGAGGGACAGTTTATAGTGTTTCAATTTAAACTTAATTGACAAGATTGAGAACTTATATTAAGCAGTATTATATTTTGACAAAAGATATTTGAAATATGAAAAAAGTTGAAAAAGTATGAAAAATCACATTTTTCTTCAATTCCGGTGAAATTGGTGAAAAAATTATTATATGTAATAACCTGTTTGAAAATGCAAATTAAAAAATGAAAAATAAGAAACGAAAAATGAAAAATAAAAAATGAAAAATGAAAGATAAAAAATGAAAGATGAAAAGAAAAACGAAAAATAAAAAATAAAAAATAAAAAATAAAAAATGAGAAATAAAAATGAAAAATAAAAAATAAAAAATAAAAAAAGAAAAAACAAAAAATAAAAAATGAAAAATGAAAAACGCGAAATGAAAAATACAAAATGAAAAATAAAAATAAAAAATGGAAAATAAAAAATGAAAAATAAAAAATTAAAAATTTAAATGGAAAAATTAAAAATTTAAATGGAAAAATAAACAATGAAAAATAAAAAATAAAAAATAAAAAATAAAAAATAAAAAATAAAAAATAAAAAATAAAAAATAAAAAATAAAAAATGAAAAATGAAAAACGCAAAATGAAAAATACAAATTGCAAAATAAAAATGAAAAATAAAAAATTAAAAATAAAAAATGAAAAATAAACAAGTAAGAAAATTATAGTCGGTCTAGACCGTATACGATACCCTATACCATGCGTTTAGAGACCCTATCTCTCAGGCCCAACTAAATGGATATAGAAAATAAGCATAAACCAAATTTGAGTGGGATTTTTATTAATTTTTTCGGCTGCAGATATGAAAAAGTTCATATCGGACGCTATATCTATATGGGGACTAGGCCCAAAAATGGACCAATCCTGATCATATTTGGTAAAGTCTCTTGTATTTTGCAAAAATATATACAAACAAATTTCGAGAAGAATCAGTGCCATATTTTTCTTTTTTGATAGATTTAAGTGAAGATCGGGAAGCAGCTCTATATGGGGCCTATGACTAAGAGTTGTCCAATAGGGATCATTTTTGGACTACTGATTAATGGATGTAATATATACATACAAACCCAATTTGACTAAGATTTGTATAATAATTTGGATCTTATGGCAATATATGTTGATTTCATAGGGGTCATTTGTATGGGGGCTAGGTCTGAACATGGACCGATTCTCACCAATTTCAATAGCGTTCATCCCATGGCCGATAAAAGACAAAATACTAAATTTCATCAATATATATTTATATTTGCGACCTGCAGTTTGATTACAAGCTTTACATGGACACACAGACGGACGGACGGACATCGTTAAATCGAATCAGATAGTGATTCTGATTCGATCGGTATAATTAAAGATGGGTGTAGGCCAAATATTTTTGGTTGCTACAAACAGCAGCAGAAAGTCATTATACCCAAACCACATAGTGGTATAGGGTATAAAAATGAAAAATGAAAAATAAAAAATTAAAAGTAAAAAATGAAAAATGAAAAATAAAAAATAAAAAATGAGAAATTAAAAATTTAAATGGAAAAATAAAAAATAAAAAATTAGAAATAAACAATGAAAAATAAAAAATGAAAAATGAAAAACGCAAAATGAAAAATACAAAATGCAAAATAAAAATGAAAAATGAAAAATGAAATAAAAAAATGAAAAATAAAAAATTAAAAAAAAAATGAAAAATAAAATATTAAAAGTAAAAAATTAAAAATGAAAAATTAAAAATAAAAAATGAAAAAATGACAAATGAAAAATAAAAAATGGAAAATGAAAGACGAAAAATTAAAAATGAAAAATATAAAATAACAAGTAAGAATATTATAGTCGGTCTGGACCGACTATACGATACCCTATACCATGCGTTTAGAGACCCTATCTCTCAGGCCCAACTAAATGGATATACAAAATAAGCATAAACCAAATTTGAGTGGGATTTTTATTAATTTTTTCGGCTGCAGATATGAAAAAGTGCATATCGGATGCTATAACTATATGGGGACTAGGCCCAAAAATGGACCGATCCTGATCATATTTGGTAAAGTCTCTTGTATTTTGCAAAAATATATACAAACAAAATTCGAGAACAATCCGTGCAATATTTTTCTTTTTTGATCGATTTAAGTGAAGATCGGGAAGCAGCTCTATATGGGGCCTATGACTAAGAGTTGTCCAATAGAGATCATTTTTGGACTACTGATTAATGGATGTAATATATACATACAAACCCAATTTGACTCAGATTTGTATGACAATTTGGATCTTATGGCAATTTATGTCGATTTCATATGGGTAATTTGTATGGGGGCTAGGTCTGAACATGGACCGATTCTCACCAATTTCAATAGCGTTCATCCCATGGCCGATAGAAGATCAAATACCAAATTTCATCATAATATATTCATATTTGCGACCTGCAGTTTGATTAAAAGCTTTACATGGACACACAGACGGACGGACGGACGGACGGACATCGTTAAATCAAATCAGATAGTGATTCTGATTCGATCGGTATAATTAAAGATGGGTGTAGGTCAAATATTTTTGGTTTTTACAAACAGCAGCACAAAGTCATTATACCCAAACCACATAGTGGTATAGGGTATAAAAATGAAAAATGAAAAATAAAAAATTAAAAGTAAAAAATGAAAAATGAAAAATAAAAAATAAAAAATGAGAAATTAAAAATTTAAATGGAAAAATGAAAAATAAAAAATTAAAAATAAACAATGAAAAATAAAAAATAAAAAATAAAAAATGAAAAATAAAAAATGAAAAATGAAAAACGAAAAATGAAAAATAGAAAATGCAAAATAAAAATGAAAAATAAAAAATAAAAAATGAGAAATTAAAAATTTAAATGGAAAAATGAAAAATAAAAAATTAAAAATAAACAATGAAAAATAAAAAATAAAAAATGAAAAATAAAAAATGAAAAATGAAAAACGAAAAATGAAAAATAGAAAATGCAAAATAAAAATGAAAAATAAAGAAGTAAGAATATTATAGTCGGTCTGGACCGACTATACGATACCCTATACCATGCGTTTAGAGACCCTATCTCTCAGGCCCAACTAAATGGATATACAAAATAAGCATAAACCAAATTTGAGTGGGATTTTTATTAATTTTTTCGGCTGCAGATATGAAAAAGTTCATATCGGATGCTATAACTATATGGGGACTAGGCCCAAAAATGGACCGATCCTGATCATATTTGGTAAAGTCTCTTGTATTTTGCAAAAATATATACAAACAAAATTCGAGAGGAATCAGTGCAATATTTTTCTTTTTTGATAGATTTAAGTGAAGATCGGGAAGCAGCTCTATATGGGGCCTATGACTAAGAGTTGTCCAATAGGGATCATTTTTGGACTACTGATTAATGGATGTAATATATACATACAAACCCAATTTGACTAAGATTTGTATGATAATTTGGATCTTATGGCAATATATGTTGATTTCATAGGGGTCATTTGTATGGGGGCTAGGTCTGAACATGGACCGATTCTCACCAATTTCAATAGCGTTCATCCCATGGCCGATAGAAGATTAAATACCAAATTTCATCAAAATATATTCATATTTGCGACCTGCAGTTTGATTACAAGCTTTACATGGACACACAGACGGACGGACGGACGGACGGACGGACGGACGGACGGACATCGTTAAATCGAATCAGATAGTGATTCTGATTCGATCGGTATAATTAAAGATGGGTGTAGGTCAAATATTTTTGGTTGTTACAAACAGCAGCAGAAAGTCATTATACCCAAACCACATAGTGTTATAGGGTATAAAAATGAAAAATGAAAAATAAAAAATTAAAAGTAAAAAATGAAAAATGAAAAATGAAAAATGAAAAATAAAAAATAAAAATTGAGAAATTAAAAATTTAAATGGAAAAATGAAAAATAAAAAATTAAAAATAAACAAAAATAAAAAATAAAAAATGAAAAATAAAAAATGAAAAATGAAAAACGAAAAATGAAAAATAGAAAATACAAAATAAAAATGAAAAATAAAAAATTAAATAAAAAATTAAAAAAAAAAATGAAAAATAAAATATTAAAAGTAAAAAATTAAAAATGAAAAATGAAAAATAAAAAATGAAAAAATGAAAAAATGAAAAAATGACAAATGAAAAATAAAAAATGGAAAATGAAAGACGAAAAATTAAAAATGAAAAATATAAAATAAAAACGAAAAATTAGAAATTAACCGGTTGAAATAATAAATAATAATAATTATTTTTATATTAGCAGATTTCCTGCAGGTGATTGCTATAAGTGATACATTAGGGTGGCCCTTCGTTATATGGAGGGAAAAAAGTGTTCAAACTGTCGGCCTCACCCCCTAGAAATATGCGAATAGCAAAAAAACTAAGAAATACAAAGTTTTGGGCTAATCAAAAAACGTTTAGTCGTGGCGCAAAGCGATTGAAAATTTCAAGTGTGTTTATATGGGGAAAATATGACTTTTTTTTCCAGATTTTACAAAAATTTCGTTCTATAGTTTAATTTTTCCGACAGGCTATAAAACTTCAAAATCGAATAAAAGCTCGCCAAGAAATAGCAAATGCCCCAGACCACTTTTGTGCCAAAAAAAAACTAGGTCATGAAATTTGATGGCATTTTTTTCACCTTTGAGAAATTGATTAAAGCCATCATTCTTTTTTGGTCTCT
The DNA here is from genome assembly GCA_963682025.1 of Cordilura impudica. NCBI lineage: Eukaryota > Metazoa > Arthropoda > Insecta > Diptera > Scathophagidae > Cordilura > Cordilura impudica. The sequence goes on along the minus strand of OY821521.1, from coordinate 11,134,403 downwards.
ATACTTATAAGTACTCAGATTTGAAGTATTGTTTTATTACCACGTTGTTAACCTATTGCGCATTGAGACCGAAAATTGGAAATTTTTTTGATAAAATTTTTAAAACTCCTTTTTCAAGTTTGAAATAACTTTCTTAAACAAAATTTACAAAAATGAATCTGTAACTTTAAGGTTTTATTAAATACATGCTGCAGATTAATTGTGTAAAGTTTTAAGTAAATCCCTCGGCCAGAATTTTTTTGACAAGGATTTTATTTTTGCGGATTTCGTGAAAAATTGGATTTTTGTGAAATATTCTGTAAATGTACTCTTTCTAAACACTTTGTATCAAAAATTCATCACTTTTCTACTTTTAAATGATATATATTTTCTCTTAATAGCCTAGGGTTTCGGAAAAATTTAATGTAACTCCATTAACCCTTTCGGAATCGGGATCACATATGACCCCAAGCTAATAAAAGACAATTTATTAAAAAAATTCAAATATTTTGTAAGTGCTGTCCAATTTTTAGATGCGACACTTAAAATATAATAACCAAATGTGTAGAAGTTTCGCTCCAAAAATATGAAATAAATCCGAGAACGTTAACCCATTATTTGCCAAGGCCAGCTTTGGATTTTAAGATATTTTTAACTAAAACGAGTTTTTCTATTAAACTCGTTGATACCACTATTTAGAATTTAAGAAAAATAATTCGGTTAAATTTTATTTATTTAACCATTCAGTGCTCCTGGGATCAAAATAATCCATTGTGATATATCTTTGGTCCAATTATCTGCTTATTGCTCGCGAATATACATACTAAGATGTCGTTTTCTGTTTGATTTTAACAAAGTGCCATAAAAAAAACTTTAATTACTAGATGTTTAGACATCTCCCCTGTGATCGGACTCACATGATTTTTTTTTAAATATATAATTTGAAAATTACAAAAACTTTCACAAGTATAAACATAAAATGACAATTAGTTATTTATTTTTTCACAGCGGAAAAACGCAACGCAGAACGCGCCGTTGTGTTTACATTCTTAGGGTAGAAACAAAATATCGACGTAACGTATATTCGCAAGTTGACATTTAAAATCCAGCAAACAGCACCATCGCGAGATAAATTTCATTTTATTTTGAGAATAAATGTTCTTATGCTCTCAGACCTTCTCTTAGAGAGTTGCCTACCTTTGGGCAAGGCAAATGGCCTCCTATTCTGAAATCAATTAAGATGGATCGCGATCCATCAATACTGCATTATACTCGTTCAATACATATTGTGATATTTCTATCACGGTCAATATATATATTGAACGAGTAACAGTGCCCTATGAGATTTTTGTAAGCAAAACAAGTATATTGTTGTTTTGTTAACAAATTCGCTCGTAGCAGTAACTACTGACCGTCGCGTCATTTATCTGATTCTAAACTGAAGAGGTAAAATATACGAAGAGAGAGAGAGAGAGAGAATCATTTTCCAAACTTAAATTTCTTAGAACAATTTTTTTAGAAAACCTGATTATTTTTAAATAAATTTTAAATTAGAAAAATTCGTACTAAAGTTGTGCAATATTGTTGGTTATGTAGTTCCCAGAAAAATTTATATACAAAAATTATTTAATTGAATTTGGATAGAAGTTGTGCAAAAAGTAAATAAGTTTAATTGTTTTATGTTAAATTCTGTCATTAATCACATTTAACTTGCAGCGAACTGTGAAACACCTAATTAATGAATAGCGACATCTTTTTTATTTGTTTTATGCTTTTTTTATACTGCAGTAGATTAATTTTAATTACACAGAAAATATCAACAAGTAGGTACTCCCATTTTAAGAGGGGGTCAGTCAATTAATCTCAAGAATCAGCCTTGGATAAATTTGTGCAATGAACGCAGACATTAAAGCCACATCCAGTGTACAGTGTTTTGCCAGAATTTTTATTACTGACCATTGTGGAATTTCAAAATATTTTTAATTGAAATTGATAGCAACTGTACTAAGACTAAAATACTCTTCTGAACTGTTAAAAGAGATCTTTCGGATCTGAACGCAATCTGATCTGTGCTCTAATTTTTTTTTATCTTGACACTAATTCACTTCGCTTTATAGGAGACCTGTTACCTTTTCTTTAAGAGCTTGAAAGTCGATCCATTCACAATTTTACTGTAGACTAGAATAGCCCAGCACTGGAAATTTGAGTGCAAATTCTAGGAAATATTATTTTTTCATTCAATTTTTGTCTTCCAGTTTTTTTAATCTATATATATAAAAAATTTATGAATATTTAAATGCCCCTAAAGGTATGTTAATCAATTTTAGCAATTCACAATTAAACACAGACCGTTTGATATATAATTTAAATCACGCATTAACAGGGTATAACGAATTATTATAAATATTTTATTTCATTTTATTTTATTTTATTTTATTTAATATATTTTTAAGATAGATTAAACATAAATTTTATCATTCTCAACTTCTCCTCTAAATAGACTATAACTATGCAAATTTTCACACTCCTCCGTGCCCGCATATTGCTTAAAAAGGGAACTAAAAATTTACCTTCTCGTATTAATATATAGATATTTTCAAGGAGTTCGAGTTCATGCCACGGACACTTGGGGTCGGTATTACGTTTCTTTAATTTATATCGAGTTTTCTCAAAAACGACACTATTAATGGGGTTTCATTCAATAAGTCCCAGCTTAATCCAAAAATTACGGAATAGTGTAAGTGCGTCAATTTAAAGCGAAAAATATGATGTTTATACAAAATTTTTTTTTTGAAAATATTATTGTTTATTAAAAATGTCACTAAACAAATTAGGTTCACGTAAGCTGATATGCAAATTTTGCAAAGAATGAGATTTCAAGGACATGGGATTTAAGAGAGAACTTTTATCTAGAAGACACTAAACTTGATAAACAACAATAAAAGTGTAGTAAGAAAAACTGGTTCGGAAGGAAATGTTATTTGCAAACCCTAGAATTTCGTCATAAATTGAAAGCTGAATCCTTGAGCTGAAGGAGTTGGGAAATAAATATAAATGCCAAAAAAATACAGTTAAGAAATATCTGGAATCTATGGAAGGTCAGGAGAAAAAGAAAGAAATGGCACTAGAAACAACTGGCAGACACGAAAATATTAAGTCCAGACTACATCCTCTTTCTCAAAATTATTTCTCTGCAATTACTGAGTACAAATGTGTGATGGCTGATGAGTCGTACTTCACAGTGAAAGTCAATGAATGTCAAGAAAATTATTACTTTGAGTCTAATAAATATGAAGCACCCAAAACATCTAAGTAACGGGTGATCCAAGTAGAGATACTTTTTTCAATAGCCTCTTTTTGACAGATCAGGTGTGAGTGGTGTCATGCTGTCATGTTATTTTTGTTTAGTATTGTTTGGCATTTCATCATGGAAAGACTTACGCCTGAACAACGTTTACAAATCGTTCAACTTTATTACGAAAATTCACGTTCTGCGAAGAATGTGTTTCGTGCACTTCGCTCAACTTATGGTCAACATAATCGGCCTACTGAGCATACTATTCGCAACACCATCACCCATCTTGAGACCCAGCATTCATTATTGGATAATATTCGACCGAATAGACCACGTCCAGCACGCAGTAAAGAAAATATAGCAGCCGTAGCTGAGAGTGTACACGAACCGTCCGAGTGCACGTAACCGCCAATGGCGACCGTTATCGTGCCATGATAACCGACTATTTCATGCCTGAAATTGAAGCTCGTGATCTCGGCGACATTTGGTTTCAACAAGACGGCGCCACTTCCCACACAGCGCATCAATCAATGGATTTTTTGAGAGAACACTTCGGTCAGCAGATAATTTCACATTTTGGGCCAGTCGATTGGCCACCAACATCGTGTTATATCACACCGTTAGACTTTTTCTTGTGGGGATATGTAAAGTCTAAAGTTTATGCGGACAATCCCGCTTCGATTCAGGCCTTGGAGCAAAACATCACGCGTGTCATTCGCCAGTTACCAGTCGAAATGCTCGAACGAGTCATCGAAAATTGGACTCAACGGATGGACCATCTGAGACGTAGCCGCGGCCAACATTTGATAGACATAATCTTCAAAAAATAAATGCCAAAGAATGTTCTTTCAAACGATAATAAACATTCCCCATTAAATTTGAACTTTCAGTGTTTTTTTCTTTAAAAAAGTAGGGAACCTCGAAATGGATAACACTATATATATTGAAGACCAAATTTCCAGAAAGGTGGTTGGCGATTACTGGGCGATATTTTTCAAGGGCGGATTATCTAAAAATGCAAACATTTATATTGTAGAATTTATTCACTTTCATGAAAAATACCATGCAAGTGTATAAATAGCTTTCAGGCCAGGATTAGCGTCGTCCCACAATGCCAATGCTACCATGAAAATTTAAATTTGTGTCGAAAGATCACAACCCGACAAACATTTTCCAACTTAGATCCAAAGAAATTTTTTAAGGCCAGTTTAAGAGAAGAGTGTATAGAATTGGATACTGACCAAAAATGTAGATTCCCTCATTCAGAAAATAAAATGAAAGTTAAAAACCATAGATACAAGTGGATTTTAGGAATCCATGACTGAAGTACAAAAAAAAAAAATCGGAAGGCAAACGCTATGCGGTCTCTATCTTTTTTTTTCTTGTTGTAAATTAAGTGTAATCCTGCATCTAATAAAGAAATAAAAATAGCAAAATGGTGTAAACACATTTATTTAAATATTTGGCGTTTGGCTTCTGTTCTTTCTCTATCTATTTTTTTTTTATCTTTCTTAATTTATAGGCTAGGCGATATCATGTGACCGATGTTGTGTTCTACCGTTTTATCCCGATTTTGACCAATCGTATATTATTTGAAAGGTATTTCTTTTTTCAGATTTACAAATTTTTAAATTTTTTCCTTTGTTTTGATTAAATCGCATTTACAATTGCTACTAACAAATTTGTTAATGTGTTTGTAATAAAAATGAGTTTGTTTTTTGTGTTGATTTGTGAATTTTGTGTAGTGAAAAAATAAAATTTCCTAGAATTTGCACTCGAATTTCGAGGGCTGGAATCTGCTAGTCTTTCTTAATGATCTTTTTAGTTAAATCTGCAATCCTATTTACTCTTTCACAAATGATAGCAATACTTGTCATTCATTTTCATTTAATTGTAGGTCAAACCTATTTGAGGTTGAGGGCAAAAGGTTTGCAATGAATAACACACTCAATCAAGGCTGTTGATTCAACAAAGTCATCGAATAGCTATTAAGGAATCGGATACTCCTAATGTTTTTGTTTCAAGTGTCGAAAGAAGCATTCCTGTCTCTTTTTTTTTTAAACGGTGTTAAAATTACCACACTCCTTCTGATCTCCTTAATATCTATACGAGTTATATAAGATCGAAAATGGAATACAACTCCCAAATATGGTCAAGGGCTTCAAAGTCTATTTTGGAGTTACTGGACCGCTTAAGGAGGGCGTTGGTGCTTATTAATGGCAGTAGGATATTACTCAATTGATTCATTAACGCTTCGTCGAAAAATGTGGGTAGTGTATAGATATTGCCATGGGATATGTTCCGCTGAAGTGAAATACACTTGCTACGAACAGTATCCGTACACTTGAATAAGAAAACTTAAAATATAAACAAAAATTGTAATAAAATATTTTAAATTACGAACTTTTTACAATTGACACTTTGGGAATTTAGTTTGTTTTTCAAAAAACCTGCGAAATATGTCCTTTTAATTTTTTTTTTAGTTACAACCCAAAACACGCAGTATGCCAGAAAAGGAATCCGTACATTTGGAATTATGGTAATCCCACGAATTATGCAACGAAGTGTAGATCTCTTATCGATTTTATTTTAGTAGAAGACAAACTTGTTTGTATAAAATTGATTTGCCTTAATTATATTTCTTTTGGATTCTATATTTTGAAATGAGTCGCACAAAATCAAAGAAATCGGTGCTGACGAGAGAAAAATTATCCTAAAACATAGAAATGAGGAAAATAGCTCGAGTCGTAAGCAGAAGCCTCTCCTTAGTGCAATACGTCATTCAAATCTACAAATCCACCAATTCTATTTTGTCAAAACCTTGTTCTGGTCGTTTCTCCAAACTAACTGAGCGCGAAAAGCGAACTATATTGGCTTCAGTAAAACAGAATCCCAGAATAACTATTTCCCAAATTAGTTCAAAAATTAAAGCTCCCTTCTGACAAAGCATCCATAACACTTACAATCTAATGAAATTTAGGTCAAATATCCACAAACGCTACTCCCACTTTCTCCTTGCCATAACCCTATTTTCCTGAGGTCAACACACTCTAAGGGTAACCCCAGAATGTTAGCTTTTTATAAAAAAAAGAAATTCACACGACAAAAATCTCATAAGATTTGGAATAAGGGAATCTCCGGTCCATATTTCTTTTTTTTTTTGTAACGAACTGACAACATGTAAAGGGTCCGCCATCTACAGTTTTTATTTTCAACTAGTGCTTATTTCGTGAATGGTAACACTTAGCTCATGTCTGATTTGACAGATAATTAGTTTTATCCTGCCGCTGAACGAATATGGTTGCATGTACGCTTGAACAACGCTGGGAAATATTGCGACATTACTTTGAAAATCATGGTAATGTTGCAGAATGTGTGCGAAAATTGCGTACGGATTTTGGAAGAAGAGAAGCACCGTCAGCTCCGTATGTGCGTTATCTTGTGAAAAAAGTGAAAGAAAGAAAGTGGCATCCTTATCGATAAACCAAAGCGTGAAAAGCCAAAAACAGTGCGTACACCCGAGAATATTGCTGCTGTGGCAGAAAGTGTTCGTGAAGCGCCATCAACATCAATTCACCGTCGTTCTCAAGAATTGAACATTTCGGAGGCATCATTGAGACGAATTTTGCATAAAGACCTTGATATGACGCCATACAAAGTCCAATTGGTTCAGGAGTTGAAGCCAACTGACCATCCAATGCGTTTTCGCTTCGCTAAGTGGGCCTGCGATCGACTTACAGAAGATGCCGATTTTGCCAAAAAAAAATCGTCTTTTCAGATGAAGCTCATTTTGATCTTGGCGGGTATGTAAACAAGCAAAATTGTGGCATTTGGGGCACAGAAAACCCGCACGCATACATTGAAAAGCCGATACACCCAAAACGAGTCACTGTTTGGTGCGGATTTTGATCCAGAGGCATAATTGGGCCATTTTTCTTCGAAACTGAGCAAGGAGTGGCCGTTACAGTCAATGGCGATCGTTATCGGGCCACGTTGAACGAATTTTTGTTCACAAAAATTGAAGAGGAGGATATTGGCAACATTTGGTTTCAACAGGACGGCGCTACGTGCCACACAGCCGAAGCTACACTCGATGTTTTGCGCCCTGTTTTTGAAGATCGCATTATCAGCCGCAGAGCCGATGTCGTTTGGCCACCTCGGAGCTGCGATTTGACACCGTTGGACTATTATTTGTACGGTGCCCTCAAAGATAAGTGTTACGCCAACAAGCCAGAGACAATTGACGCTTTAAAGGACAATATTCGTGAAGCCGTTGGTGAAATACAGCTGCACACAATCGATAATGTGCTTAAAAATTGGACCGATCGTGTAGGCTACTGCATGGCCAGCCGAGACAGCCATTTGAATGAAATTATTTTCCATTATTAACCGGAAGGATTGTACTTTCAAATAAAAAAAGAAATTTGAGATAATATTCAGTAGTTTTTTTTTATAGCATTTTCAAAAAAAAAAAAGTTATTTGGCGGACCCTTTATTTGGTTTGCGCGCTTTAGGTTTTTTTAAAATATATTATGGACCTGACGGTATTTCCCATACAAAATAAATATTTATCATCACGTGTCTTGCGTACTAGCATGGCGAGAATTGTGAAACTATGTATGAATTCAAAAGTGGTAGGTTTGGATAAATGGGCATGGGAAATCCCATAAAAAGCGAATACTTAACCCGGAGACCATGTATTACTAATGTCATAACGAAAATATTGCTTATTTAAACAGAATATTTTGAATCCATCCAAAAATGCACCACATTCGACAGGTACCGCTAGTTCATAAATAAATTAGATACCCTCATAAATAATGCACTGGCCAAGCGTCACATTTTGAATTAAAAAAGACAAAAAATTTGTTTCGTGGTCATTGTCTTGGGGGCGGGGGTGAGGGGGCTGTGAAAAATTCCGAGTCATGGTGAAAGTAAGTATAGCAAACACTATAAAGGGTTTGGCGTTCTCAGGCCAAACTTTTGTTTGTTTGCTTAGTTTTTCAGCTAAAACTCAAGAACTATTCATGATTTCTCATGTCATTCTTCAGCAAAATTGTTGTTAAAGCTTAAATAAATAATTTTTATTAATATAATCATGCACTCGTATAAAATAGAATAATAAATACTGATGTATGTTTGATTAAATATTAAAAATCACTCATGCGTATACATCTCTTCTACTCTACTAATAAATAATAACATGTTGTTGTTATTAAAAAAAATTTATTTAAAAAAGAATTTAGTGACAATTTTTTGAAGATTTCATTCGATAAAGTTAGTGCAACTTAATGTGTTGAAAAATTAAATAAGAAAGCATCAATGATTCTTGAATTATTGCTGAAAAACTAAGCATACAAACATCAAGATGAGAGAAACATAAAAGATCATAAAAATGGCCTGAGAACGTCAAACCCTTTGAAGCTTATACTCTACTGATCTAGGACTTTCACCCTGACTTGGAATTTCTCACTCCCCAGAATGGCTGACTATTCGTTTCATTCATATTATCGGACGTCCACTGTGTATGGATATAAAAAAATACTCTTTCAAATTTCTTGATTTTTAAATGGAATTGAAAAAATATTAGTTCTTAATTTCATTTAAAATCAAAAAAAAAAAGTTATTTAAAATTATTTTCTCGCAAATTATGCCAACAATTCACTGTGCGCAATTCATAAATTAAACAATAAATGATACAATATTTCCCTTAAGGAAATGCTTAGTGGGGCATCTGTTTTAAACAAACATTTTCGACATGATGTTTTAATTTATTTAGTAAATATTAACACTATAAAAACCGTCAGGGTGTGCAGAAAGGAAAAGTTAAATATGTTTTACTTGTAGGTATCTTAAGACAGCAAATAAACAAACTTAAATATGTAATTAGGGCATATTTATTTATTTTTAATGAATTACCGTCCTCGATTGAAAAGTTTTTGTCGCGATACAAGAACTCACAGAAAATCGTTAAAAATGAAAATATTTAGTTTATGCAAAAGTTCACTAGGATTACAGACATAATTTGGGTTGTGAAAATTTATGTATTTATGTTTGGGGCACTGACTATTTAGCACAATTTGCAATATTTATTAGGAAATTTCTTTTTTTTTTTTTTTGTTCTTGGTATAATTAACAGCACATTTGTTTATTTATTTAAATTTACATTTTAAGTATTTACAGTTTAAATAAGTTTATTTGAAAATGTGTAGTTACCGCACAACGATCGCGTATGTACTACTCGTACGTGGAAGGGCTTTCGTTTGGTGTTTTGCAAACCTAAATAATGATGATGTGCACAATAAAGCACATTGTGTTCTCCTCTAAATATACATGAATACAACAAATACAACATCTAGTATGAATACTGTCTTACGTCATCAGGCGCGCTGCATAATATTCTTTTGTACTTTTAAGTTTTTTTTTTTGAGGCTTGCCAGAGTTTGTGAGGCAAACTTTTTTGTTTTTTTCAAATCGGTCACTTCCTAGAAATGAAAATAAGTTGCCGCAAAAATAATGATAATTTCAGAACGCTATTTTTTAAGTAATCTAAAATAAATCGGGCGAATAAGGTGGGTGATGAAGCAATTTGAAATTTTATTATTGGACTTTGGCCATCGCAATAGTGGATGTGTGAACTGGTGCAGTGTCTTGATGACACAACACTTTCTTTTCCGCCAAATGCAACCCACTTGCCACAATTTAATCACTTAAACTCTGCAATAAGTTTATTGTTTTTCCTTTTTGAAGATAATCAATAAAAATTATCCAACGAGCATCCCAAAAAAAACAGACGCCATAATTTTGCTGGCAGATGGAACCACCTTCGCTTTCTTTGAACCCGCTTTCTTTGACTGTTCTTTTGTCTCAGGTGTGAAGTGGTGGATCTAATCAATGGTTACAAATCGACGGAAAAACTCGGCATCTTTACGATGCTGTTTATACCCTATACCACTTTGTGGTTTGGGTGTAATGACTTTGTGCTGCTGGTTGTAACTACCAAAAATATTTGACCTAGACCCATCTTTTATTATACCGATCGACTCAAAATCACTTTTTGAGTCGATTTAGCAATGTCCGTCCGTTCGTCCGCCTGTCCGTCTGTGTGTCCATAAAACATAAAAACATTGTAATCAAATTACAGGTCGCAAATATGAATATGTCCATAGGATGGACGCTATTGAAATTGGAGAAATTCGGCCCCTATGAAATCGACATAAATTGTCATAAGATCCAAATTATCATCATTCAAATTGGGTTTGTATATATTTATTATATCCATTAATCAGTAGCACTTTCAGCCGACGATCATCCAATACCATTTTGAGGATTTTCTACGGTGTTCGTCTCGCCAGCTCGTACGGCCTTGTCTAAGCTCTGCCACCCAATGTTTTGTAGTCGAAAAAGAGTTGAATATAGCTCAGGTTTAATATTAGTTGGAAGGAGACTTTTCTTTTGGAATTGCAGCCACTTTATTTCTTCTGAATATGACGATAATTGGAGCACCATCATGCAATTTATCAATAACCTCTGGCATGGCTAGAAATTTAAAACAAACTGATATTTTGTTGTGGGATGAATGCACAATGGCATACAAAAAATCACTTGAAGCTTTGGATGGAACAATAAAAGATTTCCGTGGAAATCCAAACTTATTTGGTGGTGCTTTGATAGCAGGAGACTTCAGACAAACACTACCTGTTATCTCAAATCAACACCAACGAATGAAATAAATCTATGGAGATACGTTAAAAGTTTACGACTCACCACCAATGTACGCGTGCAATTGCAGCTGCAACATTTTTAAAGCAATTGCTTTTAAAAGATGATGATAAAATGTCAATTAATAATGATGGTTTTATTACAATTCCGGGAGAATTTTGCATATTCACACAATCAAAAGAAGAACTAATGAAAAATTATTACCAAGTAGCAATACAAAAACAAGTAAGAAAATTATAGTCGGTCTAGACCGACTATATGATACCCTATACCATGCGTTTAGAGACCCTATCTCATAGGCCCAACTAACTGGGCATAGAAAATAAGCATAAGCCGAATTTGAAAGGGATTTTTATTTATTTTTGGCTGCAGATATGAAAAAGTTCATATCGAATGCTATATTTATATGGGTACTAGGCCCAAAAATGGACCGATCCTGACTCTGTTTGGTAAAGTCTCTTGTATTTTGCAAAAAAAATATACAAACAAAATTTGAGAAGAATCAGTGCAATATTTTTGTTTTTTGATAGATTTAAGTGAAGATCGGGAAGCAGCTCTATATGGGGCTTATGACTAAGAGTTGTGCCATAGGGATCATTTTTGCACTACTCATTAATGGATGTAATAAACGCATACAAACCCAATTTGAGTAAGATCTATATGACAATTTGGATCTTATGGCAATTTATGTCGATTTCATAGGGGTCATTTGTATGGGGGCTAGGTCTGAACATGGACCGATTCTCACCAATTTCAATAGCATTCATCCGATAAAAGCTTATTTACCAAATTTTATCAAAATATATTCATATTTGCGACCTGCGGTTTAATTACAAGGTTTACATGGGCACACAGACGGACGGACGGACATCGTTAAATCGAATCAGTTAGTGATTCTAATTCGATCGGTATAAAAAAGGATGGGTCTAAGTCAAATATTTTTGGTGGTTACAAAAGCAGCACAAAGTCATTATACCCAAACCACATGGTGGTATAGGGTATAATCATGATTGGTTGAGTGAAAGACCTACATATATTGGCAGGAAAAAATTAGAATGCCAATAATTTGAGTTTCATCTTTCAATCTCAAATAGTTGGCGAATTAATCACGTATAAATCTGTTGATACTGTGAGGAATAAAATAGACGTAGTACATTATTCAACTGAATTTTTGAATTCTCTTGATTTGCCAAGTAGGACACCGCATAATTTACAACTGATAATCGGATCTCCAATCATTATGCTTCGTAATATAAATCCACCGAAATTATGCAACGGAACAAGACTTGCGGTCAAAAAATTAATGAATTTTGTAATTGAAGCAACAATTTTCAATTGGAAAATTCAAAAGCGAAGATGTTTTAATACTACGCATCCCAGTGATTCCCACTGATATGCCATTTGAATTTCAGCGATTACAGTTTCCCATTCATTTGGCTTTTGCAATGACATAAATTTAAAATTTCCTGTATTTTCACACGGTCATCTGTATGTTGCATGTTCACGTGTTGGGAAGCCGTCGTTTTTATTCATTTTTTTAAGTCGCAATACTAAAACTGTCGTTTACCACCCAGCACTACAATAATTTTTTTTCTTTTTTTGATGTTTTTTGATGTTTTAAAAAATTGATGTTTTCCACTTCTTTTTTGGGAAAATGTTAATTCGTTCTAGAAGATTTAATTTTTTTTTTATATAAAGACGTGAACGTATTATATTGTATTCTATAATCCGGTAGGATTAGTCTAGTGTGTCAATAAAATGTAATTAAAAATGGGTATACAGACATATGTGATTTTATTACTAAAATTTTGATTTTGAAAAATAGTTTTTACTAAAAAAAAATGTTTCTTATTTCTCAAATTGTGAGTTTTTCTTAAAAAAATTATGGTATGAGAAATACTTAAGGAACTGAAATGTCCTACAGTTAAAAATAATTAACCAAATCGAAAACAATGTATAAAGAAATAAAAAATAATTATAATTTATTTTTTTTTTTTTTTGGTTTTATTTAACAAAATTAAATACTGGGAAATTTTCAAAAATTTGTGGAGTCAATGCCAAAAATAATTCAAATTAGTGATATTTATATCCATAAATGTTAATATTGCTTAATATATTAAAGAAAGATTTTAATTTTTACCTATAAAATAATCTAACCCATAAAAACAAAGTTTTTGTTAAAACTCTTTCCTTATGCATATGAGTTTTGTATCTCTCCGTGACTATACGTGACTGTGCGTGACTATGACAAAGTTAATCTTTTATTCACAGCAGGTGTATGGACAAAATTTCAGATCGATCGGATGAGGGGAAATGAGGTTTTAATCTCTCCGTGACTGTGCGTGACTACCCCAAAATTAATCTATAGTCACAACAAGTCTATGGGCCAAGTTTTAGATCAATTGGTTATGGGGGAATGAGGTTGCACCATGACAGACAGACAGACAAAGAGTATGAGTTAAAAGAAAGAGTTTGATTACTTTTTATTAACAAGTATTTTTAATCTAAATTTAAAATATATGTTAAAAAGCACGAAAACCTTTTAACTTTTTCATGAAATCAAAAACAATAAAAATTGCTATTATTTTTCACGGCCCTGTGTATCTAAATATTTGCGTAGAATTTTTCATGAGGAAACCAAATCTGTTGAAATTTTGCTGCCCGAATCAGATTTAACTTAAAAGCCTACGCAATAAACCGCATACAGACTGCAGTAGAGAAATTATTGTAAGCCCCTGTTATAGAGAAATAACACAGTGCAACACCGACTCTGTGGGGGGGGGGGAGGAGGGGGTGAGGAATTCCAAGTAAGGATGAAAGTACTAGGCCACTATATTAAAACATCTAAATGGTTTGACGTTCTTAAGCCAAAATTTTTGTACCCTATACCACTATGTGGTTTGGGTATAATGACTATGTGCTGATGTTTGTAACTACCAAAAATATTTTACCTAGATCCATCTTTAATTATACCGATCGACTCAGAATCAGTTTCTGAGTCGATTTAGCGATGTCCGTCCGTCCGTCTGTGTGTCCATGTAAACCTTGTAATCAAACTACAGGTCGAAAATATGAATATATTTTGATGAAATTGGGTATATAAGCTTCTATCAGCCATAGGATGAACACTGTTGAAATTGATGAAATTCGGTCCGTGTTCAGACCCAGTCCCCATACAAATGACCCCTATGAAATCGACATATACTGCCATAAGATCCAAATTATCATATAAATCTCAGTCAAATTGGGTTTTTATGAGTTTATTATATCCGGTAATCAGTAGTCCAAAAATAATAGGACAATTCTTAGTCATAGGCTCCGTATAGAGCTGCTTCTCCATCTTCACTGAAATCTATCAAAAAACAAAAATATTGCACAGATTTTTCTCAAATTTGGTCTGTATATATTTTTTCAAAATGTAAGTGACTACCAAATATGGTCAGGATAGGTCCATTTTTCGACCTAGTCTCCATATAAATATAACATTCGATATGAACTTTTTTCTATGTGCAGCCAAAAAAATTAATAACAATGCCACTCAAATTTGGTTTATGCTTATTTTCTTATCGAATTAGTTGGACCGAAAGATAGGGTCTCTAAACCATGGTATAGGGTATCGTATAGTCGGTCTAGATCGACTTTAATTTTCTTACTTGTTTTATAATCTGTTATTTTTGTTCCCTATACCACTATGTGGTCAGGGTATAATGACATTATACTGATGTTTGTAACTACTAAAAATATTTGCCCTAAACCAACCAATTTGCCTATACCGATCGTCTCTGCATACGTCCGTCACTTGATAAAAAAACGCAATAAAATTGCACAGAAAGTGATTTTGAGTCGATTAAGCGATGTCCGCCGTCCGTTCGAGTCCGTTTGTGTGTCCGTGTAAACCTTGTAATCAAACTATAGGTCGCAAATATGAATATATTTTGAGAAGAAGGTATATGTGTATATGTGACCTTCTCCGAGAAAAGGGTCCTAGTGTGTGAAAATTAAGTTTTGAGAAAAAAAAGCATTTAAAGTTTCTAAATCTTTTTAGGTACCAGAATCCACCGTTTTTGACACAACCCGTTTTTTGACACACTAGGTCCGTTTTCTCGGAGAAGGTCACATATAAGCTTTTATCAGCCATAGGGCGAACGCTATTGAAATTGGTGTATGTCCAGACCTAGTCCACATAAAATGCAAATTATTATATAGATCTCGGTCAAATTGGGTTTGTGTGAGTTTATTACATCCATTAATCAGTTGTCCAAAAATAATCCCTATAGGACAATTCTGAGTCATAGGCCCCATATAGAGCTGCTTCCCGATCTTCACTTAAATATATCAAAAAACAAGATTGAACAGATTTTTCTCGTATTTGGTTTGTATATGTTTTTGCCAAAAATAAGTGACTGTACCAAATATGGGCTGGATCAGACCATGTTTTGACCTAGTTCCCATGTAATTGTAGCATATCTGCAATTTTCATATCTACAATTAATCACAATGCCACTCAAGTTTGTTTTATGCTTATTTTCTATATACAATTGGTTGGGCCAGAGACCCCCTCTCTAAACGCATGGTATAGGTATCATATAGTCAGTCCAGATCGACTGTAATTTTCTCAATTGTTTTGCTTACCTTGATGTTTGGTTGGTTTGTTGTTCAGCTATAACTCAAGAGCCTTTGATGATTTCTTAGCTCATTCTTCACCAAATCAAGTTAAACTAATTTTATCGATTATTATTCTTATGAGTTTTTTATGGCCAAGTATATTATATTCCAGTTTATTTTATTCAAGCTAACATGGCCTAGTGTTTTAGATGTAAATAAAAACAATTTATTACATTTACCCGACGCACAGTGTCGTGATTTCATATAACGAGTGGCCATAAATAGAAGGAGTGGTTGTAAAGAGTTGAAATTTGGCACACGTATTTTATTTGATAAACGAAAAAAAATATTAAAATTTCAAAAACTTTGGAGCAAGGATTCGTGTCCTTCCCATATATCCTGAAATTAAAAAACGTCATAAAAGATGGAAAAGAAGTCCGAACTTTATGAAATTTTGTATAGTCATTTAGTTTGATACCCTAAATGATTTGATAAAATTTTATCCAAATCGGAGCAAGGACACGCCTTCTCAAAAATGTCCTTTTTCAAAAAATTAAAAAAAAAGTGAACAAAAAATTAAATTTTTAAATTAATTTGATACACGAAACACTTGTAACAAGAATAATGTGTGTGTCAAATTTTATCCAATTTTAATAATTTTTAACAATTTTTTATATTAATTTTTTTTAATAAAATTTTTGGCGATTTTTTGTCTTATATTTTTTTAAAAACGAAAAAAATTCAATGAAAAAAATTCAAATGGAAAGTAAAGTAAATGTTACTTTTTAATGTTTACACTTGTTTTATTATTTAAATAAATTATAAAAAATAATGTTTTGAACAATTTTTATTTATTAAATACAATAAAAAAGAAAATGTTAGAATTTGTTTACTCTATTCATCCGAATCACTTTCTTCAAGCTGGTTTATTAAATTTTCTTGATTATCCGCATAAATATTATTTTCCTCAATAATGAAATCATTTATTTCTTCACAACTCCTTTTACTTATTTTATCTTCTTTTATATGTATAGATAACTTTGGTTCATACTGCAAAACCATTCTTTCTAGTATTTGTCTTTATTAGTATTTGTACGACTATTTTTTCGAGTATGGTTTAAACGAGTTTTTCTAAAAACTTTATGAGTGGCTTCTATAGCTTCCTCAGATAACATACCTACTGGAATCTTGGAGTTTTTTATAAATTCTGCTCCATGAACTAGTATTTTGTGGACAGTAACAGGCATACAATACCAAGAATATTTTTGAACATATAAATTCCATGTTTCTCTAAGCAGCTGTTGAAAATTTATAATATTTATTGTTTTACTGCTTGAAATAGTTTTTAAAATCAAAGAAAAATTTTTAATTAGTGATGGGTCAACCTGCGTTATGCTAGATGAGACATCAATGTTGCTGAAAAACCGTCTCGCAGTATTCCCATCATTTGTTGTACCAAAACCGGTTTTAACTTTATCTACATTTAATCCAAGCTCCTTTTTAAAATCTTCCTGAATTTTAGATTTTCTTTGATTTAAAATTTGCTTATCATCATTTTTTGAAACTCTCCAAATTTTTAGAGGCAACCTGTAAGCTATGTGTAATATACACTCAAAGAATTTTATCCATGCATGTAATGTTGATAATCCGTGTTTATGGAATTCTTCTCTTTTTTTAAGGTCCCTCTCAAATACTTGAATTAAATTCATTTCAGTGGGTTTTGCACCGCAAACAAAACAAGAAGAACTGCTTTTGTTATCAGCTAACACATTAAGAGCAGCTCCATCTACCATTGTTAATCTCATGTCAAAATGAACGGTAAGGTTTTTTTTTATCAGAAACATAATCAAATGTTTGCAAATTATATATTTCTTTCTCAATAATTGCCCTTGTAGTTTTAACCAAATCCGAATTTTCTTTTTCCATATAATAGCATATTGGACGACAATACCTTATTGAGGAATGTTTTAAATTATTCCATAAACTGTTTTCTGTAGCCCAGTCTAAAAATCTTAATGGAACAAATGAAGCAACAAATAAATATTCATCCCGCGAATTTGGATCATTAAACTTTTGTTTGTAATTGCTATGGCCTGAACTACCATCAAATCCCCATTTAATTTCCAAAACTACATACAACATTTTGGGTTTCAAAATCATTTAAATCTAATAAACTTTTGGCTGTCATATTTAAAATATTTTGTAATGGTATTTTTACTGACGTTTCTGATATTGATATATTTTCCGGAATATATTTTTTCTTTGCTTTTTGTAGACTATAATATGATGGAAAACAGTTCTTGTGCACATCATTTACAACCGTTCGCATATTTTCATATTGTCTATACGATAGATCATTATCTATTAATAATGCTAAAGCCTTTTCTACGAAAATAGAAGTTTCTGGAGTTGGGCTAGATACTCTTTGAACAGCTCTTCGTAATTGCTCAGGGCATGTAGACCTCACAAGATCATCTACCTTTCTTCTTTTGGTTCGTTCAGAACTTTCATTAAAGCCTACTCTTGGTCTTCCTTTACGACTTGTACTTGGTCCCTTAATAAATAAAAAAAAATGTTATTTATTATATTATAAAAAATATTCTAAATGATTTTTAATTTCCGTAAGGGCTAGGGAGTGTGGTCTATGTTTGTGCCAAATATAGGAAATTTGCACTTGCCTTGACACTGAAAAAGTGAAAAAAATTGACTATTCTGCCAAGCTCTGCAAAAGAGACCCATTTTTTTTTAATGTACATACTTGTATCAATGTAATATTAAAGTATCAAAAATAAACTCGAATAAACTTTTTTTTAGACCTTCTATAAACTTGTAAGTTGTAAACAATTAAAAAAATTTCTTTCTGTTTACATTCAGAATAACGGTACAAAACACATGATGAATTAAATGTAAAAAAAAATATGTTACCATATTTTAGTAATGTCATACTTTAATATTTATAAACAATTTAACTGCATTATCGACAATTTACGTTAAATTAACCCATTTGTATATACGCTATTTTTCACGTTTCTTGTGTGCATATTGCATACTTACCAAAAACTTTCAACTTTAATTGGCTATAACTTTGTCAAAAATATTTTTTTTTCAAAAATTCTTTTTGATTATTGTAATTTGAAATCTAGTTTATCAAACTGTTTCAACAGATTTTTAAAATTCCAAAAGTCGTTTTTTTTTATTTTAGGGCGCTGACACCACACAGTGCGACGTTTCGTCAATTTTATGTTGACTTTTTCAAGGGTTTCGTAATAATAAAATTATTATCACATCACATTAGAAAAATATTAATATTAAAAATATTAATATTAAATGTAATAAATTGTTTTTATTTACATCTAAAACACTAGGCCATATTAGCGTGAATAAAATAAACTGGGATTATTATTATTATTTATTATTATTTATTTTTATTTATTATTATTTATTATTTTTTATTATTTATTAGTAGAGTATAAGAGATGTTTACGTATGAGTGATATTTTTATTATTAAATCAAACATGAAGCAGTATTTTTTTTCGTTCTATTTTTTACATGAATATATTATTAAATTTATTTTATTTAAGATTTTGCTGAAGAATGACATGAAGAATCATCAATGGTTCTTGGGTTTTAGCTGAAAAACTAAGCATACAAGTATCAAGATAAGGAAAAAATATAAAGGGTCATAAAAAAAGGTTTGGCCTGAGAACGCAAAACCCTTTAGGGGTTTTTCTATACTGACCCAGGTCTTTCAGCCTAACTTGAAATTTCTCACCCCCTCCCCACCAACACAATGATGCCGAAAATGTTCAACAGTGTAGTAATTTTTCAGTTCATGGAAATGTGTTTAACAATTTGAAGAATGAAAATTATGAGCACCACGATTTACAATTTATTTTATATGTAAAAAAAACTACATTTCTGAAGAAACACCAAAGCAATATTTTATGACCGCCCATTAGTCACGATCACGCCCTCACCCACAGGAGATGTAAGATGTGATTAATTTTTTGGAATATTTTCTAATAATTCCCTATAGATTGCAGCAATAAGAAATTTTTCTTTATATATACTAAATTACACTAAATTTTACTCTGTTGGAATTTTATATTTGATAAATGGAACGGAAATTATTTTTTGATTTTTTTTTCAAGTTAATAGTTTTTATGACAAAAATTTTTTCGCCGGAAATTTTTTTTTTTGTTCTAAAAATAGTTAAATTTTTTTTATATTGCTTTGAATTAAATATTTATATTAATATTAAATTCCATTTTTTTTTTAAATCAGAAACTACCCAAATCTTTTTTTAATTTGAACCACAAATAATTTTAAAAAATATAAATATCATGTAAGTAATAAGACGATTGGCGACAAGCAGTCTAATGGTTTTGATTATTGAATATTACAAAAGCTGGCAATCTGGCTTTAAATGGACATGGGAGAAAATTAAAATAATAGATACGAATCTAAAACTGCATTTGAAAAAAAAAAAAAAAACACACACACACACACAATAAGTCTACAACAGTAAACTGCATCTTGTAGATATTAATCTTCGTCTGTTATATTGATAATGATGTAACTCACTTTTCTTAGGAAAGTCTGAAATGAAGTAAAATATTTTTGAATAATTTAGAAATTTGTGATTTACATCTTTTCCAGCTGTTCCATCTAAAACGTTTATTAAATACAATGATTTTTTGTTGTTTTATTATCTATAAAAATTCAGATACGAATGCTTTTCTCAGTTAATATGAATACCCTAAATTATTTTAGATAAGTGAACGTGTTTGGCATTAACTACATCTTCATATAAATATTTAACAAGTAAGAAAATTATAGTCGGTCTAGACCGACTATAGGATACCCTATACCATGCGTTTAGAGACCCTACCCCATAGGCCCAACTAACTGGAAATAGAAAATAAGCTAAACCAAATTTGAGTGGGATTTTTATAAATTTTGTTGTCTGCAGATATGAAAAAGTTCATATCGGATGCTATATCTATATGGGGACTAGGCCCAAAAATGGACCGATCCCGACCATGTTTGGTAAGGTCTCTTGTATTTTCCAAAAATATATACAAACAAAATTTTAGAAGAATCAGTGCAATATTTTTGTTTTTTGATAGATTTAAGTGAAGATCGGGAAGCAGTTCTATATGGGGCCTATGACTAAGAGTTGTCCCATGGGGATCATTTTTGGACTACTGATTAATGGATGTAATAAACACATACAAACCCAATTTGACTAAGATTTATATGATAATTTGGATCTTATGGCAACTTAAGTCGATTTCATAGGGGTCATTTGTATGGGGGCTAGGTCTGAACATGGACCGATTCTCACCAATTTCAATAGCGTTTATCCCATGGCCGATAAAAGCTTATATGCCAAATTTCATCAAAATATATTCATATTTGAGACCTGCAGTTTGATTACAAGCTTTACATGGACACACAGACGGACGGACGGACGGACGGACATCGTTAAATCGAATCAGATAGTGATTCTGATTCGATCGGTATAATTAAAGATGGGTCTAGGTCAAATATTTTTGGTAGTTACAAACAGCAGCACAAAGTCATTATACCCAAACCACATAGTGGTATAGGGTATAAAAACCAAAAAATTAACCCAATAATTATGAAATTTTGCCAAGGTTTTGCTAATAATTATCATACCCGTATAAAATAGTTAAATTCAGATTTAACATTAAAGAGGAAACTAAGTTGATTATTAAATTTCGTTTGGAACTGTTTTGTTTAATTTTTTAATTTTTAAATGTCGCTATAGTTAATGTTTTGTTTTAAGAATGATTAACGTTTGTTTCTGATTTATTAAACAAACTTAAAATCGCTTACGCATAGAGGGAGACAATAAAAACAACCGCATAAAAAGTATGTTACTATAAGTATTTTTTCCAGTTTTTCTTTTAGAAATGACACAATAGATTGATTTTTGTAGATTCTTTTTTTTTAGAAAAATATATAGTTTTATAAAGATTGAAAAAAATATATCTTTTAAAATCTGTAAACTTTGTAATTTTTACACAAACTTAAACTTTTTATACCCTATACCACTATGTGGTTTGGGTATAATGACTTTGTGCTGCTGTTTGTAACAACCAAAAATATTTGACCTAGACCCATCTTTAATTATACCGATCGAATCAGAATCACTTTCTGAGTTGATTTAACAATGTCCGTCCGTCCGTCCGTCCGTCCGTCTGTGTGTCCATGTAAAGCTTGTAATCAAACTGCAGGTCGCAAATATGAATATATTTTGACGAAATTTGGTATATAAGCTTTTATCGGCCATGGGATGAATGCTATTGAAATTGGTGGGAATCGGTCCATGTTCAGACCTAGCCCCCATACAAATTACCCACATGAAATCGACATAAATTGCCATAAGATCCAAATTGTCATATAGATCTTACTCAAATTGGGTTTGTATGCGTTCATTACATCCACTAATGAGTAGTCCAAAACTGACCCCTTTGACCCCATATAGAGCTGCTTCCCGATCTTCACTTAAATCTATTAAAAAACAAAAATATTGCACTGATTCTTCTCAAATTTTGTTTGTACATATTTTTGCAAAATACAAGAGACTTTACCAAACATGATCAGGATCGGTCCATTTTTGGACTTAGTCCCTTTATAGATATAGCATCCGATATGAACTATTTCATATCTGCAGCCAAAAAAATTAATAAAAATCCCACTCAAATTTTGTTTTTGCTTATTTTCAATGTCCAGTTAGTTGGGCCTAAGAGATAGGGTTTCTAAACGCATGGTATAGGGTATCGTATAGTCGGTCTAGACCGACTATAATTTTCTTACTTGTTTTCTATATATATTTCTGACGTTTTAGAAGAAATCAAAAAAATTTTAAAAACTTCTGATTCATTAATTATTTCAAATGTCCATCTAACTGATTTCAATATAAAAGATAAGATTATAAACTGTCTAATTTATTTTGTTCTAATATCGGAGAGGACAAATCTTCAATACCATGTTTTTATAATACCGATGAAATTAAGTACCTGGATATATTATCAATGGTAGTTATCACAAACAGAGCAGTGTTAACACAAAAGCAAAAATTAAAATTTTTGTCTTAAAAATATATTCTTAATTTAAAAGAATTGTCAACAAACAATTTTTCATTCAAATTAAACTTTCTTCAAGTATTTTTTTTTTTTTTTTTTTTGATAAAAAATAAATTTCAAAAAATAACGTTTGAGTGTAAACTATTTTTAAGAAACAATTTTAAGTTTTAACTTAAAAAAAATTGTCCAACACTTCTCCTGCAAATGAGCTATAACTATGCCAACTTTCACTCTCCTCCGTGTATGTCAGTATATATCTTCTATCTATCTATCTATCTATATATATATATATTAATACATGAAGGTAAATCGTTGAATCTGATTTTAATCAAAATGCGCGGACTTGGCATAGTTATAGCTCATATGGAGGAGAAGTGCAGAATGATAACATTTTTATATAATAATAGTGTTAAAAATATATTAAATAAAATTTTAAAACATATTTATAATAAATAATTTTGTAAGAGCCTAAAGGTGTGCTAATCAGTTTTAGCCAATTCACAATTCACCGCCTGCTCAGTTATTATTGATGGTTTCAAAAAAGAACACATTTTAATCGCCCTGTGTTGAGTAGTGAATTGCCTAAAACTGATTAGCATATCTTTAGTCTCTTACAAAATTATTTATTAACAATCACATTTATATATCTTCTGTGTGTTCATTCAATATTTATAATGCAATTTAATAAATTTTATATAAAAATTCACAATTTAATGAATTTTATTTAAATATTCATAAACTTATATATCTGTGGTCACAAGCAATAACCAACTAACTCGAAAATCATGCTTTCGAGAAAAATAGCTTTTTATATAAATGTAATTGGGCGTCATTACGACTTAGATCAGTATGTTTTCATTAATAACTTTATAATGAACAGTGTTAGAGAAATGGCGATTTCACGTAAATATAAAGATTTTTTAGTAGAATATGAGAGCATACATAACTCAAATCGGCGAAAATGATTCTTTCGAGAAAAATAACTGTTTATATAAATGTAATGGGGCTTTATTACGACTTAGGTCAGTATGTTTAATTAATAACTTTTTAAATAACACCGTTAGAAAAATGGGGATTTCACGTATATATAAAGCATTCTTAGTAGAATATGATAGCATACATAACTCAAATTATTCTTAAGTCGACTTAGGCGGTTATCGCTTGTGACCACAGATATATATATATATAGATTAAAAAAACATTTAAACAAAAAAATTTAATCAAAAAATAAAAATTCCTAAAATTTGCACTCGAATTTCGAGTGCTGGGCTCTGCTAGTATATAGTATATAAAAGAGAAAGTATGTATGTTTGTTGATGTGTAGCTTATAAGCAGCTAAACCATTGGACCAATCTTCCTGAAATTTTTACAGACTATAACTTTGTAAATGGAAGTCACTATGAGCTATGGGCGTGGCACCTCCCATACAAAGTGAATTTTTAATATCGTATATGCTGAGTACTATGACTGGAGAGCCTTGCAAATTTGAGTGAGGTGACCTATTATTAAAGTTAGTAGCCATGGCGAAAATGGGCGCGATCGTGACACGTCCCATACAGAATAATTATTCAATATTATTTATCTCGAGTACTATGACAGAGACCGCTTAACCATTTGTTAGGTCATTTATTATTAATGTGAGTAATCGAACAGAAATTGGGTCCTATATCTGGAGTACTGTATAGTGAGATCCTTTAGACTTTGCATGAGCCCATAAGTTATTCATGTGATTAGTCGAACAAAAAATGGGCGTGATCGGAGCAGTTGGCGTCCCACCGCCAATACAAAGTAAAAATATAATATCATATAACTGGAGTACTACATATAAAAATGGAATGACTTGACATTTTGTATGAGTCCATCAGATATTAATTGGGTTTGATAGGATTAGTGGGCGTGGCAGCTCCTGTACAAGAACGTACTATGTAAGCTACAGTCTAGAAACTTTTGACAAATACATTAATATAGGCAGAATCGCCAAATTCAAAAATCGAAAAAATCAAAAATCGCAAAAAACGGCAAATGGCAAAAAAAAACATTGCCAAAATCAAAAATCTTCAAATTCAAAAATCGACAAAAAAAAAATCGCTAAAACAAAAGATGGCCAGATAACATTCTAAATTCAAGGCCAATCGTTAAGTGCTGCCAGATTAAATTTGGAAAATCAACAAGTATTGAAATCAAAAAAAAAATATACAAAATAAGTAAAAATAAAATGTTCTAAGTGTACAATATAAACATACACGTCAATAGTTAAGTCATAGCGAAGCACAACATATACATATCTGTATATACATTAAGGTGGGTCAATTATTTTTAATCTATGGAATCATCGCGGTTCTAGTACTATGGGCCATAACAAGTATATTTGCACAAGGACCCATACCTCTAAATTCATTTTCGAGCCTGTCAAAATTTTCCTGATATTTTCCATAATACTCATTCAAATGTAAAAAAAAAAATGATTGAAATTGTGTATACCGGGGGGTTTTATATGTCGGGAAATCCATTTCTCATATTTATTTTTATTTTTAACAGCCACCAGAGGGCATTTTGTGCATTTTTGTGGATTTTTTAATCTTTTTGGGGAAAATGGACCAAATTATTGCACAAATCGACGAATCTTTGACTTTCCCATATTTAAAATAGCCCAAAATATTCAGCGCTGAAAATTATGTAAAAAAATTATTGAAAATGTGTATACGACCTATATTGATTTCATTCAATTTAATTCAAAAAAAAATTCTTTTTTTATATTTGTTCATTCAAAGAGTAAATAAAAAAAAAAACGAATTTTTTGAAAATTTCTTCATCGAAATTTTGCAGGCTCGAAATTGATTTTAGAAGCATGGTTCCTTGGGAAAATATACTTGTTATGGCCCATAGTACTAGAATCGCGATGAACCCATGGAGATTTTTTCGGCACCCTACAATTTGACCCACCCTAATATACGCATACCGAAATCCCAGTTGTTTTTTTTAGAAAATATTTCTTTACGACAAAAAAAATTGACTTGAAAATAATTATCACCAAGTTAGTTGAAAGGCACCTGAGTTGTCCTTTTAAAATTTATGAAAATAATTTTTGAAGAAGAGGTTTTTTAAGAAAAATTATTTTCTCACAAAAGATACTTTTTCAGGAAAAAGCATTTTTTAAAACAAATCCTTTTGTCAGAAAACGTACTTTGTTAAGGATTTTTTTTAAAGAAAATGTATTTTTCAAAAAAAAAATATTTTAACAGAAGATACGTTTTTCAGGTACTTTTTTAAGAAAAGTTAATTTAAATAAAATTTAATTTTAAAAAATAACTTATTTAAAAAAAAAAAAACTTTTCACAAAGGTACTTTCTTAAGAAAAGTTATTTTATTAAGAAAAGCAAAAAATGTACTCTTTTAACATATTGTACTTTTTTAGGAAATGTATATTTTTTTAAGGAACTGCACTTTTTTAAGAAAAGACACTTTTTTGAGAAAAAGTCCTTCTTTAAAAAAAAGTATGTTCTTAAGAAAAGGTATTTTTTTAAGAAATGGTGAATTTTTAAGCAAATGTACTTTTTTAAGAAAACGTACTGTTTTAGAAACAAGTACTTTTTTTTAGGAAACTTTAACAATTTTTAAAAAACGTTATTTTTTAAGAAAAAGCTTTTATACAAAAGGAGCTTTATTAAGAAAAAGTACTTTTTTTAAATTTACTTCTTTGAGGAAAAGTATTTTTTTGGAAAATGTATTTTTGTATGAAAATATACTTTTTTAAGAAAATGTACTTTTTTATGAAAATATAGTTTTTTAGAAAGAGGTACAATTTAAAAATAGATTCTTTTTTTAGAAAAAGTACTTTCTTAGATAGGGTACTTTTTAAGAAAAGGTACTTAAGGAAATGTACTTTTTAAGAAATAGTGTTTTTTTAAAGAAAGGTAATTTTTTAAGAAAAAGTACTTTTTTAAGAAAATGTATTTTTTTATGAAAGGGTATTTTTTTTTTAAGAAAAAGCACTTTTTGAAGTAAATTTACTTTTTTTAAAAGGTTTTTTTACAGAAAGTTTGTTTTTATGCAAAACGTACTTTTTTATGAATAGGCACCTTTTTAAGAAAAGGTACCTTTTTAAGAAAAAATTTATGAAAAGGTACTTTTTTATAAATGGTTCTTTTTTAAGAAAAAATTTATGAAAAGGTATTTTTTTATAAATGGTTCTTTTTTAAGAAAAGGTACTTGTTTAAGACAAAATATGTGTGCTTCTAAATATTGGCAATCTAGTTATTAAATTAATACTTAGACGTATGACTGATAAATTTATGAATTTAAATATTAATCATACAGCCCGTTAAGAGCTAGAGAGTTAACACAAAATTAAGTTAAAAATTTCTAATATTAGTTACTACATATGTAGACGAAATTTTATAATTCTCTTTTTCAAAAATATTTTTAAACCTAATTCAATTTTTTTTTAAGTTAAAAAAAAAATGGTACCAACAACAAAAAAGTTAAAACAAAAAAATATTTGATTAAATTCCAATTTTTTTTAAATATTTGAAAAGGTTTTTTTTCAATTTTCAAGTTTAAATAAAATAATTTTACAGCTAAAAATATATTATATTAAAATAAATTTAATGGTCAATTTTAAAAAAAATTGTCAAACAAAAAAGTTTTTAATTAAAAAAAAAAAATAGAAAAACTAAGTTTGGTAAAAAATAATTTTTAATTAAAAAGAAATTATTTAAAAAAAATTATTATTATTATTTTTTTTTAATTAAAAAAATGCTAACAACAATAAAGAGTTAAAACAAAAATATATTTGATTAAATTGCAATTTTTTAGATATTTGAAAAGGTTTTTTTTCTATTTTTAAGTTTAAATAAAATAATTTTACAGCTAAAATATATTATTTTAAAATAATTTTTATTGGCAATTTAAAAAAAAAATTGTCAAAAAAGAAAGTTTATTATTAAAAAAAAATAGAAACAAATAAGTTTGGTGAAAAATAATTTTTAATTAAAAAGAAATTATTTAAAAAAAAATTCTATCATAAAAAGAATTAAAAAACTAAAACATAAAAACCAAGTTATTATTATATTCCCTTTCTTTGTAAATTTAGTTTACCATCATATAATTAAATAATTGATTGACTTAAAATGAAAAATATCTATGTCAAAAATCTCAAGTATATAGATATAGAAGAGATCTCTTTATCTCCATTCACGTTTTTTTAAAATCATATCGGTTATTCATTTTCTACAACATTTGTATCGATGCCAATTTAAAAAAACCGTTAAAATTTCGAAAAATCCAAAATTTATACTATAATTAAATTTTTTTTAACGAAAATTTGCTGGATCATTTTGATCGTAGCCATTTTTATCTGTCTGCAAAATTTCAGCTCAATTGGATCACGGGAAAAGCCTTAAACATCGGCAAATAAAGAAAGAAAGGGAGTAAAAAATAATTGTTTTTAAAATGGTGTTTGGAAAAGACCATTAAAAATTCTTTCTATAAAATAAATTTCAGAAAAACAAAAATTGGCATTTAAATAACTAGCATGTGAAGTCAAAAACAATTTTTTTATGCTGAATTATGGTTCAGTTAGAAACTGAGTTAAAAAATGGAGTGAAAAACTGGAATGCCTGGAATAGCTTAGAACTGTGCCTTTGTAAGTACAATACAATATATTTTTTTCGCCTTTCAATAGCGTGATGATAAGATAGATTACCTTGCATTTTATTACTTTGCATTAATTTCAACTTATGATTTGACAAACTATTTGCACTTTTCAACACTTTCACCCCCCTTCAAATTGTAGCAAATATTTGGTTTAGCTTATTAGTGACAAACTTATAAAAAGAGGGACTGTTTGAAAAAATAGCCATATTTATATCAAATATAATTTGCCAGTAAAATACCACTAATTGGCAGATGGCGAAAAACAATGCCCTACACCATGTGTAGGGTATTGTAACCACAAACATGCATAGCAGAACAAAAAATATGCAATTAGACTTTAGAAAGTTACTTTTTTTTTGTATTAGAAAATCATTTTAGAAAATCAAAGTTTAAACTTTTACCTTTTTATTTTGTTAGTCTTAAAGAAATAATTTAAATAAATTATTTTCAATTTTAAAAAAATTTTCCCAAATAGTGATTTTGTAATAAAAAAAAATTAAAATAAAAAAAAAATCACCGAATGAATTAATTGATATCCTATATGATTAGAAACTACGACACATTCGGAAAATGATCTTAATCAAAAAAAATATATATATATTTTTTTGATACTAAACACTCTTTAAGTCGTTCACTGTATGCATAATTGCAACTACAAAGTTGTCATTGAAATTTGAAATTGTATTCTCTAATTTTCACGATCGCTATTAGTAACTGAGCAAACATTTTGTTTTTAAATTAGTAAAAAAAAAAAACAAAAAAATAATTATAAATATTCACCATTTGAAGATAATTAACATTTGCACAAAATACTTTTGGCTGTTATTTACGACTTTAAGCAAATTTAAAACACTTTTTGTTAATTAATTTTCATATTTTCTATTTTTTCTTGAATTCACATTTTTAAACATTTTTTATTTGTTTAACTTAATTTATGTAAATTCTTTTTTAATTACGTTTACTTTTTCGGCTAAAACTTAATTTTTGTGTAGCTTTTATAAGTTTACTATTCAAACCGCCACTACGTCGGAACATATTTTGCTTAAAGAACAACGAGCAAACGTGCAATCAATTTAATTTTATTTTTGTTTTTTTTTTTTTCAATTCATAAACAACTGAAGTGTATTTTGAACAAGACAATGATAACGGCCAAACGATATTGTTAAGACTGAGGAGAATAGAGTTGTCTCTACAACAATTTACTTGCGCATACTCGGGAATATATAATTTTGAAACAATATTCCCCCTCAGCCGTTCCCTCAATACACCATTTATTCAATACTTTGATTTAAAAATCTCTTTCGAAAAAAAACAAAACAAACTACAACTTCTCATTTTTTTATTTTTTTTTATTTTTAACATTTACAGGTGGCAAAATTAACATTTGTTTGTACTCGCTTGCGGTCGAACTTTTGTTTTGCTTTTTGTTTTTTACTCCAAAAAGATCCCAGAATGTATGTGAGTTTACTTGAGACTTCCTGCTCCTATTTTAGCTTAAAGTTGCTAGGTCTTTTTGGTAATTAGGGGGGGGAGGGAAGAGGAATTGTAATGTTTTATATTTTTTCTGCTCTTAAGTTCTTCGCATAAATACGTTAATTATATTTAGAAACACTTGAGAAACACTTTTTTTTTTCTTCGTTGAGTAACGTCAGGAAACCAAAGTAATTGAAACACTAAAAAATGTCTTCACACGCTACAGTTGATATTAGAAAACTCATGGTTTTCAAAGTATTTGTAATATCAAAAAAAAAAAATAATAATAAAATAATTGATCCGGAATCTTCCGCAAGTCAAAAATTTATATAGGCCGCCTTTGGCATTTTGAGGACTTTTAACTATTTGCACTATCATGAAGTACTAAATCAGTACTAAAATTTGAAGTACTAAAATTTGAAATAAGCGGTTCATCAGAACTTCTGCACAAAAAGCATTTCACAAAAATACTATTAATTTTATCATTTTTTTTTTTTATATTTCAAAATATATTTTCTATCTTCCTATCAGAATAAGAGACGAATGTTGATTAATCTGTCATTATATCTTCCCAGTGATCTGGATTTTATTCTCCCTAATGATAAATAAACATATAAGTTGTTCTGAGTTCCGAATAGAGCTGGTAGCGAAAAAAAAAATCATGTGAGTCCGATCGCAGGGGAGATGTGTAAACATCTAGTAATTAGAGATTTATTTATAGAGAAAGCGTATCACTTATTATTATTATTATTTATTATTTCAACCGGTTAATTTTTCATTTTTCGTTTTTCATTTTTCATTTTAAATTTTTTGTTGTAATTTTTCATTTTTCATATTTCATTTTTTAATTTTAATATTTTATTTTTTATTTTTCATTTTTAGTTTTTCATTTTTTATTTTTCATTTTTTATTTCCCATTTTTAATTTTTCATTTTTGATTTTTTATTTTTCATTTTTAATTTTTTATTTTTTATTTTTCATTTTTCATTTTTTATTTTTTAATTTTAATTTTTCATTTTTTATTTTTTATTTTTCAATTTTAATTTTTAGTTTTTTATATTTCATTTTTTTTTCATTTTTTATTTTTCATTTTTTATTTTCCATTTTTAATTTTTTATTTTTCATTTTATATTTTTTTGTTTTAATTTTTCATTTTTAATTTTTTAATTTTAATTTTTCATTTTTTATTTTCTATTTTTAATTTTTTTTCATTTTTTATTTTTCATTTTTTCTTTTCCATTTATTAATTTTTAATTTTTAATCTATCATTTTTTATTTTCCATTTTTAATTTTTAATTTATCATTTTTTATTTTCCATTTTTAATTTTTCATTTTTTATTTTTCATTTTTAATTTTTCATTTTTTATTTTTAATTTTTTATTTTCCATTTTTAATTTTTAATTTTTCATTTTTAATTTTTCATTTTTTATTTTTCATTTTTTATTTTCCATTTTTAATTTTTCATTTTTCATTTTTTATTTTTCATTTTTAATGGAAAAGACCATTTAACATTATTTATGTAAAATAATTTTCAGTAAAATAAAAATGGACGTTTACAAAACTAGCATGTGAAGTCAAATGCCATTTTTGGATGCTGAATTGCGGTTGAGTTACAAACTTTCATCAAGTAGTGGGTTAAAAAATGGAGTGAAAAACTGGAATGCCTGGAATAGCTTAAAATTATGCCTATCTAAGTAAAATATAATATATTATTTTCGCCTTTCAATTACTAGATGATAAGATAGATTACTTAGCATTTCATTACTTTGCATTGTTTTCAACTTGTGATTTGACAAACTTTTTGCACTTTTCAACACTTTCAGACCCGTCAAATTGTAGCAAATTTTAATTTTTTATTTTTCATTTTTTATTTTTCATTTTTAATTTTTCATTTTTCATTTTTTATTTTTCATTTTTAATTTTTAATTTTTTATTTTTCATTTTTCATTTTTCATTTTTCATTTTTCATTTTTCATTTTTTATTTTTTAATTTTAATTTTTAATTTTTTATTTTTCAATTTTAATTTTTAGTTTTTTATATTTCATTTTTTTTTCATTATTTTAAATTTTTTGTTTTCATTTTTCATTTTTAATTTTTTAATTTTAATTTTTCATTTTTTATTTTCTATTTTTCATCTTTAATTTTTCATTTTTTATTTTTAATTTTTTTTCATTTTTTATTTTTCATTTTTTATTTTCCATTTTTAATTTTTAATTTATCATTTTTTATTTTCCATTTTTAATTTTTAATTTATCATTTTTTATTTTCATTTTTAATTTTTAATTTTTCATTTTTAATTTTCCATTTTTAATTTTTCATTTTTAATTTTTCATTTTTTATTTATAATTTTTTATTTTCCATTTTTAATTTTCCATTTTTAATTTTTCATTTTTTATTTTTCATTTTTAATTTTTCATTTTTCATTTTTAATTTTTCATTTTTCATTTTTTATTTTTCATTTTCTATTTTCCATTTTTAATTTTTCATTTTTAATTTTTTATTTTTCATTTTTAATTTTTCATTTTTTATTTTTCACTTTTTATTTTCCATTTTTAATTTTTCAATTTTTATTTTTTATTTTTTATTTTCCATTTTTAATTTTTCATTTTTTATTTTTCATTTTTTATTTTTTATTTTTAATTTTTAATTTTTTATTTTTCACTTTTTATTTTCCATTTTTAATTTTTCAATTTTCATTTTTTATTTTTTATTTTTTTATCTTCCATTTTTAATTTTTCATTTTTAATTTTTCATTTTTAATTTTTCATTTTTCATTTTTTATTTTTCATTTTTTATTTTCCATTTTTAATTTTTCATTTTTCCTTTCTTATTTTTCATTTTTAATTTTTCATTTTTATTTTTCACTTTTTATTTTCCATTTTTAATTTTTAATTTTTAATTTTTCATTTTTTATTTTTTATTTTCCATTTTTAATTTTTCATTTTTCATTTTTCATTTTTTATTTTTCATTTTTCATTTTTTATTTTTTATATTTTATTTTTCACTTTTTATTTTCCATTTTTAATTTTTCAATTTTCATTTTTTATTTTCCATTTTTAATTTTTCATTTTTAATTCTTCATTTTTAATTTTAATTTTTTATTTTTCATTTTTTATTTTTCATTTTTTATTTTCCATTTTTAATTTTTCATTTTTAATTTTTCATTTTTCATTTTTTATTTTTCATTTTTTATTTTTCATTTTTCATTTTTTATTTTTCACTTTTTATTTTCCATTTTTAATTTTTCATTTTTCATTTTTTATTTTTAATTTTTCATTTTTAATTTTTCATTTTTCTTTTTTTATTTTTCATTTTTAATTTTTTATTTTTCATTTTTAATTTTTCATTTTTTATTTTTCATTTTTTATTTTCCATTTTTTATTTTACATTTTTTATTTTCCATTTTTAATTTTTCATATTTCATTTTTTATTTTTTATTTTTTATTTTTCATTTTTTATTTTTCATTTTTAATTTTTCATTTTTTATTTTTCATTTTTAATTTTTCATTTTTCATTTTTCATATATCATTTTTATTTTTCATTTTTAGTTTTTCATTTTTAATTTTGAAACAGGTTCTCATAATATCATAGTTTTTTCACCAATACAATTAAATTTTGTCTTACGACTCACATGTTACGCTTACATGTTACGCTGTTTTCGAAATTTACCCCCCTGCGCGTATAGATGTTTACACATCAAGAGTGAAGCGAAACATTCGTTAACATAAATAACATATTCTAGAACTAGTTTACTAATCTTCAGTCTAAAAATCTAAGATTTAATTGAAGGTAACTAGTTATAAAACTTAAAACGTGTTAAGGACTGTTTATCTTACCGCTTCTTTGGAACTGAAGAATTTTGTGGGCACACATGTCAATTAAATGTAAATCAAAATCGAATTTTTGCTTTCTATCGTAGAGCATTTTAAAAGTCGTTCTTGTCCTTTTATTCTTTTCTTATTTTTTATTAGTTTTTTTATGTTTGTTCTATAATTTTTTTTTAGCACTCATTGCTTAACCATTACAATACTTGACTACTAAAAAAAAAATAATTAAAAAATAAAAACACAAAAGCAGACCACCATTAATGATGTATTTACTTTAAATATACATTTTTTTTGGGCAGCTTAAATTGTTTTTGTCTATGTGCTTTACTTTGTTTTTTAGTGGTGATGATTCATTGCATTGCTAATGGTAAATGCGTAATGTAGAAGTGAAATATTTATTCACCAGAAATGAATTGACAAATAGTCTACCGAAAATAAGTGAATGATTGTAAAAGTTCATTGTAAGGAAAAAAAAAAAACAAAAAAAAATAATAAAGGTTCATTGCCTGGGAAAAATCAACTCTAGTTAGTCACTCTGTGATCAGGGCTTAATGAGCCTGTGCTGATCTTTGTAACTTCTTAAAACATTTTTAGTATACAGTATCACTTTCTAAGTCGACATAGATGTCCGTCAGGCTATTTGTCATGTAAACCTTGTGCGATGGTGGCAATTTAAGGAGAGAGTCGATACATGTTTAAGCCTGCATTGAAAAAATGCATGAGACATTTTAAACTCATGTGTTTTGAACTCAATATTATTACCACTTTTGGATACGCTTATCATTTTAGTACAGTTGTCGATAATTAGCCTTTAAATTCTAACACTATTAAATTTTTAGTTCAATTGTTTTTCTTTGGTGACTAGTATTTATTATAGTTTCTTATTTATTTATTTTTATATATAAAAACAATGTCGCCGGATCATATGTTCAGAGTTGTGGACCTCCAAAATTTTGATATTGATTCCGATATAACTTTGTTATTTAGTATCCTATTTGGGCTATATATATATATCATTTGAAAGCTTATTTCAGTGACTTTTATTAGGTAAGTGGAAAATGCGTTAGCCGATTGTGAACCAACCTATTTAAGATATTGCATTTTTGTTGTAGAGTTTTTTTAAAACATGAAATAACATAAAATAACATATTTAACGTATTTAGCTACCAAAAAAATCAATAAAAGCAGGGATCATTAGCTTCACATTAATAATTGATGAGATATTAGGAGCTAAAGTTGGATTTTTAGCACATGCTTTTATATTTGTAAGCAGTTTTAGGGAAAAAAGATAGCCCGAAATAACATATTTTTGGAAGTTATATTGGTTATAAAAATGAGTGATTTCTTCTAAAAAAAAATCACTTCCTATATACTTTATGCCTCTGGCAAAAATACGCGCGATTTTTACCAAAACAGAATATTCGATTCCTACGTATTTAATTTTTATCTTTCTATATACTTTACGGAAATATTTTTGTGTTTGTTCTATATGTATATAGTACTTTTTTTTTTATTTTGGAATAATTGTTTTGTTTTTTTCTGTAAATATTTAATAAAAAAACTAGCAGATTCCATCGCTCGAAATTCGAGTGCAAATTGTAGGAAATTTTATTTTTTCATTAAATAAAGACCCTAAAGGTATGCAAATCAATTATAGCCAATTCACAAATCAAAACAAAACCCAAACTCATTTTTATTACAAACTCATTAACAAATTTAATAAACACACACATAGCATTGTATAATTTTACGTATGTGTTATATGCAATTTACTCATAATAAAAGAAAAAAAAATTAAAAATCGGTAAATCTACAAATCGGCTAAAAAGAAATACCTTTCAAATAATATACGTTTGGTTAAAAATCGAGATAAAACAGTGGAACAAAACATCGGTCACAAGAAATCGCCTAGCCATAGATAATACATTAAGAAAAAAAATTTGTTTAACTCTCTTTTTGAGTATGAGTTCTCTCTGTCTGTCTGTCTGTCTGTCGTGGGTCAACTCCACCTTATCCAATTGATCTGATACTTGGCCCATAGTCTTGTTGTGACTGCAGATTAATTTTGGGGTAGTCACGCAGAGTCACGCGTGGTAACGCACAGTCACGGAGTGATCTAAATGTCGTTTACCCTTATCTGATCGATCTGAAACTTCATCCCTACACTTGCTGTGAAAAAAAAGGTTAACTTTGACTTAGTCACGCACAGTCACTCATGGTCACGCACAGTCACGGAATGATCTAAATGTCATTTCGCCTCATCCGATCGATCAGAAACTCGATCCATACACTTACTGTGAAAAAAGATTAACTTTGACTTAGTCACGCACAGTCAAGCATGGTCACGCAGAGTCACCATCACGCAGATCTAAATGTCATTTCGCCTCATCCGATCGATCAGAAACTCGATCCATACATTTGCTGTGAAAAAAGATTAACTTTGACTTAGTCACGCGCAGTCACGCATGGTCACGCAGAGTCACGGATGATTTAAAACGGATTTGCCCTCATCCAATCAATGTGAAACTTGGTCGATATACTTGCTGTAAAGAAAGATTAACTTCGACATAGTCACGCACAGTTACGGAGTGCTTTAAAACCCATTTCCCCTTATCCGATCGATCTGAAACTTGGTCGATAGACTTGCCGTGAAAAAGATTAACTTTGACATAATCACGCACAGTCACGCATAGTCACGCACAGTCACGGAGAGATTAAAACCTCACTTCCCCTCATCCGATCGATCTGAAACTTTATCTATAGGCTTCTTGTGGCCAGAGATGAATTTTAAGATAGTCAAGCATAGTCACGCACCTTAAGACTTCAAAATTTTATGCATAAGGAAAGAAAGAGTTTTAATAAAAACTTTGTTTTTATGGGTTAGATTATATAATCCTGATATGGGCAATAATGATTTTCAAATTTTTTTATGTCATTTAGTACAAATTGCATGCATAAATTTTTTTCCGATACGATAATACAAGCAATTCAATTTCAGAACTCAAAGTCAAGATAACTCGCGAAATTTCATTTAACGATTTGGCAATACCGGTCTAACTAATATTACATGTGCAGTAGGCATGTAACTTTTTAAAATTTTTGCAAATAGGAAAAATGACATAGCCAAGTCGAACAGGGCATAAAAAAGTATGGAATTATTATATTTTTCTGCGAAATTGGAAAAAAGTTTCCGCACCAAATGCAATTACTTTTTTTATCAGAACTGCTTAAGAAAACGAAGTGTTGTACACGTTTTTCTTCATACAACTACATATATATATAACTAGTAATCGTCCCTACCCCACCCCACCCACACCGAAAACAATTCTTTCGTAGAAAATACGCGAACTTTCTGGCAAAGCCATTTTAAATTTCATTAAATCTTTAGAGTGAGTGAGAGTGAGTAACTCTTTGCGTAATGTTTACAACAAAAAAAAAAATATTTGACAAAATAAATTTTTTCGGAATGAAAAATTAAAATTAAATTATATTAATTAAAATTAGATATCAATTAGATTTGAATGTTTCAAAAAGAAAATATAAATCATAAAATGCGTTTTACATTTTTTAGCGTTAGTGAAATTTCAAAATAAATTTCTGTAATTTAAAAAATTATTTTGTAGCATATAAAGGGTGTCCCAAAACTAACGCAAGATTTGAGTTAAACAGAAAACACAGTTTATTTTTTCTCTATATTGTCATTTTGTTATGGCATCATAAACATAAAGTCACAATATCGAGCACCAGTAACAGTCAGTGCCTCACCAGTCTAATTGTGAAAAAAGTATGAAGTAGCACATTGTGGCTGAATTTGATTTTAAACAAACAATGTCATTTCTCCGAATCCCATATGCGTGCGACGAAATTTTGCAGTAGACGAAGTTAGATCAATATTCCGACTATATTTTTCACGAATTTTTCAAATTTTAATTATTTTTTCAATATTGCTCAACAATGAAAAATCGTTGTTCTATCGTATGATACTCCATTTTTACCATCCCTAAACTATCAGCTATCAAACTGTATTTTTCTTTTGGTTGCCAACACTTTACTGCACAAATGGCGGCAAATTAAAATCTTGCGTGCATTTTGGCACATTCTTTACACATTTTTTCGTAACGTACACCGTTCTTCCGTATGTTTTCGTTTATTTTACACCATCATTTCGTTGTGCGAAATAACAAAATTTTTCGTACAATGTATGTCGGTTTGTATGGATTTTTTTTGTAGCCCCCGTGCAAATGTCCACTATGAGTTCGCTTTAAAATGCCATAAAATAAAATATGGTAAATACATTTTCATTTTATCTATAAATCATCAGTTTAAAAATAACCTGTGTAGGTCCATTTTTATTCAAAGTTCCCATATGAAGCCATTTAAACGATATAGTGTTTTTTCTCAAATTTGGTTGGTATATGATTTTAGAAAATATAATCGATTTCAATATATAATCGGCCTAGACCCACTTCTTACTTGTTTTTATTTGTTTACAAAACATTTTTGCAATTTGAAGACTTATGTAAATGCTTATTGATTGTTATGGATGCTATTAAATTAATTATCATAATTAATAATAACTATTAAATTATTTTTGCGTTAGGAAAACCCCTCTCATTCATAACAAACTTTTAATATTTAATTAAAGTAGTTTTATAATAAAAATTTCGTGTTAAAACCTGTTTTAGAATAATATCATTAAGCTTTTATTATATTGATGAATAAATGGGTTAATAAAACGCAATTAATTCAAAAATGTTAAAAGCTTAAGGTGGTTGGGTAGTGTAAACAAAAATCCAGTTCTTGAACAGCTACAAAAAAAAAAGGAATATAAAATATTTCTTCAATTGAAAGAAACATTACTGTATTATTTCACAAAGA
This sequence comes from Cordilura impudica, assembly GCA_963682025.1. Classification (NCBI taxonomy): domain Eukaryota; kingdom Metazoa; phylum Arthropoda; class Insecta; order Diptera; family Scathophagidae; genus Cordilura; species Cordilura impudica. Next base: position 11,095,852 of record OY821521.1, on the reverse strand, counting down.
TAATACTTTAAAATGATGAAGGCTATAATGGACAGGGTTGCCATTTTGCTATTGGTTGTTTTTAAAAAGGACATTTTCGGGTGCCATTGTTGCCACTCTAATAATTGCCCGACCATTAAAAAAAAAAAACAATTATAAATGATTATTAGATTTGAAGTCCTCTTCGATAAATAAGAATTTCTGTAAGTAGTATCCACTCCCCTTAAGTCGTGATCGTTAATCACTAAACCGATATAAACATTCTCTGAAATAAATTAACTTCGACAAGAAATACAACTTTTAACCTTTTCAAATTAAAAACTTATATGTTAAAAAGATTTCTGTATTCAACTTAAGTTATAAAATATTTAAATTAATTTTAAAAAATAATTACAAGTAAGAAAATTATAGTCGGTCTAGACCTAAGGGACCCTATCTCTTAGGCCCAACTAACTGGACACAGAAAATAAGCATGAACCAAATTTGAGTGGGATTTTTATTATTTTTTTTGGCTGCGGATACGAAAAGGTTCATATCGGATGCTATATCTATATGGGAACTAGGCCCAAAAATGGACCGATCCTGACTATGTTTGGTAAAGTCTCTTGTATTTTGCAAAAATATATACAAACAAAATTTGAGAAGAATTAGTGCAATATTTTTGTTTTTTGATAGATTTAAGTGAAGATCGGGAAGCAGCTCTATATGGGGTCCGTGACTACGAGTTGTCCCATAGGTATCATTTTTGGACTACTCATTAATGGATGTAATAAACGCATACAACCCCAATTTGGCTAAGATCTGTATGACAATTTGGATCTTATGGCAATTTATGTCGATTTCATAGGGGTCATTTGTATGGGGGCTAGGTCTTAACATGGACCGATTCTCACCAATTTCAACAGCGTTCATCCCATGGCCGATAGAAACTTATATACCAAATTTCGTCGAAATATATTCATATTTGCGACCTGCAGTTTGATTACAAGGTTTACATGGACACACAGACGGACGGACGGACGGACACCGTTAAATCGAATCAGTTAGTGATTCTGATTCGATCGGTATAATAAAAGATGGGTCTAGGTCAAATATTTTTAGTAGTTACAAGCAGCAGCACTAAGTCACTATACCCAAACCACATAGTGGTATAGGGTATAAAAATATTTATAAATTGATATCAGCTTGGGTAGAAAAAGTGTTGGCAAGGCCCTTTTATACCCTATAATGACTTTGTGCTGATGTTTGTAACTACCAAAAATATTTGACCTAAACTCATCTTTTATTATACCGATCGACTCAAAATCACTTTCCGAGTCGATTTAGTGATGTCCGTCCGTCTATCTGTGTGTCCATGTAAACCTTGAAAAGCGGTTCATTTTCCGACCTACTCCCCATAGCCTATGAGAACTATGTACTTAAATTGTCATAATATCCAAATTATCATATAGATCTCCGTCAAATTAGGTTTGTGTATGCTTCTTACATCCATTTATCAGTAGTCCAAAAATAAATCCTATAGGACAATTGTTAGGTATAGCCCCCATGTGAACCTAGTTCCCGATTTTCACCTAAATCTATCAAAAAACAATAATATTGCACAGATTTTTATCAAATATAGTTTAACAAAAATAAGTGACCTTACCAAATATAGTCAGGATACGGTCCAATTTTCGACCTAGTCTCTATATAGATATAGCATCCGATATTCAAGAATATTTGAAACAAAAAATTCAAGTACAGAAGGACTTGAAGACCTAGTAGTTGGTACAAGTGTGGGCTCTGATGGATAAACAATGTCAAAGTTATTAGTTATTATCAGGTCGCGAAGTATGTTGCCCCAACAGTTAGCGCGGGATCAACCCCACGCCTAATTTCTGCAATTAAAATCACCTCCTAGAATATACTTCTCTCGAATCCTGGAAACCTTCTGAGATCTGATTTAAATTTATTCTTTTTGTCATTCATAGGACCTGTGGATCCCCTTGGAAACAGCTATAAACATGAATAACTGAATTGTCAACAAATTTCACGTTAATACCGATATCTATAATATTAATAGGCTAGGCGATTTCTTGTGACCGATGTTTTGTTCTACCGTTTTATCCCGATTTTGACCAAACGTATATTATTTGAAAGGTATTTCTTTTTGGCCAATTTGCAGATTTACAGATTTTTAAATTTTTTCCTTTATTTTGAGTAAATTGCATTTAGAGTTGCTACTAACACATACATAAAATTATACAATGCTATGTGTGTGTTTATTATATTTGTTAATGTGTTTGTAAAAAACATGAGTTTGTTTTTTGTGTTGATGTGTGAATTGGCTTTAATTGATTAGCATACTTTTAAGGTTTTTGTGTATTGAAAAAATAAAATTTCCTAGAATTTGCGCTCGAATTTCGAGGGTTGGAATCTGCTAGTTTTCTATTAATTCTGTGTTTATTGCCAGAACAAGTTCATAACAAATATTTCTACGGACTACTATTGCCACTTCTCCACCTCAATTTATATACATGTTTTTGGAAAAATGTAATCCTTTAGAACATTGAAGTCCTTTAATTTAAAAACTGTCAAGTATTTTAAACAAGTTCTTGGCCAGTGTTTTATGTACTTAGATTTTGTAGGCGTTAACAAAACTTTCTAAATAAGTGCTTTGCCATTATAAAGATTATAAGATGGGCAGGTTCGGAACCCGCACGCAATAGATAGCGCTTAGCAATATTTGAGACTATTAAGAATTATAAAATTATTTTTAATTTTTTAACATCTATACGCGCAGGGGGGTATAAATCTATTTCACAATACAATCACAAAAACAGCGTAAGATGTAAGACGTAAGACAAAATCGGTGTGACTTATGATTGTATTGGTGAAAAAATTGTGAAAATGAAAAATGAAAAATAAAAAATTAAAAATAAAAAATGAAAATGAAAGAGAAAAATTAAAAATAAAAGATAAAAAATGAAAAATAAAAAATAAAAAATTAAAATGAAAAATAAAAATAAAAAATGAAAATGAAAAATAAAAAATAAAAAATGAAAAATGAAAAATGAAAAATGAAAAATGAAGAATGAAAAATGAAAAATAAAAAATGAAAATGAAGGAGAAAAATTAAAAATAAAAGATAAAAAGTGAAAAATAAAAAATGAAAATGAAAAATAAAAATAAAAAATGAAAAATGAAAAATGAAAAATGAAAAATAAAAAATAAAAAATGGAAAATGAAAAATGAAAAATGAAAAATGAAAAATGAAAAATAAAAAATGAAAAATGAAAAATTAAAAATGAAGAATGGAAAATGAAAAATGAAAAATGAAAAATAAAAAATGAAAATTAAAAAATTAAAAATAACAAATGAAAAATCAAAATTGAAAAATAAAAATAAAAACTGAAAAATAAAAATAAAAATGAAAGTAAAAACGAAAAATTAAAAATAAAAAATGATAAAATTAAAAATGAAAAACGAAAAACTCAAATTCAAAAATGAAAAATTAAAAACTGAAAATTAACCGGTTGAAATAATAAATAATAATAAATATTTTTGTTAGATTTTACGCCATTTTTCCGACATATTGCAATTAATACTATAATTAATACGCAAATTTTAATTTTGTTTCAATGGTGCGTGGTAGAGAAAGAGAAAGCATATATTTCAAAAATTCATAACTACACTGTATTCTTAATCGGACCGGTTTCTGGCATTTCAGCCTTCATCAGCGATTTATTGAACATTGTGATAATTGTTATGTTATAATTGAGTAGATTGTTTATATATGAAATTTTTTCTGCTTAGGGCGGAATTGAGGTTTGAACCTGGGTCTATCTCACATACATTCGTACTTGCTCTCTTTGGTCAGCACTTTAACATACTCACCAAATGCCAGGCCTACGAGCAGTGTTGTTAAGAATCAGTTATCATACCATACAGCTTTTACTTCGACTTAGTATAGCCCAGCACTCGAAATACGAGTGCAAATTCTAGGAAATATTTTCTCATTCAAATTTTGTCTCCCAATGTTTTTTTAATATATATATATATAAAAATTTATGAATATTTAAATGAGCCTAGAGATGTGTTAATCAATTTTAGCAATGCTCAATTCAACATAGAGCGTCTGATATATAATTTAAATCATTCGCATTGACAAGATGTAACGAATTATTATAAATATTTTATTTTATTTAATTTAATATATTTTTAAACATAAATTTTATCATTCTCAGCTTCTCCTCCATATGAACTATAACTATGGCAATTTTCACACTCCTCCTTGCCCGCATATTGCTTAAAAACGGAATTAAAAATTTACCTTCACGTATTAATATTACTTCGTATTAATTTCAGAAGGTACAACTCTGTCCAAACAAACAATCGTTATTCTTGAATTTTAAAATTTTTTTAAAAAAGTGCCATAAAAAATCTCTAATTACTATATGTTTACATATCTCCCCTGTGATCGGACTCACATGATTTTTTTATACCATCTTTGATGTCTTGGGCCAGTAATAGAACCCGAAATCTTATCTAACACACATACGGTTAAACTTATGTCTTCAATGTTTTACCCAGAAAAAGTCTGTTTCTTCAATATAATCACAAGAAATACCTAAAAAACCATAAAAATGTTCGCAAAAAAATTAAATTAACAAAATCATTACAACGAAGTAAGCATCTTTTCTATATTTTCTGTATCGCTCTCTAAAATTTTTTAAGCACATATTATGAAATCCAATCGAAAATGTTAAACATCACTACATTTTGCCATTTAATTTTTATTGGAAAAATATGTGTAATTAGACAGACAAAAAATTTCAAACATTTGTTAATTGTGTTAATGTGCTGTTATACGATTTGTTTTTGCTTTTTATTATTCCAAAAGCAAAATGTAAATAAGACATTTTATTCTCGTTAGCAAGTAAGAAACAATTCATTTTAAAACGAACAATTAATACACTACACTATTTAAACACATACATAAATATATCACATACGTTATATTGATGAATAATTCTGTGGTTTTCTAGAATAACCGCGTATGTCATAAAATCTAAATGTTCAGGGGAGCCAAAAAACGTTATATTTGAAAATATGGGCTCGATATAAAGATTTTAGAGCTTTTTATTTATATAAAATTTTGAGTCAAAAATCTTCAGAGGAATAGATCCCAGAGAAGGACGAAAAAACTATATGTAAATTACAGTAAAAGTGTGTGCAGCTAAAACAACTTATGTCGACAAACGTCGTTTTCTTTGAAAAAGAAAACTACCAATGCAACCACCCATGTAAACATAAGTTGTTGCTAGAAAAGCGGATTTTTTTTTGTTCGTCAACAAAAAGTTAACGGGGCTTAGGATGAGAATATAACAACGTAACAAGAATAATAGTGACAAAAACTAACAGAAATAAACACAGAAGTTTTTATAAGTGGTTATAAACTGAAAAATAATCCAAAGTTATTATGCATTTTTTTTCATTAATAACAACGTATGTCGCTATGTGTCGTTTTCTGAGAAAATAATTTGTCAGCGATCATACGTAGGTTGACATACGTCGTTAGTGCTGCAAATTAATTTAATAAACATTTAAGTTACGTCGTTACTGAAAGAAAAAACTCAGAAATGGTCAATATTTAAAAAAAAATTGAACACATGTAAAGAGCGTTATAAATTAATATATTTGGCATCGTTAACTCAAAACTGACAAAAATGGACATACGCGGTTATTCCAGAAAACCACAGAATTATGCCCTACCACATATGGTAGGTGAGGGTAAAATAAGTGTGTGCTGAAGTTTGTAACTACCAAAAATATATTATCTAGACCCAACAGTTATTATATCGATCTACTCAAAATCAGTTTACGAGTCGATTTAGCGATGTCCGTCCGTCTGTTTGCCTGTCTGTCCGTCTGTCTGTCCACCCTACAGATCGCATATATGAATATATTTTAATGAAATTTGGTATATGTGACCCTGCATATGAAAACCCACCTGGTGTGTCAAAAAAACAAGTTTTTGAGTACAACGCAATTAAAGTTCCCCCTCTGTGTTAAAAAAAAAATTTTTTTTTCATTTATTTTTTTTAAGTTCCTCTGATAATTAAACAAAGAAAGTAATGAATTGTTTTGCATATATCGTAGATTCTTTTGAGATCGAAATACTTATTTAGTAATTTAATATATTAATCAAAACACCGAAAATTGGTTAGAAAAAAATTTCATACACTAAATGGGCTTTTACTGTTTTACATATTTGCATTTTTATATTACTTTCCGATGATTTTGAGACATGCGAGTGATTTCATATGAAAATTGAAGGTTTTTTTTACACACAAATCAAAAAAAAAAGTGAATTCAAGAAATTTGACACACTAGGTGGCTTTTCTTAAGCAGGGTCACATATACAGCCCTGTTCTTGAAACGTTGTTATTTGAATAAGAGTGAATTTAAAATCATATGAAATTGAAATTTTGGGTTTCTTGAAACCACTTTTTTTTATTTATTTAATGGAAACATATGTTTGAATTAAGAACCATATGTTTGAGATAAGAACATATGTTATCTAGAAACCGAGGTGCCATATGGTTCTTTATTCCGTTTCACAAAAAACTTTTAAGTATTTTGTGCATGTCTTTTCTTAAGTTTATAGAAAAAGTATAAGGAAAAATAATTTATTTTAAAATAACACCTTATTTGTTCATTTAATTGTTTTTGTTCTTCAATTTCATTCAATTAAAAATGACTTTTCTATTTTTAAAAAGTTAGGCATCACCAAAAAAAATGTCGATATTCAAATAAATTGGATTTGACTGGCATCACTACTGTTTCGAACATATGCAAAAAAATAAAACTATGTGATTTGATGAAACAATTTTTTGTAATTCCTTTATTTGCAATAATTAGTGCATAAAGAATCTATGTTATAATTGAAAAAATTATAATGGAAAATAGATTGTGTAAATAAAAAGTTTTTATTATAGTTATAGAACAGCATCATCGCAAAAAGTGTGTTTTATTAACATCGACCACTTATTACGAGTTTTTTTTTTTAAATCAGCGCAAAATGTAGACGTTTTTTAAAATCGTTTTTTTTTTTTTTTCATAAAATTAATGTCTAATTTTTTAAAATAATGACAAGGTTCAATAAAAAACATGTTAGAGTTTAAATATCAATTAGTTTTTTTTTTTATCTCTTAAGACCTGCTTAGTAGAAAATTGTTTGATTTCACAAAGCCTTTTCTATGTGAATTAAAACTAGAAAAAATATTCTTATTGAAATCATAGAACAGCAAAAAACTCGTAAATTTAAGAATTTTTTCATTTACGAGTTTTTTTTTGTGATAGTGGTTTCAAGAACAGGGATGATAAGCTTTTATCGGACATAGAACAAACGCTATTGACATAGCCCCTATACAAATCACCCCTATGAGATCGACTTAAATTGACATATAAAATTCAAATTATCATATGGATCTCGGTAAAATTTAGTTTTTGTGTGTTTGTTATAACCATTAATCAGTAGTTAAAAAAAACCCACATTAAGCTGCTTCCCGATATTCACTTATTATATATTACAAAAAATAAAAATGTTGCTCAGATTTTTCTCAAATTTGGTTTGCATATGTTTTTGCAAAAAATAAGTGACTTTACCAAAAATGATCAGGATCGGTCCATCTTTCGGCCTAGTCCCATATAAATATACCATCCGATATGAACTTTTTCATATTGCAGGCAAAAAAAAATAAAAAATTAATAAAAATTGGTTTATGCTTACTTTCTAGAACCAATTAATTGACCTGACATCCTTTCTCTAAATGCATGGTATAGGGTATCATGTAGACCGTCCAGAACGACTAAAATTTTCTTGTTTTAATTAAGAAAAACCATAGCAATTGTGACACAAGGTTAACTAACACTTGCTAAATGTGTGATGACTAAAAAAACCTTAAAATTCGGATTAAAAAAATAATTCAATAAACAACGTTTTATGAAATTTAAAAAAATTTCTGAACCGCTTTCTTACAAATACATTAAAATTCTGAATAAAAAAGTTATTTTTATAGTCGTAAAAGACTGACTGTATAAGAACTGTTTTTTACAACCTCCAAAATTCGTTTTTATATACCATAGTGGTATATGCGGTCAGGGTATAATGACTGTGCTAATGTTTGTAACTACCAACAATATATGAATCGCTTTCTGAGTCGATTTAGCAATGTCCGTCCATCCGTCCGTCCATCAAACTACCGGCCGTAAATATGAATTGATTTTAATGAAATTAAGTACATAAGCTTCTATCAGCCATAGCATGAACGCTATTGAAATTTGTGAAAATTGGTCCATGTTCCCATACAAATGACCCCTATGAGATCGACTTAAGTCGCCATAATATCCAAATATTCATACAGAACTCAGTCAAATTGGGTTTGTTTATTACATCAAATTTTTCAGTAGTCCAAAAATAAATCCAATAGTCATAAATCAATTAGTCATAGCCCCCACGTGAAGCTGAATCCCGATTTTCTCTTAAATCTATCAAAAAATAGAAATATTACACAGATTTTTCTCATAACTGGTTTATATATGTTTTAGCAAAAAGTAAGTGATTTTACCAAATATAATCAGGCTCGGACCATTTTTGGACCCAGTCCCCAAATAAATATAGCATCCGATATGCACTTTTTCATATCCGAAGGTAAAAAAGTTAATAACAATGCCACTCAAATTTGGTTTATGCTTATTTTCTATATCTAGTTAGTTGGATCTAAGAGATAAGGTCTCTAAACGCTGGTATAGGGTATCGTATAGTCGGCCTAGACCGACTATTAATTTCTTATTTGTTAAAAATGTATTCAATATAAAGCTTTATGTTATGTAACGGGTGATTTTTTTGAGGTTAGGATTTTCATGCATTAGTATTTGACAGATCACGTGGGATTTCAGACATGGTGTCAAAGAGAAAGATGCTCAGTATGCTTTGACATTTCATCATGAATAGACTTACTAACGAGCAACACTTGCAAATCATTGAATTTTATTACCAAAATCAGTGTTCGGTTCGAAATGTGTTTCGCGCTTTACGTCCGATTTATGGTCTACATAATCGACCAAGTGAGCAAACAATTAATGCGATTGTGACCAAGTTTTGGAGTGAAGAGCAACCAGAAGCCGTTCAAGAACTGCCCATGCATCCCGAAAAATGCACTGTTTGGTGTGGTTTGTACGCTGGTGGAATCATTGGACCGTATTTTTTCAAAGATGCTGTTGGACGCAACGTTACGGTGAATGGCGATCGCTATCGTTCGATGCTAACAAACTTTTTGTTGCCAAAAATGGAAGAACTGAACTTGGTTGACATGTGGTTTCAACAAGATGGCGCTACATGCCACACAGCTCGCGATTCTATGGCCATTTTGAGGGAAAACTTCGGAGAACAATTCATCTCAAGAAATGGACCGGTAAGTTGGCCACCAAGATCATGCGATTTGACGCCTTTAGACTATTTTTTGTGGGGCTACGTCAAGTCTAAAGTCTACAGAAATAAGCCAGCAACTATTCCAGCTTTGGAAGACAACATTTCCGAAGAAATTCGGGCTATTCCGGCCGAAATGCTCGAAAAAGTTGCCCAAAATTGGACTTTCCGAATGGACCACCTAAGACGCAGCCGCGGTCAACATTTAAATGAAATTATCTTCAAAAAGTAAATGTCATGGACCAATCTAACGTTTCAAATAAAGAACCGATGAGATTTTGCAAATTTTATGCGTTTTTTTTTAAAAAAAAGTTATCAAGCTCTTAAAAAATCACCCGGTATATACGAAGGTACGAAGGTTTTCTGAAAAAAACGCTCTTTTCGTTTTCAAAAAGAAAATGGAAAAAATTCGTTTTCATATAAAGAAGTGAATAATTACGGTTTTTGTGAAATAATTCTTTAGAACGATAATGTCAAAAAATTTATAAGAATATATAAATTTCGTTACTTTCAATATATATTTTTTTAAAGGTCGTTAATTCAATGCTCTTCACTTCTTAATCCACTTGATTAGGAATTGAATTACAATGGTATACAAATTTTTCAAATAAATTCTTAACAAATTGGTTAAAGAATTAGTTGATGCTAGCAGATTTCAGTACTCGAAATTTGAGTGCAAATTCTAGGAAATTTTTTTTTTTTCATTAAATAAAGACCCTTAAGGTATGCTAATCAATTATAGCCAATTCACAAATCAATACAAAAAACAAACTCATTTTTATTACAAACACATTAACAAATTTAATAAACACACATATAGCATTGTATAATTTATAATTTTATGCAATTTACTCAAAATAAAGGAAGCAATTAAAAATCAGTAAATCTGCAAAACGGCTAAAAGGAAATACCTTTAAAATAATATACGTTTGGTCAAAATCGGGATAAAACGGTAGAGCAAAACATCTGTCACAAGAAATCGCCTAGCCTATTAATATTATAGATCAAAAAATTGTACAACTAAAATTTTAATTGAAAAAATAACTAAAACAAATTGTAATAAAAACAGGTTGCAAATCGTCGCATTCGATATCGAGTAAAATCAGTCGATATTCGTTATTTTGGTTTATTATTTAAAGAAGACGGACAATCGTCAGACCTCGTTTCACTTTTACTGTTAACTATGGATAATAAATCGTTAGCTGTGACAGAGTAAAATTACTCTTAGTATTATATTTTGGAAAATAAAATAATTTTGATCGAAAAATTTCGATAACGAATGCGACGATTCGAACCCAGGTTATTTATACTATTATTAAAAGTTACTTTCGGTCTTTCTAAATTACACTCTGCAACGTTAATGGAATTCTGATCAGGATTGGGAATTTAATTAATATACAAATATATATATGTTAATAAATATTCCGATTAATATTTTAATTAATTTAGTTGAAAAAATAATAACAATAATAATTAGAAATTGTGATATAAAACTGGTTATTTTATTTATTATTAAAAGCTACACATAACAAATATTAAATAATTTTAATATAATGGTCAAAAATTATCTATGTAAACCAATTAGCTATTTTAAGCAAACAATTAATCGATGCAAGTAAAATTTAATTGGCATATTATTTTCATTTAAACATTGATTTTTATTGAACATTTTTTTGCCAAAATTATTTTCTATGGACATTACTTTTAATATTGTCGTTCGCATATTGTTTGTAGTACATAAAAAATCGAGTATCAACTCGAAAATCACAATAATTAATCAAATTAGTACTTTAAGGGCAAAAGTCTGAAAAAAATTGTGTTTTTTTAACCAAATTTCAAAAATACAGAAAAATCGGGATAGTCGAAATCGAGGTAATCTATATACAGTAAAAGGCAGATTATTCAGCATCGAATTAACTGGAACACTCAGTTAAACGGAATTTTAATTTTTAGGAATTTTTTTGCTTTTTTTCCTTTCACAAGAGAAATTATTTTTTTTTATTCGGGGATTCACAGAAAATAAAATTCAATGAAGTGGTGTATAAAAAATTGTTTTCTGGTAAGAAATTTGAAAATAAATAAACGAGAAAAATTAGATCCGACTTCAAGAACTGATTACTCTTTATGGCGAGTTATAAAAAATCTTAAAAGACCCGTTGTACGTAAACCACCATTAAGAATGCAAAATGGAGGTTAGGCTAGAAATGATATAGAAAATGGTGATCTATTCGTAGAACATTTGAAAAAAGTTTTTACTCCGAATATAACTACTACTTCTATAAATGAGTTACCACCAGTAATAAACCAGCACAGTGCAGTGTCACTTCGATTTGAGATTAGAGAGGTTGAAGAGGCCATTTCCGATCTTAACCCTAAAAAAGCATCGGGGATCGACGGGATCAGTAATAAAATGCTTTTGGAGTTAGCATTGAGAATAATTCTTTTTATATTTCACGCTATATTACGCCTTGAATGGAAAGTTTCGCACATTTCCATGGTACCCAAGCCAGGTAAGGATCACACAAAGGTCGATTCGTACTGTTTATTGTCAAATTTGTTCGAAAAAATACTAGTAAATAAAGCTAACTGTAGCTATAGATCAAAATAACGTCATTCCTGCACATCAATTCGAATTTAGGCGAAGTCCAAAAAAAATTTTAGTAAGTGCTATAAGAAAAGCCTTTGAAGAAAAAAGTACTGCTCAACTGTTCAACTGCCAAACGTTCATAAACTAATGGAAAGCTACATATATAATTACCAGGAAATTTTCAATAAAGGAGAGCAACTTTACAAGCCCCCCTCTGGATATAGAAACTGGTGTTCCACAGGACAGTATTCTGGGTCCGATCCTATACATGCTTCAACCTTTGCAGATGACACTGCAATTTTGAGTATTCATGAGGACCCCTCAACAGCATCTACACTTTTACAACGACATATTTTACAATTGGAGTAGTGGTTACATAGGTGGAAAATAGGAATAAATGAACAAAACATCTCTCAAATCCGAATAAACAATCAGCAAATTCCGCAACATTCTGATGTAAAATATTTGGGAATTCATCTAGACTGCCTCCTTACTTGGAACAAACACATGGAATCAAAATTAACATAATTAAAATTAAAATTAGTTCAACTTAGGTGGCTAATTGGCAGAAATTCAAACCTAAGTCTTGATTGCAAGTTATTGATATATAATTCAATCATGAAACCCATTTGGTGCTACGGTATACAGTTAAGGGTAACCGCTTCAGCTTCTAATATAAAGAAAATACACAGATGCCAAAATAAGATCCTAAAGTTGATTACCCGCGCCTCATCGCTTAGGGAATTAAACGTACCCCTAGTTAAAATCTAAATTATGAAAAACTGTTCAAGCTACTTAAAAAACTATAAACTCACCCGAATTTCTTAGCACGTAACCATCTCAACAATCGCATCCACCAACACCTAAAAAGGAGAGAGACAGCAGATCTCATAATAAATGCTTGAGATTATCTAAGCCAATGAATATTTATTTATTTCGAAACACTAAATTTTTTCTGGCACTGGCTGGATTTAATAAGTTAAGTATTAGTTCTAAAATTTGAAAAATTATTGTTAGTTCACTATGTGAAGATACAATAAATAAATGCATGAGAAAAAAAAAAATAAACGAAAATCGCAAAAAATAATGAAATCAAGCGAAATTCTCTTAAAATTTCAAGTTTTTATGAAATATTCAATTATTCGGAATCCCCAAGCATTCCGCATAACAGGCCTTTTACTGCATTTGTTTCAAAATAAAATGCACAGTTGAAGAATTATGGCCTCTGATTAAAAAGAAGAGCGAATCGTGGTGGAGCATTTGTATATATCAGTCTGTCATTCCCTTTGTAACGCATCGTAAAATGAATTTGCGACACCATAAAGTGTATATAATAACTCGAGTATATATAGCGATATCCATCTATCTGTTGAAATCACGCTCATTCACAAAATAAACCATTTACCGGGGTAAACTCAGGATAATAATGCATGTCATTATTTCGAGTAGGTTGATATTTAAAAAACAAAACAAAAATAATAGAGGAAAGATATCGAAAAATAATAATTTTAATTTTTTATTGCCCAGTGTAATTTATAATGACTTTCGGAGACCTTTTTTAAAACAACAAATAAAATGCTTAAAATTAAAATTAGAGATGGGGTGTCAATTAAAAGTTTTTCTGTAATAACGATGCCTTTTAAAAACTATTTATTCAAAATCATGGGAAATATCGAAACAGTAAATAACAAATTTTCTTTAAATTAGTTACGAAATCATTAAATAATTTTCTTTTTTGGATTGTTGCAATAATGAATTAAATAGAAAAAAATATTCACAAAAGTATATTTTAAAAATCTAATTTAATTTAATTAAATTCTAAACATACACTTAAATAAATACGTAGATTAGAAAAATATTTTAAATAGTAGAAACAGTTTTACCTTCGATTAAAACTATTTTAATTATTTATTAAATAAATTTCCCCGAAAATGTCTATATCTGTATTTTGTATGAAAATTGCTCAAAAAATTAATAAAAGTTAGGACTTAAGATATAAAGATAGTTTTAGTATTTTAATGATAATTCGAAATCATTTTTTTATGAAGATCATTAACCTTACTAAGGTGCTACACTGGTGCACGTTCATGTAAGCGCACTTAAACTTTTTGTCTCTCTTTATTTGATGTGCCCAACCAAAAACAAAGCTGGGTAATTCAAATGTGTAGCAACATAATAATACTTTTTTTAAGTAAACATTATTTTTTTCTTGTTTTTGTTGTTTGGAATAATTAATTGATCATACGATATAAGTGCTTATTCCAGTGGAAGATTTCTTTAAATGCAGACTCTAAAAAATTTTTTTAAAAAGTAATTGAAATGCTTTGAAGACATCACAAATATCAGTTTTAAATTTTTGATGTGTAATCGTCTATATGCGAATGGGGGTAAACTTCTATTTCACAATACAATCACAAAAACAGCGTAACATGTAATGCGTAAGACAACATCGGTGTGACTTATGATTGTATTGGTGAAAAAATTATGATATGTAATAACCTGTTTGAAAATGAAAAATGAAAAATTAAAAATAACAAATAAAAAATTAAAATTGAAAAATAAAAAATGAAAAATGAAAAACAAAAAATGAAAAATTAAAATTGAAAAATGAAAAATGAAAAAAAAATGAAAAATATAAAATGAAAAATAAAAAATTAAAAATAAATAATGAAAAATGAAAAATAAAAAATGAAAATCAAAAATAAAAAATATGTTAGTAAGAAAATTATAGTCGGTCTACACCGATACCCTACACCATGCGTGTAGAGACCCTATCTCTTCGACCCAACTAACTGGATATAGAAAATAAGCATTAACCAAATTCGAGTGGGATTTTTATTAATTTTTTTGGCTGCAGATATGAAAAAGTTCAAATCGGATGCTTCAACTATATGGGGACTAGGCCCAAAAATGGACCGATCCTGACCATGTTTGGTAAAGTCTCTTGTATTTTGCAAAAATATATACAAACAAAATTTGAGAAGAATCAGTGCAATATTTTTGTTTTTTGGTAGATTTAAGTGAAGATCGGGAAGCAGCTCTATATGGGGCTTATGACTAAGAGTTGTCCCATAGGGATCATTTTTGGACTACGCATTAATGGATGTAATAAACGCATATAAACCCAATTTGACTAAGATCTATATGACAATTTGGATCTTATGGCAATTTATGTCGATTTCATAGGGGTCATTTGTATGTGGGCTAGGTCTGAACATGAACCGATTCTCACCAATTTGAATAGCGTTCATGGCTATGGCTGATAAAAGCTTATATACCAAATATATTCATATTTGCGACCTGCAGTTTGATTACAAGGTTTACATGGACACACAGACGGACGGACGGATGGACATTTTTAAATCGACTCAAAAAGTGATTCTGATTCGATCGGTATAGTAAAATATGGGTCTAGGTCAAATATTTTTTGTAGTTACAAACAGCAGCACAATGTCATTATACCCAAACCACATAGTGGTATGGGGTATAAAAATGGAAAATATAAAATAAAAATTAAAAATAAAAAACGGAAAATTAAAAATTAACCGGTTGAAATAATTAATAATAAATACTTTAATACTAGCAGAGCCCCTGCAGTTGATTGATTGATATAAGTGTTAAATGGAGGACGCTTTCTGTGTGATTTTAAATAACTGCCATAAAAAAATCTTTAATAAATAGATGTTTACACATCTCCCATGTGATCGGACTTACATGATTTTTGTTTTCTTAACTCTATATTTTATATTTTAGTTTTAATAGAGAAGTTTCTTAATCTTAAAAGAAGTCTAATGGAACTTTTGTAACTGATCAGGTAAAAATTTAAATTAAATTTTTTCAGTTAAAAATTGAAATTACATTTTTTCGCGATCAAAGCTGTTCTAACAGAGAAATACTCTATAAGGAGAGAAATGCAGAGTATGAAAACCCACAAAGAGAAATAAAAAGTTAACAAAATAACAGTTTAATATGATAAAACAAGAAGCCATCCTTAACAAATTAAATATCACTCAAATAGAGAATAAACATAATTTTCGTGTCACTTCCAAACATGTTGCTCATATTTTACGAACGAATGGGAAACATAAAATGGAAGAAACCCAAATGTAAATCACTGTTAAAACTGCATCATAAAGAAATTGTTTGAAATTTGGGTGCAAATAAGTGAAATGGACAGATGAGTGAAAGAAAATAATTTTTTCAGACGAAAAAATTTAGTTTGGATGGTCCTGATTCATACTCTTACTATTGACCTGATTTAAGATCGAGATAGAATCGTAGGTCACAACACAATTTCGGTGAACGCAGTGTTTTGGTTTAGGCAGGTTTTTCTGCTGTGGGAAAATCAAGAATATATTTTGTTCCAACAAAAATTAACAGCAGAATTTATAATGAACCTTTAGAAAATGCTCTTATCTCATTTATGGACAAACAATGAATGAAGATTGCATATTTCAACAATTCACATTTGAATGCAATTCACATTTGAAAAGAAATCAAATCGTGGTTTAAATAACATAATATTGCCTGTTGGATTGGCCGTTGTGCAGTCCAGATTTAAATCCGATGGAAAACTTGTGGGGGTACGTAGACTGTCAAGTTTACGTAAATAATGCCCAGAATCAAAGCAAAATGACAGTGGCAGTGGTTAAACTAAAAATTCAACATGCCTGGAATGAAATTGATCATGAAGTTTTTAAAAATTTGTGGAATCTATACCGGATCGCATTTGTGAAGTAATACAAAATAAAGGGGCATGAACTCATAATTTATTATGCCAAACTGCATCACTAATTGGAGTTTGCTTATAGGAAAATGACCACCAAAATAACATTAAACTAATAAAATTATAATTTAAAAAAATCAAATAAATGTACAATTAAAGTTTTTGTTAATAAAGATTTTATAAACTAAGTTTTAACCCTTTAAATATATTTAAGCTTCTTTTTTTGTATGTTTTTTACAAAAAAAAGTGATGTGCATTTATGGGAATTTGTACCAGTGTATTAGTTCATTCATTACCATCAAACAGTCTTTCTTATCAACGATAAAAGGTCTCTTTAGACAGTATCAAGCATAAAAAATTAACGTTTGTTAATTGAATGGCCAAGTCTGTTTACCATTAATAATTTACGTGCTATTAGCTCGACCTTTATTAAGACACTAATTATAAATATTAAAACATTTTCAATATGTGTATTATATACTCGGACTAAATAGCAACCTTCAATACAATAC
Organism: Cordilura impudica; assembly: GCA_963682025.1. Classification (NCBI taxonomy): domain Eukaryota; kingdom Metazoa; phylum Arthropoda; class Insecta; order Diptera; family Scathophagidae; genus Cordilura; species Cordilura impudica. Next base: position 11,078,576 of record OY821521.1, on the reverse strand, counting down.
AAAGACAGTTCTAACACAAAAACTTTATCAGTTAATATCTCAGCAAAAATTATAAACTCTTTTAGCTTTTGGTACCTTTTTCAGTTAGTATCTCTCTCTCTCTCTCTATCTGTATTAGCTCTGTTATCACACCAATCGTTTGTTTTTCTTTCATTCTATTATTCTTTCTTATATTTAAAATATATATTTCTTATTTCTTATAGTGTATTATTATTATTTAGTATAAACTCACTCACGTCACGTTATTCAGTAGTTGTTGTTGAAAGTACCTTCTCGTACGAACATATTTCTAATCAGTTTCAAATCCACTGAACTTGACTTATCGAAATTCGTAAACTAACTGAATATTATTGAAATACCACCAAATAGAAAGAATAATTCTAAATCATACAGTTAGTTTGTTGTTGTTATTGTTGTTGGTGGTGGTGGTTGTGTTACTGGTAATTAATTAGTGGCTAGTGAGAGTAAAACTAGAAAAGTGTTGTCAATTTTTTTTGGAAAAGCTTCAAATATGAAATTAAATTTATGTTCTAAATATTTTAGAATATATTTTTACCGTAAGTGCATTCTAATATGCAAAAGTGTAGAAGCCCCATAAAGAGAACACATGGTTAACAACTTTTTTTGTTCTGAAAATATATCTGGAGCATCTACCATTATCTATTTCAAGATCAAACTATATTGTTTTCTGAACAAATTATATTCAAAATGTCTCAGTGAATTAAATATATTAGAAATAATTCGAAAATTTTTTGACGAAATTAAAATTAGAAATAGAAAAACGTCGATTAATATACATCGGAATTAAGAGAAAAAAAATACAAACATCGAAATTTTACGCCATTTTAAGGAAATCGGATTTAAAACGTTTTTCCATTATATAACAGTTGCCATAAGATCCAAATTATCGGATGGATCTCGATAAAATTTGGTTTGTGTATGTTTATTACACTAGTGTTTATTAATTAGCAGTAAAAAAAAAATTCTCAGTCATAGCCCCCATATAAAGCTACTTCCCGATATCTATATATTAATTCCTGAAGGTAAACTTTTCCACCAATTTTTAAGCAAAATGCGCGGACAGATGTGTGTGAAATTTGGCATGTTTATAGGTCATAGAGAAATGCAGAATGATAAAATTTATGTATAATATGTGTTAAAAATATATTAAATAAAATAAAATAAAATATTTATAACAAATAATTTTATAAAAGCCAAAAGGTATGCTAATCAATTTTGGCCAATTCACAATTCACCGTTTGTGCATTTACTATTGACGGTTTCAAAAAAAAGGGTACATTTTAATCGCCCTGTGTTGAATTGTTAATTGCTAAAAATTGATTAGCATAAATTTAGGCTCTTATAAAATTATTTATTAACAATCCCATTTATATTTCTTCTATGTGCTCATCAAACATTTATAATGAAAAATTAAAAAATTCACAATTTAATGAATTTTATTTAAAAAATTCACAATATAATGAATTTTATTTAAATGTACATAAATTTGTTATGTATATAAATTAAAAAAACAATGAAAGAAAAAAATTTAACGAAAAATAAAATTTCGTAGAATTTGCACTCGAAATTAAAGAACAATAATTCAAATTAATTCCAACTAAAGAAACATGCAATGCTTTTAATGCGACTGGGTCACTAAAGTCCGCAGTATTTCGTTTAATTAACCCCAACATCGCATACGATTTAGATGTAATGTAATTAATGTGATTATGAAATTTCAATTTGGAATCAAAACGAACTCCTAAATCTTTTACTTATTCAACTCTCACAAGAATGACTTCACTTATAGTGTAGTTATACAAAACTGGATTATGACAAACAGCATATGACATTAAGCAACATTTATGAATATTGTTAAAATATATTAGTTAATTAATTAGTTTGCAAAAAAAAAATAAATTCAAAATATAATATATTTATTTATTAAGAAGTGATACAATAATAATTTTTTTTAATAACTAAAATTCTAATAAAAACGCAATTCTTTCAACTTTTTCGTAACCAGCAGCCACATTGCTTCGTAAATATTTAACTTTAGGTCAGTCGGAAGGCACGAACCGCAAATCCGATTTGTAATTTTTTCCATTTCATTGTCAATGATAATTTGAATAGAGCATTTATTTACGAGTACCTACCGCCACTATAAGGGACTGCTGCTGCCACAACTTACCTACACTTAGTCGCAAAAGTCTACATGCGTCTAAAGTTGTTCAAAAAATATTACACTTTAAAAGAGATATTAAAGTTTTTTAACTATTTTTATTAAGCAGGATAGAAGATAATTAAAATAAATTGTAAAAAAGTCACATTTGATATGGTTTAACAACATTTAATGAAAAAAATCAAAATCAGTCTTTTTTGGAACAGTAAACGTCTACATACAATGTACTTTTCCACACTTGGGGATAAAATAGTAAATTTTAAATGGCTTGTATGTCCTCCCTTTAGACATCGAACTAACCAGGTTTTTATGTGTTTCAGCAGAATTATTTATCCATTCTTCCTTCAGTATCGTTTTTAACTGAGAAATATACGATGGCCGTCAATTCTTAAATTTCTGCTTTAAATGAGCCCATGACATTTAGATCTGGAGATTGTGGAGGATGTGAAAGCTTCGATTTTACAAGTCTTGAGTTGTGCTTGCAGTCGTTAGCGTATATAAATATAAAAACTTCCCTTTATATATAATTTCTCAATACTCGTCAAACTCATAACCCTTTCCCAAATCATAGAGTCATTTAAATGGACGTCTTTGTACTTAACTGCATAATCATAACCTTTCTTTTCCTAAATGGGGCAAATGTATGGCTTTTTCTAGTTATGCACGAGTTAAATCCAACTTTTGTGTAGCTAGCGACGATCTGTATCAGCATGGATATCAATTCCATAATCTTTTTTATATAATTTTTCAGTTCTACGCTACTTTTTTGGATTTTCTTTCTTTCAAACTTTTATAGCTAGCAGATCTGTAATCGTTTTTAAGGTTAGTTTTTAATGTAAATTTTGAAAAATTAACGATTTTCCATAGATTTACCTTCACTTGATAACTGATAACTGTGCCGAATCTTTGATAGCCTCCATCTGTATCTTAAACTGAATAATTTAACAAATATTGGGTATGGTTGCCATTTGAATGCAGTTGCTGATTCTTAACCCTTAAATTCCAATACCATTTTAATTTGCAGTTCCTTGTTTTTACTTTTTGACAAATATTTATTAGAACTTGTAGAGCCCAGTCCTCGAAATTCGAGTGCAAATTCTAGGAAAATTTATTTTTTTATTCAATTATAAATATTTTTTGAACACACAGGACATATATAGCTGGGTTTGTTAATAAATAATTTTATAAGAGCCTAAAGGTATGCTAATCAATTTTAGCCAATTCACACTTCAACACATATTTAATAAACATACACACAGCATTGCATAGTTTTTTAGTTGAAGCTTAAATATGTGTTTTATGTATGTGTTAGTAGCATCATTAAGTGCATTTTACTCCAAACAAATGTTCCAGGCGGTGCAAATCTGTAAATATGGTGGACAGCTAAAAGAAACACCTTTCAGATCGGTCATAAAAAATCGCCTTGCCTATTAATATTATAGATATTTTATTGTTTTTTATATAAAGACAACGGACAGACATGACATTCAATGATTTTTCAAATCCATTATTATACAGTAAAAGTTTTTCATTGTTCATAAAAATATATAAAATTATGCAGACGGACCTGACCAACATATTTACCATTAGAAAATGTGAGAAAGTATTATTGTTATTAATTATTGGTGGCAAAAAGGAGTCGTGACAGACATGACAACAAGAAGACATCACTTTAGAGGATGTTTGTAAAACACAGAAAAGCTCTGAAGATATTTGTATGACAAATAAGAAAACCACTGTTTCTAATATAAAATAGTAAATAGAAGTATTTTGTAATGTGACAGACATGACAGTGCCTTTATTTTCAAAATTACTTAATTACACTTTTGCTTTCTTACTGGAAAAATATGGGCTATAAAAATATTCAAAAATTAATCTAACAAACTTTTATCTGAAAAAAGCTTTGGTTTTCTTTGACTAGAGTAGGCTTTCCATTGCTGGGTCATGCGTAAACTCGCTAAGTCCTACTTCAGTTAAAAAACAGACATTTGTCTACGATATTGAGCCGTTAAAATCTTTAGAAAAATCGCAAGATTTTTTTATTTGTTACTAGTATTTTTAATTGATATGCATTAACTTTAATACATTTCCTTTTGGCGCCGACAGCTGCGCTGGCTTTAAGCCGCTCGATTTGGACCTCTTGCTACATGGAATATAACCAAAATACACTCTATTGAAGCAAATGCTACAAACATAAAGACCACAATAACACTGTGGAACAAATTCAGGTTAGCAAAAGTTAGGTCGATTCTGAGAGTGAGGGGTGAAAATAGAGGCTAAATTAGAAGATCCGTATCGCGGCGTTTGTTTATGTTAGTTTGAATTTTTTTTTTAATCGACCTTCGAACTTTGCAGTCAAATGCCGATTTTCAGCATATTGTTTATATGGTTTTTTGGCTATAACTCGTCGACTAATTGATATTTCAATCTGTAAAAGCCAAATTATTGCTATAGACCTGTGCAACAATTAAAATTTTTTAAAAAATTTATTTAGAAAATTGTGCAAAATGTTGGTAAACTTATTTTTTTTTTCATGCTTTTTGAAAATATTTTCCACAAAACTAAGTCTTTTTTGCTTTCTGTTTGACCTATAATATGCTTCTCATTTTTTTCAATAAATTTCATTTGAAAAGAAAACAATCATAATACAAAACTTGCGTTTCCAATTTAATATTAATTTACTTCTCATTTTTTATGTACCAACTTTTTTCAGTGTTGGTTTTGAAGAAACATTGAAAAAGAAATTAAAAAAATATGGAAAAAAAATATATTTTTGAAATGTTGGTTATGAAAAGTTTTAAGTAAAAAAATTAAATAAATTAAATTAATGATTTGGCCAGTTGCCGTTTAGCAGGCGGCTGTAGATAAAAAAAAAATAATTTTTCCAACATTTTGCTTCATAAGCACCACAAAAATTTTCTAAATCTATTTTTTAAAAAATTTTAATTGTTGCACAATCTATAGCAATAATTTGGCATTTACAGATTGAAAAAATATCAACTAGCCGACGAGTTATAGCCAAAAAACCATATAAACAATATGCTGAAAATCGGCATTTGACTGCAAAGTCCGAAGGTCGATTAAAAAAAAATTCGAACTAACATTAACAAACGCCGCGATACGGGTCTTCTAATTTAGCCTCTATTTTTACCCCTCACTCCCAGAATCGACCTAACTTTTGCTAACCTGAATTTGTTCCACAGTGTAATAAGAACAATTAAAGCTATCACACAGAAGAAACAAAATTAAAAATAACAACAATAACAGAAACACCAAAGAAAAATCATATTGAGAGTTTTTTTACATTTTCATTAAAATCTAGGCACCTATTGAACCGATTATGATGATTTTAAACGACAACCTTCTCAGGATATAAATGAATCATTTTTACTGAAAATTTGCATCACAATTGACCGTGATTTCCACAGACGGACAGACGGACACCCCATGTGGAGGGTTTAAAAATTACACAAATTACGTACACACAAAATGAAAATTGAACTAATGAACTTCAAATTTTAAATCATAAACGTTACAATAAAGATATTCTCTACGATTTAAACGCGTATGAGAATTTTGCGTCGTTTTCTAAGTTGCATATTCCAATAGTTTCCAATTTACCAAGTAAAATAACCATGTTTTTTAAACTTTTTCAATTGCATGGTATAAATCAGGCCCTGTTAAATACTAAGAAGTAAAAATTTTCAAATACTGAACGTTAAATGTTAATTGTTGTAAAAAGGAGTTTCCTTACGGGCTAATGATGGTCAAATTTGGTGTAAATAAAAATATCAATTTATTTTCATTTTTCACCCAACGTTTCGTCTGCTTTTTTCAGACTTCTTCAGGAGTATATATTTTAATTTAAATTCTTGCGACAAAATAAATTATGGTTATAATAGTACAAATATGCATGTACATACGATATCGTATGTAGAGTTTTGCGACTAAGTGTACATATGATTCGTATTACTCTAAACTACGTATGTTGTCATTAAAATACACAGTATTCGTTCTGTCTCAATGGTCATGTAGATACCGGTACATTCATACATACGAGTACAATCGTTCAATCCTATACAGAGAGATGAATTGACTGGCTGTCTGAATGACTGACTGACAGATAGAATATTTTGTTTTTGTTTTGACAAATTGGGGTGGGTGTATATTATTATTATTGTTATAGCGATCGTACAAAAATATGAATGTATGTAAATTTATAATAAAGAAAACAAAAAAATTCAACAAAATACGTAAAACATGTAAATTTTTAAAAGCAGAGTTGTAGTTTAATGGGCGAGGGTGATGTAGGTCATTAAGTTAATCACAGAATATAAAATTTTTCGATACAAATGCCTGTATTTTTGGGATAAATTTAATTGAATAATAATAGTGAAAAAAATAACTAAAGTTTTGTTGTATAAAAAAATATTGTTAGGGTGAAAAAAATTAATGGTTGAAAAAATTTGTTGATTAAAAAAATTTAAATGAAATACTCGTATATTTTTAAAAGGAATAAATTCTTTAAGGTAGGGATATGTGATAAATCGATTAAGCAAACTGTCTGATTAATCGAAATTTTAATTAATCGATTAATCAAAAATACTTATTAACCAAAACTATGATGAATCAAAAACTTTGAATCGATTTTAACCCATTTCCAGTGATCCATTCGGGCTTAAACTTTGCGGACAAATTTTCGTTTAAAAAAAATTATAGTATAATTTTGGATTTTCCAAAATTTTAACGGGTTTTTAAATTGGCAACCATGTTTCGTTTCACTTTCAGTCAATCAATTATTTAATTACATGATGGTAAACTTTATTTACAAAGAAAGGTAAACTTTATTTGTAGAAAGATAAATACCGTTATATTGCGTAACAAATACATACTTTTGGAATCGTACAAGTACCTTAAATTTTGCATTGTTTTATTGGCGTGGGCAAACTACTTCTCGAAAAATCTCAAATAACTTGGAAAAATCAGTATAAGTCTTAAGTATAAAATTTATATTATGTATTACTTTACAAAATGAGCTCCACATATTTAGATGAGAAGTGGGAAAGAGATGTTTTTACTTTTTTTTACTTATAACTTTAAGGCTGAAGCAGAATGTATGCTTCCGAATTATTCAGACTAATACAAACTATCATATTGAAAAGCATTTGAAGACATTTCATTTCAGATAAATTTTTTGTTTTTTTTCTCAGTGTACTAAATACATGGGAATTAAAATATGAAAAAAAATTTGTTTTCTTTATATGGATTAGTGTTTGCACTTTCATAAGAAACTTGTGGTCATCCCTGATTTAAAAGGTCACGTGACATGAATGAAAATTTGAAAAAAAAAAACTCTAAAAAAAATCAAAAATATTCAATGTGTTTGTTGTTTTTCTTAAGATATGATATGTTGTAATTCATCTTATTGCTGTAGTCATTGTTATGATCTGTCATTTGATTCATGTATATGGTTACACCGCACGTATCACATTAGCTTAAGCAAGTATTTCCACATATTTTTTTTGTCGTTATATGAAGAAAAAATATAACTGCTAATAAAGTAAATTTTTTTCAAAAAGGCTCATTTGGTTAAAAAGTACCTTAATAAAAAAGGTACCCTTCTCTTTACAAAACTGCCCCTTTTTAAAAAAAAGTACCCCTTTTTAAAAGAAGTTAAATTTTTTTTATAAACCTAATCTTTTTAAAAGAGTAAGAACCCATTTTTTTTAAAGTACCCTTTTTAAAGAAATACACATTTTTTTTAAAACCTGTCCTTTATTTTGAAAAACTGCCCTTTTTAAAACAAAGTACCCTTACCCTTTTTTTAAAAAGTGCCTTTTTTAAACAGTACCCTTTTTTAAAATACCCTTTTTTTAACAAAGTATCGTTTTTTCCAAAAGTATCCTTTTCAAAAAATAAAAAAAATTTTGAAATAAAATTTTTTCAATTACCCTTTTTTTACAAAACTGCCCTTTTATAGAAAAAAGTACCCTTTTTTAAAAGAAATTAAATTTTTTAATTTTAACTTTCTTTAATAAAGTAAAAACCCATTTAGTTTAAAATACCCTTTTAAAAAAAAGTAATCTTATTTTAAACAAGTAAGAAAATTATAGTCGGTCTAGACCGACTATACGATACCCTATACCATGCGTTTAGAAACCCTATCTCTTAGGCCCAACTAACTGGACATTGAAAATAAGCAAAAACCAAATTTGAGTGGGATTTTTATTAATTTTTTTTGGCTGCAGATATGAAAAAGTTCATATCGGATGCTATATCTATAAAGGGACTAGGTCCAAAAATGGACCGATCCTGATCATGTTTGGTAAAGTCTCTTGTATTTTGCAAAAATATATACAAACAAAATTTGAGAAGAATCAGTGCAATATTTTTGTTTTTAATAGATTTAAGTGAAGATCGGGAAGCAGCTCTATATGGGGTCAAAGGGAGCATTTTTGGACTACTCATTAGTGGATGTAATGAAGGCATACAAACCCAATTTGAGTAAGATCTATATGACAATTTGGATCTTATGGCAATTTATGTCGATTTCATATGGGTAATTTGTATGGGGGCTAGGTCTGAACATGGACCGATTCTCACCAATTTCAATAGCGTTCATCCCATGGCCGATAAAAGCTTATATACCAAATTTCATCAAAATATATTCATATTTGCGACCTGCAGTTTGATTACAAGCTTTACATGGACACACAGACGGACGGACGGACGGACGGACATTGTTAAATCAACTCAGAAAGTGATTCTGATTCGATCGGTATAATTAAAGATGGGTCTAGGTCAAATATTTTTGGTTGTTACAAACAGCAGCACAAAGTCATTATACCCAAACCACATAGTGGTATAGGGTATAAAAATAATCCTTTTTAAATTACCCTTTTTTAAGAAGTACCCTTCTTTTAAAATACCCTTTTTTAACCATTTTTTCCAAAAGTATCCTTTTCAAAAAATACAAAAATTTTTTTGATATTAATTTTTTTCACCCTTTTTTAAAAAAAGAACCATCAAAAAAATAACCTAATAAAAAAAGTGAGCTTTAAAAAACTTTTTTTTTTAAATACCCTTTTTTTTAAGTACCCTTTTTTAATAAAAAAGTGCCCTATTTTAAAAAGTTCCTTTTTAAAAAGTACAAATTTTTAAAAATTGGTCTGGACATTTTTAACGAAGAAACAATTCAAAACATTCTTATAGGGATTAAACATCGGGTATTATAACGCCTGCTGCGTTATAATACTAGGTTTTCCACTCTAATAAGAGAAAAATAAGTAAATTTTGCAGATAGTAACTAATTCTTTCTATAGATTTGGTATTCGAAATTAAAGTTTCAATATCAGCAACAATTTTAAAATGATAGCTGTACCCAACTTTGGTTGTAATATTGAATTTAAGACGAAGGTGGATGGTATCAAAAATTCAACACAGCCGAATTTAATTCTCTTACTCGTTTAGTTAATGCTTGAGTTAGAAATAATTAGGGAATCCATAAGGTGCACTAAAGCTGTATGTTGTAAAGAAATACAAGACATCAAATAGTACATATCGATAATTTGCGAGAAGACCGGCATAACTCAAAAAAAGCGATACCGAGATAAATGCAGTTAAATTTTTCATTGAGCTTAACTGCTGAGTAAAGTACACTCTATGTAAGAAAGAGATATCAATACCATTTTTGATATGTTCTAGATTACGGTGTGACCCATATTTCTGCATCATTGACTCACAAATCACGTTTTTTCAGTTCCATGTCAAATCGCCCAATATTAGAAAAATTTGTATAGTAATAATTTTTTTTTTTTAAATTGCCACTGAAACTTATGGTGATGAGACCCTCATATCTCAATTTATAATTCACTTTGCCTATTTTTGGCCAAGATATGGACATTTGAAAAATGGTTATTTTTAACAAATTTTGGCCATTTTGGATTTGGCAGTACTGTGAAAAACTCCAATAACTTGAGAAATTATTGTTCGAATTAAATAATTCTGGTACCAATTTGAAGCTGTTTATATGAGGAATACAAATCCAGCGTTTAAATAAAATTAAAAATATGTTTTACTATATTTTTTCATGGAAAGTAAAAAAAATCATCTTCAGAATTTACCCAAATTTAATGGACTATAAAAGAATGGCCCTTCATATTTTTCTCTGAAACTGGGTGGAGACACTCTTTAAGTATACAAAAAATTTGTATCATTCAACACAAATAAATGAGTTTAATCCAACTTGAAATTTAACATTTATTTCATTATAATTGGTTTAACTTGAAGCAGAGAAAAAACAAAAGTACAACACAAGAAATCATATGGAAAATAGCATAGTTTAGAGCCAGAGATGATGCAATTTTTCAAATAGTTAAATATAAAAATAAAGATATTATTTTTTAGAAACCTTTTTACTAACATATTCCAGCAACGAGGAGATTCTTACCTCGATGTCATGGTTTAAAAAAAATTTTTTTTTAATTGTTAGGAAATATTACCTTTCCAATCTTTTGTATACTTAAGGAGTACATATTGATTAGTGTTTCTACCGATTTTCAGAAAAAAAATATGAGGGGTCATTTTTTTTTTACAGCCCATTAAATTTGGGTAAATTCTGAAAATAATTTTTTTGATCTTTCATGAAAAAAATATAGTAAAACATATATCTAATTTAAGCACTAGATTTGTATTTCCCATATAATAAGCTTCAAAATGATACCAGAATTGTTCAATTGGAACCATAATTTCTGAAGTTATTGCAGTTTTTCACAGTAGTGCCAAATCCAAGATGGCCAAAATTTCATTTTTCAAATGACCATAACTTGGCCAAAAATGGGCAAAATGAATTATAAATTGAGATATGAGGGTCTCATCACCATAAGTTTCAATAAAATCTATTACTATGGAGCAACACTCACTGGGTGATTTGACATGGAAGGACCCATATGTGAACAACCTTTCGTATATTCATATACTACAATCAGAAAAATAAATCGAGTAACGAAATACTTTTTCTTTTACACAAAAACTTAGCTGAATTGTAATTATTTCCTCTCATTTTCACATACATATTTATTTTTACAAGAAACGTACAAAAAAATATTTGGAATAAACAACAAAAGCTGATTAAATAGTAAACAAGGAACAGCTGATCACATACTATACCGCAAAAACATACCTGTTAACGTTGTATTGCCGCATAATTTTTTTGTATGGAAAATATCAACAACAATTATACAATTTTAGTATATACGACACATACAACAGTTAGAATACCCTTGTGAATACCCTAAATTATTTCTTTATTTAAAAAAAAGTTTGACATATTTTTGTTTTGTGTGGCAAACAAATTTGTTGACTCAGTAAATTTAAATTCTTTTTAATATTTATTAGTAATTTTATATATTTGATTTTTGCAAATCTTTGATCCTGTCCAGTTGAGTTGCTATTTAGGGAAAAAATATTAGGGAAAAAACCTCTTGTGGTGCAATATCTTTTGGTTATTACAAACAAATATATATATACACACAGAAAAAATAGTTGCCAACCGAATTGTTCTAAAGCGGAACAACTGTATATTCGATTGTATCAACAGAAATTTAATATCATCTGCAAATTTTCTATTATGATAAAATGTTTACTGTTAAGGCAATAGAATTGTAATCATCGCGAACCCGAAAATCGGTTATTAGCATTATCGCAATTCGGTTAGTAATAAATTCGGTAGCCACAACGAATCTGTTTTCTGTGTGTACGGTGAAACAATTCCTTTAAATTATTTATTTACGCGGTAAACATTTGTATGTACTGTGAGCTTCAAAAAAACAACACCAAATTTTAATCTTTAAATTGTCTTAATACAAAGTTATTATTGACTTACGATAAAAAGTAATATCACAAAACCTGAGATCAAATCAAGTGGGAACATTGCACAAAACGTGAAAATACATCAGATTTTACGCGTCAAAAAAAAAAGTAAACAGTGGTAACACTTACATACGCTTTTTTATATTTCGGGGAAGAACCTAAACTTTTTGTGAATAATTTGTATTGATTACGTGTTTTACTTTACTAAAAATCATTTTAAGTTGATTTTTGCTAATTAATAATAACTAAAAACAAGAAAAAAGAAACTAATTTCACTATGGGAAAGCAAACATCGTCTGATACTCGGAAAATTATTTTAGCTTTAAAAATAAGAAGTAAATCCCCTCGTGAAATTGGCAAAATTTTGGGTAGGAACCACTGCAAAATAAAAAAAAAATAGTTGATTAATACATCAAATACTATCAGAATGAAGATTTACCGAGATCTGGATGCGCAAAGTGGCTTAGTGGTAACTAAAGTGCAGTTAAATTATCAGAAAATATTACGCAGACATCAGGCAAACCAGTAAGTTCGAGTACAGTTAGGAGATAGCTTCACAAAAATGGTCTATATGGAAGGATACCATTGAAAACCCATACATATCCATGACGAATTAAAGCAAGCTAATGAATTTCGATAAAATGTACAAAAATGAGGCTCTATTTTTTTTCGGACAGCATATTATATGCAGATAAGAGCATATCCGAAATTTTTGGCCCGAAAAGGCCCCCTAAAATATGGCGTTCTAAGAATGAAACCTTGAATGTTAATCTTGTTTTTATTTGCTCCACTATAAAGAAAATGGATTACTTATCCATTTTGAAGGGCAATGTTGGCCCTAGCGTTGAGAAAAAAGGCATTGCTGGAGACTGGATCTTCCAACAGGACAACGATTGTGAAAGAGTGGCCACTTGTCCGGACTCCTAAGACACTTGATAATCCGTCGCAGTCCCCGGAACTAAACCCGATCAGGCATCTGTGGGAAAATCTTGACAGAAGAATATTGCGAAGGACTATTTTAAGCAAGGCAAAGTTAAAGAAGACTCTAAAGGAAGAACGGGGAATAATCTTCCCCGATATAACTAAAAAAATTGTAGAGTCGATGCCTAGAAGACTATATAAGGTGTTTAAGGCAAAAGGCAAAAGGCTTAAACTAAATATTAAAAAATTTAAAAAGTTTACTTTTTGTAAAAGTCGCGCAAAGTCTATACGTTTTTTTTCTATTGGCATCAGAAATGCATGGACCGGCTACACTGCCATGATAGTCAGATTTCTTTAATATTTTGTGAACGGTATCTTCATGGATGTCTTTGCTGAATGATTCTTTTTGAACTAATTCTGGAAAGCAATAATTCCGCGCTTCTGCTTTACTGACACCAAAATATTTTACTTTACGCGTTCAGTTAGCTTGGACGAGCGACCAGAACGGGCTTTTGACAAAATAGAATTGATGGACTTATAGTTTTGAATGAAGTACTGCACTGAGGTGTGGCTTCCATGATCCGTGCTATTTCATGAAAAGATTTGCCCTCATTTCTAAGCTTTACGATTTCTCTGACTTTGAGTTTCACCTCAAAATATAGTTTCCAAAAGAAATATAATTAAGTCAAATCAACCTTATACAAAGAAGTTTGTTTTCGGCCCATGTTCAGACCTAGGCCCCATACAAATGACCCCTATGAAATCGACATAAATTGCCATAAGATCCAAATTATCATATAGATTTCAGTCAAATTGGGTTTATATGTGTTTATTTTATCCATTAATCAGTAGTCCAAAAATAATCCTCATAGGACAATTCTTAGTCATAGGGCCCATATAGAGCTGCTTCCCGATCTTCACTCAAATCTATCAAAAAACTAAAATATTGCACAGATTTTTCTCAAATTTGGTTTGTATATATTTTTTCAAAATATAAGTGACTTTACCAAATATGGTCGGGATCGGTCCATTTTTCGACCTAGTCCCTATATAAATATATGACCCGATATGAACTTTTTCATATCTGCAGCCAAAAAAATTGATAACAATGCCACTCAAATTTGGTTAATGCTTATTATCTATATCCAATTAGTTGGACCGAAGAGATAAGGTCTCTAAACCATGGTATAGGGTATCGCATAGTCGGTCTAGACCGACTATAATTTCTTACTTGTTTTGTTTTGCATTGTAAACAAAAAATTTAAGTAGAAACGTTTCGTAAGTTTTTTGCAAAACAAGCAAAAATTTTCCCAATGTGTCAATCGTAAAAAGTTCGTAATTCAAACTTTTCCGCTTCAAGTGTACGGTTACTTTTTCTAGTAAGTGTGTAGTAAAAATTCTTGTTTCGACATTGCTAATCAATTTTTTGTCACGCTAAGCCAAAGTCTTAATCCCAAAAAACGAGCTGATTTAAAAAAAAAAACATATTATATCACCACGAAACATTTTTGAAATTAATCCATAAATTCACATTCCCCAACATACTTAATCACCTAATCCTACCTGCTTCATTTATTTTCAGCTCAACATCTCGATAATCCATAATATTCTCTTTCGTATCACAATTCACATGTTTCACAAAATCTTTAGTTAAATTGCTAAACGGAAAAAATTTGAAAACTTAAGTAAGAAATTCTTAATTTTCTTTTACCTGCTTAAAGCCAATATTATTGGTTTGCGTTGTTTTATTAAATCCATTAAATTATCATTGTCAAGTGATGATCGGTATTTGTTTGAAGCGCTAAACTCATTTGTTTGTGATTTGCGTCTTGTTAAAGAACAAAATTTTAGCATATTTTTTGGTAGAACGTCTGAAATGATCACTGGTTTGGAGAAAACTAAGCCTGTCATCTATGTTTACAAGCATTGAATTGGGAGGCGTTTTTTGTTTCTTTCTAAATAAATTTAAAATTAAATGTAGTCATTGTGGCGAAGAGTATATTGATTTTATTTTGTTTTTTGTTTTTTTTTTATTATCAATATAATAATCTTTTCTCAAATGGATTTTGCCTAAACATAGATTGATCATAAAATTTTAATATCTTGTTATGTTTCATGTGTAATGTCAATAATGAGGGGAGATATTTAAAGAGTAAGATATAATTGGGACGGCTGGCGACAGGCGAAAACTAAATTTTAGATTTGAAATCAAATATCCACTTTAGTCTAATAAAAATACTTTGATATTTTTAAAAAATTTTATTTATTTTCCTATTTTAACTATAAATTCGATGGGCAAATACCTTTGGATCTCATAAACACATGTAAACAAGTGTCGTCCACTCGATCCCATATAAGGGAACCATACTTTCGCGCTGTGTAGTCCAATGTGAGAACAGCTTTACAATTGATACACTTATCACGATAATGAAAGAGTAAGCCCACCGTATGATGGACTATACTATCGGCATAACCAGGAGCAGCAAGCCACACCTGATGATTGCCCATTTCCACTATGGAATATGTGTTGACTATACATTTGCTGCGCGTATAGGCGGGCATGACTTCCACATTTCGTCTGATTTTAGTTTGAGTATATAACGCACGATTGTTGGCTTTATCGGGAACACTAAACTTGTCCTCACTGTCTTTCTTGTAGAAGAAAACGTTACGAAAAACAAATCCTGACGTTAGACCCTCATCGCATTGACTCAAAAACTGTGCCAACGAATTGTGCTTTAAGGGTATTATGATCTCGTCAAAGTCCACTATGGCCGCATAACGATAATTATCCACAACATTTGCTCTATAGACACAGTCATTATATTGAGCCACTATGCCACTATAGTGCAGATCCGCTCTGTGATCTTGTATATTCCAATCAAAAATATCAGCCAACCCTTGGTCACGATAATAGTCTAACAGACGTTTAACATCCTCCGATGAGTCCATGTTATAAAAATAAAAATGTGTAGCTCCCAATATACGATACATTTCAACAAATTCGGCTACTCTTAAGACATCACTATAATTCTGCTGTAGTGGTCCCACACAAATGGATAAAATCGGTTTTGATTTGGCAAATAATTCACTCATATTTCGGGGAT
Source organism: Cordilura impudica (assembly GCA_963682025.1). Lineage (NCBI taxonomy): Eukaryota > Metazoa > Arthropoda > Insecta > Diptera > Scathophagidae > Cordilura > Cordilura impudica. The sequence goes on along the minus strand of OY821521.1, from coordinate 11,062,496 downwards.
AACTTTGGAATAAAGTAACAAATTGTTATAAGTATTTATCTAAATATTTTTTGATTTCATCGTGCTTACCTTATTGGTATAAATGTGGGACTTAAATGACTAAGACTATTCGAAATATATCTTATGGCCACGGCTTGGGGAAGATGTACTTCAATATTTTCCGTTTTTCGCCGGTACAAGGGACAGACAATACCAAAGGCTGAAAATTTTTCATCATGATGTTCATGCAGAGGTTTGGCTGCTTCAGCTTTAGTTTCAGTTAGTATATAATCCACTGATCTATAAAATATTTTATATTAATATGAAGGAAATGTGTGTTTTAAATAAAGAATTGCATGATATTTTATTGCTATTTTGCACTATTAGAAAATTAAGCTATGCGAGAAAATAGATGCACTTGCTGGAAAAGGTATCCGTACACTTGAAGATAAAAATTTTAGATATTAATAAAATTTTTTTTATAAAATACAACCTTTTCACCATTCACCACATAAGGAATTGTACTTATCTATATACTATACTAGCTGAACCCGGTGTGCTTCGCTACCCCCCATCGTTATTAAATAAAATAAAATAAAATAAAAAAAAAATATTTATACATTAACAAAATATTATTTATTTAATTTAGAATTAATTATGTCACTAACAACTTTATATAGTCAAGGGCTTAATAGAAGTTATTATGGATTTTAATTTTTCTAAAAAGGGCGTGGTCCCGCCCAGTTTTCTTGTAGTACTATTTCTATTAATTTCAATACGATATATACCAAATATCATCGCCGTAGGTTAAAAAATGGCCGAGATATGACGATTTTTAATTTTGGGTTGTATGGGCGGGACCACGCCCCTTTGCCCACTAACAACTTTATATAGTTAAGGACTTATTATTTCACAAAAATATCCTTTTGTGAAAATTTCATGACGATCCTTCCAGTAGTTTAGAAGATATTAAGATTTTTTATTTTTCTAAAAAGGGGCGTGGTCCCGCCCACTTTTCTTCTGGTATATAGTTCTATTCATGCCAATACCATATGTACCAAATATGACCGCTGTAGGTCAAAAAATTTCCGAGATATGACAATTTCAAATTTTGGATTATATGGGCGTGGCGTGGGCGTGTCCAATCAAAAATTTATATAGCCTATTATTCCTCCCAGAGTCACAGTAACACGCTCTGAAAATTTCAGGAAGATCGGTTCAGGGGTTTGGTCTCCTATAAAGCACAAACAAACACACATTCATTTTTATATATATAGATAGATTGAAAGCAGATTAATTATAATTTAAGGTAAAATGGGGCGAAAAATTGGGACTTGGTAATAAAAAAATGTATGGCTACCTTACCTGTAGATAAAAAGTGTATAAAACTTTAGGTAAATACATATTACAAAAAAAGTATTTTGTATAGCAAACATTGTTAGTGGTATAAGTAATTATCTGAATTTAAAAAAAGGGGGCGGTGAAGTGGGCGTGGTGCATAGTTATATGGTGACGTTAACAGTATTAAGAGCAATATACTACCAAATAAAAAAAAATCCGTTGGAAGGAACAAATTTGTACAGAGAACAAAAAGTTCAAACAAAATTTGGTGTGAAAAGGGGCGTGGCGTAAGAAATGTTTATTTCTACCTCGCCTGGAGTATAATGTGTATACAATTTGAAGTAAATCTGTTTAAAACTATATGGGAACAATTCCATAATTTTAAAAAAGTGGGCGTAAAAGTGGGCGTGGTCGAAAAAAGTACCCTATTAATCATGCCAGAGTCCCAGTTAAATACTGTGAAAATTTCAGGAAGATCGGTCGAGAGGTTTGGTCTCCTATAAGGTACAAACAAACAAATAAACAAACACACATTCCATTTTATATATGTATATAGATAATTCAAAATCGGTTTGGTTACACCGTTTATGACTCAAAAAAAGCTTGACCAATTTTAGTTATTTTTGATTCGTTGGATTAGTCTCCGCCACCAATAGCAAAATAAATATTAAGATATCTGAAAAATTCAGGGAAAAAATAAGTGGGCCTGTCACCTTCCATACAAAGTGAAGTTTCATTATCTTATATCTTGAGTAATATAAAGGAGACAGTAACGATTCTATGTGTAATTTCACATCTTAATGGTGTGAGTAGCCTTGCTGAAAATGGGCGATATCGGATCAGCAAACATGTCATCTCTCATCTATATATTAATGCGGACACGGAGGAAATTGGCACAATTATAGTTCATATGGAGGAGAAGTGCCGAATGATAAAATTTATGTCTAATATGTGTTAAAAATATATTAAATTAAATTAAATAAAATATTTTATATGAACCTAAAGATATGCTAATGAATTTTAGCCAATTCACAATTCATCGAATTCCATTATAATTGTATGTCACGCGCATTGTATTCAATTGTGAATTGCTAAAATTGATTAGCATACCTTTAGAATGAAAATGTAAAGGGTAAAGGGTTCAACTAGTGCTTATTTCGCGAATGGTAACACATAGCTCATGTCTGACTTGACAGATAATTACTTCTATCCTTCCGCTGAACGAATATGGTTGTGTATACTCTCGAACAACGCTGGGAAATATTGCGACATTACTTTGAAAATCATGGTAATGTTGCAGAATGTGTGCGAAAATTCCGTACGGATTTTGGAAGAAGAGAAGCACCGTCAGTTCCGTATGTTCGTTATCTGGTGAAAAAAAGTGAAAGAAACTGGCATCCTCATCGATAAACCAAAGCGTGAAAAGACAAAAACAGTGTTTACACCCGAGAATATTGCTGCTGTGGCAGAAAGTGTGCGTGAAGCGCCATCAACATCAATTCACCGTCGTTCTCAAGAATTGAACATTTCGGAGGCATCATTGAGACGAATTTTGCATAAAGACCTTGGTATGACGCCATACAAAGTCCAATTGGTTCAGGAGTTGAAGCCAACTGACCATCCAATGCGTCTTTGCTTCGCTAAGTGGACCTGCGATCGACTTACAGAAGATGCCGATTTTGCCAAAAAAAATCATCTTTTCAGATGAAGCTCATTTTGATCTTGGCGGGTAAGACAAGCAAAATTGTCGCATTTGGTCCACACGCATACATTGAAAAGCCGATACACCAAAAACGAGTCACTGTTTGGTGCAGATTTTGGTCCAGAGGCATAATTGGGCCATTTTTCTTCGAAAATGAGCAAGGAGTGGCCGTTACAGTCAATGGCGATCATTATCGGGACATGTTGAACGATTTTTTGTTCTCAAAAATTGAAGAGGAGGATATTGGCAACATTTGGTTTCAACAGGACGGCGCTACGTGCCACACAGCCGAAGCTACACTCGATGTTTTGCGCCCTGTTTTTGAAGATCGCATTATCAGCCGCAGAGCTGATGTCGTTTGGCCACCTCGGAGCTTCGATTCGACACCGTTGGACTATTATTTGTGGGGTGCCCTCAAAGATAAGTGTTACGCCAACAAGCCAGACACAATTGACGCTTTAAAGGACAATATTCGTGAAGCCATTGGTGAAATACAGCTGCACACAATCGATAATGTGCTTAAAAATTGGACCGATCGTGTACACTACTGCATGGCCAGCCGAGGCAGCCATTTGAATGAAATTATTTTCCATTATTAACCGGCAGGATTGTACTTTCAAATAAAAAAAGAAATTTGAGATAATGTTCAGTACTTTTTTTTATAGCATTTTCAAAAAAAAAAGTTATTTGGCGGACCCTTTAAAATAAAAAATATTGAAAGAAAAAAATTTATTGAAAAAATAAAATTTTCTAGAATTTGCACTCGAACTTCAAGTGCTGGGCTATACTAGCTAAAGTAAGTATTCAATATCACATCTCTCTAGTACTGCTTTGCAAATTTGTGAGAGGTCATCTGTTACTAATATGAATAGCGGTGCCGAAATGTTTGGATAAGTGGGCGTGTCATATATAAAAGGGAGAGTAACGATACTTTCTGTGATTTAACAGGTTAAATATCACATATCACGAATACTGTGATAGGGAGAGCTTTGCATATTTGTGTGACGTCATCTGTTATTACAGAAGAAGATGAAGTAGTGAAATCTTGAACTGACTTTTTAAATTCACTTGATCTGCCAGATCTTCCACTCTTCCAATCTACTCTTGAAAGTTGGATTACCAATTATACTGCTTCGAAACCTAAATACACCAAATTTATATATAGGAGAACGTTATAGAATCGACAACTATCCAAAAGATTCTCCAATTGCATTTAAGTTCTTATAATTCCCAATTCGTCTGGCATATATAATGCCAATCAACAAATCTCAATCCCATCAATGTAAGTCTGCGGCCTGGTCATTTATAAATATGTAGCCTGCTCCAGAGTTGGTAAGCCAAACGATCTATTTGTATCCGCCGAAAATGGCGGAATAAAAAATATTATTCACACGTTGGCTTTACAATAAATTATTATTTAACAAGTAAGAAAATTATAGTCGGTCTAGACCGACTATACGATACCCTATACCATGCGTTTAGAGACCCTGTCTCTCAGGCCCAACTAACTGGATATAGAAAATAAGCATAAATCAAATTTGAGTGGGAGTTTTATTAATTTTTTTGGCTACAGATATGAAAAAGTTCATATCGGATGATATATCTATATGGGGACTAGGCCCAAAAATGGACCGATCCTGACCATGTTTGGTAAAGTCTCTTGTATTTTGCAAAAATATGTACAAACAAAATTTGAGAAGAATCAGTGCAATATTTTTGTTTTTTGATATATTTAGGTGAAGATCGGGAAGCAGCTCTATATGGGGCCTATGACTAAGAGTTGTCCCATTGGGATCATTTTTGGACTACTGATTAATGGATGTAATAAACACATACAAACCCAATTTGACTAAGATTTATATGATAATTTGGATCTTATGGCAATTTATGTTGATTTCATAGGGGTCATTTGTATGGGGGCTAGGTCTGAACATGGACCGATTCTCACCAATTTCAACAGCGTTCATCCCATGGCCGATAAAATCTTATATACCAAATTTCATCAAAATATATTCATATTTGCGACCTGCAGTTTGATTACAAACTTTACATGGACACACAGACATCGTTAAATCGAATCAGATAGTGATTCTGAGTCGATCGGTATAATAAAAGATGGGTCTAGGTCAAATATTTGTGGTAGTTACAAACAGCAGCACAAAGTCATTATACCCAAACCACATAGTGGTATAGGGTAAATAAGAACTCAGACGAAGATAGTATTACATATGTGAAACAAAATTAAATTTATCAAATCGAAAATAAAATTTTTATATAAAATAACATATTGAGTTTCATATCATTCTTATTAAAAAAATTCTTTCCGTAATTGGAATACATATCAAAACAAATGTGGGGATAAAATAATTATTTCAGGCAGAACACCGTTTGCCAGATCAGCTAGTTTTTGATAAAACGAACGGAGCATTTCTACTTAAATTTTGTATACCCTGCACACCACTGTGCAGAGGGTATATATGGATCTGTCAATCCGTTTGTAAAGTATCGAAATAAATTCCAGAGACCCCACTACCATATGTTTTTTTATCCTTATAACAAGTGAAGTTGATTTAGCGATGACCGTCTATCCGGCTGTCCGTGGAAATCACTATCACGCCCTCAATAATTAACCTACATTGTTCGTTTTTGCATAAAATCATTTATTGACATCCCAAAGGAGTTGCTGTTTAAAATCGGCAAAATCGGTCCATAGGGAAACGAGATATGAATGAAACTTTGAAAAAATTCTTTGAAAAATTAATATACAGGTATTTAATGTAAATATAGTTGTTTTGTATTAATACAGGGTGCGGCTAAAGTTACTCTATGATGTAAAACAATTGTAACTTCTTTGCTTGCGAGTATTTAACTTTTTCTTTTTTCCTATTTCAGAAATTAAACTTGGGAGAATATTTAAAAATGGAACGCTATACAATTGCGCAAAGAACTAAGATTGATTTTCTATTCATTGAAAATCATCGTTCGATAATTAATACTCAACGTGCATACAGAAGATTTTATGGTGTAAGAACTGCTCCAACGGGTCCAACCATTCGATCGTTGGTGAATAATTTTGCTGAATATGGGACTGTCGGAGATTCAAAACGTACGGGCAGACCTCGAACTGGCAGATCGGCCGAAAATATTGATGCTGTGCGACAGAGCGTCGAAGAAAATCCGCAGACATCAACGAGAAGACGATCTTCCCAGTTGCAGCTTTCTGACCGCACTCTTCGGCGAATTTTAAAACACGATTTGCACCTCTTCCCTTACAAAATCCAAGTAGTCCAAAAACTAAATCCTGAGGACTTCGTATTGCGCTTGGAATACGCTAGAGCAGTTCAGATATAGTTACTTTAGCCGCACCCTGTATTTCAAATGTACGAATACTTTTTCTTATGCATTTTTTTACGTTTCTTACAAGCATAAATTAAAAAAAAAAAAAATAAATACCTTAACAAAAAAATATAGTTCAGCTTAGTTATTTTTTTCGTATTTTATCGTAGTTCTTGTATGACAATTTCATTTTCAGATATTCGGATACCTTTTCTAACAAGTGCTAGTAATTTAAGTCGGTCAGACCTGAGCTTAATACATCTACACACAGAATACAAATTAACAAAGCGAATTCTATCGACTGAAAATTAATAGCAGCTAGCAATGTTTTATTATGAATTTATTATTATTTATTAAGAATTTTATTTTAATTTATTTTGGGGTACTTTAAAATAAAATTCTTAATAAATGCGAAATTAAGTCTCTTTTGTTGTGTCTTATTTCTGACTTTCTGGTTAAATTTTCCATTTTGATGTATTCAGGGACTTATAGTAAACTTTCACGGCGATTGTTTTTGCGGAACATATTAACCCCTTAAATCTCTGTTTTAATGGTGTTTTTTGCCCTTTTAAGAAGGTGCCAGAGCTGGGAAACTTTAACCGCCCTCAAATGAAATTTAGATGTAAACTTTCAAAATGTCGATACACGTGTCTTTTTTTGTTTGTCTCCTCTATCAAAATTTATAGGCCGGACCTTGCAAATTTGGAAAAAATTTAATTTTGTTCTACAGTGTAATTTATCATCACTCAGAAGAGACAAAGAAAATATTCTGTTATATGTAAGTATTGAGCTAAAAAGTCTTTGCAAAAACAAGCATTCGCAACAAAATTTTTAGTATCGTTTCTTAAAATCATATATATTAGAATCCAGGGGTCTAAGCGTGGCATACATAAACGAAATTTTTCGATCGTTATTAGTTTTTGAATTTCCCAAAATAAAATACTCTGATTCAGAACAAACGTAAAATTAATTATGGCGTTCGTACGTTTTCTTTAAATTACACTGTACACGACAAATAAAGACATACGAGGAATCAACGGTTTCACTCTATTGCGGGTCAAAAAATAGAACTGCATCATTATTTTTTCGAGTGATCACGGTGGTGTTATACAAAATTTTTTAATTCAGTTTTTCACCTACATTTTTGACTAGCTGGGCCTAGCTGGTACATCTATAATATTAATAGGCTAGGCGATTTCTTGTGACTGATGTTTTGTTCTACCGTTTTATCCCGATTTTGACCAGCCGATTTGAAGATATACAGATTTTTAAATTTTTGCCTTTATTTTGAGTAAATTGCATTTAAAGTTGCTACTAACACATACATAAAATTATACAATGCTATGAGTGTGTTTTATTAAATTTGTTAATGTGTTTGTAATAAAAATGAGTTTGATTTTTGTTGATTTCTGAATAAGGGTCCACAACTTTTGGGGTCTTTATTTAATAAAAAATAAAATTTGCTAGAAGTTGTGCACGAATTTCGAGGGCTGGAATCTGCTAGTATATAATGTATTATGATTTTTTATTTTTATTTATTTTATTTGCATTTATTGTATATTTTTTAATTTGGCGCAAAAAGAACCCAAGTTCTGAATTTTGAGGTTTGGTAAATTCCTAGAACATTTCGAACAACTTTTTTATATCAAAAATGACAACCAAAAATGACTTAGTCCCTTAAAAATCACTCAATTAAAAAGTTTTGTATGAAAGCATCGTAATAACTCATAAAACTAATGATGCAGTTCAATTCCTAGCACTCGAAATGGGGTGAACCCCTTGATTCCGCGCATGTCTTAGTTTTAATAACAGTGTTATAAACCTCGACATCTAATGCGGCGATTCGCCTCCAGAAAATAATACAGTTAATTTTCCATTATAAATTATAATGGATTTTTGTAATTTTATACTTTTTTGAAATTCAAAAATTTTGCTATATTAATTAAAGTAATATTATAATTTTGCAAAAACCTTAAAACGCAGCTTATTTCTTCTTTAAATTTTAATGGAAGGACAGCAAACACTCTAATGGATCCAATAGCTATCCTCGAATCGTCTTTACGAAGATTTTCTGAAAAGAAATCATATATAAAATGTATGAATCTTAAAAACAAATTAAAAAAACGTTAAAAAACTTGACTTTCCAAGGTGGGTCTTTAAATTCATATGAAATATTTTTTAATTTGAAAATTAAGAAAATGCTAGTTACGATACTGCCTCGAATTTTTAAGAATATAACCATAGATATAAGATAAGTTGAAGAAGATGATCAAACACTAAACTCATACTAAGAATCATACATATAAAAGTTACACAAATTGAAAATTAGATCGATTGAATAAGAGTTTTAAGTTAAATACCAACAGTGTTGCTAACATTATCAACACAAATATTGTTGCTAGGTTGTCTTGGCTTAATTTGTACATACAAACATTTCCATCAACAATATTTTTGTTGGTACTTGACTCAAAACTTTTATTCAATCGAACTAAATATCAATTTGTGCATCTTTTTATATGTGTGATTCTTGCATATACTCAAATATAAAAAGTTTTACGATTGTGTTAATGTTGTAATCCTAGGAATACGGAATTATTTAAAAGATTTCAACAAAAAGAGTTCCACTAATGCTGTGGACATGATCTGGTTGTTAAGAAATACCAAGTCAGGGTGAAAGTACAAGGTCATTATAGTAAATCCTCCAAAGGATTTGGCGTTCTCAGACCATTTCATTTTATTTCATTCTTCAGTAAAATTTTAGCTAAGGCTTAAATAAATAATTACATGTAAATAATAGAAGAAAAAATCTATGGTTTTCTAGAATAACCACGTATGTCATAAAATCAAAATGTTCAGTGGAGCCAAAAAACGTTATATTTGAAATTATGGGCTCGATATTAAGATTTTAGAGCTTTTTATTTAACAGTCCTGTAGATATGGGCAATAAATACTTTATATAAAATTTTGAGTCAAAAATCTTCAGAGGAATAGATCCTAGAGAAGGACGAAAAAAACTATATGTAAATTACATTTAAAGTGTGTGCAGATAAAACAACTTATGTTGACAAACGTCTTTTTCTTTGAAAAAGAAAACTACCAATGCAACCACCCATGTAAACATAAGTTGTTGTTGCTTGAAAAATGGATTTTTTTGTTCGTCAACAAAAAGTTAACGGGACTTAGGATGAGAATATAACAACGTATCAAGAAAAATAGTGACAAAAAATAACAGAAATAAACACACAAGTTTTTATAAGTGGTTATAAACTGAAAACTAATCCAAAATTATTTTGCATTTTTTTTCATTAATAACAACGTATGTCGCTATGTGTCGTTTTCTGAGAAAATAATTTGTCAGCGATCAAACGTAGGTTGACATACGTTGTTAGTGCTGCAAATTAATTTAATAAACACTTAAGTTACGTCGTTATTTAAAGAAAAAACTCAGAAATTGTCAATATTTTTTTTTTAAATTTAACACATGTAAAGAGCGTTAAAAATTAATATATTTGGCATCGTTAACTCAAAACTGACATAAATGGACATACGCAGTTATTCCAGAAAACCACATAAATACAGATGTATGTTTGATTCAATATTAAAAATATCGCTCATAAAGCATTGTTCACATAAAATCTGGCCATAATGCAGAACCTTTTTTTTAAAAGCTTGGTGGCAACACTTAAATTTGTTTTCTAATCATAAGCACCATTATTTTTGCAAAGTTTTTAATTTGTTGGAATATATTTATACGCCAAAGAACTAATGCTTCCAAAAAGTACTGTAGCTGAAATAAAACGATACAAGCAAACGTTAAGCACAGATCGTAAACAAAAATAATGTAAAAAAATTCCCAATAAAGCAAATTCCATGATTCTCCGGCAGTCATCGCGCAAAAAAATATGGCACCACCACACTATGGTCAATTTCGGCCAAAAATCTATATCTTCTTTGTTTCTTTATGTAACTAGTTGAAATTTGATACGCGAGTAAAGCATACTATTTTTGAACATATACCAATTTCGGCACGATGTATATAGGGGTTAGCCAATAAAGTATGGACTATTTAAATAAAATAAACAAATCATTTGAATTCTTATAAATATGTTATGTTATTATATAAAATAATATATTTATAAGCTTTCCAACTATATAAATTTTGCCAAGATCGTCTTATTTCTGAAGATAGATACGAATATCCGCAAAATATTTTTTTTTTCTACATATAAACTAAAAAATTACGAAAATCAGATTATAACAACACTACTCACGGAAATAACGACCATTTTAGTTGTTGCCTTTAAAATTGCTATCAAAATTGCTATGTTTATAAAGGTCCGAGTTTTCCAATCTTTCAAGATCTTTATAGCCGTTTTCCACTATATTCCCTATTTCTAAAATTAACTCTCATATTAAAAGTTTTTTTTTTATATTTTTATTTATTTTATACTACAGTATATAACTATGTAGATACAGAGATGTTTTAAATTGTTAGTCTTATCTTAGCAAATAAGATCTAAGGCTTCTTCGAATATCTCTTGTTCTTTTTTTTCATTCTTTATTCTAATATTACTAATTAATGGATCTGACGATAGAAGTAAATATTGAATGACGTCTTTGTTGTTCAATTTTCTTGATAATGCTCTGCTGTGATTGAGTCTGGCCGATTTGAAAATTTTGTTTGAAGCCTCTTGAGCTTCTTCTGTTAATGATCCTATTGGGATTCCAATATGTTCCACAATATCTGCACCATGTATTAATACTTTGTGAACAGTCGGAGGCATCTTGTACCATGTATAAAGGCTCACATAAAGTTCAGCAGTTTCATAACAAAAGTTTTTTAATTTTGTTTTTTTAATTTCGTGTCCCGAAGCCAGTACTTGTAATATACATGCAAACCTTTTTACTAAATATACGTAAATGTTTAATATTTTTGCAACTATACTAAAATTTTTAAAAAATGTTCGTGCTACATTTCCATTGTTGGAATTAGCTGAATCAGGTATTACCGCATCTATATTTATTCCCAGTTCTTTTTTAATTTCAGTTTGAATTTGTCTTTTTCTGGTTGCTTTTAAAATCTTATTTTCTTTTGATGCAAATGACATTTTAAAATCCACATTATAAGCAATATGGATAAGACACTCCATAAAGCGTATCCAACAATGTAAAGTGCTCAATCCAAATTTGTAGTTGTTTACTATAGATTGCAATGATTTAACATATGATAGGTTATTCATATTATATGGATTTGCATTACATATATTGCAAGACCTGGTTGACGGCTGTTGTGTAAGGATATTTATAACTTTTCCATCAACCATAGTACATAAGAGATAATATTGGATCACAAGTTTGCGAGAATCTTCAAATTCAATTTCGGTAGGCAATAATTGTTTTATTTGTTCCGTAATGTTTTTATATTCTTTTTCCACAACTTCCTTATTTTCTTTAATGAATTCAAACTGTATAGGTCTGCAAAACCGAATAGAGCCAGGTTTCTCGTTTTTCCAAATAATTTTGCTACTTGTTACTGAAATTAACTGAAGGGGAACAAATGCTATTATAAATATAGCCTTTTCATCAACATTTGTTTGCTCTTCTTCATTTTCCCACTTTTGATTTAAAAGCTGTTGACCAGTTGATCCATCCATGCACCATTTTCCAAATAACTCAAATTTTGTTTCACTTATATCTTTCAAATCAGCCTCAATTCATAAAAAAATTCTTTTGGAAGTATGATCCAATAGCGCTTGAAGTTTTATAGGGAGATTTCAGGATTAGATGGATAATATTTAGCTCCAAACAACAATTCATTGTATGATCTTAAATTATTATATTTTGGTTTTGTCAGTTGCAAATCCATAAACATAGCTAAAGCCCCATTATTTGTATCTACTGCATTACACTTTATTTTACTTAGTTTCTGCGATTTAATTTTTCCTCGTTTGCTTCTCTCTGAACATTCATTAAAAGAGATTGTTGGGCTTCCTCTATTGGATTGATTACTAGTTCCAGCATCCTTAAAAAACCATTATTAACAAAAGCTCTTCACAATTATTAGACTTATTTGCTTACACAATCTTCATGCTCCAAATAATTAAAACTTGATTTTAACCATTGTGATACACGTGCTTCAAAAACTGGCTTATACTTTTTACATAACGTCCACTTTTTTTTACCAATTGCTATTAAACCAAGCAATTTTCCTTTTAATACATCCACTTTAAAAATTTTGTTTGAACGTTCCTCTATAAATTTTACCATTATTGATGTTAATTCATCCATTTTTTTTAGGGGTGAATAAAATGAAAATTAAAAAGCTCCCCGTTTGTGAATAACGTAGTCACTAAAATTGCTCTTGTTAATAGGTTGGAAAAACTTGGACGCTGAATTTTTGGATACTTACTTTTGATATTTAGGAGTATTTAGAAATATAAAGCATCAACCTCTAAAAAGTCCTAAAAAATTTCCAGGGCTATCAAAACTTTGGGATGAGATTTTTCTAGTTATGGAAGGAAGCAATTAATCACCACTCAATAAATATACAAAAACTGTACTTTTTTTTATCTCAAACTTACACAGTATGATAAAATATAAACACAATTTTAAAATTGTGTACCAATTATATAAAAAAAAATTTAAGTAAAAACCATAGCCCTCTTTGAATAAAAAGTATATAATAGAATTTTCAGAAGTAAATATGAGTTAAAAAATAAGTTAATTTGTGAATGATTAATTGTAACGAAGTAAATTTTTAATAAGAAGAAGAACAATTAAAACATATGGCTTAAAGTGTAGACTTTAATTTGGCATAACAATTTTTATCAAAAACAATTTTTTTATTTTTTTGATTTTTGGCCAAAATTTACCATAGTGCACCATAAGTACTGCAAGAAGAATACGCCTGGATACTGGTTTCCGAACCTATCAAGCAACTAAATACCCAAATCGGAGTGAAAATCAGAATGCTGTTGCTATAAAATGGATGGTTTGGCAAGCTATTTACAGTTGTGGTCTGAAGAGCAGTCCCTTTGTCACCTCTTCAACGATGACTTCAGATATTCAGATAATTAAAAACGCTTGTTGCCTTTTATTAAGCGTCACATCTCTTCCATAAAGTTTTGGCCCGATTTAACTGCTTGCCATTATTCAAAAGCTGCTATAGATTGATATCGAAGAAATCAGGTCGCCGTAATAGAAAAATATATGAACCCGCCTAATTGTCCACAGCTTCGTTCAATTGAACAATATTGGGAAAGAGTGGTAGTGCTGTTGTTACAGTTAAGGTTATGTAAAAGTTAATGGGATCCATCAAAAACACGGACTTTTATTAGAGGAAATGAGTTTTGGCTTATTTTTTAAATTTTTCTTATATATTAATAAATAATTACAATTCGCAGTTTAACATTTTTTTAATAGCTTTTTTCATTAAACAAATATTAAGAAATTTATGGGCCGGATTTCAAGTGAACAATGCTTTACGTTCAGAATATTTTATGTTATTCTAAAAATTTATTTAAAAAAGGGGGAAATTACACTTTTTTTGAAGATTTCATTCGATAAAATTAGTCCAGTTTGATTTCCTGAAGCTATTTTCTGAAGAATGAAATGAGCATTAATCAATGGTTCTTGAGTTATAGCTGAAAAACTAGGCAAACAAAGATCAAGATAAGGATAACCTAAACCCTTTAGAGAATTTTCTATACTGGCCTAGTACTTTCACCCTGACTATGAATTTCTCACCCTCAAAATGGATGTTGTACAATGTTTTCGATCTTAAAATTACAGAAATTAGAAAACAATTTTAAGGCGCAAAAACTTGTATGGACCAAGTTGAAGTAAAATTTATTCAAACAATAGTTCAATTAAAGTTTTTTTTCAAGACTTTTTATTCGTTTTGCATTTCGGTGCCGGAAATATCTATGAACCAAATTGAAGCATTACATTTGAAATTTGTGATAACCGTGATCTAACTTCTGCATAAATACTGCATACTTTAAACTAGAGATAATTAGAAAGGATAATTCAAAATATTTATAATACTTTTAAATTCCTAAAAATTTCCTAGAACATTGAAATAATTTTTTATTCTGTTAAACTTGTATTAGTAATTAAAAAATATTTTTGGAATTTGGGAAATTTGATTTAAGAGTTTTTCAAATAAATTAGCCAAATTGTTATTGGGTTCAAATATTCAAAAGCGTAAATTTTCTTGAATAGGGTAACCCTTTACATGAATACTTACCTAATATTTCCGTTCTTCGATCAAAATAGGCTGAATATATCATATGTTTCATGGAAGCATTTCCAATAGATCTCCAGGTATTGTTGTAGTTCCATGTTAAATGCAATGGTTTTATGAATTCCAATGAAAGTTGAGTAGTTTTAACGGCATCTTGAAGTTCTTCATCCTGAAAATAGAAAATATATTTTTAATATTTAATACGGTTTAATCAATGGCGAATAGCTGTGGCCAATCTAAAATATATAGTTAAGCTTGGGATTATATATCTTTTTTTGTTAAGTGTTTGTTGTTTTTTACTTACTGCTCTTATTAATAAAGATGCATAAATCAAAATTAACAAAGTACTGGCTATAGCGCCGCATAATCCAAAGTATACATATTGCAAACGATTAGGATCCTGAACCAACATTATCTTCTTAATTTAAATGGCCACCTATGAGTTTTTCAATTGTGGAAAATTCTATTTTCTTTTTTTTAACATTAAATATTCTCATAGTGTTTGCACATGTCTTATGTTTTGTTTAATTTAATTTAATAATAGTTTTTGTTTATCTTTCCAAGTGTTGTTTCAAATCAAAACTAACAAATCATTGTGTCATGGTGGCAAAGAATGTTGCAAATTCCAAAGCTAATTTGTATTTTACAAAGTAGTGATGTAATACTCGGTTAGTAAAATCATTGATAACCTGAGAACTATTCAATTTAAGTAATTAGGTAAGCTACATAGATATGTGCGTTAATGTTTTATATTTAGGAGGACTTGTAAGGTTTTATCTATATGAAGTATAGTCTAAAGTAAGTGTACTCTATATTATTCTGTGGTCTTTTATATATTTATGTCCCATTCGACTCAGAATCACTTTTTGAGTTGACTTAGCGATGTCCATCCGTTCGTCTGTTTGTCCGTCTGTCCGCCTGTCTCTGTGGCTATGTAAACCTTGTAATCAAACTAGAAGTCACAAGTATAAATGTATTTTAACGAAAGTTGGCGCCTATAGGAGTACCACTATTGAAATTGATGAAAATTGGTGCATGTTCCGAATTAGTCCCTATAGAAATGAGATCGACTTAAATTGCCTTAAAATCCATATTTTCATATAGATCTTGGTCAAATTTGGTCTGTGTATGTTTTATACACCCATTAATCAGTAGTCGAAAAATAAACTGTGCTGAAGCTGATTCCCGATCGTCACTTAAATCTATCAAGAAACAAAAATATTGCACAGATTTTTCTGAAATTTGCTTTGTATATGTTTTTGCAAGAAAAAAGTGCCTACCTAATATGACCATGATCAGTCCATTATTCGATCTAGCCCCATATAAAAGTAGCATCCGACAGGAAATGTTAATAACGGCATGCAACCAAGTTTTAACAGTACCACTCAAATTTAGTTTATGATTACTTTCTATATCCAATTAGTTGAAGCCGCCACCTTTTCTCTAAACTCATGGTATAGGGTATCGTATAAAAAGTCTGGACCGATTATAATTTTCTTACTTGTTTTAAATTAGCCTATAACAAATATAGAAACAAATTTAATGTTTTTTTTTTGTTTTAGAAAATAAATCACCACTATTTGGTAGGGGTATAATGAGTTTATGCCGATGTTCCTAACTAGTATGTGTGTCCACGTAAACCATATGAAATTTGATATATAAGCTTTTATTCCCTATCAAACCGCCTAAAATTGTCGTAAGATCCAGATTTTCATATAGTGTACATATCAGCCATGGCCAAACTTTTCGACTAACGGGCCATTATCTAATTAGAAAATTACTCGGGGGCCAAAAAATTTTTCCTGAAAAACTGAAATAAAGTTAATCTAAATTTTTAATAATAAAATAGTCAAATTTAATTTGAAAATCTTTGTTTAATGCGATAAATGTAGTTGTTTACAATTATTGTTTAATTTTTCAATATCTGGATCAAAATTACGTATTGAAATTCTTAGTATTGCATACAAATATTCACTACTTATCCTAGAACGCGATGGACCTTTTATTTTGCTTCATTATAGTGAACGTTTGTTCGCAAATGTATGTTGATCCAAATATAAAATTTTTTTTTTCACATTTCGAATATTAAAATATTTTTCCTTATTAAGAAGACGATAAAAATTTGGTAAGTTATCCGTTTGATGATTAAATAAAACTTGCATAGACGCATCACATTGTAATTCAATTATATCCAGCTGAATAACACTTAAAAAACTATCGACATTTCAAATCATTTTCAATTATACGAAAACAATCAAATCTTCAATTAAATTCATTTGTTAAAGCACGTACATTTTCAGCAAAAAGCTTAACTTTTTCTTGAGAGACATCCTGAAGTGTTTTAACTGTAGGGAAATGATTAAAATTTTTTTCCAATAAATTCTGTTCAAAAAGTCTTAATTTTATATTGAAAGAATTTAAACTTTGTACCATAGTATGAGCATAAATATGTTTGCCTTGTAAAGCTTTATTTAACTCATTAAAGTGGTACAATAGATCGGAAAGGAAAGTCTCCTTTTTCGTGTAAGATTAAAAAGGTTAAAATTCCTTCTTTAAAATCTCGTACCTAAGCTTAACCATCAAACATGGTTGTGGTATAATACATCTGAGTATTCAGTGGCGAACTATTCAAGCAAAGATATAAATTGTCTGCATCTTAAGCCTTTTGATCGAAAAAAGCTTACCAGATTAATTATAACCTTAGTTACGTGTTCTATTTTCAATACATTTTTACACCATGCATGTTGATGTATAATACAGTGAATCATAATAGGCAAGGTTCAGAAAATACACACATGAAACACACAATGTTCTGTTCAAAAGCAGCCAACACATATCTTTATTTTCATATCAATTATGTGCGTTTCTAAATTTTCTACGGTACCCAACACAATCATGACTGTGTTCGTTTTAATACTTCGTTATTTACACGAACATTTTTCTATCACGTATTTTTTGTTTCGAACACACATAAACCACACAGATTCGAGTGTTGCTTTATTTGAAGTTCGTGTTCTGGCTCGTGTACTAAGAAAAAACAAAACATGTACAATAAACAGGTTCGAGTTCAGTTATACTTTAAATTCGAGTTCTGGCTCATGTACTGCGAAAAATTGTAACATAAATTCGCGATCTGATACACCCCGATAAAAACGACGAAAATTGTTTCAACAAAATTTATTAAAATTTTATTGACCCTTTTTTATGACTTACGTTGCAAATTGCTTACAATTGTAAAATATTTTAAAATTTTATTGGCCAATTTTTTGTGATTTACGTTGAAATTATTTACAATTGTTTTTATTGACTGGTTTTTATTTTAATAAAAGATGGTAATAAAATACTTAAGACACAAAAACTATTTAGCACCGGTAGTTCCATTTTTCATGAAGCCTTGGATAATAGATCGTGGGTAGTTTCAAATTTCTCATTAATTGACCGAACCAAAAGTCATTAATTGTGCAATATCTTTTATATCGCAGCTCTCGTCTAAAGCTATGGCACAGTATGGTTTATTTGTATTTGCTAAGTTTTCTGACAGCTGATCATTTAAATTATCATTGATTTACTCAATTCTTCGCGTAACAGTTTGTCTAAACAGGGACTTACTTTCAAGTTTTGAAAGTTTTGTTGTGGACACAGAAATTTAAAAACACCTACCATACAACTTTTTATAAAATCACCATCTGAAAATGGTTTACCGTGTTTCGCAATATTGTAAAAAACAAAAAAGC
The DNA here is from genome assembly GCA_963682025.1 of Cordilura impudica. NCBI lineage: Eukaryota > Metazoa > Arthropoda > Insecta > Diptera > Scathophagidae > Cordilura > Cordilura impudica. The sequence goes on along the minus strand of OY821521.1, from coordinate 11,044,159 downwards.
TAGCTTTTGTAGCTGCTTCTTGCAGTTTGTCGTGCCGTGTGAAAATATTTTGCATGAGCTTTACGCCCTTCATCACTCAGATTTGGAGAATAGTTTGGTTGTACACTTTCGAAACGTCTTTTTAAATTATACTCTTTTATAACTTCAACCGTTGCTCGACAAATTAGGCATATTGCTTTATTTCTAAACACCGTGGAAAATTATTTCCATTTCCAAACTTCATTGAATACACGACACTCGCTCTTGACTTTTCTTTTACTCCTTTCTTCGCACTATGCACATGTTTCCCTTTTTAATTTTATTTCAAAAATTTTAACTAATGGATAGGCGAAGAAAATTGGATAGTGAATTTTAAGTTATTTTCTTTTAGTTTTTAATTTTTATACTCTTTTTGTTCCAAGTTTCAAAATTTTATATATTCTCTTTTTCTTATTGCATTCCAATTTCTAAGTTCCGAAATTTGAATTTCACTTTTTTCTAAATTTATTTTTCTTTTAGTTCCAAGTTTTTTTTTTTCTTTTTGTTCCCTAAGTTTCAGTTTCAAGTTCAATATTGATGCAAATCAAAAAACACCTCTCAATGATTCTATTGCTAACATTAGGGATTTTTAAAATTTACTAGTATAGCCCTGCACTCGAAATTCGAGTGCAAATTCTAAGAAATATTAATTTTTCATTCAATTTTTGTCTTCCAATGTTTTTTTAATCTATATATATAAAAAAATTTATGAATATTTAAATGATCCTAAAGGTATGTTAATTAATTTTAGCAATTCACAATAAAACCAAAGCGTCTGATATATAATTTAAATCATTCGCATTAACAGGGTGTAACAAATGATTATAAATATTTTATTTTATTTTATTTAATTTAATATATTTTTAAACATAAATTTTATCATTCTCAGCTTCTCCTCCATATGAACTATAACTAAGCCAATTTGCGTACTCCTCCGTGTCCGCATATTGCTTAAAAAGGGAACTAAAAATTTACCTTCACGTATTAATATATAGATTTTTTTTCGGTTTTCTAAAATAAAAAAAAACATCATATTTATAATTTTTATTAACTAAGCGGCCCATATAAATTATGTTATTTATTGTACACAACGGGCCATACAGAATATGATGAGGGCCGTAGTTTGGCCATGGCTGGTATATATCGATACAATTTAGTGTATGTGTGTGTACTATACTCACTACTTACTTGTCCAAAAATTAATCCTGTGCGACTATTTTTAATCATAGTCCCCATATAAAGCTGATTCCCGATCTTCAGTGAAATATTGTATAAATTGTTTTTAAATTTCGTTTGAGAAAAGTGAGTGACTTGACTGAATGTGGTCATCTTCAGTCCATTTTTGAACTACTTGTCATTTACAAATATCATCAGATATGAAAAATTTGGTTTATGCTTATTTTGTATATTCAGTTATTGCCTCAGCAAACTTTGATCGAAGAAACTCTCTCATAACGGTATGATTCTCAGAATTAAAAAAATTAAATAATAAACAAAACGTTATTTCAATTTTATGATTTCGGTAGCAAACTAATAAACGCCTATAAATGTGCCTGGACGCTGGATTGCTCTTCTTGTTCCTTTATGATACCTAGTCAATTCACAGTCAATTAAAGGGCAAAATAGAAAGTGCACTTTTTTATTGATGTGTGTTTTTCCGTTTGCTACTTCTAACGGATGATTTTTTTTTACAGAAATTCCACGCACATTTTTTAAGAATCGGATTGTTTTCCAAAGGTAATTACAAAAATTGTGAATCGTTTTCAAGTTATTCCAATCCAATATATGTGGAAGTGCCTTAAGTTTGGACATAACGGTATATCCTGAAAAGTCGAGCTGATAGAAAGAAACCAAGTGCAGATTTGAAATCTGCGACCTCAAATTAGTAAAAAATTTAAATAAAGTTCCAGTCAACCCCAAAAAGTGCAATTTTGTTCCCTTGTGTAATAGAATCGTTCACAAATACACCAAATGAGTCGTTTTATGCAACCAGACGCCGACGAAATCTTGCTCTTATTAAATAGATTTTTATTATTATTTTTAACGTTTATTTTAACAAAATTTTTTATTATAGTTGAACTAGAAACTTATTACTATACACTGTCCCATAATCGAGCTCTCTAGTGTATTTCATAAAAACATAAAAGATATATACATTATATACCTACAATTTTTTAAACTAATTACGATTTTTATACAAATGATAATTAATGATAATTTCGATGTAAAGAAAATTTTTCAAAAACTTCACCTTTTTAAGCAAATAAGATAAAAGAAATCGTCAAGAATTAAAAACAAAAAAAAAGAAGAAATTCCGGTACCTAATTTAGCCACCAGTATTTACAAATATTTAAGTTTGGAAGGATATTCTTATCGCCACGAAAAATACTGTTATCATATCTCTTATTTTCAACTGTAAGTTGATTGTTAGTGATACCTTTTATATTGGCCCTTCTATAAATATGAAAAAGTATAGGGACGCCAGTTTCATTTTGTATAAAACCTTTTCTATGCAGATATTCGAAGGCCTCAGGTGGTATGTAGCCATTTCGAGACGTTGCAGTTATATAATCATCATTGACATAATTAAATTGTTTTCATAGCAGCTTTTTCTAATGTGTCTTATTAAATTGAGAAAAGCAAGCGGCTCTTTAGATATGATCAAAATTATGAACTAATCAGAGGACCGGTCAATTTTTACAATTTATGTATACCTCCGTGAAAATAATATCATTCCAGAACTCCTTTGGTTAAGATTGGTACTCTCGGGGAAACTTCAGCCGTTTGCGTCTATTTAGTTGCAATATCAATCGGCAAGATATTGCACCTAATTTCAAGCTCATTGTTATTTTTTTGGGCCGATCTATTTTCTATTAATAGATTTCACTTTTCATCTGTAGCAGTCAGTTTCTTATTGGACTATGTTTTGACCTTATTTAATATTCGATTGTTTTCTTTCTATTATGTACTGAGTAGTGCTGTGGATCCTGTTCAGTATTATTCTCCTTTTTTTTTAATATTTTTATTAAATATTCAAATATTTTGCAATATCGGTTTTTTTAAACCATATTTGGCGTTGAAATGTTTTTTTTTTGTTATTTTATGTGACACTCTCTGTAGCATTTCGTATACCAATTCAATGAATTTAGCCATATAAGAAAACATGGTACCCATTTGGGGGACAGCTTTCTCAAATACGAACTGTCATTTAAAATCGAAATCACAGAGCCATATAACATAATTATGGTATCAACAATATCGTACACTTTCACTCTCTGATCGACCTGATCACAATTGGCCGTCCAGAACGAAAGTCAGTACACCATTAAAGTTGTTTATAAAGAGTTCCCATAATACTTATCAAGCTTTTCCATTGTTTGAGTAATGGGTTTTTCCCCGAAAAATAATGTTTTATGGGCACTCGAAATTTTTGCAAAAACGAATAGCTGTGGAACATAAACTTAATGACGCACTTGCTCAAAATTAAAAAAATAATTTTTTAACAGGTGATCGCTGTTAATTTTTAATTAACTACAAAGAAATTCAATTCAACGCCTGAATTGGAGGCTATTATCTTATAGCGAACTTAATGGAATACCTCCAATGATTTTAATATTATATATATGGTTGTAGTTGTCTAATGGCATTCAAAATCGCAACTACTTATAAGGACTGCAAAACAAAATAAGGAATCGTTATTCATTTCAACAATTAGATAAGTGCAATTAAAAGCCTAAACTTCGTATGAATAGCCTAAATAATATTTAACAATTAGATTGTTATAAGATCTAATATCGGCTACAAAAAAACCTTTTTAATCTTAACTCCTTATATTTTTAGCTTCTTGAACAAAAAAGGGATCAGGACCTATAAGTAGACTTTTGAGATTTTTGGTCGGTGTCAATAATATAATTTTGTTTCCCTACAACCCTATGATGTTTAATTCAAAACCTATCAATAAAAAAATATCAATTGAAAAAGTAATTTCCCCTTATAATGTTGTCTTAAATTTTTTGTCATTACTAAAAATTAAAACATCCACTCGCGATCGGAAAAAAACCAAATTAAGTCATAAACAACATATAAAATTTTTATGTTTTCTATTTTATTACTATCTTTTTATTTTTATTTTTTATTTTAATTATTATCTTTTTTTTTATTGCTAATGAATTATTTTAGATTTTTTTAATAAATTTGGTTGAAAAAATTGTTGTCGTTATTATAGGGGTGTTTCAGAATTTTCCGATCGCGAGTGGATAATGTTTAAATTTTTAGATGTACGCGTTCAAAAACATGTTCTGTTTTTTTTAGCAGTACACGTGCAAGAAAACGAACTTAAAATAAAGCTACACTCGTATCTGGGTGGTTTATGTGTGTTCGAAACAAAAAATACGTGATAGTAAAATGTTCGTGTAGATAACGAAATACTAAAACGAAACACAGTCATGATTGTGTTCGGCACCGTACAAAATTTAGAAACACACATAATTGGTATGTGTTTGCTTACAATAGAACAAGAACAGCGTCGTGAAGGTGTTTCAATAAAATGTTTGGCGATGTTTCACCACAATAAAGCCGAGTACACCACTTCACACTATAGACAAAGGAACAGTCAGAATGGAAGAATCGTGTCCAAAGAAGGCGAAAACAGTTCCATCTGCTGAAAGATTATGGCGCATTTTTTTTTTTAAATTTATTTTTGACGATTAATTTCAAAAAGAAAAAAAATCAACGGCGAGTATTTTGCTAACTTATTGCATTTGGAGAAAAGGAAAGTGTTGTTTCATGAGAACAGTGCGCTAGTTTACACATCCACTATTGCGATGCCCACAATCAATGAATTAAAGTTCGAATTTCTTCATCATGCACCTTATTCGCCAGACTTAGCTCCCTATGATTATTTTCTATTTCCAAACTCGGTGCTAAGAGCTTTACCAACAATGAAGAGGTGAAGTCTGCGATTGATGGTTATTTTAGGGAGCTAGACAGGGTATCGAAGCTTGAGAATATCGCTGGGAAAAGTGTATCGAGTTAAACGGAGATTATGTTGAGAAATAAAGAAAATTGTTTCCAAATTTTTTGTATTTTCTCCGTAAGCAGGTCGGGTTATTATGAGACCGTCTCGTAACATACAAAGTATTACCCTAATACTAATACTTATGTTGTTTTGTTTATATATCTGCGGTCACAAGCAATAACCGCCTAACTCGAAAATCATGCTTTCGAGAAAAACAGCTTTTTATATAAATGTAATGGGGCTTCATTACGACTTAGGTCAGAATATTTGTATTAATATCTTTTTAAAAAGCAGTGTTAGAGAAATGGGGATTTTACGTAAATATTAAGATTTTTTAGTAGAATATGATAGCATAACTAAATAACTCAAATCGGCGAAAATCATTCTTTCGAGAAAAATAAATGTTTATATATATGTAATGGGGCTTCATTACGACTTAGGTCAGTATGTTTTCATTAATAACTTTTTAAATAACAGTGTTAGAAAAATGGGGATTTCACATAATATAAAGCATTGTTAGTAGAATATGATAGCATACATAACTCAAATCGTTCTTAAGTCGACTTAGGCGGTTATCGCTTGTGACCACAGATATTAAGAATATCATTTGAAATTTTTTAAATTCAAAAGGAATTTTTGAATTTCAAAGCGAATATTTATACCCCACTAGCAGATTCCAGCCCTCGAAATTCGAGTGCAAATTCTAGGAAATTTTATTTTTTCATTAAATGAAGACCCTAAAGGTATGCTAATCAATTATAGACAATTCGCATATCAACACAAAAAAACAAACTCATTTTTATTACAAACACATTAACAAATTTAATAAACACACACATAGCATTGTATAATTTTATGTAGGTGTTAGTAGCAACTTTAAATGCAATTTACTCAAAATAAAGGGAAAAATTTAAAAATCTGTAAATCTGGAAAATACCTAAAAAGATATACCTTTCAAATAATATACGTTTCGTCAAAATTGGTATAAAACGGTAGAACAAAACATTGGTCACAAGGAATCGCCTAGAATGACTTTGTGCTGATGTTTGTAGCTACCTAAAATATTTGTCCAAGACCCATGTTTTATTATACCAATTGACTCATAAACACTTTCTGAGTCGATTTAGCGATGTCCGTCTGTCCGTCAGATATTGTAATCAAGCTACAGGTCACAAATATGAATATATTTGAATGAAATTTAGTATGTAAGCTTCTACCAACCATATGATGAACACTATTGAAATTGATGAATATCTGTTCATGTTCACACCTAATCCCCATACAATTGACCCCTATAAGATTGACTTAAATTTACATAATATCCAAATTATCATATAAATCTCGGTCAAATTGGGTTTGTGTACCAGTAGTCCAAAACCCTATAGGACAATTTTTAGTCATAGCCCCCATATGAAGCTGATTCCCGATCTTCACTTAATCTATCAAAAAAACAAAAAATATTGCACAGATTTTTCTTAAATTTAGTTTGTGTATGTTTTTGAAAAAAATAAGTGACCAGTCCATTTTTCGACCTAATTCCCATATAAATATAGCATCCGATATGAAGTTTTTCATATCCGAAGGCAAAGAAGTAAATAACAATGCCACTCATATTTGGTTCATTTTCTTATTTTCAATATCTAATTATTTGGACCTAAGAGATAGGGCCTCTAAACGCATGGTAAAGGGCATCGTATAGTCTGTCTATACCGTCCATAATTTTCTTATTTGTTTTAATTTCAATTGCTATTTTATATACCTTATACTAGTATGTGGACAGGTTACAATAAGTACCAATCATATCTAACTCAGATTCACCTTTTATTATACCAATCGACTCAGAACTATTTTCTGAATCGATTTAGCGATGGCTGTCCGTACGTCTGTCTAATATAATATGAAAATGTTTTTTATATAAGCTTTTCTCGGCCGTAGCATGAACGCCATAGAAATAGGTATAAATCGGTTCATGTTCAGGACTATTTATTGTCCGCATACAAATGACCCCTATGATATCCACATAAATAGAACTAAGATCCAAGTAATGAAATAGATTTCGGTCAAATATGGTTATTGTGTATTTATTGTGTGTTTACTACTTTACCAAAGATGCTCATGATCAGTCCATTTTTCGGCCTAGTCCCCTTATAAATATGGCATCCGATATGAACATTTTCATGTCGTCAGGCAATAAATTTATAAAAATTCCACTCAAATTTTGATTATCCTTGTTTTCTATTTCCAATTAGTTGGACCCGCGACCCTTTCTCTAAACTCAGAATATAAGGTCTAGATTGACCATAATTTTCTTACTTGTTTTAATTACAATTGAAATTTTTTGAACTACAATTGAAATAGTTGTAGTGTCTACACTACTCTATTTAATTTTAAAATGTTGCTATTATTGTTATTATACTCATAAATGACATGATGACATGCAAAATCTATTGGTAAATTTTAAGGATTCTTGGTCAGTTTTATTTCAGAATTATTTCACTCACTACACAAATATGGTTTTAATTGTAATTATTAAATGCTTAAATCTTAGATGGCGTGATGACATGCATTTTTTGTATGAACTTGGCATACAAATGAGCGGATTTCTATATATTAACTTTAAATCTTTATCAACAATATGCAATACCCGGTGGAAATCACGAGCAAAATTAGCCATATTAGCATTCATTCTTCCCTTTTCGCAAATATATTTGTGATGCATGTGGTATGACTTTTGGTTTTCCGATCATTGTTTCACTTTGAAATAATTCACGTACAACCTTCCAGAAGGCTAAAAAAATGTTTTCTGAAACACTGGGTAACAGCACCATCTGCAATACCTAATCAGCAGCTCAGCAACATATGAGCCTTAACTTAAAAAAAATTTTCTTAAAACATGTAAATTATATTGGTAATTTTTGTTTTTAAAGCTCTCGGTTTGAAAAACGATTTTTTACTATTAGAACAATATAGCCCATAAGGTTGTGACCTGTAATGTAGAATCTGAGTAAAAAACTTTTTATCGAAAGTTCTTAGAATGGTTGAGTATTATATGTAATAAATAAGATCTCTGAATCTAAGTTTTTTTTTAATGACACACTTACAAAATCTCTAATTATACGACAGTTTAATATTTTTAAATTTAATATATTAGTTTAAAATATTTAACATGCAACTCGCTGTTAAAACACACATTACCCGCAAAAAGCAGTATTTGGTACTTAGCACTCGATATTATAATGCCCTATTAACAAACTGCATATATGTTTATGGGGGTACAGTGTGAGTCATAAATATACATTACGTTTTTCGTGAGATTTTCAATAATGTAAAGTTAATGTAGTCAAAAAGTTACGTTAAAAATCAATAACGTTCAATCATGATCAAAACAAACAAATTTTTTATATATACCTCTTCAAAATCGACCTTTATCAAAAAATTCGGATAAAGTTATGGTCTGGTTTAAAATTTAATTCAATGTATTTAATTTCCCATCGCACATATTAAAAAACAAATGTGTTATTATTTAACTTGAAAACGACCTACACCGATTATAAAATTTTAAGTTTTCAAATTTGTGATCGTCTTCTTTTCTGACAAAAAATGCGCATTTTATTTACATTTTTTTCAAAAAGAGTTTTTTTTTATATTCTAAATAAAATGAAACCCTGGGGGGTTATTATGTAATTCGATTCGAAATAAAAAACGTACGAATTCGGTCAAATTATATTTTGTAATACAATTTTCGAAAATTTATTTAAGAACCTACGGAAATATTTTTCGAACCGGCTACTTTTTTTCCCCTTACGAAAAGTAAAAAAAGTCTTAAAATGTAAGTATATTATAAATAAATATATGAAAAAGTGTTTAATAAATAATTAAAAATTCGAATAATATTTTTATTTTATTTTTACGTTGCTAAATTCTTAAAGGAGTGGACCACATAAAAAATTAATGCAAAACAAAGACACTATGAAATAATGGTGGATTTTATGATAACACATCCCGAACCTGAAGAGTTCAGAACCTGAAGAGTTGTTTGAATTTATTAAATGAATTTTTTATTTATTATAAACTTTTAAATAATAAAATAATATCACAAGTGCTGACAACATTGACGTTAAAATCAGAATGCTGCTTAGTTTTTAACCAATAAAAATTTGGCATCACTTGTTTTTACCCTTTCATACATAAATACAACTCTGTGACGCATTCGAATGAATTAGATAATACGATTTTACTTTCTAAACGGAAATTATTTTCGAAAGGTTTTTTCTTTCGAATTGAATTACGTAATAACCCCGCTGTTTTACGCATTAGTGTAAAGGTTTAAAATTTTACACTTGTAAATTGTAAAAACTGGGGCTATTGTCTTCTTGTACGTCGTAGGGTAAGATTATTAACCAATTGTAACCCTGTTTTGCAATATTCTCATCTTATGCCGTAAAAGGATGTAATTATCTCAATTATTTGAACTTTATTTTATTGTCAGGAAAGAAGACGATCACTTATCGCAATAAATTTTCTTAAATTTCAAGACATGGATTGAACATCAAAAAAGTGTTCAGTACCATATACACAACAAATATATCCGTCAAATCATGATATATCACTTCATCTGAATTGGTATTTTTTTTCGTACATCAATAAATATATTTTTTTCTTTTCTTTTTCCAATATTAACTCTTATTAATGCAACGATGCCAAATATATTAATTTTTAAAGCTCTTTACATGTGTTAATTTTTTTAAAAAAATATATTGACCATTTCTGAGTTTTTTCTTTAAATAACGACGTAACTTAAATGTTTATTAAACTAATTTGCAGCACTAACGACGTATGTCAACCTACGTTTGATCGCTGACAAATTATTTCCTCAGAAAACGACACATAGCGACATACGTTGTTATTAATAAAATAAAAAAATGCCTTATAATTTTGGATTAGTTTTCAGTGTATAACCACTTATAAAAACTTGTGTGTTTATTTCTGTTATTTTTTGTCACTATTATTCTTGATACGTTGTTATGTTCTCATCCTAAGTCCCGTTAACTTTTTGTTGACGAACAAAAAAATCCATTTTTCAAGCATTGGTGGTTGCATTGGTAGTTTTCTTTTTCAAAGAAAACAACGTTTGTCAACATAAGTTGTTTTATCTGCACACACTTTAAGTGTAATTTACATATAGTTTTTTCGTCCTTCGCTCGGATCTATTCCTCTGAAGATTTTTGACTCAAAATTTTATATAGAGTATTTATTGCCCATATCTACAGGACTGTTAAATAAAAAGTTCTAAAATCATTATATCGAGCCCATAATTTCAAATATAACGTTTTTTGGCTCCCCTGAACATTTTGATTTTATGACATACGCGGTTATTCTAGAAAACCACAGATATGACTAAGGCCAAAGCGATGTCCTTCCGTGAGTCTGCTTGTCTATCTGAGTGTCCCTGTAAACCTTGTAATCAAACTACAAGTTTGTTGATAAAATCGGTTCATGTTCAGATCTAGTCCTCATACAGATCGACTGATATTGCCATAAGATCCAAATTATCAAATAGATCTCGGTCAAATTTGGTTTGTGTATATTTAGTACACCTGTTAATCAGTATTCTACTCGATCTTCTTCAATTAAATCTAACAAAAAACAAACATAAAAATATTACAATGATTTTGTTTTTGAGAAAAAAGAAATTGCTTTAACAAATGTGGTAATGATTGCTACATTTTTGACCTAGTCGACATATAAAAATACCATCATACCAAATTGAACTTTTTATATTTGCAGGCCACTCAAATTTGCTTTATGTTAATTTTCTATGCACTCAAAATATCAAAATTATCTGAAAACGTATATTAATTGCATTTTGATTACACTGTATAACATTCTTCGGACTGTTAAACAGTGTAATTAACCTTTAAATTCTAAAGCCATTTATGTACAAAGTTAATTGCATTTCTTTTTTGAATATTATAATTTTTTTATTTATTGAAAATATATGCAGTATCTAGCATTCGTATTATTTATAATGCACTTGCTGCTGCGTTTGTTGAACTCTGATCAACAATCTTTCAAACACTAAGTGTGTTAAAACAGCTGATGTGTGTCAAACTAAGCAAAACAAAATATATAAATTACTTTTAAGTGCAAACAAATATTTTTTACTTTGCGGATCTTTTAAACATTTTTTTTTACATAATTTTCAAATTAAAAAAATTTTGTCGTAAACTTAACTCTTGTGAATATAAATTTAAAAAAATAAGGAGTGAAATCACACAAATTGAAATGTAAACAGAGTTGATTTTCACTATATCAGGTGGCATTAATGCAAAAAATATGGTGGCATTACAAATTTCAGAGTTGTTTTTCAAGCTATTAGATGACAACAAAAAATTGATTATAAATAAACTATGTGCTCACTAAGAACTAAGGCTAAACGGTTGATTAGTAAGAACCTCGTTGAGCGCGACATGTAAACACCTGCTAACTTTTAATTATTGTTTTTATAAAAACAATGATGGTTTTTTAATAGAAATAATTAATTTCTATCTGAAAAATGCGTTACACTAACAATCCGCAAATTGATTTTTATACAAAAACAAATGACTCACAAAGCGCTAAAAATATCTATCAAATCGATTTTATTTATTATTCCTTTTTTTTTAATAACGAAAGCAAAAATATTACAATGTTTATAAACATTTGTTGTAGCAACATGTTGTATATGTCATTTAAATTTATATACATAATTTGAATTGAAATAAAATTGTATTTGTACAAACATTTTAAGAAAAATCAATTAAAAAATTAATAAGAATATTTTTTTGGAATTCAAATTATGGAAAATATGCAAAATGGAAAATACAGTTTAAACAAACATATCGCGTAGTTTAAGTAGGGTTCAAGTACATTAATTTGTTTAGAATAACTATTGAAAAAGCTAAAATAAATATTTCTTCGAAAAACAACTCAATTTTCATTTGTACTGAAAACTATTTGCTGGTACTACAAACTTTTAACGTAAAAATGACATGATTGTATCCAATTATGACCTCAACAAAGTTGGATCTAATATCTTTTCTCGAAACTCATGGTATAGGGTATCGCATAGTCGGTCTAAACCGACTGTAATTTCCTTACTTGTAAGTTCTAATTTCTTTATTTATTTTATTATTTACAACAAGTAAGAAAATTATAGTCGGTCTAAACGACTTTACGATACCCTATACCATGAGTTTAGAGAATGGGACTTACATATAACTGTATATTAAAGTCCTAACTGGATATAAAAATACGCAATAACCAAATTTGAGTGGCATAATCATACTCTGCCATATTGATATTAATTATTGTAATTATCATTACTAGCAGATTCTAGGAATTCTAGGAAATTTTATTTTTTCATTTACTAAAGACCCTAAAGGTATGCTTCACAATTCAACTCATTTTAAATTAAGAAAACAAACTCAACACAACAACACAAACCCATTAAAAATTTAACAAACACACACATAGCACTGCATAATTTTATGAATATGTTAGTAGCAGCTTTAAACGATCATAACTCAAAAAAAATATTCCAAACGATGAAAATCTGTAAATCTGGGTAACAGCTAAAAAGACATACCTTTCAAATGATGAATTTTTTGTCAAAATCGGGGTAAAACTGTGAAACTTACATCGGTCACAAGAAATCGCCTTGCCTATTAATATTATAGATAAAAAGAAATAATCCAAAAATTGCAACAAGAAAAAAATAAAAAGAGTGATATTCACCACTGTTCTTGAAACCACTATCACAAAAAAAAACTCGTAAATTAAAAAATTCTTAAATCTACGAGTTTTTTGCTGTTCTCTAATTTCAATAAGAATATTTTTTCTCGTTTTAATTCACATAGAAAAGGCTTTGTGAAATCAAAACAAATGCCCTTTTTTTCTACTAAGCAGGTCTTAAGACTAATTGATATTTAAACTCTAACATGTGTTTTATTTAACCTTGTCATTATTTTAAAAAATTAGACATTAATTTTATGATAAAAAAAGATTTTAAAAAACGTCTACATTTTGCGCTGATTTAAAAAAAAAAAACTCGTAATAAGTGGTCGATGTTAATAAAACACACTTTTTGCGATGATGCTGTTCTATAACTATAATAAAAACTTTTTATTTACACAATCTATTTTCCATTATAATTTTTTCAATTATAACATAGATTCTTTATGCACTAATTATTGCAAATAAAGGAATTAAAAAAAAAAATTTCATCAAAGCACATATATTTATTTTTTTGCATATGTTCGAAACAGTAGTGATGCCAGTCAAATCCAATTTATTTGAATATCGAAATTTTTTTTGGTGATGCCTAACTTTTTAAAAATAAATGAATGAAATTGAAGAACAAAAACAATTAAATGAACAAATAAGTTGTTATTTTAAAAGAAAATATTTTTCTTTATACTTTTTCTATAAACTTAAGGAAAAAAACATGCACAAAATACTTAAAAGTTTTGTGTGAAACTGAATAAAGAACCATATGGCACCTCGGTTTCTCGATAACATATGTTCTTAACTCAAACATATGGTTCTTAACTCAAACATATGTTTCCATTAAATAAATAAAAAAAAGTGGTTTCAAGAAACCCAAAATTTCATGTGATTTTATATTCATTCTTATTCAAATAACAACGTTTCAAGAACAGGGCTGATTGTTTAATTTGTTGCCTAAAATTTGAAAAGTTCATAGTAGATGCTATTCTTATACAGGGACTAGGTTGAAAAAAATACCATATTTAATTTAGTAAAATTATAGAAAGTGATACTGAGTAGATCGGTGTAATAAAAAGTGGATATAGGTCAGATATATTTGCTGGTTACATACATTAGTACAAACTCATTATACCCTGACCACTGAATGGTATAGGGCATAGAAAGATAACGATAATAAGATAAGATAGTTTAATTTTATAACTATGAATTAACTATTATAGTTATTAGTTGTTCTTCTTTAATTTTATTTATTTTTGTTTAATCCCTTTTTTTTAATGTAACTTTTAAAACGTCAAATTTAGTGTCAAATTAAAAGTAGGTGTCAGAAATATGACAAATGCAATGAAATGCAAATGGAGATTCCAATTTGTTTAGGAAATCTTGAGATTTTAGTGAGGTTTTCATCGCAAGTTATTTTTTTTTTTATTTCTAATGAAAACGTACGAAAATAGCTGATTGTTTTTTTTCTGAATTTTCTTAATTGAATAAGTTTTAAGTTATATAAATCAGGGATATACATATAACAGACGGATGGTGGCATAGATGGACAGACAAATCAATTAATTTTTTATATTCGTACACCAAGAAAGTTTTTGACTATGAAACATTATAGGCCACCTTTATAGTCAAATAATATTAACTACACCAACAAAGTTGTACTTATCTATATGCAAGATTATTATTATTATTATTTTTTTTTTAATTCATTATAAAATGATTTAAAAACTCAAATTAGATAGCTCATTATATTTTATAAAAAATAATTTGACCACTCTTAATGCTTTCAGGGTTATAAATAGGTTAGAATTAGCCATTAGATAATATTGTAATTCAACTATCAAAGAAAGTCTGAAAATAATCATACTACATAAAAAACGAGATTCTTTTGACATTCACTGTATGAATATTTGCATTCATATTTCATTGTTATTGGCTGTCACATTATAATTGCCCACTAAGGTAATTCTATTGATTTACATTTCAAACAATAACTGCCACTGTCATGGACAATTTGGACAGAACTTGTTTAAACAATTTTGTAATATTTTGTAATAATATTTTTAAAAAAATTCTTTGCCAAAAGGTAAAAAATTAATAAAATTTTCTTCTTAGAATGATTTTTTTTCTTGTGTTTCCAAAATAGAATTTACTTAATACATATGTATAATTTGAAAATTTTCACATCAAACTCTGCCACAATTTGTTGGGTTTTTGTTTTTTAATTTTCAATTTTTCATTTTCTTTTTTTTTTTTTGTTGTTGTTGTTTGGTTGTTTTTAAAGCCATGTATCTATTAAATAAATTCCATTAAATTTTGTTTGGATTAAAAATACAAATTTTGAGTAAAATACATGATATTTTTCGGAAAATTTTCATGAAGCCGTTAAAGTCACTTCACCGAGAATAATATAAACTGACTAAAATCATTTTAATCGAAAACAACATCTTGTTGTTCCACACCAATTTTATTTGTATATTTTGTTTTTTAATATTTTTTTTTTTTATATATACATATATATTCACTCAATATTTTATTTTCGTATCTTACAAATGTATATTTTGTATGGCTACTGAGTGAGTGGTCATTGGTAAAAAGTTTAAAAAACAAATTGAATCGAATTTCCATTTGAAATTTATTTTTTTTATGTCTTCAAACTTACAGCAAATGCAGCATAGTAAACTAAAATATATATCAGATATCCAAAACCGATTCCAAAGATAAATAGTTTTTTTGGAGAGCACATTTTTATTTTACTAATAATAAAAATAATAAATTAATAATACTACCGGTATATATTTCCGTTTATGCACTTATCACCAACAGAGCAAGAAACTTTATGGTAAGCTATTAACAACAGAGTTTGATATGATTAGTTAAAAGCTTTTAATCAATCGAAACACTCATGCTCCATTTTACCATAGATATTATATAAAAAAAATTATATCAATGGAAATAACTAATTTTCTTTAATACAAACTGATGTTGTCTTTTGTTTTACATAATCTTCTTTAAAATTTGTTTATAAAAAAAATCACCTTGAATATCCAATAAACAGTTTTACAATCGATCGACTTTGAACAAAATAATCTACATTATCTTTACTTTACATGGTCTTTATAGAATTTTACTATTGTGTTTTTTTTTTTTTATTTTTTGGCAGGGTCAGCCATAGGGTTGAGCCAGTAAGGCCATGGCTCGGGGAGCCTGGCTGATTTGAGCGCCATATAAAAAGAAATTAAATCAATCAAATTAATATGTAAAAGAAATTGCTAAATAGTGATGAAATATGCAAAAAAATATATTCTTTTTTTTCGTTATTTAAAAGAAATTCATATTTATCACATAGTAGGCTTTGCATTTTACAATATTTGAAATTTGTTTTGGAATTCAAAGAATGATAACTAAACAAATAATGATTGTGGCGTATGGGAGCTAGTTTTTCAAAACAACAAAATTCATATTTGTGGCATAGTAGGCATAGTAAGCATCTTAACTTCCGTTTTTCTACACTGTTGGGTTCTTTAACCCAATCATTAATAACTAGCAGAACTAGCTCGAAATTCGAGTGCAATTTCTAGGCAACTTTATTTCTCAACTTAGTCAATTCACAAACCAACACTTTTTTTGGTTTATTATTATTATGAATGAAGATGACAAACTCATTAACAAATTTAATAAACACACACATAGGACTATGTCATGCACATAGGATATGTATGTGCTAGTGCAACTTTAAATGCAATTTACTCAAAATAAAGGAACAAACTTAAAAATCTGTAAATCTGGTGAACAGCTAAAAAGAAATACCTTTCAAATAATATACATTTGGTCAAAATCGGGATAAAACGGTAGAACAAAACATCGGTAACAAGAAATCGCCTAGCCTATTAATATTATATATGCCTCCAAAAAAACTAAGTGCCTACCAAGATAGAAAAAGGAAAGCAAATCAGGAAAACCAAATAGAAAAATGTCAGAAAATTTCTTGTTTTTACACTCTTTCTTTTAACTCATACTCTCTGTCTGCAATTGATCTGAAACTAGGCCCATAGTCTTGTTGTGACTATAGATTAATTTTGGGGTAGTCATGCACAGTCGCGGAGTGATTTAAAACCCATTTCATCTCATCCGATCGATCTGAAACTTGGTCGATAGACTTGCTGTGAAAAAAGATTACTTTGACATAGTCATGCACAGTCAGGCATAGTCACGCACAGCCACGGAGAGATTAAAACCTCATTTTTCCTCATCCGATCGATCTGAAACTTTGCCCATAGACTTGTTGTGGCCAAAGATAAATTATAAGACAGTCACGCACAGTCACGGACTGATTAAAACCCCATTTCCCTTCATTCGATCGATCTGAAACTTTGTCCATAGCCTTGTTGTGGCCAAAGATAAATTCTAAGATAGTCGCACACAGTCACAGAGTGGTTTAAACCCCACTTGCCCTCATCCAATCAATCTAAAACTTGGTCCATCGAGTTGTTGTGACCAAAGATTAATTTTAAAATAGTCATGCAAAGTCACGCACAGTCACGGAGAGATTCAAAAGCCATTTCCCCTCATCCAATCGATCTGAAACTTGGTTCGGTACACTTGTTGTGAAAAACAGATTAACTTGGCCTGAATCACGCACACTCACGTATAGTCATGCACAGTCACGGAGAGATTAAAACCCATTTCCCCTTATCCAATCGATTTGAAACTCAATGTGATTCATTTATATTTAATAGCAATAAAACCATAAAAAAAAATATAAAATGTACAATGCACTGAAAACATAATAGTGCATTTACATCTAAGGAAAATCTAGTAGATTTTAGTTGAAATCTATTTCAAAATCTATACCGTTTACATCTAACTTTTTTGACATTTTGTGAGATTTTGTTTCTACAACAAAAAACTGCTGATTAAAATAAAACATATAAACTTGAAATACCAAAAATAAACAAAACAATAGGAAAATGGAAAATTATAAAAAGGAACCGATTTTATTACTATATTTTGCATCGAGAATGAAAAAAGCACAAGCTGAAATAGAAATTTTGCGAAAAAAAAACATCAGCATTTGTTAAATGTATTGTTTGAACAACAAAAAAAAAAAATTCATTTTGCACACTTATTATATGGCTGATTGGAATGGGCACATATAAGTATAGAAAAATTAGAACTTTTCAATTACTAATGCCTGGTTTTCATTATGTCATTTTCAATGGCAATTGTTGTCAATTATTGTCAGTTGGATGAAAACGGGGTTTAATGTCTTGTCATTTACAATCCCTGTCAACATTTGACATCTAAAATGAAATTGCCAGCATGTTGGCAATTTGTTTGTGTTTGACAGCCAGATTTTTTGTTCGTTTATAAGATGTAATGCAAACGTAATGAATAGAAAATTACGAGATGTCAGTTGGGCCAATTGTTTGTTGTCAGTTTATATGACATAGTGAAAACCAGGCATAAGTATTTTTTATTATAGATTCGTCATTTTTATTAATAATTAATATTTAATTTCCTTTTTATTTAACTTGTTTGCTTTTGTTTTTGTTTTTAAATGTCAGTTTTTCAGTCACTGCGTTGTAATTTTCTACTACAATATTAGAAAAAAACACAGTAGTATCATTTGGTAGTGCCCAAGTTTGGCAAGATTTTGTGAAATTTTGCTAAAATCTAGTAACTAGATAGATTTTGTTTTTTAAGGAAAATCAAGTAAAAATGAGCTAGATTGTGCTGGAAATCTCGTACGGGTATATACAGGGTGCGGCTAAAGTTACTATATGATGTAAAACAATTGTAACTTCTTTGCTTGCGAGTATTTAACTTTTTCTTTTTTCCTATTTCAGAAATTAAACTTGGGAGAATATTTAAAAATGGAACGCTATACAATTGCGCAAAGAACTAAGATTGTTTTTCTATTCATTGAAAATCATCGTTCGATAATTAATACTCAACGTGCATACAGAAGATTTTATGGTGTAAGAACTGCTCCAACGTGTCCAACCATTCGTTCGTTGGTGAATAATTTTGCTGAATATGGGACTGTCGGAGATTCAAGACGTACGGGCAGACCTCGAACTGGCAGATCGGCCGAAAATATTGATGCTGTGCGACAGAGCGTCTAAGAAAATCCGCAGACATCAACGAGAAGACGATCTTCCCAGTTGCAGCTTTCTGACCGCACTCTTTGGCGAATTTTAAAACACGATTTGCACCTCTTCCCTTACAAAATCCAAGTAGTCCAAAAAGTAAATCCTGAGGCTCATACAGCCCGTGCAACGATGGACTTATTAAGACAACAATTTCCAAATCGGATAATTTCTAAAAACGGCGATTTGAGATGGCCACCACGATCGCCAGATTTGACTGCACCGGATTTTTTCTTGTGGGGCTATCTCAAAGACAAAGTTTATGTGAATAAGCCCAAAACCTTGCAGCAACTAAAGGACAACATTCAAGAAGAAATTGATCGTATACCACAAGAAACACTCAACAAAGTTATGGAAAATGCCATAAAAAGAGCACATTTTTGCGTTAGAGAAAACGGTTCTCATTTAACTGATATTATTTTTCATAATTAATGTAAAAAAATAACATAAAATAAACTTTCTTTTTATCATAAATTTTTTTGTTTTTTTCATTCCATTCAATAGTTATTTAAAAAACAAATCATATAGTTACTTTAGCCGCACCCTGTACTAGATTTTGCTTAGATGTAAACTTCATGTAAGATGTAAGACTTCAAAATTTTATGCATAAGGAAAGAGAGAGTTTTAATAAAAACTTTGTTTTTATGGCTTAGATTATTTTATATCTTCAAATGTTGATCGTCATCGAAGATTTAGAACCGGAAAATGAGCTCCACCATATTGAGACAGAATCTACCTACACAAGTTCAGATGTAATAAGTTCATCCAAATCATTGGACGTTGATGATTACTGCTGGAATCAGAAGATAATGTGCCTGACATTGATGACACATTTGACATAAATTCTCATTTAGAAACTATAAAGTCCATAGATAAATCTTTAGATGCTGTTTCAAGTACCCAAGACTATTTGTCTGATATTGGGAATTGGCCACAAAATACCGAATATCGATTTACTTGTAAGACGTGGACCAGAGAAAATAATTAATTTTACTTTTCCATTGACTGTTCAAGAAAAGAAAAGAAGATGTCGGAAGTTTTGTTCTACATACTAATATCGAACTCTTCCTAACGGACGAAAGTGGTTGGTTTATTCAAATTCCCATGTAGGCTTTTTTCTAAGAAAGATATTGCCCTAACTGTTGATGAATTCAATGATTGGAAAAATGTATCAGTCAGATTAAAAGAGCATAAAAAACAATTGAACATTTAAAATGTATCTTAACATTGACTGACTTGGTCAGAAGATTGAATGAAGGAAAATCTATCGATTCAGCAAATAAAAAACTCATGACTCAAAATGCAATAAATACGTTAGCGCAAGGTATTGCAGATGTTATTTGAAATTATTAAGTTACACGGGTCACAGAACCTTGCTTTGAGAGGAACTTCCGATAAGTTATATGAAGATAACATTGGAAATTCCTTAAAAATTGTGGAGCTTATAGCTAAATTCGACCCAATCTTGAAAGAACACGTACGTTAAATCAAGAATTAATTTGTGCAGTCAAAGAGAAAATTACAAAATTAATAAAACTGGATAAATATTATTCAATAACCGTTGTCATTAACTGTCCGAGTGGTCTGTCCAAAAAGTGATGAAAAACACATTGATGTGTATGAGCATTTTTTAAGTTTTATTGAAATTGATAATACCTCTGGAGCTGGAACTAACGATAAGATCATAGTATTAGAGTCATATAACTTGTCAGTGGTCGATATGAGAGGTCAAAGTTGCGATAACGGCTCCAATATGCGCGGACGACGAGAACCTTTTGTTCCTTGCAGTGCACATACCCTAAATTTACTGGTAAAGGTTTATGCGAGCTGTTGTGTTGAAGGTATAACTTTTTGATGTGTAAACATCTATACCCTCAGCGGGGTAAAAATCTACTTCACAATATAATCGCAAAAACAGATTAAGACAAAAACTGTTTGAGGTACGATTGTATTGGTGAAAAGATTAGGAAGTGTTTGGAGATAAAATGAAGGCACGATTTCATTAGGAAGTGTTTGGAGATAAAATGAGGTAGCGAATAGCGTTATAAAAACGTTTTGAAAAATTAAAAATAGAAAATGAAAAATAAAAGAAAAAGGAAAAAAGTTTTTATAAAAGTAAAAATTAAATTATTAAATAAAAAAAACAATAATTTTTCTTTGTTTTCGTAGATAAAAAAAAATCAATACAGAGTGCATGATTTAGTCAGTGGTTAATTACCTTATTTCTTATTTTGGTATAAAGAAATTTTATATATTAAATTTTATATAAAAAAAAGAAAAACAAAAATTTTTATGTTGCATTTAAGTTTTATTTATTAAAAAAAATATAAAACTGGGAGTTTAATATATTTTTTTAATAATTCATAATTTCGGTTAAACAAAATAACTTTTTTGGCCATTCTTTTTTTGTGGTAACAAAATATTGGTCTTTGTAGAACTTTACTATTGTTTTATTTTTGCTTTTTGGTACTTCTTACACACATATTCATACCAATCTTGAACATTCTCTGGGAATTTATTCCTAACGGAATAAATTTTTCTCGAGAAAAAGTTCATCCAATTAGAAATTCTGCGGTAAAGAAAAAATAAGGAGAAGGAAAATCGAATTTTCGAAGTCAGCTGATTCGCTTACTGATAATTTATTATATTTCCTTACGCTAATTTAGACATAAAATAAATTTAATATTTTTAACAAAAAAAAAAGTAAATTAAAATGCATAGTATTGCTTTTCGGATGCTTTTGAAAAGTATTTTTATTGTAGTAGAGCAACAATTAAGAAATGAAAGGATTGCGCTATGGGTCGAACCTCATTTGTTTAATGATGGGGCTGATTAACAGTTTTCCATTTGTAATTAGAAAAATTTAGAAAAATTGTGATAGAAAATCTAAATTGTGGGCCAATGATTACTAGTATGCATACAATGAGTGACTATACAATGGAAACTTTTAACAAAATATATTTTTGACGACTTGAACGGAAAATACCAAAAAATTCGATCATAAAATGTAAAACTCTTTTATTAATATAAAAATTTTAACATCAAATAGCTTAATGTCAGAAAAAATTAAAACTTAAAAGTATACATTTTTATGGAGTTGACACAACATTAGACACCTTTCCTGTATAATAAATGAAAATGTTCGCTCTATTTTTAGTTTCAATATTTTGTTGGGAATCTTACATTGTTATATCATATACCACTATGTGGTTAGGGTATAATGACTTTGTGCTGATATTTGTAACTACCAAAAATATTTGACCTATTTGGAATATTTTATTACACCGATCGACTCGGAATCACTTTCAGAGTCGATTTAGCGATGTCCATCCGTCCGTGCGTCTGTATGTCCATGTAAACCTTGTACTCAAATTGGGTTTGTGTATGTTTATTACGTCCTTTTATCAGTAGTCCAAAAATAAACTCTATAGCACAATTCCTAGTCATAGCCCCCATATGAAGATAATGCCCGATCTTCACTTAAATCTATCAAAAAATAAAAATATTGGACAGATTTTTCTCAAATTTTGTTTGTATATGGTTTTGCAAAAAAATAAGTGACCTTACCAAATATGGTTAGGATCGGTCCAATTGTCGACCTAGTCCCCACGTAAATATAGCATCCGATATGAACTTTTTCATATCTGAACGCAACAAAATTAATAACAATGTCTCTCAAATTTGGTTTAAGCTTATTTTCTATATCTAATTAGTTGGACCTAAGAGATAGAGTCTTTAAACACATGGTACAGGGTATCGTATAGTCGGTCTAGACCGACTTACTTGTTTAGTACTGTTTCACAACGCCCAGACATGGAGTCAATTAAATTGTTGACATCTGTCTTGCTTGTTTGTGTAATTTCGTGAACGTATTTCTCGATCTACAATTTCACTTAGTTTTGCTATGGGATTAAAAAGTATATTTTACTAAATGAACTGGACCCATTCCTTGACCCGAAAACCAAACTCATGCCATAATATTGCCACCGCCAAACTTAACAGTTTTTTTGTATATTTTGGGTCTGATCTTTTTCCCTTTATTCATCGTACAAACGTTCTTCCATCAAAGCCTCTTAAACTAAACTTGGGCTCATCCGAAAATGGAACACTTTCCAATTCTGTCTTGTCCAGTTCATGTGTACTTTAGCCAAATTTATTGGTCTTTTTCCCTTTATTCGGCGTACAAACTTTCTTCCATCAAGGCCCCTTAAATTAAACTTGGTCTCTGAAAAGAGAACTGTTTCTAATTCCGTCTTGTCTAGTTCATGTGTATTTTAGCAAAATTTATGCGATGCAGACGATTTTTGTCTGATATGTTGATATCTATTCATAGGGCGATAATAAACAAGATCAGCCTCAATTATTCGTCAAGAAAGAGTTCGAGCACATATTTTTAGTTTAAGATTTTCAGGTAACGTTTTTGAACATTTTTTAAACTCTCTGACGATATTTTTTTACAACTTTTGAATTTTCTTTTCACAAAACTTTAGTCTTACCATTATTTTATAATAATAAGATTAAAACATTGAAAAATACAATTTTGTTTAAAAAACAGGTGAAACTAAAATTTTATGAATTTATTTCATACCATCTTCTATTTTCATCATTTTAATCAACTCTGGTACAAAAGTATAAAAGTTTCCATTGTTTTGGCTTCACTAAAAAAAAAATTTTTTTTCATTTATCTATTTCTATTTTGTTTATTGTTTTTTTTTAACAAATCTTTCGATATAGTATGCATAATATTAGGACTTAATATTATAATTGGCAAATTCAGAAAAAGTTTCCAATATATTGTCACACACTGTATCTACCCGTACACTAACTAGGAAAAAGCTTAATGCAACTTAAAATGCACTAAGTGCAAAATCCTCAACAGGGTCAATAAAACCTTCAATTATTTTACAAGTATGCGAGTACATGTAAGTAATATCAAGTAGATAAGCCTACTTACCTTTTTGCGCTTTTTCTAATACAAAACAATTTGAAAGAGCTTTCAGATGCAATTTTGTGCAATAGATTGATATAATTTTTACAATATTTTTTGACACAAAAAATTACTGTTTTAATTGAAAAAAAAAACAACTGCAATTCAAAAAAATATCTATTGTAATTTTAAAAAGCCAGTTTATATTTTTAAAATAAAAAATTATTTTAATTTGAAACAAACTAATTTTAATAATATTCAAAAAATATCAATTTAAACAAGTACATATATAAACAAGCTATGTCAAATTTTTGGTATTATTTAATATTTAATATTTAACTCCATAATATAAACAATGTTCGGCTCGGTTATCATGTTAATACAGATGCCGATATTTATTTTAATTTCTTGTTTAATGTTTTCTTTTTATCATAGAAAGAATTAAAGAAACTGGAAAATTGCATTGTTTTTCCATTGCTGGATCATGCGTAAACAAGGAAAGAAATCGTCTAAACTCTATAATTAATAAAACATGCAGTTATGTGAAAAATTATAAGGACACTGATGTGCAAGATCAAAATAAAATGAGAAAGTGCAATTTTTGCAAACATATCAACAATGTAGTGATGAGAAAGCTTCAAAATGTGATTGTATTCATTTTGTTGAACCATTAATCGATAAGGTTAATAATTCATAGCTAACTTTATTATCAGTTACCGCGCCTGCCATAAAAAGAAATAAAAAAATAAGTTCCATTATTAATTCACACATGTGCGTAAAACGCATATGCGTGAAAGCAGAACTTTCCAACGCATGTATTGGTTTGTAAATCGGTCAAGCAGATCTCGAGTTTTAGCGAGACCAAGGCACATCGTTTGATTTATATATATGTATATATATATATATATATATTAGAGCGACTCAAGTTATATGGAAGAGAAAAAAGTGATTTTGTTACCCCTCTGAAAATAAAGCTTGATATGTTTTATGATGATTCCCAAATTATTTTGGTTCTAGCTTTGACCATCCGTGAGCTGGACCATATTTAAAAAAGGTATTTTTTCAGTTTTTTGAATTTTTGTGTACTTTGCTCCAAGACGACATAAATAAAATTTGGTATCATCGAAAAGAGTTTTCGAAGCAGCATCCAGTAGTATAAAAAACTTGACCAATTGCGATCTACTAGTTGAGATATTTAACTAAATAATATTTTCGTTTCGGGTTTTCATACAAATTCTACGTATTTGGAAATAATGTTTTGCTTTTCAAATGGAATCTGTTTTAAAATAATGTTAACTTATTTTTTTTTTTTGTAATTATTCACATAAAACGCGAAAATCGCGATATATTTTATCTTTTTTTAATATAGGCAATATGGGTATCAAATTTTTTCATTTTTCAATTATAATAATCCGGTGATAAGCAAAATATCTGTTTTCAAATCTAGGATGCTGTGAGATATATTTAAGTTTTCAATTATTAATTTTTTAGTTGAATACATATATGAGAAAAATAGTTACTAACAGAACAAATTATTGTTAACTAAACTACAAATTAAAAAATTTATCGAAATGTGAAAAATACAATTACAATAAGAAATATAAAATTATAAAAAATCTTTTCGCGATTCTATCTTTGTATAAAGTTTGCACGATTCCATTTTGTTTGCAATATGACCTGGTCGATAACTTTCGATAACAGAAAGACATGATTGGCTTACTAGCTTAACAAATCGTTCCGTGTTTTGCGAATGGCATGGGAATTCTAAATTGATTTCGGTAAAAGAAGCAGTTAATTTTATCTCTATAAACAGCTTTTTAAATTCTGACTTTACCTGGTATTTCAATAATTTCTTCAGAATCACAAAGATCTTTTAAATACTGATGGGAATAAAATTATATACAAGGTGGTTCAGTATTGCGACCAATTTCATTCCAATCAATCTCATTTCATTTCATATCATATCTTTTAAGGACTCGCACTCGAATAATATTTTTGGAATATTGAATTGTCGAATATCATCAATATTTCTATTGCGTGCTTCGAGAATGATTTTTAATGCCTCCAAGCGAACTTCTTTTTCCTTGTCTGTTGCCATTGAGAGTAAAATGTTTTCTGGATGTGCAAAAAACCCATTTATTTGAATGAAACGATTGACAATTTCTTGAAGTTCGATTGGAAGCATACGTGTCCATTTTATATATTTCAGTAAGTGGCGGCTTCCGTGAATGGCATGAGGCTGACTTTTTACGAGAAACCAAAACGGAGCATAAACTTTCATAACGAAAAATGCCAACGTTGTTAATTCTTCTGAGGGGGCGGTTTGAGTAACCTAGAGTCTTAAAATTCTTGATTCTGTCGTCAACCAACGCGATAAATTCAGTAATCCAGGCTTCATACTGGCTACATGGCTATCACAATTTCCACTGTCTACGGCTTTGACCATTTCAAACAAGTATTTTTGGTCGCACTGTCAATACTTTCGGGCATTTCACCCATCGATATCGGTGCAAAATCAGAAATTGGCTTTGAGTAAACGAAATTTTAAATACGGGAATAAATTAAATACAAACTCAAAAATGGTCTAGTGATACTTACCGGTATATTTTCGAAATCTCTTAAGAGGTTTTCAATATTTCCCGGCCAGTTTTGGCGGCCAGTAGCTTTTCCCAACAGAGTTTTGTTCGTGAAAATGAAACAGGCATACAAACCACTGTAACGGTCGCTGAAGTTCTCTTTCCAAAGTACAAATAGTTCCGTTATGTATTTGTACTAGTACCATCACAATTCACTGCAACCAGGTTATCTAAGGCAATGCCTTCATTACTTAGGAAACTGAGAATTCCTTTTGCAATTTCTTTGCCTTTGACATCCTCTGTTGTAATGTAACCAATAAAACAAGGGTTTGGTTCCTTAACAAGCGTAACATGCTCTTCCATTACTTTTACGGTACGTGGATACCCATTTACCACACCTTGTTTTAAGGTGAATTAAATTCTATTTTGCATACTTTCTAGCCTTATTACGCTCTCTTCTTATTTTATGCTGATCTATAATTATGCCTGTGATATTTAAATCTTTTAACAGAGTATTGGCCAATAGGGCTCCATAGCGATTTGACACGCCAGCTCGATCCAAGGCAGCACTAAATGTTGGAAGTTTCATTGTATGTACTTTTACATTTTCTTCGTCCTCAGATGATAATGAAACTTGGTCGGATTCATCTACATTTATTGATCTTAGGACATAGCTGCCCTCGCTTTCTGCTTCACTACATACAGCTGAATGATTTGGATTATGGTATCCACCCCTTACTAAGCCACATGTTAAAATATCTTTTACTCTTGGCCCAGCTTGATCTACGTAAAACTTCCAGGCAAATCGTGGAATTTTGCTCTTGCCAGTACACCTGCATGGAGCTCTTATTTGAGGGGACATTCACACAGTGATATGTTAAAAAGTACGTTCCAATTGTTTATATTATAATGCCTAGGATTCTTTTTGACTTCCCGATATCTCTTTGTCAGTTATTCCAGCTTCTTCCATATAGCTGGAAAACTTTTTACCGGAATTTGAACAAATTTCCATAACTCACACAACTTCGTAATCGGTGCTTTATAAAATTTTGAAAGTACATATGACTGGTTATTGCACTGCTGTCGCAAAAATAACAAATGCTGGATTATGTCACAGTTTGTCGGAAGCTTAGTTTTGTTCAGCTGAACAGGAGAAAAATCCATTTTTAGTGTTTTCGTAAATTTATTTTTAAGTCTAATATTATAAATTTATGCTGCACCTGTCATTAATAGATTAATATGTTTTTAATTAGAAAATTAATATTTGAAAACTTAAATATATCTCACAGCATCCTGGATTTCAAAACGGATCTTTTGCTTATCACCAGGATATTATAATTGAAAAATGGAAAATTTTGATACCCATATTGCCTATATTTGAAAAAAGATAAAATATATCGCGATTTTCGCGTTTTATGTGAATAATTAAAAAAAAAATAAATTACCATTAATTTAAAACAGATTCAATTTGAAAAGCAAAACATTATTTCCAAATACGTAGAATTTGTATGAAAACCCGAAACGAAAATATGTATTTAGTTAAATATCTCAACTAGTAGATCGCAATTGGTCAAGTTTTATATACCACTGGATGCTGCTTCAAAAACTCTTTTCGATGATACCAAATTTTATTTATGTCGTCTTGGAGCAAAGTACACAAAAATTCAAAAAACTGAAAA
This sequence comes from Cordilura impudica, assembly GCA_963682025.1. NCBI lineage: Eukaryota > Metazoa > Arthropoda > Insecta > Diptera > Scathophagidae > Cordilura > Cordilura impudica. The sequence continues at coordinate 11,016,026 of OY821521.1, read as the reverse complement.
AAAATACCTTTTTTAAATATGGTCCAGCTCACGGATGGTCAAAGCTAGAACCAAAATAATTTGGGAATCATCATAAAACATATCAAGCTTTATTTTCAGAGGGGTAACAAAATCACTTTTTTTTTGAGTCGCTCTAATATATGTACATATATATATAGAAGAGATAATAAATAATTCATAATGACTTCTCAATGTGAGTAAAATCTTAACGGTTCTGCTAGAAAAGACGTTAATACTCAAATAAGAAATGCAAAATCTGTTTTTTTCTCAAGACGATTTATTTCCGCTATTGATTCTAAACAAACTTGGAAGACTATTCGAGAAATAGGAATTGGTAATGTTGAAAAGAATAATAATTGCCCTATTGATGCTAATGAACTCAATAGGATTTTTACGGATATACCAACAATACCAACAAATAACCACTTCTACAACAACAATACATTTGTCAACAGTAGCAACTCCTTTTCCGAAGACAATATGTTCGAGTTTTCTTGCGTCAGCCAATCTGAGGTTCTTGCTAGCTTCTTGAGAGTTAAGTCCAACGCTATTGGATTTGATAACATACACCCAAAATTCGTTAAAATTTTGTTACCATCTCTTTTACCATTTTTTACTCATTTTTTCAACACCATCATTACATCAAGCTGCTTTCCAATGAAATGGAAGCACGCAAAAGTTATTCCACTTCCAAAATCTACTACAGAATATCGTCCGATTGCGATACTATGCTTCCTTTCAAAAGTTCTAGAAAAGCTTCTGCACTCACAAATAAGCGCATACGTACACAGAAATTGTCTTATTAGTGATATGCAATCTGGTTTCCGTCCCAATCATAGCTGTGTGACTGCCTTGGCTGATGTGTCAGAAAATATAAGACGTGAGTTATACTGCGGAAAAGTAACCTTTTTGGTGCTTCTTGATCATTCAAAAGCCTTCGATACTGTAAACCACTCCACACTATGTATGAAGCTGAACCGTTTTTTCAATTTTGCGCCAACATCAACACATTTAATTTCATCATACCTTACAAACCGTACTCAATCAGTGTTCGTTAACAATACATCATCGAATCCGGTGTCACTTATGAGAGGTGTACCACAAGGATCAATATTGGGACCACTTTTGTTTTCCATATATGCAAATGACTTGCCGCAACAAATATCCCATTCCAGCGTACATATGTATGCGGATGATGTACAGTTGTACCTAAGTGGCTCAGTTAATTCAATCAACGCAAGCGTGGGAAAACTCAACCAAGATCTGGACACCATATATCGTTGGGCTACTGCTAATGGCTTATGTCTGAATCCTAAAAAATCAAAATGTTTGGTGATACACAAAGGAACCATAACCCCGCATATCGAACCTGAAATCCTTATAAATGGTCAGAAAATTGAAATTGTACAATCAGCGAAAAATCTTGGATTAGTCTTCAACAAAAATTTAACCTGGTCTGATCATATAAATTCACTTGTATGTCAAACTTATGTGAAATTAAGAACGCTTTGGGCAACGCAGGTATTTACACCTTTAAGAGTCAGGATACTTCTGGCGAAGACCTATCTTATTCCGGGACTTACCTATGGTTGTGAACTCTTTTCTAGTTGCGACTCTATAAGCAGAAATAAGCTTGATGTTTTATACAATAACATCATTAGGTATGTTTACGGGTTAAGAAAATACGACCATGTGTCTGCTTTCGCAAAAAGCTTATATGGAGTATCTTTTGAAAACTTACTTAAGATAAGGGTACTAATACTCATACATAAAGTTATTTATACAAAAAACCCGTAATATATGTATGCCAAAATTCAGTTTGCAAGATCGAATAGGGGCAAACTAATCATCATACCAATACATCGACATTTAGTTTCGGAATGGCAGTTCTTTATCCATGCCGCTCGTCTTTGGAATACAATTCCACATGAACAACAGCTTAATAGCAATGCAATGCATTTTAAAACTTTTTTGTTTAATTTTTTCACTTAACCATTTTCCATAGATTATGTGATACATATATGTAATTTTTTATTTTTTTTATTTTTATTTTTTTTTTTTTATTTTTATATTTTTTGTATCTACGCTATTTCTGTTCGTAAATAATTATACTTACTTTTTATATAAACTTTATTATTATTACTACTATACATATAAAATTTTTGAGATTGTTGATCCCTTATCCACATATAATCCTGTACTATAATTAAAAGACTTGGTCTTGTTGTACAGGATATCAATAAATAAATAAATAAATTGTTTTTTGTAGATTGCAGATAAACAATTAATACTGTTAACTAACGGCAATTATCTCATTTTACTTGATTTTGCATCACATGTGTGTCTTGCATATTACTATCCCTGTTATTTTTGACTTCATTGTATATTCGTTTATAACAATTTAAAGTTGGTTGAGCCATTAAAATCTTCAGAAAAAATGCAAGATTTTATTTATAATTCTTAGCAATATTTTTAATTGCAATGCATCAATTTAAATACATTTTCTCTTGTTTTCTTACAATTTTTTAATGCAAATATTTAAAACTGAATTCGACAAGTAAATATTATCGGAACTTTGCCGCCTACTACGGCATCGGCTTTATCACAAAATAAAGAGTCGGTAGCGGCGATAAGCCGGCTTTATGCCGTAGACTTGAACCTCTGGGCACGTGGAGTATAACCTTACATACAGTCAGTCAATTAAGTTTGTATACAAGCGAGTAGCTTATCCTTATAACATCAAAAAATATATATTCACTGCACAACGATGAAAGAAAATCTAATTTTTAGAAAGAAAATATTGGAAATTTTATTTCGAAACAAAGAAAAAAAAAAAAACAATGAGAAACTTAACGTCTTCAATTAACAACAACTTAAGCGAAAATATCCTCAAAAATATGTCAAAAAAGTATGTATGCAAATCTAAGTCAAGAAAAGGTAATTAATTTTGTCATAGGTTAAACAGTTAATTATCCAATGTTCAATGCTTAGTTGGAAAGCCTTTATTTGTTATGACTGCATTTAGACGGTTTTGCATCGATGACACCAGGTTCGTGGTAACGCTCGGTGGTATTTTTTTCCCACTCTTCTAAAAGGGCCTTTTTCAAGTCTTCTTTGCCTCTTATCTCGTGTTTTCTGATTTGGCGCTCCAGGTGGACCCACAAATGCTCAATAGGATTAATACCGAGCGACTGCGGTGGGGTTTTAAGTTGCTTTTTTACTTTATAGAGGAACCACTCTTTGACAATAAGCAAGGTGTGCTTGGATCGTTGTCTTGCTGGAACACAAGTGACTCAGCAATCCCAAGTTTAGCACCACTTATATGCAAGTTATTTTTTAAAATATTTAAATAGACAAACCGATCCATTATACCATCTATAAAAACAAGTTTACTCACACCAGAGGCAGCCATACATCCCCAAACGAGTACTGATCCACCACAGTGTTTGACTGTGCCCATCATGTTATGTGTCTCAAGCTCAGAATTGGGTATTCGCCATAGCTTGGCTCTTCCATCTGATCCGAATTTGCTTTTGTCCGAAAAAATAATGGTGTTCCAAAAGCTTTGGGCGGCTGTATCATATTGTTTTGCGAATAAGAGCCTCTCTTTTCGGTTTATTGGGCTTACAAACGGCTTTTTGCAAACTTGACGGTTATGGTATCCAGCCGAATGGAATACTTTGCGAATTGTTGCTGTAATACAAACTTTTCCCACCTCATTTTCAATTTCCATCTGTAATTTTGGTGCAGAAATTTTCGGATTTTTTTTGCATACTGCGCACGGTAATTCGTTTCGCACTGGGTGTGAATGTGGTTGGCCGACCAGATCTTGGCTTGTTATTATTATTTCCTTGCCTTATGTACCTTCCTATTATTTTTCTGACGGTTGCATGACTTTTTCCAACCAATTGGGCTATTTGTCTTTGAGTTTTGTGCTCCAGGTAGAGTTTTATTATCACTTCTCTGAGATCCGAAGACAATTCTTTGCCCCGTGGTGCCATTGGTGCTATTTGATGTATGTTTTTAATGTATTTTTTTTTCCAAATATACAAACAAAACTATCAAAAACACTGTAAATCCTAATCAAAATATAAAATAATTGTTCTGAGGTTCACTTTGTCACCTTACACAAAAAGACCGGAATTAACTGTGCGTTTTGCATACAAACTTTATTGACTATATTTTTACATCAATCAGAAAAATAATTGCTTGCATATCTAACGGTGCCTTAAAAACTGGTTATTCTAACTAGATGCTGAAGCTAACATAACAAACAACAAAACAAAAAAATAAAGACGGCAAGGTAATACAGGGTGTGCGAAAAATTTTGAATTGAATTTTGATTTACAGTTTGCATACAAACTTTATTGACTGACTGTATACACACAGACCAACATCAAGAGCATCTGCATTTGGATTCTCTCATAATCTACAATTATTTTTTAAAAACTTTTTAATTCAAAGAAAACTGAAAGTCGCTTTTGGAAATTATTTTTCGAAACTTCAGATTAATGCTTACTCTGGTATTCGGCAGTGCACACACATTGGACCGCTGCTTATTGTTCTCTTTATTAATGATCTTCCATCTGTTTTAAAATTTCCAAAATGTCTGTTATTTGGGGATGATATAAAATTATTTGCTAGAAATTGCAGAACGACTTAATCAAATTATCGACCCGGTGTAGTAAAAATGAGTTACAGTTAATGTTTCAACGTGTTGTGTTGTTTCTTACACTCGCTGTTATCATCCAATTGTATTTAATTATAGTATTGGACGTATAAATCTTAGTCGTGAAATTGGGGTAAAAGATTTGGGTGTTATATTTGATGTAAATTTTACTTTTTCTAGTCATATTGACTTTATTGTTTCTAAACCTTCTAGCATGCTTGGCTTCATAAATAAAAATTCAAAGGATTTTCGAGATTCTTTCACATTTTAATCTTTATTTACGTCATTGGTTCGTAGTAAACTCGAATATTGTTCAATTATTTGGAGTCCTTATTACATGACATCTTCAAACCGAATTGAAGGTGTTAAAAAAAAGTTTACTAGAAGTATTTTAAAATATTCTTGGCATTATGAGTTGCCTACATTTGTAGTAAGAAGGAAACTTTTAAGATTGCAGTCTTTAAGTGATAGTCGGTTATATTCTTCTGTTATATTTGTTTACAATGTTTTATGTGGGTACATAAATTGTTCGGAAATTTGTGATCTATTTAATTTATATCGGCCGCCAAGGGATTTAAGAAATAATTGAATGTTTGAAGATTCCCTTCATAGATCAAACTAAGCCTTAAATGATGCAATTACAAGGCTCAAACAATTATGTAATAGTCTTTTTTCTGAGATAGATTTCGAAGTAACTAAACATAAATTTAAGTTAAATTTAGTAAAGTTTTTAACTAGATATGTTATCAGTTCTAAGTATTCTGTAAGAATATGTATAGAGGAATGTAGAGGAATAAATAAATAAATATATAAAATAAATAAATAAATTACAGCTACATATCACACACAAGAAACAACATAGAAAATTCATGTTAAATTTTGAATTTGAATTTTGAATTTTATTTGACAACCCCATACAACAAGATATGTATCTTTTAATTTAAAGTATGGAATGTGAAAAGTTTTAATTACATAATTGGTTTACATATAAAATATTTAAAAATTAAATTAATTACACAATAAACATAAAACATAAATATAAATATAAAAAAAAATAAAATATATAATACATAAATGGAATAACATAAAAGAGAGAGAACAAAGAGGAAAAAAAATAAAAATATTATAAATAAATAAAAAATAAATAAAATTAGATATAAAATGGATATTAACTGACAGGTTGATATTTCAGGTTGAGAAATGTTTTCTAATCTCGTTACTAAAACTTGTTGCGTTGTGGTTGGTTTGTATTTTGTATGGAAGAATTTTCATTTAAATCTCGGGACATATTCAACCGATTTTGACGACTTTAAATTTCAAGCTAATTAGGATGTTAATGAATTATTTTCACTAGAAATAAGCAACCGAGCTTACCTATTGAGGTCGTTACCATGATTTTTCCAGATCCACAGACGAACATCGCTGTATCAGCATCGCTTGTTATAAGGATCAAAAATTAATAGTTTTTATGGGGTAGCGATTTTTTTTTATTTCTACCAACAGAATGGCAGACTGCACACAATTTTTATTGGAAAAATTTTAATTTTAATAAAATTGAAAAAATATGAATTCATAAAAATCTTTTTATAATTAAATAAATTTTTTTTTTTTAAATTTAAAATATTTTATTTAAAAAATATATAATTTTTTTTAGTAAATATTAGTGTTACTTTCACCATTTCGTTGTAATTAAATTTGTTTTTGTATTTTGTTTTTATTATTCTACATTTCGCCATCCACTTAATGACAGCTTTAGTAATATTTTTTTCTAAAAACATATAACATAGAACATTAATAACTACTAGCAGATTCCAGCCCTCGAAATTCGAGTGCAAATTCTAGGAAATTTTATTTTTTTCATTTAATAAATTATTGACCCTAAAGGTATGCTATGTCAAAAATAATTTTTCAATTCATCTCAATTATTATTGTGAATGAAGAAAACAAACTCATTTTTTTTTTTGCAAACACATTAACAAATTTAATAAATACACATATAGCATTGTATAATTTTATGTATGTGTTAGTAGCAACTTTAAATGAGCATAACTCCAAAAAAATTTTTAAATTTAAAAATCTGTAAATCTGGTGGACAGCTAAAACGAAATACCATTCAAATAAGATACGTTTGGTCAAAATCGGGAAAAAACTGTTGAACCTATTAATATTAGAGATAACTTTAAACAAAATAGTAACAAAAATAATAAACTTACAATATGATTTACAATGAACTAATAGGGCCCATACACGACACCAGCATGCTGTAAGGGCTTGTTGTATGATTGCACCAGCTGGTTGTGCAAAATCAAAATGAGTGCTGATGTCGTGTATGGTGAAATAAACACAGTTGACAGTAAATTTTCACGCTGTTAGCTTCACAAATTATCAAATGTATTTCAGAAAATATCAAATGTATTTCAGAAATAATAAAATGCATTTCAGAAAACATTTAACTCTATTAGAAACAATAACAACTTTTCTGTAATGTAGGGTAAACCGCTTATTGATTCTGAAATTCAATTGAAATTTTCTGAAATTTAATTGATGTTTTCTGAAATACATTTGATAATTTCTGAAATACATGTGATAATTTCTGAAATACATTTAATAAATTCTGAAATACATTTGATTATTTCTGAAAATTACTTATGTTTACTGACATACAATTGACTACTTCTGAAAATCAATTAATGTTGTCTGAAATATAAGTAGCTATTTCTAAAAATCAATTAGTATTTTCTGAAATTCAATTTATACTTTCTGAAAACCAATTGAAGTTTTCTGAAATGCAATTGGAAAAGGTGTAGCAATAATAATTGTTGGACAAATTTTACCTTTGTCCGTATCCATTTATTAAAATAAATGCCCAACATCACGCGCAAGAGATTTATAAAAATGATGATTGTAGCAGCATGCTGGTGTGACATGTGCTTCGAGTTTGATGGCACAATCACTTGATTGTTAGTGTTCTAGGCTTTCTCCAATTATCACTTGCAACGCCCAAATTTTTTTTAATTTTTTTATTATCTAATGTAACGATTTTCAAACATTGACAGGCAGACGGACCCAAAAAAACTGGCCATTAACTTAACCAATGAGTTTTGGTATGTGTTTAGTAACAATGAATATCGCGAATTTATAAGAACTTGTCAATCTTTCAGCCAATTACACTGTGGAACATTTTTGGGATTATTGTCTGGGGGGTGAGAAATTCCAAGTCAGGGTGATGGTACTAGGTCAGTGTAGTAAAACCCTCAAAGGGTTTGGCGTTCGTATGTGTCAGTTTTTTTTTTGTGACCTTTTAAATTTTTTCCTTATCTTGATGTTTTTTTGCTTAGTTGTAACATTTTGGCAAAAACGTAGTTTAACATAACTCGAGAACCACTTGTCCGATTTTGATGAAACAAACTCAAAAAAATTTAGAATTACAATTTTTTTAAGCCGTTCATATAACGTTTTTCTTTATAATCAACAGTTTTGCCGGTAAAAATAAATTTGTGGAGAAAAAAAAATATTTTTTTCGCCTAAAAATTAAATTTTTTTTTTTTTAAATTCATAAAAAATCCAAAACGGAAAAAAGGATCAAGTGTTATTAATTTCGTGTAAAATCACATAACCTATAAACAAAATGCGACATAGATCATAGAAATCGATTAACGCGTTCTGCTTTTATTTACAATTAAGTGAAGGTATCCCATTTTGACAAGAATATTGATATTTGTTTTTATTCAAAAAAGTGTCATTTATCGCCTTTTTTATAAATTTTATTTTTATTTATTTTAATAAATATTGCCTAGACTTTTTCGATGGTGGTTGTTCGGGACTAGTGGCATCGCATTCATCGCTATCATCAGTTTCTGAACCACACATAATGTCAATGTGTGACTCCACTGTTGGCCTTTCTGCATCTCCTGAAAATTCTTTATCATCAAGATCATCCTTGTCTTGCCACACAAGCTTACTCCACCAGCAAATTTCCGCAATTATTGCACTCGGCGACTTTTTGCCTCTATATCTGTAAGTTTTTGTTTTATTAAAATGAGTTTGAAAAAATAAAAAATCAGTATTACCTCATTTCAAATGGCATAGCAACTTGATGATAGCGTTCACCTTGTTCATCAGATTCGGTAGCCAATTGTTTGCTGAAGTAGTCCAGATGATGATGTAAATAATGGATTTTCAAGGACATGTGGACACCAATTTCCGAGAATGCTCCTTGCGACAGAAACATAGTAGTTGTTAGAACGATGCTTTCCCAACAAGCCTTCTATTACTTCTTTGATTGCCTGCCATGCATTCAATTCAGCGTCAATCAGAAGATTGTTGAATGCGTCACTTTTAATCAGCTTTCGTATATCTGGACCACTTAGTACGCCTGATTGGAAAAAATTAATTTGTTAAGATGGAAAATCATGGGAAATGAATGTGTTATTATAACTTACCTTCTCGGGTAAATTAGTTTCAAACACAAGAAAACTTCATCTCTTTTGGCGACAGTTTTGATAAAATTCTTAACAATTCCAAGTTTAATATGCAGTGGAGGCAGCAATATGTTCTCCTTCGGCACTAGAGGCTCACGAATAATATTGGCCGTTTGTAACCTGCTGTGCTCTCTGAGTTTCCATCCGTGGCATGCATATTGGTCACCGGAAAATCGTGTGTCCCAATCGCACAAAAAGCACATATATTTTATATAGCCGCTTTGAAGACCACAAAACATTGCTACAACTTTTAAATCGCAGCATATGCGCCACATATGTTTGGCGTAGTTAACCATTTTTAAAATATTTTCCAGTGCATCATATGTTTCTTTCGTTTCTGTACTATAGGCGATTGGAACTGAAGGTTTTTTATTGGTCTTATGCAGTAAAACCGCCTTCAAGCTGAGTTTTGAACTGTCAATAAATAATCTCCAGTCATCTGCTTCATATTTTATTTCCATTGCGTCCATCAATTTTCCTACATCCGGGCAATATGCAGAAGTTTTTTCATCATTCACAAGGAATAAACTTTGGAGTGCTGCCTGACGACTTCGATAAGCTGTGACTTTCTCACCGGGTGCCAACAAATTGTTTGATTTCAAAATGGAAGCCAGCTCCTCCGATTTATGCTGTGTTAATTCCAACTTGGCAACAATTGAATCAAGCTTATTTTGATTTATTAAAATTGGCTCATTGGATACTGATGGCTCATATGGGGGATCATCACGTGCATGATATGTCGGAGCAGTCGTAGAAGAGTCGTAGAAATATCTGGGCTAGAAGCTTTTGGCACAGGAATGTGGTCCGAAGGACGCAATGGTGTTGCGGCACTTGCAACACCAACGTAATTATACGATTTTCTTATCCTTTTTGCGGCTCCTTTATTCGCACATGCATAGCAATTCAATGGATTGTGACCTTCGCCAGGATTAGTCCAAGTCATTGGGATACCGAATGGCATACTTTCACGTCTTCTATTTTTCCAATCCATTAGACGGTTGTAGCAGCTTTTACACACTATATTTGGTACCCAATTTTCGTTCACTATAACATTTTGGTTGAAGTACATCTCGTATGTTTGAACTGAAATTTCCCCTTTTTTTATGTGATGAGACATATGGACCACAGCAGTAGCAAAAGCTTGCACAGTTCCATATTCTGTTCACTTTTGTTCACTTTTAACTGGAGAAAAATCACTTTTACTGTTCGCGTTCGTCGGCACTTGTTGAATGACAAAAAACACAGAACCAGTGTGAAAAAGAGAAGAAGTATAATGACAATGCATGTTTTATGTGAACATTACAGAACCAGTGTTGCCACATCAATATTTCTCTTTTAGTACAGTAGAAAAATATGAGAGAGTTCGGCTTGTGAGTGTCAATGTTTTCTCCAAATAATGTTGTGCATATCTGGAGCAAATTTTTGAAATTCATACATTTACCTAATTGTGAATAAATGAGAAACGCGTGTATCGATTTTCATGATATATGCCTTTTTTGCTCATGAGTTATGTGACTTTACGCGAAAGTAATTAGTTTTGGCACTTTTTTCCAAATATTTAAATTTTTAGGCAAAAAATTCTTTTTTCCCTTCATACATTCATTTTTAACTTCGAAAGTGTTACACATATAGGAAAACGGTATAGAAACAGATTAGAGAAATTGTAATTCTTAATTTTTCTAAATTTGTTTCATCAAAATCGTACAAGTGGTTCTCGAGTTATGTTAAACTACGTTTTGCCAACATCAAGATAAGGAAAAAATTTAAAACGTCATAAAAAAAAACTGACACATACGAACGCCAAACCCTTTGAGGGTTTTACTATACTGACCTAGTAACATCACCCTGACTTGGAATTTCTCACCCCCCAGATTGGCTGTTGTACTGTGTTATTATAGATACCAAAAATGTCCACTCAAGTTCTTTTTGCGGACTTATAACAAACGATCATTGTACAAGCAAATCACAGGTAACACAAATCTCGAACAACCATTGTTTTTTCATAGGATCATAGAATGATCTACTTCAAGGTCACAGGTTTTTTTTATTATTAACTTTTAACGCTCATTGCATCATAATTTTGGGATTTTTTGGATTTTTTTATTTCAATGCAATTTACAATATTTTTTTGTTTTTTCAATCGGTGCAAAACTTATCAAATTTTTCGGCGTTTCTACTCTGGACCTGCATATGAGAAATGAATGGATTTTCCAAATAAAATCAGGCAACATTTAACAATTGACCTTGAATTTAGAATAACATTTAGTAATTTTTTATTTTAGTCCAATTTTAAAATTATAATTTTAATAATTTTTATTAATACCATTTCAAAGAAAAGGATTCAAATGGCATAAAAATATGACAATAGTTTATTTTATGTATTTTTATAGCCCTTATTTTTCCAGTACGAAAGGTAGTAGTTAAGTAATTTTGAAACTAAAAGTAGTGTCATGTTTGTCACATTACAAAATACTTCGGTTTTACTATAATTTATTTTAGAATTCATATTTTTATACCCTATACCACTATGTGGTTTGGGTATAATGACTTTGTGCTGCTGTTTGTAACAACCAAAAATATTTGACCTACTCCCATCTTTAATTATACCGATCGAATCAGAATCACTATCTGATTCGATTTAACTATGTCCGTCCGTCCGTCCGTCTGTGTGTCCATGTAAAGCTTGTAATCAAACTGCAGGTCGCAAATATGATGAACGCTATTGAAATTGGTGAGAATCGGTCCATGTTCAGACCTAGCCCCCATACAAATGATGCATATGAAATCAACATATATTGCCATAAGATCCAAATTATCATACAAATCTTAGTCAAATTGGGTTTGTATGTATATATTACGTCCATTAATCAGTAGTCCAAAAATGATCCCTATTGGACAACTGTTAGTCATAGGCCCCATATAGAGCTGCTTCCCGATCTTCACTTAAATCTATCAATAAACAAAAATATTGCACTGATTCTTCTCAAATTTTGTTTGTATATATTTTTACAAAATACAAGAGACTTTACCAAACATGGTCAGGATCGGTCCATTTTTGGGACTAGTCCCCATATAGATATAGCATCCAATATGAACTTTTTCATATCTGCAGCCGAAAAAATTAATAAAAATCCCACTCAAATTTGCTGTATGCTTATTTTCTATATCCAGTTAGTTGGGCCTGACAGATAGGATCTCTAAACGCATGGTATAGGGTATCGTATAGTCGGTCTAGACCGACTATAATTTTCTTACTTGTTTATATTAACTATAAGCAACTGTTTCTTTTTTGTCATACAAATAACTTCAGAGCTTTTCTGTATTTTACAAACATCCTCTAAAATGATGTCTGTTTGTTGTCATGTCTGTCACGACTGCTTTTTGTCCCAATTATTAATAACAGTAATATTTTCTCACTTTTCTGATGGTAAATATGTTGTTCAGGTCCATCTGCATAATTTTGTATATTTTTATGAACAATGAAAAACTTTTACTGTATAATATTGGGTAAGAAAGATCTCTGAATGTCATGGCTGTCACTATGGAATTAGCCTTTAGCAATTTTTGATTTTGGCGATTTTTGATTTTGCCGATATTAGATTTAAAAAATTTTTTTTTGACCATTTTTGTTTTTCGCGATTTTCGGTTTTTGACGATTTCTGTTTTTGGCGATTTTTGGATTTGGCGTTTCCAATCATATTGTCAAAAGTTTCAAGACTGTCGCTTTCATAGTACTTCATTTTTTTGTAGAGGAGGTGCCAGGAACACTAATAATATCCCGCCCAATTTTTGTCCGACTACTCACATTAACAATAGGGATTTATTTTTATTTATCTCGGAATTTCATACTTTATATTTAGTAAAAGTCTATCAAAATTGATATTTTTATTACAAAATCATGTATATTATTTGTTTTTAAATTTAAAGAAGGCATTCATCAGCTCTTTATCAATAAATATTTTTTTATATATACTTGAGCAGCAAATTCGATTTATAATCTCCAAAATTTATGAATTTTGTCCATTATCACTTGATTTATCATTGTCAACGCCACTAGGCTGTGGCTTGTCGTTGTTCGTCATCGAATCATTGGCACCACTATCACTGGCTTTGGCTGGTTCCACTGCAATAAGATTGGAACCACGGTCTAATAAAGCACCGTAGGCAGAGCTAAAAGAGGAGAGAGTAGAGATCTTTTTTCAATAAAATTACTATTCATGAACTGGAAGAGCTAACATGTATTTAATACTGGATAATTAAAAAAATAACAGTAATTTACAAACAACAAGGAGGGATAGGAATTAAAGGATACCATTATTAAGGATGATTGTTAGTGTGTAAGGCATATATGTATGTTTATATAGCAATTAAGGAATTATTGTATGAGGTTTTGTTTAACTATCTGCAACTTACCTTTGTTCATCTCTATTCCTGTCCCTATTAGTATTATTATTTTTATTACTACTACTGTTACTACCACTACCACTACTATTACCATCTCTTGATGGTTGTTCATCTTCTCTCATATACGACCAACCGGCTCCTGAACCCTTCGAGCTATTATTACGATCTGAATTTGTACTGTACGTTGTCTGTGAGACACCCATATGCTGGTAACCACTATCTATGGGGGCGGATGATACGCGTGTACCGCCTTCTTGAGGCGAATATGGACAGTGAGGTTTTTGTGGACCACATGGTGAAATGGCAGGTGAATTATAACCGGCTTCCGGTAGATAACGACGATCCTCTTGACTTCCTCCCTTAGAGAAATAATAGCCACGACCAGAGCTATCAAAACCTGATTGACCTCTGAGTAATGGGTGATTAGGTTGGCAGTGTTGGTGGAAGATTGAACAGTGGGTTTTTCACAGTAGTAATATTAACGTATAAAGAAATGGGTGGTGCAGAAGTAGGGGTTTGCATTATGTTAAAAGTTTTTTAGTTTAGTTTTTAACGATATTTGATGTGTTTTTGTTTTTGTTGATGTTGTATTATACATGAGTTTCAGATTAATGTGTTGTTGTCAGTTTAATATGTAAATAAAAATAGAATTTAAAAATATACAAAGTTTTTTTATTTTAATTTATATACAATATGTCCAGAGAAAACTCCAATAAGCAAGTTAACCGTTAAATCAGCCAAAATCTTTAAAACTTATTCTTAATTAAAATGTCTCTCAGAATAAACTTGAGATATTATTCTGTTATCTTATTGTGATAATGCAATGTTTAAAATTAATAAAAAGAGCCAATTCAATTTTATTTCAATTGATTAAATCACAAAATCTTTTCTTGAAATTATTAATAGATATAATTGAAAATTTAATTGACAATAGTTGTACAGTAATCCCCCGCTTAGTGGACAGATTCTGTTCCTCACAAACTGTCCGCAGTGTGAAATTTCGTAAAATTAAACTGATATTTGTAAAACTAAACCGATTTTGAGATTATATCAAAACTAAATGGATGCTTTTCAGCAAATAAAAAAAAATCCTAAAACAAATCCAACGTTATTATTAGATCGTACTAAAAATATCCCTTATACAAAATATAGTTTTAGCAGATATGAAAACAATTATGTATGTATGTGTGTAATATAAAATAATGAGAAAATAATTTTGTTTTTCTCCATTTTGAGAAATCAAGTTTTAAATTATAATTAATAAACTCAAATCTATATAAAGGGTTTTTCAATAAGAGCGCTACAAAAGTTTTTTTTTTAATAAAACAAAAACGGTTTTGGAAATCAATGAAATTCTTTATTCCTGTGAAAGTACGTTCGAGGCCATTATGTATGGAAATCGATCTCTTTTGCATGGCCACCACGGGCACGTTTGCAGAAGTCCAGACGCTGAACCCAATTTTCGACGGTTTTCAAGCATAAATCGGCCGATACTGCTGCAATTTCACGTTCGATATTCGTACGAAGTTCATCAATCGTCGCTGGCTTGTTGGCATAGACCATAGACTTGACGTAGCCCCACAGGAAATAGTCCAACGGCGTCAAATCGCACGACCGAGGCGGCCAATCGACTGGACCATTTCGTGAGATAACACGTTCTCCAAACTTGGTTTCCAATAAATTGATTGTGACATTCGCTGTATGGCTTGTGGCGCCGTCCTGTTGGAACCACATGTCCTCCAAGTCCATATCATCCAATTGGGGCCAAAAATATTCGGTTATCATTGTACGGTAGCGATTCCCATTCATAGTAACGTGCCGGTCTTGAGCATCACGGAAGAAGTACGGCCCAATGACGCCGCCAGCCCATAAACCGCACCAAACCGTAATTTTTTCGGGATGCAATGATGACTCATGGAGTACGTGTGGATTGCTGTCTGACCAATAACGCATATTTTGTTTATTGACGAAGCCATTCAGCCAGAAATGAGCCTCATCGCTGAACATGATTTTTCGATGAAAATCCGAATCATTTTCAAGTTGTTGCTCAGCCCAATTCACGAACATACGACGCTTCTGTTGGTCAAGCGGCTTCAGTTCTTGCGTCAATTTGATCTTGTAAGGATGTAGGCCAAGATCTTTTCGCAAAATCGCCACAACGACGTCACAGAGATGCCCAACGCTTGAGAACGATGTGTGAGAGACACATTTGGGCTTTCTTCAACTGAAGCGTCAGCGGCAGCAATATTCTCGATACAACGGGCACTTCTTTGTCTTACTGGCACGGGAACATTTTGTACTGTGCCTGTGGATTCAAATTTTTCCACTAGACGCTCAATTGTTGACCTGCTAGGACGATTATGACAACCATAAATTGGACGTAGTGCTCTTAACGTTGAGGCCACTGACTCCGAATTTCGGTAGTAATTTTTAATAATTTCGACTCGTTGTTGGCTCGTATATCTTTCCATCATGAAATGGCAAACCTTATTGAAGAGAAATGTCAAAAGAGCGGCAAGAAATATGGCGTCGTTTGCTGTCCCTGTCTTTCTACTTTTGTAGCGTCCCTGTTGAAAAACCTTTATATAAAAGGAAGTCGTGTGAGTTACACTATTTATAACTCAAGAACGGCTGAACCGATTTGGCTGAAAATTGGTGGGGAGGTAGCTTAGAAGCAGGAGACGGACATAGGATACTTTTTATCCCGTTCAATACTTTTTAATCCCGTGTGACGAGACATAAAACGTCTTTAGTTTATGTGGCAACAATGTTTATTTTTACTTTTAAAGATTTTCCTTTTAAAATTAAGCCGTGGAGTTGGAAATAAGTGAACGTAATGTCGGAAAAGTGAACGTGTAATTAATTATTTTAAGTAATTTCAGTTCTAAGTTTAGTTTAGTTTAGTTTATGTGGCAACAATGTTTATTTTTAATTTTTAAGATTTTCGCATCTGACGTGGAATAACAAAACGCAATGATATAACAATGCCGCGACCAAGACGATAGAATCTTTTCCGACAAAGCCGTAATGCAAGAAGGATACGAAACATTGCGAATGAAAGGACTGAAGAAGAACAAGAAACTTCCCGTAAAGATCGTCGCGTTACTATGACTCGATTTCGTGCTTATCAATCACAAGAGCAAAAAATGTCGTGCATCACAAGGTACTTAACTGAAGAGTGCAACCTATGCACCAAACTACATGAACAATAAAGAATCATTAAAATACTTAATTTTTTATTTGTATTTCCTAATAAAAAATCGAATTTAATAAAATCCAAAATCAGCATATTTATTGTCTCTAAGGCGGAACAGAATTTGCCGGGTCAGCTAGTTAAATAATAAATTCATGTAATATGTATGTACAGTGAACCAATAAAAAATTTGTACAGTATACTAACTTATGTTTAATTTGCATTAATTTTGAAACTATGTACACTAAACTATAAAATAAAATATAAAATTATTCCGTGTTTATTCACTTTTCAAATAGTTTTAACAAAATTTTTAAAAATATCATGTTCTTAAAAAATGTAACAAAAACCAAAAAAGGCACATATTATGTAGCCAAAAAAAAAAACTGGTACACTCTTCATATTACGTAATATGGAAAGGTAACTTTTATATAAAGTCCTGTTTTGTTTTCAGCTGTATAAGCCACATGCAGATTCCTCTTTATATTTCTAATGTGCTCATGGCAATTTACGCGAAAGGAATTGAAAATGTGGATTCAAAGCAAACTTCATTAGAAATTGAAATTTTAATTAAAAAAATTTGGCAAAGGAAGAAGAGTTTGAGGAAAATTGCAAAAATTTTAAAAAAGCCATACCAGAAAAATTAGTTTTTGAGTAAACCAAGTGCAAGTGGAAGGTCAGTAAAAATTGCATCTTTACAAAAGCAAAGGAAAATAGGTCGAATCGTTAATTAACATGGAATTGTTCAAGTACACACACAAACTGTAAGATATTTTTTGCATTCGGAAGATATAAGAAGGTATGCACCCAGAAACAAGACACTGTTGTTAGAATAAAATAAAAAGAAGTGGTTGGAGTGCGCAAAAAAGTATGTTACGAAGCCAGTAGAGTTTTAGAACTCCGTGATTTTTACAGATTAGTCAAAATTCAATGTATTTGGATCCGATACAGCATTGGACGCAAAAAATATTAATAAAAGGGTCAAAAACGGTGTCGGCAGTGTTTTTGTTCGGTATGCAATGGGAGCTAATGATGTTGGAAATTTTCAGTTTGCTGACGCCCCATTAAATAAATATAATTATTTAAATATTTTAAAGAGCTATTTGAGACATAAAGCTGCACAATGGAAACTGCCGACAATTTTAGCTTCATTCACGATAACGATCTAAAAGCATTCCTCGTTTGTGGTTAAAAAATGGCTGTTGCACAACTCCAAAAAATTGCTAACCTATCCACCCCAAAATCCCGAATTAAATCCAATCGAGCATTTGTGGGCAAATTTGTGTTTAGCACTCGAAATTCGAGTCAAAATTCTAGGAAATTTTATTTTTTCATTAATTTTTTTTATTTCAGTGTTTTCTTAGGGCAAAAAAATTAAATTTTTGTATATAAAACTTACAATAAAGTCTACTTGAAGTACACTTTTAATTTTTTTACATACGGCCCTTAATCTATAAATATAAGGCATTTTTGAATATTTAAATAAAATTCATTAAATTGTGAATTTTGAAATAAAATTCATTAAATGTCATTATAAATATTTGTTGAACACACCGAAGATATATAAATAGGTTTGTTAGTAAATAGTTTTTTAAGAGCCTAAAGATATGCTAATCAATTTTAGCCAATTAACAATTCAACACAATTTTTGCAAAAAGATTGACAAATTTAATAAACAGACACACACCGCATAGTTTTATGTGTTTTATGTATGTGTTAGTAGCAACTTTTGATTATTACTCCAAAAAAATATACCAGAGGTTTCACACATGTACAGATAGTGTACATCTGCAAAGAAGTACCTTTCAAATGGTATACTTTTTGTCAAAATCAGTTGATAACTAAAGGCGTAGAAGGAGTTATTAGAAATCTCCTTGCCTATTAATAGTATAGATGCGTCATTTACACCTGACATCACACAAAGTTTGTCTTAATCAATGTCAAAATGGTTGCTGGCTGTTATAATTGTTAAGAGTCATCACACAAAATACTAGTTTTAAAAAATAATGATGAAAAACCTTTAATTTTTAATGATTTCTTAAATTATAAGTTTTGTTTGGCTTTCTGAAATGTGCCTTTTTTATTACTTTTTGTCAAGGACATGATATTTTTACAAATTTTGTTAAAATTATTTGCAAAGTAAATAAAATACAGAAAATTTTAATATTTTATTTCATATGTTTAGTTTACATTAGGGATATAACATTTTTTGACGAAAAATTTGCCAGGCACTATGATATGGGGAATATTGTACTGATAATAAAGGCCGATATCTTAGGCCAGTTTGAAACAAAAACCTTGCGCACTGAATGTGATTTCTAAAACCTTCCAAGATTTTCTTTATTTTATATTTTTTAAACAATTTTAAAACAACATAACAATATTAATAAAAGAAAACTACAAACGAGGTGTTACAAGAAATAAATTTTAAGTTAAGTGCTCTCGTTGATTAGAATAGCGAAAACAAATCTTGCACTATTTTCACAGCTCGATCTAGACATATGTTGCTGCGTTGCTGTCTATTAATTGAAGACGGTTCTGGCACCCAGTGCCGTAAAAAATATTCTTGATCCTTCTTAAATGGTGTAAGAGAGTTTTATAATGATGAAGAGTTATTTGTGCGGAAACAGTGATCCGAAAAACACACATCATACCATGGACCACATATAAACTCATAGATAGGAAGAAGCTTTTCCCGATAACTTGGAAGAAGAATAAATGTAAAGATCTCAAATATTGCAGTAGAGTTCTATCGTGTATTACTCATTGGTGGTAATGATTTAAAGTTAATGAATGGAAACCCTCCATTTTCATTACAATATCTGAATGCTTTTCCGAGTTCAAATAAAAATGGCATATCATCACGCCATTTAATGTCCATACATTTAATAACTACAACGTTTTGATTAAGGGTTGGTGGTAAGGTTTTAAAAGCGAAAGAAGGGCATATTTTCATAATTTTTTTTTTTTTTTTTTGAAGATATGAATAATGTTGGATTATTTATTTCATATACACGTAGCATAACATTTGAAAAATCTTTGAAAAAATTTTCAATTACAAATTTTAATAAATAAGTCCGTGACAACGAATATCTGGAGGCGCCTCGAAAAAAACTTGTTTTGCGGTGACAATCATAACTCGTTACCGGATTATGTGAAATAAAAAAAACTAAAAGGTGATATGTTTCCCGAGGTAATCAGCAAGAGTTTTTTTGTTATTTTTTTTTTTTTTTTAGTGAAAAACACGATTTTTGCTATAAAATTTCGGTAAATTTTTTGTTAAAAAATGGGAAAATTAAAAAAAAAAGAAAAGCTCTTACTGATTAACTGGCGATTTATGTGTAGAAATAGTGTATTAAATTTCAAAAGGATCGGTCAAGTCAAAAATGTTGTTTTCGAGAAAATCGATTTAAAGTGTTTAACATATATGATATACCGTATGAGGGCAGATCGCTTGAAACGCTATATCTTCGTTACTTTTACTCCGATTTCCTTAAAATTTTGAAAGAATACTGTCGACATGTTGTACATTGAGAAAAAGAAACAAAAAAAAATGTCAATCAGCTTATAAATTCTATATCCCGATATTTTGAAAAAAATAACTAAAATCTGAAAACATATTTTAAATAGTGGCATCAACAAAATCCTAATTCCAAACTTCATCGCATTTGGTGTGATCGCAAAAAAGTAAAAACGCAATTATTCATATTCTTCCATGGGCTATTCTGCCTTGCCAGACAAAAGTTATATCCGTAGTGTACATACGAGTAGTTTCAAAGATAACGTAACATAAACATAAGTAAGAATACTATACTAATTTTTTATTGGTTCCACTGTATGCGATGGTTTTTTATTCTGTTATATTGCATGAGCTGTCATCATTTGAGCTAGTGGATCGTTCACCTTAGCTGTCATATGTAGGGAGATGCAACACTTTTTTTTTTGAAAAATGGTAATTCAGTGAAGTTTTGCTAATATAATTTATTTTCTGTACAGTCCTCGATAGCACTGAAGTTTATGATTAATTAGTGTGGAAGCCTTTAGGCTTCCTTCTGCTGAAGGATCATTATCAAAAAAAAAAAATTACATAGCTTCTTTAAGAAGAGGGAAGGCTTTTGACTTTTTTGTCTTGTTAAAATACGTGGAATTTCACCATGCGTAATGCCTTCTTGATTCTCTGAATTAGCAGAACATTGAAAATATGTTCTTCGTGGATTTCTGTCTTCAGAGTCTACTTTATCTAGCTGTGCTTCATGCAAAAGAAGGACAATTTCGTTTGGAAACTCTTGAGTGTTTTGTAAGACTTGGGGGGTTCTCGAAGATAGAAATACATTCTAGCCATATTTTTTGCCACGCTCCATTCATTGCAGTATTCTTTACTTCATCTCAAGAATTTTTCATGTTTTCAACATCATTCATAAACAATGTCTTCATATACGTCTCCCGTCTGACCTAAATAGCTTCTACTAATGGTGTAATGTAATCATAATATTCGCCATCTTCGAACGACTATGTCATCTAGGACACAAAACTAAATTCAATTGACTCATTCATAGATTTGGGACTTCACTTCGATAAAAGACTAAGTTTTAATTCTCACGTAACAATGACTGTTAATAAGGCAAATGTTTTATAAAACGTTGGGCAAAGGAATTTTATGATCCTTATGTAACAAAAAATCAACTATTTTCTTTGGTCAGGCCGATACTTGAATATGCATTAGTAATCTGGGATCCACAAAGTTTTCATCAAAAAACTTGAATCAGTTCAAAAACAATTCTTACTATTTTGTCTGCGATATCTTCGGTGGAATGCGGAATTGAGTTTTCCACCGTATCGCAGTCGTTTGGCTCTAATAAAGCTCCCGACTTTGAAAAGCAGAAGATCATTTTTAATATAACATTCTTCCTCAACCTAGTTCATGGTAAAATTGATTCTGAATGCCTTCTTGGAAAAATATGCATAAATGTTCCTAACAGACAACTTCGATCTTATAAACCTGTTTACCTGAATTTCGACGGATAAAATTTTATCAATTTCGATCCATTCCGAAGAATTTGTTTTCTGAAATACAATTGATGTTTTCTCAAATACAATTGATGCTTTCTGAAATAGAATTGATGATTTCTGAAATTCAATTGATGTTTTCTGAAATGCAATTGATGATTTCTGAAATACAATTGATGATTTCTGCAATACAATTGATGTTTTCTGAAATGCAATTGATGATTTCTGAAATGCATTGATGTATTCTGAAACACAATTTATGTTTTCTGAATTATAATTGATGTTTTCTAAAATTCAATTGACGTTTTCTGAAATGCATTTTATGTTTTCTGAAATACAATTGATGTTCTCTCCATCGCCATCTTATGAACTACCTAGAGGCCAACTCACTTATTAATGATCGTCAGTATGGCTTCCGTAGAAATCGTTCCACGGGAGACCTGTTAGCTCTACTTTCTGAGCGCTGGAGTCGATCCATTCGCAATTTTGGCGAAAGTAAATTGGTTGCCCTAGATATTTCCAAGGCATTCGCACGGTGCACTGATATCTAAGCTTATTGCATTTGGGGTCGGTAATGACTTCTCTCGATTTATATCGAGTTTTCTCAGAGATCGAACAATACGTGTTGTTATTGATGAGGTCTCATCCAATGAGTTTCAGCTTAATTCAGGGATACCCCAAGGTTCCGTTCTTTATCCTTCTCTTTTCCTTATCTTTTTGAACGACCTTCTTGGTCAAACTTTTTACTCTATATACTCTTTCGCAGATGACAGCAGCATTTGTCATTCATTTTCCTTTAATTGTAGGCCAAGCCTCTTGGAGGTTGGAGGCAAAAGGCGGACAATGAATGACACACTCAATCAAGACCTGTTAACAATGTCCGAGTGGGGCAAAGCGAATAGGATTGATTTTAATGCGCTGAAGACTCAATGTTGTATGTTGACCCATAGGGCCATGGATTCAACAATGTCATCTGTATATATAGGTGGTATAGGTATTGAGGAGTCGGATAGTCTTGATGTTCTAGGCATGAGAATTCAATGTGATGTTTGTTGGAACGAGCATGTTTTTCAAGTGTCGAAAGAAGCATTCAAGTGTCTTGGTTTTCTAAAACGGTGCATAAATTACTGCACTACTTCTGATCTCCTTAAAATCTATACCACCTACATCCGCCCGAAAATGGAATACAACTCCCATATATGGGCAGGAGCTTCAAAGTCTATTTTGGAGCTACTGGACTGTGTGCAAAGGAGGGCGTTGATGCTCATCAATAACAGTAGGGTATCCAATTCTATTGACTCATTGGAACATCGTCGGAATGTGGGTTGTGTATAACTGTTCTATAGATATTACCATGGGAAATGTTCTTCTGAGATTAGCGAACTTATTCCAAGTGCCCGAGTTTCGGTTCGCTCTACCCGCTTTTCTAGTAGATCACATCCATTTGTAGTTTATTGTCCAGTTTACCGCACAACGCATTACAGAGAGCATTTGTTTATCAGTCGAACTAATCGTATGTGGAATAAACTCCCCGCAGAGGTCTTTCCTGACAGTTATAATCTAATAAAATTTAAGTCAAATATCCACAAACACTACTCCCTCTTTCTTCCTTCCCATAACCTATTTTCCTGAGATCAACACAATGTACTACATCCTTAGGGGCCATCCCCTGAGTGTTGGTTAATAAATAAAAAATAAAAAATACAATTGGAAAATCTTTAGTTGTTCCGTAAGGTTTTGAGTTATTTTCTTAGTGAGACTTTTTATGCGGTCCCTATTCACCGCTTAAAAAAAATAATTTTTAGTTGCGTTGCGAAAACAATTTTTTATAGCTACTCGTGATGTTTTATGCGATTTTGTTAATGCGGTCCCTATCCATCGCACAAAACAGGATTGAGTATATATAAAGTCTGTATCATTTTTGTAAAATATTTTATTTCTTTTTTGCTATATTGTAGCTGAATTAAATAAACTAGCAGATTCCAGCACTCGATTCTGGAGTGCAAATTCTAGGAAACTTTATTTTTTCATTTAATACAGACCCTAAAGGTATGCTTCACAATTCAACGCATTTTAAATGAAGAAAAAAAACTCAACACATTAACACAAACATATTAACAAATTTAATAAACACACACATAGCTTTGTATAATTTTATGTATGTGTTTGAACGGTCATAACTCCAAAAAAAATATTCTAGACGATGAAAATCTGTAAATCTGGGTAATAGCTAAAAAGAAATACCTTTCAAATGATAAATTTTTTTGTCAATATCGGGGTAAAACTGTGAAACTTAAATGGGTAACAAAAAATCGCCTAGCCTATTAATATTATAGATTAAATAAAAGATACAAAAAAAAAAGAGTGAAAACCGCTACTGAATTTCTACTGAATAATTTTTCACAAAGCCTGCTGATTCACAAAATGAATATTAAATTTAAAAGTTTTTATATTTGAAAAATATATTAGAACACTGTCCGTAAAATCGGATTTTTCATCTGCATAACGAATTGTGTTCCTATATTAGTCACCTACGTAGCTTCGAAATTCTGTTCAACGGGAATCCGGAAAGCGGGGCATCACTGTTTGTATAATTACTTTACTTTAATTTACTTCTTTATCGAATTGATTAAGAATTTCTTTTCATATTATACAATTAACTTTCCACAACTTTTGTTATTGGTATAACAATATTTTTTGCTTAAAATGATGAACAAACAATAAAAAATTTTAATTGGCGAATTGTGTTAATGAAATGAATTTGATTTCTTAACTATTTTTTAGCTTATTTTAAGCGAGAAAATATCAATTGTTTCAAAAATAAAAATGGATATTTAAACAAATTTTTTCTAACTCAAAAATGGAAAGGTTGTTGCTGAGGAGTTTTCATTATATATAATTTGTATGTTATGTATATATTATATATATATGTATGTATGTATTAATTCGTACATCGAGAATATACAATGATGTGCAAAACAAATTCAACAAAATATATATAAATTAAACAAATAAACGGCCCTAACCTTTATCACCCTTTAATCCATGTAAATTTAGTTGAAATCAGATCAATATCTCCAATAAATTGTAACAAAGAAAATTTGAAGCTTAACCATAGGCCCATTATTTACATATTCCTACTTATTATCAATCAATTATAACTGTAAATACCAAAAAAAAAAAAAAACACATTTAAACATCTCTAAAATCCATTACACAAAATGATTTCTGTTTTTGCTTTTGTTTTTGCACAACACTGTACATACACTCCGTATCGAAAGTAGTTCTTTGTTTCTTTTTTTACATAATTTTACAACATTTGTACATAAATTTTATCAAGTTCAAGTACATAAAGATGCACTTTACCTGTATGTTTCATCCCATGGACGATAATTGCGATAATCATACCTTGGTGAATAACGATCATAGTTATCGCGATCATAGCCATAAGCAGAAGCACCGCTTCCAATGGAAGAAGATGCACCATAGCGTGGACGTTCATAGTAACGATCTGAAAAATTATAAAATAAGTTTGCAAAATATGAATACTCAATTTAAAAATACTGGGAATGCAGTTAAGGTTGATAAAATGGTGTAAAAAATTTAGGATTTTGTTCTGGGGGTAGATGGGGCGGCTGGATTATTCTGGCGCTAGGCGATTTAATTAAGTACATATAGGAAAACTATTGGGCGCTGGGTTGATACAGCCTCATTTTACGAACTTTCAAGTTTAAATTTTTTTTGTTGAACACTGTATGAAATATGAAGAAAAATAAATGTTATAAATGTTCCTCTGCGCTACGATAATTTTTTTTTGTAAATTATTTAACCCGCTATTTTCCATTCTGAAAAATATTAATAAAGGGTTAAAATATTCCGTGAATATCTTCAGCTGACAATTTGCTAAAGATCAATTATGACCTAAAAGTTTGTATTTGTATTTATTTATTAAATGAGATTTTCCATTACAACAAGACACAGTATCTTATAAATTACAGTAATGGAATCAGATAAGTTATTCACTATATATTTAATATCAGTAACTCTTAATCTAAATTTAAAATATTATAAATTACAATTAAAAAACAATAAAAAAAAAAAAAAATTAAATAAAAACAATAAAAGTATTAGTATAGTAATTTTCTAAACCCTATTGCGTTGGTTGTATTTTGCATGACATTAGGAAGCTGATTCCAGAGACGAATAGTTAGAATAAAAAATTGACATTCAGAGGCATGGTCCTGGTATTTAAATTGAATTATTCGATTCCCTCTGGAAGATCTTGTGAACTTTAATCGTTCAAAAAGATATTTTGGAGCCTTTGTTATAATAATTTTATATAGAAATATAATGTTCTTGAATTTAATATAGTTGTCAAATGACATGTGTAAGACATGATAAGAGTATTGCGATACATGATCAAATTTTCTTAATCGAAAGATATAGCGAATAATGTTATTGAAAGTTACAGTTAGTTTCCTGTTATTCCTAGAGTGGCAACCTGTGAAAACCTCAGATGCATATAGTAATGTTGGTAAAAGATATGTTTTAACAAGTAGCAATCTTATTTTCAGTGGAGTAAAGTGCTGTGCTAACCATAAGCTTCTTACCATACTATAAATTCTGCCACAGGACTGATTACTATGATCTGACCAAGTCAGAGTTCCATTAAACACAACTCCGAGATTTCGTACAGAGTCCACGATGTCAATTTTAGAGCCCCAAAGAAGACATTAATCTCATTCTCCAAGTGCATCACTTTTTTCATTATTATACACTTAGATTTATTTGGATTAAGTCGTAGACCATTTGCCGTTGCCCAATTTAGAATACGTTTGAGATCATAATTTAGTTCTTGAGTTTTGGAAATAATTGAATCCTTGGTACTACTTAAATATAGCTGAATGTATCAGCGTACATCTGAACCTGAGAGAATTTAATTTGTTGTGGAAGATCATTATACGTTCCCGAAAAAAACAATATTCAAGTTTTATCTTATAAAAAAATTGAATTACTTAAATATTAATATTCTCATTTTACCCTCGTATCTGCAATTCGTGTTTTAAAAAATACCAAAAATCCCCTTTAATGCGGCCGTTTAAAGGATTAAAATTAAAATCAACAACCCCATCTGACGTATAGATGGCGGCAGTCGTGTGATTAAAATTACTGAAAAGCGGCAACTTTATAAAACATATGTTTTTTTTTTGGAGCCATCAAAAGTAACTGATCTCAGTGAATTTGTAAACATGGAAAAAGTTGGTCACCGTTATGTATTTCAATACTTTCATTTGAAAGGTCTCAGTCAACCAATATTAAAGTCGAGCTAGATTCTACTCTGCGGGATTCTAATCCTTCGTTTATGACTATAAAACTTATTTACGACTACGAATACCGTAGTGGTATTAGATGATCATCGGCTGAAGGTGCGTGAGCTAGCTGAAGTGATAAGCATTTCAAAAAGATTTATACACCGCATATTAACCGAAAATTTCGAGATGAGAAAACTATCCTCAAGATGGATGCCCGTTTGTTTACACCTTATACAAAGGAACAGTTAAAACAGTGAGGGAATCATGTCCAAAGAAAATGAAGACAGTTCCATCTGCAGGCAAAGTTATGGGCGCCATTTTTTTTTTTGGGATCCGCGTGGGGTAATTTTTATTGATTATGTTCAAAAAGGAAAAACAATCAACGGCGACTATTATGCTAACATAGTGCAGCGTTGAAGTGATGAACTTAAGGAAAAACAAGTAAGAAAATTATAGTCGGTCCAAAACCGACTATACGATACCCTGGGAGCAAAGTTGTATCATAAAGTTACTGGTTCGCCAGTGACGGTTGATACTTCGCCCATGCCTATAACCTACCTCCAAGTGGTGCTACCGGGCAACGCTAGGGAAAGCCAGTTAATTATGGTGATTATTCCTAGCGGCTAAAGGTTAAGGTCAGGTGCACCAAGTACTATTATATTTGGGGAATAACTTGGTAGCGGCTAGTATGTGGCCAGACTGGCAACGAAGCCTCAACTGAGGCCATAAATAGGTACCATGGGTGAGCTATTAGCCCAAGGTTACCTCATAGCGTCGTCAAACTCAAAGGCAGCACAAGCAAAAACATAAAACTGGAGGTGTCGAAACCTACCAGATGAAATGT
This sequence comes from Cordilura impudica, assembly GCA_963682025.1. Taxonomy (NCBI): domain Eukaryota; kingdom Metazoa; phylum Arthropoda; class Insecta; order Diptera; family Scathophagidae; genus Cordilura; species Cordilura impudica. The sequence goes on along the minus strand of OY821521.1, from coordinate 10,988,116 downwards.
TTGTCACATCCCATAATTGTGTTGGTGTCCCAAGGTGCAAATGAATTTAAATATGTTACATGAGTGAAAAGGAGGCCTGGTGTGGGTGCGTCAGTGATCCTGACAAGATACCATGACGGAGGAATTTGAGCGAGAGTGTGGGTCGAAGACCAGTCAAAGGCGTTTGAGGCAGGTGCACATGTCAATACAGCGTCCAAGAGGAGTCGGAGACCAGTTGAAAAGCGAAGTACGGAACGTTGACGTAAGCATCATCTAGCATGATGGCGCCGCTTAGTAAGTTCGGAGCGTAGTAGACGGATGAAGGCATGAGTCGAAAAAATTCGAAGCTGTGAATGGGTGAACTAGTACCAGTCCTAGCAAAGATGACCATTACGGTAGAATTAGTAGACAAGAGGGTTGGATAGATGACGAGTCCAAGGGGGCTTGAGTCATTTGACAATACAGCGTTTCGCGGATGAGACGGATATCGGTCGAAATGTTAGTACGGAACGTTTTACATATCAGGGCCACTTGATAATAACATCCAGTAAGAACGAACGTAGTAGGCAAATTTGCGGTTATTGAGGGTATGTGTTTTTGCAAGTGCTGCTGATGACCGACAAAAATGTGTTATACCCTCAAATAGCTTTTTTGGGAACGGGCCCTCGGGGAGTTTCGTGGTGGCTGTGGTAGCCCAAAATCGCGGGAGGAACACAGTTCGATGTGGAGTTGCATTCAACCGGGTTCTACGACCCAAAGAGTAGACGGCTTTTAGATCGGGCCAACCCAATAGCAAAGGGAGGGGAGTGTGCCAAATCATATCTCCTAGCTTGCTATCCATCTAAGGAAGGGGCGCTGGTGGACGAATTGTATCTCACCTAGTGCTAAGACCACCATGTGGTTAAGTCGACAAGACAGGCATGCACGTAAAACCCATATGATTTATGACTTATACGATACCCTACACCATGCGTTTAGAGACCCTCTCTCTTATGTCCAACTAATTAGATATAGAAAATAAGCATTTTAAGTCGATCTCCATATACAAATGACCCATATAATTTGTATGGGGACTAAGTATGATCATGAACCGATTTTCACTAATTGCAATAACCGATAAAAGCATATATACTAAATGTCATCAAAAGATAGTCATACATGATATAAGGTTTAAATGGACACACAGACGGACGGACGGACGGACGGAAAGTGATTCTGAGTCGATCGGTATAATAAAAGATGTGTCTAGGTCAAATTTTGTTGGTCGTTACAAACATCAGCATAAAGTCATTATACCGTGACCACATAGTGGTCATCAAGACAATGCACCATTTCACACATCCATGTGGCGATAGCCAAAATTCTTGAATTAGAGTTAAAATTGCTTCATTGCGCACCTTATTCGGCTCGGTGGTAAAGTATTTGCCAACAATGAAGAGGTGGAATCTGCGATTGATGGTTATTTTAAGGAATTATACAGTTTTTACTAAAAACAGGGTATCGAAGCTATTGAATATCGATTGCAAAAGTGTATCGAGCCATTTTGCCATTTTTCTCAAATTTGTTGTGTTTTCTTTGCAAGCTAGGATTGTTCTTGGACCGCTCTCGAACGGAAGATGCTTAATCACTTAAAAAGCCAAAGTTCAAGTTTTTACTTATAAAAATAATAAAATTACCAAAATTTGGATTTTGTCTAAGAAATTTCGAGAGAATTTTTTTTTGTGTTAAAAAAAAATTAATTTCAGTAATAGTTTTTACCTTTAAAATATTTTGCAAAAATTAAATTTTTCCTAAATAATGTGTAAATATTTTTTCATGTACATACCACGATCACTAACATAACGATCACGACTGTCGTAGCCATAACCTCGGCTCTCCCCACGATCATAAGCACTAGGTCTTTCATAAGTACCACGAGAACGACTGTCATAGCGATCGTAAGTTGGACGAACACCGTAACGATCATCTCTATTGCAGAATGTTTGTAAATATTAGTTTTGAAAGTAGCATCGAAACAAATGGAAAATTTACCTATAACCAGCATAACGATCGCCACTAGTACCATATCGATCGGCACCATAACGATCAGTACCATATCTATCGGCACTATAACGATCAGCAGCAGTACCATAACGATCGCTACCGTATCTGTCTGTACCGCTGACAGCATATCTATCATATTCTCCACCTCTATAACCACGTTCATCATAGCGATCATAGCTGGGATAATACCAACTACTAGAACGATCATCTCCCGATCTGGCCGAATAACTGCCATAATAACGGCTGCGATCGTCATTGCCACCATATCTCCTTAGTAGCAAATACATAAATATTACAAATACATGGAAGTATTATCTATTGTATTGTATCGTGACTTACCTGTCCTCATAGCAAGTTACACATCTCAACTGACGACTTTTACGATATATGGATCCCAAAACACTTGATGAAACTTCTTGTTCTTTGTCATCAGTTTTAGCATATAATGCCTTATTTGATGAAGCACCAGCGGTACCAGCTGATTCTACTATTCGTGTGGACCATTGCATAACGCAAAATAGGAAAAATAAATACGATATCTGTAAAAAGACAATGTTATCATTAACAAAAGCACGAAAGAGAGAAAAAAAGCACAATAAATTAAAATCTGCTCAATGTGAAATTTAGTGGTAATTACCACACTTAGCCAACATTTTTATAATTATAGCCAATAATGACACAAAAATAAATTGTCGCAAAATTTCATCGTTGTCCATTACAGTTTTATTCTTTCATATTTTTACGTTTGACTAAATAACTAGGTCAACAGATTCTTTTACGCGCAATTTTTTCTATAGTATCGTAAATTACAATTTAATCTAAAAAAAAAAACACTGAGATTCATTCCATTGAAATAGATAAACTATTTGGACATACATAAATATAAGTTTCATTGATTTATAGAGTTAATAACTTTTAAATATTCGTGTAATGTGTTTTTGTTTTACAATGATATTTTTTTTTAACGATTTTTATAACTGATTAACCATAATCAGCTGTTTTTTTAATTACAGTTACAGTAATATTTTTTTAGTATAGTCCGTTTACACCAAGTCCTTAAATATGTTTTCTATAAAAAAAACAAGACTAGGTCATAAATATATTCATTCTATATTTTTATTTCTTTTGGGCTATATTGTGGTCAGGTTTATGTTTATAAGTTGTAAATAAAATAAATTAAATCAAAAATTATTATTTTACCGTTCACTTTATGACGATTTTTCAACTTCGTCAGGTGTGTACAATTTTATTAATTTCTGGTGACAAAATAAAAACAAACAACATATTAGCATATATATAATCTTATAATATTAGTTTCAATGGTTTAGTTTACGATTAATTCTCTTTAAAAATTTCAAGTCATTATTATTAAATAAATTTAACACGACACAAATTTAATAAAAATTAATAAATTAATAATAATATATAATCAAAATAAAAAAACAATGTATTTTTTGTTGTATTTTCAAACTTTCTAATGTATATCTCTTGTTTTCTAAATTCTTTTTATCCAAAATCTTAACTCCTTTTAAATCGACGTTATCTCCGTTCTCTTCTGCTTTCATTGTTTATGCCTGCTTGATGTTTGGCAATTCTTACTCCTAAAGGTGAATTCATCGTCTCGAACCGAAGTCTACAGACTGTTTTTTGAAACGCAGTCTGAAGTCTGAAGACTAAATATTGACATCTCTTGTTTTTTTATTTTTTTCGTAAAGATTTTTAAGAAATGTTTATTTTTTATGTGGTGCTTTGCCATCTCTGCGATCAAAAGCAATTTTGCCAATAGATAACACTTTTTCACTTCTAATTTAGACAGCTGAAGAGTTGTTTAAAAAAATTTCTGCAGTAACAGACAGTGAATCGAGCTGCGGGTTTTTCGTTATAATTCAACAAACGAGGCTTCAGTCTGCAGACGTCGGTTCGCGATGAATCCACCTTAACATTCTTTTTGCTGTTCCTATATAAACTTTTTTTAGAAAACTCCCTTTCATAACCGGCTCTAGGAAATATCGCCCAATGAAAACTCGCCAAAAAAAAAACTGAAAAATGGCCCAATGGAAATTGACCTAGAAAAAATCCAAAAATTGGCCAAAAAAAATATGAAATTATGCCCAAAAATATCAAAAATTTCCAAAAAAAGAAAAAAAAAAAAAAAATTAAAAATGGTTAATAAACGCCCGAAAATTCACTCAAAAATCAAATAAATTTATGAAAAATTAAATATTTATTTATACTGGCAGATTTCAGCGCTATTTTTGAACCTAGCCAATTCACAAACCAACACTTTTATGGTTTATTATTATTGTGTATGAAGATAACAAACTCATTAACAAATTTAATAAAACGCACATAGCATATGTATAATTTTATGTATGTGTTAGTAGCAACTTTAATGCAATTTACTCAAAATAAAGAAAAAAAATTAATAACCTGTAAATCTGCAAAAAGGCTAAAAAGAAATACCTTTTAAATTATAAACGTTTGGGCAAAATCGGGATAAAACGGTAGAAGAAAGGATCGGTCACAAGAAATCGCTTAGCGTATTAATATTATAGATTTATAAATATTTTATTTATTTATATCTATTTATTTATATAATGCATTGGTTTTGCTTATATAATGTATTCATATAAACTAGCAGATTCCAGCGCTCGAAATTCGAGTGCAATTTCTAGGCAGCCTTATTTTTCAACTTAGCCAATTCACAAACCAACACTTTTATGGTTTATTATTATTGTGAATGAAGATAACAAACTCATTAACAAACACATTAACAAACTTAATAAAACACACATAGCATATGTATAATTTTATGTATGTGTTAGTAGCAACTTTAAATGCAATTTACTCAAAATAAAGGAAAAAATTTTAAAATGTAAATCTGCAAAACGGCTAAAAGGAAATACCTCTCAAATAATATACGTTTGGTCAAAATCGGGATAAAACGGTAGAACAAAACATCGGTCACAAGAAATCGCCTAGCCTATTAATAATATAAATACTTAGTATTTAGTTTTAAGTTAATTGTTCTTTATTTAATTAATTTCTTTGTTTTACATGTTTTACACATAATAAATATCTATTGAAGACACGACTTTTTAGCTTCACACACATTTCATCGGCTAAAATTAATTGCATTAACACAAAATCCTATAAAATAAATATGAAGTACTATAAAAATTACAGTCTTCAAACCTTTGACAAGTATATTAATTACCAATTTCAGTGGTCGTGGAAAATATGGGTGGAATCGCCAACATCAAATATCGCCAAAAATCAAAAAAAAAAACCGAATAACAAAAATCACCAATATCGAAAATCGCAAAAAACAAAAATCGCCAAAAACGAAAATCGCCAAATAAAAAAAATTGCCACAACATAAAAAAAACGAATAACAAAAATCGCAAAAATTAAAAATCGCTAAAGCCAAAAATCGCTAAAAAAAAATCAAAAATCGCTAAAGTCAAAATTCGCTGAAATCAAAAATCGCAAAAACAAAAATCGACAAAATCAAAAATGTCCAAAAATAAATAAAAAATTTTCTACAAAATATATTCCCAGTTTTTTTACTTCGTTACGATGGGTGTAGGTAGCGAAGTACATCGGGTTACAGCTAGTTATTAAATAAAATGATTATAAATGTAAATATGTATATACAATTTAAATTTTGTAAGATTATAGTCATCTTGTAAAGAAACAAAAAAAAATCTGTATGCATTGCTTATACATATGGGGGATTTCATGTCAAGTGCACCCACTTTTGAAACCGATGTCTTCCGATCGGGATGAAATTTGTCCTATTGGATAGTAGTTTAGACACAATTTTTCAACAAGATCGGTCCAGATCTCTCTGAGTTAGAGGGGATCAAAATTTGACATTTTGGCCAAACAGGTGTTTTTTCTCATCCATGTAACTTATTACCTATTGTTCTTAGAAAATTTTCTCCCAAATAGTTTAGATAGCTATTTCTTCAATATTTCGGAAAAAAATACATTAAAAAAAAAAAAATTTTAGACTTTTTTTTTGCTAAAATAAAGCATTTTTTGCCTTTTTTTTCTAAGAAAGCTTAGGATTTTTCCTTTAAGAGCTTTTTGGTCGCTTAGTGGGATGGGAGTGGGATATCTATCAAAATAAATGTTTTGTAACTCAAGACAACGGTTTTTCAATTTTTCACAAATGCACTATTTTGAATTTTTTCCTATTTGTGTCTAAAACCTTACAAATAAAACTTATACTGAGAAACTAGACAAACTAAACTTTCCGAAGGTATATAACATACCTAACTAAAATTTTATTCCCTCGATACTGTAATACCCAGAATATGTTAACCTCAGGAAAAAAATCGCTTTTTTTCTATAGAAATGTTGAAAAATTATTATTTTTTATTTATTTTTAATAATAATTAAATTAATGTATAATAATAATAATAATACTAAAAATAAAAAGATAAATAATTTATTAAAATTTAATCTTAATTGCATTAGATCCATTTATATCATAACTATTTTTATACTTAATTTATTGTAGCTGATGCAGTATTTAAGTCTTGTAAATTTTTAAATACCCAGTCTTTCATCCAGCTTTTTTGTCGCCTTTATTTACTGCGTTTTTTTGTCAATCCTTTCTTGGCGTTACTAGGTTCAGCTGTTGATTTCGCTGCTGGCTTATTTGTTGTCTTTGGAAAGAAATCGCATTGAATAGAGGCAGAAAACTTTTTCAACTTGAGTCTTCCATCGACAAGCGGTATAAAAGCATGGTATTGAGCGGTGCCATCGATTGTTACCGCAGCATCGAATCTGCTCTTCAGTGTTTTCAATGTTTCCTGATGATCCTCTTTGCTACTAAAAACTATTTTAGTTTATTTACAATAACTCTTTTCCCAATGGAATAAAGCAGTCGCATCTAAGATGCGATCTTGATGAGAGCAGTGGAGGCTATACTTCGCTGCATTTCTTTTAAGGTTTGCTCCAATGCCATCACATGCTCCTTTACCATGAGCAGTAGGATGAAAATGCCACTCAGCTGGCATTCCAAAATCTTTTTCATGGGCCATAAGATTTGCCAAGCTACTTTTGTTTTTAAAATGTTGACGAGCTCCGTCCGAAACGTAGTATACCTTCTTAACTGTAAATTTAGATTTTAGAAATTTTAGCATTCTCTTCTGGTACTCATAAACTGCAACGGTATCATGTTTTAAATCGTCGGATATGATTGCCATACTTTTGTGTTCCAGTTTTTCATCTTTCATGTAGTAAATAACTACTGTGAATATAGTTGCTTGGTCGTTATTGAAGTGGAATGCTTGTATGGCATCCTGAAGAACATATTTATATATCTGCGAAATCATATGAAATAACGAATTCACCAGACTTCAAATGTATCTTCAAATCCTTGAAGAATGACCATTGCTCTTTGACTAAAAAGTCATGGTTTCTCAAGTTTAGCAATCCTGTACACATTTCTTCCACAAAATCATCCACATTTAAAATGATTGTTTTCAATGTGCATCTGTCAGTCTGAATCCAAGAATCAAATTTGACTTCCTCTATATATTCTCGATCTAAAGAGTTGATTAAATTTTCTTTGATGAATGTGGTTTTCGGGCAATTGGTACATTCACCTAAGTGGCAAGAAATTGTTGCATTAGGACACATAGTCAATTTAAGGCAATCGCTGTAATCGTGTAAATCTTCTGCTGAATCATCTGTTAAATACTTTAAGTTGATTTCTTTCAACATCAGTTTAACATTTTCATGGTAAATTTGGGTTAATTTCGTGAAGCCAATTCTAACATCCTCGTGTTCAGATTGAAATGTTGCAAATAACTCTTTCAGGTTACAGATAACCATTCTCTTCTGTTATGTTATGAAGGTATGTTACATACCTTCGGAAAGGTTAATTTGTCTAGTTTCTCAGTATAAGTTTTATTTGTAAGGTTTTACACACAAATAGGAAAAAATTCAAAATAGTGCATTTGTGAAAAATTGAAAAACCATTGTCTTGAGTTACAAAACATTTATTTTGATAGATATCCCACTCCCATCCCACTAAGCGACCAAAAAGCTCTTAAAGGGAAAATCCTAAGCTTTCTTATGAAAAAAAAAAAATGTCCTTTTTGACAAAAAAAAAAGGCAAAAATGCTTCAATTTAGCAAAAAAAAAAAGTCTAAAATTTTTTTTTTTTTTTGTATTTTTTTCCGAAGTATTGAAGAAATAGCTATCTAAACTATTTGGGAGAAAATTTTCTAAGAACAATAAGTAATAAGTTACATGGATGAGAAAAAACACCTGTTTGGCCAAAATGTCAAATTTTGATCCCCTCTAACTCAGAGAGATCTGGACCGATCTTATTGAAAAATTGTGTCTAAACTACTATCCAATAGGACTAACCTTGGTGCAAATTTCATCCCGATCGGAAGACATCGGTTTCAAAAGTTGGTGCACTTGACATGAAACCCCCCATATATATATATGCTTATGTAAACATTTTTCACTATTTTTATATGAAATTTTATCGGAGTATTTTTACATTTTGGTACGTTATTCCTCGGCTATTGGGTTAAAAAACTCCCAATTTAACATTAACATGTTCGAAGTAATGGCGAACAATATATTTATCTAATTTTATACAGTAAAATGGTTTATTTCGTGAATGAGCGTGATTTTAACAGACAACGGACATTGCTGTAACGGACATTGCTGTACCTTCTGGAGCAGCAAAGAATTTTTTCGATGCGTTACAAACGGAATGACAAACTGATATATATACCCTCTGCACAGTGGTGTGAAAGGTATAATCAAGCAAAAAAATAAAGAAACAAAATAAAATTAATTGCTATATAATTTTTTATATGAAATTTGTTTTCTATTTGAAAAATAAGGACTTTCACAAGCATTATTTTAAGATAGTCGTCGTCATTTAATTTTACAGCCATATAAGAACTCAGTAGTTTAAATCGTCAAAAACATTCATTTTGTAGCAATGTACATGCAGGTGTTCACAACATAAAAATAAAAAAAAAATAATTTCCCGCTTTGTAAATGACCTCCAAATAAAAGCCGGCATCAATACACTACAGACTAAAAATATTATCATATTTATTAGTAAAAAGACATCTGCATGTGATGATTTTTGTTTATTTTTGTTTAAACAGCATTGACATCACCCTCCGCATAAGCTTTAAATTGGTCTACTCTCCACGCTTTGTTAGTCAAGCATCAGGAACCACTTCCGGCTAACTTTGGTTAAAGCCACCACCACCGTTTATCTGTATGTACGAATATTTGTCGAAATTTCATAATATTGGGTGATTATTAATTTCATATCTCCATGAGCGGTTGGTCGCCTTTTAGAGTAATTAATGTAAAAAACAAAACATACATACACACACATACAAACACATTAAATGGACAATACAAATAGAGACAAGTAGAGATGTGTTTAATATTTATTATTGTGATATTGTATGCATGTGTTGGTGTTAGTGCGTTGTTATTAATTTGAATTTATAATTATTATTCTTTTAACAAAACGGGAGGAGTTTCATATAAAAACAATAAGAACAAAAATAAATTTAGTATTTATAATATTTAATTCATTTTATATATTTTACTATTTTTGCATAAGATTAAAATTTTAATGTTTGTGTGATGGATGACACCAAAACAAAGTGAGAATAAAAATTTGCATCATCACTCTATTCTTTCAGATTTATTTGTTTAATTGGTTTCAATTAAAAAATAAGTTTTAATAATTAATTATGGTTTTTTCAGTTGACAATTGAAATATTTCATTTGTTTTAATATTAACAACACTAAAAATTTTATAAGTTCAACCCTTTTCGAACAAGTATTTGAAAGTCAAGTTTTTTGAAATGCTTTATTTCCGCTTAAATGACTCGTATTTACTGCTAATCATTATAACGAATTTTTTTTAACGCAATCATTATTATATTATCAATTTAAAAGGTGCTTAATTCAGAACGATTTAGTGTTATTCATGTAAACTTTCTTCACACCGAGCGCTAAAACTTGAGTATTCAACTCCATAGTTCCATCCAACAAAAACCCAACAATTTCGTAACACACAAGCCAAATGATATACACCCAATCCTTTTTTAACGATAGATACGTTCCAGAAAATACCGTGTAAAAAAATCGTTAAAAAAAGACACACAGTAATGGAAAAATATTAGATTGGTTCACCTCCAAAAGCCTACGAAATTAATTAAAAAAAACATAAATTATTTTCTTCAGTATACCATGTCAATTTTATTTCACATTCATTATATAATTTTTAAAAAATATAAATTTCACATACATACATATTTTTAGAAATAAAAACATAATTTGAAAAAAAAAAATACAAAAAATTGTATACGAACATAAAAAATGGTGTTTTATTCGCTATCAGTTTCTGATATTAAGCGAATTCTTTTGTGCTGCATTGGCTCATATCAGATTCATCGGTAGAAATATTTAATACGTCTTCATCTGCAACTGCTTTCATTGGTAACCTATCAGAAACAGTTTCAGGCACAGGTTTATTTATTTTGATAGTAAATTCGATTATAGTACGTTGTGATCCTACTTTGGACAGCTCCTTATGTTGAGTCATACAGGACTGTAGATCTGATTACAACTCTTTCGTTTATGTGATCATTTGTCAGGTAATGATCTGCTAATTAATTTGCCAATTGAAGACCATCAAGTATTGAGCTGGTGGTTATTGAAGACGAAATTTCTACATCATTTCTACATTTCTATCATTTGTGTAAACGTCTTCAAGTGCAGCTTCTAATTACTCGTTTTCATTAAGAACTCTGTCAACAATTATTTAATTTATATCATCAACGGTAAAACTATCAAATCCTTCACCTCCAACTTTTTGTGCCAAGTGATTAATTCTGTAAAAACTTCATACACCATTTTTGGTGTCACAGCAGAATTTTCGCTTTTACGGCATTCTGGCCATATGACATTTAAACAGGCATACAAGGTCGACGGTCTTATTTCTAAAAAGAAGCATGTTTTATGCAATCCATTATAGAAAATTTTTTCCATGCATCATTTACAGTAATATTAGTATCATTGTCCATTTTGTTCAAAATATATTGAAATGATCGCTTTATGTAATATGCTTTGAAATTTGCGATAATACCCTGGTCTAATGGTTGAATTAGGACAATAGTATTAGGAGGCAAAAAATTATTATGCTCTGAAATAGGGTGACCAGGAGCATTATCTATCAACAACAGAATTTTAAAAGACATGTCTTTATCATTCATATAACGTTTTACTTCTGGAACAAAATAATTGTGAAACCATTCGCTAATGATGAAGTAACCCACGCCTTTTTATTTGCCATCCAATGAACTGGCAAGCTTTTAATATCGATACCTTTTGTTCGCAGTCGGAGAGATTTATTGATCAACATGCGGTCTCCTGAAGCATTACTGCACAACAAAAACGTAATTCTATCTTTTGTCACCTTAAAGCCACTAGCACTTTTTTCATGTTTTGCTATGTAAGTTCGGCTCGCCATTCTTTTCCAAAAAAAAGATCAATCTCATCGGCGTTAAAAACTTGGTCACTTTGTATCCACCTTCTTCCATTAATTTGGTCAGCTGCGAAGGGAATTCTTTGGCAGCTGCAGTATTTCCAGAACTATTTCACCTTTGATTTTAACATTATGAATTGCATGCCTTTCTAGAAATCATTAATAGCAAGAAATTTATTTTCTTTATTGTCGGTGGCGATGGCCCATTTTTTTTTTATCATAAGTTCTTAAAGCCTTCTGCTTAGTAGTATTGGTATCAAGTGGTATACGTTTTTGGGTATAATATCTTCTATCCATGTCAAGAGAACCTTTTCCTTTTTTCCATAAGTATATTTCTCGTATAAGAATAGGATTTAACACTCAATTTGGTACCAGAAATAACGACTTGTCTAATCGCTTTTTTATTTTTTTGATTGTCCGGATTGTCGCTTCGTTTAATATCAAAGATTTTCCAACGGAACTGGGACGTTAGCCATTTCCAAGTCGGTCCAGAATTTTTACCTTTGTTTCTAAAGATATAGTTATTCGTTTTTTTTCATGGCTGAATTAAAAAATTAAAAATTTATTAAATAAATTATGCTTTATGAAGAGCTTTAACTTAATATGGTGTTCACACTACAATATTTTGAGGTGTTTTAGCTCATGTTTTGCAAAACAAAACACAGTCGTTCACACTTGATTTAGTGTGTTTAAGTTAAACATTTCAGCAAATTGAACAGCTGTTTCCAAAATAAAAAACAATTGAAAAGTTATAAAATTTTGAAAATTGATAAAAAAATAATATCATTAAATTGGCGGCCAACTACTTAAATTATATTAATGATGAAATTATCAATATAGATGCGTTATTTTCATTTTTGTATTGTATTTTGTATTGTATTTTTTTGATTGTAATGCCACTTTAATAGTAATGTTAAAAAAACAAGGATACCAACTTGGCAAACATGAGTAATATTGCACTGAACATGCACAAAGTTAAATACAACTCTGTCATATTTTCGGTTTTTGAGGTGTTTAAGATTTAAACATTTCAATTGAGATGTTTAGCCAACGAAAAAATGTATGGGAAAACATCTCAATTTGACTTGTTTATCACATAAACACTAAACACTTCGCTAAACACTTAAGTGTGAACGCCATATAAGACTAGTAGATTCCAGCCCTCGAAATTCGAGCGCAAATTCTAGGAAATTTTATTTTTTCATTAAATAAAGACCCTAAAAGTATGCTAATCAATTATAGCCAATTCGCAAATCAACACAAAAAACGAACTCATTTTTATTACAAACACATTAACAAATTTAATAAACACACACATAGCATTATATAATTATACCCTATACCACTATGTGGTTTGGGTATAATGACTTTGTGCAGCTGTTTGTAACTACCAAAAATATTTGACCTAGACTCATATTTTATTATACCGATCGAATCAGAATCACTATCTGATTCGATTTAACGATGTCCGTCAGTCCGTCCGTCTGTGTGTCCATGTAAACCTTGTACTCAAACTGCAGGTCGCAAATATGAATATATTTTGATGAAATTTGGTATTTGATCTTTCATCGGCCATGGGATGAACGCTATTGAAATTGGTGAAAATCGGTCAATGTTCAGATCTAGCCCCCATACAAATGACCCCTATGAAATCAACATATATTGCCATAAGATCCAAATTTTCATACAAATTTTAGTCAAATTGGGTTTGTATGTATATATTACATCCATTAATCAGTAGTCCAAAAATGATCCCTATTCGACAACTCTTAGTCATAGGCCCCATATAGAGCTGCTTCCCGATTTTCACTTAAATCTATCAAAAAAACAAATATATTGCACTGATTCTTCTCAAATTTTGTTTGTATATATTTTTGCAAAATACAAGAAACTTTACCAAACATGGTCAGGATCGGTCCATTTTTAGGCCTAGTCCCCATATAGATATAGCATCCGATATGAACTTTTTCATATCTGCAGCCAAAAAAAATTATAAAAATCCCACTCAAATTTGGTTTATGCTTATTTTCTATGTCCAGTTAGTTGGGCATAAGAGATAGGGTCTCTTCACGCATGGTATAGGGTATCGTATAGTCGGTCTAGACCGACTATAATTTTCTTACTTGTTTTATGTATGTGTTAGTAGCAACTTTAAATGTAATTTACTCAAAATAAAGGAAAAAATTACAAAATCTGTAAATCTGCAAATCGGCTAAAAAGAAATACCTTTCAAATAATATACGTTTGGTCAAAATCGGGATAAAACGGTAGAACAAAACATCGGTCACAAGAAATCGCCTAGCCTATTAATATTAAAGATACCTCTTTATCACAACACAAGTTGTTTAATTTCAATAAATTGAAGAATATAACCTCTATAAATTTTCTTTTAACTAACATTCGAAATTCACTAAAAATGAAATGGACATAAAAAGTGTACATATGTATACATATGTATGCTTTAAATTGTAAACCGCCTAAATAATATACGAGTAGTAAAAAAACACAAACAACGAACTGTTAAATTCAAAATAATTCTAATTCGATATTTTTGTTTTTTGTTTTACCGTGTAAAAAAAGTGTATGTAAAAACAAGATGATTATTTTTGAAAACCGTGTAAAAAAATGCCGTGTAAAAAGGATTGGCTGTAGACCAAATGTAGTGAAACTGCGTTTACAGTTTCTCATTTCTTGATCTTGTTTCTTTTTAAATGAACTGCAATGTTTAAAACGATTAAAAGTCCTATGATGCCGCTATTAATGTCAAAAGAAAGAACAGAATCTTTGCATTTTTATAGTTTTTTTATTTTATCATACCAAGACAAAAGAATGTCAATAAATTTTATTCATGTTATTTTTTTATGGATGATATATTAAATTTTTGTTTAAATTTGAAAATTTTATCAACACTTAACTAAAAAAGTCAGAATATTTTATTTAAAAAAAAGCATTTTGAATGGTTATTATTTTCGTCTTTTTGTCCTGACATTGTAAAATTGGAAAATGGATAAAAATTCCAAGATTCTCTTTTATTTAACCTCAACTGCGGATAGGATAATTATAAATAAACTGAAAAAGTCCTTTTAAAAGGAAACATGTTCATGAATGTAAAGGCGGTTATATCTATTTGTTCTCTAGTTTTCAATGTATATCGTCTGGCAATTTTTTCTGTGACACGGTGTTATAAATACATTAGACATAAAATAATATGTGACCCTGCTTAAGAAAACCCACCTAGTGTGTTAAATTTCATGAATTCACTTTTTTTGGATTTGTATGTAAAAAACCTTCCAATTTTCATATAAAACTTCTCGCAAGTCTCAAAAACATCGGAAAGTAATGTAAAAATTCAATTATATAAAACACATACTATGAAAACAACACAGAGGGGGAAACTTTAATTGCGTTTTACTCAAAAACTTGTTTTGACACACTAGGTGGATTTTCTTAGGCAGGGTCACATATTGAAAATTACTTTTGATTCGTTTGTAAGTCAACAAATTAATTAATTAATTTTATTTTTAGTCGCTAATTTTATTTTTACTAATAATTTGTCAAACGTTATAAATGTTGAATGAAATTGGTTGAAACTGAATGTGAAAAAACTTAGTTAAGTTAACAAAAATTTAAATTTAACAAATTTCCAAATAAAACGGAAATTTTTAATAGCAACTGTTCTTCATCAACAATCAAGAAATTTTTTGATGTATCCGGAAAGTCCTACAATATATCCGCACCAAAGATATCGTGTTTCATATACTGCTGATATTTTATTAGTATCACTTCTCTTACCATGGATCTAAAAACATTGGGTTACGAAATACCATCTGACCACCGTCCTTTTATAAGCATGCTCAAATGATCAATGAAATTTTTTGTTGATGTTAGTTATTATGATTATAAAGCTACTAACTGGATCACTTTCAATTATTTTGTGGAAGATAATATAGTTATCAATTCTACAACATATAATTCTAAGGTAAACATCGAATGGGAAATAGATAACTTCGTCAAAATTATTATAGAAGCAAGGGGTATATCAACACCCAAAATAACTTCTCTCGAAATAATTTTACGTTACTGGATATTTTTGTTAATTTTATAAAATTGAGAAGAACTTGAAAGGATCATCTAATCTAATTGAAAATAATTTTTATGATCAATGCACAAAATTTTTATCAAAAATGATAAGCATATTAATATAGATCTTAAAAAAATTATCACAATTATTAACCAACATGAAACCCGGCGATAAAACTTTCTGGAAAGTAAATAGTAAATCATTTTCAGGAGAAGGTAAGAATGAAATACCATCAGATAAAAATAAAGCAGAACGAACATCTTGCAAATTCATTTGTACAAGCAAATAATCTTACTTCCAACTACAAACACTCGATCCACTTATATATATACACTTATATACAAGGATAAATGATTTGAAAATTGAAAATCCTACAACCGATCATGCTGTTTTGACTTCGTTTAACGAAGTTACCAACCTCTTATTATCACTTAAGGCATCTAAATCTCCAGGCTTGGCTAATGTCTAATTTGCTTCTGAAGCGTCTTCCATCCAAAGCCATACATTTATTAGTAATAATTTTCAACAGCTGCATTAAACTTAACTACTTTCCAAATACATTTAAAACAGCCAAGGTTAAAGCTATACATAAACCAGGAAAACCAGCGATCATCCCTAGCAGCTACCGACCAATCAGTCTTCTCAGTAACAGGCAATTTCTAAGAGAAGATCATCTACCATCGATTAAACTCATATGTCACTGAAAACTCTATTATTTCCAAAGAAAAATTCGGATTTAAAAATGACTACAGCTCATCCATTAAAAACATAGTAACTGCTAATAAAATTGATAAAAGATCCACCGGGCTTATTTTATTAGACATCGAAAAGCAAAGTTCAGAAAATACACACATGAAACACACAATGTTCTATTCTAAAGCAGCCAACACATATTTTTATTTTCATATCAATTATGTGTGTTCGAAAAATAAAATACGTGATAGAAAAATGTTCGTTTAGATAACGAAATATTAAAACGAAACGCAGTCATGATTGTGTTCGGCACCGTACAAAATTTAGAAACACACATAATTGATATGAAAATAAAAATATGTGTTTGTTGGTCTGAGCTATGTTTGTTTACATATATATCGAGTTTTTATTCAGTGTTTGTTTTTTTCTGAACATTGTCGAAAAGTCATTTAATACTTTTTGGCATGTCCTTTTATGCAAACTGTTAGTATCAAATATTCTTAATTACCATTATTCTTTATTTTGACTAGGCAATTTTTTTGTAGATTTTATTGATAACATTGATTTTAAGATTTTATTGATAACAGAACTTTTATAATATCCATTAATAACGAGACTTCATCATCAAAAAAAATTTTAACTGGGCTACCACACGGTTTAGTCCTTTCGCCCTTACTTTACTCTATTTATAGATCTCCATTCCTCCTTATTTGAAAATTGCATACTATGCAGACGATATGGCTTAATCTCATCCAGTAAACTTACCAGTGCTCTTTTAAAGAAAATGGAAAGAGCACTCCTAGCATGCAACAAATATTTCTGCGAATGGAAAATAAAAAGCAATCCTAATAAAACACAAGTAACCCGAGGCGGCAAAATTCTTTGGAACCGATTTAACTGAGGAAAAATAAATATATAAAATATATCAGCGCCATTATGGATAAAAAGATTACGAAACTTGTCAAAAATCAATAAAACCCTTTATAATAAACACTCGCATATAAGCCTATATTAACAGGGCTAATAAATTTTTGCGTGTCCAATCTGTTACACAGCAGCAAAATCTCACATAAAGAAACTATAAATCATTCAGGGCAAATGATTTAGAATGATACGCAATAAATACTGGAGAACTCCAACATCAAGCCTACATAAAGACACAGGATAGGAAAATATTATTAGCATTATCAAAAGACTTAATTCTAAGTATTTCAACAAAAACTAAAACTCTACTTATCCACTGATAAGAGAATGGAGAAAATTCAGACCAGCCAACCAGTAACTCATCAACTCGGAAATTATATGTTTATAATGGATTATTATGAAATATAATTCTTTTGTAAACATATTTACATACATAGAGATATGTTGGTACATTTCCCTCAAATATTTAAAATTTTTCTCTTTTTTCGTATACAGGTTTTTTCACCTTATTTTACCTTTAACAACTTCAAAATAAAAAAATGTAATTAATATCATATGATACTTTTTATTAATTGTTGTAATATCTAATAGATAATATCTCAAAATGTAATATCATGAAATAAACCTGTAAATAAAGAATGATTAAAAATCTAAAAATAAAACTAGTTTAAACAATGAAAAATTTTACGTTGTCACGTTTTTAGAAATATTTTTTATGTATACATATTTAGAAAAAGACTTTTAAAAATTAATTTCAATAATCATTGGAATCATTGGATTAAAATTAAAGTCTCATTTAAATTTTCTTTGCCTTTTTTGTTGGTTGTATTTTTAAGGATCTCAATCCATTTTTCATTTCATTTCAGATTTAGATCCCATTAATATAACAGAGGGTTATTATATCTTGTACTCGTAGATCCATTCATACCAATTCAATTCACGAATTTTGTTTTTTATTATTAAGATTTTAGATCTCTATTTTGTTATTTACAGCAAAATTCATTGACAGAATTTTTTTTTATTATTTAGTTTAAGATACCGTAGTCAAATGTAAAGTACAGTTCTTACACACAAAAAATAAATAAAACCTCAAAAGCTAATTTTGTAATTTGAATAATTTTATATCATCTTTATAAGTTACATAAGAAAAACTTAGGTAAATTAAATTTTTTTTAAATTTAAAATTTTTATAAGTTAACTATAATAACAATTTTTTCATTAACATTTAAAATTTAACAAAGTAATTTTCAAAAATACTTTTGAAGTTATACTTTATACAAGTTTTTATAGAAATTTTTGTTGTGTGTATAAGCATAAATTAGAAGAATAACCATATGTAAGCATATCCATAATATTTGTTCTTTTAAAAAGTATTTTCCTTGAAAATAAATAATATATTTTTTTTTGTTAATTATCCCAAATTTTTAAAATATATAAGTATTTCTATTTATACCCTACCACCAGATTCCAGCGCTCGAAATTCGAGTGCAATTTCTAGGCAGCTTTATTTTTCAACACTTTTATGGAGTATTATTATTGTGAATGAAGATAACAAACTCATTAACAAAAACATTAACATATTTAACAAAACACACATAGCATATGGCGCTTTTCGATTTTGTCGATTTTTGTTATTTGCGATTTTCGGTTTTGGCGGTATTTGATGTTGGCGATTCCAAATTAGTATTTAATGTATTTGTCAAAAGTTTGAAGATTGTAATTTTCATAGTACTTCATATTATTTTTATAGGACGTACAACGCCCATTGGTCCTATCTCGTCTATATTTTGTCCGACTACTCACATTAACATCTCATTAACTCAAAGTTCCAAGGCTTTCTCTATTATAGTACTCCAGTTATCTTATATATTAAAAGAATTAATGAATAAACTTTGCATTCAAGATTTTTTTCAATATTTTTCATCTCTCAAACCTCTATAACTAGAGTTCTAATTAACGTAGGCTGTTGACATAGGTCTAAGAACACTCAGTGGATCAAGCTCCTTCTTTTGAGCTATTAACTGCTTAAATTCGTTGGGCTTGAGGAAAGTTATGCGTGGAGAATCAACTTTACTTTAACTGTACGTTAACTTATCTTGGCATATTTTGGCATTACTGTACGTTAACTTCTCTTGGCAAATTCGTTGGGTTTGAGGAAAGATATGCGTGGACAATCAACTTTACTTTTACTGTACGTTAACTTCTCTTGGCATATTTTGGCATTACTGTACGTTAACTTCTCTTGGCAAATTTTGGTATTATATTATAAAAATTAATATAATTAATATAATGCTGCGGAGCAGCAGGGGTCATCTAGTTGATATGAAAATAAAGATATGTGTTGACTGCTTTTGAACAGAACATTGTGTGTTACATGTATGTATATTCTGAACCTTGGTGTATAAGCGTAATAAAAACCATAAGTAACCATATCCAAAATATATGTTCTTTTCAAAAATAGTTTCTTTGAAAATAAAAAAAAAATAATTTTTTTTGTTAACGATCCCAAATTTTTGAAATATGTATTTATATTTCTATTTATACCCTATACCACTATGTGGTCAGGGTATAATGACTTTGTGCTAATGTTTGAAACTATAAAAAATATTACAACTGCAAAATCTTTAATTATACCGAGCGACTCAGAATCACTTTCTGAGTCGATTTAGCGATGTCCGTCCGTCCGCCAATTTCATTTTAAAGAAACTTCCATTAAAAGCATTTGAATTTCTAACCATTATTTTTAATAATTGTTTAAACAATTCATATTTTCCTGATGCTTGGAAAGTTTCGAAAATAATACCACTAAAAAAGAAACCAAACTTAACCGATATAAACAATTTACGACCTATTTCATTGCTTTCAAATTTGGGAAAACTTTTTGAGAGAACTATTCGAGAGAAAATGGACATAGGAATTATTGGAAATTACATTCCAGATTTACAATTTGGTTTTAAGAATGGACATTCAACAACTGACGCTTTAATAAAATTTCAAAATGATGTCGTTTGTAATCTTCGTAAACGATTTTGCACTGTTGCAATTTCTTTAGATGTAGAAAAGGCATTTGATCATGCTTTTCACAATGGTATACTTCATAAAATGATTGAAATAGGGTTTAGTCCATTTATTATTAAATTATTTAAAAGTTTTTTTTCTGACAGGACTTTTTGCGTACAATTTAATGATGGTTTATCAGATTTTGGAAATGTTACCTGTGGCGTTCCACAGGGTTCTATTTTAGCTCCACATTTATATAATATATTTATGTACGATTTTCCTCATACTTTTTCAAATTCAATTGGACTATTGTATGCGGATGACTCTCTTTTATATTCACATCATGAATCTCCGCTTGTTGCCTTAAGACAAGTTTCAAGTCACCTTGAAAAAGTTAAAATTTTTTATGATAATTGGGGGATTAAACTTAATACATCTAAATGTGAAGCAATTTGTTTACGCAATGCTTCAGGAAAATGTAGAAATTTTGTTGTGCCAGAAAGTAAAACGCTCAAACTTTTTCTTTGTGGTTATGAAATTCCCTTCAAAGAAAACATCAAATATTTAGGAATCAATATTAACAATCTTCTAAAATTCAACAAACATGCCAGAATAGCTTTAAAGAAATCTTACAAAATTATGGGTGCATTTTCAAAAATTTTGTTTAATAAGAGTTTACCAATGAAAACTAAACTCTTATTATATAAAACAAGTATTAGACCAGTTTTCTTATACGGTTTTCCTATATGGTTCAATATTTCACCTACGGTCATAAAGGAAATGGAAATTTTTGAACGGAAAATTATAAGATGTTGTATTGGTAAAAACTTTGAATCAATTTTTAAGCGATACTCTAACATTTTTATTTATAATCAATCAAATATTACTCCAATTGGCTTATACTTATGTGATATTTTAAGAAAATTCATTTCAAGATTATCAAATCATGAAAATAATTTTATTAAAAAAATTTTTGTTGAACAAAGAAATTTTAGTTGGTCTAACACAAACTACTTATCACCTATTGGTTATATTAATGAAATTCCTCCAAATTTTGATTTGAATACAAATTTATCCGCTAATTTTTATATAAAAAGTACACCAGGTACTCATAGAGGATAGTACATTTTTATTATTATTTATTATTTTGTTGTGATTCGTGTTAATTTCTTTTAGTTTTTAGTTTATTTTTAAGTCGTAGTTTTAAGATTATTTTAAGAGATTCTCTCTCCAGATATGTTAGCTCCGGGAGCAAGAGCATTTTACTCACAGTTACTTTTCATCAAAATTGTAATAATTTCATCAATTAAGCATGGTGCTGTTCAAATTTATTGTAATTAAGATAATACTTTACAGTCTTAAGTTATTTACTCTCTTGTTATTTTTATGTTTAAGTTTCTATTATTGTATTAAAAAAGGCTCAATAAATATAACTTATAACTTATAACTTATGTAAGCACTTCATTACTTTTGAGGTCCTTTCAATTTATAATATTTATAATATTTTTTAATTAAGATTTTATACAAATTTTATCGACCTTAACCATTTATGCAAAAGTTTTTTGTGTTAAAAATTTTATGTTTTTACAAATCTTACCTTTTTAAAGGTTTTCATTATTATTTTTTTTTCAATGCACTGTTAGATATATAAATATTTTTTTTTTTAAATAATTGATGCCACTAAGTGAGCACCTTTTGTTATTCGAATAATTCGTTATATTTGTAAATCCTTTTTTTTTATAATAGAAATCCAAAACTTATTTTCTTTCACAGCTATTGTTCTGAACAACCGCTTTGTTTCAAAATCAAAACTAGAATGAATATAACTGTGACCTGTCAACCGTATTTATTTAAAAGCCACAAAATAAACTTCAAATTAAAGAGAACCGATTAATATTCACGCACTGATGAGAAACGAAGTTTTATTTATCAAAATCACTATTATACAATGTGGTACATATAAATAATTTTAATTTGGCTAAATTTAGAGAGATTAAAAAGGTAATAATATTATGTTTAAGTTCTTGTTAAAACCTTGCTTGCGGCTTAAAGTTCTTAAGAAATTCAGCCAGTGGGGAGTGTTGATAAACAATATTTTTCTTGTAGTTTTTGTTTTACCTTTTAGTGGGATGAGTAGAAAATGTAATTTGTTTGATTCCTTTGGAAGGTGTTTTACTTGACATTTGACCGTGACCGTGATTTTGAATTTTAAACTAAATAAATACAAGCCAAAAAGTCTTTGTTTGACATTTTTTTCAGTGACATAATCTTTACGGTTTACTGAAGTTTGGTGGCAAATAATTTATAGTGATTATTAAAGAATACTTGGAGATGAACATGTGAGTAAAAATTTTTTTAATAGCATTTATTATCATATAACTAAATTAAATTAAATTAAATTAGTAGGCCTTAAGACAAACGCATTTGCATTGGTCAAAATCGCTGCATGTTCAAGCCAAGTCCCCATACAAACGACTTAAATTGTTAAAAGATTCAAATTATCATATGGATCTCGGTCAAATTTTGATTTGTGTGTGTTTAGTATACCTATTACCCTGTAGGACAATTGAGGAGGTCCATAACAAAATGCAATAATTCCACTTTTTAAGTTCTTAGTTTTTTTGACTAAATCCGTTTCTACATATTGAAATCTATGTGCCCATTGTTATAAAACATACCATGGGTCAATAATTTTACTGTAATTCAATACCAAAAAAACGATTTAGACCAAAATGAAACAATTCCAATATATATCCTACTGACTTTAATTAAATTTATTCATTTATCCAAAAAATTGGTGGAATTATTGCGTTTTGTTATGGACCTCCTCAATTCTTAGTATAGCCCCCACATAAAGCTTAATCACGATCTTCATTTAAATCTGTCAAAAAAATGAAAAATATTGCACAGATTTTTCTCAAATTTAGTTTGTGTGTGTTTTAGCAAAAAATAGTTATTTTACAAAATCTGGTCAGCTCGGTCTATTTTTCGACATAGTCTCCATATAAATATGGCATCCGTTGTGAATGTTTTCATATCTGCAGGCAAAAAAATTAATTAATTATTTGGTTTATGCTTATTTTCTATTTCCAATTAGTTAAACCTAGACCGACCGGTCTAGACCAACTATAACTTTTTTAACTTGTTTTTAATAAAATTTAAAAAAAAAATTTTTGTACTTTAAATTATAAAGAATAGCCCAAAGATTAACACGAAAAGCGAAACTCAGATGGCGTGTGGAGTGATTGTTATCTATACATTTTTACAATTAATACTAAAAATGTTTTTATACCCTCCACACCACTGTGCAAAGGGTCAGCTTGTCATTCCGTTTGTAAAGCATTAAAAAAATAAATTTGCGATCACATAAAGTATATATGTAGATATGTATATTCTTGATCCTTATAACGACTCGGGTCGATAGAGCGATGTCCGTCTGTTTGTCTGCCTGTTAAAATCACGCTCATTCACAAAATAAACCATTTGCCTGTGAAATGTTAGGATAATATTTTTAGTCATTATTTCGAGCAGGTTGGTATTTAAATATGGAAACACCTCTACAAAAATTCTAAATATTCAGTGTATTTTTTGTAATAACTAGCAGATTCCAGCGCACAGTGGGTTGAAAAGCATGAAAAGTGAGGATTAATTCAGGGAAGACGTAATTTCATATTGTTAATTTTTTTTAACGGATATTCATTAATGCATAAAAAACCACCATTTAAAAAAAAAAAGTGTAAAAAAAATTTGTTTTAATCCGTTAGGAGCTTTTTTGTGTTTTGGAAAAAATGATCTTTTCTTACAATTTTCGCTGTAACTTTGGAATAAAAAGCGATAAATTAGTAAATGAAATTGCAAGTTAGAACTTAGTTAATGTGCTTTTAGAAAAAATAAAATTTTTTTTAAAAATAAAAAAGGAATAAATATTTAATATGTATTTATATTATAAAAATTGAATTTTAAAATCCGATTTTATTTTCCAAATTCCACAATTCCACAAATTTAACTCAAAAAATTCACATTATAAAATAATATTATGTTTTTATTGATGAATAATTAAAAGACATCACCAGTAAAACTGTCAATATTATTTTACGTTTTTTTATTTGGGTACATACATACATTAGAGTGGAGTGAAAAACCATTTGGCCAAACTTTATATAGAATACATATAAAAGTTGTCGTCTCTTGCTCATTTTTTAAATGTTATGTATCAGAGTTTAGACAAGGACATCTTTTTAAATTGAAAACTTTATTTGCAATCTGTCTTAACACTTTTAGTTTCCTGCAATTTTTTTATATTATTCTAAAACTTTTTACCCGAGAACATTTTGTAATTTCAGAGCTTCGATTTTTCACTCCACTATAATGTGCATGATCATTAAAATTATTTATTGTAATACTACGTTACACATTTACAACAGCAACAATAACAATCACAGCTACGAAAATAAACACAAAACAAAAACTAAAAAAAGATTTTTTCTGTTGTGTTTTCAAGCATTTGTTTTTAATTTTATACTGGGGACTTTTAATAAAAACTTGAATATTACATTCGTTGGCAAGTATTGGCAAAATGTTTTTTTTGGAATACACAAGTAGAAATCCCATATTTTACTACAATGTAAATAATTTTACCCGATCTCATCTAGAATTACGTTGAAACTCAATCTCTTTATAAAAAATACCCTCTTTTTAGGACAATTTTCAAAAAATTATTAAAAATATTTCTAAAACATTTATCAAAAAAATTTTTTTTAATAATACAGTCAAATACCTGAAGTTGATGCATCCATTTGAAAAAAGTTAGAATTTAAAAAAAAAATGAAAAAATTAAACTTTAAATATCTCGTTTTTCACTTTTTACCACTTCGAGCAAAATTAAAAAAAATTGTTGAACTTTGAGAGAGCATAGCAAGAAAAGTAAACAAATTAGAACAATAATTTTGACAGTTAGTGATGACCCATATTATACTCTGTTACCCGGTATAAAAATTTATTACAAAATACTCATTTCAATTTTTGAATTAATCCTCACTTTTGACCCTTTTCAACCCAATGTGCAGCGCTCGAAATTCGAGTGCAATTTCTAGGCAACTTTATTTATCAACTTAGCCAATTTACAAACCAATACTTTTATGGTTTATTATTATTGTGAATGAAGATAACAAACTCATTAACAAACACATCGACAAATTTAATAAAACAAACATAGAATATGTATAATTTTATGTATGCGTTAGTATCAAATTTAAATGCAATTTATTCAAAATCTGTAAATGGGCAAAACGGCTAAAAAGAAATACCTTTCAAATAATATACGTTTGGTAAAAATCGGCATAAAACGGTAGAACAAAACATCGGTCACAAGAAATCGCCTACCCTATTAATATTATAGATTTAGTATTAAGTTTATCAAATTGTTAACTTTTTCAAATATTTTGTATTCATTTGTTATAAATAGTGCGATAAGTACAGATATTAATGTAAAAGTAAAACCCAGACATTACTCTCCATCTGGATTTGGCATAGTCAATTTATTTTAATTTATTTTTTTCTTGTTTGTTTCAATCCTTGAACTATATTTTATTAATTCATGCAAAAAAAAATACATTTTGAAATTTTCTTCGACAAAATTTGCAATTATTCCAAAATTAGCAATCTATACTAATAATATAATAAAGGGGTAATGTGTGTTTGTTTGTAGGAGGTAATATCCGCAAATACTGATCTGATCTTCCTCAAATTTTTACAGAGTCTTACTGCGAATATAGGAAGTGCTATAGGCTATAATTTTTTAATATTTGTAGGGGACGTGGCACCTTCCAAATAAAGTAAATTTTTAATATATACTATATATTGAGAACTATGATAGGGAAAGCTTTCCCAATTTATGTTGGGTCACCTATTATTAATGTTAGTAGCTATGCCTTAAATGGGCGGGATCGGATAAGTGGGCGTGGTACCTCCCATACAAAGTAATTGCACAATATCATATATCTCGAGTGCTATGACAGAGACAGCTTTGCAAATTTGCCTTAGGTCATCTATTATTAACGTGAGTAGTCAGACTAAAAATGGGCAGGATCGGACAAAGGGGTGTGGTATCCCCATACAAAGTAAATAAATGTCATATATCTGGATTACGGTACTAGTGCCAGCCTTGGGACTTTTCGTGAACCTTTTCATTACGATGCGCGGGGGAGGGGGTAGCGAAGCACAGCGGGTTACATCTAGTATTATATAAAGCAGAGAAATCATCTAGTATTATATAAAGCAGAGAAATCATTTTCGTTATCAGGTTCAATGGGGTAATAGACTATCACCCGTATTCATAAAAATTAAAGTGTACTTCAAGTAGACTTTATCAACAAATTTTATATGAAAAATAGACAATAAAGTCTACTTGAAGTACACTTTAATTTTTATGAATACGGGTATAAGACTATAATCATGTAGAATGCAATCAGTTATATAAAAATACTAGCTGAGTCCGGTCCGCGTTGCTGGCCCGAAGAAAACATCTGGATTTTATATTGCATCTAAATTTTAATACCGAGAGTCGGGCAAAAGTAAAGCACGAACTCCCTCGAAAATTTTAGCAAATATCTAGGTACAATACTAAAATTTGATTTCGCCATGCCCCTCCGCCCACAGATCAAATATCAAATATCAGACTACAGTGTCACCCGAAAAGCTATTCAGAAGATTCTGTGCCTTAAATACATTGCATTTAATAATATTATGAATATGACTGAAAAAAAATATACGTTTTCTTGAATATTTAACACCAGCGCCACCTACAGGTGAAAAACTTTGTCAGCAACTTTAGTTTTATGTACATAATATATGTTGCGAATTTGAGCTAAATTGGACCGTAAATAAATTTTTTCGGAAAATCTCGACCCCAGCGCCACCTATCGGGTACAAAAAAAGTTATGCAAATCGGAGAACCAAAGGAACATATGGTATGAATACGAAGTCGCTAGCATTAGTGGTTCAACAGTTATTAGAGTACCAACATACGCACCAACGTTTTTATATATTAAGATTTGATTTTGACAATTTTGTTTAATTTATACTATTTCCGGGCAGCCTACAATTTCGAATACAGTATTTTTACATATATTTTAATAGAGCCGAAGTTAAATTCCTAAGATAGCAAAAATCCCACAGAACTTCACTCTACCCTATTTCAAAAACTTATATATATAATATTAATAGGCTAGGCGATTACTTGTGACTGATGTTTTGTTCTACCGTTTTATCCTGATTTTGACCAAACGTATATTCTTTGAAAGGAATTTCTTTTTAGCCGATTTGCAGATTTAGACATTTTTAAATTTTTTCCTTTATTTTAGTTAATTGCATTTAAAAGTTGCTACTAACACATACATAAAATTATACAATGCTATGTGTGTGTTTATTAAATTTGTTAACGTGTTTGTAATAAAAATGACTTTGTTTTTTGTGTTGATTTGTGAATTGGCTAAAATTGATTAGCATACTTTTAGGGTCTTTATTTAATGAAAAAATAAAGTTTCTAGAATTTGCGCTCGAATTACGAGGGCTGGAATCTGCAAGTCTTATTAAATCTATTGTTTTTATAATTTGTTGCATTCTACTTGTTTAAGAAATTAAAAAACTAAAATGGTTGAGCGTAACCAAAAATATAAATCCCCATAGACGTAACTTAGAATTTGTATTTCATGTTGATTTAAATAGTGAAAAAACTGTCCAGATATGTCAGCATAATAAAATAAAATTTTGGCTGTTATTACTTGCGAACATACATATGTTTTAAATAAAATGATTCCTTCTCAATAAAAAAATCATGTGAGTCCGATCACAGGGAAGATGTGCAAACATCTAGTAATTAAAGATTTTTTTATGTCATTTTTTAAAATCAAACAGAAAGCGTCATCTATGTATCACTTATAGCAAAAACTGTTTCAGCTAATTCAACAACGTATATAAGTGATACATAGATGACGCTTTTAAAAAAGTGGCATAAAGAAACAATGTTATATCATAATTTTTTCACCAATACAATCATAAGTCACACAGAGTTATGTGCCAGCTCTCACCTATTACGTGTTACACTTTTTTTGTGATTGTATTGTGAAAAAGAAATTTACCCCCCTGCGCGTATATATGTTTACACATCAAAAATAAAGTTATGTACGTACTCATATATCAAAAATGGCAAAAAAAATTTTAAAGAACTTAAAAACTTTAAAGAACTTAAAATTTCTTAAATTTGTATAATTGAGTAACTTTTATTATTTTTTTTTTTTAATAAATAATTCCCAATTTTGGAATGGCCCCTAACTTTAATGAATCAGTACCAACACTTTTTAATTACTCATACAAAGTGTCGTGTCACTTGCTAATCTCTACCACAAACAATTACAAACAAGTGCGTACAAAATACGAACACTCATACCATAGTAGATTTTATACACCTACTGTACATACATATGAATGTAGCTATCGACTTGTTAATATGAGCTTCTTTAAGAGAACCATCAGGTGTGGATAATGAATAAAGAATTAAGATTGTAGTAACAACTGACTGAACTCTTAAATTAAAAGGTCATTGTACATCTAATAAAACAAATCATTATTTCCACTATGAATATGATTAAATTATTTTTATAACATAAATTGTTATCTGTGGCAGAATATATTAAATTTGCGAGCCAACACATTATGATGTAGACAATTGAAATTTTTAATGTCCTCAGTTAATTATAACTTTTATTAAAAGGATAACATTCGATGTCTTAAATAATAACGAATTTGGGAATGGTATTCTAAACAAAAATACCAAAACATTTTTAGAGTTACTTATGTTTCCTTTTAAATAGCTTTTATAGTTTTTTGTTGTTGATTACCATAATTAGGAATTTTTCATTGGCATTGGAATTTTATTAGCTTTACAACACCTGATTGAAATTTCAAAAACTTCCATTGTCATCTAATGGTAATAATTTTAATTTTATTATTTTTTACAAAACATATTTGTTTCAAAGTTGGTCTATATTTATACCCTATACCACTATGTGGTTTGGGTATAATGACTTTGTGCTGCTGTTTGCAACTACCAAAAATATTTGACCTAGACCCATCTTTTATTATACCGATCGGCTCAGAATCACGATGTCCGTCCGTCCGTCTGTCCGTCTGTGTGTCCATGTAAACCTTGTAATTAAACTATAGGTCGCATATATGAATGTATTTTGATGAAATTTGGTATATAAGCTTTTACCGGCCATAGGATGAACGCTATCGGTCCATGTTCAGACCTAGTTCCCATACAAATGACCCCTATGAAATCGACATAAATTGCCATAAGATCCAAATTATCATATAGATCTCAGTAAAATTGGGTTTGTATGTGTTTATTATATCCATTAACCAGTAGTCCAAATAAAATCCCTATAGGACAATTCTTAGTCATAGGCCCCATATAGAGCTGCTTCCCGATCTTCACTTAAACCTATCAAAAAACAAAAATATTGTACAGATTTTTCTCAAATTTGGTTTGTATGTATTTTTTCAGAATATAAGTGACTTTACCAAATACGGTCAGGATCGGTCCATTTTCTGACCTAGTCCCCATATAAATATAGCATCCGATATGAACTTTTTCATATCTGCAGCTAAAAAAATTAATAACAATGCCACTCAAATTTGGTTTTCGCTTATTTTCTATATCCAATTAGTTGGACCGAACAGATAGGGTTTCTAAACCATGGTATAGGGTATCGTATGGTCGGTCTAGACCGACTATAATTTTCTTACTTGTTTAGTTTGTTATATTGGAAGAGACTTAAATAGTATAACTTTTGCTTGAATTCTCATTTGGTTGTTTTCAGCAAATATACATACTTATATGAATTTAACTTTTTATCAAACCAACTATCTACTACTTTTGGTTACTGATGAGGGTTGGTGACTCTTCCCAAACAGCTGTATAACCTGTCATGCAGAATATAGATCAATTTTTTGAAACAATGTGCCAATGTTTTTGCTTTATTTATTTTGATCTTGAGAATGAATAATTTCATTTGGCATTTTTTCAACCAATTTTAAAGAAATGGAAGAATTCCTAAAAAAAGCTACAAGGGCGGTCCCAGAACAACCCGACCTGATGTGAAAAGTGGGTACCTTAGAAAACATATGTTTTAAGTTTCAAGTCTCCACGTTGTTTAGTATTTTTATTGGAGTATTTTTTGGAGCCATCAAAATTAAACGATCTTAGTGAATTTGAAAAAATTGGTCACCGTTATATTATTCAATACTATCATTTTTAAGGTCGCAGTTCAACCAATATTAAAGCCCAATTAGATTTTACACTGAGGGAGTCTGAACCTTCTTGTATGACTATAAAATATATGGTGGCCAGAGTTTAAATAAGGCCATACGAACTGCCAAGCCGAACACCGTAGTGGTCAACAATTGAGGTTACCACACCAGAAACAGTAGCCTGAATGTGCGCGAGCTAGCTGAAATGAGAGATAGATTATAAAGCTGTCCGTAAGATAGGTGCCGCGTTTACTCACAATGAAACAGTAACAGGGTCGTAAAGATGTTGCAATAGATTGTTTACCGATGTTTCACCGCGATAAAGTCGAATTTTTGCGTCGATTCGTAACCTTGGATGAGACATGGGTCTACCATTTCCCGTCTGATACAAAGGAACAGTCAAAACAGTGGACTGAAATTGGAGAATCGTCTCCATCTGCAGGCAAAGTTATGGTGTCTATTTTTTGGGAATCGAGTGGGATACTTTTATACATTATCTTCTAAAAGGAAAAACAGTCAAAAAAAAAAGGCCGCGTTTGTGAAAAAAAGTGTTTTTTTATCAAGACAATGCACAAGTTCACCAATCCATGACTCGGTTGTAAAAGATTTGCTAACAATGGCGGAGGTGGAGGTAGAGTCTGCAAGTGATGGTTATATTAAGGAACTAGACAGTTCTTACTATAACCAGTTGGGCGGGTCGATTTGTATGGAGGCAAAAAAATCGCTCAAGTGACAAGGAAAATCATATTCTAGGGATCAAAATAAGAAACTTTGACGAAGGAACCATACCTCTAAAACGAATTCTGATGTCCCGACTTTTGACCTGTCTCTCTGTCTGTCTGTCTGCCATGGGGGAACCCCATTCCCCCTCATGCAGTTGATCTGAAACTGGGCCCATAGTCTTGTTGTGACTACAGATTAATTTTGGGGTAGTCACGCATAGTCACGGAGTGATCTCAAAGTTATTTACTCTCATCCGATCGATCTTTCTGAATAACATAACATAGTCAAGGCGTATGATTATTATTTATTAGCAGAGTAGAAGATACGTATACGTATGAGTGTTAATTTTAATATTAAATCGAACATAGTCAGCCCATTTCTAAACAAAAAATGGTGATTTTTTGAAATGTTTGTTCCAGGGGGTGTGCCACTGGCATGGGTGGATCGGCCCTCCAAAGTTAGTGGGGGTCGATCATACATTTGGACTCGATTGGGGCACTCTAAATCGGTCAAAGTGAGACAGACAGACAAACAGGTCAAAAGTCGGGACATCAGAATTCGTTTTAGAGGTATGGTTCCTCGGGCAAAGTTTCTTATTTTGATCCCTAGAATACGATTTTCCTTGTCACTTGGGTGATTTTTAAATCGACCCGCTCTATTAAACAGGGTATCGAAGCTATTGAATATCGCTGGGAAAAGTGTATCGAGCTAAAATGATATTATGTTGAGAAATAAAAAAAAAATTTCTCAAATTTGTTGTGTTCCTCTGACAGGTCGGGTTGTTCTGGAACCACCCTTGTATAATTATGAAAAATAATTTGTTTAAAAAATTTTTAAGCACAAAATATTCATTGCTGGTCCTGCACCACTGTGCTGATGTTTGTAACTACCAAAAATATCTGGCCACATTCTGAGTCCATTTAGCGATGTCTGTCCGTCTGTTTGTCCATGGAATCCTTTTAATCAAACTACAGATAGCAAATACGATCAAATTTGGTATGTAGAAATTGCTGAAAATTGTTACTTGTTCAGAACTAGTCCCCATACATATGACCCCTATGAGACCGACTTAAATTGTCATAAGATCCAAATTATTATATAGATCTCGTTCAAATTGGATTTGTGTATGTCTATTACATCTATTAATCAGTAGTCCAAAAATAAACCCTATAGGACAATTCTTAGTTATAGCCCTGATTCAAAGCTGCTGCCCAATATTCATTAAATGCAAGGTTCAGAAAATACACACATGAAACACACAATGTTCTGTCCAAAAGCAGCCAACACATATCTTTATTTTCATATCAATTATGTGCGTTTCTAAATTTTCTACGGTGCCCAACGCAATCATGACTGTGTTCGTTTTAATATTTCGTTATTTACACGAACATTTTTGTATCACGTACTTTTTGTTTCGATCACACATAAACCACACATATTGGAGTGTTACTTTATTTGAAGTTCGTATTCTGGTACATGTACTGAAAAAAAAAACAGAACATGTACAATAAACAGGTTCGAGTTCAGTTATATTTTAAGTCATGTTCTGGTTCGTGTACTAAGAAAAAATAGAACATGTGCAATAAACAGGTTCGAGTTCAGTTATATTTTAAATTCGTGTTCTGGCTCGTGTACTGCGAAAAATTAAAACACCAATTCGCGATCTAATACACCGCGATAAAAACGACGACAATTGTTTCAACCAAATTTATTAAAAGTTTATTGATCCTTTTTTATGACTTACGTTGCAAATTGTTTACAAATGTCAAATATTTTAAAATTTTATTGGAATTTTTTTGTGATTTACGTTGAAATTATTTACAATTGTTTTTATTGACTGGTTTTTATTTTAATAAAAGATGGTAATTAAATACTTAAGACACAAAAACTGCACACTGCACTTAAATCTTTCTTGCTGGTTTCAATCACACATGTACATTTTTTCGTTTCGCTATTAAAAGTTGCGTATTTTTTATAGCAAAACTTATTTCTGTTATTGCTTTCCAATTTTTTTAATTTTCACAAAATATTTGCAATTTACACAATAACACAGTACACTTATAGATCACGATCTAATGAAAACTGAACCACTTTTAATTAATAAATGACGCACGCACTCGCTATTTATTGCAAAATCAATTGCGTGAAATTGTAACACTTGCAAGCAATTGTAACGTAAGTTATAAAAAAGAGACAATAAAATATGAAAATATTTTTTTTGGTTTTTTTTTTTATTGACACTCATTGTGTTTTTACGCAAAAAATCCCAAAAAATCATTGAGAAAAGGATTGTGCATTGACACTAATTGGTTCGCAAATTAAGGGTGTTACCAAAAAAAAACAAAAAATGTTTGCAAAAGATCCTAACAACCAACAAGTGTATCTTTTATGCCGCAAAATTAGGTTTTTCGTCTGTGACACTAATTGGTTGCGAAAATAGGGGTGGGTAATGCAAAAAAAACCTAACAACCAACAAGTGTGTCTTAAGTATTTTATTACCATATTTTATTAAAATAAAAACCAGTCAATAAAAACAATTGTAAATAATTTCAACGTAAATCACAAAAAAAATGGCTAATAAAATTTTAAAATATTTGACAATTGTACACAATTTGCAACGTAAGTCATAAAAAAGGGTCAATAAAATTTTAATAAATTTGGTTGAAACAATTGTCGTCGTTTTTATCGGGGTGTATCAGATCGCGAATTGATGTTCCAATTTTTCGCAGTACACGAGCCAGAACACGAATTTAAAATATAACTGAACTCGAACCTCTTTATTGTACATGTTCTATTTTTTCTTAGTACACGAGCCAGAACACGACTTAAAATATAACTGAACTCGAACCTGTTTATTGTACATGTTCTGTTTTTTTTTCAGCACACGTACCAGAACACGAACTTCAAATAAAGCAACACTCAAATCTGTGTGGTTTATGTGTGATCGAAACAAAAAGTACGTGATAGAAAAATGTTCGTGTAACTAACGAAATATTAAAACGAACACAAGTCATGAATGTGTTTGGCACCGAAAAAAATTTAAAAACAAACATAATTGATATGAAAATAAAAATATGTGTGTGTTGGCCTAAGTTATGTTTGTTTACATATATGTATGAGTTTTTTATTCAGTGTGTGTTTTTTTCTGAACTCTGATTAAATGTATCAAAACAAAAATATTTGCATAGATTTTTCTCATATTTGATTTGTATATGTTTGTGCAAAAAATAAGTGTCTTTACTAAATATGGTCAGGATCGGTCCATTTTTTGACCTAGTCGCCATGTAAATGAACTTTTTCAGATCTGCAAGTACAAATTAACAAAAATTCCACTTAGATTTGGTTTATGCTTATTTTTTATACCCAATTAGTTGGATCTAAAACCAAATCTCTAAACGCTTGGTATAGGGTATCGCTTAGTCGGTCTAGACAGTTATAATTTTCTTGCTTGTTTTTACATGAACAAATTTTATAAAAAATTCTAATTTTTTACGATTTAAAGGGGCTTGGGATCGAATGGGTTAATGGGAGCCTAGACATAAAGGTGTAGGGACTAAGAACAAATCCAGTTCTTTGTAGGGACCGTAAATAACAGTTACCCAGAAAATTTAAAATTTAAAGAGTCGACCTTTACTGTCATATACCAATAGATTCGTATTGAAGTACTCTTTCAGAATCTATGGCGATCTTAAAAGAATTATCTCAAGAGATGGTGTTGGATCTAATTTTGCTGAGATTATTACTGAATATGGAAAATAAACATTTACCAAATTTTAGTGAGGTGTTGTTATTGATATGTGGCGTACAGATATGAAAAAGTTCATATCTGATGTTATTTTTAGATGGGGACTAGTTCAAAAAACACACATGAATCAACTTTAAAAAAAATGTATGCAATATTTTTGTTGTTTGATAGATTCAAGTGAATATCGGGAATAAGCTTCATAAGGGGAATACGACTAAACAGTAGTCTAAAGGGTTATTGAGTACTTATTAATGAGTATAATAAGCCAAATTTGACTTAGATCTATATAATAATTTGGATCTCAGTACAATTTAAGTCGATTTCATAGGGGTCATTTGTATGGGAATTAGTTCTGAACATGCACCGACTTTCATAATTTTCCATACCGTTTATGTTATGGCCGACAAAAGCTTATACACAAAATTTAATCAATATAAAAGGTGTTCTTTGCTTATGCCGTTTTCTTTTCTGACAAAAAATGTCGCCCTTTTTGCCCTTTTTTCGAAAAGTGTATTTTTTTTTATATATATTCTGAATTAAGAGCAACCAAATTTTATATATCAATCGGAAGGTCTCAAAGTCGAGCCCTCGTAAGTCACAAAAAATTCCAGCCATTGGCTTCTTTCAATTCATAATGTGAGAATATTTCTCCATTGTTCCCCTTTTTTGAATATTTTCTCCTTATGACTTCCAAGAGGATGGTAATAAAAATTTTTTTTTTGCATTTATGAACACAACACTTTGAGACCTTTCGAATATATAAAAAAATACATTTTTCCAAAAAAGGGCAAAAAAAGGGCGACATTTTTTGTCAGAAAAGAAAACGGCATTAGATAGAACTAGAAAGGGTTAGCTGTTAAACCAACTGTCATACTCGCTCCCTTTTTGACATTTATGATCAGTTACTACGTCAAATCATTATAATGAAGATAATATCACCGCTGTACACGAAAGTGTGGAAGAATATCCAAATGTATCGATTCGTCATGGCAGGAATTGGGGCCAGCAGGAATTAAAGACACGAGACCATCATACATATGTATGTGTCTTTTTTCGCCGATTGGGCTCTATAGCAGGTGGAAACTGACCCGATGTTTTATCGCAAAATTGTGTTCAATGATGAGGTTAATTTTTGGCTTAACGGATTTGTTAATAAACAAAATTGTCGTATATGGAGCAAGACCAAACCACAACACACCCTACAGACTCCATCACATCCAGAAATATGAACTGCAGTTTACACGCTGGTGGCATCATCGGAACTTATTTCTTCAAAAATGAAGCTGGAGCTCGCTTTACGGTCATGATCATTAATTTTTGTTTGAAAATATGGATGAAATTGGTCCGGGCGAGATGTGGTTTCAACATGATGGCAATAAGTTGATTTCGAGAAATGGACGTGTCGATTGGGCTTCAAGGTCGTGCGTTTTTACACCTCTCGATTATTACTTGTGCGGCTCGAAAAGTGGCAAAAAGTTGGACATTTAAAATTGATTAAAATTTAATTTTTGTGTTACTTATTAAAATTTACGACCAGTAGTTTGATGACAAGATTTTCATGGACAGACAAACAAACGGACATCGCTAAATCGACTCAGAATGTTAGTCATCACATATTTTTGGTATTTAGAAACACCAGCACAAACTCAGTATACCCTGACCACATGGCCGTAGAGAGTATAGTAAAATTTATAGAGTAGATAATTTTTTAGGAAAAATTAATTTTTGGCTGTATCAAAGACAGTGAGTCAATAACGGGTTAATAAAAAGTAATGTTATATTAATTATAACTTTTTAAAATATTTTTAATTATTTTTTCACAAAATTAATACTGCAATCATTTACAAATTGTAATCAGAGCATCTAAAAATTACTATATTTCAAAATATGCTGCAAAAAAGAGTGACGAAAAAGTATCGTTGTTTTTTTGCGCTATTAAGCATACATTCTTTTTAACACACCGAAATATTGTAATCAATACGGTAACTTTCTGCTGCTTTTTATGACGACAATGAACATGTTTAAACAATCATCGAAAAATCCACAATAAACTCATTTCAAATGAGACGACAGCTCCGGCAGTCTATCCGACATTTTTTGAATAATTTTATACAAAACAACAATGAAGTTAACATCTTTTGCAAAACAATAAAATTGCTAAGACGAGGACAATGAAAAAGGTTTAAAATAAGCATACTATTTAATACATAATGTATTAGTTAATTTATATCATAGTTTAATGTACTTTTTATATTTTCTTGTCTACTGTAAATATATATTATAAATGTTCTTAATGGTTCCTCAGTTTACTTGAAATGTTTTAATAAACAAAATAAACAAAAACAGCCATATCAATTAGAAATAATTTTAATACTCAGTGAACTATGTTTTATTTCTTTATCATGTTACACTACTTGTCTCTGAATCGAGCGGCACTTTTGAAACCTGCTTCATTTCTCTTTCAATATATGTATCCAAATCTTTTAGGGGCTTATAGTACATATGTACTAATTGAGAACCAGCCATCATGGAGAGCATCGCACACGTCATAAATTTTAGATATTGGCTCCAAGATACCCCAGCCGGCATCCTTAAGACTTTTATGACGCTTCTGTATTGTTACTATTATGCAGCTTTTCTTCAACGTAGGTTTTAGCTTGTCGTTTTTTATAAGTGTTATCTGAAAATAGGGTAATTAGAGTGCCAATTTAGCATTTTTAACAATTTTATTCAATTTACAGAAATTGGTTTCTCCCACAGTCCAATTGATCATAGAATATTCCAAAACAGCTCCCAAAACAAAGAAGACAGGCAGAAAACGATAAATACCAAGCCTTTTTTTGCCCGGTATAGTGTCCAAGATGCGTTTAAATGTCGTACTATATACTCTCATATCTGTACGGACTTCAAATGTTTGCGATTATGTAATATATTTTGTTTAAAAAAGATATTTTCAATCTATATAAGCTATAATTTACATATTCTTTTTTTATAGATTACTACATTATTTGTCCCGAATAATTTATATTAAAAATTTCATATGAATTTTTTCTGTTGTTTTAATTTGAAATATATACGATTAACCTTTGTGAAAACAAATATGTTTGGTTATAAATATAATTTAGTACGATTCTCAAAACGTAAACAAAAATAATTAGGTGTTGTAAACAGATTTGAAATATTTACTTCTCGCATAGTTGAGTTTAAGGGTACTGTTTATGATAATTCAGTCTGGCATCACTAGTTGTGGTTGACAACGAAACTTTCCATTCAATAATTTCATGAAAGCTTCATGCAATTTATATATTGTTACAGCCGTATTCATAAAAATTAAAGTGTACTTCAAGTAGACTTTATTGTGTGTTTTTCATACAAAATTTGTTGATAAAGTCTACTTGAAGTACACTTTAATTTTTATGAAAACGGCTGTTATTGTATATCGAAAGGGGTTCTACTATCCCGCGGAATTTCTCTTTACCCTCATTTCAAAATATATATTTGTTTCGTATATATATTTTTTAAGAAGGAAATGAACAACTAAAGGGAATTTGACGACAAAATGTAAAAAGAAATTAAATTTAAATGATTTTGTTTAGCAACTATATAAGAAAATTGGGGAAACTGCATGGAAATTTTCTTAATGGCAAGAGGGGTGCAAAAATTTCATGATTCCTGGTTGTTGGGTAGATTTTTCTTGAGAACTTCTCTTTACACTCATTTTAAGATACATATTTGTTTCGTATATATATTTTTTAGTTAGGAATGAAAAATTTTCCGATAAAATGTCAACAAAATATTAATTAAAAAAATTTTACATATTAACTATGTATAAAAGATAATTGGGAAAATTTCAAGGAATATTTCATACTGACCGACCCCTGGGCCTTACATTATGAAATTTTCCATGGAATTTTTTCTATTTTCTTTCAAAGACCCTACGTAAAAATTTTAGTAATACACTGTGCAATTAAATTGCACCACAAATTTTCCGACAACATTCTTTAGTAACATTTTCGTTGGAAAGAAAGAGGGGAAAGGAAGTAAACAAACGGCAAAATTCCAGAAACATTTTGTTGTCACGTTCAATCGGAAAATCTTTAGTTGTTCATTCGCTGAAGGATGAATGTCACACGAGAATGATAAAATATTCTATCATTTTTTTTTTCAAATATATTCTCCCTTTATTTACATATTTTAACAAATTTAATATTCACATATGAGATCTTATCTTTACATATAGATATTGCAACAAATAATATATAGGATCTAAAGGTATTAAATAGTTTTTATTTTATTTTTTAATGATTTTTAAATGAAAATGGGAGGAAAAAAACCTATATATGATTTAATAAATTCAAATACTATCTGAAAATATTTATGTGCTTATAGGAGGTTTATTAGAAATAATAGATTATTGGTTATTTCTTATTAATTTTACGTTAATTCTCTACATTCTCTTATCAGTGGGTAAGAGGAATTTTCAATATTCTATCATTATTTTATCATAAATGATAGAATATTCTATCATTATTCTATCATTCTTGCTACATATATATACATACATAGTTAATATCGCCGTTCTCTATATTCTTTATCTTCGTAGTTCTAATTAAAAACAAAACAAAAGGGCAATACGAGAATTAGTCGATATTTCTTTATTAGTCAATATTTTTTTTATTGGAAAGTTTTATTTATTTAAATATTTTTTAACGCAAAGAATGTCTTTACAAAGATATAAAAATTTACATACTTTGCCATTATCTAAGAAACATGGATTTGAGAGATAACATTGAAGATGATCAAAAATTTATTATTTATAAACATGAAGATTTATTTACCGAAAGATTTCCTTTGATGGAAGAAATATAACGTATAGGTAAACTATGTGATGTGATCTTAAAGGTTAACAATAATTTCCGATTAGTTGAAAAAAAATGTAAATTATTAAATATTTATGCAAACGATGTTGGAGGAAGACCAAACATTTTCAGCCCATCGAATTTTCTGCCACCATCCCATATTTGTTATGTTATATTCGCCAACAATATGGCTGAAAGCCGAATTAAATTACCATGAATGAAATAAAACCCACCGCTTTGGAAAGCTTGATATATTATATTCGCCAACAATATGGCTGAGAGCCGAATTAAATTACCATGAATGAAATAGAACCCACAGCTTTGGAAAGTTTGATAGACTCTGCATACAGTGGTCAAGTACGCATAGATAATCAAAATGTCCAAAGACTCTTAGCGGGTGCTTAATCGACTTAGAAAAATGATCTATCTGTGTAATTTATTATTTTGATAGTTAAAAGGTCGTAATCGAACAAGAAAATTATAGTTGGTCTAGACCGACTATGCGATA
This sequence comes from Cordilura impudica, assembly GCA_963682025.1. NCBI lineage: Eukaryota > Metazoa > Arthropoda > Insecta > Diptera > Scathophagidae > Cordilura > Cordilura impudica. Next base: position 10,947,691 of record OY821521.1, on the reverse strand, counting down.
CCCTATACCATGCGCTTAGAGACCCTATCTATTAAGCGGGATATACACGGTCAAAATGATTGAACTGCATTTTGGTGGTATTAGTGAAAATGTGTTTGTATGTGTCACACCGACGATGATTGAAGCAAAATCAAAAATTTTAGATTTTCTGCTTGCATGACGTACGAATTTGATGTGTGTATATCGTTGATTGATCAAGCATGTTCTCATTTTTAATGTGACTTTGAAGCAAATGGTTGTGAGGAGATGTCGGATGAAAGGAAAAATATTTTAGAATTGCTGAAAGCTTGCCATTAAGTTTTCATGGGTAAATGAATTCCGTTTTTTAACCACTCCTTCATCCAGATACGTCTCTTCTTCTTCTTCTTTTTTCATTTTCTTTTGCTTTTAAGGTCCAACTAATTAGATATGAAAAATAAGCATATACCACATCTGAGTGGAATTTTTATTAATTTTTTGCTTTCGGATAAAAAAAGGTTCATATCGGATGCTATATTTAAATGGGGCTAGGTCAAAAATATACCGATCCTGACGATATTTGGTAATGTCACTTAATTTTTTGCAGAAACATATACAAACCAAATTTGTGCAAAATCTGTGCAATATATTTTTTTTTTTTAGATTTAAGTGAATATCGGGAATCAGCTTCATATGGGGACTATTACTAACAATTGTCCTATGGGATTTAATTTGGAATACTTATAAATGGATGTAATAAACATACACAAAACTAATCTATATGAGACCGAGGTTCATTTGTGTGGGGACTATGTCTGAACATGGACCGCTTTTCACCAATTTCTTGTAATCATCCTGTGACCGATAGAAGCTCATATACTAATTTTCATCAAAATATGTTCATATTTGCGACCTGTAGTTTGATTACAAAGTTTACATGAACACATAGATCGACGGACGGTCATCGCTAAATCGATTAATCGTGTGAACCTGGCCTTACTGATAATATGGTCTAGGTGTTGTAAACAGATTTGAAATACTTAATTCTCTCATGATAATACCATCAACAAGTTGATGCGTCTCAAACATTTTGCACATAGTTGATTTTAAAGGTACTGTTGTTGATAATTCGATCTGGCATCACTAGTTTTAATGCGATATGTCAGCATTGTCACCATTGTTGAAGTTCGTCATAGTAAAAAAAAAATTTCGTGCATTTTTTTACGTTTTTAATTACATTTTTTGTTCAATTTTTTAGTTTATTTGTATTAAAAACATTAAAATCTACTATTAAACAAGTAAATAAATAATCCCACCTAAGGTAATGTTGAAAAAGTACTTTTTAACCATTCGAAAATGCGAAGAAAAACAATTAGTTTACTTTTTTGTTCTTTGATAATCATCAAATGATTCATTTTTTTTTATGGACTAGAGTCTACGACTACAACTACTACATAGGTTTGCACTTGTTGAATACCAACTTATCATTAAATGTTTTAACTAAAAGAAAAGGGAGGCATACAGGGAGTGTAAATAAAGACAAATCATCAAGTAGTGTAGACTGTTTTATATTGTACTTATGGCTGTATTAACTACTCTAGTTTTAATTTAATAAGAATATTGAGATGTGTGAATGTTCCTCAAATACATGCCCCGCCTAAATTTTCAACGTTTTAACTTATTTGGTAGTTTTGTTTGTTTGATGTTTTAAACTAAAAGGACTTAACAACTTCGCCCAGGTTTCGTAGATTTTTTTTGTCTTATTAATTAAGTAATCATCTACTTAATAAAATAAAAAAAAAAATTTACAATTAGAATTAAATTTTTACATACAATATTAACTTTTAGATTAATTTTAAAGTTTTATATTTTACAAAAAATACAATTACTAAAGAAACCAAACCTAGTGTCATATTTTAATTTATTACAACTCTAAGCTTGAGTTTATATAGTTTGTGTCCTTTAAATTCATAGTTTTTTTATCCTTTGCTGTATTTTAGGGCTCTTAATAATATTTCTCTTATCTCTATAATTCCTCTGTTTAGAATTTTAACATTGTTGTAAAATATAATATATGTTAATTCATACATACATATAACAAAACTATGAAAAGTATTTGGATCATATCCTACAAATTTTATATTGCTGGCGCTTATGCCCATAAAGCCGTTTATTTAAAACTTCAAATGTATTCTTTTCTAATTTTAGTTCTAAATATTTTTGAATCAATTTTTGAATTTAATTTAAAATTTTTATATTTTACATAAAAATACAATTACTAAAAATAAACCAAGCTTATTATCATTTTTTAATTTATTGCAAATCCAAGCTTGAGTTTATATAGTTTGTGTGCTTTAAATTCATAGTTTTGTTTATCTTTTGCTGTATTGTAGGGCTCTTAATAATATATGCCTTATCTCTATAGTTCCTCTGTTTAGTATTTTATTTAACATTGTTGTAAAATATAAGATATGTTAGTTCATTCATAAATTTTAATTTGCTAGCGCTTTTCCCATAAAGACGTTTATTTAAAATTTCATGTGTATTCTTTTCCAATTTTAGTTCTAAATATTTTTGAATTATATATTTATATTTCCATAATCTGCTAAAAGCACATAACAACTACTAATAATGGATCCACAAAATGATTTTCCCGTTGCATCCGGTTCCTCTGGAAACTCCGAGTAAGTATAATTATTTTAAGACTAATCACACGCATCCATCATCTGTGTGTGTTAAAGGACTAGTAGAAAATTTGAATAATATTGCATGTAGTTTTCCTGTTTTACCTCCACCACCAACTGCCTCCAATCCATCATCATTTCCCAGCAATAACAATCAACAAAATCAATCCTCCAAACGATTACAACAAACTCAAGCCAAAGTCGATGAAGTTGTTGGCATTATGCGTGTCAATGTAGAAAAAGTATTGGAACGCGATCAAAAACTAACGGAATTAGGAGAAAGAGCTGATGCCTTGGAACAGGGAGCTTCGCAGTTTGAACAGCAGGCTGGTAAATTGAAGCGTAAACAATGGTGGGCCAATATGAAAATGATGATCATAATGGGTGTTATTGGTGTTGTTCTATTGATCATCATTATAGGTAAGATATAATTATATCATATTTTATTTAAAATCCATTTGTAATGAGGTGAAGGAAATTAACACATTAACGATGTGGTGGTTGTTAGGCATAAATGATACGATTTTAAATCGACTAGATTATTTTTAAATTTATTTTAATTCTGTTTGAAACTAACTAATGTGAAAATATTTAATATTTGATTGAAAGTAACGTAATTTTTTTTTTAATTCAGTAATATTTATATCTGATTTTGGGTCGCGTTAAAAAAATTTGAATTAAGTTTCTATAGAAAGGCATTTGCATTTAACTTTGATAAAAATGTTGTACACAATCAACATTGAATATTTAATATTTTTCCCGACTCAATTCAAGTAAATCATTAAATTTTCAATCAGAATATTTAATTTAACTGGGACACACTAACTCATACATTTATTCCATTATGTTGACATTAAAAACAAAATGAAAATTGTTAAAAAATAAACAATTATAAATCTTTTTGCAGCAAGTATATTAAATTAAAATTAAGATGAAATGGAAGACGTTTTTTAAGATAAATATATTAAATAAACCTACACCACCACATAAAAAAACCTTTGCCTTATATACAAATAAGTGAGTGTAAAGTGTTATTAATGTTGTCATAAAAAAATTATATATCTATATATATGTATATATTAAGAGAGCTTTTGATTTTTTATTTCTAGTATCCTTAATGCCTACTGGTAGCAGCAGTAGCAGTGATACATTACCGGCAAACACAAATAATAACGCCAATTAAATTTTATGAATTAATACCAGCTAAAATTTAATATAAACTAAAAATTCATTAAAAAAAATCGACAACAAAAAAAGGTATATCAACAACAGCTACTGTCTGATGTACGCAAAAAAAAGGGGCCTTATTTTCTATATACAAGTATATAACTAAAAAATAACATATATAAAAAAAGTATTTTTATTAATAATGTTTGATGGTCGCACAAATCCAAAAATTCAATCGATATCAGAAAGTACTGAACCAGAATTAAAATACAATTCCCTAACTTACAACGTTTTTCATAAAATTTATATACAAAACGCAACAATTCAAAAAATTTATAATTATACATATAACATAAGCACATACACAGAAATACAAATATACAAAGTAAATCTTATGTGAGTGTGTGTAAAGTAATGAAATATAATTTATGTTTTAAACAAAAAGAAAAAAAATAAATAAGTTATTTAAAAAAATCACCAAAACTCCGATTGCTGTTTTGTTAAACCTAAAGTTGTTATTAAAAGTAATATAAATTCACCATAAATGGTTAAAGCTGAGGATAAACAATCATTTAAAGACATTACAGCTGAAGAACTGTTGATTAAACGAGCATCATATGATATATTCTAAAATAAATAAAATACTTTATAGCAATTAGTATAACAAATGAGTTCAAAATGAAATAACTTACAAATAATACTGCTAGATAAACGATTACAGACAAAACATTAATAAATGTTATATCAAAATCAATTAATAACATAACAGTTATCAGCAACATTACGCCAAGGATACATACAAACATCCATAAACATAAACAAGCCACAAAAACTATAGTGTTTGTCTGAAAATATATTAAAAAACAAAACTTCATTATAAAAAATAAATTTTCATAATTTACATCACTGAAATACCGCAATCATACAGCCGCCAACAGATGAAAATATTAACACTACGAACACTAGTGCCAGAATGCTAACTGTAACGTCTAGACCACGTGCTTTAATTATAATGGAACCTGCTCCAATTATGGTAAGTTCAACCTGTTAATATTAAAAATAAATAAAAAGAAAAATTAAAGTTGAGTCTCTAACGGACTGGAGTCGAAACACAGTCCTGAACTAATATTGATTAAAAAATTTTGAATGAATTGATTAATAATATTTTTTTTTAAATTAAATGCGATTCACATACTGTTAGGGAAATCATTATCTGAATTTTAAATCAGAGGTTAGGATTTAATTAGGGAATAAACTCTGGGTATACCGTACGTTGTTAGTGAGATTAAACATGGCAAATCCCAAACATCATAAAAATTTAAAAAAAACAATATTTTTATACCCTCCACACGTCAGTGGCAGAGGGTATATATAGGTTTGTCATCCCGTTTGTAACGCATCGAAAAACTAATTTCCGACCCCATAAAGTATATATATTCCTGATCCTTATCACAGCTCGAGTCGATATAGCGATGTCCGTCTGTCTGTTGAAATCACGCTCATTCACAAAAAAAGCAATCTTACTGGATAAGGCTACAATAATATCATTTGCCATAATTCCCAGCAGATTGGTATTGAAAATTGGCTAAATCGGGCATCATCGTGATTAGATAAGAGCATAAATATGTAGATACCTCTAAAAAAAACATAAAACCCAGTGTGTTTGTTGTAACAGTTTAGTGGTTGAACATTATAATTGTACAACAATATAAAAAAATGCCACAAAAAAATTATGCTTATACAATAATTAACAATACCAAGAACACAATAACATAGCTCATGTTAGTAGAATTGCCACATATTTTTTTTATCGTTATCACGTTATATAAATCGCCAATATGAAAGAAAAAATGAAAACGAAAAATGAAAACGAAAAATGAAAAATGGAAAATGAAAATGGAAAATGGAGAATGGGAAAATGAAAAACAGAAAATGGAAAATGTAAAATGTAAAATGTAAAATGTAAAATGTAAAATGTAAAATGTAAAATGTAAAATGTAAAATGTAAAATGTAAAATGTAAAATGTAAAATGTAAAATGTAAAATGTAAAATGTAAAATGTAAAATGTAAAATGTAAAATGTAAAATGTAAAATGTAAAATGTAAAATGTAAAATGTAAAATGTAAAATGTAAAATGTAAAATGTAAAATGTAAAATGTAAAATGTAAAATGTAAAATGTAAAATGTAAAATGTAAAATGTAAAATGTAAAATGTAAAATGTAAAATGTAAAATGTAAAATGTAAAATGTAAAATGTAAAATGTAAAATGTAAAATGTAAAATGTAAAATGTAAAATGTAAAATGTAAAATGTAAAATGTAAAATGTAAAATGTAAAATGTAAAATGTAAAATGTAAAATGTAAAATGTAAAATGTAAAATGTAAAATGTAAAATGTAAAATGTAAAATGTAAAATGTAAAATGTAAAATGTAAAATGTAAAATGTAAAATGTAAAATGTAAAATGTAAAATGTAAAATGTAAAATGTAAAATGTAAAATGTAAAATGTAAAATGTAAAATGTAAAATGTAAAATGTAAAATGTAAAATGTAAAATGTAAAATGTAAAATGTAAAATGTAAAATGTAAAATGTAAAATGTAAAATGTAAAATGTAAAATGTAAAATGTAAAATGTAAAATGTAAAATGTAAAATGTAAAATGTAAAATGTAAAATGAAAAATGTAAAATTTAAAATGTAAAATGTAAAATGTAAAATGTAAAATATAAATGTAAAATGCAAAATGTAAAATGTAAAATGTAAAATGTAATATGTAAAATGAAAATGTAAAATGAAAAACGGAAAATGAAAAATGGAAAATAGAAAATGAAAAATGGAGAATGAAAAATGGAAAATGGAAAATGAAAAATGGATAATGAAAAATGGATAATGAAAATTGAAAATTGAAAAATTAAAAATGGAAAATGAAAAATGAAAAATGAAATATGAAAAATGGAAAATGAAAATTGAAAAATGGAAAATGGAAAATGAAAATTAAAACATGGAAAATGGAATATGAGAATTGAAAAATGGAAAATGGAAAATTGAAAAATGAAGAATGGAAAATGGAAAATGAAAAATGGAAAATGAAAAATAAAAAATTAAAAATGGAAAATGAAAACTGAAAAATGAAAATTGAAAAATAGAAAATGGAAAATGAAAATTGAAAATTGAAAAATTAAAAATGGAAATTGGAAAAAGAGAAATGGAACATGAAAATTGAAAAATGAAAAATTAAAAATGGAAAACGCAAAATGGAAAATGAAAATTGAAAAATGGAAAATGAAAATTGAAAAATTAAAAATTGAAAATGGAAAATGAAAATTGAAAAATGGAAAATGCAAAATGGAAAATTGAAAATGAAAATTGAAAAATGGAAAATGAAAATTGAATGTTGAAAATTGAAAATGGAAAATGAAAAATTAAAAATGGAAATTGGAAAATGAAAATTGAAAAATGAATAATGAAAAATGGAAAACACAAAAATTAAAAATTAAATATTACAAATTAAAAATTAATAATTAAAAATTTAAAATTAAAAACTAAAAATTAAAAATTAAAAAAAAAAAATTAAAAATTAAAAATTAAAAATCAAAAATTAAAAACTCAGGTGGAGGGTATCAAAAAATTCGGCACAGTCGAATTTAACACTCTTACTTGTTTTCAATTACATTTGGGCAATTCCATTTTGAAGAGATACGTCCGTTACTGACAAAAATAGTAATAATAAATATTGTTTGATGAAATTTTCAAAATCTAATTACATCATATAGAAGTAGGGTCCTTGTTTTTCATAAAGTCTATGCAAGGAAACAAGAAAATAACAATTTGGAGTCATTGTAGGATATTTTGTGTACCACGTCTGTTACCATGGAATTGCCCATTTGTATACAAGTTTGTCCAGTGCCGTCCGATTATATTATTTTCGTTTTTACTTCAATACTTACAATAGCTAAAGTAAATACGATATAAAAAAAACTGGGCATTGAATTTTTTATAACATCCATAAATCGATTTAAAGCTATAATAACCAAAGCTGTTACTAACATCACATAACAAACTGCATTATTTTCAAGTAATTTTTCTGTTAAATCTCTAAAATTAAAGAAAAAATTAAAATATCAATTTTAAAAAAGGGAACTTCTTAATGCTCACATGAATATAAACAATTGCCATTGCAGAATTGAGTCCAACAGAAGGCATATTGCTATTATATAAACATGGGACGCGAAAATGCATTTGCGATCGGAATTTTTTTGGTTAATTTGGTAAGCCATTGGGAAGAAATCGTTTGAAGTAGAGGAATTTTTAAAATTAAATCAACAGCACAAAAATATAAAATAAAAAATTTAAATATATTTGACTAATCAATAAGTCAGGGCTTGAGAATCAAGATAAAATATTGTTTTCCTCATTTTAAATATTACAACTGAATTTTCATAAATTTTTATTTCTTTTAAAACGATAAATAAAAGAAAAAATTAATAAAGAAAGGTAATAAAACGTGATAATTTTATACAAATATAAAATCAGCTCAGAATAATCTAGCCCATAAAAACAAACGCCCGTATTCATAATCAAATTCTAGAAATTTTCGTATGAAAAAAGTTAGCCAACTGCTAGAATTTGGTTATGAATACGGGCGAAAGTTTTTATTAAAACTCTTTCTTTCCTTATGCATGTGAGTTTTGAATCTCTCCGTGATGTGCGTGACTTTGCGTGACTATTTTAAAATTAATCTTTGGTGACAAGTCTATGGACCAAGTTTCAGATTGATTGAATGAGGGGAAATGGGGTTTAAATCACTCCGTGACTGTGCGTGGCTATGTCAAAGTTAATCTTTTTTCACGGCAAGTCTATCGACCAAGTTTCAGATCGATCGGATAAAGGGAAATGGGTTTTAAAGCACTCCGTGACTGTGCATGGCTACCCCAAAATTAATCTATAGTTACAACAAGACTATGGGCCAAGTTTTACATCAATTGGATGAGGGGGAATGGGGTTGCCCCATGGCAGACAGACAGAGAGTATGAGAGAGTATAAAAGAAAGAGTTTAAAAATGAAGTGTTTTGGTCCGTATGATTCCACTAGATTCAATTTCAATGGGAACTGTTTTACTCGGTAATTTCCACATTTATTTGAAGATCTTTACAAAATGCGTTTGACAAAAAAACACATTAAATATTTGACAGTGATTAAAAAAAAAATGTAAATTAAATATTATTTCATAGTAGAATTTAAATTAAAATTTTACCAAATTTTGCGAGTGAAATTGAGTCTAAGTTTAGTTGTATCTAGTGGAATCAGCCGGTTACCGAATAATATTAGTGAAAAAGTTCACCATAATTCGGCAAAAATATAAAACTCCGTTTAAACAAAAATTTTAAAATTTTATTTTTGTATACCCTCCAGAGGGTATATATCAGTTTGTCATTTCGTTTGTAACGCATCGAAAAATACATTTTCGACCCAAACTCTAGTCGATATAGCTATGTCCGTCTGTTCGTCCCTCCACCTGTGTTGAAATCACGCTCATTCACAAAATAAACCATTTACCAGGGCAATATTGTTTGTCATTATTTCGATCAGCTTTGTATTTAAAATGGAGTAAATCGGCCTTCATTGTGCCATGATGTGACCTAAAATATGAAGACACTTGTAAAAAAATTTTAAATATAGTATGTTTGTTGTAATAATTTAGCATTAACTTTACCAAATTGTTTAATATTTCAAATATTTTGTTTACATTTGTTATAAATAGTGCAATAAGTGCAGATATTAATGTAAACGTAAAACCCAGGTAACCTGTATCAAAGATTCGGCTTAGCCGAATTAAACGCGCCTACTTTTTTTGATTGGAAATGATTATGGAAAACCTATTTGGAGTTAACTAGCAATTGATCGCTAGTTATTTTCAAACTGGAACTATTTTACCCTTTCAGACCTAGTTGTATCGATTGTGAGATCTAGTTTAAGGTGCTTAAAATTGAAATAAAAATTTGAAAAATCTGATTTTTTTTACCGGTATTCTCTTTACAGAAATGAGAAAGTAGACTTTGCTTAAATTAAATTTTATATTGATAGTTGAACAATAACTACAATCGTTTTACTACTCATGTCTGAAAGGTTAATGTATCTCAGGGTTGTCACATATTTGTGGTTTTGTGGAATAACCGCGTATGTCCATTTTTGTCAGTTTTGAGTTAACGATGCCAGATATATTAATATATTAACGCTCTTTACATGTGTTAAATTAAAAAAAAAATACTGACCATTTCTGAGTTTTTTCTTTAAATAACGACGTAACTTAAATGTTTATTAAATTAATTTGCAGCACTATCGACGTATGTCAACCTACGTTTGATCGTTGACAAATTATTTTCTCAGAAAACGACACATAGCGACATATGTTGTTATTAATGAAAAAATGCATGCGTGTTAAAGAAATGATTATGGAAATTTTGTATTAAATGTAAAATTTCCAACGAGTCATTTTGGTTCACCATTGTACGTCTATTTCAATTTTTTATTTTGCTCAGAAAAGATCTAAGAATGGATATATTATTTATTTTTTTCAAAACATTTCTAACTTAGAAGTGCAGTTGTGAACCAAAATTACTGCATGGAAAATTTTTGTAGATATATTTTCCAAAATATATATTCATATTGTATGTATATATAATTTCTCATAATCAGCTCTTAAATACACAACGTTTGAGATCATTAACTTGACTCAATCCATTATTCGAAAAGTCATAATGTAAATCCCTGTACAGTAAAAGCCCTGTACAAGCATTCCGGATAAATGAATGTTTCATTAAAACTAGAAATTTTACGAAAATTTCGCTTGATTTCATTATTATTTATGATTCTCGTTGTTTATTTTCAAATTAGGTACCAGAAAACAATTTCGTTACACATTAGTTCATTGAATTTTATTTTCTGTGAATAACCGAATAGTAAAAAAAAATATTTCTCTTGTGAAGGAGAAAAAATTAAAATTCCGGTTAACCGAGTATTTCGTGGTTTTACTCTATATAAGTTCTAATGGTGACCTGCGGAACCATACCATTTTTCGAAATTTACATATGTTCGTTTCGAGCTCTTCTGGGTTTCTTTATATTTATTTTTAATTATTCAAATTTATATGAAAATAATTGATTTAACTTAACAATAAATAGTATTCCATATTTTGATTATCCAATAACAAATACACAGACTTAATCCGCATTACTCTCTCTCTCTCGCTCTTTCTCCTTTTCTCGTTCTTAGATTGTCTCAAAGAAAACTAGCGCATTCGCAAATAGAGATAAAATATTAAAGTAGTGTAAAACAATATAATAATATGTATAAGAATTTTCGTTATTATATAATTTTATGGATCCTAATGCTCTTCCCCAGACAACAAAAAACTGTAAAAGAAAGAACATACAAAATTTAAATGGAGTGATCAAACAAATATATAACTAACTGATCTACTTACAATTGTTAGGAAAAATATCAAAATTGATACTATGCTAATTTTTAGATTTACAAGACTTATTTCCAAAGCTATTATTAAAATTATAGCTGTAGTTACGAAACACGTTAGGCTCCACAATGCTAGATTTTCTGGTTTTCGTTCCATTTTCATCTGAAAAATAAGAACAACAAATCATAAATATATTTTGTAATAAGAAAAGTCTATTATAATTCTTGCTTACATGACTGTTTGAAGCCAATATCAGATCAATTATATAAATAATTAGTGTTATTATAGATGCGTACAGTAGTGACGATTTCTTGGACTCAGCCATGGGTCTCGATATTATGACTGAACCAATTTCCATCTAAATAAAATTATACAAAAAATTTAACTACAACTATTGAGTGTGTCTTCATTTTTGGTCCTTAAATACCCACCAACATGAAGATATAAATAAAAACCACAAATTTAAACTTTTGATCTTTGGGTCTGAGCACATATTGTATTACAGTTAATAACAGGAAATGGATAAATATCACAGCTAAGAACACATAGTTGTAAGATGTCACAAATTTCTGTACCAATTTGCTAAAAAATCCGAATGGTTCAAATGATATTAGTTAGTTCTTAAATAAAATTTATATTCTCAGACCTACATCATGGTAATAAGGAACCATTGCACAGCCACAACAACTACCAATAGAAAACTCGTTATGTATATTTTGTAAACAAATACAAGATGAGCCCATCTCAATTGCTTTGTTATAGACCTGTTTGATGACGGCTCTTGCAGACTTACTTCATCACTACTTATAGTATCAAGTTCGATATCATCGGATCGTAACATATGTATGCATGCGTGTTTTAAAAAATTTCAAGAGAGGTGTATATTGTTTTCTTGTAATAATATTGTAAGTTTTTCTGATATTTACGAATGTCGGTTATCAAAATAATTTAGCCAGAGTTTACTTTTGATTTGAAGTATGTATATAAAATAATAAAAAATATTTACCCCGATAACATTTTAAAATAGTTTAGAACACACACACAAAAAAAAATTGATTAAAAACTAGTATTTGGAATTAAAGTCGAAACTAAGTATGTATGTATTATGAAAATCTATTGAATTTTAAATTTTGTTTTTGTTATGCAAGTTTTCTTCTTCTTATTCTTTCCGAATAACTTCAAACAATACAAAGTCACGTTAACATTTTTATTTCTTAACTAATGGCTTTTGTAACTGATATTAACAACTTATTAAAATAGCAAAAATTACTTTTGAGCTTGTTTTTTGATTTATGTATATGTAACTGGTAAAAAACATTATATCTGTGGTCACAAGCATTAATCGCCTAAGTCGAAAATCATGCTTTTGAGAAAAATAACTTTTTATATAAATGTAATGGGGCTTCATTACGACTTCGGTCAGAATGTTGTCATTTAGTAACTTTTTAATAAACAGTGTTATAGAAATGGGGATTTCACGTAAATATAAAGCGTTTTTAGTAAAACATGTTAGCAAAGATAACCCAAATCGTCGATTATAATGCTTTCGAGAGAAATGACTTTTTATATAAATGTAATGTGGCTTCATTACGACTTAGGTCAATATGTTTTTATTAATAACTTTTTATTAAACAGTGTTAGAGAAATGGGGATTTCACGGAAATATGAAGCGTTTTTAGTAGAATATGATAGCATACATAACTCAAATCGTTCTTAAGTCGACTTAGGCGGTTATTGCTTGTGACCACAGATATGTAGATGACAGGCAATTTGACAGCAACATATCGGTGATGTTATCTATATATATAAAATGGAATGTGTGTTTGTTTATTTGTTTATTTATTTGTTTGTACCTTATAGGAGACCAAACCTCTGGACCGATCTTCCTGAAATTTTCACAGCATTTAACTGGGACTCTGGCATGATTAATATGCCACGCCCACTTTTACGCCCACTTTTTTAAAATTATGTAATTGCTCCCATATAGTTTTTAACAGATTTACTTCAAATTGTATACACATTATACTCCAGGCGAGGTAGAAATAAACATTTCTTACGCCACACCCCCTTTCACGCCCCTTTTCACGCCAAATTTTGTTTGAAAGTTTTAAACTTTTTGTTCTCTGTACAAATTTGTTCCTTCCAACGGATTTTTTTTTATTTGGTAGTATATTGCTCTTAATACTGTTAACGTCGCCATATAACTATGAACCACGCCCACTTCACCGCCCCCTTTTTTAAATTCAGATACTTACTTATACCACTAACAATGTTTGCTATACAAAATATTTTTTTTGTAATATGTTTTTACCTAAAGTTTTATACACTTTTTATCTACAGGTAAGGTAGCCATACATTTTTTTATTACCAAATCCCCCTTTTTCGCCCCATTTTACCTCAAATTATAATTAATCTGCTTTCAATCTATATATATAAAAATGAATGTGTGTTTGTTTGTGCTTTATAGGAGGCCAAACCCCTGAACCGATCTTCCTGAAATTTTCACAGCGTGTTTACTGTGACTCTGGAAGGAATAATAAGAGCTATATAAAATTTTGATTGGACAAAAGGGGCGGTGCCACGCCCGTATAACCCAAAATTTGAAATCGTGGGCGGGACCACGCCCCCTTTTAGAAAAATAAAAAATCGTAATATCTTCTAAACTACTGGAAGGATCGTCATGAAATTTTCACAAAAGGATATTTTTGCGAAATAATAAGTCCTTAACTATATAAAGTTATTAGTGGGCAAAGGGGCGTGGTCCCACCCATATAACCCAAAATTTAAATCGTCATATCTCGGCCATTTTTTAACCTACGGCGATGATATTTGGTATATATCGTATTGAAATTAATAGAAATGGTACTACAAGAAAACTGGGCGGGACCACGCCCTTTTTAGAAAAATTAAAATCCATAATAACTTCTATTAAGCTCTTGACTATATAAAGTTGTTAGTGCAATAATTAATTCTAAATAAAATAAATAATATTTTGTTAATGTATAAATATTTTATTTTATTTTATAACACCGGGTTCAGCTAGTTTTTATATATAGAATAGGTCGACGGTCATGAAAAACAAACCCTATTTGTCTATGTCTACATAGATGCACTTAAATGGCGATGACTGCTTTAAATGGCGATGACTGAAAGTTGTGCTAAATTGTTTATTTTTAGTCTGACGATCTGCGGACAAACACACATAAACCACGTCTGGTGGTCAAGAAAATATGAGTAATGGTTTGAAATCACTCTATTTTTCCTTACGAAACAATTAAAAACAAAATTGTAGAACAAGTTCTAAAGTTATGGCCATTTTTAGCTCACAAAAAATTTTGTATAAAATATAACTTCAAAAGTATGTTTCTATGGGTCAGTAAATACTGCATTGTTAAATTTTAAAAGTCAAATTTAAATTAATAAAGGTTTAATTTAATTTTAATTTTTGAAAAATGTTAATTTAGATAGATAATAGATAATAAAAAAAATTTATAAATAATTAAGAAAGTTATGGTCTAGACCGACTATAAATATCCCATAACATGCGTTTCGGTAGAGGGTCTTAGAACCAACTTTGCTGAGGCAAAAACTGCATGTAGAATATAGGGACTAGGTCAAAAAATCGATCGATCATGACAATATCTATCATGATAGATTGAAGTGAAAATCGGGAAGCAGCTTTATATGGGGGCTATGACAAAGAATTGCCATATGGTGTCTATTTTTGGACAACTGATAAATGGATGTAATAAACAAACACAATCCAAACACAAACCAAATTTGGCCGAGATCTATAAGACAATTTAGATCTTATGGCAATTTTAGTCAATTTAATAGAGGTCATTTGTATGGGGGTCTAAACATGGCCGATAAACGCATATTTGCCAAATTTCATTAAAATATATTCATATTTGCGACCTGTAGTTTGATTACAAGGTTTACATGGACACACAGACGGACGGACAGACATCGCTAAATCGACTCAGAAAGTGATTCTGAGTCGATCGGTATAATAAAAGATGGGTCTAGGTCAAATATTTTTGGTAGTTACAAACATCAGCACAAAGACATTATACCCAAACCACATAGTGGTATAGGGTATAAAAATCTATGCAATATTTTTGTTTATTTGTTTTAATAGATTTAAGTGAAGATCGCGAATCAGCTTTATATGGGGAATATGGCTAAAAATGATCCTACAGGGCCTGTTGTTGCACTCTTGATTAGTGGGTATAACAGACACACATACACCGAATTTTTTCGATATACAGTGAGTGGCCGAAATAATGGAAACTTTTAATAAAATATATTTTTTTTTTAACGACTTGAACGGTCAATAACAATAAATTGGCTCATAAAATTAGAAATTCTTTTATTCATTTAAAAATTTGTGTGTTTTATCTATAATACTAATAGGCTAGGCGATTTCTTGTGATTGATGTTTTGTTCCACCGTTTTATTCCAATTTTGACCAAACGTATATTATTTGAAAGGTATTTCTTTTTAGCCGTTTTGCAGATTTACAGATTTTTAAATTTTTTCCTTTATTTTGAGTAAATTGCATTTAAAGTTGCTACTAACACATACATAAAATTATACAATGCTATGTGTGTGTTTATTAAATTTGTTAATGTGGTTGTAATAAAAATGAGTTTGTTTTTTGTGTTGATTTGCAAATTGGCTATAATTGATTAGCATACATTTAGGGTCTTTATTTAATGAAAATATGAAATTTCCTAGAATTTGAACTCGAATTTCGAGGGCGGGAATTTGCAAGTTTATATAAAAAAGAAGAAAATATTAGCATATAATAGCTTAACTTCAGAAAAAAATAAATATTATTTTTTAGTACCTACTACTTTAACGCCGCACAATGGGGTAAATAAATTAAAAAAAAATTTATTAAATTTAATGATATCCTGCACAACAAGACTAAGTCTTATAATTACAGTACAGGATTTTGGTAGTGTACAAACAAACATGTTTAGCCAAACTAAATTAAATAAAATTGTAACTAATACATATAAAAATTAATATAAATAATATTTTAACATAAGAATTTTTAAAATTATGACATTAATAAAATATGACATAGAATATTAAAAAAAAAAAAAAAATTTAAAATTGAAAATTATTAAACATTACAAAAAAAAGGAGAGAGAAAAAATTAAAAAAAATAAGCATACAATAAAGAAATACCTTTAAAAAGTTTAGCTTTAGGCAAAGTATTTAAATAAGGATTTTTTGAAATGTATTGCTTTGCTATTAAGTTGAATATTAGGTGGAAGGCTATTCCAAAGACGTACAGCATTTATGAAAAAGTGCCATTCTGATACTAGGTAGCGATGTTTAGGAATAATTAATTTTTTACCTCTGATTTGGCAAATCGTATATGATTGCATAAGTATTGTGGCTTTCCAGTATATATTATCTTATGAAGAAAAATTAGTACTGTAATCTTTAGTAGGTTTTCAAGTGATACTCCGTACAGGCATTTCGAGAAGGACGATATGTGTTCAAATTTCCTTAAACCATACACATACCTAACAATATTGTTTTAAAGCATTTCAAGTTTTTTTTGCTGATTGAATCGCAATTCGCAAACAGTTCGCATCCATAAGTTAGTGTTGGAATAAGGTAAGCCTTTGCCAATAGTGTTCTTACTCTTAATGGTGTAAAGAATTGCGTTGTCCATAGGGTCCTTAGTTTAACGTATGATTGTGCAACAAGCATATTGATGTGGCTTGACCAATTTAAGTTGCTGTTGAAGACCAATCCAAGATTTCTAGCTGTTGAAACTATCTCAATTCTTTGATTATTTATTGATATTTCCATATCAATAAGTGGGTTTATAGTCCTTTTGTGTATCACTATGCATTTAGATTTATTTGGATTTAAGCAAAGTCCATTAGAAATTGCCCAACAATTTATTCTGTTAAGGTCATCGTTTATGTTATCCACATTTTGGCGAATAGAATTAACAGGGCTGCTAAGTTAAAGCTGTACATCATCTGCATACATGTGAACATTGCAATGTGATAAGTGGTGGGGTAAATCATTGGCATAAATAGAGAAAAGAAGCGGTCCCAGAATTGGGTACACCTCTACTAATAGCTAATGGTTCAGATATTGTATTATTAACGAATACTGATTGTATCCGTTCTGAGAGGTATGTTGATATTAGCTGTATTGATGTTGATGAAAAATTGAATAATTGACTTAGCTTCATACATAATGTAGAATGATTGACAGTATCAAAGGCTTTGGCATGATCAAGAAGAACCAAAAAATTAACTTTACCGTCATTTAACTCACGTCTTATATTTTCGGAAACATCAATAAGGGCAGTAACGCAACTGTGGTTGGGACGAAAGCCGGATTGCTTGTCAGTCAAAAGTTGATTTACATGTACGTATGTGCTCATTTGCAAGTGTAGTAGTTTTTCCAAAATTTTCGAAAGAAAGCTAAGTGTGGCAATTGGACGATATTCTGAGTTTGATTTAGGTAGCGGAATTATCTTCCGTTTTGTAGGAAAACGACTCGACGTGATGATGGTGTTGAACAGATGAGTAATATAAGGCAAGATTAGTGGTAAAAGAATCTTAATAAATTGGGGGTGTAAGTTATCATATCCAACAGCATTAGATTTTATTTGCGAGATACAAGAGAAAACATCAGACTGGTTGACGCAGGAAAACTCAAACTTGTTTTCTTCTAGAAAGAAATTATTATTATTATTGACGTTTGCGAAAAAACCATTACGGCTTGTAACGTCTGTTGGAATCATGGGTATATTAGGTTTTATCAAAATTACCAATACCAATTTCGCGAATAGTAGTTTTTTTTAGAATCCAACGCAGTACTAAAGCGATTAGTGTAATATTCTGATTTAGCGATCCTAATTTGGTGATTGACATCGCTTCGAGCTGATCGGAATTTAGTTTTCAGTTCAAGTGTTTTGAAACGTTTCCATCTTGAGTAGGCTGAATCTCTTCGGCGTATTAGTTGCTGAATTCTGTTTGTAAACCATGGTTTATTCTTTGGTGTTATCCTTTTCGTTCTTATGGGAACCGTGTCATCAAATAGTTTTAAAATATTGTCTTCAATGAAAGATAATTGATAATCAACAGAAGGCATCAAATAAATGCTGCTCCAATTAATTTGAAAGAAATTATCATATAATAAATTGTAGTTCACGTTCTTAAAATCCCGATAAGAATAAAATAGCCACTGTTTTACTCAAATTCCTCTAAATGTTCCTCTTGAATTTGCCCATCGATTCCTATTTTGGGATTTTTGATTTCGGCTCACATTTTTTTGTCTCCAAAACTTGGTTTTTACGAAAAAAAAAATGATTTTTGGCGCAAATGTGATCTACGGAGCGCAAGAATGGTTTTTTTTAATTTTTAGCTGAGAATCTTCGTTTCGATAAATACTAAAAAACTGTCTCCGTGAAACTGCAGAGAAAAATTTTTAATTTTAAATTTTTTTCCCAATTTTTGCATACATTTAAATGTTTTTTCAAAATATGTCAAAAACTTCTGAAAAAATTTGTGAGTATTCCATAAATGATTCTGAACACTTTTTATCCAAAAATTTTCTTCCAAACTGCATAATTTTCCACTAAAAAATCGATTCTCCACGAAATGTTTTGGAATATTAGGGCCGTTTTTTGGAAAAATTAAAGCTGACAAATTTTTCACGCCGACAGTTTTTTAATATTTTTCAAAACGATTCACCCCACTGAGCGTCGAAGCATGAAGTCAATTAATTTGATATCCATTGAAATTGTTTGCCAATCCAATTAACTGCCGATCTACAATTTTCAATAGATATTCTATGGGCTGACCATGCCAAAACACTAATTGCCTTAGATTATAGCCATTCGTTTACAATTTTGGAGCTGTGTTTTAGGTTATTGTCACGTTGGAACATTATGCGTTATGTCATTAAAAATTTGCCTGTATCCAAATCCAGCTAGAGTATCTTTAACTACATGAATTGAACCCATTCATTGGCACGAAAAGCATAATATTGCCACAGCCAAACTTTACATTTTTATTTGTATATTTTGGGTCTATTTTTTTTCCTTTGTTCATCGTGCAAAAGTTCTTCCATAATGCCCTCTTAAATTAGACTTGGACTCATCTGAAGTTCATGTTCGCCATCGAACCTCTTTATCGATATTTATCGATAATTCTTGCTCTTTTGCTTAAGACCAGCAAAAATACAGTTGAAAGAAAACGGCAGAAACTATAAATATTTAAATGTGGTTAAAATTGTATACATTTTCTTCTATTTTTATTGCTTTAATCAACTATGGCGCAGTAGTTTAAAAGTTTCCATTGTTTTAGCATTAAAAATTAAAAAATTACTTTTTTTCGGCTATCTAATTTTTTTTAAAGAAATTTGTTATTTTTCGATAGAGAACCCACCAAAGAGTAGCTTCGCGAAGTAATTTAAAAAAAATGACAAATTCAGAATGTTGTAAAAGTTTACAATGTATTGTCACCCACTGTATTTTTTCGATGCATTACAAACGTAATGACAAACTAATATATACCCTCTGCACAGTGGTGTGGAGGGAAAATTATAAATACCAAGTGTATTTTTAATCCTGCGAAAGTTATTTATTAGAAACAAGTAAGAAAATTATAGTCGGTCTAGACCGACTATACGATACCCTATACCATACGTTTAGAGACCCTATCTCTTAGGCCCAACTAACTGGACATAGAAAATAAGCAAAAACCAAATTTGAGTGGGATTTTTATGAATTTTTGTTTTTTAATGGATTTAAGTGAAGATCGGGAAGCAGCTCTATAAGGGGTCAAAGGGATCATTTTTGGACTACTCATTAATGGATGTAATGAACGCATACAAACCCAATTTGAGTAAGATCTATATGACAATTTGGATCTTATGGCAATTTATGTCGATTTCATATGGGTCATTTGTATGGGGGCTAGGTCTGAACATGGACCGATTCTCACCAATTTCAATAGCGTTCATCCCATGGCCGATAAAAGCTTATATACAAATTTCATCAAATATATTCATATTTGCGACCTGCAGTTTGATTACAAGGTTTACATGGACACACAGACGGACGGACGGACGGACGGACATTGTTAAATCAACTCAGAAAGTGATTCTGATTCGATCGGTATAATTAAAGGTGGGTCTAGGTCAAATATTTTTGGTTGTTACAAACAGCAGCACAAAGTCATTATACCCAAACCACATAGTGGTATAGGGTATAAAAATTTATCTTCTCTTACGAGTTCTAATGTTTTTCTCATCGAAAAGATACGACTAAAAAAAAAAATATGGAAATTTAAAACTAGAACATGAATATGGATTGAATCTTTCTATTTCATAAGAATGTGAATTTGCTTCAAAAATATGAATTTGTGAAAAAAAAAATTGTAAATAACCATGATCATATATTTCTATGAAAAATAATCGTAGCACTTTTTAATTAATTCCATTTGATTGATCTAATTGCATTCTTTGCCTTTTTATACCCTATACCACTATGTTGTTTGGGTATAATGACTTTGTGCTGCTGTTTGTAACAACCAAAAATATTTGACCTAAACCCATCTTTAATTATACCGATCGAATCAGAATCACTATCTGATTCGATTTAACGATGTCCGTCCGTCCGTCTGTGTGTCCATGTAAAGCTTGTAATCAAACTGCAGGTCGCAAATATGAATATGTTTTAATGAAATTTGGTATTTGATCTTTTATCGGCCATGGGATGAACGCTATTGAAATTGGTGAGAATCGGTCCATGTTCAGACCTAGCCCCCATACAAATGACCCCTATGAAATCAACATATATTGCCATAAGACCCAAATTATCATACAAATCTTAGTCAAATTGGGTTTGTTGTATATATTACATCCATTAAGAAGTAGTCTAAAAATGATCCCTGGCACAACTCTTAGTCATAGGCCCCATATAGAGCTGCTTCCAGATTTTCACTTAAATCTATCAAAAAACAAAAATATTGTACTGATTCTTCTCAAATTTTGTTTGTATATATTTTTGCAAAATACAAGAGACTTTACCAAACATAGTCAGGATCGTTCCATTTTTGGGCCTAGTCCCCATATAGATATAGCATCCGATATGAAATTTTTCATATCTGCAGCCAAAAAAATTAATAAAAATCCCACTCAAATTTTGTTTATGCTTATTTTCTATATCCAGTTAGTTGGGCCAAAGAGATAGGGTCTCTAAACGCATGGTCTCGACTATAATTTTCTTACTTGTTATTATTATTATTTTTTTTTTTTTTTAATAATTTTTATTTTTTTTTACATAATTTTTATTTTTTTTTTTTTTATAATTTTTATAATTTTTCTTTTATCGACAATAGTTTGTTCATCCACTGCAGAGTACTATTCTCTGCAGTAGCCGTTAATGAGTTAAGGTGAACTCTAATTCCGTCCACCCCGTTTTTGCACCATAAATTTTAAATAAATAAATAAATCTTTTTCCTAACATGTCCAAGTATCGGTGCACTTAGAGAATTTCCCTGTCTGGATAGACAGCTTCCTTGTAACCTTGCAGAAATGCCTATCTTAAGTGGTAAATGCATTTTTTTTCAAAGTTTTAACAACTGTTAAAAGCAATAAAAAGTACTGGCCCAATTACAGTTGAAATATTTTTGAAGATCTGGCAACGAGCACGAACATATTTTCTGCAATATTTAAATGAAAATTTCAACAACGATAAACAAAAAAAAAAATAAGTTAAAATTAAAAATTCATCAATATGGAGCCAGCGATTCGCCAGCGATCAATCATGCCAACACCGACTCGGTTAATGAGACCAAGATTTGTTAGTAAATCATTGTTAACATTCTCCTTGTTTGTTATTATAACCATATTACAATTATGTTTGCTACTGATTTTGTGAGTATTCAATGAAAAACCAGAAATATATCATAAATAAATCAGTTTGTTTTCCTATTTACCAATTTAGCGATGATAGCCGAAGCTTTTTAGAGGACAACGTATGGATAAGCATGGCGATCTTTATTATTGGCTTGATACTCATCATAATATTTGTATTTGTGGATGGTGTACGATCTACACCGTGTCTTAATTGGCTTCAGGGATTACTGATCGTTCGTTAATAATGCATGATGTCAAAAAACAAAATATATGATTTCTAATTTCCAGGTGGAATGTATGATGCTTGGCATTTCCAGGATTTTGCTCTCTTTTACAATGTGGGAACTTTTGGCCAGCGTTGTAATTGTTTTAATTCTAATATTCCTCTTCCATGTAATTGCTGCAACTGTGCCGGTTCGCACTATTTACCTTATACAACCATCTATCTGTTAACAAGGCAAATTGGCATAAGATCGTTGCATAAAAATAATCTCCCGATTTCAGTCAGAATGGCGAATTGTTACCTTTCTAAAGATTTGGTTAATAATGTTTAAAAGCAAGTTCATGGTGCTCAGTCTATAAATTGGCCACAAAGGTACTGGTTAAAACCATTTCTTTTGGAAGGTCTCCAATTTTTTTTTAATATTAAGCCATTGTAATTGACGATTCGATTATTTGTTGCTCAAACATTTTCAGTTGTGCCATTTTACCTTGAGATCAAAATTTTGAATTTTCTTCAAATTTAATTCGTGTATTTCTGTTGTTTCTTTTTTTGTTTCAGCATGATTTTACACTGGATGTTATTATTTTATTTGTTTTATCTTACATATTCTTTTTTGCTGCCATTTATTTTCTAACGGTCTTTATGTTTGACAAAGCCAACGTTGCGCTTTATATATTTATTGTAATAATTGCTTTAGTCATTTGCTGGGTAAAATATTTTGTTATTTTGAATAGATGTTCTGAATTTATGTAAAGTAATTTTTCAACTGATTTTGTTATTAACCATGAATTCTGAACATCCTTTTAATTTTTTATATAAATTTATATATTGAAATTTTTCTTTAAGTTTATCATTTATCATGCTCAAACTATTATTGGTGGCCGTTATGCTGAGATGGGTTTAAACGATTATCTTTTAGCAGCTTTAATACTTTATGTGGATTTTTTAATATTATTTATGATAGCATTACATTTTGTATGCCCTATTGTTAATGCATTGGACTACAAAGAAGCCCGGCATAAGCATTGTTTAACAACAAATTAATAAAAATGTTATAAAACTCTAAGTAAATTTCTTTAATACGAAATAAAGTAAAAGAAATTGCTTCCGAAAAGTCTGATTTTTGAGATAAATCAAATTATTTACATTTATAGTTTTAATTCCTGAGATTGTTCTGATTGTTATAAAACTTAAAGACATTTCTGATTGTTCCGAGCATCCATACAATAATTAATTCATTAATATTATTTTTTTTTTTTTAGAAATCTTTCACTTAACCTCTTTCTTCTTTCAGATGAAAAAGTAAAAATTTTGTAATGATTCATAACATGTTAACTAACAACTCTAGTAAGAAAAAAAATGTTTCCCATTTGGAAGGACGGACAAAAATAATATAAATTTAATATATATATTTCAAATAATTAATTTATACTATTATCTTTTAATTTAATTTAAAAATTTATTGGAAAAGTTAAACTTCAGAGAAACGTTATTTGCGTTATGTCGAAGAGAACATGCATTGTAGTGCAATTTACTAGAGTGAAAACTCCGTGGCCTAACAATGGAAAACCAGTTTTTTTGATTTGAAATTAATTTTATCCTTCATCGTAATCTCCGTTAAGTGAAATGCACTTCTCACAACGATCCTTTAGCATCTTGATAGCCTTGAAAAATACGATTTGTCAAACTCTTCAAAATAGGCTTCTGTCTCTGATATCTGTGGTTTTCTGAATAACCGCGTATGTCATAAAATCAAAATGTTAAGAGGAGCCAAAAAACGTTATATTTGAAAGAATGGGCTCGATATAAAGTTTTTAGAGCTTTTTATTTAACAGTCCTGCAGATATGGGCAATAAAGACTTAATATAAAATTTTGAGTCAAAAATAGGAATAGATCCTAGAGAAGGACGAAAAAAACAATATGTAATTTACACTTATAGTGTGTGCAGATAAAACAACTTATGTCGACAAACGTCGTTTTCTTTGAAAAGGAAAACTACCAATGCAACCAATGTAGACATAAGTTGTTGTTGCCTGAAAAATGGATTTATTTTTGTTCGTAAATAAAAGTAAACGGGACTTAGGATGAGAATATAACATCGTATCAAGCATAATAGTGACAAAAAAAACAGAAATAAACACACAAGTTTCTATAAGGCCCAGTTTTTGAGATGTCAGTTAAACTTAGTTTAGTTAAACCGAGAATTAATTTTTTCAGACATGTCCAAATTCATAAAAGAATTGATGAATAAATTCTGGGTTTAACAAAACTAGGTTTAACTGATATCTTAAAAACTGGGTCTAAGTGGTTATAAACTGAAAACTAATCCAAAATTATTTTGCATTTTTTTTTTCATTAATAACAACGTATGTCGCTTTGTGTTGTTTTCTGAGAAAATAATTTGTCAGCGATCAAACGTAGGTTGACATACGTCGTTAGTGCTGCAAATTAATTCAATAAACATTTAAGTTACGTCGTTATTTAAAGAAAAAACTCAGAAATGGTCAACATTTAAAAAAAAACATTGAACACATGTAAAGAGCGTTAAAAATTAATATATTTGGCATCGTTAATTCAAAACTGACAATAATGGACATACGCGGTTATTCCAGAAAACCACAGATATGACTTCTTCATTTGTGGAAAATCTCTCTCTCTGGAGCCATCTTTTTAAATTTAGAACAAATAATAATCGCTGAGGGCCAGATCTGGAGAAAATCTGGAGAATCAATTCGTAATGTAAAGACTTTTTTCTGAAGCCAAGCATTGTCATGATGGTACAAGATTTATTTCTTATTTAAGTGGGGTCGTTTTTTCTTAATTTCTTCATCCAATCTGTCCAATAAATCAACATAGTACTTGGCAGTTATTGTTTTTCCTTTCTCCAAGTAATCAATAAATATTATACCGCGCGCATCAAAAAAACTACTGGCCATTACCTTTCTAGCCGATTGTTGAGTTTTTGGCCGCTTAGGTCGGTTTTCGCACTCTTGTAACCAATCCGCCGACTGTTTATTGGACTCTGGGGTACAATAATGAATTCACGTCTCTTCCATTGTTATAATTTTACGTAAAAATTCAGTTGAATTTACTTCAAACATCTCCAAAGCATACTTTGAATCATTAATACTTCTGTTTTTTTTCAGCTGTTAAAAATCGCGGCACCCATCGAGCAGAAACCTTTTTCATATATAAATGATCATCTAATATATGCCGAAGTCGCTTTGTTGATATCTTTATGATATCTTTCGATCATCTAATACAATCTGATACACTTTTCTTACGTTTTCTTCGGTAACTGCCTCATTTGGACGACCAGGACAATTTGCATCATTTGTGCTCATACGACCACGTTTAAATTCAGAATACCACCTTTTAACCATTGAATATGATGGCGAAGATTCGCCATAATATTTATCATTCCATTTTTTGGCTTGGACAGTATTTTTTCCCACTAAAAAACAATGTTTAATCAAAACACGAAATTCTTTGCAATACATTTTTTCTCAAACTTTAAACGCAGCTTCATCTTTATAACTGCAACTTTTTTTTTTTAAATTAATGAAATGTCAGGAATTTTGAGACAATTTTTCTAACAGTTCCCGGCCAGCCAAACTGTCACAAAAGGTTGACAAAATGTTGAGAAAATAATGTGGATGGTCGACATTTATTTGTGACAATTTTTGTTGAAAAAAAGGTCGGCAGGGTTGACACGTTTTGTCAACATTTTTATATCCATTTTGTCAACAAATTTGTCAACATTTTGTCAACAAATTTTTCAGTAAATTTATGAAAAAATTATTCAAATCTAAATTAAAACAATTTTATTTAAGGCAATTTCATTTATTATTGAAAAAAATTAATATAATTAAAGATTTACCGTTTTATATTTTGAAATAAATATTACAGTCTTCTTGACTAAAAAAATTCATTATACATTAAAAAATATTACAGTTTTCTTGACTAAATATTTGTATGAATCGTTTTTCTTCTAGAATAACGATTCATACATTTAAAAAAAAAAACAGTCTTATTCACTAAAAAAAAAATAATTTTATTCTAGAATAACGAGTTATATATTTAAAAAAATAAAAACTGTCTTATTCACTTAAAAAAAATTTATATTATATGTGACAAATCGCCAACAAAAATTGTCAGCAAAATGAATCACATATTTTTGTCAAAATATTGTGATTCTTTTGTCACCCTTCATTGTAATATGTCGTTTAGGACAGCAATCGCAATTTTTCAACAAATTATTGACGACAATTTGTTGGTAAAATTTCGTTGACAAAATGTATACACCTTTTTGATGACAATATGTTGACAAAAAGTTGTCATCACATTTTCTGGTTGGTCGGTTTGGCCCTACTGAATAAACAGAAAAAATTGTTATTTGTCACGCCATCTCTATGTGAGGCCATGTACTTTTCAATCCATGTAGTACAATAAATAATTTCTAATAATACCCTATGTCGGTAATAAATATTTCTGTCGTTTTGTTTTCTGACATAGGCCCAATTCACATGATGATTTTTAACTACGTCGCTTTTCTTAATTCTCTTTTGAAGCTGCTACCAAAAACCAATTGAATTCATACGATGATTTTTAGTTTTATGTCTTTTTTTAATCTGCTTTAGTTTATTTTTCGCATTAAGAAAAGTATAAAAAATATATGAATTAATGTAAATTCAAATTAATTTTATTTTTCAATTCAATTTATTTATTTATTAAATACTTATTATTTACATTATTTCATTATAAGATTTAATCTTTTTCTCAATAATTATCATAATTTTCAAAACTATATACAAAAACCAATTTAATATTTAAATTATTAAGAGTAGAATGTTTAGAATATCTAATCAAATAGCAGAACTTTCAATATTTTAAAGTTGTAAGTTAAAACCTATTCAGTTTAAAGAAATTACGCATAAATATTAAATAAAAATGTAAGCGCTTCTGGATCTCACTGAAGTGGCCACTTCAAAGTACGAAAAATAATAAAACGTAACAAGAAAAAAGAAATGGGTGTAACGAGAAAAATGAAACGGAAATCCTGTCTTTTTGTTTACTCCTCTTGCTTCTCTACAGCGTTCGCCCAAAAAAAAAAAAAAAAAAATGCGACGAAAAATGACGTCGTTAAAAATCATCATGTAATTCATGCCATATAAACTATATCAGCATCTATTAAACAGAACATACAACCGCATCTTCAATTTTGCATTTAAAACTTTTTTTTAAATAATTACAAAAACGATTTAATTTTCTTTCTAGACAAAACAATAAAAAATCGGCGTTGTTATTTTTTTATATATTATCAGCCGTATTCATAAAAATTCTAAACAGCATTTCAAATCCATTTTAAGCAAAAATCGATAAAATTGTATTCATAAACGAATTTTAGCTTAAAATACCTATTTTAAACCTTGTGTAAATAAAAGAATTTTAAAATTGGTTCGACCCTATTTTAAACCTATTTTAAAATGACATTTGTGCTTTGTGTTTGTTTTCATTTTGAACAGAAGTTAGTTGATTTTTTAATGAGAAATAGACAACTTATATTTGATTAATAGAATTGGTAAGAATTATTTTTATTGACAAAAATTATGTTTTAATTACATATATTTTGTTTACAATTGAAATTATTGCCCAAATCTCAAATAATCGTCAAATGAAAATTTACCAAAAAAGGAGCGACCCATTTGCTATTCCGGATAAGGAGCGCTTGCGCTCGAAGTATTCATACAAATTATTAAAATAACTTAATTAAGTCAATTACATTAAGACCCAGTTTTTGAGATATCAGTTAAACCTAGTTTTGTTAAACCCAGAATTTTTTCATCAATTCCTTTATGAATTTGGACATGTCTGAAAAAATTAATTCTCAGTTTAACTAAACTAGGTTTAACTGACATCTCAAAAACTGGGCCTAAAAGGAATATTTTTAATTTGTAATAATAATAGAACAAAGAAAACTAGTGATGTGTAAACAATTAAAACAAATTAAATAAAATTGTATTTGAATACTTTTTGAATCTGCAATAAAATCACCACATAAATTACATATCTATGTACCTATCATTTTAATGTTTTTCTTTATTTATAAACAATTTTATCATTAATTTTTTTCTTAAAAGCACAGCAAAAAAAAAATTATAGATACGAATACCGTATGAATTAATAACCATGATTTTGCATCATTACAACTCAAGTGACAAATAAAAAATGTAGTGTTGCCATCAAAGAGTTTAATAAAACGTTTATTACTTAAAATACTGATTATGAATACGAATTTTTAACAAGCCTTTTTTAGGCTTAAAATGTGTTTTAACTACTATGTATTTGAATCCTGATTTAAGATTTTTTTATGAATACGGCTGTATATATTTTATATTATTAAATTAAGTTTTTTATAAAAAAATAAATTAAAAACAAAAAAGTCTGTGGTCACTCGTGCGTTTTATAGAAATGTAATTATTTTATATTTTTGTATTTTGGTCTGCGTTCACTTTAATTCACATCATTTTTTTTTAAATATATTTTTGGTATTTTTGTAGCAAAAACGCAAAAAAAAAAGTATTTTTTAAACAATTTTTGGAACAAAATTTGTTTGAACCACCTTGTACTGTATATTTCAACCACATAAACCAATAACGAACCTTTTAAACAACAATTTACTTGTTTTATTTAAATTGAACCACTTTGTAAGTATAGTTTTCTCTCTTAATTTATATAAATCATCGCTTAAATCATAGACAACAACCAACATCTATTATTCAGTGAATATTTAATAAAGCATATTTTAAGGCATAATTTTGTGTAATTTTTGCGCCATCTATTGGATTGTCAAAATTTTGTTCCCAGAAAATTTTCTTGATTTCTCAGTCTGGCAACATTTTTTTCAAATTTGGATCGATTTACCAGTGCTGCCAGATCTCATCTTAAAACCGCTATATCTCAATAAATACCTAACGGATTTTGTTCTAGTTTTTTGCGTAAGATGAAGGACAACGAAATCTCTAGCTCACAATTAAATGGATTTAGTAAACAGACCGATAAATGGTTCAAAATTAAGTGGAAAGTTTGTTTAGTTATAGCTCACAAACTATTTATCGAATTTGGCTGGGAATTATTACGTTCAATAAAGGAGAGATATATCTATTTACGCCCGTATTCATAATCAAATTCTAGCAGTTGGCTAACTTTTTTTCATACAAATTTTGAAATTTTCATATTCTTAATCAAATTCTAGCAGTTGGCTAACTTTTTTTCATACAAATTTTGAAATTTTGGTATGAAAAAAAGTTAGCCAACTGTTAGAATTTGATTATGAATACGGGCGTTATTCTTTATCATTTAATAATCAAACTACAATAACTCTGAGAATTATGGAAATTTGCTCATTCTTTTAGGGAAATATCTATTTTTTTTTTATAAAAAATTCGTATTGTAATGAAACGTTTAATGAAAGTCAAAATGATGGCTAAGGTTATTTTTTATAAAGTTGTCCGATTGTACTGATTTAAAACAACCTCTATTAACTAAGTTACTATTACAAATTAAGACAGCTTTTTAAGATGGATGGCATAAGTTGTATTTATTAATTTTACTATTTAATATATTTGATATGCTTTTAAAATGATCATAACAGCACACTTTGTTTTTAACAAGATTTACTAAAATACATTGACATGAAATTTAAATTTTGATTTTTTGTTTAAGATTAAAACATATTATTTATTACAAGCATAAAGAGCTAATTTATAATTACAAAGCTGAACAGCATTTTTTTTCTTTTTTCAATAAAATATGTATGTTATTTCTAACTATACACTAATATTTAATTACTATAATTATTGCTAGCACAGCAGCCTGGTTACGAGGGTATGATATATTCCCTGCACCTTATAAAATGTTAATCACATCGAATCCAAAGATGAAGCCTGTGTTGATGAACCTTCGTTATCACTTGATGGCTGACTAAGTGAGGCGGAAGAATCTTCTAACGACGAAAAAGAATCATCTTTAGACTTGCTTAAGGTTTTCTTGGGTGTATTTTTGGTTACACCGCCATCCATTTCATTATTATTCACAGTCGATGTAGCAGTTTCTAATAAAGTTTTTCCTAAATCATCTAAAGCATTAATATTTATGTTAGTTGTGAAAGAAGTTTGTGGCAAAGTTGTTTCAGTTAAAATCTTATCGATTTTAGTACGGGGCTGTGGCACAGGCTTACTTCTATCATCAGTTTCCTTTTGCATCAAACTACTAAAGGAGGGTATTTTTAGAACAGCATTGCTGGCATCAGATGTTTCGGTAGGATTTATATTAGTTGTAGGGCAAGTCGTTGGTGTTTCAGGTATTACCACAATAGGTATGCTCTCTTCGGTGGGCGAGGGCAGGCAGAATATCGTATCTGTAAAGGGATAAACATTATTTAAACTAATATCCGAATATAAATAACGTTTTCCAGGATATATCGAAGCAGTGGTGCTGTTTGATTGTTCTAATTGTTTCATTCTATCACAAATATTTTCGCTTATGGCCGCAAACTGTCTGGGATTATTAAAAAGCTGATATTGTATAAGCGGGGTTCGTACACTATTCACTGATCTAGTTAAGTTGGCTTCATATTTCGTAATTAAATTATTCTGGCGATGAATGATGTCGACTGGAATTGGCGGTTTGGGTGGTTTCTGTTGTTGTTTTAATACTGCTAAGTAGTTGTCGCTTATTATTATTGGTCGTAATTGTTGAGCAATTGCCTGTTGGCCACTTATTTCACAACCTGTTGAAAATTTTTGGAAATTATATTATACAAATGGAATTACAAATTATCGCAACAACAATTTTTTTTTAATATTTAGGGCCGTATGCAAAAAAATTAAAGTGTACTTCAAGTAGACTTTATTTTAAGTTTTTCATACAAAATTTGTTGATAAAGTCTACTTGAAGTAAACTTTAATTTTATGCATACGGCCCTTAAGCTTTTCATTATTAAAAACGGTTTTTATAATATATTTAGCATAAAATGTATGAACATGCAAGGTATTGTCAAAAAAAAAAAACTTTTTATATAATCGATTTAACTGTTTTTTGTACGAGTGCTCTTTTAAACATAAATATTTTTTCATTTTCAGTGCTAAAAATAGTATCGTTCTAAAAAAAATTAAAATAATGATTTACACGGTCATTTTTTACAACGTCGTTTTTCAACGTCTTTTTTAGTTTTTAGGCGAACGGTGTAGAGAAGCAAGAGGGGTAAACAAAATGACGCCATTTCTGTTTTTGCAGATTTTTTTTTATATTTCAGTGAGATCAAGAATCGCTTACATTTTTATTTATTTTTTATTTAATATTTATGAGTAATTTCTTTAAACTGAATATTCTAATCTTAATAATTTAAATATTAAATAGCTTTTTGTATATAGTTTTAAAAATTATCATAAATTATTAAGTAGAAAAAGATTAAATCTTGAACTCTTTGTACATATATTATATAATGAAACACTGTAAATAATATTTAACATATAAATTGAATTGAAAACAAGAAAATTATTGTCGGTCTAGACCGACCATATGATACCCTATACCATGGTTTGGAAACCCTATCTTTGCGTCCAACTAATTCGATATAGAAAATAAGCATAAACCAAATTTGAGTGGCATTGTTATTAATTTGTTTGCTGCAAATATGAAAAAGTTCATATCGGGTGCTATATTTATATGGGGACTAGGTCGAAAAATGGACCGATCTTGGCCATATTTGGTAAAGTCCCTTATATTTTTAAAAAATATATAAAAACCAAATTTGAGAAAAATCTGTGAAATATTTTTGTTTTTTGATAGATTGAAGTGAAGATCGGGAAGCAGCTTGACCTATGACTAAGAATTTTCCTATAGGAATTATTTTTGGACTACTGATTATTGGATATAATAAACACATACAAACCCAATTTGACTGAGATCTATATTATAATTTGGATCTTATGGCACTTCATGTCGGTTTCATAGGGGTCATTTGTATGGGGGCTAGGTCTGAACATGGACCGAATTTCACCAATTTCAATAGCGTTCATCCTATGCCGGATAAAAGCTTATATACCAAATTTCATTAAAATATATTCATATTTGCGACCTGTAGTTTGATTACAAGCTTTGCGTGGACACACAGACGGACGGACGGATGGACATTGCTATATCGACTCAGAAAGTGATTCTGCGTGAAGTGACTTTGCGTGACTATGTCGAAGTTAATCTTTCTTTACAGCAAATATATCGACCAATTTTCTGATTGATTGGATTAGGGGAAATCCGTTTTAAATTTCACCGTGACTGTGCGTGACTAAGTCAAAATTAATCTGTAGTCACAACAAGACTATTAGCCAAGTTTCAGATCAATTGGATAAGGGGGAGTGGGGTTGACCCACGACAGACAGACAGACAGACAGAGAGTATGAGTTAAAAGAAAGAGTTTAAAAAAATAATTTGAATTTACATTAATTCATTCATGTGGTCACAAGCGATAACCGCCTAAGTCGACTTAAGAACGATTTGAGTTATGTATGCTATCATATTCTGCTAACAATGCTCTATATTTACGTGAAATCCCCATTTTTCTAACGCTGTTATTTCAAAAGTTATTAATGAAAACATACTGACCTAAGTCATAATAAAGCCCCATTACATTTATATAAACAGTTATTTTTCTCGAAAGAATGATTTTCGCCGATTTGAGTTATGTATGCTATCATATTCTACTAAAATATCTTCACATTTACGTGAAATCTCCATTCCTCTAACACTTTTATTTAAAAAGATATTAGTACAAATATTCTGACCTAAGTCATAATGAAGCCCCATTAAATTTATATAAAAAGCTATTTTTCTCGAAAGCATGATTTTCGAGTTAGGCGGTTATTGCTTGTGACCACAGATATATTTTTTATACTTTTCTTAATAGATGTTACTCCAGTTGAGTTTAGTTTAGGCAGTTTACTGCAGACAGGGCATATATCCGGGATGTGTGCCTTTTCTCAAATAAATAATGTTTTCAGGTCTCCATAGCATCGAATGGAATCAAGTTGGAGATGTGCCGTGTCAACAACAAATGCGTCTACATAAACAGAAACACATATAACCAAAACATCAATTCTGAAAAAAATTTGATATGTGCCCTTTCTCAACTAAACGATTCGATAGAAAAAACATATAAAAAAAAATAAAATTAACCAGTCACTCAACCTGATCATCTGACCTGCTTGCAATGAAACTTTCAGGAACCATTCCTCCTGTTAATATAAATAACAAAAGATTTTTAGAGTTTTTCTTATCTCATTAAATTAAATTAACTTGTTAAATTTTGAAAATTTTCAATTTTTTTAGCATGCAAACAGGGTCACCATGGAGTTTAAAAATTTAATAACTTTTTCGTTTATACATATTTTTTTCAGATTATATAAATAACACTTGGAGAATAAATAATAGAAAGATTCGTAACTGAACAAGAAATAAACAGAATAAAAGCGATCAATTAGTTTAGCGCAAAGAGCATATCGTCGCAATTTTGCCGTCCGAATTGCGCCCTCTGAAACAATGATTCGTTGCTTAGTTGATCGTAATCACCAAACGTAAGAGATTTGCCTCGAACCGGTAGAACTGGTAGAAAATCCTTGAACTCAAGGCCAACATTGGTGCAGAAATTCAAACGCGGCAGCCACAAATTTTGAAAAGTGTTATGTATATTTCATAATCTCAAAAAAATAAACTAAAAAAAAATCTATAAATATATAGGTTATGGCGACTTTTGGCCCACCCTTTTAAAGGTTTAGGTTGATATGAAAAATGATTTTATTTTTTGAATATGATAAAAAATTTTAAAAATAATGTTTTTGTAATATTAAAAGCTTTAAAGGCCGAAATTTAGAGCGGGATTAGAATATGTATGTAAAAAACATTTACATGTACATTAGGGGTATAACCAAAAAAAAAAAAAAAATACCTATTACGACGGGGTGGTCACTGATGCGTATATCAAGAAAACAGTTTTTTGAGATCAATTTGGATAAAAAACCTCCCCCCCAAACCGTTTTTTCTAAAAGCTTCCAAAAAATAATATTTGAATTTTTATTTTTTAAATACCATACATACAGTCATGTACTATATATTAACTTCAGATACTACAAATTATCTTTGTTGAAGGAAACAAACTTTAAGTTCAAAGTGCGTGTTGTTTTGCAATGTTGAAAAATATCTTGCACAAGTTTGATTCCACGTTCCGCGCAAATGTTACTTCGTTGTTGTTTGAAATTTTAGAGTCTTCTCTCACCCAGTGTTTAAGAAAGCATTCCCGAGCATGTGTAAATTGTTCCAGTGATTGCTTTAAAGATTCAAAATCTATTTCATTAAAGCAGTGGTCAGAAAACCAAACGTTATACCAGGCATACTCTGTATAACTTTTCACGATATTTCGGAATGAGTATAAATGCTAGAATTGCAAGTATTGCTCTGGAATTCCATCTTGCATTACTTAGCGGCGGTATTGTTTTAAAATTTATCAATGGGGATTTTTTCTCCTCAATGAAGTATCTAAAAGCTTTACCTAATTCGTACAAATATTGCATGTCGTCTCGCCACTTTATATTTTCAATTTTTATTCGTTCCTCATTTTGTTGGTATATTTGTTTCAACTGGGCGTAGTTGTTTACCAATTCGTCAACGAAATCGTAAGTAATATTTGGAGAAGTACTTTTTCCATCTAACGAAGCATCCATAACATGTCTTAGAACAAGATCTAAAACATGGTGCTGACATCCAATGTACTGAGGTGGAGGCAAAGACATTGCTTCAAAATGGTTCTGCAGTAGCTTAACAACACCGTTTCTTTTACCAGTATTGACACTGGTTGTATCACAAATTATCATTTTTATACACTTCAGTACCTCAAATTTTTCTAGAGTTTCTCTGATGCCATTAAAAATATTACACGCTTTTCCATTCTCCAGTACTAAAACGCCTAGCTTTATTTCCCGAAATTGGTTTTTAAGCATAATAACCTGTATTTTCTTTTTTCCAATTTTCTTCCCATCGAAATGAACGCACCAGTTTTCGTTTTTTAAAGTTTCTTTTAGAATCTCTATCTTTTTTTTCGCAGATTTAATTACTGCCTTATAAATTGCTGGTTGGGATGGAGTTGAGATGTTAACCCCTGATTCAGCTAGTTCCTTGCATATTTTAGCTGCTTTTTTGGTACTTACTTTAGCATTGTTTACTAAAGTAATAGCTGGTTTTATTGACTGCTTATTTGCTTTAAGTCTTGAAGGTGGCGTGTAATCGTCATCACCATCATATGAGTCTTCGCCATCATTGTCGAACATCGATACTGAATCTGAGTCGGGGAGATTTCGTTGTGAGCTTGTTTCGGATATTGGTTCAAAAGTTTGCTTGGAAATATCAAAATTGTTTTCAAACTCATTGGCCTTTGGATGCTTTTGAGTTTTTTGATACACAAAAATCAACTTTTTTAATTTTCTATATATAGAAGAGATAGCCATTTTGGTAATATTTAACTTAATCCACAAATCGGATAGTTCTTGAGATACAATTTCACATCTATTTATTTTTGATTTTTCTAATTGGAGCAACGCATTAAATCTTCCAATAACTATTTTCTATTTGGGCACTTGGTTTAATTCACATAGTGGGTATTCAATATTTTGAACTTCTCGAATCTTTTGAAATTTACCAAAATTTTGGGTCCAGATTTCCGAATTTTTCCGGTTTTAACGCCCGCGAAAAAGTGACCCCACTTTTCATCATAGATTTTTATGGTCTACATGGCAGGGATAGGTATTTTTTTATAATTTAAAAAATTGTTCAAAAGTTTACTATATATCTTAACATACATAAAGAAGAATTTTGATTTTATTTTATTTGATTGGGATTATATTATTGTTTCCAAAAGAGATACTTTTTACAGATGTTATCACTACTTATGAACTTAAGGACCTTTTCCGGAAACCCTTCCAATAAGGATTTTATGATGGTTTCTCTCACTTTTTTGGAACAGGTAGTATATCTCTGTTTAAAATCTTCCACATTATGGGACACCTTTTTGTGGGTTTCAACTCCCTTTTCGCAAGAGTCCAATATTCTCCACTGGAGTAAGCTCCGGACAGCTTAAAGGATTTGTCTCCCTTGGTACAAAAACCGTGTTATTGTTCTTGTACCATTCATGAGCTTTCTTACTGTAGTGTACAGGGTGACAAATCGGGCCAAAAATATATGGACACATTGAGTTGGCATCATCAATATAAATTTCGGTATATATAGAGCCCGTTCTAACAAATGTGTTGCAACTGCATATTGTTTGCCATACCAGGACCTGTTTTTTTTTTTTTTTTTGGAAATTTCGTTTGCTTTTGGGTCCTAAACTTATCTGCGACATTTTCTTGAGCATTATCAACATAATAATTTTGACCCGGAAGCTGACAAAAATTTAATACTACATATGTTTCGTCGTCCATTATGCAGCAGGAGTATTTTTATACCCTATACCACTATGTGGTTTGGGTATAATGAGTTTGTGCTGCTGTTTGTAACTACCAAAAATATTTGACCTAGACCCATCTTTTATTATACCGATCGAATCAGAATCACTATCTGATTCGATTGAACGATGTCCGTCCGTCCGTCTGCGTGTCCATGTAAAGCTTGTAATCAAACTGCAGGTCGCAAATATGAATATATTTTGATGACATTTGGTACATAAGCTTTTATCGGCTATTGAAATTGGTGAGAATTGGCCCATGTTCAGACCTAGCCCCCATACAAATGACCCCTATGAAATCATCATAAATTGCCATAAGATCCAAATTATCATGTAAATTTTAGTCAAATTGGGTTTGTATCTGTTTATTACATCCATTAATCAGTAGTCCAAAAATGATCTCTATGGGACAACTCTTAGTCATAGGCCCCATATAGAGCTGCTTCCCGATCTTCACTTAAATCTATCAAAAAACAAAAATATTGCACTGATTCTTCTCAAATTCTGTTTGTATATATTTTTGCAAAATACAAGAGACTTTACCAAACATGGTCAGGATCGGTCCATTTTTGGGTCTAGTCCCCATATAGATATAGCATCCGATATGAACTTTTTCATATCTGCAGCCAAAAAAAATTAATAAAAATCCCACTCAAATTTGGTTTATGCTTATTTTCTATATCCAGTTAGTTGGGCCTGAGAGATAGGGTCTCTAAACGCATGGTATAGGGTATCGTATAGTGGGTCTAGACCGACTATAATTTTCTTACTTGTTTTTTATAAAATATGATTTCAATTTTCGTGTCTGCAACTTTTTGGACTTTGTATGTTTTCAAAGCTTTGACTTTTCGCACCAAATTGTCCGATATGTTGGGAGCCCTTTTCCAATTTGCTCCCAAATCTTTTGGCCTTAAATACATCTTGTGGACCTTTCTTTCTTTCCGAACCATGTTTCCTATCAATGGTCAAACTCTCATGATAGTTTCGAATAACATCGAAAACAGTTTGACGGTGGATTTTTGATTATTTGGCCTACGGTTTATAGGATCATATTTGATTTTGTTGAAAATATTTAATAAAAATTTCAAATAATGCTTGCGAAAAAAGTTAAGAGGAAAAACGTGTGTTAAGGTTATTTCGATCTCACTCCTAAGGAGGAAAATCAGCGCAAATAATGTAAAATTATTTTTTTTACATTGGGTTGACAGGATGGGCTTCTGTTATACTAGACATAGCAGCCACTTGAAGTAAAGCATATCTCTTGCAGTTAAAGAATAACCGTTGCTAAAAAAAAAAAAAATGATCCGTGTTTTTTATGGCATTTACTCGTATTAACGAAAAATTCGAAATTGGACAACCATTTCTCGATAAATTACAATTTTGTTCAATACCTTGCATGTGTGATAATTGTGCTTAAGACTAGCTTACTTGTGAAAATTGGCGAGTACACTACCTGGGTTTCATACCTTCCAAAGATTCTTCATCTTCACGTATAGAATCGCGTTCATAATTTTTAACATTTGCTGCAGTATTACCATAACTATCAATTACCTTCGAGTTAGTGGTATTCGAATCCATAGAGGTTTGCACGACCACATCCATATGGGAATCAAGAGAAAATTGTTTGCCCGACATAAGAATACCACGTACACGACGACGCATTGAAGGAGATTCCTGATGCTGAGGAGGAATGTTATAATAATAATCGAGTTTAATTATTTTGGGTAACAAAAACATTTAAACAACTTACGCCAATTCTGATGCCAGCACAAGTTTTAGCTAGAAATTCATCGGCATCGAATAAGGCAGCAAAAGAACCATTCACAATTTTTGGCGAAAGAGGAGAGTTCGAGAGCAACAGGCTAGATCCAAAAGTCTCACACTTTTCTTTGGTATCTAAAAAAAATTACACAATTTTTACAAATTATTACGAAATTTGTGCTGCTGTTCCATTCTTTTTTATATCATTGCAGTACCTTTCAAATAAACTCTATTGGATATGGTTATGTTCATTTCATCTAAAATTGCAGTGGCTGAATTTTTAATTTCCATCCAATCAGTTAGAATATCATCCACTGAGGTACGTGTTGAAGTAACGGTAAATCGTATAACATACTTTCCTTTCAGCGAAGAAGGAATACAATGTAAATTTCCGCGATGATTAAGACGTTTCAACAGACGTTCGGTTATTTCGTTGTCACCCTTAATACGGAACACCACAAGACCTTGATTGTATTAAAAACGAGAAAGTATTGTATATTTAATTTATTAAAATTTCCAATGAGAACTCTTACCTAAATGTCTTTTAGCTGGTATCTCAAAACGATGATCGGCCAAAACTAATGCTTCAAATTTCTGGGCCAAACGAACGCCTTCACGTATATGACGCTGCAAGCCCTTAATACCAAACGAACGTAATACAAACCAAATCTTCAAAGAACGAAAACGACGACTCAACGGTATCTGCCAGTGCATAAAATCAACAGCTACACCCGAATTTTCATGTTGCAAATATAAAGGCTCCACATTAAAGGTACGATGAACAGCGGTACTATCTTTAACCCTAAAAAAAACATGTTTAATTCTTGTGGTCTTGGCAAACAAAGTGGTTTCAAATTACTACTAACCAAAGGGCGGTGGCATCAAAATGTATCATTAACCATTTGGAAGGATTAAAAGCAATTGAATCGGCACGTTCAATACCCTTGAGCCACGTGCGAAACTCTGGACATATAAAAGCGCTACCAGCATAAGCAGCATCGACATGCAGCCACAAATTAAATTCACGACAAACCACACCAATTTCTTCCAAATCATCAAATGAACATGAACCAGTTGTGCCTAAAGTAGCACAAACCTAGAAGTACAACAAATTTTTCATAGACATTTTATAACATTAATAATAATTCCTTAAAAGACAACACTGTAATTGTGTTGTAGTTGTTATTGCAATACAGAGGGGATCCAGTCAATCATTGGTAGTAGCAGTAGTGGCAGTGGTAGTATGCGTGCGGTTGTGTAACATTAATCAGCTTTTACTTGTTGCTGCTGCTGAATCAAACAGCCAGTCCGTCCATCAAGCTTTACAACCGGGTGATTCCCCAATGATTGCTTTTGCCACAATACCAGTAGTAGATTTGTCTCGTATTTTTTATATTTTATGTTTTACAAATAATTGCGTCCTCATCTGTTGACAGCATCTCAACAATTTAATACGCTTTATTATGTTGAAACAATAAATTAATTAATTAACTAAAGCTTTTACTGTGGAATACATTTTGAAGATAAATTTGAGTTTCTTATGGACTGAAATCAATATGAATAAAACTTGTCAGTAAGACTTTCAAACCGCAAATATTTCTAGATTCGATTGAAAAGTAATCCTTCTTTAGATAAGGACATCGTTTTATTTATTTGCAGTATTTTAATAACTGAATAATGTAATACACAACAAAAAGATTATGAAATGTAGGAAAAATTTATTTTTTATACCTCGTATCAAAGTAGTTTTTATTATTATTTATTTACTCATCCGATTACAAGGACTTTCTAAATGAACAGATTATTTTTCACTGATTACTACAAGTTTGAATGTAAATACTTCGCTTTCTTTAAACACTTCAAAAATTAAAAAAGGTCAGTTTCCGATTCGGCAAAAAAATGACTGAGCTGATATATTTTTTTTAAAATAAATTACACAGTGCAACCACTGTTCCTCGAGTGAGAAATTCTATGTTGGGGTGAAAGTACTAGGTTTGTATAGCAAAAACTGCAAAAGGTTTGGCTTTATGACATATGTATATATTTTCCTTATGTTGATGTTTGTTTATTTGCTGTAAGTGAAGAACCATGGATAATTTCTCATTTCATTCTTCAGCAAAATTGTCTCTGAGGCTTCAAGGTACTATCACACGATGTGTTTTTTTATAAATGTACTGTCAAATTTTCCCACAACAAAAATTGTACACATCGTGTGATATATATGAAATATTAATAGGCTAGGCGATTTCTTGTGAATGATGTTTTGTTCTACCGTTTTATCCCGATTTTGACCAAACGTACATTATTTGAAAGGTATTTCTTTTTAGCCGTTTTGCAGATTTACAGATTTTTAAATTTTTTCCCTTTATTTTGAGTAAATTGCATTTAAAGTTGCTCCTAACACATACATAAAATTATACATATGCTATGTGTGTATTTATTAAATTTGTTAATGTGTTTGTTAATGAGTTTGTTATCTTCATTCACAATAATAATAAACCAAAAAAGTGTTGGTTTGTGAATTGGCTAAGTTGAAAAATAATGCTGTCTAGAAATTGCACTCGAATTTCGAGCGCTGCAATATGCTAGTGATAATAAAAATAAAAAATAAATAATTTAATAAAATTTAATCTTAATCACATTAGATTCGTTTATAACATAACTATTTATTTAATTAATTTATTGTAGCTGATGAAGTATTTAAGTTTTGTAAATTTTTATATACCCAGTCTTTCATCCAGCTTATTTATCATTTTTTTGCTAATCTTTTCTTGGCGTTACTAGGTTAAGCAATTGATTTCGCTGCTGGTTTCTTTTTAGCTTTGGAAAGAAATCACATTGAGTGGAGGTAGAAAACTTGGGTCTTCCATCGACATGCGGTATAAAAGCATGGTATTGAGGAGCGGTGCCATCGATTGTTACCGCAGCATCGAATCTGCTCTTCAGTGTTTTCAATGTTTCCTCATGAAAATCTCAAAATCTTTTTTATGAGCTATAAGATTTGCGAAGCTATTTTTGTTTTTAAAATGTTGACAAGCTACGTCCGAAACGTAGTATACCGTCACTACTGTAAAATTAGATTTTAGATATTTTAGTATTATCTTCTGGTACTCATAAACAGCAACGGTATCATGTTTTAAATCGTGGGATATGATTGCCATACTTTTGTGTTCCACTTTTTCATCTTTCATGTAGTAAATAACTACTGTGAATATAGTTGCTTGGTCGTTATTGAAGTGGACAGCTTGTATGGCATCTTGAAGAACATATTTAAAGTTTACTGCGAAATCACATAACGAATTCACCAGACTTTAAATGTATCGCCAAATCCTTGAAGAATGATCATTGCTCTTTGACCAAAAAGTCATTGGTTCTCAAGTTTAGCAATCTTGTACACATTTCTTCCACAAAATCATCCACATTTAAAATTATTGTTTTCAATGTGCATCTGTCAGTCTAAATCAAAGATTCAAATTTGACCTCCTCCATATATTCGTGATCTGATTTGATTAAATTCTCTTTGATGAATGTGGTTTCCGGGAATATGAAATATGAATATAACCCTCAGTGACAAGAAGTTGTTGCATTAGGACACATAGTCAATTAAGGGCAATCGCGGTAATCGTGTAAATCTTCTGGCGAATCATCTGTTAAGTACTTGAAGTCGATTTCCTTTAACATCAGTTTAATCAGCAGCTGAATCTAGTAGCGCCAAGAAAAGATTGGCAAAAAAGCATCAAATAAAGGCGGTAATAAGCTGGATGAAAGACTGGGTATTTAAAAATTTACAAAACTTAAATACTTCATCAGCTACAATAAATTCATTAAAAAATAGTTATGTTATAAATGGATCTAATGTGATTAAGATTAAATCTATAATATTAAGAGGTAAGGCGATTTCTTGTGACCGATGCAAGTTCCACAGTTTTATCCCGATTTTGACAAAAAACTTATCATTTGAAAAGTATTTCTTTTTAGCTGTTACCCAGATTTACAGATTTTCATCGTCGGGAATATTTTTTTGGAGTTATGATCGTTCAAAGTTGCTACTAACACATACATAAAATTATACAATGCAATGTGTGTGTTTATAAAATTTGTTAATGTGTTTGTGTTAATGAGTTGAGATTGTGTTCTTCATTTTAAATGAGCTGAATTGTCAAGCATACCTTCAGGGTCTTTATTAAATAAAAAAATTAAATTTCCTAGAATTTACACTCGA
Source organism: Cordilura impudica (assembly GCA_963682025.1). Classification (NCBI taxonomy): domain Eukaryota; kingdom Metazoa; phylum Arthropoda; class Insecta; order Diptera; family Scathophagidae; genus Cordilura; species Cordilura impudica. The sequence goes on along the minus strand of OY821521.1, from coordinate 10,904,742 downwards.
ATTTCGAGTGCTGAATTAAATATTTTATTTTATTAAATAGTTTATTTTTTTATTTTCATTAATTTTATCATTATATATTAATTTAATTATTATTAAAAATAAATAAAAAAAATAATTTTTCACCATTTCTATAGAAAATAAGTGATTTTTTTCCTGAGGTTAACATATTGCGGGTATTACAGTATCGAAGGTATGAAATTTTAGTTAGGTATGTTACACACCGTCGGAAAGGTTATTTTGTCTTGTTTCTCAGTATATGTTTTATTTTTAAGGTTTTAGAAACACTTACACACTAATGGGAAAATATGCTAAAAATTGAAAACCCGTTGTCTTGAGTTACAAAACATTTTTTTTCATAGATATCCCACTCGCATCCCACTAAGCGACCAAAAAGCTCTTAAAGGAAAAAACCTAAGCTTTCTTATGAGAAAAAAAGGGGGCGTTTTTTTTTCTTGAAAAAGGGCGTTTTTTGAAAAAAGTCAAAAAAATTTTTTTTTTGCAAAAAAGTCAACAAAAGTAATTTATTTAAAAAAATTTTTTTTCCCGAAAGATTGAAGAAATAGCTATCTAAACTATTTGGGACAAATTTTGCTAAGAGCAATAGGTAAAAAGTTTCATGGATGAGAAAAAAACACCTGTTTGGCCAAAATGTCAAATTTTGACCCCCTCTAACTCCGAGAGTTCTTGAACGATCTTGTTGAAAAATTGTGTCTAAAATACTATCCAATAGGACTAACCTTGGCGCAAATTTCATCCCGATCGGAAGACATCGGTTTCAAAAGTTGGGTCACTTGACATGAAACGCCCCTAATATATCCATGGAAAAAATGGAATAAATAATACTATACTATCCTAGTACTATCACTCTGACTTGGAATTTCTCACCCCGCAGACAATGACTCAAAAAATGTTCCACAGTGTTATGTGTCTGTCGATAAGAAAAAGTTTATAGCGTGCGCTATTTTTATATGAGAACTGGGTCGAAGAATTAACCGATCATGACCATATTTGAAAAATTCACTTAATTTTCGCCAAATCTGTGCATTGTTTTTTGTTTTTGAGAGATTTAAGTGAAGATTTCTATGGGTAGCATTATATGGGCACTATGACTAAAAATAATCCTACAGTGTTTATTATTGGAGAACTAATTAATGGGTGTAATACACACAGACACAAGCCACATATGATAATCTTAGTGAAATTTAAGTCGATTTTATAGAGAACATTTATATGGGGACTAGATCTGAACATTTTCAAAAATTTTAATACCGACAAAAGTTTATGTACCAAATTTCATCAAAATATATTCACATTTGTGACCTGCAGTTGGCTGAAACCCACCTAATGAGAATCAAAGGAGAGTTATACTATTTAAGCTTTTCCGTATAGCAAACCAAACTATAAATGAAGTTTGAATCAAATATGTTGGTATATTCGCAAACATTGCTATAAAAGATAAAGATCAAAAATACGATTTTGTATTTTTATATTTGTAAAAATGGTCGGTATAGACCGACTATACGATAGGTCTTAGGTGCAACTAATTGGGTATAAAAAATAACAATAAACCAAATTTGAGTGGTATTGTTATTAAATATTTTTTTTATTTTTGCAGAAATAAAAAAGTCGGATGTGATATTTATACGGAGACTAGGTTGAAAAATGGACCGATCCTGACCATATTTTGTGAAATCACTTATTTTTGCAAAAACATATACGAAATAAATTTGTGTAAAATCTGTGCAATATTTTTTTTTTGTGTTTTGATAGAGTTAAGTAAAGATCGGGAATCAGTTTCATATGGTTGCTATGACTAAGAACTGTCCTACAAGTTTTATTTTTGTACTACTGATAAATTGGTGTAATAAACACACACAAATCAAATTGAATCTTATGCCAATATAAGTCAATCTAATAGGGATCATTTGTATGGGGACTAGGTCTGAACATGCACCGATTTAATAGCGTTCGTCTTATGGTCGATATAAGCATATCGAAAAAATATATTACTTGGACACACGGACAGACAGACGAACGGACGGAGAGATGGATAGACATCTTTAAATCGATTCAGAAAGTGATTCTGAGTCGATCGGTATTATGTATTTTTGGTAGTTAAAAACTTCAGCACAAACTCATTATTCCCTGACCACATATTGGTATAGGGTATATCAAAATACGGAGGGAACGCATTTAACACGCTAAAGGTCTGTTTAGCAAAAATAAATTGTTTTGTAAACTGTTTTTTCGAAATCTTTTTTTTAAAATCCGGCGCACGATGCATCCAAAACTTCATTCCCGATTCGTGTCTGGGTTGTTTTTTATACTGTAGCTGATTAAAAAATGAAGTTATCTTCTTCTTCCTTTGAAGAGCCCGCCCTTATTATTTTTTTTCCAGAGCTTAAAAAGTAAGTTCAAATGTTAGTAAACAATTTCTTTGACTGCAAATGAGTGATATAAACAATAACAACGTTTCGGTATTGAAGTTACCCTGCTTTTTGATTCTGATATACATTTGAAAATTTCTGAAATACATTTGATAATTTCTAAAATACAATTGATAATTTCTGAAATACATTTGACATTTTCTGAAATCAATTGGTTTTTTCTGAAATGCATTTGATAATGTCTGAAAACCAATTGATGTTTTCTGAAAATTAATTGATCGTTTTTGAAAATCAATTGATGTTTTCTGAATTACAATTGATAATATCTGAAAATCAATATTTTCTAAAATACAATTGGAAAATGTGTAGCTTGAGCATTATCCAAATTTGTTTCAAACCTCACGAAGATTTTTATATGAACTTAGCTATTCGCTTTAAACTCAACATTCTGTAAAAAATCTTACCCAAAATGGAACTAAACCTTTGCGGATATCATCTTCGATAGCCTCTCTTAAGGGTTGACCACGCATAGATAAGTTTTCATCAGCTTCTATGTAACGCATGCGAACCAAACCTAAATGGATAGAAATACGAAATTAATTAATTAATTTATTTATTTAATCAAAAACTTTAAGAAATCTTTTTCAAAAATTGTTTACTTTCTTTTCTTTTGAACTTCTTTCTACTTACCAATTAAAGCAGCCTTCTCAATACTCGAATGAGCCTGATCCGAACAATAGGCCACCAAACGAGCATTTATATCAGCATCCTGATATCCAGGACGTTTCTCGTGAAAACGTTGTATAGCCCTAGTCCTGCCCGCCAACAGACACACTAGTGTTGATTCACTTGCCGTAGTTTGTATAACACCACCACCCCTACTCGCATTATTCAAATGAAGAAAATCATCGGGTAAATTTATCATTTTCCCCAACCAGTTCATTACAATAATTTCCAATTCGGTGCAGGCTGGCGAACTGGCCCACGTAAAACCCAAACAATTAATAGCATCTGCTAGCATATCGCCCAATAGGGAGGGGAAAGAGTTTAGAGCTGGGAAATATGCATGCATATGAGGACTTTGCCAATGGGTTATGCCAGGCATGATGACACGTTCCACATCACCGAAAATACTTTCCCATTGTTCACCTTCGATCGGTGCCGAATCGGGTAGTAAGTTCTTCATATAGCCCGGTTTAACGTCGGGAAAAACTTTACGATCACGAATATTTTCTAAATAGTCAGCTATATAATCAACCATTTCTTTGCCTGGAGAAGAAGAAATAAAGCATAAAGAAGACACAAAAAAAGTATTCTGTTATAAAGTAAACTATTTTTCAAATTTGTCTTTCGGCAAATGAAAAGGTTTCATTTATACTGCCCTTTAATTTGAGGAGTTTTTTCGTTTGTATTAATTTTTGGTAGAAATATATAATATTTATACCCTATACCAATATGTGGTCAGGGTAAAATGACTTTGTGATGATGGTTGTAACTACCAAAAATATTTCACCTAGACCCATCTTTTATTTTACTGATCGACTCAGAATCACTTTTCTGTGTCGATTTAGCAATATCCGTCTGTCCGTCCGTCTGTGTGTCCATGTAAACCTTGTCATCAAACTACAGGTCGCAAATAAGAATATATTTTGACGAAATTTAGCATATAAGCTTTTATCAGCCATAGGATGAACGCTCTTGAAATTGGTGAAAATCGGTCCATGTTCAGACTTAGTCCCCAAATCCAAATTATCATATATATCTCGGTCAAATTTGATTTCTGTATGTTTATTACATCCACTTATCAGTAGTCCAAAAATATGAAGCTGATTCCCGATGTTAACTTAAATCTATAAAAAAAATATTGCACAGATTTTTCTCAAATTTGGTTTGTATATGTTTGGGCAAAAAATAAGTGACATTACTCAGGATCATTCCATTTTTCGACCTAGTCCCCATATAAATATAGCATGATATGAACATTTTCAGATCTGCAGTCAAAAAAAAAAAAATAATAAAAATTCCACTCAAATTTGGTTTATGCTTATTTTCTATATCTAATTATTTGGACCTAAGAGATAGGGTCTCTAAGCGCATGGTATAGGGTGGCGTATAGTCGGTCTAGACCGACTATAATTTTCTTACTTGTTTAAGATTAGAAAATGAATTTTGATGGAAAAATTTGAGAAAATCACGATTGAGAATGATAAAATTTGTTATTTTGAAGGTAAAAACTTAAAAAAACGACTTCTTGGCAACCTTTTTTTAAATTCAAATAACAAAATTTAACTTTTTTCTTTAAACTAGTTGCAAAAAATTTTTAAATTGTTCCACCAGTACAAATAAAAAATGGCATTTTAAAATGAAAGTGAAAAATCGCTACAAACTTCTAAAATTCAAGTAGAGTACTGACGTAAATGACACTTTAAATTATAATTTTGAACAGAACATGGCTTTTGGACGAATTTTATCTTCATTATTGGGTTAAATATTTGATATTTAATTAATAGAAGCGTTTTTTGATGTGTAATCATCTATACGCGCAGGGGGGTAAATTTCTATTTCACAATACAATCACAAAAACAGCGTTACATGTAAGACAAAATCGGTGTGACTTATGATTGAATTGGTTAAAAAATTATGATATGTAATAACCTTTTTGAAAATGAAAAATGAAATATGAAAAATAAGAAATGAATAATAAAAAATGAAAAATAAAAAATTCAACATAAAAACGAAAAATGAAAAATAAAAAATTAAAAATGAAAAATTTTAAATTAAAAATTAAAAATTAAAATAAAAAATAAAAAATGAAAAACAAAAAATGAAAAACCAAAAAATAAAAATAAAAAATTAAAAATTAAAAATAGAAAATGAAAAATAGAAAATGTAAAATGAAAAATGAAAAATAAAAAATAAAAAAAAAAATGAAAAATGAAAAACGAAAAATAAAAAATGAAAATAAAAAAAGAAAAATTAAAAATAAAAAAAGAAAAATTAAAAATGAAAAACGTAAGACGAAAAACAAAAAATAAAAAATAAAAATTAAAAAATGTAAAATGAAAAATAAAAAATGAAAAATAAAAATGAAAAATAAAAAATAAAAAATAAAAAATGAAAAATGAAAAATAAAAAATTAAAAATTCAAAATGAAAAATAAAAAAAATAAAAAATTAAAAATTAAAAATAAAATATTAAAGATGAAAAATGAAAAGTGTAAAATATGGAATGAAAAATGAAAAATAAAAAAAGAAAAATGAAAAATGAAAAACGAAAAATAAAAAATGAAAAATAAAAATAAAAAATTAAAAATAAAAAATTAAAGATGAAAAATGAAAAGTGTAAAATATAGAATGAAAAATGGAAAATAAAAAAAGAAAAATGAAAAATGAAAAACGAAAAATAAAAAATGAAAAATAAAAAATGAAAAATGAAAAATGAAAAATGTTAAATGAAAAATGAAAAATAAAAAATAAAAAAGAAATACTAAAAACTAAAAAATAAAAAATGAAAAACGAAAAATGAAAAATAAATAATTAACGTAAAATTAAAAATGAAAAATGAAAAATAAAACATTAAAAATGAAAAAACAAATTGAAAATAAAAAATGAAAGATGAAACATGAATTAAAAAAAATGTAAAATGTAAAATTAAAAATTAAAAATTAAAAATAAAAAATGAAAAACGAAAAATAAAAAATGAAAAACGAAAAAAAGAAGAAAAATGAAAAATAAAAAATGAAAAATGAAAAACGAAAAACGAAAAATAAAAAATGAAAAATAAAAAAAAAATTAAAAATGACAAATGAAAAATAAAAAATTTAAAATGAAAAATAAAAAATGTAAAATGAAAACTGAAAAATTAAAAATAAGAAATGAAAAACGAAAAATAAAAAATTAAAAATGAATAATAAAAAATTAAAAACGAAAAATTAAAAACGAATAACGAAAAATTAAAAATTAACCAGTTGAAATAATAAATAATAATAAATATTTTTATATTAGCAGTGCCCCTGCAGTTGTTTGCTATAACTGATACATAAATGACGCTTTTTGTTTGATTTTAAAAAAGTGCCATAAAAAATCTTTAATGACTAGATGTTTTCACATCTCCCCTGTGATCGGACTCACATGGTTTTTTTTTTATTATAGAGAGATTAGATTGGATTAGATTAGATTAAGAAGGCTCTACGAACTGCGACTAGTTTGATCTTTTGTGCAGCCCATGGTTATCCTAAAGATTAAGGCTATTTGGAATGAGATACCATATGGCTCGGGGCGATACAGTGTAAGGGTTCTTTTGTCACTTAGTTTCGGACATTCACAGATAATGTGTTCTGTTGTACCGTATCCTTCGTGTCCCGGAATCTAGCATAAAGTTACTTTATTGCATCTGCCTAATTGGTTGAGCACTTCGATGCCATCCAAAACGAGTTTAGACGTTACGTTGTAGAACATAATTGCTTTCAGTGCAGGCTGACTGTCGGATAGTATGTAAATGCTTGCCCTTTTTGTCTTTCTTCTAAGACATTCAGTCACATATATATATATAGCGAAGACCTCCACTTGGGTATGTCCCATGGGTAAGCGAAAAAAACAACAACAACAAAATTGTGTATGCATAGCTAATAAACAAACAAAAATATTATTGAATGTGTTTATATTTATGCTCATTGCAGTTAATAATTGCTTCCAATTAAAAAAGCACGAAATAACATAAAATTTTTGTTAATTATCTTATTAATTTTAAACATCATTGAAAAAAAATGTACCCTTTTTGTCTTTAACCTTGATTATAATATAGAGCTTAGAACACAGGTGGAGCGTATCAAAGATTCGGCACAGCCGAATTTAACACTCTTACTTGTTTATAGCTTTTTCACTGTGTTTAATATTTTCCTGCCCTTGCGTTAAGCTATTTTAATTTTTTAAAGAAGGCAAATATTCTAAATACATTCCCAGGACCTAGTTAGCAGGTCAGGATAACACGAATGTAAAAATTAAGAAATTATAGAGACATGACAAATAGAGTTAATGAGCCGAAATATGGAGGTTACTTTACAAATTTCCATAAAAAAATTATTCTTGCATTGATTTCATTTGATTGTTTTTGTACATTAATGGATTCGATATTGCTTGTTGTTACACAAAGTAAATTTATTATAATATTTTTTTTGTTAATTTATTTTAATTGAATGTTGCTTTCTAATGTTATCGATTTTGATGCAGTTTATTTTAATAAAATTTTGTTAATAATAAATTGTGTACATTCTTTACTGCAATGTCATGTCAATTCCTAAGCTTTTTGGGAAGTTTATGACTTCTTTACATTTCTCAATATTGGCTTAAAACTTTTGTTTCTGTTCCAAACAATAAATTTGTTAATAAATTTAATTTACACTAACACCCATTTATTGGTGGTGGCAAATTTTAAATTCATTTTAACAATTGTTTTCTTTATTTTGCAATGGACACCCAACATATTCTCATTCAACTACTGTGGAGATTTTTATGACATTGGACAAATCTGTTCACAAGCTTATTTGTAGTTTAAAAATAATATATTTATTTTATCTGTAACGAAATGAAAATCTATGTATGAGCAAGAAAAAAAAAAGTTTTGCATAAACCCTAAATGGGCTTAAACGAGTATGAATGAACACATAAACTTTCATCTTGGTCACAGTGTGTTGAATCAACGTCACTTACCCCTTTGACGATATTCTGTATAATCCATAGTTGACTCTTCTTGGCTAGTGAAGTTCTTAAAGTAGTGTAGTCGTGGGTTCAGTTGCTTTGAATGGTTGTTTTATGGTTGTCTGCAGCTCTAAAATTGTAATAAACAAAATTAGGTTAAATATAATAAAATGCATATGCCATATGTATGTAAGTGAGGGTGTATGTTGTACAATAAATTAGGTAAAGCTGTATTTAGTGTATGTTTGGCTGTTGGCTTGATGTCTTCCTAGTTAGCATTAATGTTTGTGTGCCTTTGTAATTATTGCTGTCGACAGTTTTGTAAGGAAATACTTTTACTTGTTAGATTAACTTGTGATTTGTAACTTTCTTGCTTTACTCTGAACTCTAACACGTAGTTCAGGCAAAATGTTAATAATGTACTAAACCTTTGAATACTACCTAACTATTTCGATTTGGTTTAGTTTATGAATAGTATTGAAAAAATAAAATTATTCTGTTATTGTAGGGCTTCTTTGGCTATTAAGTAAAGTGCAGAAGGGATGGAAGGGGAGACATGAGGTACTAAGTCATTAAAATATCAACAATTCATTTGCAATGCAAAGGGCCTGTCATTTTTCTTTTAAATTTGAATTTAAAATATATATATATTGAAAATTTGAATTTAAAAAATATATATATTGAAAATTTAGCAAATATGGAAAATGAAAACTTGTATTGGAGTCTAAATATTTTTTTGAAGATTAAAAATTGAATTTATTTTTATTTGTTACAAAATTCATAATTAAAATAGATATAATGATTTAACATCATGACATAAGTCCTTAATAATGTATGTCCTCTATAACCTTATTATGTTGGGGCCTTTGAATAAACAAAATAAATAAATAAATGTGGATTTTTCGATAGAATCTTATAGCAACAGTGATTGTTTCGAGTTTCTGTAAAAACGAAAAAAATAAAATATGTAAACTAAACTAAAAATTTTAATATGTATATTAAATTTTCGTTAAAAAATTTCACAAAAAAAGTTTACTGAAAACTATTGAGTACAAAATTAAAAATGTTTAAAATTTCAGAAATATTAGTTAGTTGTAAGTAGTCCATAAGTAAATGTGCTCTGTTGTTAAGGTACTTTTTTAAAAGAAAATTTACATTTTTCAGAAAAGGTAATTTATAAGAAAAGGTAAATTTTTAAGAAACTTTACTTTTTAAGGATAATTATTTTTTAAGAAAATGTAAATTCTTAAGAAAAGGTACTTTTTTAAGAAAACGAACCTTTTTAAGAAAAGTTACATTTTTGAGAAAATTTAGTTTTTGAAAGAAAAGGTAGTTTTTAGGAAATAGTAATTTATAAGAAAAGGTACTATTGTAATAAAATGTACTTTTTCAAGGAAAGGTACTTTTTTAAGAAAATGTACTTTTCAAAAGTAGTTTTAGAAAGTACTTTTTTAAGAAAATGTACTTTTTTAAGGAAAGGTACTTTTTTCAGAAAAAATACTTTATAAGGAAAGATACTTTTTAAGAAAAGATACTTTTTCACGTAAAGGTACTTAGAAAAAAATACTTTTTTAAGAAAAGGTAGCTTTAAAAATAGTACATTTTTAAGAAAAGGTACTTTGCATAAGGCGTATTTGCATAATTTTTTTTAAGATATGAATAATGTTGGATTATTTATGTCATATACACATTATAGTATAACATTTGAAGTATCTTTGGAAAAATTAACAATTAAAAGTTTCAATAAATAAGTCCGTGACAGCGAAAATCCGGAGGAGCCTCAAAAAAAGTTATTTCGTGGTGATCATCATAACTCGTTACCGGATTATTTAAATTAAATAATCGAAATGCGTTTAAAAGGTGATACGTTTCCCGAGATAATCACGAAGAGTTTTTTAACAATTTTTATTTTTTGGCAGCATTTTGAAGTGAAAAACACGATTTTTGCTATATAATTATGGTGGATTTGTTGCTAAAAAATGGAAAAAAATGGTTTAAAAAAACTCTTCGTGATTAACTGGTGATTTATGTGTAGAAACAGTGTATACAATTTCAAAACAATCGGTCAAGTAGATTTCAAGTTATGATGTTCACTGACTTCAAACATGTTGTTTGCGAGAAAATCAATTAGAAGTTTTTTAAAAACTGATTTATATAAGATATACCGCATGAGGCCGGTCCTTTGAAACGCTGTATCTTCGTTAGTTTTGCTCTAATTTAATTGACACAACACTCTCAGAAAAAAAAAAATGTAAAACCTTAAAACTTTAAAAAACCTTACGCCCCATTAAGGAAAGTTACTTTTTAAGAAACTGTACATATTTAAGGAAACTTATTTTTTTAGAAAAATTACTTAAGAAAATGTAGTTTTTTAATAAAATGTACTTTTTTAAGTAAACGTACTCATTTAAGAAAAGGTATTTGTTTAATAAATGGTAATTTATTAATAAATGGGTACTTTTTTAATAAAAAGTACTTTTTAATAAAAGGTAGTTTTTTAGTAAAAGGTACTTTTTAATAAAAGGTACTTTTAAATAAAAGGTACTTTTTAATAAAAGGTAGTTTTTAATAAAAGGTACTTTTTAATAAAAGGTACTTTTTAATAAAGGGTACTTTTAAATAAAAGGTACTTTTTAATAAAAGGCACTTTTTAATAAAAGGTACTTTTTAATAAAATGTAATTTTTAATAAAAGGTACTTTTTAATAAAAGGTACTTTTTAATAAAGGATACTTTTTAATAAAAGGTACTTTTTAATAAGAGGTACTTTTTAATAAATGGTACTTTTAATAAAAGGTACTTTTGATAAAAGGTACTTTTAATAAAAGGTACTTTTAATAAAAGGTACTTTTAATAAAAGGTACTTTTAATAAAAGGTACTTATTAATAAAAGGTACTTATTAATAAAAGGCACTTTTTTAAAGAAATGTACTTTTTTAAGGAAACGTAATCATTTGAAAGAGGGTGTTTTTTAAACAAAAGGTACTTTTTTAATAAATGGTACTTTTCTAAGAAAATTTACTTTTTTAAGGAAACGTACTCATTTGAGAAAGGGTATTTTTTTTAAATAAAAGGTACTTTTTTAATTAAAGGAACTTTTTAAGAAAATTTACTTTTTTAAGGAAATGTACTCATTTAAGAAAGGGTATTTTTTTTGATAAAAGGTAATAATTTAATAAAAGGTACTTTTTAATCTAAGGTAGTTTTTTAATAAAAGGTACTTTTTGATAAAAGGCACCTTTTAATAAAAGGTACTTTTTTAATAAAAGGAACTTTTTTAATAAAATGAACTTTTTTTAATAAAAGGTACATTTTTTAAAGAAAATTTACTTTTTCAAGAAATTTAACTTTTTTAAGAAAAGGCACTTTTTTAAGAAAATATATTTTTAAAGAAAATACACTTTTTTAAAAATTGTACATTTTCTAGAAAAGATACATTTTTAAAAAAAGGTAATTTTTCAAGGAAAATACATTTTTTATAAGAAAATTTATTTTTTTTATGAGGTAAATTTCAAAGGTAAATTTTTAAGAAAAGATATTTTTTCAAGGAAAATAAACTGTTTGTAAGAAAAGGTATTTTTGTTAAGAAAAGAGTACTTTTTTTTAGACAATTTTTAAGAAAATATAATTTTTTAGGGAAGGACAATTTTTAAAAAAATATAGTTTTTTCAAAAAGGACAGGTGCTTTTTACGAAAAGGTAATTATCTTAAAAAAAAAGGTAATTCTTTAAGAAAAGATACGGTAAGGGAACCTTCATTCCAATTTTCATGTTTCTAGGTCCAAGATATTAATGCTTAAAAGCATAAGTGATAATTTCACCATACCGCGCATCTTTATAAAATAAAGATTGTCTTTGAATTTAATAATTGTAAGGAAAATTGTAATTGAAAAATGTTCTCTAGAAAATTAATTAATTTTAATTTCGCAGATCGCTTAAAATACTAAATTTAATATTGTAGCTGAATATAAATAAGTTCATGGAAAAAGCTTCTGTGAAAAAATTAATATTGATATTCACCTTTGGTTACAATGAAAATTTGCGAATTTTCAATAAAAAAGTAGTCGGAGATATTATTATTATTAGTACTAAAAAATGTGTATATTTTTATTCAGATTAATCTGTTCAGAATCTTAAATCTTTCTATATAAATTTCTGTTTTTAATTTCGATAACCATTGATATTTTAATACTTTTGACAAACTACGTACCTACGTACATGTAAGAATTTACTGTCACTGACAACCTATGACATGTAAGGATTAAGTGTCACAGAAATCATAATCCCTTTTAATGTGGTTCCACTACAAAAATTCTTAGGTAAATAACAACTAATCAGTAATTTTTTAACTACATTTTAACAGCTGTAAAAATATTTTTGATACGAATTCTTATAAGACAAATTCTAAAAAACATATTCCCTTAAATTAGACAATACAAAATAATGTTCCATTTCCGTACATGAGTATATGAGGCCTAAAAAAAGCATGATTATATGTTTAACAAATAGATAAATCAACGTAACAATGACTCATTAAAAATTTTTAATTTTGTATTGACTAACCAAGTAATAAGGGTGCGAATCAGTAATTGGTAACAACGAAACTTAAAATAAGCTGTGTGACGATTTATTTACGACGGAATTATTTAAATGAGACAGAATTTTGAAGAAAAATAAAAAAGGAATAAGTTGTAAATGTTTTTCTTCGCAGCATTAGCAAGCTTATTTGCAATATACAAATTACTTGAAATTAACAGTTTTCAATAATTGACTTATGCAGAATATTCAAAAATATTTTGTCCTAATGAAAAAATTTCTAAGTAAAAAAAATTGACTTAAAACAATCTAATCAATTATAACAACTATTACAATTACTGATGAACGCTAAAATGGCAGAAACCGGTCTGATTAAGAAGAGTAGTTATGAATTCTAGAAATATCTGTGGTTTTCTGGAATAACCGCGTATGTACATTTTTGTCAGTTTTGAGTTAACGATGCCAAATATATTAATTTTTAACGCTCTTTACAGGTGTTAAATTTTTTTAAAAAAAATATTGACCATTTCTGAGTTTTTTTTTTCTTTAAATAACGACGTAACTTAAATGTTTATTAAATTAATTTGCAGCACTATCGACGTATGTTAACCTACGTTTGATCGCTGACAAATTATTTTCTCAGAAAACGACACATAGCTACATGCGTTGTTATTAATGAAAAAAAAAAAATGGAAAATAGTTTTCGATTATTTTTCAGTTTATAACCACTTATAAAAACTTGTGTGTTTATTTCTGTTATTTTTTGTCACTTATTCTTGATACGTTGTTATATTCTCATCCTAAATCCCGTTAACTTTTTGTTGACGAATAAATAAATCCATTTTTCAAGCAACAACAACTTATGTCTACATGGGTGGTTGCATTGGTAGCTTTCTTTTTCAAAGAAAACGACGTTTGTCGACATATCTGCACACACTTTAAGTGTAATTTACATATAGTTTTTTTTCATCCTTCTTTAGGATCTATTCCTCTGAAGATTTTTGACTCAAAATTTTATATAAAGTATTTATTGCCCATATCTACAGGACTGTTAAATAAAAAGCTCTAAAAACGTTATATCGAGCCCATAATTTCAAATATAACGTTTTTTTGGCTCCCCTGAACATTTTGATTTTATGACATACGCGGTTATTCTAGAAGACCACAGATATATGCTTTTTCTTTTCTACCACGCTAAATTAAAGACATTTCTTTTTTATAAAGATTATAAGAAGTATCTCCTCATTTTAAAGAAATAGTCAATATTATTATTTTTTTTATTAATAATAATTATTCCGTAAAATGTTTAGATAATTAATGATCAAGTTATTTAAAGAAGAAACATTTGATCTTGAGCCTGAAAATGATCAAAATCGAAAATCAGAATTTTTATTATTATATTTGTAAAACTAGAAAATAATAATTGGTTTAGATAATTTTTAGTTTATTATCTTTATTTATTTAAATTCAAAAAAAAAAAAAAAAAAATAAGATTAAGAGGTTCAACGATTTTTAACAAATTTAATTTAGGTATCATTCTCTTTCCAGATAATTTCAAGACAAATTTCTTATGACGGTTTCTGTTATTTGTTTTTATAGAAAATTTATCCGTTGAAATTTTGTCTGAGATAAAGTCTCAAAAGAAAAATTTGCTAAATTTCTCAGCCTAATTTTTTATTCACAAAATACTTTTTTTTCTTTTGAAAGTTTTTATAAATTTGGAGACATTTTTATACTCTATACCGGTGAGGGTGTAATGGGTTTGTGCTCATGTTTGTAAATACCAAAAATATTTTATTATATCCATTTCAGAATAATTTTCTGTGGTGATTGACCGTTTTCCGTCTTCCGAATTTCTGTCCGCCTGTCTGGCGTGTATCCAAGTAACCCTTTTAACAAACTACAGGTCACAAATATGAATATATTTTAATGAAATTTGGTATAGAGCTTTTATCGGCTATAGGACGAACGCTATTGAAATTGGTCCATGTTCAGACCAAGCCTCCATAATAATAACGCCTAAGAGATCTACTTAAATTGTCGTTAGATCCAAATTATCATATAGATATCAGTGAAATTTGGTTTATGTGTGTTTATTGCATACATAAATAAGCCCTGTAGGACCAATTTTAGTCATAGTTCGCACATAAAGCTGCTTCCCGATATTCATTTAAACCCTTCAAAAAAATACATAATATTGCATAGATCTTTCTGAAAATTGGTTAGCATTGAGTTAAATATGTGATATTACTAAATATGATAATGATCGATCGATTTTTTGACCTAGTCTTCATAGAAATATCGAATCTGATATGAAATTTTTCATATCAGCACTCAAACTTGGTATAGAGTATCGTATAGTCGGTCTAAACCGATTATAATTTTACTCACTCATGTTGCAAATTTTTATTGCGCATATGAGGACGTTCAGTACCGAAATAGAATGTCCAAATTCAGCACTTTTTATGGCAAAAATTACTGTCAGAGTTGAGCATACTAAAAATGGGGATCTATTCCCATCTGTTATGAAATTTATTTTATATTCAGGCTAAAATCGAACCGGGACCACCTTAGCTACTGCAGTAACATCTCTAAATTTTACTAACAATTTCACATGTTCTGAGGTAAATTTTCTTTAGAACATTTGTTAAAATATCAGACAGATTTCCGGCAGATATTTTCATACCCTATACCACTATGTGGTTTGGGTATAATGACTTTGTGCTGCTGTTTGTAACTACCAAAAATATTTGACCTAGACCCATCTTTTATTATATCGATCAGCTCAGAGTCACTTTCTGAGTCGTTTGAGCGATGTCCGTCCGTCCGTGTGTCCATGTAAACCTTGTAATCAAACTACAGGTCGCAAATATAAATATATTATAATGAAATTTAGTATATAAGCTTTAGGATGAACGCTATTGAAATTGGTGAAATTCGGTCCATGTTCAGAATTAGTCCCCATACAAATGACAAATTATCATATAGATCTCGGTCAAATTGGGTTTGTGTATGTTTATTATATCCATTTATCAGTTGTCCAAAAATAAACCCCATGTGGCATATAACGCCGCTTCCCGATTTTCACTTAAATCTATCAAAAAACAAAAATATTACACAGATTTTTCTCAAATTTGGTTTGTAGATATTTTTTCAAAATGTAAGTGACTTTACCAAATATGGTCAAGATCGGTACATTTTTCTTACTTGTTTATATTATAAAACGTATTTATACATGATGGCCGGATTATACATATTTTGGAATTACTAAATAAATCTATTTTAAAACCTTTATTTTTATTGTAGTCTCAAACTATTTTTTATCGGAAAACAAGATGAATAGAATATTTTTCGCATAAACACAAATCTTATGAACAATGTTTAAGAAAAAAATTTCATTAAATGTCTTTGTTCCAAGTATAATTTTGTTACAATTTTTCTTTTTATTTAAAACTATTTTTATTTTATAACACAAGAAAGATCGGCACTTTTTTTTCTTACATTTAAAAGTTTTGTTATTTTTTGCAAAAAAATGTTTTTGCTCCAAAATATACTTTTATTTACAGAGAAGGCTTTCACTTTAAATCTAAAACAAACTGAACACTACAGCCTGTTGAACAATTCTATTTATATCCACTGTCCACTATGAGTGTAACAAAATCCTTTTTGTTTTCTTGTATCCCGAACCAATTTCATTGGTTCGTTTGAACAAAAAAACGAACAAAAAGGGGTTGAATATACACAAGATGTGCAGAGCAACAAAAAAAGTCCTTCAGATGAACGAAGTGTTGAAATAATGTAGCCAATGAAAACTTAGCAAGGAAACAGGAACATATATATCTTGATTTAGCCTGTGTACAAATGT
Source organism: Cordilura impudica (assembly GCA_963682025.1). Lineage (NCBI taxonomy): Eukaryota > Metazoa > Arthropoda > Insecta > Diptera > Scathophagidae > Cordilura > Cordilura impudica. Next base: position 10,888,260 of record OY821521.1, on the reverse strand, counting down.
GTGTAAAATAAGGGACACTAATTTAAATGTGTATGTGGAGTTGGATTTGTGGCATACACTAACAAGTATTATAATGATGAAAAATTCAAATGACAAGAAGTTAGTACAAATTTTGTAAATAATTTGTTTTATTATTGGATTTTACTTTTGGCTTTGTTAAATTTTTATAATTAAAATCTATTTGTGTATGTGGCAAATCACTTCGCTGATTGACTTTATATTCACATCGTAGGTTTTTAAGGTTACGAAAATGGTTCATAGTTAAGTGTGAGACCGGTAGATGACGCCACATTATAATCACCGATGGGCCGATTAAGCCCATATATATATTATTTATTTTGCGGTTCGATTGAGTACATATACATTATACATTATTAAAGTAAAGGCCGACTATACGATACCCTTTACCATGACTTTCGGGAAATAGTCAGACCTCAAATAAGAGTAAAATCAATATGATTTGAAAGTCTTTAGCTATATTTTAGTGATTATTGGGAAGTAGCCTAATATGAGGATTTTAACTAAAAATGGCTATAGGCAGTTTATGGATGTGATAATAAGGAAACTATTGAACATTGAGTTTTGATTTTTTTTAAATTGAAATTATATTAATCACTAGTTATGAACTTATAGACCTTTTCTGGAAACCCATCCATTAGGGATAGTGGTTTCTTTCACTTTTTCGGAAAAGGTAGTATACTTGAGAAGAATGCATCGAAATTGAGAACTCGTAAAAACTATAAAAAACGGAAAACAGCCTATCTTGGACATAATATGAGAAATTCAAAATACAAATGTTAGAAACCATCACGAAGTCGAGAACAGACGCAAAGCCTTTTACAGGAAGAGAAGAAATTGTTGCAATATAATTATTATAACATGTTTTTTCTTTAAGTGTATTTGATGTTGCAACTTTGGTAACCCTAATTTTTTTCATTGTTATATTGAATTTCATATTATAAAACTTCTGTTTGTCAGTTCTCAATAAAATATACTCAGCCCTGTTCTTGAAACGTTGTTATTTGAATAATAATTGTTATTTGATTTTAAAATCACATGAAGTTGAAATTTTGGGTTTCTTGAAACCACTTTTTTTTATTTATTTAATGGAAACATATGTTTGAGTTAAGAACCATATGTTTGAGTTAAGAACATATGTTATCTAGAAACCGAGGTGTCATATGGTTCTTTATTCAGTTTCATAAAAAACTTTTAAGTATTTTGTGCATGTTTTTTCTTAAGTTTATAGAAAAAGTATAAAGAAAAATATTTTCTTTTAAAATAACTTATTTGTTCATTTAATTGTTTTTGTTCTTCAATTTCATTCAATTAAAAATGACTTTTCTATTTTTAAAAAGTTAGGCATCACCAAAAAAAATTTCGATATTCAAATAAATTGGATTTGACTGCCATCACTACTGTTTCGAACATATGCAAAAAAATAAAAATATGTGATTTGATGAAAAAATTTTTTTTAATTCCTTTTTTTGCAATAATTAGTGCATAAAGAATCTATGTTATAATTGAAAAAATTATAATGGAAAATAGATTGTGTAAATAAAAAGTTTTTATTATAGTTATAGAACAGCATCATCGCAAAAAGTGTGTTTTATTAACATCGACCACTTATTACGAGTTTTTTTTTTTAAATCAGCGCAAAATGTAGACGTTTTTTAAAATCGTTTTTTTTTTTCATAAAATTAATGTCTAATTTTTTAAAATAATGACAAGGTTCAATAAAAAACATGTTAGACTTTAAATATCAATTAGTTTTTTTATCTCTTAAGACCTGTTTAGTAGAAAAAAAGGGCATTTGTTTTGATTTCACAAAGCCTTTTCTATGTGAATTAAAACGAGAAAAAATATTCTTATTGTAATTAGAGAACAGCAAAAAACTCGTATATTTAAGAATTTTTTCATTTACGAGTTTTTTTTTTGTGAAAGTGGTTTCAAGAACAGGGGTGACTTTCTATAGAAATGGCTTGGATTTCAAATATCCAGGAGTGGACTGGATTCCGAGACGTAGGATGTCTTCTGAGTGCGAAAAGAGATAGAGGAGTGTTTGCCGAAATCCTGGGAACCTTTTGAAATATTATGAAAATTTTAATTACATAACATGAAATCATTTCTAATTGTATTGGCCGCCTACTTTCCCATGACAAATTGGCAAATAAAGAAAAAGAAGTATATCTCCATTTAAAGGTTTTAAAGGCGAAAAAAGGCGTATTTTCATAACTTTTTTTTAAAGATATGAATAACATTTGAAGTATCTTTGAAAAAATTTTCAATTAAAAGTTTTAATAAATAAGTCCCTGACAGTGAATCTCCGGAAGCGCCTCGAAAAAAGTTGTTTTGCGGTGAACATCATAACTCGTTACTGGATCATGAAAAGTTTTTTTTTAATTTTTTTATTTTTGGCAGCATTTTGAAGTGAAAAACACGATTTTTGCTATAAAATTTCGGTGAATTCATTGTAAAAAATGGTTAAAAAAAATCTTCGTGATTACCTGGTGATTTATGTATAGAAATAGTGTATAAAATTTCATAAGAAGCGGTCAAGCAGATTTTGAGTTATGATGTTCACGGACTTCAAACATGTTGTTTGCGAGAAAATCGATTTAAAATTTTTTAAAAACTGCTTTACACAGAGTTCAGAAAAAAATACACACTGAATAAAAAACTCGTACATATATGTAAACAAACATAACTTAGCCCAACACACATATATTTTTATTTTCATATCAATTATGTTTGTTTTTAAATTTTTTTCGGTGCCCAACACAACCATGACTGTGTTCGTTTTAATATTTCGTTATTTACACGAACATTTTTCTATCACGTACTTTTTGTTTCAATCACACATAAAGCACACATTTTTGAGTGTTGATTTATTTGAAGTTCATGTTCTGGTACGTGTACTGAAAAAAACACAGAACATGTACAATAAACAGGTTCGAGTTCAGTTATATTTTAAACACGACTTAATGTTTAAAATAAACACGACTTAAAATATAACTGAACTCGAACCTGTTTACTGTACATGTTCTGGGTTTTTTTTTCAGTACACGTACCAGAACATGAACTTCAAATAAAGCAACACTCAGAAATGTGTGCTTTATGTGTGATTGAAACAAAAAGTATGTGATACAAAAATGTTCGTGTAAATAACGAAATATTAAAACGAACACAGTCTTGGTTGTGTTGGGCACCGTAGAAAATTTAGAAACGCACATAATTGATATGAAAATAAAGATATGTGTTGGCTGCTTTTGAACAGAACATTGTGTGTTTCATGTGTGTATTTTCTGAACCTTGGCTTTACACGACTAGCAGATTCCAGCCCTTGAAATTCGAGCGCAAATTCTAGGAAATTTTATTTTTTCATTAAATAAAGACCCTAAAAGTATGCGAATCAATTATAGCCATTCACAAATCAACACAAAAAACAAACTCATTTTTATTACAAACACATTAACAAATTTAATAAACACACACATAGCATTGCATTATTTTATATATGTGTTAGTAGCAACTTTATATGCAATTTACTCAAAATATAGGAAAAAATTAAAAATCTGTAAATCTGCAAATCGGCTAAAAAGAAATTCCTTTCAAATAATATTCGTTTGGTCAAAATTGGAATAAAACGGTAGAACAAAACATCAGTCACAAGAAATCGCCTAGCCTATTAATATTATAGATAGATATACCGTATGAGGCCGATTTACTTGACACAGCACTCTCGACATGTTATACATTCAGAAAATAAAATGCAAAAAAATTCTTCCTATTTTCTTGGCCTTAAAGACATCATACATTTCTTGCTTCTCGAAATATGTTTCCTCTCAATGGTCAGATTCTCATGATAGTTTCTAATAACAATTTTTTGAAACAAATGTGCCAATGTTTTTTGCTTTACCTTAAAGTAAAAACATTTGATCTTGAGCCTGATTAAATTTCAAACTTAACATTGGCTACAGTTTGATGGTAGATCTTTGATTCTTTGGCTAACTTTTTGTAGAACCAAGTTGGATTTAGTTGAAAATATTAAATAATTTTAGCACACACTTTTATTTCGTCATCCATTTTAATCTAAATAATAACAAATGAATAGGGTTGCCATTAAGCATAAGAATTGACATATTTTATAAAGATAACTTGATCAAAAAAAAAAAAAAAAATAACTCAAATAATGCTTGCGAAAAAAGTTATGAGGAAAATCGTTTGTTAAGATTTTTTTGATTTCACTCCTTATCTATGATAATCTGGATCATGTGGGAGTGAAAATCAAAATTATGATCTAATTCTATAGTGATCGTTTTTGAGCCGATTTATACTCCAAATTTAATACAAATTTCTTTACATTTGCGTTCTGTAGTTTTAGTATACGGACAGCTAGACGTACATCCTTAAAACGACTTTTAAAGTGATTCTGAGTTGATCGGTATAGATAAAGGTTAACTATTAACATAAAATCATTATACCCTGACCAGAGGACCAAGCCGGCTAAGAGCTGCCGCCGACTATTTTAAAAGCTACAGCCGACGCTTAGCAGACGCGGCCACAGGCGTCTAGCATCTTAGTGAATTTTTCATTTGTTAAAATTAGTAGGAAATAATGGCTAAAAATAAGAAGTCATGCTTTTAAATTAAAAAATTTGAAATTCAAAATATTAATAATAAATAAGCAAGAAAATTATAGTCGGTCTAGACCGACTAAACGATATCCTACACCATGGTTTAGAGACCCTATCTCTTCGGTCCAACTAATTGGATATAGAAAATAAGCATAAACCAAATTTGAGTGCCATTCTTACTAATTTTTTTGGCTGCAGATATGAAAAGTTCATATCGGGTGCTATATTCATATGGGGACTAGGTCGAAAAATGGACCGATCCTGACCATATTTGGTAGTCATTTATATTTTGAAAAAATATACACAAACCAAATCTGAGAAAAATCTGTGCAATATTTTTGTTTTTTTTTATAGATGTAAGTGAAGATCGGGAATCAGCTCTATATGGGGCCTATGACTAAGAATTATCCTATAGAGATTTTTTTTGGACTACTGATTAATGGTTACAATAAACCCATACAAACCCAATTTGACTAAGATCAATGTGATAGTTTGGATCTTATGGCAATTTAAGTCGATTTCATAGGGGTCATTTGTATGGGGACTAGGTCTGAACATGGACCGATTTTCATCAATTTCAACAGCGTTCATCCTATGGCCGATAAAAGCTTATATACCAAATTTCATCAAAATATATTCATATTTGCCACCTGTAGTTTGATTACAAGGTTTACATGGACACATAGACGGACGGACATCGCTCAAACGACTCAGAAAGTGTGTCTGAGCTGATCGGTATAATAAAAGATGGATCTAGGTCAAGTATTTTTGGTAGTTACAAACAGCAGCACGAAGTCATTATACCCAAACCACATAGTGGTATAGGGTATAAAAATAAATAAATAAAATCTTGAGCCATTTCTGAAGTTTATAATGGCTGGACCAACTTCACGAATTGCACATAAACAAATGTCTGTTCAAGAAGTGTTTAGCAGACTTATTTTCTCGTTTTCTCATGATCCAGCAATGAAAGAGTGTACTCAGAAGAAGCAGATGTATGTAGTTGGTATGCCAAAACAAACAATAATATTTAATTTAGAGGTATTTTTATACTCTCCAATCTACTGTACGGTTTGTTATTCCGTTTGCAACACATCGAAAAATCAATTTGCCATCCCATAAAGTATATACATATATTCTTGATCATTATAACAACGCGATGCAGCGATGTCCGTCTGTCCGTTCGTCCGTCTGTCTGTTGAAATCATGCTCATTCACAAAATAAACCAGGTATTAAAACGGGATAAATCGGGCATCATTGTTTCAAGATATGACTTAAAATATGGAGACACCTCTAAAAAATTCTAAAAATTCAGTGTGTTTGTTGTAAGAATTTAGTTTAAGTTTATCAAATTGTTTCAAACATTTTGCTTGCATCTATAATATTAATAGGCTAGGCGATTTCTTGTGACTGATATTTTGTTCTACCGTTTTATCCCGATTTTGAGCAAACGTCTATTATTTGAAAGGTATTTCTTTTTAGCTGTTCACCAGATTTACAGATTTTTTATTTTTTTTTTTCTCTATTTTGAGTAAATTGCATTTAAAGTTGCTACTAACACATACATAAACTTATACAATGCTATGTGTGTGTTTAGTAAATTTGTTAATGTGTTTGTAATAAAATGAGTTCGTTTTTTGTGTTGATTTGTGAATTGGCTATAATTGATTAGCATACCTTTAGGGTCTTTATTTAATGAAAAAATAAAATTTCCTAGAATTTGCGCTCGAATTTCGCGTGCTGGAATATGCTAGTTTATTATAAATAGTGAAATAAGTCTAGATATTAATGTAAACGTAAAACCCAGGTGGAGGGTATCAAAGATTCGGCTTAGCCGAATTTAACACTTTCACTTGTTTTTAAGGGTTAAATTTACATTTAAGGGTTAATTGTAGCCATTGCATCTAGTCTTGCAACATGAATTAAACACATTATATTAAAAAAAATATTTAAAAAAAAGTTGTTTCTAAAAACATCGGCTTCAGCCGGCTTAAAGTTGCCGCCGATATTTCTAGTCAATTGCTGCCATCGAGTGTTTGGCAGCGACTCGGATCTCTGACCCTGAACACAGATTTGTATAGGGTATAAAAGATATAAAAACTATATTATTAAAGGGCAACTGGTAGTTTTATATAAATTAAATTGAATGAATAATCGCCACAATAAAAATAAGCTAATCGTTTAATTTAGGGTCCACTATTTGGGTTTTTGAAGAAGCAGTGAGACGTAGCTAAAGTTCTTTTTGTTAGATTGGAGCGATGTTGAATCGAAAATCTTTTAAAGTAATTTCAAATAAGTTTATATTACAAAAAAATAAGTAAAACAATTAGGAAATTTATAGTCGGTCTTGATCGACCCTATACCATAAGTTTAGACAACTAATTGGATATAGAAAATATGCATAAATCAAATTTGTGTGTCATTATACAAAGTTGTTGCCTGCCGATATAAAAAAGTTCATGTCATATGCTATTTTTATATGGGTCGAAAAAAAGACTTATCTGACCATATTTTATGAAATTACTTATTTTTCGAAAAATATATACAAACCAAATTATAGAAAAATCTGGACAATATTTCTAAAATCTACCTCAAGATTATAGAGAAGATCGGGAATCAAATATAGATGGGTACTGTGACTAAAAATGGTCCTACAGGACTTATTTTTGGGGTACTAAATAACAGTTGTAGTAAACACATACAAACCAAATTTTACCGAGATTTATATGTTAATTTGGATTCTAGGGCCATTTAAGTCGAAATCATAGGCGTCATTTATATGGGGACTAGGTCTGAATATGCACCGATTTTCACCAATTTCAAGAGCGTCTGTCTTATGGCTGACAAACCTGTAGTTGACGACCTGTAGTTTGATGACAAAGTTTACATGGACACGGACAGACAGAAAATTATTCAGAGTCGATCGGTATAATAAAAAATGGGTCTGGGTTAAATATCTTTGGTAGTTACAAACATCAGCATAAACTCATTATACCCTCATCGTATAGTGGTAGAGAGTATACGAAATATCAAACATTTTTCGAAGACCTAGAAATCGATCACATCTTCCCCACACTGCACCAGTACCATAATCATTAATTCTTAGCTCCATTTTCATATAAAGTAATAAAATCAAACTGCCTTTCAACAAGTGAACAACAATTTCGTTTTAACGGCAAAAGTATTAACAAAATTTATTGACTGACGCATTGACTCAGAAAAGCAGCTATTGAAACAATTTCTTTCAGAACATTTTACTGTCACAATATTGTGAAATGCAAAAAAATTGTAAGTGAAAAAAAATATAATCATCAAATTAACATAACGGTCATCAGTTTTGTTCGAATCAGCAACAAGCGCTCAAAAAATAATCAAAATTTATTTAAAAAAAAAAAACACACACACACAAGTAATAACAAAATATTAATAACTAAAAATCACGTTCGTCAGTATGTCAATAAGAATAAATGTTGGAGAAAAACCAACAACAAACATAAATGAAAATACGAAATCACTCAAGGTATGACTGTTTTGTTTAATACGTCGTGTTTTTTTTTTATTTGGCTGGTTGGGGTCAATGAGCTTTGCTTACCGGGCTCTACGGTATTTCGTAAGAATACCGCTATGCGGCGAGATTCCATAAGAACAAAAAAAAACGAAGAAAAAAACGAAAAAGTAATACACAAATACTTAATTTTATTTTTAATAAAACTAAAAAAGTGCTTATTTCCAAAAAATACGAAATAACTCAGTCGACTCATAATAAAATTTCGAAAGCAAAAGAGAGTTTTAAACGTCAGATGCTTGCTTTACCTATCCACACCTTTCGATATTGTTAATTTTCTTTTTATTTTTATTTTGTAGTTACTAACTCATGACTTGTCATAAACAGTAATGAACGTGTGTTAAATATTTTTGGCCATAATGACAAGAACAGAAGAAGAAAAAAACTATTATTATTTATTTTTATAGGTTTTTTTTCGTAAAGTTTCTCATCAGCAGCATAAGTATTAATTAGCAAATTCTAAAAATATTCTGTTATTAAATGACGTACAGTGAGCAAAATAAAAAATTGTACACTGTTTGTTTTAAAATTGATTTAGAAATAGAATTAGACATATATTTCATAAATTTTACCAAAAAACTTTAATAATAACATAAACTTTAATAATGATATTATTCTATTAGTTTTTGTTAATAATTTTCAATTAACCTTGAAAAAAAGAAATGCACACACACAGGAAACAGATTCATTGTAGCTACCGAATTTAATGCCAACCGAATTGCGATGAAGCTAGTACCCGAATTTCGATTTAATTACTAATAAAATTCTGTGATTGTGACAGTAATGCCGGTTTTCTCAATGTATCGTCAAACTGCCTGTTACTTAACCAGGACATAAATTTATTGGACCGATAAACTGCCGGTTAACAATTTTGGTTTTTCTCAATGTACCGACAAAAACATTATTTTCAGTTGGCAATGCCTCTCAAAATTGATATGAATGTTGGGAAAATAATTTATCTGTACGATAAATAAATAACTGGCAGATGAGTGCCGGTTAGCTTTGCGAGAAAATAGAAGCAAACCAGACATTGAGAAAACCAAATTTCTTTAATCGGCAGTATCTCGTTAGGATAGAAGATAATCGCCTATTGAGAAAACGGGCATAAATGTTATATCACAATAGAAAATATTATGCTCCTCTTAAATTTCTGTTGCTACAATCGAAAATACGGTTATTGAAGTTTTGAACAATTCGATTGGAAAATTTATTTTCTGTGTGCAGCACAAAAAGGTGTACACTTCTAACACTGTAGAACATTTTCGGGGTCACCAAATCATTGCGAAAGTACTGGGCCATTATAGTAAACTTCAAAAGGGTTTGGCGTTCCCATGCCAATCTTTTTTAATACCATATACCACTATGTGGTTATGGTATAATGACTTTGTGCTGATGTTTGTAACTACCAAAAATATTTGACCTAGACCCATCGGCTCAGAATCACTTTCTGAGTTGATTTAGCGATGTCCTGTGTCTGTCTGTGTGTCCATGCAAATATTGTAATCAAACTACAATTCGCAAATATGAATATTATATTTTGAAGAAATTTAGTATGTAAGCTTCTATCGGCTATGGGATGAACCCTATTGAAATTGGAAAAAAATCAGTTCATGTTCAGACCTAGTCCCCATACAAATGACCCCTATGAAATCGACTTAAATTGTCATAATATCCAAATTATCATACAGATCTCGGTCCAACTGGGTCTTTGTATGTTTATTCCATCCATTAATCAGTAGTCCAAAAATAAAGCCTATAGGACAATTTTTGGTCATAGCTCCCATATAAAGCTGCTCCCGATCTTTACTTGAATCTATCAAAAACAAAAATATTGCGCAGATTTTTCTCAAATTTGGTTTGTATATGTTTTGGCATAAAATAAGTGACTTTACCATATATGACCAGAATCAGTCCACTTTGCGACCTGGTCCCCATATAAATATAGCATCCGATATGAACTTTTGTCATATCGGAAGGCAAAAAAAACTTGCCACTCAAACTTGGTTTAAGCTTATTTTCTATATCCTATTAGGTCCTATTTGACCAGAGATAGGGTCTCTAAACGCATGGTTGTTTTATAGCTGAAAAGATAAGCATACAAATATCAAGATAAAGAAAAAGTATAGAAGGCCTGAGAACGCCAAGCCCCGGGCTATTACTTTCATTCCGACTTGAAATTTCTCAACCACCCCGGAATGGTTGTTGCACTGTGTAATATGATTTTGTATAAAAACCGTTGTTAAAATTTTGAGCGAAAATTTATCTCTTTTATTTAAAAGCAGTCGAGGTTGCATGTTTTTAATAGAATTGGTGATATTTTAATTTTAGATAATTTTGGAAATAATATAACTTTGGCAAGAAGAAAATTCAATTCGTGAAATCGGCAAAATAATTAAAAACAACATTCTACCGTTACTTACGTAAGTAGTAAAAACTTAATATAAAAGTAAAGTGGTTGCCCAAAAAAGATTAAAGCTCCTCAAACTGAATGGAAGATATTAAATTATGAAATAAATAAATAGTGTTAGTCTACAAAAAGTAAACATTTTCTGCAAGGATCACGTGAAAGGACCCGTCCATCTTACTAAAATCAACATACAGAAATGCTTTCAGTATGCCAATGATTTTTGTAGCAAAGATAATACGGATAGTTTTATCTTCATCGAAAAGTAAAAATTCAACATACGAGTATCTATAATATTAATAGGCTAGGTGTAGGTTACTTATTACACTGACCGACTCAGAATAACTTTCTGAGTCGATTTAATTATGGCCGTCTGTGTTTTTGTCCGTTAGTCTGCGTGTGTGTTCCAGATTATCATATTTTTGGTGCATTATACCCACTAAACAGTATTCCTAAAATAAATCCAGTAGGACCACTTTTAGTCGTAGTCATCATATAAAGCTGATCCCCTATCTACACTTAAATCTATAAAAAAAAAACATATTGTATAGATTTCCTTCAAATTTGGTTTATATCCGTTTTTGATGGAAGTAAGCATGGTTGGATCATTTTTTGATCTAGATATGAACTTTTTCATATCTGCATGCCACAAATTAATAACAATAGCTCTAAAATTTTGTTTATGCTTATATTATGTATCCAGTTATGGCCTCAGCAAAGTAAGATCCAAGACCCTCTCTCGAAACGTTGGTGTAGGAAATCACAAAGTCGTTCCAGACCGATTTTAATATTCTTATTTTATTTTTTTTTTTAAATAAAATACTAGCAGATCCCAGCCCTCGAAAATCGAGTGCAAATTCTAGGAAATTTTATTTTTTCATTTATTAAAGACCTTAGAGGTATGCTAATCAATTTAAGCCAACTCACAATTCAACACTTTTAAATATGGATTATTGTCGTTATTGGTTTATGTCCAAAATTATTTTTCAATTCAATTATTGTGAATGAATTTCTGTGAATGAAGAGAACAAGCTCACAAAATATTTTCTTTCTCTATCAAAATTGTTTTAGAATCTTGATTTTGAAATTTAAAAAAAAAGAAATAATATTCTATAAATTTTTTTTCATATAAACTTATTTTTCGTATGCTCTATTTATTATTGACACTGTATGAAATGTTTGTTTGTTATTTAGTCCAAGCTAAAGGCCTGTATGCAGCTTGCTAAGGAATCAAAAACTTCATATAAAAAACGCTTCAGAAATGCTTAAGGAATTTTTCTGTCAAAAAATTTCTGTTGATAGTCTGCAGATTTTTAAAAAAGTAGTATTGTTTTTACTACTTTTTTTTTGACGTAAATTAAGTTAGGCAACCCAGGCTTTGAGCAGGAATATCAAATTTTTCGTTCTTTCTGAACGGAATTTTGACAGGAGAGGTAAGCATAAACAAAATGTAATATGCTAAAAAAAATAAAAGTTATTTTTCAATTGCAAACATGGAAAAAAACGAACAAAATTCGACAAAGAAAAACAAGAAGCGGATGGGTAATTTTGATACTGAGCTTAAAAAGCGTTTAGCAGGCCAAATAAAGCAGAACCGAAGAATTGATTTGTTTTCAATTTCACAATTCTTAATAATTGACAGAAAACAGCTTATTGCTAGCGTTGCATTGAAAGGTACTTTTGTGCTTTTTTTTCTTTAAGAAATATATGAAAATTTTCTGTTAAGATTCCTTAACAAGCTGCGTACAGCTCTTAACAAAAGAATTAATGGCAAAGAAACAAAATTACATATTTACACTGAAATACTAAACAATGGCGCATGTTGAACGTTAGAATAATTATTAAAGTTTTAAGACAAACATGCACTAAACAAAATTTACGCGTTGTTGCTCATATCTAGCGATGACTAGACGAAAGTAAACTTAAATTTTCTTTTTAAATATCTGTTGAATAATGTTTGTGCGCCAACTTTTATATAATTTTGTTGTTACCATATAAAATAACGATGTATTAAACTGTTGATTTGTAAACAAATTTTGAAATTCAAATGCGTTTAACGATTTGCCCGTGTGAATTTAATAATTTTAATTTAAATTTGTGATTTCGCTTACAACGTAAGTTAAGGCGGTAATAGATTTGTTTAACAAACTGTCGATACGATCACTTTTATTGAACTAATTTATAGAATTTCGATCGTTGGTGATTTGATCAAAATTTTAAAAAATTATAGTTTTTTTTCATTATTGATTTTAAGGCAGATAGGTTAACGTTCTTGAATGCTTGTTATAATAATTTATTAAATTTGAATAACTGGTCCGATTAAGTATGCAGTGTAGTTATGAATTTTTAGAAATATATGCTTTCTTCTGCTCTACCACGCACCATTGAAAACTAAAAGAATTAAGTTTAAAATAATTTTTCGCTAAAACAAGAAATTTAATATTAAAGAGAATAAAATTTAATTATTCTTTATTGTGTGTTTTTTTTTTAATTCACATTTCTACTTAAACATACATACACAGACTAATTCAAATTAATCTTAATATTTTGTTAGTAGCGTTGTCAACCGATTAAGAATTATGCATCGATCAAACAAAAATATTCAACTAATTCAATGGTTTATGGCTATCACTAAGTAGGACATTTATGTTTTTATATTGACTATTTCTTTGAATGATTCTTATCTTGCGTTACGACGGGGGTGCCGGTATGTTTAATGACTGATATTTAATATCTATAATATTAATAGGCTAGGCGATTTCTTGTGGCCGATGTTTTGTTCTACCGTTTTATCCCGATTGTGATCAAACGTACATTATTTGAAAGGTATTTCTTTTTAGCCGTTTTGCAAATTTACACATTTTAAAATTTTTCCTTTATTTTTAGTAAATCGCATTTAAAGTTGCTACTAACACATACATAAAATTATACAATGCTATGTGTGTGTTTATTAAATTTGTTAATGTGTTTATAATAAAAATGAGTTTGTTTTTTGTGTTGATTTCTGAATTGGCTATAATTGATTAGCATACTTTTAGGGTCTTTATTTAATGAAAAAATAAAATATCCTAGAATTTGCGCTCGAATTACGAGGGCTGGAAACTGCTAGTTTGAATAAATAGGCCGTCTTACATTGAGTTGAACAGTGTCTAAACTAAGGATTTATCAAAAGTTGAAGTGAGTCACTGTTCAAAAAATGTAGAAACTAAACTCTACCCGTGGTATTATGTATATGGCTCCCACAAATTCACGGGCCAGAAATAGTACGATATGCAGTATTGCCAATAGGTTAACTATCAGAGAAAGCTCAAGAAGCTCGAAATAAAGATTTTAAAAATTACAAAGAACACTATTCCCGTAGAAGAAGACGAATTAAGAAATATTTAATAGGTTTCTGCTTAGTTCGGATTCCTTAATTACCAACAAAAGTAAAAATCATGCAAAAAAAAAATATATAAAATACCACAGATGACAGTAGATTTACTAATTCTGCCAAATATTTCAGATGAAGAAGAGATTAATAAAGATATTGACGATGTTCATCTTCAATGATTATGAAGATGATGATTTCACAGTGCAGCATTTTTGAGCGCAAATTTCTTCGGGTGTGAGATTTTTCGAAGTATTTATCGAAACTAATAAAACTTCATATTTCTGAAAATCTGCAATTCTTCTCACGGCTATATCTCGGTAACAAACAGGAAGTTGATTTACCGATGACCGTCTGTCCGTCTGTCTGTGAAAATCACGATCACGCCGTCAATACCTTAGCCAGACCGTTCTTTTTTGTATAAAATCGTTTATTAATATCCCAAAGGAGTTGCTATTTAAAATCGCCAAAATCGGTCAAAGGGTTCACGAGCTATGAATGAAACTTTGAAAAACTCTTGAAAAAAAAATTTTTTTTCAGTGTGTTTGTTGTTTTTCTTAAGATATGTTGTATATGTTGTAATTCTTCGTATTGTTGTAGTCATTACAGTTGTGTGTATATTAATACTGCACGTGTCACATTGGCCTAAGCAAGTTTTACCACATATTTTTTTATCATTAAAATTAAATATTAAAAATTAAAGATTAAAAATTAATAAAAATAAAAAATGAAAAATGAAAAATGGGATATGGAAAATGAAAAATGAAAAATGGAAAATGGAAAATGAAAAATGAAAATTGAAAATTGAAAATTGAAAAATGAAAATGGAAAATTGAAAAATTTTAAATGAAAAATGAAAAATGAAAAATGAAAAATGGAAAATGAAAAAATGGAAAATGAAAATGAAAAATCGAAAATGGAAAATGAAAAATGAAATATGAAATATGAAATACGAAATATGAAATATGAAATATGAAATATGAAATATGAAATATGAAATATGAAATATGAAATATGAAATATGAAATATGAAATATGAAATATGAAATATGAAATATGAAATATGAAATATGAAATATGAAATATGAAATATGAAATATGAAAAATGAAAAATGAAAATGAAAATGAAAAATGAAAAATAAAAAATGAAAAATGAAAAATGAAAAATGGAAAATGGGAAATGAAAAATGAAAAATGAAAAATGAAAAATGAAAAATGAAAATGAAAAATGGAAAATGAATAATGGAAAATCGAAAATGAAAAATGAAAAATGGAAAGTGGAAACTTAAAAATGAAAAATGAAAATTGAAAATTTAAAAATGAAAAATGAAAAATTAAAAATGAAAAATGAAAAGTAAAAAATGAAAAATGAAAAATGGAAAATGAAAAATCGAAAATGGAAAATGAAAAATGGAAAATGAAAAATGAAAAATGAAAAATGATAAATGAAAAATGAAAAATAAAAAATAAAAAATGAAAATGAAAATGAAAGATGGAAAATCAAAAGTGCAAAATGAAAAATGAAAAATGAAAAATTAAAATTGGAAAATGAGAAATGGAACAAACATGAAAAATGAAAAATGAAAATTGAAAAATGGAAAATGAAAAATGGAAAATGAAAAATGAAAAATGGAGAAAAAAATGAAAAAATGGAATATGGAAAATGAAAAATAAAAAGTGAGAAATGAAAAATTAAAATTGAAAAATGGAAAATGAAGAATGAAAAATGGAAAATGAAAAACGAAAAATGGAAAACGAAAAACTAAAAATGGAAAATGGAAAATTAAAAATGAAAATCGGAAAATGAAAAATGATAAATGGAAAATGAAAAATGGAAAATTAAAAATGGAAAATTTTAAATTAAAAATGGCAAATGGAAAATGAAAAATTAAAAATTAAAAATGAAATATGGAAAGTGGAATATGAAAAATGAAAAATGGAAAACGGAAAATGGAAAATGAAAAATTAAAAATGGAAAATGAAAATTGAAAAATGAAAAATAAAAAATGGAAAATGAGAAATGAAAAATCGAAAATGAAAAATGGAAAATGAAAAATGAAATGTGAAAAATGGAAAACAGAAGTTAAAAATGAAAAAATAAAAATGAAAAACGTAAGATGAAAATTGAAAAGCGAAAAATGGATATTGATAAAAAAAAAATGAAAATTGAAAATGATTCGGCCCAGCCGAATTTAATACTCTTACTTGTTTTAATCTTTTTTTAATCTTTTTTAATTTTTTTTAATGTTTTTTGTTTGTTTTTTCGTTTTTAATTGTTTACTTTGAAAACATTTTTTATTCTTGTTTTATATTAATAATACATGCTCAGGATGATCTTCGAAGAGGATCAAAATATTCATGTAACATAGAAACACAAAAATAAATAAAAACTGACCTTAGGCTCGAAAAATTAAAATAACTAATGATATATTACAAAGGTCGAATAAAGTCTAAAATCTATATAATAGATATTGACTTAATATTTTGAAAGAGAATCCTAATAGAAGTGCTGAGGAAAGGTGCTTGGGTGACTTTATCTCTCAGCTGGATAATGACTCAAAGCACACGAGTAAGGTGACAAACAAGTATTTCAGAGATAATAACACCGCAAAACTAGATTGGCCGCCACAT
This sequence comes from Cordilura impudica, assembly GCA_963682025.1. Classification (NCBI taxonomy): domain Eukaryota; kingdom Metazoa; phylum Arthropoda; class Insecta; order Diptera; family Scathophagidae; genus Cordilura; species Cordilura impudica. The sequence goes on along the minus strand of OY821521.1, from coordinate 10,871,653 downwards.
AGCCCAACATTGAATCCTATTGAGTATCTATGGATCATTACATTTTGCATTTTGGGAGAAAATGCAATCCGGGTGATTCCTGAAAATATTATTAAATATCTGTCTCGAATATGGCCAACAAACCTAGAGAGATCAATATTAATAAGGGAGTAGCAACAAGGTATTGGACATTTTATTAATTTTAAGTTTTTTCTAAAATTATTTTGAATTTGCACAACTAAGTTTTAAACATTAAAATGTAATCAAATTATTAATACTAGCAGATTCCAGCCCTCGAAATTCGAGTGCAAATTCTAGGAATTTTTTTTTTTTCATTAAATAAAGACCCTAAAAACAAACTCATTTTTATTACAAACACATTAACAAATTAAATAAACACACACATAGCATTGTATAAATTTATGTATGTGTTAGTAGCAACTTTAAATGCAATTTACTCAAAATAAAGGAAAAAATTTAAAAATCTGTAAATCTGCAAAATGGCTAAAAAGAAATAACTTTCAAATAATATACGTTTGGTCAAAATCGGGATAAAACGGTAGAACAAAACATCGGTCACAAGAAATTGCCTAGCCTATTAATATTATAGATTTTTCAACAAAAGGAAACATATCCTGAGTTGCACTTTATTTTGTCCAATATAGTGTAATTCATAATGGAAAATGGAAAATGCTTTTTCCACATATTTCAGCTGTATTTTACACCTATGTCCAATTGTTCTTTGCCATAGATGGCGTTGTTGTAAGTGCATATAAAGCTTGAACTAGTCGTAGCAGAAAATACAAAGGTCATGTCGCTTTTTTAATAACTTCGTTTTAATATTATGTTTTTTTTGCGAAATCACTCTTTGTTGTATTCTCTATCGAAAGATAAAAAATTCGTTACATAAAATACAATTTAAAAAAAAAAGTTAAACGAAAAAAATTTTTTTTTGTTTAGTGATGTCAAAACAATGGAGACTTTTAAACTTCTGTACGAGAGTTAATTTAAACAATAAAAATAGAAGATGGTATGTATGGAAATTATTAAATCTTAACCGTTATTTAGATATTTCTGTTTATAGTTTCTGACGTTTTCTTTCAACTGTTTTTTATATGCAATTAATTATTTTAAAATATTGGCAAGAATAAAGTTTGTGGAGAATTCAAAACCAGAATAAAAAAACAAAAAAACAAAAGAAAATTTGTAAGAAACATTCTAAATCCATAATTTAAAAAATTATCAAGAAATATCGTGAAAGAAGTACGGTGACGACTATACATTTAGGGGACAGGCCCCTAAACCGACGACAAAGATGTCAAAAAATACTACCTAAAGAGGTCATTTATAATCTGAAACTAAAATTATGTGCGCGAACTGTTTATCGAAGAGCAATTAAGGCTGATCTTGGTTGTTATCCGTCCTATGAAGAAACCACTGATATTAGAGAAATATCGCCTGGCTGGCATAAATATTGCTAAAGAACATATGAATTGGTCAAGACTTAATTGGAATACTGTTCTCTTTTCAAATGAGTCCATGTTTAATTTAAGAGGATGGAAGAAAGTGTATACGACGAACAAAGGGAAAAAGACTAGATCCAAAATATACAATAAAAAAAATTTTAATTTAGGCGGTGGCTGTGTTATGGTATGTGGTTGCTTTTCGGGCTACGGAATGGATACAATTCATGTAGTAAAAGAAACAGGCAGAGAAAAATATACACCCTAGTCTAAAAGTTCCGACAATGACTCAAAACAAACCTCCAAATTTATAACCGAATGGCTACAATCTAATGCATTTAGTGTTTTGGAATGATCAGCCCAATCACCAGTTCTTAATCCCATAGAAAATCATTGGGAAATTGTATATTCAAGTCTCATTTTAGGCGGTAGATGCGTTCCACAGAGATTCGCATAAACTGAAATCGCATAAAACGAAGCATTACTATCATACAAAAACAATGGATACGTTCCGATATTTAAACAAGTAAGAAAATTATAGTCGGTCTAAATCGACGGCTTAGGGATCCTATCTCTTCGGTTCAACTAAGTGGATATAGAAAATAAGCATAAACAAAATATGAGTGGTATTGTTATTAATTTTTTTAGCTGCAGATATGTAAAAGTTCATATCGGAAACTATATATATATGGGCTCTAGGTCGAAATATGGATCGATCCTGACCATATTTAGTAAAGTCACTTATATTTTGAAAAAATATATACAAACAAAATTTGAGAAAAATCTGTGCAATATTTTTGTTTTTTGATAGATTTAAGTGCGGGCTATGACAAAGAATTGCCATATAAGTTTAATTTTTGAACATATGATAAGTGGATGTAATAAACACACACAAACCCAATTTGACCGAGATCTATGTGATAATTCGGATCTTATGGCAATTTAAGTCGATTTCATAGGGGTCATTTGTATGGGGACTAGGTCTGAGCATGAACCAAATTTCACCAATTTCAATAGCGTTCATCCTATCGCCGATACAAGCTTATACACCAAATTTCATTAAAATATATTCATGTTTGCGACCATGTAGGTTTACATGGACACACAGACGGACGGACAAACGGACCGACGGACATCGCTAAATCGACTCAGAAAATGATTCTGAGTCGATCGGTATAATAAAAATAATAGTGTTATAGGATATAACATCCGCATATATTCAAATTATAGTATTTTAAATGTACTAAAACCGCATAAAAAAACAAGTAAGAAAATTATAGTCGGTCTAGACCGACTATACGATACCCTATACCATGCGTTTAGAAACCCTATCTCTTAGGCCCAACTAACTGGACATTGAAAATAAGCAAAAATCAAATTTGAGTGGGATTTTTATTAATTTTTTTTTGCCGCAGATATGAAAAAGTTCATATCGGATGCTATATCTATAAAGGGACTAGGTCCAAAAATGGACCGATCCTGATCATGTTTGGTAAAGTCTCTTGTATTTTCCAAAAATATGTACAAACAAAATTTGAGAAGAATCAGTGCAATATTTTTGTTTTTTAATAGATTTAAGTGAAGATCGGGAAGCAGCTCTATACGGGGTCAAAGGGATCATTTTTGGACTACTCATTAGTGGATGTAATGAACGCATACAAACCCAATTTGAGTAAGATCTATATGACAATTTGGATCTTATGGCAATTTATGTCGATTTCATATGGGTAATTTGTATGGGGGCTAGGTCTGAACATGGACCGATTCTCACCAATTTCAATAGCGTTCATCCCATGGCCGATAAAAGCTCATATACCAAATTTCATCAAAATATATTCATATTTGCGACCTGCAGTTTGATTAAAAGCTTTACATGGACACACAGACGGACGGACGGACGGACGGACATTGTTAAATCAACTCAGAAAGTGATTCTGATTCGATCGGTATAATTAAAGATGGGTCTAGGTCAAATGTTTTTGGTTGTTACAAACAGCAGCACAAAGTCATTATACCCAAACCACATAGTGGTATAGGGTATAATTACGCAAAATTATTGTTTTCGTATTTTTATGTTTTATTTACTAATTCAGTTTGTAAATGTAACTAAAGTATGAAAAAGGCATTTTTTTTTGATATTAAAGCTAATTAAAAAGAAACTTATTTTTAACAGAAATATTGCTTAAAAATCCCATTTTTTTAATGTTTTAACTTATTAATGTTACGTTTACATTAATATCTGGACTTATTGCACTATTTATAACAAATGTAAACAAAAGTCAATTTCATAAACTTAACACTAAATTATTACGACACTGAATTTAACATTTTTTTTTTGATGTGTCCTCATCGTTTTGGACATATCTCAGCACAATGATAACCGATTTACCCCATTTTCAATAGCAACCTGCTTGAAGTAATGGCAAATAATATTAGTATAACCTTACACACAGGTAGATAGTCTATTTAATGAATGAGCTTGATTTCAACAGACAGACGGACATCGCTACATCGACTCGAGTTGTTTTAAGGATCAAGAATATGGGGCCGCAAATTCATTTTTTGATGCGTTACAAACGAAATGACAAACATATATATAGACTCTACACAGTGGTGTGGATGGTATACAAATCGTCGATTTTCAAAACACATAAATTCGAAATCGCATAAAAATACGCATAAAATGAGACTTGAGTTTAGTTCGAATAATACGGGCACGAAATTAAACTAACGAGACAGATCTCATTGTGGAACAGTACTAAAAGATAATGTATACCCAACAAAATATTGAAACCATAAATAGAGGGAAAGTTTTCAACTACTCTTTAGTAAAGGTTCCCAATGTTTTGTCAACAGCATAGAAATTATTACTTTTTCTGAAGTTGAGCTATTGTATGTTTACATTATTTTTTTTTTTAAATAAATAAAACATTAAAATTAATAAAAAAGTTTTTTAATTTTATGAATCAGTTTTTTGCTTTTAACGGTTCAAAGTCGTTAAAAATATATTTCTTAAAAGTTTTCATTGTATTGTCAAATTCCAAGCCTTCAAAATAGCTAAGGAAGGGCCAGCACACAAAATATTATTATTATTATTTTTTATTATTAATTTTATATATTTTTGTTTAAAGTGTTTAAGTCTCTTCTTCCTATGAAAATCGGGTGGTTGTAGTTGTTGTCAAATTTTATTATTTTTGTAATAGTATTATTAGATTTTACTTAGTAAATAATGTATAGATCCGAATTTCATATTTTTGAAACTTAAGCTCATTTATTTGAACTTAGTTTGCAACTTTTTTTTTTTTTTTGTTAACTGTACATATGTATAAATAAATCAATATTGGATTGTATATTGAGAGGCGACCTTAGTTTTAATTTTGTCTAAGATTAAAAAAAGTTATAAAAAGTGCTACGAAGCAGTAGATTGGTCCTAGGATATCTATAAAAAAATATTTTGTTAAAAAAACTACAATAAGAAAGTTAGGCTATGTCGACTTAACGATACCCTATATCATAACTTTTGGAATAGGGTGTTAGATCTGAAAATCCAATCCATACTAAGTGAAGTCTTTAATAAAAATAGCAAATAAGTGTAGACCAAATTTAAATGAAATTTTCATGAAATTGCTGCTTGCGAAATGTTAAAGTTGATATCGGATCATATTTAGCGAGTTCAGTTTATATACAAAAAACTATTTACAAAATATATATTTATAAGTAAATGTGAGTAAATATTTTTTGATAGCAATAGTGCTCTTGATCTACTATGGACTACTGTAGATTTCAAGGCACTAATGCCGTTTTCTTTTCTGACAAAAAATGTCGCCCTTTTTTGCCCTTTTTTCGAAAAGTGTATTTTTTTTATATATTCTGAATTTAGAGCAACCTTATCTTATATATCAATAGAAATGTCTCAAAGTCGAGCCCTCATAAATCACAAAAAATTCGAGCCATTGACTTCTTTCAGGTCATAGTGGGAGAATATTTCCCCATAGTTCCCCTTTTTTGAATATTTTCATCCTATGACTTCCAAGAGGATAATAATTTGTATATATGAACACAGCACTTTGAGACCTTTCGATTGATATATAACACAAGGTTGCTCTTAATTCAGAATATATAAAAAAAATACACTTTTCCAAATAAGCGCAAAAAAAGGGCGACATTTTTTGTCAGAAAAGAAAACGGCATAAGTGTTTTTTTTTCGTAAACAGCTTCGTTCAACATGCGGCAAATGAAATGTACGAAAAGTTACAATTTACGGTGGACAAAATTATAGGCACAATTTTTTGGACAACTGTTACATTATTAAAATTTTTCCAATCTGGCAACACTTTTACATTTAGTACGAGCAGTTATGTTTTTAATTCATTTTAGTAAGTGAAAAATAGAAAAAACTTAATCAAATAATTATTTTCTTAACTATTTTTTTACATTGCGCCCAAAACAAAACTCAGAATCACAGCACAAATTAATTGTACGTTTGCAAAATCAAGGTAAATTTTTTGCGGAGAACGCGGAATTAATGAATCGTAGCCTTTTTACCATTAGGACAATTCTAAATCGTTTCAAAGGCGAAACTAACTGAAAGTGCAAGGCGTAGTGGTCGTTCGTGTAAACTAACCGAGAGAGAACGTACCCAAATAACACGAAAAATTAAAGTTAAACCAAAAATAACATCGACTCAGGTTGGAGCAGATATAAAGGAAGATTTTGGTAAGGACGTACACTCGAAAACTGTTCGGAGATTGCTGCATCAAGCTGGATACAACTCACGTGTGGCTAGACGCCAATCTTTAACGTCTGCTATCAATCAGAATAAACGAGTGGCATATGCAAATCAGTTTGAAAATGAGCCGAGTAGTGTCTGGAGAGAAAATTTAATATTTTTCGCCCTGATGGACATAGTAGAGTATGGCGAAAAGTGAATACTGCAATATGCCGCAAAAATTCTTTCACCAACGGAATATGGTGGCGGTGGAATTTTGGTATTGACCAAGACAGTTTATCTAAACCTTTTGAAGGAAAATCTTACGAAAAGCGCAGAAAAACTAAACTTAGCTGAGTCATTTACATTGCATCACGACAATGACCCGAAACACACAGTTGATGACGTGAAGATGTGGCTTGCGTATTATACGACACAGATCTTGCCCCACCCTCCGCAGTCCCCAGACCAAAACGATATCGAGCATTTATGGGACGAATTGGAGAAAAGAGTTCGAAAACGCACGATGGCAAATAAAGCTCAACTTGAGCAGCGTTAATGGAATAATGGATTAACATTGGCGAAAATGTCATAAAAAAATTAGTCCACTCCATGCCAAATAGACTGAAGGCAGTTATTAAACAAAAAGGATTGCCAACTAAATATTAATCAAGTTTCAAATTAATTTTTAAATTTACATAACAAAGGCTGTGCATATAGTTTTTTCTACTAATAGTGCGTTTAGATATAAGCAAAATCTAGTATATAAGAGATTTCGAGCATAATCTAGCTCATTTTTACTAGATTTCCCATACAAAACAAAATCTAGCTCGTTACTAGATTTTAGCAAAATCTCACAATATCTTGTCAAACTTGGGCACTACCAAATAGTTCTACTGTGTATTTTTTTAATATTGTAGTAGAAAATTACAACGACTGAAAAATTTACATTAAAAAAAGAAAAACAAGTTGAGTAAAAAGGAAATAAAATATTAATTATTAATAAAAATGACGAATCTATAATAAAATAATATTTTGTAATTGAAAAGTTACAACTTTTTATACTGACATGTACCCATTCCAATCTGCTAAATAATAATTGTGGAAAATTAATTTGTTTTTGTCGTTCAAACAAGACATTTAACAAATACTAATGTTTTTTCTTGCAAAGTTTCTATTTCAGCTTGTGCTTATTTCATTTTTGATGCATAATATAATAATAAAATAAGTTCCTTTTTTGAATTTTCCATATTTCCAATTTCCTACTGTTTTGAATATTTTTGGTATTTCTAGTTCATATGTTTTGTTTTGTTTTAATCAGCTGTTTATTGTTGTGGAAACAAAATCTCACAAAATGTCTAAAAAAGTTAGATGTAAACGGTATAGATTTTGAAAAAGATTTCCACTGAAATCTACTAGATTTCCCTTAGATGTAAATGCACTATTATAGTGAACAGAATGTTATTTGTTTTATATTTTTCTTTCTTTTTACCCGTGAAGAAAATAAATTTCAGTTCTAGTATATTCATTAAATAAATATGTTTCTTAATATAGGCCTGTATGCAGCTTGCTAAGGAATCAAAAACTTCATATAAAAAAACGCTTCAGAAATGCTTAAGGAATTTTTCTGTCAAAAAATTTATGTTGATAGTCTGCAGCTTTTTAAAAAAGTAGTATTGTTTTTACTACTTTTTTTTTGACATAAATTAAGTTAGGCAACCCAGGCTTTGAGCAGGAATATCAAATTTTTCGTTCTTTCTGAACGGAATTTTGACAGGAGAGGTAAGCATAAACAAAATGTAATATGCTAAAAAAAATAAACGTTATTTTTCAGTTGCAAACATGGAAAAACGAACAAAATTCGGCAAAGAAAAACAAGAAGCGGATGGGTAATTTTGATACTGAGCTTAAAAAGCATTTATCAGGCCAAATAAAGCAGAACCGAAGAAGATTTGTTTTCAATTTCACAATTCTTAATAATTGACAGAAAACAGCTGATTGCTAGCGTTGCACTGAAAGGTACTTTTGTGCTTTTTTTTCTTTAAGAAATATATGAAAATTTTCTGTTAAGATTCCTTAACAAGCTGCGTACAGCTCTTATGAAGAAAATTTCAGTTTGTTTTATTATGCAGAATGTGCCTGTACTTATGTAAGTCCGCCACTCTATATTTATTATACTTGTATTAATTGTATGTCTTTAGATATATTTAAGTGAATATCGGGCAACAACTTCATATCATTACCATGACTAAAAATCGTTCTACCAAGTGTGTTACTGCAATAATTGCAGTATTCAATTATGTTGTGATTTTGAAAGATTAAATTAAAAGAGTTTAAAGATAGTGGAAGGATTCAAGATTCGTCCCTACCAGAAAGGCGAAAAATTAACTTTGCCGAGTCAGTGAATTTTATATAGAAAACACTTCAATAACCCGAAGATGTTTTTTTTTTTTTTATCTTTCAATTTGACCTGTTACAAAATCATAACAATACAGCTAACTGAACTTTTTCTTTTTGTTGTTAACGGATCTGCCAATAATGAATGTTAAGTTTATAACGTCGAAATTGTTATCAATAGAAATTCTTACTCTTACATTTTACGGATTATTTCACGTACTTTTTAAGAGAAGAGCAGAGAAAGAAAAAACATTTGGCGCAATCTCTTTCTACACAATTCGTTTCTCTTGACTTATATTTAATTCTTAATGCTTGGGCAATTCTTAAAATTCTTATGTGTATGCCATTCGCCTCGAATGTGAGTGTGTTCATAAATTTAAGCCTCATTCCCGTTCTTTTCTTTTTCACATTCTGTTTACGTTTCGTCATTCGTATCGTTTCTGTATTATTGTTTTGATTCCCATTTTCTTTAACACACTAATGTAAGAACGTTCGATGACCCCATGTTGGTAGTACATTGATCGTAGAACGAAAAATTAAACAAAAAAAAAAAAATTAAATTATGATGATGTTAATGATGATGATATCGCATGGATGGATGTGTTCGTAACTGTTTGCTGTCTCGTTGGCCAGTGTGTGTTTGTGTGAGTGTGCATCTATAGAATTCAGTTTTTTTTTGTTCTTTCGTTAAAAACATTTCTGAGTCAGTCGAATAGCGGTACTTCGAAAACTTGTTTTCATGACTTGAAGATAACTTTTGCCGCCAAACTCCAACGCACATACAAAGATGTACTTTAATGTTTGAAGTAGGAAAAAATTTTATTTTATTACTGCCGTTAGTTACACTCTTTAGACAATCCTCGATTTATATGTGAAGTTAAAAATAAATAAATAATTTTAACAAAAATTACGACAAACCTCAAACATAAAATAAAAAAAAGCAAAATTTCGCCGGTATAAAAAAACTTGTGGCAAAAAAAAAATTGGAGGTGAAAAAAATGTCGATGCAAAAAATATTTTTTGAGTTGCAAACAATTTTGAGCTGAAAAACTGTCGGGTAAACATTAGTTATTGAGGTGAAAAATAATGTTGATGCACCTCAAATTTAGCGTCTGCTAAAAACAACAATAAAATTACCAATTTTGGTACATTATTATTTGTTACCGCCCTTAACACATTGTACATTTGATATCAAAACCAGAGCCTACGGTCAAGCTCGAGTACTCGAGCTACTCGAAGCTCGAGCTACTCGAGTAGTTAATGAGCTACTCGAGCTCAACGAGTAGCTCGAGTAGTAAAAATTAGCAGTTTTCATGTTTGAAAGCATGTAAAAAGTTAAATATAGGTATTTAGTACAACAAATGTATACTTTTTAGAATCGTACAGATACCGGAAATATCACTATTAAATTTCACTTGAATCGGAGTGTCCCACTTGCGTGGGCAAACTACTACTCGAAAAAGCTCGACGACTTTCCATACGAATGTATGAAAATATTAATTTCATAGATGTTTGACTTCATTTAAGAAAAAATTTTCCCAAAATACATGGTATGATTTTATATATTTTGAAGTCAGTTACACTGATAGATTGCTCTCCTGAAATATTAAAACATTCTGATAAAAAATATGGAGTCGGCTAACTACTACTCGAAAAAGATCATCCACTTTCCACTCAAATGTATGAAAATATGATCTTCGTATATGTTTGATGCCTATTTACAAAAAAATTTTAAAGAACACTTGGAAAAACCTCTTAGTATTTTAATTTGAATATATGTAGAGGATATGTTTTCAAAATTTCAAAGCATTTGGACAAAAATGTTGGCGTGTGGGAACAACTACTCGAAAAAGATCGGAAATTTTGCAAAAAGTGTAAAAAAAATAAAAAAAAATTTTTATATTTTTTCACTGTCTGTAATTGACCATATTCAGAGATTACTCGTAAAAAAATTTAAGCCATTCCGACCAAAATTGTGGCGTCGGTATAGCACTACTCGACTGATATTGACCACTTTCTATACAAATGTGTGAAAATATGCTCTAATTTGAAGTTTGATGATATTTTCCAGAAAATTTTCCACAATGACGTAATAAAAAATTATATTCGTTAGAGCTGTTTATACAAAGAGAACATTTCCTTCAAGTTTCAAAGCGTTCCGCCAAAAATTGAAGCTTGGAAGAACTACTACTCGACGAAAAACAAAAAATAAAAAATTAATTTTTCCAAAAAAAAAAAATTTTTTTTTTCTTTTTACTGCCCGTAATTGATCTTATTCACGGATGACTCATTTAAAATATTAAGCCATTCCGATGAAAATTGAGCTCTGGGCGAACAACTACTCGAAAAAGATCAGCCACTTTCTATACAAATGTATGCAAATTTGCTCTTATTTCAAGTTTGATGTAACTTTAAAAAAAATTTTCCATCACGACTTCCTAAAATTTTTTACTGCTTGTAGTTGCAAATATATCAGGATAATCTTTAAAATTTCAAAGTACTGCGACAACAATTGTGCTGTTGGCGAACTACTACTCGAAAAAGCTCGACCACTTTCCATACAAATATATGAAAAAATACACTTCATGCAAGTTTGACATCGATTTACAAAAAATATTTAAGCACACATGGTACAAATTTATGATTTTTAAAGTTGAAAATATGATTACATTTCGTACACGAAATTTCAAAGTAATCTGACCAAAATTGTGGCTCGGACGAACTACTACTCGAAAATGATCATACTCTTCCCATACAAAAGTGTGAAAATTTGCTCTTATTTCATGTTTGAGATAATATTACAGAAAATTTTTTATTATGACATAGCCAAAAGTTATATTTTTTAGATTTAGAAATGTAAGGAGAGTATTTCTTTTAAATTTCAAACGTTTCCGACAATAATGGTGGGGTGGACAAAATACTACTCGGAAAAGCTCGACCACTTTCCTTACAAATGTATGAAAACATTCACTTCATGGAAGTTTGACATCGATTTACAAAAAATTTTTCAAAAGTATATGGTAAAAATTAATACAAATTGTAGTCCATTATATCAACACATTATTTTTCTAAAATATTGAAACACTCGGGTGGAAGGTGTGGGGTGGACGAACTACTACTCGAAAAAGATCAGTAATTAAAAAAAATCTTTTTCAAAAAATATTTAAGGAACACTTGCTACAAATTTATAGATTCTAAAATTGCATATAAGAGGACAAAAAAAATTTTTAAATTTTATGGTGTTTTGGTGTTTAATATTTTCAAAATTAAGCAAGTACGTTTCTATTGCGGTTAAGAGGTCAGTAAAGCGATTATTATTTTTATTATTACCGTTTTTTGCCATGTAGAACACGTGCACAAATGCGCAAAAGGAAAAACAAGTACAATTAGGTATTCCGGAACTAAAATTCTTGCAGTGCAATAAGACGGGAAGGAACTCGACGTATAACATGTTCGTTCGTGTCATCCAAAATTGTACATCTTTAATAATCGTGGTGGCGGACAGAAATGTGACTAGTTAGCGAGTTGCGGTGGATTTTGAATTATCTGAAGCTGAGTGGATCAAAATTGAACAAATAAAAAGCATTCCGGAACCACCATACCTTCTTATCGATATTTTGTGCTCTAACAGATCTTCGATTTCGATGGTTCGCCCAATACTAAACCACTGGATTGAAGAGTACTTAAATGATGATATAGCCGACGATGATTGGACAATTTCTTTTAAAACTAACGCCAAGGCAGAATGGAAAGTCGCTTTAATTTGAAGATCTCACCAGATGTAGCAACAAAAACGTTGGCATCATTTTTCGATCCTCGTTATAAAGATATGGAGCATGAAACTCTTTTTAATCAATCCCAAATCGAAAAAGAAGTGAAGGAGCTTTTGATAACCTTGCACAGAGCACAAATAATAACCTTGACATCGAGTGGTCCTGATATCAACGTGAAAAACAAATCGAGTGGAAAGACTGTCCACTAAAATGGTGGCAGGATCGTGAAGAAAAGTTCGCCGCCTCCATAATTTTCTTGGAATAGTTTGAAATTTGAAGAATACAATGTCCACAAATCGAAAACTTCACAACATATAAACTTTTAGCAAGTCGTGAAGGAAAATGTTCTGTAAAATTACATCAAACTTAAAAGAAAAGCAAATTTTAACACATTTATGGAAACTGGCTGATTTTTTTCGAGTAGTATTACGGCAACAGCACAATTATTGCCGAAATTCTTTGAAATTTTAAGGACGTTATGTCCTCTGATATGCAACTTTAGTATTTATAAATTTGTAGCAAGTGTTCCTTAAATATTTTTTGAAAAAGATTTTTTTTAATTACTGATCTTTTTCGAGTAGTAGTTCGTCCACCCCACACCTTTCACCCGAGTGTTTCAATATTTTAGAAAAATAATGTCTTGATATAATGGACTACAATTTGTATTGATTTTTACCATATACTTTTGAAAAATTTTTTGTAAATCGATGTCAAACTTCCATGAAGTGAATGTTTTCATACATTTGTATGGAAAGTGGTCGAGCTTTTCCGAGTAGTAGTTTTTCCACCCCACCATTATTGTCGGAAACGTTTGAAATTTAAAAGAAATACTCTCCTTACATTTCTAAATCTAAAAAATATAACTTTTGGCTATGTCATTATAAAAAATCTTCTGTAAAATTATCTCAAACATGAAATAAGAGCAAATTTTCACACTTTTGTATGGGAAGAGTATGATCATTTTCGAGTAGTAGTTCGTCCGAGCCACAATTTTGGTCAGATTACTTTGAAATTTCGTGTACGAAATGTAATCATATTTCCAACTTTAAAAATCATAAATTTGTACCATGTGTGCCTTAAATATTTTGTGTAAATCGATGTCAATCTTGCATGAAGTGTATTTTTTCATATATTTATATGGAAAGTGGTCGAGCTTTTTCGAGTAGTAGTTCGCCAACAGCACAATTATTGTCGCAGTACTTTGAAATTTGAAGACGATTATCCTGATATATTTGCAACTACAAGCAGTAAAAAATTTTAGGAAGTCGTGATGGAAAATTTTTTTTAAAGTTACATCAAACTTGAAATAAGAGGAAATTTACATACATTTGTATAGAAAGTGGCTGATCTTTTCGAGTAGTTGTTCGCCCAGAGCTCAATTTTCATCGGAATGGCTTAATATTTTAAATGAGTCATCCGTGAATAAGGTCAATTACGGGCAGTAAAAAGAAAAAAAATTTTTTTTTTTTTTTTGGAAAAATTTATTTTTTATTTTTTGTTTTTCGTCGAGTAGTAGTTCTTCCAAGCTTCAATTTTTGGCGGAATGCTTTGAAACTTGAAGGAAGTGTTCTCTTTGTATAAAAAGCTCTAACGAATATAATTTTTTATTACGTCATTGTGGAAAATTTTCTGGAAAATATCATCAAACTTCAAATAAGAGCATATTTTCACACATTTGTATAGAAAGTGGTCAATATCAGTCGAGTAGTGCTATACCGACGCCACAATTTTGGTCGGAATGGCTTAAATTTTTTTACGAGTAATCTCTGAATATGGTCAATTACAGACAGTGAAAAAATATAAATTTTTTTTTTTTATTTTTTTTACACTTTTTGCAAAATTTCCGATCTTTTTCGAGTAGTTGTTCCCACACCCCAACATTTTTGTCCAAATGCTTTGAAATTTTGAAAACATATCCTCTACATATATTCAAATTAAAATACTAAGAGGTTTTTCCAAGTGTTCTTTAAAATTTTTTTGTAAATAGGCATCAAACATATACGAAGATCATATTTTCATACATTTGAGTGGATGATCTTTTTCGAGTAGTAGTTAGCCGACTCCATATTTTTTATCAGAATGTTTTAATATTTCAGGAAAGTAATCTATCAGTGTAACTGACTTCAAAATATATAAAATCATACCATGTATTTTGGGAAAATTTTTTCTTAAATGAAGTCAAACATCTATGAAGTTAATATTTTCATACATTTGTATGGAAAGTCGTCGAGCTTTTTCGAGTAGTAGTTTGCCCACGCAAGTGGGACACTCCGATTCAAGTGAAATTTGATAGTGATATTCCTGGTATATGTACGATTCTAAAAAGTATAAGCTCATCAAGCTAAGAGTAGCTCATCAACTACTCGAGCAGCTCGAGTAGCTCGAGTAGCTCGAAGCTCGAGTAATGGGGAGCCCTGATCAAAACTTTGGACACAAGGTCGATTTTTGCTGTTTTTCATTATCCAACTGTTATCAGTAGACATGGTACAAATTGCAAATGGTGTAAATTTTATAGTAGCATATTTATATATGTTACTAAATCTTACCCCCTAAATTCGATTTTCGATTTTCACTTTTATGATTTTACTTTAGATCTAGATATGGATTCTTTGTTTCATATCACTCACAAGTTTTTAACAAAATATACTTTTAACGTAGAAAGGTCAATACAAAAAAATTCGATCATAACTTTAAAAACTCTTTTATTAATTTAAAAATGTTAATGTTTTATTTATTTAAAAAAGAAAAAATATTAAAATAAATTAAACTTGGGCTCACTTGAAAAGAGAACAGTAATCCAATTCCGTTTTGACTAGTTATAATTTTTGATAGGATGATAAAAACAAGATCAGCCTCAATTGCTAGCCGGGAAACAGTTCGAGTGCATATTTTTAGTTATCCCTTAATGTTGAGTCGTAACCCTACGTACCTCTTTCACGATATTTCTGGATAGTTTTTAAATTATGAATTTATTCATACAAAATTTCTCACTAATGTTCTTTTGCTCAAGACCAGCAGTAAAATCATCAATTATTATGATTTTTAACTCTTCACAAAACTTTATTGTTGCCGTTTTTTTTATAAAATTAATTATTTAAGAAACAGTTGAAGGAAAACGTCGGAAACTATAACGGTTAAGATTTTATATATTTTCTTTCATACCATCTTATATTTTTATTGCTTTAAACAACTCTGGTACTGAGGTTTAAAAGTTTCCATTGTTTTGGCATCACTAAAAAATACTTTTTTTTCCGTTATCTATTTTTTTAATTGTATTTTTTGTAACAAATTTGTTATCTTTCGACAGAGAACACACCAAAGAATGTTTTCGCAAAATAGTAAAATACATCATTTTAGGACTTAACGCGAAATTATTAAAATACAAATGTAGAAATTCAGAATTTTGTAAAAGTTTCCAATGTATTGTCACCAACTATATATTTTGATGAATATATAAACTTTAATATACTAGAGATCATATATGTACATAGTTAGTACTTACCATAACTTGCACATGTGAAATCTGCAACTTTAAGCCAAAACGGAACGGGAAAATAACGCACTCAACATAGAAACGATATGCTGCCGAATTGAAAGAGGCTCATGAGTGACAAAAATGGCTCCAATACAGCATATCTTTTCCTAAGGATTAGTATATAATATTTTAATTAGATAAGTATGTTCAATATTGAAAATAAGATGTTAAAATAAATATAAAAATGCTTTTTATTGAACTTATTCAAGTACACACAGAAAAAATATTGGTTGGAAATCAGTTACTACTAGAAAAATTTATTAAGATGATAGGAATTTTTATTGCTATTCTGACATATTAAAAAAAAAATAGATTTTCTTCATTTACTACCATATAAACATATTTTTTTTAATTGTCGGAATCGAATGCATCGAAATTAGTTCCAATAACAGTCTCCAATAAAATGTGTAGACTAATTCAATTTCGGCAATATAATTATTAAATCCTCTATAATATGCTTCAATACTATGGGTTATCTATAATATTAATAGGCTAGTCGATTTCTTACGACCGATGTTTTGTTCTACCATTTTATCCCGATTTTGACCAAACGTATATTATTTCAAAGGTATTTCTTTTTAGCCGTTTTGCAGATTTACAGATTTTTAAATGTTTTCCTATATTTTGAGTAAATTACATTTAAAGTTGCTACTAACACATACATAAAATTATACATATGTTGTGCGTGTTTTATTAAACTTGTTAATGTGTTTGTAATAAAAATAAGTTTGTTTTTTGTGTTGATTTATGAATTGGCTATAATTGATTAGCATACCTTTAGTGTCTTTATTTAATGAAAAATTAAAATTTCCTACAATTTTCTCTCGAATTTCGAGGGCTGGAATCTGCTAGTTACAATAAATATTTATATTATAGAAACTTAATTTAAACTGAAAATGTGTGAAATTATTGATTGAAATACTACAAATAAAATTTATATTAAGAATTATTTATCGGTTATAACAAAAGAAACTCGAACTTTTATCCTGTTTTGGCATTTCTAACCGAAAGGAAATTGTATGTATAAATTTCTGTTGTAAAAACCATAAAATGAAAAAATAATGTTAACCTAATCGAATTTTCGATTCTTATTGTTAATTAAAAAAATAAATAAATACAGAATTGAACGAAAATAATTTGAGAAAATTGAATAAATTTTTTAATGCTTATATAAACATATAAAAACAGTATTGAAAGGACAAAAACGCTACGTTTTACCATCTTGTTTTACACGGACATAAAGAAGTAAGTTTGCGAAGATTTTATACGATTTTTAAAAGAAAAAAATATATATAAATAATTAATTTAGTAATTTTAAAAATCAGATAAAACGCAAATAACTGGGTAAAGGATATAAGGCAGTTGGATAAGTTGTGTCTTAATGGAAGTTTTCAAATCACGACCAATTTGATGTATGTGAAATAAGCTAAATGATAATATGTCCACAACTTGAGATCCATATCTAACATGTATGTATTTATTTACAAATTACTTCATACGGAACTAACGAAACAGCAAAATATGTACATAAAAGGAGATTGGTTGGGCCATATAAGTACTCTGCAAGCATTTGAACACCAAAAAAAGTAATATTTGAGCAGATGAGGGTAAAAATTTTTTTACATAACAGGAAAATTTTTAGAATTGTATGAGGAAAAATTTTGCATTAAAATTTTTTTACTTATTTGTGGTTCATCCAGAAATCAAATCTAATTTGTGAATACTGGATTGTTTTGCCATGATTCCGGTTTTCATTATTTTTAATTTGAAATTTTTAATTAAAAACAAAAGATATTAATAACCGCTCTTTCTTGAAATGATGATGTGATATACTTATATAATAAATTAAACTACATTTCTGTGGTTTTCTGGAATAACCACGTATGTCCATTTTTGTCAGTTTTGAGTTAATGATGTCAAATATATTAATTTTTAACGCTCTTTACATGTGTTCAATTTTGTTTTTTAAGTTGACCATTTCTGAGTTTTTTCTTTAAATAACGACGTAACTTAAATGTTTATTAAATTAATTTGCAGCACTAACGACGTATGTCAACCTGCGTTTGATCACTGACAAATTATTTTCTCAGAAAACGACACATAGCGATATACGTTGTTATTAATGATTAGTTAAACACGACTTAAAATATAACTGAACTCGAACCTGTTTATTGTACATGTTGTGTTTTTTCTTACTACACGAGCCACAACACGACTTAAAATATAACTGAACTCGAACCTGTTTATTGTACATGTTCTGTGTTTTTTTTTCACTACACGTACCCGAACATGAACTTCAA
Organism: Cordilura impudica; assembly: GCA_963682025.1. NCBI lineage: Eukaryota > Metazoa > Arthropoda > Insecta > Diptera > Scathophagidae > Cordilura > Cordilura impudica. Next base: position 10,853,498 of record OY821521.1, on the reverse strand, counting down.
ATAAAGCAACACTCAAAAATGTGTGCTTTATGTGTGATTGAAACAAAAAGTATGTGATACAAAAATGTTCGTGTAAATAACGAAATATTAAAACGAACACAGTCATGGTTGTGTTGGGCACCGAAGAAAATTTAGAAACAAACATAATTGGTATGAAAATAAAAATATGTGTGTGTTGGTCTAAGTTATGTTTGTTTACATATATGTACGAGTTTTTTATTCAGTGTGTGTTTTTTTCTGAACTCTGATAATTTCACAATATATAATGTTGTCACACATGCTTCAGATAATTATGTTTGGGATGAAACTGATGGGAATCTAGTCTCTTCCGTTTTTGCAACATGCATTATTAAGCACATAAGGAATTTCCATGCTCGATCGCCCGATATTCATCACATAATCATTTATTCCGATGGTTGCTTTTAACAAAATCGAAATGTCATTTTGTCTAATGCTTTGCTCGCTTTTTCAAAAGAAAACAATATCTCGATTGAACAAATGTATTTAATAAGCGGTCATACTCAAATGGAATGTGACACTACACATTCCTTTATAGAGAGAAAAATTAATAAAAGACAAATAAACTTGCCATCTCAATTTGTTCAACTTATAACTGAAGCACGCAAAGTTCCAGCACCCTTACATGCGCACCATTTACATAATGATTATTTTTTGAACTTTGAAAGTATTTCTCAGATATACTCGTCCATTCGTACGGGTAAAAAATACTGCTTAGTAAAGAAATTCTAAAGATATTTATAACCAATATTAATCCCAATTTTTAGGCAGAAGCATTGGTGATCCAACAGTAAATATGCTACGAGCCTTAGCATATGATTCCTCAGTATCAATTTATTTTAAAACTAATATAACAGACGAATATGAGCTGCTCCCACAGAAATCGAAGTCTGTTTTTAAAGATGTTTCCCCTAAACGACTTTATAAAGAAAAAATATCAATATCTAAAAAAAAGTGGGACCACTTGCAAGATTTAAAAAAGTTCCTGTCGGCAGATTGCTACCACTTCTATGATAATTTGCCTTATAAAAACTAATTTTATTTAACAGTACATTATTTTATATTTAACATCTGTATTTTTACTTAGATTTCTTTTTCGTTAATTTAAACATGAATTGTTTTAAGAGTATATTCTATTTTTTAATTTAGTTCAAAAAACCCTAACTTAATATTTTTTGAAAAAAATTCAAAATAATTATAAGCCCTATTTTACACAACTTAATTAAATATAGGAAAAAAAATAAAAAATAAAACAGAATTGAATTGTTTGGCTGTTTTAATAAAAAACTGCTTTAGAAAAAAAAAAATTATTATTTTTTCAGATTTTGTTGAGTTTTTTCCTTCTCCTGTAAAGTAACTAAAAGTTGAGATACGACCTTTCTATATTAAGCCATCGATATACTTCAGTTATTTATGAATTTGAAATGGGTGACCCCAATAAATGGTAGCTTCAATGAATATTTAAAATCTAAATACCATTGTGTCAAATAAATATGATAATTTATATAATCGAATTAACACATAAAATCAGTTGTGTTAGACTTAGTATGATTATTTGGAAAATATTTTTCAGTAATCGCAACAGAATAATGTGATGGTACATAGGACTAACAAAATTCAGTTGGCAACAAATTCGGTTGCTACAACGAATCCGTTCTTTGTGAGTAGCTAGAAAGTTTTTCTAAATTTTGTGCAAATTTTTCCCTCAATTATCCCTCATTAATTTTGTCCATAGTAAATTACTATTAGTAATGGAGTGAAATCTGGTATGCTCATATTGCCACAGTAGACATTGAGTGGTTAATTATTAAAAATAATTCTTGTTTTAATAATATAAAACAACTATATTTTTTTTTTTATATATATACAAATTTATTTATATTTAAATACATATTGTAATTGTTTATATAGTACAATATACGGAATAAGCATTTTTTTTTAAATTTAATTTTTATTAATTAATTTTTTATTTTTAGTTTTTAGTGCATATTTCGTTTTTTATATTTTGTTAGTGCATTAAATTCTTTGTCCTCATCATTACACTGGAGTGAAGACAAATAAAGAAGTTTAAAGGAATAAATCAGCATATTTCGCTTAGAGCATATTTAGTGTAGGGCCATTTTTATTCGTCGAAATTAGCAAATTGATCTGAAACACTTTGTCTTAACATCCCTTTTGTAATTGCATATGTAGTACTGTTCTTTTTGTTGTTGTTACACTTTTCACAAAAAAAAAAATAAAAATAAATAAAATGCGATTACGCAAGACCAATACACTCTTAAAACATTAAATACATGTGTAGTACTTTAACAAACATATCCGTGTTTTTAAGACGTACAATAATAAAATTGCGATAATTTTTTTTTTTCAAACAACTGTTGCTTATTTAGCGCACTTGATACAATTAAAGCGATTTCGTATGAAAGGGAGGTTGTTTGCTAACACAATTGTTCTAAATATTTTGTGAGAAAATAAAAAGTATGAAAAAAAAACTTACGTTGCGAACTTACTAAAATTGGATAAAAGAAATAGAGAACAAAAAGATGGCATTATTTGACGATTACCTTCTTTTTTTGATACAGATACAAATTGTGATTTTTTTTTATTATACTGAGATCTTCCGAAAAAAATCGGTGTTAGGAAATCTTTAAAAATTTGTGATACTTTGCGAGGAGAATAATTTTAAACCTTTACAGGAAGTGTTTAAGTGGGAAGCCCTCTTTTCATAATTTAATAAAAAAAAAATATTATTTTAAAGAGGAAAGAGATATTAAAGAAATTAATCGGCATAAAATAACTTAATTTTTAAATCACTCATATTTGTAAATGCTACTACTTGTGTTACTAAGTTAAGGTGCGAGCTCTGCCATGCAGCTGTTTTGGGTTGGATTGTTTAAAAAAGGTGATGAAATAATGTTTCAAAAGAAAGTGTTGAATCTTAAAAAACTTTATAATTCATATCGAAAACTGAAGAAAAAAAAATGTACATTAAAAAAGAAAAAAGTTATTTTAATATTTTTAAATAATTTAATTTCCATAAACATGAATGAGTAAAATTAAAAAAATTTTTGGAATTTCTATGTACATAGTATAAAATTAAATTTTTTTTCGAATGTTTCAATGTTAAATCACAAACTAGGTAAGTGGACAACATCGATAAGTAAGCATGCTTAAAACACGCACTCTTAATTGTAAAATATAAAAAAATAGATTTATAAAGAAATATGCACAAAAACTAAAATGCTTTCCTTTCTTACTCCCTTTCTTTCAACTCGTATTGTCTGTTTCTCTGTTTGTCTGCCGAAAAAACTTTGGATCGTGATCCAATCGAAACTTTGCAGGCTGACTCGTGGCGAAGTCCAGTGGCTGAACATCGTTTTTCATTGGCCAAATTTCTGTAACTTTTGAACCGCTCAAAATTTTTTTTTGGGAATTTTTTTTAATGGATAGATATTTAGTTGAACTTGAGTCAGTTTTAATTTGATTGAAATTGGTTAAGTACTTTTTAAGGAATTCATTTAGCGTGAAATATGGGTTTTTTTTAAATTTTTTTATTATTTAGAAAATGTCAGATTTGGATTTTAATAATAACACAGGGCAACACTAATCTGCGACATAGGGATTGGTAGTCAATTTTGCTACATATGTGACCTTCTCCGAGAAAAGGGACCTAGTGTGTGAAAATTATGTTTTGAGAAAAAACGCATTTAAAGTTTCTACACCCTTTTAGGTACCAGAATCCACCGTTTTTGCCACAACCCGTTTTTTGACACACTAGGTCCCTTTTCTCGGAGAAGGTCACATATGCTGATGAAGAAGGAAAAATGAAGGAGGCTTCACCATATATTGTAGCATAACTCAAGAACGGTTTGTCCGATTTCGTTAAATAAAAAACATGAAAATCCACAGCTAAATTTCCTCCAAGTTATCTCTACACTCTTTTTTAATTAGGGCAATAGTTTCGGAAATATTCGTAAAGTTATTCCGAATAAATAATTTTTTTGCTGTAAAATTTTAATATTTTACTTGTTTTAAAAGTCATAAAAATCAAAAACATCAAAATTGCTCTTTTTTAATCTTAGGTTAAAAACATAGATATGTTGCAAATAAAACAAGCCATATTTAATTAAAATCGATTAACAAGTTTTGATTTAATTTACAATTTAGTGATGGTATCTCATTTTGATAAAAATTTCTGGATTAAATTTTGTTCAATATTTTAACTTTTTCTGCAGTAATGTTTGTTCCTGATAGAAATTCCATACAAAATTTCATATTTAAATTTTACATCAAAAAATGTTTTTTTTTTGGGAAAAACTTTATGAATATTGCCGAAACTATTGCTCTAATTAAAAAATAGTGTAGAAATAATTTAACCAAATTGGACAAACCATTCTTGAGTTATGCTAAATATGTGGTGAAGCCTCCTTCATTTTTTAAAAAGCGGTTCATTGCGAGAACCAGAGTCAATCCAAAAAAAAGTAAATGCATACTGTGTATGTCTAATACAAGTGTTTACAAAAACCAATAACAAAATAAATGCCGCAGATTGTTTTATTTTTTTTTGTTCCGCAGTCTAATTATAAGCATTTGTTTTGTAATAATGGTATTTATTTTTAAATGTTTACACTCAAAAAAATTTTTACACTGAAAAAAGGAAGTAAAATCAACTGGAAATTTTGCTATTACTACTGAAAAATTAAAAATTTTTGGCTGTCAAATTTGCAAATTTGTTTACACTCAACGATTATTTCAACTTAAAAAAACGTTAGTAATATTATCTAAAAGTCTTGCTAGTACTGCAGAAAATTTTTTCATTTTTTGCTGTCAAATTTGTTAATTTTAGCAAAATAAATCTGCTGATTATTAGCGCAATGATTCTAATTTTGATATGAAAATAAGGGTTTTTAATTTCTTAATCTTTCTTATTTATTAAAAAATTTTATACATTTATGGGTAAAAAAACTATTTAAAAATAACGACTGCAATAGATTTTAATAGCATTTGTAACAATGGGAAGTATTATTATTAATTTTTACTAACCCATGTTTTTCGTACTTAAGAGCTGTACGCAGCTTGTTAAGGAATCTTAACAGAAAATTTTCATATATTTCTTAAAGAAAAAAAAAGCACAAAAGTACCTTTCAGTGCAACGCTAGAAATCAGCTGTTTTCTGTCAATTATTAAGAATTGTGAAATTGAAAACAAATCAATTCTTCGGTTCTGCTTTATTTGGCCTGCTGAACGCTTTTTAAGCTCAGTATCAAAATTACCCATCCGCTTCTTGTTTTTTTTTTTTGCCGAATTTTGTTCGTTTTTTCCCAGGTTTGCAACTGAAAAATAACTTTTATTTTTTTTAGCATATTACATTTTGTTTATGCTTACCTCTCCTGTCAAAATTCCTTTCAGAAAGAACGAAAAATTTCATATTCCTGCTCAAAGCCTGGGTTGCCTAACTTCATTTACGTCAAAAAAAAGTAGTAAAAACAATACTACTTTTTTAAAAAGCTGCGGACTATCAACAGAAATTTTTTGTCAGAAAAATTCCTTAAGCATTTCTGAAGCGTTTTTTTATATGAAGTTTTTGATTCCTTAGCAAGCTGCGTACAGGCCTTTAAATAATAATGAATGACAGTTTTAATGAATACTACATTTGATTCAAATATTGATTGCAAATATTCCATATTCTGTTCTGTGTTATTTCTGTTCTTTAGTAGTTTTTTAAATTCTTCATCTAAATCCCGATTTTTCACTTTCCATTGATTTCGAATACTGGTGATGAACGGATCTGACGTTGTCAATAATATATTAAATAGGTCTTAATTTGTGGAATTTCGTGAAATTTTTCTAGTATTGTGCTCTCTATAAAATCTGTAATCCTTATTCCTTTTTTCCTGAGCCTCCTCTGATAGATCTCCAAGTGGCACCAAATGATATATAATGACATTTTCTGCATGATAAAGGATTTTGTGAACTGTTGCGATATATTTATCCATGGGTACTTGGTTGTAGATATTCTTGCAGTTTCCTTAGCATAATCTCCAAATTTTCTAGAGTCAATTTCTACCATTGTACGCAGGTACTTCTAGGATTATTTTAAATCTGAAAATAAGGCTTAAATCCACTCTTGTTATTTCAGATGCTGTTTCTTGATCTGAAAATAATCTTCCTGTGGTTTTGCTATCATTTGTATTCCCTGACCCTTGTTTTGGCTGATCTATCAATCAAACCAAATTTGCGATATTCATCTTGAACATGTTTCTTTTTTGAACTTCTTAACTCCTTGTTGGTTTCGTTGTTTCTTTTTGATCCTGAAAACGCGAAATTCAAATCATATCTGATTTTTAGTATATGTTCCATAAGTCGTATTCTTGCATGTAGTGGTGATAATCCAAATTCATATGCATCGGTATTGTCTAATGATTTTGTCGGGACTTAGGTAAAATAAAATGGAATAAAAAATGTATGATAATAAAAAAACAAAGTTTAGAAAATACACACATGAAACACACAATGTTCTGTTCAAAAGCAGCCAACACATATTTTTATTTTCGTATCAATTATGTGTGTTTCTAGATTTTGTATGGTGCCGAACACAATCATGACTGTGTTTCGTTTTAATATTTCGTTATGTGCACGAACTTTTTTCTATCACGTATTTTTTGTTTCGAACACACACAAACCACACAGATTCGAGTGTAGCTTTATTTTAAGTTTGTGTTCTGGTACGGGTACTGTGAAAAAAACGGAACATTAACAAAAACCAGGTTCGAGTTCAGTTATATTTTAAGTTCGTATTCTGGCTAGTATACTGCGAAAAAAACAGAACATGAACAATAAACAGGTTCGAGTTCAGTTATATTTTAAGTTCGTGTTCTGGCTCGTGTACTGCGAAAAAACAGAACATGAACAATAAACAGGTTCGATTTCAGTTATATTTTAAGTTCGTGTTCTGGCTCGTATACTGTGAAAAATTAAAACAGCAATTCGCGATCTGATACACCCCGATAAAATTGACGGCAATTGTTTCAACCAAATTTATTCAAATTTGATTGACCCTTTTTTATGACTTAAGTTGAAATTGTTTACAATTGTCAAATATTTTCAAAAACCAGGTTAAAAATTAATAACATCCTCTGTGTATTGACATTCTTACCTACAAATATATCAAAAGGGTGGTGTATTTTGTAAGCAGATATCATTATTGGTAATTGAACACATCTGTGGTTTTCTGGAATAACCTCGTATGTCCATTTTTGTCAGTTTTGAGTTAACGATGCCAAATATATTAATTTTTAACGCTCTTTACATGTGTTAATTTTTTTTTTTTTTTAATATTGACCATTTCAGAGTTTTTTCTTTTAATAACGACGTAACTTAAATGTTTATTAAATAAATTTGCAGCACTAACGACGTACGTCAACCTACGTTTGATCGCTGACAAATTATTTTCTCATAGCGACATACGTTGTTATTAATGAAAAAAATGCAAAATAATTTTGGATTAGTTTTCTGTGTATAACCACTTATAAAAACTTGTGTGTTTATTTCTGTTATTTTTTGTCACTATTATTCTTGATACGTTGTTATATTCTCATCCAAAGTCCCGTTAACTTTTTTTTGACGAACAAAAAGATCCATTTTTCAAGCAACAACAACTTATGTCTATATGGTGGTAGTTTTCTTTTTCAAAGAAAACGACGTTTGTCGACATAAGTAGTTTTGTTTACACACACTTTAAGTGTAATTTACATATTGTTTTTTCGTCCTTCTCTAGGATCCTCTGAAGATTTTTGACTCAAAATTTTATATAAAGTATTTATTGCCCATATCTGCAGGACTGTTAAATAAAATGTTCTAAAAACTTTATATCGAGCCCATAATTTCAAATATAACGTTTTTTTGCTCCCCTGAACGTTTTGATTTTATGACATACGCGGTTATTCTAGAAAACCACAGATATAATAACATATATAATATATGCTGTAAAATACCTAGAGCACAAATTTATAGGGCTGTTTAAATTAACGTAATTTAACATTTTTTTGAGTAATTTCATTAAAGTGAAAAAAGTGTTCTATCCACGGTTCGTCACGGATGCAAAAGTATATACAGGGTTAAAGAGGACACTTTCACCTTTCTTTCGGTAGTAAACGTTTCTTGTTCCTTTTTGTTCACTAGAAGTTCTTTTCCACTAAATTTTAAATTTGACAAAAATAGAGTAGTTTAATAAATATTTCATAACGCCCCTAATATTAAACGGTAGGTCTGTGACCACTTACAACAATTAAAGACTACAATCCTATCAACCTTGTAAAAAGGACCGAAGGTCAATAACTTGCGAGTAGTAGCCATTTATTATTGATAAAAAGCAAAAAAAAAACCCTTTTTCTGAGGTTAAAAAAACAGTTGAGTTTGACAGCATGCCACGCCCACAATTAGCAATAGTTTAACCTAATTGTTTGGCTACCTTAAACTGGATATATTAGCTACAAAATGCCGTTAAAATCTTAAAAATCGGTGACAAAAAATTAGACTTTTGGCCAATGAAATCAATATTTCAGTTACAGTGCGACGATGAAAATGATCTAACAAATTTTCGTTTAAAAAATTAATTTATAGTATAATTTTGGAATTTTCGAAATTTTAGCGGTTTTTTTAAATTGGCAACCATGTTTCATTTTCAGTCAATCAACTCTTTAAACTTAATTCACAAAGCAAGGAAGTATAATAAAAACTTGATTTTTATGGGTTAGTTTTTTTTTTTTTAATCTATAATATTAATAGGCTTGGCGATTTCTTGTGACCGATGTTTTGTTCTACCGTTTTATACAGATTTTGACCAAACGTATATTATTTCAAAGGTATTTCTTTTTAGCCGTTTTGCAGATTTACAGATTTTGAAATTTTTTCCTTTATTTTGAGTAAATTGCATTTAAAGTTGCTATAAAATCTAAAACTATTCTTTTTTTCCCAGATTTGTTTCGGTAATACTGCAATAACGCTAGGAATTTTTTTTAATATGAATGTAAACAAATTCAATATATTATTTTAAATGCAAATTTTTTTAACGGTTTAATAAATTCAATCTTGTTTTACATAAAAAAAAAATTGTTTGTCTTACCAACTCTGGACCAGGCTGCATATAATTGACTATGAGCGAAGCATGCATTTTCCCAATCCAAGCCACAGATTTATGTACATCGACTGGCCTTGGGAGAGCCACTCTTATTTAAATATTATATGATTAGTAAATAAGAATTTTCGAAAAAAGCTATCCCAACGCAACCTTGGGGGGGTCTAGCATACCCAAAAATAATTCGGAGCACCTCACGAACATATGGTTTGGATATAAGTTGGATAGCCTCGGTGGTTCACTCGAGATGGTTAGGTAAGATTCAATAAGTTCTCTTATGGGATCTATCATGCCCATTCATCAGATCCCGCCCATTGTCAGTGCGGCTACTTACATTAATAACAGTTAAGACACCTAAATTATCAAAGATCTCCACAGCATAGTACTAGAAATATATGATATTCGAGGTACCACTCCCACCGATGTGACACCGCCAATTTTTTGCAATGCTACTCACCCTAATAACCTGTGAATTCACGCAAAGTAACGTTAATCTCCCTTTTATATTACTCAAAAAATATCTGTGGTTTTCTGGAATAATTGCGTATGTCCATTTTTGTCAGTTTTGAGTTAACGATGCCAAATATATTAATTTTTAACGCTCTTTACATGTGTTAATTTTTTTTTTTTTAAATATTGACCATTTCAGAGTTTTTTCTTTAAATAACGACGTAACTTAAATGTTTATTAAATTAATTTGCAGCACTAACGACGTATGTCAATCTACGTTTGATTGCTGACAAATTATTTTCTCAGAAAACGACACATTCGGTTATTAATGAAAAAAAAAAATGCAAAATAATTTTGGAGTAGTTTTCAGTTTATAACCACCTTGTAAAAACTTGTGTGTTTACTTCTGTTATTTTTGTCACTATTATTCTTGATACGTTGTTATATTCTCATCCTAATTCCCGTTAACTTATTGTTGACGAGCAAAAAAATTCATTTTTCAAGCAACAACAACTTATTGTAGTTATCTTTTTCAAAGAAAACGACGTTTGTCGACATAAGTTGTTTTATCTGCACACACTTTAATACATGACTGTTAAATAAAAAGCTCTAAAATCATTATATCGAGCCCATAATTTCAAATATAACGTTTTTTGGCCCCCCTGAACATTTTGATTTTATGACATACGCGGTTATTCTAGAAAACCACAGATATATCATATTGAAAATTCACTTTTTACTGGAGGTTACTTAAATGATCCAGCCCGTTTTCGGCACGGGTCAGATTGTTGAAAAAGGTAATCAACTATTATTTCAAAAGCAACTTTTAAATCTTAAAAATATTAAGCTTTAATTAAAATCGAAATTTAAAAAAGTTTATTTCAAATTATTTTATTTATATTATCAAGACTAAGTAAAATTAATAAATTTCTGCTGATTTTAGGCAAGTGGACAGTACTGACAATATTGTAATAAAAAGCTTCTCATTTGAAAACCTAATATAACTAAAAATCATCTTAAAAATCACTCTTAAAAATAAAATAAAAATAAAAATGTTCCACGAAGTTTAGAAATTAACAATACAAAAATTTACAAACAATTTATTAACCTTGTGCTTGCAAAGATAGATATAGAGAGATGGAGAGAGAGAGAGAGAGGGAGAGAGAGAAAATTCCTTGAAATTTATTTAACAAAAATTACCCCATATTTGTTTTCAAGCACAAGTCTGGTCAACATTAATCACGTATAAAAGCTAAAGGGAAACGGCGTTAGACCGTTTAACTGCTTTGCACATGCACACAATGCAATACAATGCAGATGTACGGGCCAAGATCAAGATGCTGGCTGGCTGGTTGTTTTCTTCTTTTTTTTTTTTTACTTGGTGTATACACCGTTAGCTATTTGTGCTCTGCTGTCTTGCTTAAAAGAAAAAAAAACTCTGGCTTAAACCAATCAACCAACAATCTCATGAAATGCAAGTTTTCGATGGTTTAACAAAAATATTGTTTTTTTTTTTGCAATAAGGCAGAGACGACAGGCAACAGGCATCTCTTAACCATCAATTGTAAAGAAAGGCTTTTCAGTGTGTAACCGTTAGTCCACCCGTTGAAGTCATTTTAATAACTTTTTTACAAAACGTATTAACAAAAAAAAAAAAAAAAATCATTCGAACAAAAGAATTTGATTACAAGGAATAACATAAGAGTGTTTAAATAAAATATTACAAAAGAAGAAAAAAAAAACAAACAAAACATGTTTGTAGGTGTTTTTATTAACAAGTTTTTCATAATAATGTTGTTGTCTTTAGTAGCACATACTAGGCTTAAATATTTACAAACTCCTGCTCTAGATATAAGAGCATGTGTGATTGAGTGAATTTCGTAAGATTAGATATTAAGAGAAAATTTCGCTAATCCCAAAATATAACTTATTAATGTTACAAAAGATAAAAAAAACAAACTTAACTATAACGTCTGAAATTTGTCTCAATAAACTGCAAAACTAATATAATGCCTAGTACTATAAGAGGTAAGTGCTAATGATATTTCATCACTACAGATTAACAGTGAGATTTAAAGGGTTTTAAAAATGACAAGTTATCTAATAGTTGCTTTAATAAATCACGCTTAGAAGGTTTCTAGAAGGCCGTTGATTAGGAGTAAGACAAGTTCGATTTCACTATATCAAATTATAAAGGTGACCACGAATGGGTTACATGAACCAGAGCTAACCACAAACCTTGTGGCCACCAAATTACGATGTTAAATGGAATGCACTCAAAATCCGCCAAATTGGCATGTGTCTCTAGATGATGTCATAAGAACAATTAAATTTCTGTTAATACAATCGAGAATTGTGTTGTTCAATTTGAGATTAACGCGGTCGTGTGTGTACATTAGACCGTTACACCTAATTGGTTTTTTATTTTATTTTTGCAGCTTTTATAGGGGAATATGAATTCGTAGAAATTTTTGTTTCGTTTATTTGGACGTCGGTGAAAGGCATTTTGAAGGGTTATCTAAAGGATTTACTTTTGCTCACACATATATTGCATATACTAAATCTTTAATTTGAAGGTCACCAAAGTTCCCATTAATTTTTACCGCGGATAATTTTCTTTAGTAGGTTAGTAAGTCTTCAGTATTGATTTCTCTTGATTGTGAATGTAAAATAAGAGGGAATAATCCAACCCATTTTATAAAAACTCTTTCTTTCCTTATGCTTTTGAGTTTTAAATCTCTTCGTGACTGTGCGTGGACTTGCGTGACTATTTTAAAATTAATCTTTGGTCACAACAAGTCTATGGACCAAATTTCAGATTGATTGGATGAGGGAAATGGGGTTTAAATCAATCCGCGACTGTGCGAAACTATATGTGACTGTGTCCGACTATCTTAAAATTAATCTTTGGCCACAATAAGTCTATGGACATAGTTTCAGATCGATGGATAAGACAGCAAGTCTATCGACCAAGTTTCAGATCAATCGGATAAGGGGGTCAGGTTTTAATTTCTCCGTGACTGTGCGTGACTACCCCAAAATTTATCTATAGTCACAGCAAGTTGGATCAATAGGATAAGGGGAAATGGGGTTGCCACTTGGCAGGCAGACAGACAGACGGAGAGTATGAGTTAAAAGGAAGAGTTTAAAAATAAAAAAATATGTTTCATAGCCCCATTTTTTAGATAAAATCCATTTCAGCAACGCCGTACCGACCTCCAAAAAATCTGAAAAAACTCTACAAAATTTTTGAAAATAAAGCACGAGAGAAAAGCTTTTTTTTAATTTTTATGTTTCATAACCCAATTTTTAAGATAAAATCGATTTCAGCGACCTCATACCAAAATCTTTTGGGCTATCAGAATTAATATTCCGCTTTAAAAGTTGAAAAAATATAAAAAGATAAATAAATTAATATTATTGTTCCAATTTGATTAGACCAACTAAAATATTTCATTATCACGATTTAAATTCAGTACAGGAAAATAGAAATTGAGATATTACAATATAATTTAGGCTGCGATACTCTAAGAATTCAGTAGCTAAGCAGAATTCAGATTCGACTTGCTAACCGAATTGCGAGTTAATAATCGAGTTTTGAGTTGATTGCAATTACAATTCTATTAACTTAACAGTAAATTTTTATATTTTTTTATTTAGAAAATATTAAAGAACATTATTAAGAAAGTACTAAAGAACAATTCGGTTAGCGAATTTTTTTCCGGGTGTGCGCTTATCACCACAAATCTGAAATCAATCTTCTAAGGAGTTACACAACAATCAATATAATTGTAATTTTATCCAACTACAATCGATTTTTTAACAAATTTTTATTACGACTAACGATTAAACTCGTCATTTTGTAGATACAGGTAAGTTTTTGAACTACACTACAGGAGACCTACACTTGCTAGAAAAAGTATACGTACAGTTGAAGATGAAAATTTGAAATATTAAAAAATTTTATAAAATATTTCGAATTACGAATTTATTACCATTGACACATTGAGAATTCTACTTGTTTTTCAAAAAACCTACGGAACGTTTCTATTTAAATTTTTTTGTTAACAAAGCAACAAACTCAGTATGGCAACTTTAAGTGCCATTCGTGGGGGAATCCCACGAATTATGCAACATCGTACAGGTCAGTTACATCAATTTTCTTTTGGTAGAAGACAATCTAATTAGTATAAAGTTGGTTTGACTTCATCATATTTCTTTTGGAAACTATATTATGAAAAGAGCCTCAAAATCTGTTGAAATAAAGTAAATCTTTTCGTGAAATAGCTCGGATCATATGCACAAGCCATTCCTCAGTGTAGTACGCCGTTTAAAACTACAAATCCACCAATTTAATTACGTCAAGACCTCGTTCTGGTCGTCCCTCCAAACTAACTGAGTACGAAAAGCAAACTACTTTGGTGTCAGTAAAAAAGAAACCGAGAATAACTGCTTCCCAAATTAATTCTAAAATCGAAGAATTCTTCGGCAAAGAAATCCATAAAAAAAATCTGACTTTCATGGTTGTATAGTATGTAGAAAGCTATTTATTTCCGATGTCAATAGAAAAAACGTATAGATTTTGCAAATGATTATATAAAAATGGCTCCAGAATTTTGGGAATTTGTTTTACTTTCCGATGAAAGCAAGTTTTGCATTTTCGGCATTGAAGGAAAAAAGTTAGTTTGTCGAAAAAGTGGAACTGCAGTCATATTTAAACGTGGACGTACGAATAATGCAGATAGTCCTGGTCGTCCAAGTGAGGCAGTTACCGAAGAAAACGTAAGAAAAGTGCTTCAGGTTGTATTGGATGTTTGAAAGATTAAAGTGAGATCGCTGGCATCATAAAGATGTCAACAGAGCGAGTTTGGCTTATATTACATGATCATTTGAATATAAAGAACCTTTCTGCGCGAAGTAAATTCAACTGCATTTTTACGTATTTTACGATAATGGATGAGACGTGAATTCATTATTATACACCGGAGTCCAATAGACAGTCTGCGGATTGGTTATAAGCGTGTGAAAGCCGACCAAAGCGGCTAAAGACGCAACAATTGGCTGGAAGGGTAACGGCCAGTGTTTTTTGGTACAATATTTATTGATTACTTGGAGAAAGGAAAAACAATAACTGCCAAGTACTATGTTGAGTTATTGGACAGATTGGATGAAGAAATAAAAAAAAAAACGATGCCACTTAAATAAGAAAAATCTTGTACCATCATGACTATGCTTTGGCTTCAGAAAAATTGAAGTCCTTACATTACGAATTGCTTCCTCACCCCGTATTCACCAGATCTGGCCCCCAGCTATTATTATTTGTTACCAAACTTGAAAAGATGGCTCCAGGAAAAGAGATTTTCCACAAATGAAGAAGTCATGTTAGAAACGGAAGAATATTTTGAAGAGTTTCACAAATTGTATGATAGAGGATCGTTGGAAGAAGTGCATTTCAATTAACGGAGATTACGTTGAAGAATAAAGTTGATTTCAGATCCGGAAAACCGGGTTTTCATTGTTTGGCCACGAATATTTTCACTCCATCTAGTAGCACATCTAGTTTTTAGTTTACATAAAATTACAAACTTTATTTCTATAATGCGTTGGATCTTATCCTATTTTTTACCGTATTATAGTCGAACTGCTTTATAGTGAATTCCTATACAATGAAGCTTTCCGTATTATGAATTAATTTCAAAAACACAGCTTTTTCGTTTCAACTTTAGTGTATTTTGATCTCGTTATAATGAATTTCCCTACAGTGAATTTTTCTTTACAATGAAAAATTTTGCTTATGTAAATTTGACTCACATGAGTTTTTGTCTCCATATAATGAGTTATTTAAAAAAAATCTGTTATGCAATACTGTGCACGGAGAAGAAAGTAAAATATAATGAGGGGATCCCCAAAATATGAAAATAAAAACAAAAAAAGTTCCATCAATAATAATTTCGACAGCAGTTGACCGTGTTCAGTGAATGAAAATGGCGCAGCGAAGTAGCAGTGAAAACAAGTTATTACTAATTAATAGAGCTGAAGAAGGAGTGACAAAAAAAAGACATTGCTAAGCAATTTGGAATTCTTCCCAGCACTTTATCAAATATTTTAGAGAAGCAACTAAAATTGATGCATCATTTGAAGAGTATGTCAATGTTGATATTGACGTGCAGACCATGGGCATCCTGTCCGAAGAAGATATTCTAAGCAGTGTTCAGGAAAGTCGTGGAGTACCGGTTATCCCAGGTATTTATCTATTAGTTTTATAGTCATACATACATATTTTAATGCAAAATAAAAGTGTGATGTACATTACATCTACATTTACAGATTCAGATAACGATGAAGAAGAACTGGCCGATTAAAAATTGGCAGATGTCAATAAGACGTTACCTACATTGGAACGAGTTTCTTCATCTATTGACGAACTTCGAACCTCTGTGGAGATGAGGAGTAACGTGCCGAGTAATTTATTTAAATCTTTAAATGTATTAGGTTTCATTGAGGATGAAAAATGGAAGAGTGTAATCCAAACTAAAATACTTGATTATTTTAAATAAAAGTGGAAAAAAATATAATTTGTGTCTAATGAAGTTTCTATATAATAAAGTGATTTTCTGGTCCCATGCAGATTCATTATATGGAAGATCATCGGCAATTTCAACATACAATTTCATTACTATCTTTATTTTAGCAACCATTTTAAATTTTTTTTCATTATTTTCTATAAATAATGCTCATCTTGGTAAAATTTCCATTTAGTTGAAGTAAAATATTTGCCTCTCTAACTTGATCACACTTTGATTTAATAGTTTGCAAACACCGTCGTCCCTCTTTTTGCCGAACGAAATCCAAATGAACTTGACCACAACAAATTGTTGTCATTTTTGCCCATAAAAAAAAAACAATAAAAAAAAAGTCAAGCAACTAAGGTTGCAAGCATTAGTTATGTTGTTCTTTAACCAACTACTGTTAGGTTTTCTTCATGCATGCTCCACCACACACAACCATCAACATTTTCATTCGTCTATACAATCTAGTCTAGTACTCAATTTTGCCACAAACCAGTCTGGGTTGTGAGATGTGTTGTATATATGGTTGCTGTTGTAGTTGCTCGTTTGTTGATTTGTTTTTTTTTTTTGTTGTAAGATTGCAACACAGTTGCGCAATATAGAATTAGATACAAAACCGATAAACAGCAACATACTTATACTTAAACAATTTACGTATGGATATACAAATACTTAGTACTCGTATGTACACGACGACGATCGTATACATTCACATACATAAGTAATATAACAGGTTTGTATTTTACTTAACTGGGACTTTATTACGGGACTTTTTATTATCTGTAAACACGTTTGTTTTAACTAGTGGTAAAAAAAAGCAGCAACCAATGTATAAAGATGAAGATGGTACCAACAACAACAACAACAAGAACAACTAATCAAAATACTGCAAGTACATTTTGTGGCAATACAGCGAGTTCATAAATACAAACAGCGTTTTACAATAATGTTTAATGATTTTTTTTCTACATGAACGTATTTATTAAAATGTTTATTTTTTTTAAAGAATTTTTTTTTATTAAAATATTAAAAATTTTTACATGAAAATATATGTAATGCAATTCTTTAAACATGCTAATGAAATTGTTGTATACATATGTAGTACTTATAAAGTTCGTGAGAAAAAACTTTTTTTTAAGCATTAAATATGTTATTCTTCTTTTTTTTTAATCACATAAAAGTTTATACAGATCTATAAAAATCAAAAATTATTTGCACTAATACGAATTATATGGGAAAAAGCCTGTAACCAAATTACACTTGCTAGAAAAAGCATCCGTACTGCGAATGAAATATAAAAAAAATAACTAAGCGAATTATTTGTTTTCTAATAAATTATTAAGCTATATATCAGTTTTTTTTTTTAACTTTATTTAAAGTTTCTTGTCTTCAACAAATTTTATGCAGGTAAAAACGTAAAAAAGAAAAATATCATATGAAAAAGTATTTGTACATTCAAATATTTTTTTAATTAGTAACTTGTAGGATCTCTGCGCGCCGCTTTGGCGTCGGCGCACAGTGGAAAAAATTAAAAATTTTATACAAGCATTCAGTAAAATCAATGAATGTATAGGATAGAGGATTTCTCACATATTAAGAATCAATAAACGGTTTTAAAATCGGAAAAAATTATGGATGATAGAGCTCCGCAAAGTTGGAATTTTTTTAGCTTTTAGAAAAAGGCGCAAAATTTTTTGAAAAATATCTTCTTTGATATCAGATTGTAAGCAAACTAGTGAACCGATTATAATGCTTTTGGTGTCGTTTGAAAGGGTTTTTTAGTTTCTATAAAACAAAATAAAAATGATGTTATTTGTCGTTTATTTTTTCTACAATCTCAGTTTTTCAAATATACTGTATTTTGATAATTTTTTCTATTTTGATAGAATAGAACTAAAAATGTTTAAATATGTTTACTTGGATATTACCTAAAATGGTTTACTAATACAATACTCTAACTAGTTAAAATGCACTTGGCTGCATATACTTGCCTATCTGAACGCAACAACCATGGGTAGACATGTTTTGCCATAACTCAGTGAAAAATGATCGACTTTTAAAGTTATATGGCTCATTTTAAAGGCTATAAAATACCAAATATTATAAAATTTTTGCAGATTTTTATCTTATTTTTCACGATTTTTTTTTTTTTGGTGCTTGAAAACAGAAATTTTAATTTTTTCATATTTTATTTTGATTTTGATAGGATGGCGAAGTGTTTTTAGAAGATTGTTAATGTTTTGTAATTTTTGTCTACTGGCAATAATAAAAACTGCAAATTTATTAATGAATTCAGCACAATAAAAAATTCGCTTGCGCTACTTGAATTATTTTTAAGCGGCCCAAAATTTTCAATGTTCAAATTTTGTTAATGAATTCAATATAATAAGAAATTTGCACTAAAAAAAAAAAAAATAAAATAAAATAAAACAAAATTTGCTTGCGCCACTTAGATTATTTTTTAAAGGTCGATAATTTACAATGTATGTATTTTGCAACAATTAGAAACTTTTGACCTGATGCCAGATCAAAAAATTAATTTAACATAATAAAAAATTTGCACTTAAAAATTTAAAACAACGAAATTTAAAACAACGAATAATGAGGACCTTTTCAATATGTTGGCGGCCTTTTCAGACTCACTAATTTCATCACGAAGACATGTAAGATCTCGAAAGGTTTTGGAAGAACATAATTATAGCTCCGATATATAAAGTCTATTAGATATCGCTCCCAATGTTAATGACTATTTTAAAGAGAACTAACTAATAAAAAAATATACTAAATAACTTAATATCTATATCATTAATATATTAATATTAAAAATATTTCAAAGATGTGTATCTGTAATATTAATAAAAATTTAATATTAGTTTAACATGTTATATTAGAGTGGTATTTTGTTTTCCAGACTTTCGGATTTAAACAATATGTATTGTGAAATTATAAGTTTCTTGAGTGGTTAATTAACAAAATTTCAATGTGAAATTTGAAATTTTATAGCCTTTGGGTGTTTTTTTTTATAAAAAAAAAAAAATCGGTAAAATAGGTTCAAAAGTGGTCCGATTTCATTAAAATTATACAAAGTTATTTTGCACTATTTTTGTAAATTTTTTATATATAATACAGATATTAGCAAATTTGTCATCTTTTGTAGCATTTTAACAAAATTTGGAAGAAAATTTGTACAGGGACTGGGTCCAAACATGGACCGATTTCAAAGATTATTTTATAGATCTCGTCACTGACCTAATAAACCCTTATGACTCAAATTTCATCGCAACATAATAACATCTGCTACATTCAGTGGCATTGAAACCAATTTTGAAGGAAAATTTGTATGGGGACTAGGTCCAAACATGGGCCGATTCCAACAAATTTAAGTAGGGTTCGTCTTTGGGTCAAAAACACTTTAAGTTGCAAATTGCAGCACATTATCTTTTTATTTGCAACATGTAATATTGGCACCAAAATAATATTGGACTTTGATAGGATATACTGAAGCCCCCTGTAGGCCTACCACCCTCCGTCAGCACACTTTTTAAAGATAAATCATTTATAATTTTTAAAATACCTTAGTTAGTTTAAAAGTTATGATTTTTGCAACGACAAGTTATCCAAAATGTCTCTTTTTATACCCTATACCGCTATGTGGTCAGTAGGGCGAGTCGATTTGTAGGGAGGCAAAAAAAGTGACAACGAAAATCATATTCTAGGGATCAAAATAAGACACTTTGCCCAAGGAACCATACCTCTGAAACGAACTCTGATGTCCCTACTTTTGACCTGTCTGTCAGTCTGTCTGTCTGCCATGGGGAACCCTATTCCCCCTCATGCAATTGATCTGAGACTTGGCCCATACTCTTGTTGTGACTACAAATTAATTTTGGGGTAGTCACGGAGTGATCTAAAAGTTATTTACCCTCATCCGATCGATCTTTTTGAATAACGTAACATAGTCTTTATTATTATTTATTAGCAGAGTAGAAGATACGTTTACGTATGAGTGTTAATTTTAATATTAAATCAAACATAGTCAGCCCAGTTCTAAACAAAAAATGATGATATTTTGAAATGTTTGTATGGGGAACCCCCAGGGGGGTTCCAGGGGGTGTGTCACTGGCATGGGTGTGTCGGCCCTCCAAAATTACTGGGGGTCGATCATACATTTGGACTCGATTGGGGCACTCTAAATTGGTCAAAGTGAGACAGACAGACAGGTCAAAAGTCGGGACATCAGAATTCGATTTATAGGTATGGTTCCTCGCGTGAAGTTTCTCATTTTGATCCCTAGAATACGATTTTCTTTGTCACTTGGGCGATTTTTAAATCGACCCGCCCTAGTGGTCAGGGTATAATGACTGAGCTGATGTTTGTTTGTAACTACCAAAAATATTTGACCTAGACCCATCTTTTATGATACCGATCGACTCAGCATCACTTTCTGAGTCGATTTAGCGATGTCCCTCCGTCCGCCTGTGTGTCCATCTTAACCTTGTAATCAAACTACATGTCGCGAATATGAATACATTTTTTATGAAATTTAGTTTATAAGCTTCTATCGGTCTCAGCATGAACGCTATTGAAATTGGTGCAAATTGGTTCATGTTCAGACCTAGTCCCCATACAAATGACCCCTATGGGGACTATTAAATTGCCATAATATCAAAATTATATTATAGATCTCGGCCAAATTGGGTTTATGTATGTTTATTACATCCATTTACATCCATTTACATCCATTTATTAGTAGTCCAAAAATAAACCCTTTAGGACAATTCTTAGTCACAGCCCCCATATGAAGCTAATTCCCGATCTTCACTTAAATATATCAAAAAACTAAATATTGTACAGATTTTTCTCTAATTTTGTTTGTATATGTTTTTGTAAAAAAGAAGTGGTCTTACCAAATAGTCCCCCTATAAATATAGAATACGATGTGAACTTTTTCATATCCGAAGGCAAAAAATTAATAACAATGCCACTCAAATTTGGCTTATACTCAGCTTCTATATCTAATTAGTTGGATATAAGAGATAGGGGTGTAAATGCATGGTATAGGGTATCGTATAGTAGGTCTAGAGCGACTATAATTTTCTTACTTGTTTATATTTCTTTTGAAATTAAGATCGGTTGATTGGGCTGGTAATTTCAATGGATTTTTAGTGTTGTAGAGCAGCCATAATGCCACCTCCACCGTGTGTAATCATTTGCAATATATTTTCTTTATTTAACGCTATTCCACTATTTCGCCAAACTAACTTTTTCTAACTATCGGCAAAACTTACATTCTTCTGAAAACAAAACCCGTTACCAAAACTCTGGAAACTTGTAAGTTGTTATATTTCGAATGCAAATTAACTAAACTACTAGTATAGCCCAGCACTCGATAATCGAGTGCAAATTCTAGGAAATATCATTTTTCATTCAATGTTTTTTTAATCTGTATATTAAAACAATTTATGAATATTTAAATGAGCCTAATTTTCAATTTTCACAATTTAACACAGGGCGTGTCATATACAACTTAAATCATTCGCATTAACAGGGTGTAACGAATTATTGGAAATATTTTATTTTATTTTATTTAATTTAATATATTTTTAAGACAGATTAAACATAAATTTTATCATTGTCAGCTTCTCCTCCCCATGAACTATAACTATGCAAATTTTCACACTCCTCCATGCCCGAATATTGCTTAAAAAGGGAACTAAAAATTTACCTTCACGTATTAATATATAGATTTTCCATTGATATTTTTTTTAATTAATTAATCAAATTAGATTCATAAATTTTTTGTATCTCAAACGTATCTATTTACCAGTAGATAACAGATTTGAACTTTTTTGCATCTTTTGTAAATTTACCTAATTTTTGAGTGGTCCAAAAAGTGCAATTTTGACACATTTTTACACGATAATTACCTCAAGTTGCGATAATATTACTGGGCCAGAAAATAATAAACAAAAAATATTATAGATAAACAGTTTCGGGTTCTGCGCTTCAATATAGGAAGGTATGCTTCGATCTCAGCATCTGGAGTTTTGTGGAATTTATTTATTTTTAAAAAGATTGAAACTAACAATGTTTTCGAGAAATTCTAGTCTAAAGGTTCAAGAAGAAAATAAAGCTAAAAAGATTCAGATTCAGTGTCCCAAAGATCTTTAGCATACTTCTTTTTGAAATCCCTATATCTAAAATAGCCCTATTTTGAGGCATATCGGTTTCATTTAATTTTAGTCGAAATATTTGTTTTTTTTTATTTACTCTTTGAATGAACAAATATAAAAAAAGAATATTGTGACTTAAATTGAATGAAACCACATAATTTTCAGCGCTAAATATTTTGGGCTATTTCAAATATGGGAAAGTCAAAGATTCGTCGATTTGTGCAATAATTTTCCCCAAAAAGGTGAAAGAAATCCACAAAAATGCACATAAACGCCCCCTGGCGGCTGTTAAACATATAAATAAATGTGAAAAATGGATTTCCCGACCCAAAAAATCCCCAGTATACCCACTTTCAATAATTTTTTTTTGCATTTGAATGAGTATTATGGAAAATATAATGGAAATATCTTCATCGAAATTTTGGCAGGCTCGAAAATGATTATAAAGGTATGGTTCCTTGGGCAAATATATTTACTTGTTATGGACCATTAGGGTGGCCCTTCATTATATGGACGAATTTAGTCTCACCTCCTAGAAATATGCGAATAGCCAAAATACTGGGAAATGCAAATTTTTGGGCCATTAAAAAAAAAATTTTGAGCTGCCTCAACGTGACTGAAAATTTTAAGTGTGTTTATATAGGGAAAATATGACCTTTTTCTGATTTTACGAAAATTTCGTTCTACAGTTTAATTTTTTCGACAAGTTGTTTTATGAATCGATTTCAGTACTAAATTATCTCTTTAAAAAGCTATATAACTTCAAAATCTAATAAAAACTCGCCATGAAATAGCAAATGCCCCAGACCACTTATGTGTCAAACAAACTAGGTGATGAAATTTGAAGAAATTATTTAAAGTCATCATTTTTTTCTCTCTATACCTATGAGCACTCAGACATGAAGTATTGTTTTATTACCACGTTTTTAACCTATTGCGCAATGAGACCAAGGATGGAAAATTATTTTGATAAAATTTTGAAAACTCCTTTTTTAAGTTTTAAAAAATTTTTTTCAACAAAATTTCAAGAAATGTATCTGGCACTTTAAAGTTTTGTTAAATATATGTTAGAGATTAACTGTGTAAAGTTTTAAGTAAATTCCTGTGCCAGAATTTTTTTTCCAAGAAATTTTTTTTTTTGCGAATTTCGAGAAAAATAAGTTTTTTGTGAAATATTCACTAAATAAATACTTTGTATCAAAAATTTATCAGTTTCCTACTTTTAAATATTATATTTTACCTTAATAGCCAAGGGTTTCGGAAAAAAATTATATGACCCCATTATCCCTTTTGGCCTTGGGGTCACATATGACCCTAAGCTAAGAAAAGACAATTTATTCAAAAAATTCAAATATATTGTAAGTGGTGTTGAATTTTTAGATGCGACGCTTAAAATATAATAACCAAATGTGCAAGTCTTCCATGCTAAAAATTTGGAATAAATCGATCAACGTTAACCCATTCGTTGCCGAGGCCAAACTTTGAATTTTGGCACATTTAAAAAAATTAACTGTTCTCGTAAACTAGATGAAACCCTTACTATGGGTTAGGAAATAAAATTGTGCTTTATTTTACCGATTTTTATGATTTGATGATTATGATGATTTTATAATTTGACGTCATTAACCCATTTGGACTTGGCGCCACAAAATACTCCAAGCTAGTATCGGACGATTAAGACAAAAAATTGAAATATTTTGCAAATACTGCTGAATTTTTGATCATTTTAAGTCTAACACAATTTTATTTCCCAACCCATAGTAAGGGTTTCATCTAGTTTACTAGAACAATTATTTTTTTTTTCTCAATATGCCAAAATTCAAAGTTTGGCTTCGGCCAAGAATGGGTTAACGTTGTTCAATTTATTCCAAATTTTTAGCATGGAAGATTTATAAGAGTTACTTTTTTTGGTTTTTGAAATTTTTTCAACGAAATTAAAAAGTGCAATTCATTCTACTCAAAGTTTAATTTATTAATAACAAAAATTCTATAACGCACCTGTTTTTAAGGGATGAATTAATAACACAAATTATGGTTTACATATAGACTTCCAGTCAATGCACTTGGCATTATGCCTACTAACCCTATTTTCCAGTGCCGAGTCCTATTTTTCCGTGTTGTTGTGCTTTATGTGTTTTTTGTTTTGAGTTCTTCGTTCTCCTTAGAAAAAAAAAAAAACAACACAACACAATTCAATTCAACATGCATGCACAAGCATGCACATAACTAATATTAAAGCCCCCACCCTATCAGCAAAAGACAGCAATAATAAAAAATACAATGTAAATATTAATGTGTTCCAAAGGTTTTAAAGTGTTTCATACAAATTTATAATATTATTTCTAGTTAACATAAAGGAATATACTTATGAAGAACATATAAATAGGGGTTAAGTGGAAAGTGAAAATTTTTGTGAAAGTTTTTTTTTGTCCACACACACTCGCAGAGGAATATAAAAAATTCATACTAGCAAATGTACAATTAATTTTACCATGCTCTATACGCAATCCTGGAATTAAATGAAAAACTGGAAGAGTTTTCGTGTCCTTGCTGGATATTCAGTAAAAGAAAAAAAAAAAAAACACAACACACATAATCTATAAACATGCTGCATTCTGTTGTTTGTATTCTCGAAGTAGAGAAGTGCACAACGCAAAAGTGATAGACAAAAGCCCAAAGAAAACAACAAAGTGCCAGTTAAAAGCAATTCACGAACAAGAAAAAAAAACATATAAAAAATTCAAACAATCAATTGCAATCCGTATCCGTGGCATGCATCCGTATCCGTATAATATGGCAACACTCTATAACCAAAATATTGATTTTTCGTTTTCTATCTAACGGTATATTACTTTTTGGTGGATGGTTGGTAGAGATGTTTTTGTGTGTGTGTGTGCGTGTTTTGTTGTTTGAACCGACACACTTCCAATTACTTTGACATTATTTATGGCAGTAGCACCCCAATGCTTTTTTCCGTTTCTGTTCATTTCTAAATGAACCCCCACCATATCTCTCTCCCTCGAACTTAAGGAGTGCGCACACGCTGCTGCACTCATTCGCAGTGTTGCAGTCAGGATACACATCTACATCTAAATAAAAACTTTACCATCCATCCAGTCTGTTAGTGTTTGTGCAATACAGAAAAGTTAAGATTGCATTTAAAAAAAAAAACCAAATTTATAATATAGTAAAAGTGTGTGAAAATTTAAACATTTCTATTGGCAAACAAAAAGAAAATAAATTAAAAAAATTAAAAGCATTTCAAAGAATAATTAAAAATCATTATTGGAAAAAATACATAAAATTAAATCTCAAAAAAGTTAATACGGAATTTCATGTTCTTTTTGATTATTTGCTCGTATAAAATAAAAAGATTCACTTTCGTTAAGTTGTTACAGAGAAAATATCCCAAATAAAGCAGCTCGTGTTTATTTAAAGCAATTTTTTTTTTCATTACAAAATTAATGTTGTAACATTTTTTATAAGTGCACTTAAAAGGCTGATTTTTAAAAACAAAAAAACAAAACAAAATGGTTAATTATTAATTTTTACTAAGTAAAAAACAAAGCAACATCAACAAAAAGTATTCAAAAATAACCAAACAAAACAACAAATCAATCAATTTATTAAAACCGAAAAATTTCATATTGAGTTAAAGAAAAATATATAAATGATATTTGGAAGTTGCGAATTATATTTTTTACTTGAAATTATTTAAATGTTGTGATTCTGTGTTTATAAAAATATATATATATCTCGATATATACATATATATATATGTATGTAAGTGTTACAATGTTTTAATTATATGAATATGTGTGTGTGTGTAGATATGTATCTTGTATATGTAACCCAGCAAACCAAATATATGCGATATGATTTTACATAGTGCGATAAGCAGATTATACCCAAAAAAATAAATCAAATCAATTCTGTGTTTACAACCATTTTTATTTTTAAAACGACTAAGACCGTTAAATTCGGCTATGGGTTCTACGGTTTTACTAGTTAGTTGTAAGGTGCCTAACTCACCTGTTGAAAAATTATGAAAATTTTTTTTTTTAGAAAACTTACTTTTTTTAAGAAAAGGGTACTTTTAAGAAAAGGTACTTTTTAAAGAAAAGGAACTTTTTAAGAAAAGGTATTTTTTAAGTAAAGGTACTTTTTTAAGGAAAGACACTATTTTAAGAACATGTACTTTTTTCGGAATATGTACTTTTTTTAGCAAAAAGTACTTATTTAAGAAGAGGTACTTATTTAAGAAGAGGTACTTATTTAAGAAGAGATACTTTTTACGAAAAGATGCTTTTTTAAGAAAATGTACAATTTTCACAAAAAGTATTTTTTTTAAGCAAATTAACCTTTTTAAGAAAAGTTACTTTTCATAAAGGCACTTTTTTAAAAAATTATATTGTTTTAAGCAAATGTTAATTTTTAAGAAAATATGCTTTTCAAGAAAAATTACTATTTTAAGAAAATTTACATAAAAAAAATAATTTTTTAAGAAGCGGCTTTTTTCAGTATATATATTAGGATGGGTCGATTTAGCAATCGATACTGTGCCATCGATTTTTCGATAGCTTTTGACATGAAGAAAAAAGTTCCACTACGACATATCAAAAAAAAAAACATTTTCGAGGCGCCCAAATTTCAATTTTGTGACTTTATTTTTAAGGTTTTTTAGTAGGTAATAAAAAAAAATCGGTTGATAATTTTTTTTTTTAATATTACCATTCGCAGGTGAAATTGTACTCTAAAAGCGATTTTGCTTTGATTTGTACATAACTTTGTTACTTATTATCGGACTTCAGCAATATATATATATATATATCATTGGAAAGCTTACTTGTGCCATTTATCTGATGTATCAAACATCGAAATCCATTAACCCGTTATGAACCTATTGAAGTCCGATAATAAGTAACAAAGTTATGTACAAATCAAGGCAAAGCTTTGTCGGTCCATAACTCCGCTATAAAAAAATTATTTCTCCTAAATCACCCCTAAAAACCCCTAACTCCTCCAAAGAAAATAAAAAAATCGGGGTGTAGCCACTAAAAATTAACGCGTAAAATTCATTAATTTTTCGACAAAAACTCGTCCAAAACCTCAAAAAAAACATTTTTTTTTTTATTGAAAAACTGCTATTGTCATCGCTTATAGCGTACAATTTCACCTTGGAAAGGTAATATTAAAAAAAAAAATTAATCATCGGATTTTTTTATTGCCTACTAAAAAACCTTAAAAATAAAAGTTGAGAAAAAGTAAAAAATTTAAATTTGGACGCCTCGAAAATGATTTTTTTGATATGTCGTAGTTGAACTTTTTTCCTCATGCCAAAAGCTATCGAAAAATCGATGGCATAATATCGACAATTTTTTGTCCTAACAAGTGCGGCCACCCTAATATATATACAAGAAAAGGTACTTTTTAAGAAAATTTACTTTTTTAAGAGGTGAATTTTTAAGAAAATATACTTTTTGAAGAAACAGGTGCTCTTTTAAGAAAATGTACTTTTTTAAGAAAATTTACTTTTTTTAAGAAAAGGTACTTTTTCCATAAAAGGTAATATTTCAAGAAAATGTACTTTATCAATAAAATATATTTTATCAACAAAAAGGTACTTTCCAAGAAAACTTAGTTTTTAAGAAGAGGTACTTTTTAAGAAAATTTAATATAAGGTAATATTTCTAGAAAAGGACTTCATCAATAAAATATGTTTTATCAACAAAAATGTGCTTTTCTAGAAAATTTTCTTTTTAAGAAAAGGTGCTTTTTAAAAATTTACTTTTTAAGAAAAGGTACTTTTTCAATAAAAGGTAATATATCAAGAAAAAGTACCTCGTCAATAAAATATATTTTTTCAACCATTTGAATTTTACTGTCTAAGAAAATTTACTTTTTAAGAAACGTTACTTTTTTAAGAAAATTTACTTTATTTATGTTATTTTATCAACAAAAAGTTACTTTTCTATAAAATTTACTTTTTAAGAAAATGTGCTTTTTAAATATTTACTTTTTAAGAAAAGGTACTTTTGTAAGAAAATTTACTTTTTTAAGAAAATGTACTTTTTCAATAAAAGGTAATATTTCAAGAAAAGGTACTTTATAAATTTTGTCAACAAAAAGGTACTTTCCAAGAAAATTTAATTTTAAGAAAAGGTACTTTTTTAAGAAAATTTACTTTTTTAAGAAAATGTACCGTTTCAATTAAAGGTTATATTTCGAGGAAAGGTACTTTATCGATAAAATATATTTTGTCGAAAAAATTTACCTTTTCAAGAAAATTTACTTTTTTAAGCAAATTTACTTTTTTAAGAAAAGGTACTTTTTGTAAGAAAAGGTACTTTTTCAATAAGAGGTAAAATTTTTAGAAAAGTACTTCATGAATAAAATATACTTTATCAACAAAAAGGTACTTTTCTAGAAAATTTATTTTTTAAGAAAAGGTACTTTTTAAAAATTTACTTTTAAAGAAAAAGCTTTGTCGGTCCATAACTCCGCTATAAAAAAATTATTTCTCCTAAATCACCCCAAAAGCCGCTAATCCTCCAAAAGATTTAAAAATCGGGGTGTAGCCACTAAAAATTAAAGCGTAAAATATAATGATTTTTTGAGAACTCGTCCAAAACCTCAAAAAACATTTTTTTTTGGACTGCTATCGCCACCGTTATTAGCGTACAATTTTACCTTGGAAAGGTAATACATATATATAAAAAAAATTAAATCAGCCGATTTTTTTTTTATTGTCTACTAAAAAAACCTTAAAATAAAAGTTGAGAAAAAGTCAAAAAATTTAACTTTGGACGCCTCGAAAATGATTTTTTTGATATGTCGTAGTTGAACTTTTTTCCTCATGCCAAAAGCTATCGAAAAATCGATTGCACAATATCGACAAATTTTTGTCCTAACAAATCGGGCCACCCTAATATATATACAAGAAAAGGTACTTTTTAAGAAAATTGACTTTTTAAGAGGTGCTTTTTTAAGAAAAGGTATTTTTTAAGAAAATTTACTTTTTTAAGAAAAGGTACTTTTTTAAGAAAATCTACTTTTTTAAGAAAATCTACTTTTTTTGAAGAAAAGGTACATTTTCAATAAAAGGTAATATTTCAAGAAAATGTACTTTATCAATAAAATATATTTTATCAACAAAAAGGTACTTTCCAAGAAAACTTAGTTTTTAAGAAAAGGTACTTTTTTAAGAAAATTTAATATAAGGTAATATTTCTAGAAAAGGACTTCATCAATAAAATATATTTTATCAACAAAAATGTGCTTTTCTAGAAAATTTACTTTTTAAGAAAAGGTGCTTTTTAAAAATTTACTTTTTAAGAAAAGGTACTTTTTTAAGAAAATTTACTTTTTCAATAAAAGGTAATGTTTCAAGAAAAAGTACCTCGTCAATAAAATATATTTTTCCAACAAAAAGTACTTTACTGTCTAAGAAAATTTACTTTTTAAGAAACGTTACTTTTTTAAGAAAATTTACTTTATTTATGTTATTTTATCAACAAAAAGTTACTTTTCTAGAAAATTACTTTTTAAGAAAATGTACTTTTTAAATATTTACTTTTTAAGAAAAGGTACTTTTGTAAGAAAATTTACTTTTTTAAGAAAAGGTACTTTTTCAATAAAAGGTAATGTTTCAAGAAAAGGTACTTTATAAATAAAATATATTTTATCAACAAAATGGTACTTTTCTAGAGAATTTACTCTTTAAGAAACAGTACTTTTTTAAGAACATTTACTTTTTTAAAGAAAGGTACATTTTCAAAAAAAAAAAAGGTAATAAATATTTCAAGAAAATGTACTTCATCAATAAAATATATTTTATCAACAAAAACGTACTTTTCTAGAAAATTTACTTTTTAAGAAAATGTACTTTTTTAAGCAAATTTACTTTTTTAAGAAAAGGTGCTTTTTCAATAAAAGGTAATATTTCAAGAAAAGGTACATCATAAATAAAATATATTTTATCAACAAAAATATACTTTTCTAGAAAATTTACTTTTTAAGTAAAGGAACTTTTTTAAGAAAAGGTACTTTTTCAATAAAAGGTAATATTTCTAGAAAAAGTACTTCATCAATAAAATATATTTTATCAACAAAAAGGTACTTTTCTAATCAATAAAATATATTTTATCAACAAAAAGGTACTTTTCTAGAAAATTTACTTTTTAAGAAAAAGGTTCTTTTTAAGAAAAGGTACTTTTGTAAGAAAATTTCCTTTTTCAAGAAAAGGTACTTTTTCAATAAAAGGTAATATTTCAAGAAAAACTACCTCGTCAATAAAATATATTTTGTCAACAAAAGGTACTTACTGTCTAAGAAAATTTTTTAAGAAAAGGTACTTTTTAAAAAAAAATTTTTTTATTTATTTTATTTTATCAACAAAAAGGTACTTTTCTAGAAAATTTGCTTTTGAAGAAAATGTACTTTTTAAAAATTTACTTTTTAAGAAAAGGTACTTTTTTAAGAAAATTTACTTTTTTAAGAAAAGGTACTTTTTTAAGAAAATTTACTTTTTTAAGAAAAGGTATAAAATATATTTTGTCAACAAAAGGTACTTTCCAAAAAAATTAACTTTTGAAGAAAAGGTAATTTTTAAGAAAATTTAATTTTTTAGGAAAAGGCACTATTACAAAAAAAGTAATATTTCAAGAAAAGGTACTTCATCAATAAAATATATTTTGTCAACAAAAAAGGTACTTTCCAAGAAAATTTACTTTTTAAGAAAATTTAATTTTTTAGGAAAAGCTACTTTTTCAATAAAAGGTAATATTTCAAGAAAACGTACTTTATAAAAAAATATATTTTATCAACAAAAATGTACTTTTTTAAGAAAATGTGCTTTTTAAAGAAAATGTACTTTTTTAATAAAAGTTTATTTTTCAATAAAAGGTAAAATTTAAGGAAGAGGTACACTATCAATAATATATATTTTGTCAACAAAAATGTACTTTTTCAAGAAAATTTACCTTTTTTTAAAGAAAATGAAATTTTTTTAAGAAAAGGTATTTCTTCAATAAAAGGTAATATTTCAGAAAAAGTAAGAAAATATACTTTGTTAAATAAAAATATAATTTTTTAAGATAATGTGGTTTTTTAAGAAAGGGTACTTTTTTAATAAAAGTTTCTTTTTCAATAAAAGACAATATTACAAGAAAGCTTATTTTATCAATAAAATATATTTTGTCAACAAAAAGGTACTATTCACGTAAGGTACTTTAAAAAAAAAATACTTTTTAAGAAAATATGCTTTCTTAAGAAATGGTACCTTTTTTAAGAAAATGTATTTTTTCAATAAAAGTTAATATTTCAAGAAAAGGTTATTGATCAATAATATATATTTTGTCAACAAAAATGTACTTTTTCAAGAAAATTTACTTTTCAAAGAAAATTTACTTTTTTAAGAAAATGTATTTTTTTAAAAAAGGCACTTTTTTTAGAAAAGGTACTTTTTCAATAAAAGGTACTTTTTCAATAGAAGGTAATATTTGAAGAATAGGTACTTTATCAATAAAACATATTTTGTCAACAAAAAAGTACTTTTCAAGAAAATTTATTTTTTTAAGAAATGGTACTATTTAAGAAAAGGTAACTTTTTAAGAAAATTTTACTTTTTCAAGAAAATTAACTTTTTTATGAAAATGATATTTTTTTTTAAGAAAATTTATTATTAAAAAAAATTTTTTTATGAAACCTAAACAAAATGACAACATAAAACAACAAATAAAAATAATATTAAATTCATATAAAATTAATATTTTTCCAGTATTTTTTTTTTTAAAATTTATCGATATCTCGTGGATCCATCATACCTAAGTATGTACTCATTTTTGAATAGCATACATTTTCACCAAAAATGAGCCACACAGCTGAACTATTGGCGGTGTAAATTTCACAGACAGACGCTCATCATAAGGATCAAAAATATATATTTATGATATTCCGATTCTTTTTTGTAATTATTACAAAACGAATGACAAACAAACTTGTTAAGGATATAAAAACAAATTTATTAGAATCTTATTTTGATGGTTGACGGCTAGAACACATTTTTCTACATTCAAAAAATAATAAATGTATAAATTGGCACAAAACAAATCTGATTAATTAATTTTTATTTATTTATTTTTTTTGTTCGGAAAAATTTGAAATTTATTTCCTTTTCGTTCAAAATAATAAATCCTGTCCGGCACAACAAATGTGTGAAGCATAAACTACAAACACTTTTGTTTTCGATTATCGTTTAAAAATTTCAGCATTTAAACACAAAGTTATTCGAAATGTTGTAAAGGGACTTTCCAATAAAATTAAAACTTATTCGTAAACAATTTTAAGTCTGAAATAGTTATTCGTATTGTCCGGTTATCTGACATTGCATAATTAGCAGTTTGGAAAAAGGAGCAAATTCAAGGCCAAGGGGTATAAAAGTTATGACTGAAAATATAAGAAAACTTCAAAAATATTATGTATAAAATAAGTAATTTGGGCCGATTTCAGTTGTAATTATTTAAAAAAAAAATTTTTTTTTCATTTCAAAAAAAATTTTTTTTTATTTTTTTTCATTTCAAAAAAATTTTTTTTCAATCAATTTTTTTCATAGCAAAAAAAAATATATATATTTTTTCTTTCTTAATTTCCAAAAAATATAAAATGACATAGAAATTATGCAATTATTTGAACCTATAACAGATTAATTATATTTTTGTTTGCTGGGTTATTGCATATATTAAGGCATACTTCAAATTATTATTTGAGATAAACATAATTTATTACATATACAATAATTAACAGATTCGTCAATAACTTCGTTATAATCGTGTTTCTCTTTGAATATTATATATTCTCCTGCATATCGTACAATCGTTAAAAGGTGGCGATGATTAATTAATATATATACGAATAACTTAAATTTTTTATTTATTAATGATAAAACTTAAAAAAAAAATAAATAAACCAACTAATTAGGTA
This sequence comes from Cordilura impudica, assembly GCA_963682025.1. Taxonomy (NCBI): domain Eukaryota; kingdom Metazoa; phylum Arthropoda; class Insecta; order Diptera; family Scathophagidae; genus Cordilura; species Cordilura impudica. The sequence goes on along the minus strand of OY821521.1, from coordinate 10,820,172 downwards.
ATACAAAAATCCCAAACGAAAGGGATAGAAATACAAAATTAAACGCACAAATTTTAAGACTCAATGTTTTAAACGATAACAACGTGGAGTTAACCACTAAAAGTGAACAATCATTATCCTCATCGGCTTCAGCTTCATCACCGTTAATTTTAACTTCACCTACGTTATTGCAAATTCCTAACGCTAATTCATCTAGTAAAACCTTTAAGTCCACATACACATCCACATCGACATCCACATCCACACCAACGAACTCATCGGTTAGCGTTGAGTGCATTTTTGTCAACGAATCAAGGGTTACCGATCCAGGTTACCTAAACGACAACACCACGACGGAGAAAACTAATTTAGTGTTGATTCAGCAGCCTATAGGGCAGCCGCAAAGGACAACGACGACGTCAAAGTCTGTCTGTGGCGCTGGAGATGATAGTCACGTAACGACGACCGTTACAACGGCTGCTAATTTCGAAACACTATCGACCGCTGCTAAAGTTCCCTCGATTTCAATATTTCCGCTACCCTCCAATACAACGGTACGTACAATTTCCACAGCAAATAAGGCCACTTCGCCGCCTCTTACCTTTATAACAACAACAGCCGGTACAAAAACCGCTACACTGGTAAGGAGTGTACCCAGTTTGGTATTTCAGCAACAGCGTCCACAACAACAACATCAATACCAGCAGACCGATAAGTGTACATTTCTGAAATTTGATGTGGTACGTAAAACCTCAACAACCACAGCATCTGTGCTGACGTCATCGAATGCAGTTGTTCAGACAGTTTCTACATCTCCCTCATCGTCAGAATCCACCCTAGTGATTCCCAGCAATGCAATTCAAATAGATAGCCCAGATATTGAAGAACTCGAAGAAATAACGCAACAGCAGCAGCAGCAGCAGCCGCAGCAGCGAAACCATCACAACCAACAGCGGCAGCTGCAACTGCAGCAGCAACAACCTCACATTATATCTAACCAACCGATAATTGTAAAAATTGAACCAACTCAAGCTTTTCACATTGTCGATGAAAACGATACTCGCGTCTTAAGTTTACCTCTAACGGATAGTGATAAAGTGGGCGCCAGTTGGATTGATCTCAAGGATATAGCTGGTCTACAGACTTCGTCGGGCACAACACTGTTAGATGTTTGTTTTGAACCGGTCACAACATTAACGCAACATTCGTCAACATCAACGGCAGAATCAATGGCCGTCGACATACCCACAGAAATCGTAATCAAACGACAAACTTTAACCAAAACTACACAGTCTTCAATGTCGGCAACGAAGACGACCAAAGCCGTGGCAACAGTAACATCGGCCGCATCTACGTCCAGGGACCAATATACCGGACCTAGTACTAGTGGTGCAATGACAGGTTAGTATTGTAGCATTGTAAGATGGCAGTCGACAATCTTCGAACTTCCTTATCATTGGGTTTGGCATCGCAAAATGCATTAGAAGACATAAATATGTTTCAAGTTAAATGTCATTCTTAAAATATAGAATTGCAATTAACTTAGCTCAGTTTAGAACCTTCTGAAAATCTTGTTTTCGCTAGTAAAAGTCAACAAAAATAAAAACGAAATTGGTCAGATAAGTTATAGGCCACCAAACCCAGCCGATAATAGTTTTAAAGCTTTCATTATTTGTGTTTCATATTGAAGAGAATTTTATCAAAAAACAAGTAACAGTGTTAAATTCGGCTGTGCCAAATATTTGATACCGTCCACCCGTGTTCAAAATACAATATTAAAACCGAGATTGTCAACACTAAGAGACAAAAAATGCAATGAGCATAACTGTAAACACACATACAATTACTTTCTAGTATGTTGGTTTATTAGTGATGCATACACATTTTATTCTTATTGTTGTTTTCTCACTTGTGCAACAAGCTAACAAAAATGTGTATGCTTCGCTGACACATATCTATATGGACATGTTCTGTTACGTATAGACATTTTTCACCATTTTTCGCTTTACATTTGCGTACGTCATTCATCGCCTGTTTGGTCTAGAGGATCCAAATGCAATACCAAACTGCTGCAGATTATGACGAATATTTTAATTTTGGGCCAAGTTGTGCGACCAACTCGACCTATACGGACAAAGGAATGTTTTCAACAGACAGACAGACGGACATCGCCAGATCGGATCCTCCTTTTATAATGATCACGAATATGGGGTCTCCGGAAATTATGTCGATGAGTTACAGACGGATTGATTATCTGAAAATAGAAAAAAATACACTAGGGTGCACCAACATTGTATGAAAAATCAAGTAAGAAAATTATAATTGCTTTAGATGGACTATAGATTACCCTATAACCATGCGTTTTGAGAAAGGGTCTTGGATCCAACCTTACTGAGGCAATAATTGGATGGTGTTCCAAATTGTGTTTTGAAACGATGTACTAACCTGCTGTATATTCCCCTAACGTTTCTATATAATAAATCACTTAAATTGGCATATTTCCCAAATTATTGGAAAAAATCCTTTATAATTCCATTATTTAAAGCTGGTAGTAAGTCCGTGATTTCAAATTACAGAGGTATTGCAAAATTAAGCTCTATTCCAAAACTATTTGAAAAACTCATAACTGATGCTTTGTCTCACCAAGTATCTACAGTCCTAGCTCCTGAACAAAATGGTTTCAGTAAATCCCGCTCAACTGTTACCAATCTTCTTGAACTTACAACGATTGTTAATGAAGCTTTTTTAAACAAAATGCAAACTGATGATATTTATACGGATTTTAGTAAAGCATTTGACAGGGTCAACCATGATCTTCTATTGTTTAAGCTTGATCGTATGGGTTTTAGTAATACGCTTTTGAAATGGGTATATTCCTATTTAACTGGCCGAAAACAGTGTATACAATTTCGTAATCTTCAGTCAAATCGATTAATGTTTTATCTGGTGCGCCATTTGGGTCCACTCTTATTTACACTATTTATTAATGATCTGCCTTCAGCTATTAAGCTCTGTAAATGCCTGATGTATGCAGATGACGTTAAAATACTTTATTCATCCAACAATAATGAGAAACAATCACGTTTACAGCTGGATATTAATAATTTCACAGCATGGTGTAATATAAACTTAATGGACCTTAATGTAAAAAAAATGTAAATATATGGTGTTTTCAAGATCTTTTCCCATTAATGGCCAGTTTTTGATGAACAACGATCGATTGGAAATGATGGAAACATTTAATGATCTCGGGGTTTTATTGGACAAGCGCCTGGATTTTCGTAAACATATATCACTCACAATTAACAAGGCATTTGGTGTGCTTGGTTTTATCAAGCGTTGGGCAAAAGAGTTTTCTGATCCTTACACAACAAAGCAACTTTTTACTACACTAGTAAGATCAATTTTGGAATATGGTTCTGTAGTTTGGGATCCTTTTTACACCGTTCATTCAAATTCAATTGAGTCTGTTCAAAAACAATTTCTAATATTTTGCCTTCGTGGACTTGGATGGGATCCAAATATACAATTACCTTCTTATAGAAGCCGTCTTGCTCTTATTAAGCTTCCTACGCTTAAAAGCCGAAGAAGTATGCTTAATATAACTTTTTTGTCCAACTTGATAAATGGAAATATATATTCTGAATTTCGCCTTAGCAGAATCAATATTATTACCTCACTGCGCTGTTCACGGTATTTTCAGTTCCTAATTGTAAAGTATTATCGTACAAATTATGCCAACTCTGATCCTTTTCGTCGGCTGTGTATAGAATTTAATCAACTGTATAACATTATTGATTTTCAGAAAAGTTTAGATTTGATTAAAAGGGATATAATACTTTATCTAAATAATGTGAGATAAATATTTAGCTTGCATTTTTTAATTTTAAATTGTTTTTAAACATGTTTGATCGAATTTATATATGTATGTTAACAAATGTGATGTACATACATATGTTACTTTTATAGTCAGTAAGGAAAAATTTCCATAGACTAATAAATAAATAAATAAACAGAAAATAATCATAAACCAAATTTTGGTGCTATTGTTATTAACTTGTGATGTGCAGATATGAAAAAGTTCATATCAGATGTTATTTTTATATGGGGACGGGGTCAAAAAATGGAAGACCATGACCATATTTAGAAAAGTCATTGACTTTTCTCAAAAACATACATAAACCAAATTTTTAAAAAAAATCTATGCAATATTTTTATTTTTTGAAGGTTTAACTGAAGATCGCATCTCATCTTTATGAGGGGACTATGACTAAAAATAGTCGTACAGGATTGATTTTTGGACTACTGATTAGTGGGTATAATAGACTCACAAATACCATATTTTATCAATATATATGATAATCTGGAATTTAAGACCATTTTAGTCGGTGTGATAGGGGTTATTTACATGGGTGCTAGTGGAACATTCACCGATTTTCACCAATTTCAATAGCGGTCGTCCCATTTATTCATACTTGCGACCTATAGCTTGATTACAAGGTTTACATGGACATACAGACGGAAGGACGGATGGACGGACGGACATTGCTCAATCGACTCAGAAAGTGACAGTGATCGATCGGTATAATAAAAAGTCTAGGTCAAACATTTTTGTTGCCAAACCTCACTACATGGAATATAAAAATATCGATATAACTATTTAGCGCCACTCCCCATGGAAACCTAAGGAAGAAAATGCCTATCGATTTCCATAATGGTATCATAGTGATTCCAAGAGTACTAAAGGCTTAATTAATTTAGTTATTCTAATAAAATATTATCAAATCTCTTACTTCGATATTTTATTTTCACAAAATCAAAGTACTCTATAACTTGACCTTTGACCTCCCCTTGATTCTCGCCTCAAGATAGCTGGAATGTGAAATCAGAAAAAGAAATCGCCAATAAATTAAATATAGTAACAAAAATCACATTTTTCTTCGAATCCGCAGTATTTGACATTTTAAATCCCTTATACATATGTTCCTCAATAAGACCTTAAAGTCCAATCGTTGATTTTTTTAAGTTTTCTTTAATAAAAATCTCTGTAATAATTATGTTTTTGGAGAGATTTACATGAAGATCGGGAAGCAGCTTTAGATGAGGGCTATGACTATGAAACCTCCTACAAGGTTTATTTTTGGACTACTGATTAATAGGTGTAATAAGCACAAAAAAACCAAATTTGTTTACACTTGGACACACAGACGGACGAACAGATGGACAGACGGACGGAGGGACAACGCTAAATCGACTCAGAAAGTGATTCTCAGTCGATCGGTATATTAAGGCCTGTATGCAGCTTGCTAGGGAATCAAAAACTTCATATAAAAAAACGCTTCAGAAATGCTTAAGGAATTTTTCTGTCAAAAAATTTCTGTTGATAGTCTGCAGCTTTTTAAAAAAGTAGTATTGTTGTTACTAGTATTGTTGTTCGTTCTTTCTGAACGGAATTTTGACAGGAGAGGTAAGCATAAACAAAATGTAATATGATAAAAAAATTAAAAGTTATTTTTCAGTTGCAAACATGGAAAAAGAAACGAACAAAATTCGGCAAAGAAAAACAAGAAGCGGATGGGTAATTTTGATACTGAGCTTAAAAAGCATTTAGCAGGCCAAATAAAGCAGAACCGAAGAAGATGTGTTTTCAATTTCACAATTCTTAATAATTGACAGAAAACAGCTGATTGCTAGCGTTGCACTGAAAGGTACTTTTGTGCTTTTTTTTCTTTAAGAAATATATGAAAATTTTCTGTTAAGATTCCTTAACAAGCTGCGTACAGCTCTTTGAGATCAAAATTTTGTGGTAGTTACAAACATCAGCAAAAAATTATTATACCCTGACCACATAGGGTATAAAAATACTTCGTAGCCGAATATTTTGCAAATCCAAAGAATAAAAATTGTAATAATCTATAATATTAATAGACTCGGCGATTTCTTGTTACCGATGTTTTGTTCTACCGTTTTATCCCGCTGTTGACCAAACGAATATTATTTGAAAGGTATTTCATTTCAGCTGTTTACCAGATTTATAGATTTTAAAATTTTTTCCTTTATTTTGAGTTAAAGTTGCTACTAACACATACATAAAATTATAAATATGCTATGTGTGTGTTTATTAAATTTATTGGTGTGTTTGTTAATGAGTTTGTTATCTTCATTCACAATAATAATAAACCAAAAAAAAATGTTGGTTTGTGTATTGGCTAAGTTGAGAAATAAAATTGCCTAGAAATTGCACTCGAATTTCGAGCGCTGGAATCTGTTAGTAAAAATAAATTATTTCAATAACTTTTAAAATGTGAGCGTCTAATTCGTAATCAAGTGGTCTACGGAGCATTAGCTGACTGGGGAATTGGTGGTTTTTAACCGACTTGAGTTTTTATTATTTTATTAGAAAGACAATTTACTGAAAATTGATATTTGAAACGGCTATTAAGGAATGAGATCGAAAAATCTCAACATAAATAAAATTTAATAACATGGAAACTATTGAACCTACAGTTTTGACTTTATATTTATTTAATTGAAATTATATCAAGGCATACAAAAAAATATAACTTTTATAGTTGTAATCATTGCTTATGAACTTATGGACCTTTTACGAAAACGCCTCTCTCACTTTTGTGGATCAGCTTAAAGTCTTCAACATTTTGGGACACCTTTTATGTGCTCTTCATTTCCCTTTTCATAAGAGCTCAATATCTCTTCACTGGCTTAAGCTCCGGACAGTTTGGAGGATTTGCCTCTCTTGGTATAAGAACCAAATTATTGTTCTTGTTCGGTCCAAAAATATGTGAACACATTGTGTTGGCTTATGAAAGGAAGTAGTCTTTTTTGGCAACACTCCTTAATATAAATTTTGGTATATATAGAGCCCATTGTTAAAAATGATTTGCTTCTTTTGCCGCAACTGCATTTTGCTTACCATACCAGGAACTCTTTTTGTGTAAATTTCGTCCGCCTTTGGCTCCAAAACTTATCTTCAACATTTCCTCGAGCATTAGGTATGTACATACAAATTTGACCGCGTTCCTGTATGGAAATTTTTACTTTGTGTGTTTTCGCACTAAATAGTCCGAGCACTAAGAAAACCTGGCTACTTTTCTACCTGTTGTGTTGGCAGTTCTTTTCAATAAGCTCTCTATTTTCTTGGCCTTACAAACATCATATGGACCTTTTTTTCTTTCCGAACCAGGTTTGCTATCAATGGTCAAATTCTCCTAATACTTTATAATAACATTAAAAACAGTTTGACGGAAGTGCTTTGATTCTTTGGCCAACTTGGATTTTAATCAAACTAACAGCATAATAACTGAGATATTTTTTAAAGGAAACTTGATAAAAAAAAAATAAATCAAATAATGCTTCCGATAACAGTTAAGAGGAAAAAGTGAGTTAAGATCTTTTCGATCTTACTTCTTATTAATATCAAAACTTTTGTGAAAACTAATAAAAGTAAATTTTTAACTTACTTAATTTATTATTTGTCAAATATATAACTACTTATTTATTTATAAGAAAAATTATTCTTATAATTACAGTACAGGATTAATTAATTATAAGGATACAATGTGCTGATATGAATAAAATTAATTGCATACATTAATTATTTATGAAACAAAAAAAACAAAAGAAGATAACAAAATACAAAATTTCAAAGCTTTTATTATGCAACTCCGTACACATAGAAGAGCTGTTCTGAGAGAAGTGTCCTATGCCTACGATTATGAGCTTACTTCCTATATCAGATCTGGTAAATTGGAATTTTTCGGAAATAATTTTGTGCATAAAAATTAGAACTCTAATTTTTAAAAGATTTTCAAAAGACACACAAAATGGTCTTACAGAGAAGGATGTTATATGAGAATATCTTCTTAAACCAAAAACATAACGAATAATATTATTATATGCAACATTGAGTCGACGTTTGCTCGAGGAGTCGCAATCAGCAATAACTTCACAGAAGTCCAGCAATAATATACGTTTTGGCTAGTAGAATTCTTATTTTCAAAGGTGTGAAATATTGGGTTGACCAAAGAGATCTCAGTCTAACGTAAGTTTGCCCAACTACATTATTTATATGATTTGACCACGATAGAGAGCTGTTAAAGATGATGCCTAGATTTTTAGCACATAAAAAAATAGAAACCTTTTGACCGTTAATTGCAATATCAGGAATCATGGGTGGTTGATTAGGTCGATTACTTATCACCAAAGATTTAGATTTCAATGGATTTCAAAAGAGCTGGTTGGCCGTAACCCAATGATGGATATTACTTAAATCTTCTTCGAGTTTCCTTATATTGTGATTAATTGAAACAGTCGGACTGCTTAAATATAACTGCACATCATCGGCGTACATATGAATTTTGCAATAGAGAAGTTGTGAAGGCAGATCGTTTTAGCATAGAGAGAAAAAAGCAAGGGCCCTAGGATGGATTCCAGGGGCACTACTCTCGTAATATTCAACGTTGTTGAGATTCTATTTTTCACGTAAACGGATCGAAGCAGATTTACAGACAATGAAGAAAAATTAAAAAGATGTTTCAGCTTATTACATAGCATTAAATGGCCGACAGTATCGAAGGCCTTTGAATGGTCAAGTAGGACAAAAAAATTAACTTTATTATCATCCAGTTCCTGCCATATGTTTCCAGTTATTTCAGTGAAAGCAGTAACACAACTATGATTAGATCGAAAACCTGATTCTGTATTTGACAACAAACCAATCTCATTTATGTAAGTGGTCATTTGTTTGTGAAGGAGCTTTTAAAGTACTTTTGAAAAGTAACACAGGATTGCTATGGAAACAGGAATTATTTTGGCATGTCTCCATTTGTAAGTATTAAATATTAACAGGGATGTTAAACTGAGTGCTGCCTTAAAATATACATAAATTAGCTGGAATTTAACGACAAAAAACTGAGTGCAGCCTTAAAATATATTTAAATTAGCTGGAATTTAACGACAAAAAATTGTTGTGTGTGTTGCTTTAATTACAGGGAGGTACTTAGGTTAGGTTAGGTTGGAAGTGGCTGCTGATCCAAGGACCAGCACACTTAGACTCTGGGGTCCGTTGTGATACCACGGGACGAATGGGTGTTCCCCTCAGTCCCCACCGAAGAACCAGTTTGAGCTTCTGATGAAGCCCCTAAGATGTGAAATTTCCACGTTTGAGAGGTCAGAGAGATCGTGAAGAAACGGCGATCCCAATGTCCGTAGTCTTGTTCTGGATAGCGCCGGGCAGTGGCAGAGGAAGTGTTCTACGCTCTCTACCTCCTCCACATCCAAGCAGCTACGACAGAAATCATTTGACGAGACCTTAAGGCGCTCAGCGTGTCTCCCGATAAGGCAGTGCCCAGTAACAACAGCAACTACCGTTGAGATCTCCCCACGGGGGAGTGATAATAGCGCATTTGTGCGCTTTCGATTCAGAGCAGGCCAGATTTGTCTTGTGATCCTACACGTTAATCCATTAGCCCATCTGTTATTCGTTATGCCAGCAGTGCGAAGCCGAAGTTCAAGCTTGCAAGATTCCAGGGGGTGTACCAACACATTCCAAATCCGCTGGAACCTGTAAGGTAGTAGCCTGTCTTGCCAGCTCATCCGCTTTGCAGTTTCCCGGTATGTTCCTGTGTCCTGGGACCCATATGAGCCTGATGTCGGACTGCTTGGCCATCTCATTTAAGGACGTGCGGCAGCTAAGGGCGGTTCTCGTTTTCAGGAACATTGATCGCATGGATTTTACCGCGGCTTGACTATCAGAATAGATGTTGACTGCGGTCGTAGACAGAATATTCCGACCCAACCAGTCAGCAACCTCCTTTATTGCCAGTACCTCTGCCTGATATACACTGCAGTGGTCTGGTAACCTTCGAGCCAGATTTAGTCCAAGCTCCCCTGAATGGACTCCAAAATCAACCTGACCGCACAATTTCGATCCGTCAGTATAGAAATTTACGGAACGCCTACTGCCTGGTGTCCTCCCAGACCAAGATTCCCTAGTCGGTATGAGTGTACAGTAGTGACGTTCAAATACGCTCCTTGGAGTAGTGTAATCCACGTTCAATGGCAAGTTCCTGTCATTCAGGATCACCCCGTTGCCACAATTGTAGCCCCGCCATTGTAGTGTGCTTCTTAATCGAATGGCCGATGAGGCCGCCGACTGCTTCCCTAATATGTCCAGTGGTATTAGGTGTAATAGGATGTTCAAGGCATCCGAAGGTGTAGTACGAAGGGTTCCAGTGATGCACATGGAAGCCATTCTCTGTACCGCTTGCGAGAAGGTTGTTATTGGTGGCCTTCTCTAAAGCAGGCCACCAGACGATGACTCCGTACAGGAGTATTGGGAGGTACTTACTATGAGCGTCAAAAAAAAAGTAAACAGCAAATTTTAATCTTTAAATTATCTTATAACAAAGTTATTATTGACTTACGATAAAAATTAATATTACAGAGTTTACTACTATACCATTTAGAGATTGACTACTATAAAACATGAAATCAAATCAAGTGGGTATATTGCAAAAATCTCTCGAAAGTGAAAATGCCTCAGATTTTACGCGTCAAAAAAAGGAAACAGTGGTAACACTTACTTACGCTTTTTCACGTATTCTACTTTACTAAAAATGATTTCAGGTTGATCTGTGCTAATTAGTAATAACTAAAAAGAAGTAAAATAAACTAATCTCACTATGGGAAAGCAAACATCGTCTGATACTCGGAAAATTATTTGAGCTTTAAAAGAAAAAAGTAAATCCCCTCCTAAAATTGGCAAAATTTTGAGAAGGAACCACTGCAAAATAAAAAAAAAAATAGTTGATTAATACGTCAAACACTATCAGGGTGAAGATTTACCGGGATCTGGATGCCCAAAGCGGATTAGTGGTACTGAACTTAGAGGTTTAGTAAGAGAGGTAAAGACATATCCAGCCTTGAGTGCAGTTAAATTATCAGAAAATATAATGCAGACATCAGGCAAACCAATAAGTTCGAGTACAGTAAGGAGATCGCTTCCCAACAATGGCCTATACGGAAGGCTACCATTGAAGAAACCACACATATCCAAGGCGAAACAGAGCAAGCTAATGAATTTCGGTAAAAAGTACAAAAATGAGGCTTTATTTTTTTGGAAAAGCATATTATATATAGATAAGAGCAAATCCGAAATTTTTCGCGCGAAAGGCCCTTAAAAATATGGCGTGTTAAAGCCGATGGCACAATGAATAAGTTGTGTCCGATAAGTCGACTTATCAAACGTACTGGCCGTATTGCAAGGCACATAAAGTACGTCGTCGCCGTACGGCTAGAAATGAAATCAGCTGTTAATGTTGACATTTTTTATACAAATTAAAATTGAATTTGAAAGTTTGGATTTGTTTTGAAATAAAAATGGAAGACACCCTTAAAATAGTGTTAAGCATTATATGTTTAAATGAAGCGCGAAAATATCTGGAGATAATGGCGACTGATAATATAACAATTTTTTTTATTATTATCGTGCTATCGAAAATGCTTTTGGAATTCTAACAGCACGATGGAGAATACTTCTATCTCCACTGCAAATGAACCCCCAAAAATGCAGAAAAAATTGTCAAATCCAGCTATAAATAAAATCTGATAAAAATAAAATGGTTAAAAAGTTTACAGTGCAGCAGTGAAAAAAGCACATGGACTTGACAGTATAGGTTCGATTCTACTATCAAAGTGTAGTAAAACTTTATACTCGGTTTGGCTAATTTGGTGACCAATTTTAACAGGTAATTCCGACTTACTCATAGCACTTAACTATGTTTAGGAATTATGTAGCAAATAAACCAATGAATAAACGTTTTAAACATTTAATGCGAAAAGAAGCCGTTTACGCTGCACTTTTTTGATTATATGCGAAAAAAATAATTTTTTTAAAGAAATAGGTATACGAAAAAATTATTTTTTTCCAGTAAAAAGGGATTTTTTTCGTATAAAGTGTTAATAAGTATAACAATTAATATATATATATAAATTTGTATTATTATTTTTTTTAAAAATATTAAGGCAATTAATTACATTTATTCAACGGATTCTTATCTACATTATTGCCAAACATAGTTAAGCTCTATGAGCAAGTATGAATTACCTGTTGTACAAAAACTGAAGTCACCTTTTTTGCATAGTGTATTTTATAACTATGTTTATTAAATTATAAGTTTTGTTGAATAGGCACGGATGCTCATGCACAGCACAAATTAAACGTTCTTCCATCTAATATATAAAAAAAATTTCATTACAAAGTTAAACTTTTGATTTGCATCTACATATATTTTATTACAATATATATTTACTTACCATTCTGCCGTTAAGCTAATTCACTTTATAATATCAGCTGTCAAACGTACAATGTATACGTCGAAAGTTGAAAACATTTTAACTTCGACGTACGAACGCATTCGCCGTATGCGCCGTATTCGCCGTAACGTGTTCATTCTGCCATCAGACATTGCGCATGCATGTAAACAACTTTTCTGTCAGTCGAAAAATTCGACTTATCGGACGCAACGTACTCATTGTGCCATCGGCTTAAGAACGAAAGCTTCAAGGAAGGAATACTTAGTCATTTTGGCGCTCGCGTCAAGAAATAAGGCATGGCTGGAAACTGGATCTTCCAATAGGACAACGATCTAAAGCATACATCTAAAATTGTGAAAAATGTGGCTGCTGTACCGGCCTCCTAAGAAACTTGATCATTCGCCGCAGTCCCCGGACCTAAACCCGACCGAGCATCTGTGGGAAAATCTTGACAGAAAAATAATTCGAAGGGCTTTTTCAAGCAAGGCAAACTTAAAGAAGGCTCTAAAGGAAGAACGGAGCATAATCTCCCCAGATATAACAAAATAACTTGTCGAGTCGATGCCTAGAAGACTATATGAGGTGCTTAAGGCGAAATGAAAAGAAACCAATTATTAAAAAAATTAAAAAGTTTGTATTGAAGTTCTGTTGCCTTCTCTTTGCTGTTTACTTTTTTTGACGCGTAAAATTTGGTATTTTTCTAAATAAAGTGCATTTATTACTGTTTTGTATTTTATTTGTTTAATGTTTGTATTAAGCAGAGCCTACGGCCAAGCTCGAGTACTCGAGCTAAGAGCTACTCGAGCTACTCGAAGCTCGAACTACTCGAGTAGTAAATGAGCTTTGAAAAAAAAATTTTTTTTTTTTAAAAATTTTTTTTTTTGTGTGTTTTTTGTTGAGTAGTAATTCATCCAAGCTTAAATTTTTGGCGGAATGCTTTCAAACTTGAAGGAAGTGTTCTCTTTATATACACAGCTGTAACGAATATCATTTTTTATTACGTCATTGTGGAAAATGTTCTTGAAAATATCATCAAACTTCAAATAAGAGCATATTTTCACACATTTGTAATATCAGTCGAGTAGTATGCCGCCTCCACAACTTTGGTCGGAATGGTTTAAAATTTTTTATGAATGATCTCTGAATATAGTCAATTACAGACATTGAAAAAATGAAAAATTTTTTTTATTATTTTTTTACACTTTTTGCAAAATTTCCGATCTTTTTCGAGTAGTTGTTCCCACACTCCAACATTTTTGTCGAAATGCTTTAAAATTTTGAAAACATTTTCTCTACATATATTCAGATTAAAATACTAAGAGCTTTTTCCAAATGTTCTTGAAAATAGGCATCAAACATATACGAAGATCATATTTTCATACATTTGAAAGTGGATGATCTTTTTCGAGTAGTAGTTAGCCGACTCCATAGTTTTTATCAGAATGTTTTAATATTTCAGGAGGGTAATCTATCAGTGTAACTGACTTCAAAATATATAATATCATACCCTGTATTTAGGGAATTTTTTTTTTTTAATGAAGTCAAACATCTATGATGTGAATATTTTCATACATTTGTATGGAAAGGCGTCGAGCTTTTTCGAGTAGTAGTTTGCCCACGCCAGTAGGACAGTTGGATTCAAGTAGAATTTCAGGACGATATTCTTGGTACCTGTACGATTCCAAAAAGTATACATTTGTTATACTAACTACTTATATTTAACTCGAGCAGCTCGAGTAGCTCGAAGCTCGAGTAATGGGGGCTCTGGTATTAAGTTCAGCTATTATTAAATAATTCTTGATTTTTTTGACGCTCACTGTATATATAGTGCTTCTAACACTTTTTGTCGTAGGCACTCTAATGTGGGATATTTTTATCATTTATGTGATGGAGACAGGAATTGAAAAATAATCGCAAAATAATAATCCTTACTTGATTTATAGTTATTAGACATTATGATATAAAATTTTAAAAAAAAAAAACAACAACAAAGATTTACCAACTCCAATTACATGTCTAATGGCTAGAGTGTCAGTGAAAATCCACGATTTGCATAATATTTATAAGCCCAACGCTAAATCAAGGTCAATTAAAATGTTTGAAAAATTATATGGAAAAATGTTCAAACACTATAAAATATTTATGTATGTAAGTATGTGCGAGCACACATAAAGTTTTCCTTAACAAGTGGCCACAACTGTCAAATCAATTTAGGTTTACAGTGGAAAACTGCGATAAAAAGAATTCATATCTAAGTTAGTAACTTTTCATTAAAAACGCATAAAATTTATCTACTTGGTACGAGTACATACATAGTTAGTAAGTACTCGTAAGTAGTCATGTTTAGTAGCAGAATTATTAACAAAAAAAGACTTCTTTCACAGCAACTTCAAGTACGAATTATGTAGTTGGTTTGGTTCGGTTCAGTTTAGTTTGGTTTGTTATTCTATGAAAGTACTGTTATGAGTTTATAAACGGAGCTTCAAAAGTTTGTAGTGCTGTTAATTCTTATAAAACGTAATAATCGTACATACGAGTCATTATGTTCATATGTATGTAAGTACATATGTTCATTATCTGTTATGTACAGACATGTATTGTTTTTATTTTACTGGTTTTCTGGCTGTTATTTCTTCATGCACCTATATTCTTAAACTGTGTTCTTCTCTCTGCTGTTTTTTCTACTTCTTCTTCTGCTTCTGCCTCTTGTTCTTGCACAACATTCTTGTGTACAACATACTAACTAACATACTTCTTGTACGAACTATTCGCTTTTCAATATAACTGTATAATTTGTAGTTGACGTTTTTACCGCTATGGTTCGTAATACGGTAAAAAATAATATTAACTGCAACACAGCTCAAACAAAAAAAAAAAAAAAAAAAAAAACAACGGCAAGAACAAGAATAAGAACAGCAACAATGGTTGATAAACCAGCAGTAGCGAAACAAAAAAATAAAAAACAGCAACAAGTCTTAATATTCTGAGTATGACAGGCCTGACTTACCACCACCAACCGAACGATTGGCTTAAGTAAGACATACACACGAATAACCAAACAAAACGACCAACACACTCACATGCACACACTCTCACACTTTTACACGCGAAAAGCTGTAAAGCGTAAAAATTGGTAAAAGCCAATATACAAGCCAACAACATTACTGACTTAGTAGTAAGAACAACGGCTTCAAATGGATTCATTCTTTAATGCGAAATTTAATTAAGAATTAAAATTTTGTAAAATTGATTTCTTAACGATATTTTTATTGAAATTAAGGTACATATCCAAATTCAGGAAAACGAAAAAATGAGCATAACTAATTTGTTAGGTCAAGTCCCGGAAAAAAATTAAAATCAGGAAATGGGGAGACCTACATTTATATTTCATGTAATTTCTCCATTACATTCCAATTCTGTGGTTTTCTAGAATAACCGCGTAAGTCATAAAATCAAAATGTTCAGTGGAGCCAAAAAACGTTATATTTGTAGATATGGGCAATAAATATTTTATATAAAATTTTGAGTCAAAAATTTTCAGAGGAATAGATCCTAGAGAAGGACAAACATCGGTTTCTTTGAAAAAGAAAACAACCAATGCAACCACCCATGTAGACATAAGTTGTTGTTCCTTGAAAAATGGATTTTTTGTTCGTCATTAAAAAGTTGACGGGACTTAGTATGAGAATATAACAACGTATCAAGAATAATAGTGACAAAAAATAACAGAAATAAACACACAAGTTTTTACAAGTGGTTATAAACTGAAAACTAATCTAAAATTATTTTGCATTTTTTTTTGTCGCTATGGGTCGTTTTCTAAGAAAATAATTTGTCAGCGATCAAACGTAGGTTGATATAAGTCGTTAGTGCTGCAAATTAATTTAAATGTTTAAGTTACGTCGTTATTTAAAGAAAAAACTCACAAAAAAAAAAAAAACACATGTAAATAGCGTTTAAAATTAATATATTTGGCATCGTTAACTCAAAACTAGGGATTGCAATACCGGTATACCGGTATTCCGGTATTTGAACTAAAATAGCAAATATATAATACCGGTATTCATGCCCTTCAATGAATTTTGCAAAAAAAAAATTCCTTAAAATTTAATTTTTAGATAAAAATAATTGTAGTAGGCACTAAGCATATATACAGAAATAATTTTTTTTTTCTAAAATAATTTTTATTAAGAAAAAAATATTCGCAACGAACTTTGCACAAAAATTTTTCCGCAAAATTTTTAAATAATTGTAGTAGGCATAGAGAAGAGTGAGTAATTATAGCATAACAAACATTTCAAAAAAATTCCTTATATATGTGCATAACAGAGTCAAAATACAAATTCATTCTATTCCAAGTTCTAAGCTTGTTAAGTTTATACAATTTTTTTCGTCTTTTTCATTAATAATAATAAGTAAATAAATATATATATATATTAATATAAATACAAATTAAAATTGTTATAATTTTCAATAACAATTTTAAATAAGTGAACTAAAATAATTATTATAAATAAGGTAAAATTTATGAAATTAATTTTTTCTGTTTAGTATATAAAAAACTGAAAGTTTTTCAGCCCCATGGATAAAAATTCGCCGTGGTATTATTTTGATAGAACAGAATGTAGGAATGCAGGCCTGTGTAAAAAATGTGCAAAAATAATCAAAGCAACTGGGGGAAGTACGAGCGGACTCCATACTCATTTACGAACTAGTCATGATATTAATTTGTTAAAACGAGGAAAGGCTGCTGATAATCAAATTTCATCAATAATAATAACAAATAATCCAGCAAATAGTCAAGCTTGTACTTCAAATATTTCAAGTTATTTTAAAAGAGCAGTGGATGATTCATTTCCTGCTGTTGTCTCTCGATTGATTGCTCGTGATGGTATACCATTTAGTAAAATTTGTAGTTCCTATGATTTGCGGAAATTTTTGATGAACAAATATAAAAATGTTCCAACCTCTCCGAACACAGTTCGAGAAATCGTTTTGAAATACGGCGTAGAAATGCGCAAAGCGGTTACAGAACATATTTCAAAACATAAAATTACAAAAAAGTTGGTCAGCCTTACCTTCGATGAGTGGCCATCTATTAGAAATCGGCGCTATATGAATATAAATATTCATGCAGCTGACAATTTTTGGAATATTGGTTTAACGCGTGTTTCTGGACATCTACCAGCAGAAAAATGTATTATACTGTTGGAAAAAAAATCGAAGGGTTCGGCATCTCTTTCGAAGATGTAATTGCTATGACCACGGATGGTGCATCAATTATGCAAAAGGTAGCTAGAAGCATTCAAATAATTCATCAATTATGCTTGGCCCATGGCATACAATTGGCCATTCTAAAAATACTTTATAACAATAATAGTTTTGCCGATTATGAAGAAGAACGCATAAATGAAGAGACAACATATGTATTTGATTCAGACGTAGAAGAAGACGAATATGAATTCGCCGAAGGTTTTAATATTCTTAATTCATCTGGATCGGAAAGTAATCAACTTCGATATACAGATTTGGCACCCCTAGTTTCAAAAATTCGAAATGTAATAAAATTATTTCGAAGATCTCCAACAAAAAATGATGCCATATTGCAAAAATACGTCAAAGAAGAATTTGGTAAAGAACGCAACTTAATATTAGATTCCCGTACGCGATGGAACAGTTTGCTGTCAATATTGGAGAGGTTCTCTGAACTAAAGCTTTGTGTAAGAAAAAGCCTAATTGATTTAAAATCGGACATTACATTCACTGAAAATGATTTTGAACTTCTATCAAATGCAATATTAGCCTTGCAACCAATTAAAGTAGCAGTGGAAGCATTATGTTGCGAAAATGTTAACTTATATACGGCAGATGTAACTCTTAAATTTATGCTTCACGAGTTAACTGAGCAAAACACAATTTTAAGTAACCGGCTTAAAGAAGAGCTTGTTATTAGAATAAAAGAAAGACCTACAGTATATTCAGACATTTTGGCATATTTCTTTGATCGGAAGACGTCAAGCGCTGAGGAAGATTATGACATTTTTCGCAAAACCAGTAAACCTGATATAACAAAACATATCATTCAAATTATTAAACGTCTTACAAAAAATGAATTTGCACCAAATTGTAGCTCTAGTAATAATAATACAATAAATGAAAATATTCCAACGGAAATGCAACCGTCAACATCAAATATATCTAAGAAGGAAAAATTACAATTGGTTTTAGTAGAAAAGTCTAAACAGGCACTTGAGCTTGAAAATAAAATCATCCAGGAGCCAAAAGATATGGCGCAAATTGTAAGAAGAGAAACTTTATTTTTTGAAGAAGAAGGAATTAAGGGAAAATATTTATTAATGGTTTTTGAAAGTCTAAAATCTATTCGGCCAACAAGTGTAGATTCCGAAAGAGCGTTTTCTACAGCTGGGATGTTTTGTACGAAAATAAGGTCACGTTTGGGCGATAAAAACCTAGACACATTATGTTTTGTAAACGCTTATTTCTTTGACAATAAAATATTATTTAATGGTTTACTGAATTTAATGCAATACTGTTTTAATGAATTTATTGTTTTATTGAATCATTTTTATGTTCTTAATAAAGTTTTGTATACGTTTAGCTCTTTCTATTATTGTATTTCAGATTTTTTATAAATACCGGTATTATACCGGTATACCGGTATTCTTGTAAAAAGAAAACCGTAATACCGGTATTGAAAAATCCGGTATTTTTGCAAACCCTACTCAAAACTGACAAAAATTGAAATACGCGGTTATTCCAGAGAACCACAGAATTAAGAAATTAAACTTTTGTAGAACACGGCTAAAAGTTTTCAAATAAAATAACAATTTAAGGACGCCTCGAAATGTGAAAGGAAAGTGGTCTAGCATAATTGCATTTTGGACAATTTAAAATTCAGAGAGTTTTCAGCAATTAAACATATACAGTCGAACTTCTATATAGTGAACATCTATACAAAGAAGCTCTTCCTATTTAATTTCAAAAACACAGCTTTTTCGTTCCAATTTTATTGTATTTTGATCTCCTTATATTGAATAAAATGAATATTTCTTTACAATGAAAAAATTTGAAGTTGTAAATTTGAATCACATGCGTTTTTGCCTCTATATAATAAATTATTACAAACAATTTTCTGTTACATTTACTAACGACAATGTGTAGCAAGAAGTAAATGAAATATAATGAGGGGATCCCCAACATATTTTTTTTCAAATTAATTTATTTGCAATTTATTTATTATAAAATAATAAGCAAATCTTATAAAAAAAAGTTAAGGTTAACAGAGTTGCTATCTTCCATTGAGCTTAACATATGTATATATTAGGGCGGGTCGATTTGTAGGGAGGCAAAAAAATCGCTCAAGTGACAAGGAAAATCATATTCTAGGGATCAAAATAAGAAACTTTGCCCAAGGAACCATACCTCCAAAACGAATTCTGATGTCCCGACTTTTGACCTGTCTGTCTGTCTACCATTTTTCTGCCCCATTCTCCCTCATGCAATTGATCTGAAACTTCGTCCATAGTCTTGTTGTGACTACAGATTTATTTTGGGGTAGTCACGCAGAGTCACGCATAGTCACGGAGTTATCTAAAACTTATTTACCCTCATCCGATCGATCTTTTTGAATAACATAACATAGTCAAGGCGAATAATTATTATTTATTAGCAGAGTAGAAGATACGTTTACGTATGAGTGTTAATTTTAATATTAAATCAAACATAGTCAGCCCAATTCTAAACAAAAAATGATGATATTTTGAAATATTTGTATGGGGCACCCCTCAGGGGATTCCAGGGGTGTGCCACTGGCATGATTGGTTCGGCCCTCCAAAGTTAGTTGGGGTCGACCATACATTTGGGCTCGATTGGGGCACTCCAAATGGGTCAAAGTGAGACAGACAGACAGACAGATCAAAAGTCGGGACATCAGAATTCGTTTTAGAGGTATGGTTCCTCGGGCAAAGTTCTTATTTTGATCCCTACAATACGATTTTCCTTGTCACTTTTATATACGTATTATACAATATTTTTCAATGACTTATTTTATTATTTATTTTAGGAATGGGAGATCTAATATATGCAGTCTTTTTACTTCGTCACTGTCATCTAATAATGTTATTGCCAGTACGTTTGGGTGATTATTTAGTCTATTCAGTTAATTTGTGATATATCTTTTGATTTCATCTTTCATAATAGGAACTTCAAGAGCATTGTGAATATTATCATTTCTGATAAACCAAGGTGCATCTGTTATAAGTCTTAAAGTTTTTGACTGGTATTTCTGTAAAATATCGACATTGGAATAACAAGCCGTTCCCCTCACAATTGAATCCTATAAGTCCATATAGGTTTTAAAACTGATTTATTTAATATTAACTTATTCTCCCAACTTAATTGGGATTTGGGACCCAAAAGACAATACATTTTTCTAGAGTATATATCAAGTTATCTTTTCTTTGACTCTATATGACTTTACCATGTTAAACGTCTATCTATAGTAAGCCTAGATACTTTACGCTGTTCGATGTAGGAATTGTCCTCCATTTAAAGAAATAGTCACCTTTTTTAAGAGCATATATTACTTCGGTCAATTTTTTGGCATTAACTTTTATGTTGCACTTGTTTAACCAATTCTGAATCGTGTCAAGTTGTCTCTGCACAACATTGGAGGCTTCATCAGCAGATTTTTTGGTGATTAAAATTGCAGAATTATCTGATATGTCGCAATCGTTACATCATTGTTTGTGGGCATGTCTGAAGTAAACAATGTATACAGAACTGGTCCCAAGACACTGCCCTGTGGGACACCAGATTGTACATTACCAATGTCTGATTCTTCGTTCTTAATGGTAAAATAAAAACTACTTTTTTTTTTTTTTTTTTTTTATAACGTTTATTTAAGCATAATTAATATAATGAAACTAAAAATAAACAAATAGTGTATATTTACATTTTGTTATACATAGTCCCATATTCGGGTGCTCAAGTATATTACATATATATATATTAATAAAATATTTAATTTTTTTTTTTTAATTGTTTATGGTCTTTACACAACTTAAGAGTATTTGTAGATAATATAAATGATATGTAATGAAAAAATTTAGAGAAAAAAAATTACTTTTATAGTAGATAGGATAAAACTGTAGTCAAAGGATAAAAATGTTGAAAGTTGTAAAACTATTCATTAAGCCACCAGTATTTTCTTTTGTTTAGATTTGGGATTATATTTTTATCTCGTAAGTAAATGCTAGTATCAAATCTGCAATTGTCATTTGTAAGTTGATTGGTATATACAGCTTTTATATTGGCTCGTCTGTATATGTGGTACAGTATAGGTATACCTGTTTCATTTTGTATATAACCTTCACTATCGAGGTATAAGAAGGCCTCAGGTGGTACATATCCACTTTGTAAAGTTGAATATATATATTCATCGCTGGCGTAATAAGGAGCCACAATTAAATTATTTTCATGGCATTTCAAGCTTTTGTTAATATGATTTCTTATTAAGTGTATGATAAAATTATCAATTCTACTTATTTCTGCAGCATAATATAGCTTTTTGTTTGATATATATTTGAGATTATTACTGTTTGAAGATCTATAGAGGGATGTACAGGCCCTCAAACATTTTCTTTCAAAGATTCTAAATTTTTCCATATAGGATGGCGATATGTTAAACCATATTTGGCAACCATATGTTAGGATAGGCCGTATTAATGACTGGTACAAAAGAATTTTAACCTTTGATTTAATGTGTTTTGAGAAAAATAACTTTTTATACATAAAGAAAGCATTTCTTGCTTTTATTATTTGGAAATTTATATGGTTATTGAAATACAAAAATTTATCCAGGTGAATACCTAAATATTTAACTATTTGTTTATTTGGAATGGTTATATTTTGCATGGATTTTATACCAAAGGATTTCCAATTATTTTTAATATTGTGATTGCATTTTCCTGTTGGGGGACGAAAAAGTATAGTTTCACATTTATTGGTGTTAATTTTCATTTGCCAATCACTAGCATATTCTTCAACAGTTTGAAAATAATTTTGTAATTTTCCATTAATATTCTCAATTTTGTTATCAGCATGATAAATAATAATATCATCAGCAAACGCAATAATACTGTCAAATTTGTTTAAGAGATCATAAATATACAAATTAAAAAGAATTGGCGAATTGACTGTACCTTGTTGCAAACCATTTACTATTAAAAATTTCTTTGTACTAATTTTTTTCTTATTACAAATTAAAAATGATTTGTTATTTAGCATATTATGTAAGAGTATAATTAAATGAAGAGGGAATTTATACTTGAATAATTTGTATATTAAGCCAGGGATCCAAATACTGTCGAAAGCTTTTTCGAAGTCAATTAGACAAGCACCTGTGCATAACGATTTATTTAAATTCCAATGTACATTTGAAACAAGCATATGTATTGCATGGATTGTAGAATGTTTGAATTTAAATCCAAATTGTCTGTTATTAGTTAAATATTTCTTTTCGCAATATTTTATTATATTGTTGTTAATGCAAATTTCGAAAATTTTACTAATGTTCGGCAGTAAACTTATTGCACGCAAGTTTTTAGGATTGCTACTGTCCTTATCTTTTTTTGGTAAAACAATTACTTTTGCAACTTTCCATGCACGAGGGAAGTACGAATTGTTGAGCATGTTATTGAAAAGGGTGCAATATTCAAAAATTATGTTTTCGGGAATGTTTCCTAATATGATATTTGGAATATTATCAATTCCAGATGACAATTTTTTTCTTAAGTTACTGAAAATATAAGTTATTGTAGCTCTTGTTACAAAAATTTCCTCATTGAGAGATTCATTTAATCCATTGGCTTTATTGTTGTCACTAAAAGTAGTAATAGTTGATCCATTGCATTCATGCTCGATTTTCATTGGTAAAAATCTAGAGAAACAATTATTAACTTCGACATGTACTCTGTTTTCGGAATCAATTTCTTTAAATGAGTGTACAGATTCGAAGAACGCCCCAATTAAATTTAAAATTTGATCATGATCTCTTACAACAAAATTATCGGTTTCTTTCTCTATTTCATCAGAATTAATACCAGCATTTCTTAGCAACATTTCGTCCTCTTTACAAATTTTCAACATATTAATATCCAATGACTGTGTCGTTCTAAATTGTTTCTTAGCTTCAGTAAACATAGATGATGTATTCTTGGGAAAATAAAAACTACGTTTAGTTAAATAGGACTTTAATAAAAGGTAAAACAGTGCCGGTAATAGATTTTTAACTTGTGCTGTGCCATACTTTGTCGAATGCTTGCTTGACATCCAAAAATACAGAAGAATAATAAGGTTTGTTTTCCATTACCTCTCTTAATGTATTAGCAACCCTAAGGCTTGTTCAAGAGTTCGGAAACCAAATTGATGATCGGAAACTATTGCCTTTTTTGCAAAATCCCAAAATATGAAATTAAGAACACAAAAAAGAAGAAAGTTCCATCAATAACAATTTTGACAGCAGTTGCCCCTGTTCAGTGAACGAAAACGATGCAGCATTTCTCTTGAAGTAATTATTAGTAAATGATAAAGTTGAAGAAGGAGTAAAAAAAAGAAGATATACAGCTAAGCAGTTTGGAATTCTTCCCATCATTTTATTAAATACATTAAAAAACAAGTCTGTAATTATAAAAAATTTAGAAGACAAGCAATTAAGAACTAACCTCAAAATGCTTCACATCTGTATTTTTGAGGATATGTAGCAATGCTCAAATGAATAACTGCCGCACGTGGTAGGAGTCTTCCCATATCTGGACCATTAATGAAGATAAAAGACAAAGAGTTCGCTGGCCATTGCGTAACGAAGATTTTGAAGGTAGTAGAGGATGCTTAGACAAATTTAAAAAAACGGCATGGCATTGTTGCAAAAATACCTTATGTAGGGAAAGCGCTGATGCCATCATAAGAAATCGTGAAGAATGAATAATGAACGTTTTACCGAGGTTGATACAAAAATATGATGAGACTGGTCTGTTTTTCAAATGTTTACCAAGTAAAACACTATCATTCTAAAACAAGTAAGAAAATTATAGTCGGTCTAGACCGACTATACGTTACCCTATACCATGCGTTTAGAGACCCTATCTCTCAGGCCCAACTAACTGGAATTAGAAAATAAGCATAAATCAAATTTGAGTGGGATTTTTATTAATTTTTTCGGCTGCAGAGATGAAAAAGTTCATATCGGATGCTATATCTATATGGGGACTAGGCCCCAAAATGGACAGATCCTGACCATGTTTGGTAAAGTCTCTTGTATTTTGCAAAAATATATACAAACAAAATTTGAGAAGAATCAATGCAATATTTTTGTTTTTTGATAGATTTAAGTGAAGATCGGGAAGCAGCTCTATATGGGGCCTATGACTAAAAGTTGTCCAATAGGGATCATTTTTGGACTACTAATTAACGGATGTAACATATACATACAAACCCAATTTGACTAAGATTGGTATGATAATTTGGATCTTATGGCAATAGGGGTCATTTGTATGGGGGCTAGGTCTGAACATGCACCGATTCTCACCAATTTCAATAGCGTTCATCCCATCGCTGATAAAAGATTAAATACCAAATTTCATAAAAATATATTCATATTTGCGACCTGCAGTTTGATTACAAGCTTTACATGGACACACAGACGGACGGACGGGCGGACATCGTTAAATCGAATCAGATAGTGATTCTGATTCGATCGGTACAATTAAAGATGGGTGTAGGTCAAATATTTTTGGTTGTTGCAAACAGCAGCACAAAGTCATTATACCCAAACCAAACATAGTGTATAGGGTATAATGAGAAATGCTTTGGTGGAAAACAGAGCAAAAAGAGAATAACTGCCCTAGTAAGCAAGAAATATAAGAAAGGCAAAAAATCGTAGATACTTTAAGGGAATAAGATCTCTAGATGTGGTGAGTTCAACAAAAATGCGTCGATGATAAATGGCATTTTTACGAAATAGCTTTTATAGTTGAAAAAAATCGCTTCTCAAGAAAGGAAGACTTTATTTTCTCTTGATAACTGCATAGCGCAGCCAACATGAGTTCGTTACTTCAACCCATGAACCAAGGCATTATCTACAACATAAAACAACTTTACAGAAAACGAATTTTCACAAACATATTGAAAGATGGAATGGGATGAAGAAGACTCTCTTCCGTTATCTGATTTGGCTGCTCTACAGGCTTCATTTTCGGAAGTAACGAATATTGACGCATTATTCCAATATCTGGAATGAATATTGATTCATAATTATTGAAATATTGCCCACTCTCCAGTTTGAGGTACTCGTGATATTCATAATTAACAACATTTATGACGTTGTTGATTTAGATTCTCTTGCACTCAATGTGTAGTTAGTTACAAAAATATAAAACTAAATATAAAATTTAATATTTGCAGATTTTAATAATTTTTAGGTAAAAAAAGAAAAATATGAATAAAATAAGAACTTACGACTTTGACATACTGTCGTCAGTCGGTATAGATGATTTATAATAAGTATGATTCGAATACACACATTAATATACTCATTGTGAGGTTGGGCGATTCCTCTGCTGCGTTACTATGGTAAATTTACGTTTATTTGTACATGGATGCGTTGAATGCGTTGAATCACTTGTAAGTGTTATAAGTATTTTCCTAAAATTATAAATCAAACTGATGGGATTTATGAATCATACAGTTTTGGGATGGTATGAGTATGTTGTCGACGTTGGATTCATATTTATTGCTACTTATACTTATAAATCAACGTTATTGTGAGTTTGAGTACGTCAGCGAAGTTGAATGTCAATGATCTGAGTAGAGATATACATATTTAAAATTTCATGAGCGATTATGAGTAGCGAATAAACGATTTATTGCTGGTCTCTAGTGCAGACGATATTCTCATCAGTGTTCTGCAAAGTCGTAGAGTTCCGGCTATCCCAGGTATTTAGTTTTATGTGCATACATACATATTTTTTTTATCCTAATGTCAAATAATAGTTTGATGTACAATTCTGCGACATTTACAGATTCAGATAACGATAAGGAAGAACTGACCGGTGAAGAATTGGCAGATGTCTATAAGACGTTGCCTACATTGGACAAGGTTTCTTCATCAATTGACGTACTTCGCACCTTTGTGGAGATGAAGAGTATCGTGCGTCAAATGTATTTAAATCTCTAAACGTATAAGAAGGTTTTATTGAAGAAGTAAAATGGAAGAGTGAAATTCAAACTAAAATACCTGATTATTTTAAATAAAAACTAGAGGACCCCTGCTACTCCGCAGCATTATATTATATTATATTAATTTTTATAATATAATACCAAAATTTGCCAAGAAAAGTTAACGTACAGTAATGCCAAAATATGCCAAGAGAAGTTAACGTACAGTTAAAGTAAAGTTGATTCTCCACGCATAACTTTCCTCAAGCCCAACGAATTTAAGCAGTTAATAGCTCAAAAGAAGGAGCTTGATCCACTGAGTGTTCTTAGACCTATGTCAACAGCCTACGTTAATTAGAACTCTAGTTATAGAGGTTTGAGGGAAGAAAAAATATGGAAAAAATCTTGAATGCAAAGTTAATTCATAAATTCATTTAATATATAAGATGTAAAAATATAATTCTCTGTGTAATGAAGTTCCTATAAGTATAATGCAGTGATTTTCCGTTCTCAAGCAGATTCAGTATAGGGAAGTTCGACTGAAATTTAGTTTAAATTCCAAAAATAATCTATTAAAAATAAAATATAATTTCTTTTTTCTTTTAAGAAATTTATTTTGGTTTTTATAATGTTTGATTTAAAGAAAACTCTTTTTAGATTTTTCTTAGTACACCTGCTAAAAAATAATTCAAATTGATAATTTTTCAGAAAAAAAAATTTTTTTAAACGATCGATTTATTTGTCAGTCGAAGATCAGCATTTTGAAGTTAATCGATTGAACTTTTTTATATTTGATCGATTAACCCAATATTATTGACTAGTTGACAAACCTCGTAGTTGTAAAAGTATTCGAATGAATCAAGCAAATTTAATGGTGCTCGTTCTAACAAACCTCTTTCTTTTCATAGAAACGACCTTAATGAGAGCTTATTATATCTTTTATTATTTTTATAGAAATAATTCCTTGAAGATCTGCTGCCAAAGAATTATATTCTGTTGGTAAGAAGAATTGTTTGTTAATAGAAATATAAGTATTCATACGTAAGTGTGAGTGAATACATTTTTGACGTAAGTTTTTGCTGGTATTAGAAACCGAGACAATTTCGGTTTAAGAAACGGCACGGCAAGATTCTATGATGGTGACGACGATGATGATGATGATGATCGTCTTACCAACTCTAGATAGATACATTGTGAGTAGTTAGTGTGTCGGAACATGTTTCTGTTACTTTAAGTCAGTTATGTTTAGATTTTTAGCTGTTGCTGTTTTTTTTTTCTTGTTCTGGTGGAAAGTGGGACGTTTGAAAGCATACAATGCAAAGGTGAATAGCCTACAAATAGTTGTTAGTGCCAACAGTAAAGCGGTTTATATATAGTTAGTTGCGATTTCTTCATCATCTAGCTGTTGTTTTTGTTGCTGCTTTGTTGCGGTCTGACGTTGTCAAGAGTATTAGCAAGTCGTAATTTATGAACTGCTCGTATGGATGGATTTCATTATTTTCTACCCATCATCTACTCCAACTGTTACTGTGCAATAATGAAGGTGTTTATCTCTAATTGAAATATTCTCAGTAGAAAACCGTTTGTTTGACTAATGAATGTATAAGAATTTTTTGGAAAATGTTGTGCCGTCTTTTTGTCTAAAATAAACTGTTACATTAGTTTTGTATTGCTAAAGTTACAGCTATGTATATTGTTTTTTTTTCGTTTCTAATGCTACAAAAAAAAAAAAAAAAAAAAAAAAACAAATTTACCTTAAGATTTAAGAATTTGGCTGTCCAAGAGGTGGGAAAAAGTTTAGATTGGCATAATTAGAAAGATAGAAGAGAAAAGGTATTAAAAGTTGCGTTTGAAGGAAAATTTAAACAAGTATGAAAATTATAATCGGTATAGAGCGACTATACGATACCTTATACAATGTGTTTCGACTTTGCTACAAAAAAAAAAAAAATTAATTTAGGTTTCGAGTTAAGAATTTGATTGTCGGTCTAACCCGTGCTGAGGCTGTAATGGATATAGAAAATAAGCATAATCTAAATTTTAGTGGTATTGTTATTAATTTTTATCGTGCAGATATGAAAAAGTTCATATTTTTATTTAATATGATATTGGGACTAAGTCATGACCATATTTAGTAAAGTCGTTTACTTTCCTCAAAAATATATGTAAACCAAATTTAAAAAAAATCTATATCTAATATATTTTTGTTTTTAGTAGATTTAAGTTAAGTTCAGGAATCAGCTTTATATGGAGACTATGACTAAAAATATTTATTGGGTATAGTGCACACACATTAGGGCGGGTCGATTTGTATGGAGGAAAAAAAAATTGCTCAAGTGACAAAGAAAATCATATTCTAGGGATCAAAATAAGAAACTTTGCCCAATGAACCATACCTCTAAAACGAATTCTGATGTCCCGACTTTTGACCTGTCTGTCTGTCTGCCATGGGGCAACCCCATTCCCCCTCATGCAATTGATCTGAAACTTGGCCCATAGTCTTGTTGTGACTACAGATTAATATTGGGGTAGTCACGCAAAGTCACGGAGTGATCTAAAAGTTATTTACCCTCATCCGATCGATCTTTTTGAATAACATATCATAGTCAAGGCATATGATTATTATTTATTAGCAGAGTAGAAGATACGTATACGTATGAGTGTTAATTTTAATATTAAATCAAACATAGTCAGCCCAATTCTAAACAAAATAATGGTGATTTTTTGAAATGTTTGTATGGGGAACCCCCAGGGGGTTCTAGGGGGTGTGCCACTGGCATGGGTGGGTCGGCCGTCCATAGTTAGTGGGGGTCGATCATACATTTGGACTCGATTGGGGCACTCTAAATAGGTCAAAGTGAGACAGAGAGACAGACAGGTCAAAAGTCTGGACATCAGAATTCGTTTTAGGGGTATGGTTCCTCGGGCAAAGTTTCTTATTTTGATCCCTAGAATACGATTTTCCTTGTCACTTGGGCGATTTTTAAATCGACCCGCCTTAACACACATACTTCAAATTCTATATCGATTATAATCTGGATCTTACGACAATTTTAGTCAGTCTGATAGCTGTTATTTGTATGGTGGCTTGATCCGAACATGTATCGATTTTTACAACTTTTAATAGCGTTCGTCCTTTGGTCAAATTTCAACTTTTGCGACCTGTAGTTTGATTACAAGGTTTACATGGCAGACGGGCGGACGGACGGACATACAGACAGACAGATTTACATACAGACAAGCAGAGAGTCAGACGGATGGACCGACATCGGTGAATTGACTTAGAAAGTAATTCAAATATTTTTGGTATTTACTAACATCAATACAAACTCATTATACCCTCTCCCACAGCGCAACCGTCAACCTAACTATAATCTGAAATAAAATTATATGCAAATTTCCATTTTTAAAGCCTACAGAATTAGCTAGTTGTCACTTTCAAGGAAATTATGCCAGGTAAATCCAAATTTTGTTAATTGAAATTTGAAAAAAAGAATATAAATATGATGGAACATAAACGGTTTATTTAAAAAATAAATTAATAAAATTTAATTTTTAAAAAATTGTATCAGTCTAAACATTTAAATCCTATATTTACTCCCTTTATATCTGTGGTCACAAGCATTAATCCCCTGTCGAAAATCATGCTTTCGAGAAAAATAAATTTCTATATAATTGAAATGGGGCTTCATTACGACTTTAGTGAGTTTACATCTTAGGAAAATCTAGTAGATTTTAGTTGAAATCTTTTTCAAAATCTATACCGTTTACATCTAACTTTTTTTGACATTTTGTGAGATTTTGTTTCCACAGCAATAAACAGCTGATTAAAATAAATCATATCTATGAACTAGAAATACCAAAAATATCCCAACCAATAGGAACATGGAAATATGGATTTTACTATTATATTATACATCAAGAATGCAAAAAACACAAGCTGAAATAGAAATTTTGCGAGAAAACATCAGCATTTGTTAAATGTATAGTTTGAACAACAAAAACAAATGCATTTTGCACAATTATTATTAGCAGATGGGAATGGGCACATATAAATAAAAAAATATTATAACTTTTCAATTACTAAATATTTTTTTATTATGGACTCGTCATTTTTATTAATAATTAATATTTTATTTCCTTTTTATTCAACTTGTTTGCTTTTTTTTGTTTTTAAATGTCATTTTTCAATCACTGCGTTGTAATTTTGTACTACAATATTAAAAAAACACAGTAGTATCATTCTTTAGATTTTGTTTTGTATGGGAAATCTATTAAAAATGAGCTAGATTTCGCTCGAAATCTCGTATATGCTAGATTTTGCTTAGATGTAAACGCACTATTTGGTCAGCATGTTTTCATTAATAACTTTTTAAAAAACAATGATACAGAAATGGGGATTTCACGTAAATATAAAGCGTTTTTAGTAGAATATGATATCAAACATAACTCAAATCATTCCTAAGTCGACTTAGGCGGTTATCGCTTGTGATCACAGATATTAACTCGTAGTGTCTGCTTGTCTGTTTATCGACAAAACTTTTGCTCGATTCTTAGCCCTTTTCCCGTGATCTAATCGAGCTGAAACTTTGCAGACAGACTCGTGTGACGATAAAAATGATCTAACGAATTTTCGATCGGATCGGAACAAGGGGTGTGGCACCTCCCATACAAAATAATTATTCAATATTGGTAACTGATCATTTGGTATGAGACCATATATTGTTAATGTGAGTAGTCGTACCGAAAATGGAAGGGATCGTATCAAGTGGCGTGGCACCTCTCATAATAATTATTCAATATTGGTGTGAGGGCATTTAATGTTAATATGAATAATCGCACCGAAAGAAAGGGAGTATAATAAAAACTTGGTTTTTATGGGTTGGATTTTTACTCCCTTTATTTGAACTCGTAGTATCTGCTTGTCTGCCGAAAAAACTTTGAATCGATTTTTAACCCTTTTCTCGTGATCCAATCGAGCTGAAACTTTACAGGCAGGCTCGCAACGATGCACAGTGGCGCCATTTGAAATCATAACTTTTACACCAAAGAAGATAATCAAAAAATATAAAAGGCATATGATAGATAATTGATCAACCTATGAAATGAGCGTTTGAAAAGGGTTCTACGCCTTTTGGGTGCCTACTTATCGGTTAGCAAACTTGAAATTTGTGAAAAAATCAATTTTATGGAAAGTAAAATAAAATATTTTTTAAAATTTTTGATATTTTAAGTTACTTTTTAAAGGCTTTTATGATTTAAAATTATTGCAGAAAAGATTTAAAAAAAAAACTTTTTTTAAATTTATTTTTAAATTTTTTGTAAAATTATACTCACAATCCGTAAAAGAAGGTATATCTAAAAGACTAATAATTTCTGAACAATAATTATTTTCTAACTCTTTTCGTGACTTTACATGCCGCAATAATGAAATAAGTGAATCGGAAGATGGTACTGACATGTTGAATAGGTCCTCATTTTGTCTCACCCTTGACGATTTGAAAGTGTTCAGCAATCTATATTTATACCCTATACCACTACGTGGTTTGGGTATAATGACTTTGTGCTGCTGTTTGTAACAACCAAAAATATTTGACCTAGACCCATCTTTAATTATACCGATCGAATCAGAATCACTTTCTGAGTTGATTTAACAATGTCCGTCCGTCCGTCCGTCTGTGTGTCCATGTAAACCTTGTAATCAAACTGCAGGTCGCAAATATGAACATATTTTGAGGAAATTTGGTATATAAGCTTTTATTGGCCATGGGATGAACGCTATTGTAATTGGTGAGAATCGGTCCACGTTCAGACATAGCCACCATACAAATTACCCCTACGAAATCGACATAAATTGCCATAAGATAAAAATTGTCATATAGATTTTTACTCAAATTGGGTTTTGTATGCGTTCATTACGTCCATTAATGAGAAGTCCAAAAATGATCCCTTTGGCCCCATATAGAGCTGCTTCCCGATCTTCAATTAAATCTATTAAAAAACAAAAATATTGCACTGATTTTTCTCAGATTTTGTTTGTATATATTTTCGCATAATACAAGAGACTTTACCAAACATGATCAGGATCGGTCCATTTTTGAACCTAGTCCCCATATAGATATAGCATCCGATATAAACTTTTTCATATCTGCAGCCAAAAAAATTAATAAAAATCCCACTCAAATTTGGTTTTTGCTTATTTTCTATGTCCAGTTAGTTGGGCCTAAGAGATAGGGCTTCTAAACGCATGGTATAGGGTATCGTATAGTCGGTCTAGACCGACTATAATTTTCTTACTTGTTTTTTATAACATTTGTTTAGGGACCCCTGTGCTTCTTCAGAAAGCTCTCCGATTGGCAAAGTCTGATATTCAATTATATCTTTGCCATGCGACAATATTTTGTGAACTGTCAGGGTCAACTTTTTCTGTGTATATAATTCTGCTAAAAGCAGAGTTCAGGAAAAAACACACACTGAATAAGAAACTCGTACATATATGTAAACAAACATAGCTCAGACCAACAAAAACATATTTTTATTTTGATGGCAATTATGTGTGTTTCTAAATTTTGTACGGTGCCGAACACAATCACGACTGTGTTTCGTTATGTATAGGAACATGTTTCTATCATGTATTTTTTGTGATGCCGAACACAATCATGACTGTGTTTCGTTTTAATATTTCGTTATGTACAGGAATATGTTTCTATCATGTATTTCTTGTTCGAAACAACACACATAAAGCACACAGATTCGAGCGTAACTTTATTTTAAGTTCGTGTTCTTACACATGTACTGCTAAGAAAAAACAGAACATGTTCTTGAACGCGTACATCTAAAAATTAAAATATTATCCGCTCGGGATCGGAAAAATTTGAAACACCCGTATAGTAATGACAACAATTGTTTCAACCAAATTTATTAAAAAAATCTAAAATAATTCACTAAAAATAAAAAGATAATAAAAAATAAAAATAAAAATATAGTAATAAAATAGAAAACAGAGAAACTTTATATGTTGTTTATGACTTAATTTCGTTTTTTTTCCGATCGCGAGTGAATAATGTTTTAATATGCTGTTTTTTTAAGCAGTACACGTGCAAGAACACGAACTTAAAATACAAAGCTACACTCGAATCTGTGACGACCTGTTACTTAGTTTTCGAGATACTGTATCTGAAAGCGGAGGAAGTTACCTAAAAATGGTTTTTTGAACACTGCAAATCAGTCAACTGAACCAAATATCTGATTGCAATAAGAGTAGTATATTTGAAATCGTTGGTCATTTTCCTGTCAAATAGGTTTATTCAATATTTTTTAGGGGCACATGAAATTTTTGATTTTTGCAACCTCACTTATCCTACAGGCGACACTGTGCGACGATGAAAAAAATATTGCAAAAAAAAATTACAATATGACTTTGTGCTGATGTTTGTAACTACCAAAAATATTTGATCTAGACTCATCTTTTGTTATACCGATCGGATCAGAATCACTTTCTGAGTCGATATAGCGATGTCCGTCTGTCCGTCTGTCTATTGAAATCACACTCATTCACAAAATAAAGAATTTACCTGAATAAAGTTATGATAATATTGTTTGTCATTATCTCCAGCAGGTTGGCATTGAAAATGGGGTAAATCGGGATTGATTGTACCGAGATTTGTCCAAGAAGATGAAGACACCTAAAAAAAAATTAAAATTCAGTGTGTTTGTTGTAATAATTTATAAAAATGCCTCCAAGAAAATGGAATTGTTGTTCTATATTAGCCATCATCTAATGGAAAGAAAGTTGCGAAATTACCCACAACGTACTCTAAGCTGTTTGAAAACCCAAATTTGAAGAAATTTTAAACTCTATAAATACAAATTATCTACCGTACGAATTAATAGCGGCAAAGTTTTGTTTTTTTTTTATATACCACAATGAAGCATCGCAAATTGGCCGCGAAAACCACAAGTCGCGGAAAAAATATTTACCGACAAGCTAGCTTCACCAAATTTGGTATGCAGACTTCTACTATCAAAATATTCGATTTGAAAAAAAGAGCGGTACACGCCCCCTTTCCCCAGTGGCCCGCCTATAAGGTGTATTTGCGAAACAAAAAACTTGAATGCTCAAAAAACCTATATTTACTAAAACATTCCCTAAATAATTTGCTAGATACATTTCTATAGACCTTAGATATATTTTAAGAAAAAAATTATGTAGGTTGTAGCCGATTTTACGTGGGGCTCCCATACTTTTGCAAAAGCAGCATTAAATCCTTTAAAGGCAACAAAGAAGTATACTATCGCCTTAGAACTTACTGTAGAGCCTTTTATCAATTAA
This sequence comes from Cordilura impudica, assembly GCA_963682025.1. Classification (NCBI taxonomy): domain Eukaryota; kingdom Metazoa; phylum Arthropoda; class Insecta; order Diptera; family Scathophagidae; genus Cordilura; species Cordilura impudica. The sequence goes on along the minus strand of OY821521.1, from coordinate 10,785,293 downwards.
GATAAAATTAAAAAAAAATGGATCTACCCATTTAAAAACTTTTTTCAAAAAGAACTTAGAACGCAACCAAGAAATTCACTTATTTTTTATTCAATGTATACTTTAAATTTAAAATCGCCGAAAGTAGCTGTTAAATGCTCATGGATCAAAATGAAAAAAATAATGGATACAAATATATATCGCAATATATGATAAAGGGCTTAAATTTCATGGTCAGTTTCTTCGTTTTCATTCGCTAGCGACTCTACGCAGACGTCAGAATTATAATTGCTGCTGGAGGCTTGGTCAGATGTAGAAGGCAATTGAACTTGCTTTCATGGACTTCGTCATATGTCGGATAAATATTGCTATTGTAATTTATGATTAATTGACGTATATTTGAGTACTGCTTTTTAGTTAACCCGTTTCAGGTAATACTTGCGTAGCTTCTTGGCGGTTACTACTAAAAACTTTTCGAATTTTGGATAATCGAGTTGGAAAAATGATAACCTGGTCTAAGAGAAATTTCAAATCTTTGTCGTTGGATTTTTTTGTAGATAAAGAGGCAGCATGAACTAATAATTTTGTATTATAACCTTGCTGTGATGCTACTTCCGAGGCCAATTTCCTTTTATTTCTTTCGCTACTCTCATCATAATAAATTTTTGGTCACCCCATCATCGGAATTTTCCTCTTTAAATTTTTCAAATAGCTATAATACTGGTATTGCTTTGCAACCAAAACTCAAAAATTGCAGAGTTTTTGAACTTGACTGTTTCTAAAAAATATTAATATCTTGCTCGTGAGCATGAATTACAGAATTCAGCGAAGAATTACATGTAAAACACTACTTTCACAACATAATTTATATTCCACAAAAGACGATAAAACTATTCACAATTTCACAAAAAAAAAAAAAAAATGACATGCAAAAAACACAAAAAAAGTACGAAATACAAACATTTATCAAAACTAGCAGATTCCAGCCCTCGAAATTCAGGTGCAAATTCTAGGAAATTTTATTTTTTCATTAAATAAAGACCCTAAAGGTATGCTAATCAATTATAGCCAATTCACAAATCAACACAAAAAACAAATTCATTTTTATTACAAATATAAAATTGTATAATTTTATGTATGTATTAGGCCGAGGCCACGCAATGAGCGGCAAGCGGCAGAGCGATGAGCGGAAAAAAATTAAAACATCTGAAATACTACTGAAGTCGCCACACAATGAGCGGCATGTGAGCGGCATTTCTGAGCGTTTAAGCGGCACCGCTCAGGGATAGAACTTGTTCTAATTTTTAGTTGTTTTCTGAGCGGCAAACAATAAAAATTGAAAGAAAAAAATAGCTTTTCTTTGTTTTGACAATCTGTAGCGCGATTCAGTAACTTCTTTTTAACGATAATCGAATCGTTAGAAACAGAAAATAACAAAATTATCGATTTTGGTATTCAGTAAAATTTTTAAACGATATTCGCTATTGCTAAAGTCAGCTGTTGTTGCTATCTTAACGACAACTATTTTTGTGTTGTTTTTCAATCGATAAAAAGTTAAAAAGGTTGAAATGTAGTCATACATAAACAAAAATCATAGAATAGTGAAAATATTTTGCTTATATTATAAAAACTTTTTATATAAATAATAAATAATAACGTTGACAATGGCATTTTGACAACTAACCGCTCAGAAATGACGCTCAGTAATAAGCCAATTGCCGCTCAAACTCGCCGCTCACCGCTCTGTCGCTTTGCCGCTCATTGCGTGGCCTCGGCCTTAGTAGCAACTTTAAATGCAATTTACTCAAAATAAAGGAAAAAATTTAAAAATCTGTAAATCTGCAAAACGGCTAAAAAGAAATACCTTTCAAATAATATACGTTTGGTCAAAATCGGGATAAAATGGTAGAACAAAACATCGATCACAAAAAATGGCCTAGCCTATTAATATTATAGATGTGTTTACTATTAGTAAAAATACACATCTCGAGTAATAGAATCCATGTTCACAAATTCTTATGAAGAAATTATAATTAAACAAAAAAAAATTTTAATTTTACAAAAATTTTATTTATGATAAAAAATTTAAACATTAGCAGCTGTTTACACATAAACAGCGTTGCCAACTGTCATAATTTTTTTTGTTCGTTTTTAACCAATATATTGGAAATTGAACTGCATCAAAAATGTTTAAAAATCTAAAGTTAAAAAAATTGACTTTTTGCCGCAAAAATTGAAAATTCGGCCATAGTGCATTGGTTAATTAGAATTTTTCGAAACATTTTGTCAACATATGTTTACATATTTTTATGAATTTAAAGATAATAAAACAATCCTTCAGAAATATTTTTTTTTTATATTGAATTCTTTATTTACAATCTATCCGAGGATAATAAGCAAATTTGTTAAATTTAGGATATATCACAGAGGGTATGTAACTCCAATGAGATACATAACATTAAAAAATAATAAATGAATTACATATATAAAAATTTAATTTAAATTTGGTGTTATAAAATTAATTATTTACAAAGTTTATTTAAATATAATTTAAATTTTAAAAGGTTAACTATTTACAAATGCACATTGCGGAATGGAAGATCTAAAACATGGTTCCGTTTTAAACTTCTTATTTCGTTGGTGCTGTCGAGTAACGATATCGCTAAAGGATTAGTATGGTCGCTTAGCCTTTGTAGGTACCTTTCACTTGCGGTTCTAATTTCATTTCGAACTGTTGATATATTAAGATCATTTCTGATGGATTTGTTCGTAACATACCATGGCTTAGCGTTTTTGATTGGTATCTTTCAAGTATATCGATGTTTGAATTACTAGCTGTACCCCATAACTGGATACCATAAGTCCACACTGACCTTATATATTCTCAGTTTGTTGTTTAGATTTAGCTGAGATTTTGTACCTAAAAGCCAGTAAAGTTTTTTAGTTTTGATTTTGAGTTGTTCTCGCTTGTTTTTGATGTGTTTTTTCCAGGTAAGTCGCCTCTCGAGAGCCATACCCAAGTATTTTACAGTATCAGTCTTCGGAATTGTATAACCATTTAAAGTAATTGGAGGGCAATGTTTTCTTCTGAGTGTAAAAGTTGTATATTGAGATTTTTCACAGTTAACTTTAACATTCAATTTTTTTTAGCCATTGGTCAAGTTCATTGATTTCATTTTGTACAAAAGAAGATGCTTCATCTGGGGAATCACTTGTTGCCATAACAGCTGTGTCATCAGCATATGTAGCCACCATGACATTGTCGAGTACAGGCATATCTGCTGTATATATAGTATACAGTAGAGGACCCAACACACTACCTTGTGGTATTCCAGCATTTATTTCATATAGTTGCCAAGTTTCTTCGTTGATTTTTACGTAAAAATGTCTTTCGCATAAATAGCTTTTGAAAAACAGATAAAAAGGTGCAGGCAAGAATTTTTTGATTTTGTATAATAACCCCATATGCCAAACTCTGTCGAAAGCTTGCTGAATATCTAGAAATACAGCAGAGCAGTATCTCTTCTTTTCTAAAGCATCAGTTATGTTGTTGACAATTCTATGAATCTGTTCGGGGGTACCATGCTTATGTCTAAAACCAAATTGATGTTCAGGGATGATATTTTTGCTTTCCAAAACTGGAGATAGTCTTTGTAGAAAAATATTTTCAAACAACTTGGAGAAAATTGAAAGTAGAGTTATTGGTCTAAATGATGTTACCAAATTTCCGGGCTTGTTGGGTTTTTGTATCATTATGATCTCTGCGCATTTCCATTGTGAAGGGAAATGATTAAGCCTTATTATTGAGTTAAATATTAAAGTTAGAAATACAACACATTTATGCATTAGCTTACTGCTAACTTTTCCATCAATTAAATCATATCCTGGACTTTTCTTTTTATTCAGCATTCTGATCTCATTGTTTACTTCTTGTAGAGTGAAAAATTTTATTGGAAAGTCCATTTGTAAAGGACAGTTCAAAAAATCTGATATATCGTCTTGTTGAGTTGTTGTATTAAAAGAAAATGGTACAAAAGTATTTTTTAAATGAGTAGCAAATGTCTCAGCAGTATCTTTGTCAGTTCTACAGCACGAGCCATCTGTATTTTTTAAGACAATAGACCTTTTTGTTGGTCTTTTAAGGAATTTAGTAGCTTTCCATAGTAGGTGCTCATCATATCTTGAATTATTTATTTCCTCAAGGAATTGTGACGTTTTAGCGTTTTTGTGCTTATTAAGCAATATTTTAAGATCCTTGCTAGATTTATTAAATAATCGCTAATCGAGTGAGTTTCTACTTATCTGCCACCTTTTTCGCAATCTTGTTTTTTCTCTTAGAAGTTGACGAATTTCGAATGAAACGTCAAAATTTGAGAAATGTTGTTGAGATGAAGAATTTAATATTGGTGTTGAGATATTCGCTGCGTTATGTATGGCATTTGTAAAATTTTCGACTGCTTCATCTAATTCGATTTCAGATTTAATATTTATATTAAGATTAACATTATAATCCAAATATTGTTGAAATAGAGGTATGTTTGTGTTTGATGATAATACGTGATACCTAGGAGTATTTAAATGAACTGAAACGTTATAATTTATAAGAACTGGAGTATGATCAGAACTAAGTTCATTGCTACTTCTAATTTCTAGTTTATGATTTTGGATGCCCTTCTATACGATGAAATCTAATAAATCTGGATTTTTTCGTTGGTCACTGGGTCAGTGTGTTGGTGTTCCAGTAGAAAGGGCTGAAAGGTTTTTGTTCATCAAACATTTGTAAAGTTCAATTCCTTTAGGGTTTACCAGTCTGGATCCCCACCAAGGATGTTTGGCGTTAAAGTCTCCTCCAGCAATGAAACGGATACCAAGTGTATTAAAAAAATCCTCAACAATGTTTTGTGGTGTAGTCGATATTAATACGTAAAATGTGTACTCGGGAATGCTGTATTGTCAAAAAAAAAAGGCTTTATGTACGAATTAATAGTGGTTAGGGCTCGTATATTCTCTTTTCATTTACATTTCTAACATTGAACAAATATATTATCGATTGTACTAACAACTTTCTTTTATAATAAACAACAGAATTTTAATTTTCTAATCAACCCGATATTCGGCCATTTACTTCATCGTAATTTGTTGGTCAATCAACATGGTAGCCACAATAAATTTGTTTTCTTTATGGGTATGTGTGGTATTGCTTCTCTGCATCCTTCTTCTACATGGTAGAAATCCTAATACGTGGTTAAAGAAAAAATTCCTTAATTTTTTAACAAACTTTAGTTAAAATCTTAGATTTTACTACTGGCTAATCGAACAGTATTAAAAAAATATGTATGTATATAAGTATAAAAAAAAAAACGTAACCTCATACTTTCAGCTGCATGTATGAATGTGTAAGTGTTTATGCAACAATCATTAGTTATATTATGTTTTTTGATGTACAAGTATACATATACCACCAGCCCGCTAGCAAGCCCAGCCAACCAACCAACGAAACAACCAAGTTATACACCACTGGACCCCCTAAATTAGTTTATTACTATTCATTATTGAAAGATTTGTAAAAATCTAGTTAATACATTCAAATTTCCATCAAAAAAAATATATAAGTAAAAAAAAAAAATTTGTTAAACAGTTCGTAATAGATGATTTGGTTATTTGCTCATGTGGCCCTGAACGTGGTCGTTGGACTTGGCGAATATAATTTTTTCTTTTTCTTTTTTCAAAGCATTTCACAATTTTTGGGTTATTACAAAAGTTTTTTTTTTTTGGTTTTTTATTTTTTCTTGCTTGGCATTTTTTTGATCGTTGCTGTTGTTGCCATGTTGTTGTTTTTGTATTTTTTGCACTATCACCTTTATTATAAATTGTCTTTTTTTTCTGTTATTAGTCGTTGGTTGTGTGTTATTTTCGCTGAGATAGACGGACAAACAACATCTGAAAGTTTCCAATGAACTATAGTAATCCGTTTAACAAAAAAAAAAAGCGAAAATAAGATTTCATAATTTTAAATATGCAAAATTAATTCAAAAAAAGAAACAAAATTTGCAAACTTCATTTAACTATTGGTTTAAAAATTGATGCCACCATATAAATTTGCCGATTCGTACAAACAAACATCTTCATAATTTTAGCAAAAGTCCATAGAAATTTTGCCAACGATTTCGTAAATATTGTATAAAATTAAATTAGATAATATGTATGTATGTATATACATATATAGATTTATAGCCCATATGTACGTTTTATATTATGATGTCAGTATTAGGGTTACTGTTGCATATTAATAATAATGCTGGTGTTTGATGAGGATGATGGCAAAACAAACAATATTGAGACAACATTAGACAATATGATTTATAGTTACATTTGTTAGAGTCCAATGTTGCAAAAAATTGTTTTAATCTAATATGATCAACTAGTCGAAATTACATTCACGCGCTTATTTACATACTCCATATAAGCATAAAAGTTAACACCAACGTACAGTTGCGAGCATAAAATATGCAGTACTGGCCCATATGATCTTGGAATGCAGCTGTTTATTATTATTATTATTATTATTTTTTTTTTTCATCTTCTGGCGGACATACACAACACAAGTTCAGTGCACAAGTCTGACACTAGAAACTTGAGCAAATATCAAAATCGTTTTGACTTTTGCTCAGTTCAACCGCACAAAAAGCACAAACAACCCCATACATTACATAAACGCACTGTACAGTGCTAGACTTGAGCACTGAACGTGTAAGTCATCAATGCTAGTAGTTGGAAAAAATGGGAGGGATCAGATCAGTGAGTGTGGTATCCCTTATACAAAGTAAATATTAAATGCGATATAACTGGAGTACTATAATAGATAAAGCCTTGGAACTTTGTCGGACAAAAAATGGTCGAGATCGGACCAATGAAGTACCATGAAAATGACAGGCTTGAGACTTTTGACAAGTACATTAATTAACAATGTGAGCAGTCGTAGAAAATATGGGCGGAATCACCAAATCAAAAATCGCCAAAACCGAAAATCGCGAATACCAACAATCGTTAAAGTCGAAAATCGCCAAAACTGAAAATCTCAAATAACAAAAATCGCAAAAACAAAAATTGGCAAAAACAAAAATTTCCAGAAATGAAAATCACTAATAACAAAATCGCCAAAATCAAAAATCATAGAAAAACGCTAAATCCAAAAGTCGATAATATTCAAAAATCGCTAAAATCGAAAATTGCCAAAATAAAAAATCGCAAAAACAAAAATCGCCAAAATCAAATATAGCAAGCGTCTTGAAGTTGCGAAACGGTATCAATTTTGGTCAAATGAACAGTGGGCGAAGGTCTTGAGAAGCGACGAAAGCTAATATATAATATTTGGCTCTGATGAAATACATATCATACGTAGATCACCTAACAAAAATATATATTCTCCAAGATATCGGTTACCAACAGTCAAATATGGCAGAGAATCGGTGTGGAAGAAAAAGCGATATGTTTTAAATGGAGTTCTTAAATGTGTGCTATAGACGAAGGCGTCACCAAAACAACTTGACCTGACAAAGTAAACACATAATAATTTGGAATAATTTTCTTTAGTTCTTTACATAATCTCCTTTTAATTTTTTTTATTTTTTTTTTTATTAATCAACACTCATACTTTTTTTATTGACACCTACAAATGTAGTGCATTGTGTTGATTTCAAGAAAATAGGTTATGGGAAGGAGGAAAGAGGGAGTAGTGTTTGTGGATTTAGGAGTTTATTCCACATACGGCTAGTTCGACTGATAAACGAATTTTCTCTGTAATGCGTTGTGCGGTCGACTGGATAGTAGACTACAAACGGATGTGATATACTTGCGAAGAAGAACATTTCCCATTGTAGTATCTATAGAACAGTATTACACAACCCACATTTCGACGATGTTACAAAGAGTCAATGGAGTTGGATAACCTATTGCCATTAATGAGAATCAACGCCTCCTTTGTACACGGTCCAGGAGCTCCAAAATAGACTTTGAAACTCCTGCTCATATATGGGAGTTGGAATAGATCGGATTTAAGGGTATAGATTTTAAGGAGATCAGAAGGAGTGAAGTAATTTTTGCACCGTTTTAGAACACCAAGACACTTCTTGCGACACCTGAAAAACATGCTCGTTCCAACGAACATCACATTGAATTCTCATACCCAGAACATCAAGTGTATCTGATTCCTCAATACCTATACCACCCATACATACAGATGACATTGTTGAATTCATGGTCCTATGGGTCAACAAACAACGTTGTGTCTTCCTTAAAACAGACATCAACCGCAGACGCCACCTCTTTGTTTACACAACTTTTACCACCGAGCCAGTTTTTCAAGTTTGGAAATAGAAAATTATCCGAGGGAGCTAAATCTGGCGAATAAGGTGTGTGATGAAACAATTCAGGCATTAATTCATAGATTTTGGCCATCAAAACAGTGGATGTGTGCACTGGTGCATTGTCTTGATAAAGCAACACTTTCTTTTTCACTTAAACGTTGCATTATCTCCAGCGCATCCCAAAAAACAGACGCCATAACCATGCCTGTAGATAGAACTGTTTTCGCCTTCTTTGGACACGATTCTCCCATTTCAGTCCACTGTTTTGACTATTTCTTTGTCTCAGGTGAGAAGTGGTGGACCCAGGTCTCATCCATGCTTAAGAATCGACGCAATTCCGCCAACCACTCTACTGGAACATCTTCAGAATGCTTTTGAGCGGCACTCTTCATGCGGACAGCTGTCTCATCTCCAAGTTTTCGGTTAATATGCAATATTCAGCACTTTTTGGAGTGCCTATCATTTAAGCTAGCTCACGCACTTTCAGCCAAGATTATCCAAGATCATTTTGTGAATTTCCTTAAACATTTCTGGCGTGGCCAACTCAATTAGTCGACCACTGTAGTGTTCGTCTTGTCAGCCCATACGGCCTCGTTGAAGCACTACCACCCAACACTTTACAGTCGTAAACGAAGGAGCAAACTCCCCCAGAGTAGAATATAGCTCGGCTTCAGTATTGGTTGGACTGAGACCTTTCAAATGAAAGTATCTTATTATAAAAAGGTGACCAAGTTTTTCCATATTTACAAATTCACTGAGATATCTCCCACAAAATACTAAACAACGTGGTAATCTTTTTCAGACTACTGCCGCCATCTTTACGTCAGGTCAGGTTGTTCTGGGAAAGTTCTCATATTTATAGTTTCGATCTCCCGTGACGGGGTCGGTCCTTTCAACGATTTCGAAGGGATTACGAACGCAAATAAATATTGTGAAATACTTGGACAAAATATGCTCCCTATCTTCGAGAAAAAATGGACCCAGATAGTATATTCGAACACGACAAAGATCCCAAGCACTCAAGTAACTTAAACTAGTTTACTGCAACTAGTTTACAACAACAATAGACCAGCAAAACGATATTATTAAAGAGACACATTTAGAGATCTTATAACCCAGCGATGTATTTTTTTGCTCGCAACTGTATATCGATATGACTTCTTTCACTAGTCTTTATTCAAGGTCTTTATCAATAGCATCATTTATCTTGTACCATAATGGATCTTAAGCGGACTGACTGTGTGTACTTAATTAAAGTTATATTGTTTGTAAGCTTCCTATTGTCGTTTGTTTCTAATGTTTAAAACCAAGCTTTCTTAATGCAAACGCAATGATCCACGACAATTTACATTGGACCATTGAGCCAAAATTAAATATACCGCGAGGAATATCACTTTTTAAATGGAAGTTCTAGGCAAATAAATTTTTAGATTTTTAAAAATAAGTAAAATACACTCGTTGTACGAGGGTTAATTAATAATTTCTTACAAAAACGTAGAAAAACACAATTTTTTGGATTGATTCTTTTTTCTTTTTCAACATAGTCCCTTGCCTGCAACACTTCATCCCTTGCCTTGCTACGATTCTTTAACTGTTATAAGCCTTCCGAAAAGTAAGTTTTTGGGAAGTCCTCAGAGCTGACCTCCTTATTCGAATCGAAGCTGTTTAAGCTGAACCATTTCTTTAAATTTTGAAATAGGAAAACATTCCTGGGAGGCAAATTTGGAGAATAAGTTGGATGAGAATAGCTCGTGCACCCTGAATTATCTTGATGGAATATCACTGTTTTGGCTAACTGTTTGCTTCGCTTAACTGGTGAATAATATTCTCCATTTCCTTGTTGCAAGTAGTCAATGTAGATAATTCCATACATATAAAAAAAAAACCGTGGTGATAACCTAACCAATCGAATTGATTGTTTTTGTTATCTTCGCGGCGGATTCACCTGTTTTGTATATTTCATCACCAGTTATGTATCGGTGAAAAAATGCATTAGGATCGAGACGGGAAACATCTAAACCAGCTCTGAACCAGCACACGATTGCGTATATTCTTGATTGTGAACAAACACAGCTTCCATCTTGCTGATAGTTTTTTTGTATGTCGTGTATAATCTAAATCACTCAACCAATGGATATTGCCGTGGCCTCCATTAGTTCATGTTTTTTAACTCATCGGTCATTCAAAACTATATCGTGCATTTTATCGATCATTTCCAAAATAACAGATTCAACTGGATGTCCAGAACGAGGTTCATTATTAGTGGGTGGGTGTGCGGCCATGTTTAAGTTTATTTACTCAATTGTAGATAGTTTCAGTTGTGCCATGGATTTCGTCTAACTGATCTCGGTCGTCTTTAGACGTTTTTTCTTTCGAGTAGAAATGTTTGATGACAGCACAAAATTGATTTTATGCCTTTTTTCAAAAATTTTCTCAACCAGTTTAAAAGAAACTCGAATTTGCTTAAAAAATTTGCCAGTCGTCTTTTCCAATTTGAAATTTTGAAAAAAGGTCTGTTTTTTGTTTTAAATTCTCTGTGCACATTATACGATTTTGTAGTGACTTATTGATTCACCATTGTACTTCCAAAATTGTTATTGATGTTAGTTGTTGTTGCGTTTAATTTTTTTTTTTAAATATATATATTTTTTTTTGTATGAAAAAGTCATGCACACGCTACAAAAAGAGATAAAAGGTGGCAAAATTTATAGCGAGAGTGCGTCCTCCTCAGAAAACTAGTCAAAATAATTGGAGTTAATATATTAGCTCTGAATTGTGGTTACTTCACTGAATTTTTATACCCTATACCACTATGTGGTTTGGGTATAATGACTTTGTGCTGCTGTTTGTAACTACCAAAAATATTCGACCTAGACCTATCTTTTATTATACCGATAGACTCAGAATCACTTTCTGAGTCGATTTAGCGATGTCCGTCCGTCCGTCTGTGTGCCAATGTAAACCTTGTAATCAATCTACAGGTCTCAAATATGGATAAATTTTGATGAAATTTGGTATATAAGCCTTTATCGGCCATAGCATGAACGCCATTGAAATTGGTAAAATTCGGTCCATGTTCAGACCTAGTCCCCATACAAATAACCCCCATGAAATCGACATAAATTGCCATACAATCCAGAATATCATATACATCTCAGTCAAATTGGGTTTTTATGTGTTTATTATATCCATTAATCAGTAGTCCAAAAATAATCCCTATAGGACAATTCTTATACATAGGCCCCATATAGAGCTGATTCCCGATCATCACTAAAATCTATAAAAAAAACAAAAATATTGCACAGATTTTTCTCAAATTTGGTTTGTATATATTTTTACAAAATATAAGTGACTTTGCCAAATATGGTTAGGGTCGGTCTATTTTTCGGCCTAGTCCCCATATATATATGGCACCCGATATGAACTTTTTCATATCTGCAGCCAAAAAAAAAATTAATAATAATACCACTCAAATTTGGTTTATGCTTATTTTCTGTATTTAATTAGTTGGACCTAAAACATGGTATAGGGTATCGTATAGTCGGTCTAGATCGACTATAATTTTCTTACTTGTTTGGTAATGCCTTAACTTAGTAACACCATGAACTTGTATTTATTTTTTATAAGCAAAATTCATCTCTTTAGAAACCGATCATGGCGAACGGAAATAGTACACCTATGTAAAAAATTTTACATGCCGTGGGTCATCTTTTTAGTGAACTTAATTCCTTCATAAAAGCTTAGTAACTTTCTAGTTCCTAAACTCTGTATTACTTGTAACATTTGCAAAAATTGTTCTCAACACTTCAATGCTCTTTTGCTGTAATGCGAAGATGTCAAATTTGGCTAAAAGTTCGTGCTACAGAACGAATCGCAACATATATATTTATAAACAATGTTTAGAAACAATGTTATAAACAATGTTTATAAACATTAATATATTATTATACGCAATGTTTATAAACATTAATATATTATTATACGGATGAATCCATAGACTTTTGTATGCTACGACTGTTTAAAAAGTCGGTAAGAATAGAACGCATTGATCTTCCGTTCTTAAATTTAGAGGATATCTTTAGAAAATATATGGGATTGTAACTTAATTTTTTTAGTTTTATGTGACCACACAAGTGAAAGTTATAAACAAAAAAAAAAAATTGAGAAAAATTATTATATAAATTAAATTTTATAAAAATTTAGTACAGTGAGTAATTATACTATAATAGAAACTATTAACAAAATATATTTTTGACGACTTTAATGGTCAATACCACAAAATTGATAACTGAATTATATAATCCATATTACCGTAATTTGGTAAGGGCAATTGATATTATACAAAAATTCGATTGTATACAATGGCAACCATTTATAAGGGGTTTTTACCAGAGCTTCAATGTACTCGAGCTCAACGAGCAGCTCGAGTGGTAAAAATTAACATTTTTCATGTTTGAAAGCATGTAAAGAAATAAATATAAGTATTTAGTACAACAAATATACACTTTATGGAATCGTACTAGTAACAGGAATACCATCCTTAAATTCTACTTGAATCGGACTGTTTACTGGCGTACTTGAAAAAGTTCGACGAATTTCCATAAAAATTAATGAAAATATTCCCTTAATAGATGTTTGACATCATTCTACAAAAAAAATTCCTAAAATACATGGTCTGATATATTTTGTAGTCAGTTATATTGACAGATTACTTTCCTGAAATATTGAGACATTCTGTTAAAAACTATGGAGTGGGCTAACTACTACTCGAAAAAGATCATCCACTTTGCATTCAAATATTCCTCGTATATGTCTGATGTCTGTTAAAAAAAAATTAGAACATCTAGACAATATCTAGAGAATATATTTTTAAAATTTCAAAGCATTCCGATAAAAATATTGGCGCGTGGGAACAACTACTCGAAAAAGTTTGGAAATTTTGCAAAATATTTAAAAAAAAATAATTTTTTTTAATTTTCACTGTCTGTAATTGACTATATTTATAGAATATTCATAAAAATATTTAAACCATTCCGACGAAAATTGTGGCGTCGGTATAGGACTACTCGACAGATATTGACCACTTTCTATACACATGTGTGAAAATTTTATCTTATTTGCAGTTTGGTGATATTGTCCAGAAAATTTTCCTTAACGACTTAACAAAAAATTATATTCGTTAGAGATATCTGTAAAACCGAGCGCATCCTTCAAGTTTCAAAGCATTCCGCCAAAAATTGAAGATAAAAAAAATTTCCCAAAAAATGCTGAAATGCTTTGAAAGTGGCTGACCTTTTTCGAGTAGTAGTTAGCTGCCTCCAGAATTTTCCTTGGAATAGTTTAGTTAATTTTCTGCAGTCGTTAACTTTAAAACATATAAATTTGTAAATGGTCGTGAAGGAAAATTTTCAGTAAAATGACATCAAACTTGAATTAATAGCAAATTTTCACAAATTTGTATAAAAAGTGGCCGATCTTTTTCGAGTAGTTGTTCGCCCAGAGCTCAATTTTATTCGGAATGACTTAATTTTTAAAATAAATCATATCTGAATAAGGTCAATTAAGGTCAGTGAAAAAAAAATATTTTTTTTTGTTAAGTCGTAAAAAAGAGCATATTTTCACACATTTGTATAGAAAGTGGTCAATATCAGTCGAGTAGTCCTATACCGACGCACTGTGGCTGAAATTTTAATTTAATTTCATTGGCAAAAAATTATAACGCCATTTTGTAGCTAATAGATCCAGATTAAGGCAGCCATAAAATTAGGTTAAACTCAACTGTTTTTTGAATTTCAAAAAAAGGTGATTTTGTATCAAAAATAAATGATTACTACTCGCAATTTATCATCAACAATGACCTGCGGTCCCTTTTGCATGTTTGGTAGGATTGTAGTCTTTAGTTGTTGAAAGCGGTCACAGCCCTACCGTTTAATATTAGGGGCGTTATGAAATCTATAATACTAATAGGCTAGGCAATTTCTTGTGACCGATGTTTTGTTCTACCATTTTATTCCGATTTTGACCAAAGTATATTATTTGAAAGGTATTTCTTTTTGGCCGTTTTGCAGATTTACAGATTTTTATTTTTTCCCTTTATTTTGAGTAAATGGCATTTAAAGTTGCTACTAACACATACATAAAATTATACAATGCTATGTGTGTGTTTAAGTTACTAAATTTCGTGTAAAGTTGAAGACAAATAAATTTAGAATAAATCAAAAAGTATTTTTCACTTGAAAAAAAACTATAAATTTTCTGTGTCTGCTAAGGAAAAGAAAATATGTTGAAAATTGCAGCTGAGGGAGTTATGCCACGTTTGGTGACCTGCATACAGTCTACAAGTAGGGCACAAAATGCATGTCAACGTTTGGCTCCACTAGCAGTCGCAGCTACACAAAAATGTTTATCACAATCTCAAACAGCTCTAAAAAAATATGTGGTTAAAGATCATTATGAATTTGATCGAAAAGTTATCAACAGTGATGTGCCGGTTATTGTAAATTTTCATGCTAAATGGTGTGATCCTTGTAAAATTTTAACCCCTAAAATGGAACAACTATTGGAAAATTCCGATGAAATTGATTTGGCCATCATCGATGTGGAAAATAATACAGATCTCGTCGAAACATTTGAAGTCAAAGCGGTTCCTGCTGTGTTAGCCTTTCGCAATGGTGTGGTGGTGGATAAATTTATTGGCTTGGTTGATGCCAACAGTATAGAATCGATTATAGAAAAGCTGAAACGTAAAAACCGTCAAACTGATGATAAGGAAGCGGCCAATGAAAAGTAGATGATAGTGATGATTACAAATTTTAGTTAAAAAAATTTTTTTTTTTTTTTAATTTGTAATTTGCAAAAAAAAAAAGAAGAAAATGCGATATTTTTGTTACCATGGGTAACAAAACTTAGTTTAAGTAATTTTATAACGTATTTATTAAATTTGTTAATGCGTTTGTAATAAAAATGAGTTTGTTTTTGTGTTGATTTGTGAATTGGCTATAATTATTAGCATACCTTTAGGGTCTTTATTTAATGAAAAAATAAAATTTCCCAGAATTTGCACCCGAATTTCGAGGGCTGGAATCTGCTATTATTTACTAAACTACTATATCTTTGTCAAGTTTCAACTTTAGTGGAATAGAACTTCTAGAGAACAAAAGGGAACAAGAAACATATACCACCCGGAGAAAGGTGAAAGTGTCTTCTTTAACCTTATATATACTTTTACACCCGTGACGACCCGTGGATTGAACACTTTTTTCATTTTAATGAAATTACTCAAAAAAATTTCAAATTACGGTAATTTAAACTGCCCTATAAGTATACAATAGTGTAGAAAATTTTTGCTTTAGGAATTTTATAGCTTATAATAGTCATTATTTGTTCTATTACCAGTAATGATATCTGCTTACAAAATAAACCACCCTTTTGATATATTTGTAAAGAAGAATGTCAATACACAGAGGATGTAATTCGTTTGTAACCTGGGTTTTTATTATCATACCTTTATACCATTTTGTTTTATCCAAGTCCCGAAAAAATCATTAGATAATACTGATGCATATGAATTTGTATTATCACCACTTCACGCAAGAATACGACTTATGGAACACATACTAAAAATCAATTATGATTTGGATTTCTGATCTTCAGGATCAATAAGAAACAACGAAACCAACCGAATAATTCAAAATTTCAAAAAGAAACATGTTCCAGGTGAATATTGCAAATTTGGATTGATTATACATACATAGATCAGCCAAAACAAGGGTAAGGCAATACAAATGAAAGCAAAACCACAGGAAGATTCTTTTCAGATCCAGAAACAGTATCTGAACTAACAGAAGTGGATTTAAACCTTATTTTTAAAATTAAAATAATCCTAGAAGTACTTGCGTACAATGGTAGAAATTGACTCTAGAAAATTTGGCGATTATGCTAAGGAAACAGCAAAAATATATACAACCAAGTACCCATGGAGAAATGTATCTGCAATAGTTCACAAAATCCTTTATCATGTAGAAGATGTCATTAAATATCATTTGGTGCCACTTGGAGATCTATCAGAGGAGGCTCAGCAAAAAAGGAATAATTATTACAGATTTTATAGAGAGCACAATACTAGAAAAATTTCACGAAATTCCACAAATTTAGATATATTTAATATATTATTTGTAACGTCAGATCCGTTCATCTTCAGTATTCGAAATCATTGGAAAGTGGAACATCGGGATTTAGATGAAGTCAAAAAATTACTAAAGAACAGAAATAACACAGAACAAAATATGGAATATTTGCAATCTATATTTGAATCAAATGAATAATATTTATATTGCAGTTTTTTTTTTAAAGGTTTTTTTTTACTCACTTATGTATGTATGATATATTTTAATATATAAGAAAGATTTATAAAATAAAAATCCTTATTTTCATATCAAAATCAGAATCATTGCGCTAATAATCAGCAGATTTATTTTGCTAAAATTAACATGTTTGACAGCAAAAAATGATAAATAGCAAGAATTATAGAGAATATTACTAACTTTTTTAAGTGTAAATATTCTTTAAGCGTAAACAAATTTGCAAATTTGACAGCAAAAAATTTTTAATTTTTCAGTAGTATGTAATAGCAAAATTTCCAGTTGATTTTACTTCTTTTTTTTTTTGAGTGTAAAATTTTTTTTTGAGTGTAAATATTTAAAAAAATCCCATTATTACAAAAAATGCTTATAATTATTATTAAGATCAAAATATCACATTTTTCAATAAATAAAAAAAATAAAAACCCATATTTCACGCTAAGTTAAAAAAAAAACAAAAATTGAAAAGTTCAACTTGGACCTAGAATTCCTTAAAAAGTACTCAATCAATTTTAATAAAATTAAAACTGACTCAAGTTCAATTAAATATCTATCCATTAAAAAAACATTATCAAAATATTTGGGTCGGTTCAAAAGTTACGGAATTTTGGCCAATAAAAACCGATTTTCAGTCACTGTGGAACAGTCTTCATTTTTATACCCTCCACATCTCAGTGGCAGAGGGTATATAGGTTTGTCCTTCCGTTTGTAACGCATCGAAATAAATTCCTGAGGCCCCAAAAAAATATATTTTTTTTTTCCTTATAACAAGAGAAGTTGATTTACCGATGACCGTCTGTCCGTCTGTCTGTGGAAATCACGATCGCGCCGTCAATATCTTAGCTAGACCATTCTTTTTTGTATAAGATCGTTTGTTAACATCCCAAAGGAGTTTTTATTTAAAATCGTCAAAATTGGTCAAAGGGTTCACGAGCTATGAATGAAACTTTGAAAAAACTCTTGAAAAAATAAAATTTTTCAGTGTGTTTGTTGTTTTTCTTAAGATATGTTGTATATGTTGTAATTCTTCGTATTGTTGAGGACATTACAGTTGTGTGTATATTAATAGTACACGTGTCACTTTGGCCTAAGCAAGTTTTACCACATATTTTTTTATCATTAAAATTAAATATTAAAAATTAATAAAAATGAAAAGTGGAAAATGAAAAATGGAAAATGGAAAATGAAAAATGAAAAATGAAAAATGAAAAATGGAAAATGAAAAATGAAAATGGAAAATGGAAAATGAAAAATGGAAAATGAAAAATTAAAAATTAAAAATGGAAAATTGAAAATGAAAAATGAAAAATGGAAAATGAAAAATCGAAAATGGAAAATGAAAAATGGAAAATGAAAACTGAAAATGAAAAATTAAAAATCGGAAATGAAAAATGTAAAATGGAAAATGAAAAATGAAAAGTGGAAAATGAAAATGGAAAATGAAAAATTAAAAATGGATAATGAGAAATGGAAAATGGAACATGAATAATGAAAAATGAAAATTGAAAAATGGAAAATGAAAAATGGAATATGGAAAATGGAAAATGAAAATTGAAAAATGCAAAATGGAAAATGAAAATCAAAAATTAAAAATGAAAAATGGAAAATGGAATATGGAAAATGAAAAATGAAAAATGAAAAATGGAAAATGAAAATCGAAAACCGAAAAACTGAAGATGAAAAATGGAAAATGGAAAATGAAAAATGAAAAATGAAAAATGGAAAATGAAAACTGAAAATGAAAAATTGAAAATCGGAAATGAAAAATGAAAAATGGAAAATGAAAAATGAAAAATGAAAATGGAAAATGAAAAATTAAAAATGGATAATGAGAAATGGAAAATGGAACATAAAAATGAAAAATGAAAATTGAAAAATGGAAAATGAAAAATGGAAAATGGAAAATGAAAAATGCAAAATGAAAATTAAAAATGAAAAATGGAAAATGGAATATGGAATATGAAAAATGAAAAATGGAAAATGAAAAATGAAAAATGGAAAATAAAAAATTAAAAATTAAAATTGAAAAATGAAAAATGGAATATGAAAAATGAAAAATGGAAAACGGAAAACGAAAAATTAAAAAAGGAAAATGGAAAACTAAAAATGAAAAATTAAAATTGAAAAATTGAAAATGTAAAATGAAAAATGATAAATGAAAAACGAAAAATGGAAAATGGAAAGTGAAAAATGGAAAATGAAAAATAAAAAATGGAAAATTAAAAATTAAAAATTAAAAATTAAAAATTAAAAATTAAAAATTAAAAATTAAAAATTAAAAATTAAAAATTAAAAATTAAAAATAAAAAATTAAAAATTAAAAATTAAAAATTAAAAATTAAAAATTAAAAATTAAAAATTAAAAATTAAAAATTAAAAATTAAAAATTAAAAATTAAAAATTAAAAATTAAAAATTAAAAATTAAAAATTATAAATTAAAAATTAAAAATTAAAAATTAAAAATTAAAAATTAAAAATTAAAAATTAAAAATTAAAAATTAAAAATTAAAAATTAAAAATTAAAAATTAAAAATTAAAAATTAAAAATTAAAAATTAAAAATTAAAAATTAAAAATTAAAAATTAAAAATTAAAAATTAAAAATTAAAAATTAAAAATTAAAAATTAAAAATTAAAAATTAAAAATTAAAAATTAAAAATTAAAAATTAAAAATTAAAAATGGAAAATGGAAAATGAAAAATTTTGAATTAAAAGTGGCAAATGGAAAATGAAAAATTAATAAATTAAAAATGAAAAATTAAAAATCGAAAGTGGAAGATGGAAAATGAAAATTGAAAAATGCAAAATGGAAAATGAAAATCAAAAATTAAAAATGAAAAATGGAAAATGGAATATGGAAAATGAAAAATGAAAAATGGAAAATGAAAATCGAAAACCGAAAAACTGAAGATGAAAAATGGAAAATGGAAAATGAAAAATGAAAAATGGAAAATGAAAACTGAAAATGAAAAATTGAAAATCGGAAATGAAAAATGAAAAATGGAAAATGAAAAATGAAAAATGAAAATGGAAAATGAAAAATTAAAAATGGATAATGAGAAATGGAAAATGGAACATAAAAATGAAAAATGAAAATTGAAAAATGGAAAATGAAAAATGGAAAATGGAAAATGAAAAATGCAAAATGAAAATTAAAAATGAAAAATGGAAAATGGAATATGGAATATGAAAAATGAAAAATGGAAAATGAAAAATGAAAAATGGAAAATAAAAAATTAAAAATTAAAATTGAAAAATGAAAAATGGAAAATGAAAAATGAAAAATGGAAAACGGAAAACGAAAAATTAAAAAAGGAAAATGGAAAACTAAAAATGAAAAATTAAAATTGAAAAATTGAAAATGTAAAATGAAAAATGATAAATGAAAAACGAAAAATGGAAAATGGAAAGTGAAAAATGGAAAATGAAAAATAAAAAATGGAAAATTAAAAATTAAAAATTAAAAATTAAAAATTAAAAATTAAAAATTAAAAATTAAAAATTAAAAATTAAAAATTAAAAATTAAAAATAAAAAATTAAAAATTAAAAATTAAAAATTAAAAATTAAAAATTAAAAATTAAAAATTAAAAATTAAAAATTAAAAATTAAAAATTAAAAATTAAAAATTAAAAATTAAAAATTAAAAATTAAAAATTAAAAATTAAAAATTAAAAATTAAAAATTAAAAATTAAAAATTAAAAATTAAAAATTAAAAATTAAAAATTAAAA
Source organism: Cordilura impudica (assembly GCA_963682025.1). Classification (NCBI taxonomy): domain Eukaryota; kingdom Metazoa; phylum Arthropoda; class Insecta; order Diptera; family Scathophagidae; genus Cordilura; species Cordilura impudica. The sequence continues at coordinate 10,764,855 of OY821521.1, read as the reverse complement.
ATTAAAAATTAAAAATTAAAAATTAAAAATTAAAAATTAAAAATTAAAAATTAAAAATTAAAAATTAAAAATTAAAAATTAAAAATTAAAAATTAAAAATTAAAAATGGAAAATGGAAAATGAAAAATTTTGAATTAAAAGTGGCAAATGGAAAATGAAAAATTAATAAATTAAAAATGAAAAATTAAAAATCGAAAGTGGAAGATGGAAAATGAAAAATGGAAATGGAAAATGAAAGATGGAAAATGAAAAATTAAAAATGGAAAATTGAAAATGAAAAATGAAAAATGGAAAATGAAAAATGAAAAATCGAAAATGGAAAATGAAAAATGAAAATTGAAAAGTGGAAAGTGAAAAATGGAAAATGAGAAATAAAAATTAAAAACTAAAAATGAAAAACGAAAGATGAAAATTGAAAAGTGAAAAATAGAAAATGATAACTTAAAAATGAAAATTGAAAATGAAAAAGGTGGGGGGTATCAAAGATTCGGCCCAGCCGAATTTAAAACTCTTACTTGTTTTAAACTATTTTGGTGTTTAAAACATTTTTTAAAAATAAAAATAAAAATAAATTAAAAAGGTTAGGTTCGGATTTTTAGCTTAGAATATCCCAAAATCCAAATCCCAATAGAGAAGTAATTTTACCACTGAATTCATCGTTTAAAAATTGGATAAATCCAGCCATTATCAATGCAATTAGGTAATTAATTAACATGAAATGAAATTAATTTTCTAAAAAATATGTAATAAAATTCATTGTTGAATAACTTCAGTGAACAAATAACAACTGTCAGCGAATATTTAAGGATTGAATTCATAACGTGTTAACTCAAATGAAATGACTTCATATTATTTACACAAGCTGTTTTTGCAAAACTTCAGTTTGACCCATAGTGGCTGCCTTAAGAGTGTGAATTATTTATCACTTGATTAAAAAGAAAGCAAAACCATACAATACAAGTGCAGTGGATTTAAAAGTTAATAGGACAGCATTTTTTTCTTTTTTTCATACCTATTTAAGAGAATTAATATACATTTACGGGTTAAAGAGCTGATAAGAGTAACACATTCATTTTTTTTGATATAAAGTTATTCACCTTACACGTCAAAAAAAAAGGTAAACATAAATATTTTATGCTCTTCCCTTTCAAAAAAAAAAAAAAAAAACAGCTGTTTCTTCTACAGTAGCAACGACAGAACTTACTGCGGCAAAGAGAATAAACAAAACAAAAAAAAAAAATATGGGCAAAGCAAAATACACGAAATAAAAAGTTCGACAACTTCAAACACTGGCCAGTGAACGAACTGCGACTGCAGAGGAGGAGATACATTAACGTTACAACAAAATTTACGAATGAATATAGTAAAGCATAAAACGAGAGAAAAAATCGACACAGAGACACACATACCCAGTCAGCAATTTATGAACGAACTCACGATGGATGTACGATGAAAACAAACGAACAACACAAAAGGAAAAACAATGAAAAAAAAAAATACAAATTATAATACTGTATGTATCTTTTAAAACATTCATGTTATTTTACCATCTCATCATCATCATCATCAAACAACAAACACAAAACTTTATCACAGAGGCACAAAAATTACAGACACACACAAACACACACACATGGTCGAAGAGAAATACAAACACAAACGCTTTTACATATTGTTCCCCATAATGTAATGCATGGTGAGCGGTCTGCCAACGAACGACGAGTGCTAACAGTTCTTACTGTTTACAGTTGGGGCTCGTTTTTTGAACAGCGCTGTTTTCTTTACAATACAATTTAAGAGCATAAATTGAAAGCAATGCCCCCCAAAAATAAGAGAACACCGCAATAGGAGAAAGTCTTGCTGTATTATAAAAGACTTTGCAAAGAGTAACGAAAGAGTTTTTGAGTCGCATATCGTATGGCGGCATGGTGCATATATGTAGCAGTGTTCGTTGTTGGTTCGTTAATAATTTCTTTAATCGTATCCGTGTTGTTGCTTGCAGTTTGCAGGCATGTAAGTTGTATTACACTCCACTCTACACTGTGCCACATACCACACATCATTTCTATCTTAGTCACAGCTACATCAACTAGATGAGCTTTATTTTTGAAAATAATCGTTAGTTTTGTTTGATACTTCTATAAAGAAGTACGAGTGCAAATAAAATACAATTTGTGTTGTGTTGAAAACCAATATTATACTTATCTCATAATTTACTCTGTACTCCATTTGAATGCTCAGTAGTTAAAGAGCAAACGATTTTGAATTTCTGGAGGAGCCCGCGAGCATAACAAAAGCTACTGAGAAAGCTACTGACGGCAACGTTAAACGTTCGTTCGCCTACGACGCCAGTGGCTTGTTTAGTCAATCAGTTAGGCAGCCAAAGCAGCAGGCAGAAGGCAGCAGGCAGCAACTAAGCAACCAACTACTAGCCAACAATGTTGAGGATGGATGACTGACTGTGGCTGGCTAGCTAGATGGATGGAATACAGCGAACTCGATAACATTTTGAGGCAGTCTTTGGCTACACTTCGTATTGAGCGTATCGCGGGTATGTTGTTTTGCGTATCGTTTGTACCGCGCGTTATAGTTAATCGTCGTCGGGCCACCACCACCACTACCACCATCATTATTAATTCAGCATAATATACAACAACAATAGCAACAACAACAATACCACATACAAACACACAAAGAGCGAGCGAGCGTTTTCCATATAGTGCTGCATTAGAAAACTTACGAAAAAAATGAAACTATAAAAAATAATTTTTTTAAAGTAAAAATCTGAAGTTTGTAACATTTTCGGATAAAAAGTCGATTTAATAAAACAAGCAGACTACAAAAATATCGGTTAGTTTGCAATGAAAACAGTGTAAACCTTTTAATTCTTACAAAATCAATTTAAAATCGTGGGATATTAAAGAAACAAAAATTCAAAACATACAAATTGCAAGTGCATTAGAAAAATTCATACAACAAAAAAAATTAAATAAATAAATAAAAATGTGGAGTGCATGACGGAAGTGACGTAATATTTCCTTTCCCCCAATTGTGAATGAATTAGAAAATAAAAATCGAAATATGTAAAGAAAATATCTAAAAACATAAAAAGTGCTCATAGGAAAAAGGCAACGTAACGAAAAATAAAAAAAAATAAATAAATAATTAAACTTTCAAATGGAATTAATTGCAGAAATAATCCAAAGCTCCAAAAAATTAATTTTGAATAATTTGAAAAAAAAAATATTGAAATTACATAAATTATTTCAAAAAATATTCTTATGAAATTAAAATAAAAAAATACTTTATTTAACTGAAAATATTGGAAAATAAACCGAAAAAATATGATTATATAAAAAAAGAAAATAAAATTAAAAAAACGAAAAATTGGGATTGTCTTAAGTTGCAAAAAAAAATATTTCTGAATTTTTCTTAAAATTTTAATATTGTTAAAAATAAAGAAATATTTATTTTTTATTTTTTTAAAGCAATTTTAAAAAACTGTTCACTCAAAAAAGGATTAAAAGATATTTAAAACAAAAATACTGGTTAAAGAAAAAAAAAAATAGAAATTCTGGTTTTTGAAATGAATTGTGTTACTTACGAAATATAGTTTTAGTCTCAAAAAAAAGTTAATTATTTTTTAACATTTAAATTTTTAATATTAAAGGCAATGATTACACAAAAATACGGTTAAAAAATAATGCTTTCATATTGTACAATTGTAAAAAGAGCTAAAATTAAATATAAAAAAAATCCCAAAAATTTAAATAATCTGTTTGCCAGCAATATTTTCTGTGCCTAAATTCGTTTGGGCCAGCTATATCGCCGTCAAATATCTAACAGTTTTAGCAAATTTTGGTTTGTAAAGATCGTTACTAAGATCTGAAACAGAGCGAACCGTTAAAAAAGTACTTTGATCAAGTCGGCTATGCCATACGATGTAATAAAAATAAAGTGTTTTTTTAAATCGTATTGATCTGAGTTGACTAAAAATAATTTACACAAAAAAATTAATTGTTAATATTAATCGTTATTTTTTTTTGCAATTGAAATTGGTTCTTCTGGATGCGTTAAGTTGTGCACCTTTTAAACTCAAAAATTCTCTTTTAATATTCTAAAAATTTTGTAACATAATTTCCTTTTTTAATTTTTTTCAAATAAATAAGCCAATATTTCAGTTTTAATAAAACTTTCATAAGACAAAAACTTACAATCTTTATAGAGGACAATAAAAAATATCGGATAGTTTCTTAAAGGTAAACTGGAAAAAAACAAAAGAAATAAACTAATAAAAACTTATTAAATTTTGAGAAAAACTATTAAAAAAAAAATAAATCATATAAGTGAAAAATATTTTAAAAAAATTGAAAAATTTTTGAAAAAAAACTGTGGAAAAATACATAATTTTAATTGGATTCAAATAAATTTTGAATTTTAAAAATAATTAGAAAACAAAAATATCTTATACAATCCCAATTAAAGTTAAATTAACAAATCGTTTTTATAAAAATTTCTTTATTCAAGGACTTTATTTGCAAAATAGTAGTTTTTAATTAAAAACATTTTTATCAATAATTTATGAATTCATTTTGTTCTTTGAAAACTAATGGAAATCCAATTTTTATTCTTTAAAATCATCAGACAATTCTAAATTTGAGGTTAAGTCATTATAGAGAGAAACATTTGTCACAATACTGCTACGTAATTTGTTATTCATTTTAAATTAACCGAAATATATATTTTTTAAGATGCAGCCAAATTTTTCATAAAAAAATTAATAATTTTTGATTCTAGATCATATAGGTTTAACACAGGAACTAATATTTTTTAAATAGATAAATCTGCTTCAATGCGGAGCAATTTCATAAATTTTGATTCTCTCTCGTATCTCCTTTAGAATTTAAGATTTTCTTTAATACAATCAGAAAAAATAAGTTTATCTTAATGGGTAAAATTGGATCATATTATATTTGGTTTAAAATAATTATGGATAAAATTTCACACAGTAAAATTGGATTTAATATTTATTCATATTTATTTAAATTACTTGGTGCGATCGATATTTACATATCGAGCCATGCTCGCAAAAATAGCTTAAGTGACAAAATATTAAATTTTCCTTTTTCCTTTTGGTGAAAGTCGATAATATACGATTATTTGCATCATATAGCAACCTTTCATATATGTACGAAGTACCGTTACGAATTTATAGGAAATGGAATTTTGATGTAAGTGCCAATTTCTTAGTGCAAATTTCGTATGGTTACATACTAACGATAAAGCAAAGATATTTGAATGCCTCACTTGCCAAATCGATTAACTCCACTTTCTGATATTTTACTATTTTAATGTCAAAACGCTTGATTGTCGCGTAACTGTTTATATTCGAAACAAATTTCTTTATTAATAATAACTAGCAGATACCAGCCCTCGAAATTCGAGTGCAAATTCTGGGAAATTTTATTTTTTCATTAAATAAAGACCCTAAAGGTATGCTAAACAATTATAGCCAATTCACAAATCAACACAAAAACAAACTCATTTTTATTAACAAATTTAATAACCACACACATAGCATTGTATAATTTTATGTATGTGTTAGTAGCAACTTTAAATGCAATTTACTCAAAATAAAGGAAAAAATTTTAAAATCTGTAAATCTGCAAAACGGCCAAAAGGAAATACCTTTCAAATAATGTACGTTTAATCAAAATCGGCTTAAAACGGTAGAACAAAATATCGGTCACAAGAAATCGCTTAGCCTATTAATATTATAGATAAAGCTCTTAATCCAAAAAATCTTCTGTAAAGTTTCCTTTTTGTCACTTAAACTATTTTCGCTATAACGGCTCAATATACCATATGAGATAATTTATAGTTAGGATCGGTTTAACATAAGAACTAATAAGTTTTTAATAGATAATTCTGCTTCAATGAAATAATTTTATTTAATATAATCAGAAAAATTAGTTTATCTTAACAGATAAAATTGGATCATATCATATTTGATTCAAAATAATTTTGGACAGGCAATATATCATCATCTTCAGGGAGTTTCTTTAAATAAAATATAAGAACAATACAAAAAATAAGTATAAATTTATATGTAAGTGTATGAACAATAATATATTTAAGTGTAACAATTGTTTATACTTATTTTTTGTATTGTTTATATACTTGATTTAAAGATACTCCCTGAAGATGATATTCGATGAATATCGAAATATTGGAGAATAAAGAAGAATTTTAATTGAAAACAAAAACCCAGGCCTCGAGCTCGAATACTTTATTTCTACAAATAAATTTGGAAAGGTCGAATAGAAAACAACTATAATTTTCATATTTATTTAAAATTCTTAGTGCGACCGGTCGACTACCTATTCACATATCGAGCCATGTTCGCGAAAATAGCTTAAGTAGCAAGATATTCGATTATTTTTTTTTTTTTATGAAAATCGATAATATACGACTACTTCAATCATCTATCAAAATTTCATAGATTTATGCAAGAATTTATATAAGGAATTTGATACTAACGATAAAGCATAAATTCCTCACTTACCAAATCGATTAACTTCACTTTCAGATTTTCTTATATTTTAATATCATATTCGTAAGCCTAGCTGTTTATATTCAAAACATATTTCTCTATTAATAAGGTGGTTTTAATGCTCTTAATACAAACAATCTTCTATAGTTTTCTTTTTGTCACTTAAGCTATTTTTACTGCCGTGGATTAAACCCATATTCACACCATATATTGTGAGAATAAGAACGCTCCTTCTTTAGTAATGTTGGCTACGAAACAAAGTTCTCTGGTTCCACTAGTATCTATAATATTAATAGGCTAGGCGATTTCTTGTGACCGATGTTTTGCTCTACCTTTTTATCTCGATTTTGACCAAACGTATATTATTTGAAAGGTATTCCTTTTTAGCTATTTTCCAGATTTAGAGATTTTTAAAATTTTTCCTTTATTTTGAGTAAATTGGATATAAAGTTGCTACTATTACATATACAAAATTATACATACGCTATGTGTGTGTTTATTAAATTTGTTAATGAGTTTGTTTTCTTCATTCACAATAATAATAAACCAAAAAAGTGTTGGTTTGTGAATTGGCTAAGGTAAAAAATAAAGTGCCTAGAAATTGCGTTCGAATTTCGAGCGCTGGAATCTGCTAGTATTCGTAAATGCAACAAAAATTTATTTTTGACAATTTTTTCACTGTATGAAAATTTGAAAAGAATGTTTTTTTAATAAAAGTGCTCTGTGTAGTAGTTTTAAAGTGTGTTAGTTTTTAAAAGCTTGTAAAGATTAATTTAAGAAAAACCGAAACTACTTTAATAATGGTTTACCTTAGGAAACAATCGTATTTTTTAACCAGTTTTTTCATTTATAAAATCCAGAAAGAGTTTTCGCAAATTTTATGCTCCTTCTGTTACATATTTAAATTTTTTTTTCAAATTTTTGTTGCGCCATCTATTTAAAATTTAAATTAAAAACTTTTAATTTATTAAATCCAAGTCAGTAGAAAATGCAACTAATAACCTTAAGCAAGAAAAGCTTATTTAGAAAAATACTAGCAAATCCCAGCCTTCAAAATCCAAGGGCAAATTCTATGAAATTTATTTTTTCATTTAATAAATTATTGACCCTAAAGGTACGCTAATCAATTTTAGCCAATTCACAATTCAACACTTTTTTGGTTTGGTTTTTCAAAAGATATCGGAATAATTTTTAAATACCGCGCGTGGATCTCGTAATCTTACCGAGATCCCACTCTGTGACTAACAAAAAAATCGAAGACGTCATTTTCAAAAATTGATTTCATTTTTTTTTATTTTTCAAGCCCGAGTTTTTTATGAAACTTCGTGTGGTGCAAGAATAACGAGTACGTAAAATGATTTTTGAAAAATTAAAACTATCGAAATTATTCAATTTAAAAATATTTTCTAATTTATTTTAAAGGCATAACTTGGGTCGTTTTCATGATATGGAAAGAATTTTTATATGCCATGCGTGGCTCATTTTAATTTGTGGCTCTAAAACTTACCGAAATCGCACTGAAGATAAAAAAATAAAAAATAAATAAAAGGTTATGTTTTGACAGAAATAGAATTCTAGATTTCTTTTTGATTTTCAAAAAAAAAACAACGTCTTTTAGTAAATCGGAACGATATCTTTAAAACTACCTAAGTCAACATACTTATATAAAATTGAATAAATCCGAATTTTTCTGCATTTTTAAAAAATCTTTTTACAGTTTTTTTAACCACCGAAGACAGGGCTTGAAATTCTTAAGATCACTTGACATGGAATTGCTCCTATATATATAAATCCCATTTTCGGATTATGTTTTATACAATCATATAAAATCAAAAGATAATAATTTAGATAAGTAGCGTTTAAAATTGAATGCATCTTTTAGCTGATCTAATATAATAAAAAAAACAAATGTTTACTTGCAATATTTAGCGAAATATTTGTAAAGTCATTCCGATAATCGGTTTTAGTTTCAAAATTTATTTTAAAAAAATTTTAAAAAAGGCCTAATTACCAACGATGCCAACTTTTTGCAAGCAAAAAGTGAAAAAAGGTACCCTAAAAATCGCTAAAAAACGCTAAATTAAAATGAAACAAAGAACCATAAAAAGCACTGATAGTTGATGTTGCTTTTTATGTGTACATTAATAAAAAAATATAAAATACGTTACAATTTTTAATTTTAAAAATATTCGTCCTCATGTTGTTTTTATATAAAATATAGATTTTTTAAATGGAACATTTTGGATAGAATTTTAAAATTAGCACAACATTAATTTTATATTTTTATTCTATATTTGATAAGTATTAGGATTATTATAGGATTAACGGAATTATGTCTTAGAGAATTTTACAAAATTCATTCGAGTATGGCAAAGTCGATATATCTATAACGAAACTTGGTACATCCAAAAATTAAAAATTAACAAAAATAAAAAGTGGAAAATGAAAAATGGAAAATGGAAAATGAAAAATGAAAATGGAAAATGAAAATTGAAAAATGGAAAATGAAAATTAAAAATTGAAAAACTAAAAATGAAAAATGGAAAATGAAAATGGAAAATGAAAATTGAAAAATGGAAAATGAAAATTAAAAATTGAAAAACTAAAAATGAAAAATGGAAAATGGAAAATGAAAAATGAAAAATTGAAAATCGGAAATGAAAAATGGAAAATGAAAAATAAAAATGGAAAATGAATTGTGGAAAATGAAAATGGAAAATTAAAAATGGAAAATGAAAAATGAAAAATTAAAAATTGATAATGAGAAATGGAAAATGGAACATGAAAAATGAAAAATTAATTGAAAAACGGAAAATGGAAAATGAAAAATGAAAAATAAAAAATGCAAAATGGAAAATGAAAAATGAAAAATAAAAAATGAAAAAAGGAAAAATGAAAATATAAAAATTAAAAATGAAAAATTAAAAATGAAAAATGGAAAATGGAAAATGGAAAATGGAAAATGAAAACTGAAAATTGAAAAATGAAAAATGAAAAATCGAAAATGGAAAATGAAAGGTGGAAAATGGAAAATGACAAATGAAAAATGGAAAATGAGAAATTAAAAATTAAAAATTAAAAATGAAAGATGAAAATCGAAAAGTGAAAAATATAAAATAATTAATTAAAAATGAAAATGAAAAAGGTGGAGGGAATCAAAGATTCGGCCCAGCCGAATTTAACACTCTTAATTGTTTATAGTGTTTTTATATATGATTTTTTTTATAAAAAGAATTAATTTCTATTTATTGACTGACTTTTTCAAGTTAACTATTTCAATTTAAATAAATCAAGTTTGTCTCTTGTCTCGATTATCCATTAATTTAATTTTAAATTGTTTATAACATCTTCAAAATTTTTGTTCAATAAAAATCGCTAAAAGCACGCTAAAAGGAAAAAGGAAAGAGCCAATTTAGCGCTTTATTTAAATGGAAAAAATACTTTTTTGAGGTCATAAAAAGGTGTTAAACCTAGCGCACAAAAGGCTAAGTTGGCATCGCTGCTAACTCCCGCAGTCATGATCGAAATAAGTTTGTATTAAAATTAATTACGAGAGTTTTACATTTTGTCGAAATATATTAAGAGACGAATATATTTTAAGTTTTTTAAAAAAAATAAATAAAAACATTTTGTCGTATGCCCTTATTCGGTAACGAAAACGCTACGTTCGTATTTTCTAAGTATATAAATTTTCCTAGAAATTTCTTTTTCAAACCGTTTATAATGTTTAAAGTAAATTGTAAATAGTGCTTTCGAGTAAAATTTTGAAATTCGAAAATATTCCAACACACTTTACTCTACCGTATACCAAATATATAATTTATTTCGCTAACGACTGTCATAATTAGCATCCAGTTAAAAGAAAAAAATACCATAAATATGAAAGTGGTCTAAGTCAAAATTTTTAATTAAAAAAAAAAATTGAAATCATCTCTTATTTTAATTTAGAATTTTATTAATCTTGATTTATTTAAATTTGTTATGAGTAGGAAATTTTGTGTGAATCTCTGATGAAAATTTTGACACTGTTTTAATGGTGCGTGGTGGAGAAGAAGAAAGCATATATTTCTAAAAATCATAACTACTCTGTATTCTTAATCAGACCGATTTCAGGCATATCAGCCTTCATCAGTGATTGTATTAGACATTTTAATAATTGTTATGAAATTTTTCTACTTAGCGTGGCCGTGAGGTTTGAACTCGCGTCTATCTCACATACATTTTCATATATCAATTATTTAAAAAATTAAAAAAAAAAAAAACAAGTCAGAAAATTATAGTCGGTCTAGACTGACTTTACGATACCCTATACCATGCGTTTAGAGACCCTATCTCTTAGATCCAACTAATTGGATATAGAAAATAAGCATAAACGAAATTTGAGTGGCATTGTAATTAATTTTTTGCCTTCCTATATGAAAAAGTCTATACCGGATGATATATTTATAAGGGGACTGGGTCGAAAAATGGACCGATACTGACCATATTTGGTAAGGTCACTTAGTTTTTGGAAAAACATATATAAACCAAATTTGAGAACCACTTGTGCAATATTTTTGTTTTCTGATAGAATTTAGTGAAGATCGGGAATCAACTTCAGATGGGGGCTATGACTACGAATTATCCTATAGAGTTTATTTTTGGACTACTGGTAAATGGATGTAATAACCTTACAAGAACCCAATTTGATCGAGACCTATATGATAATTTGGATATTATGGCATTTAAATCGATCTTATAGGGGTCATTTGTATGGGGGCTAGGTCTGAACATGAACCGATGTGCACCAATTTCAATAGCGTTCATGCTAAGACCGATATAAGCTTATAAACTAAATTTCATAAAAAATTATTCATATTCGCGACCTGTAGTTTGATTACAAGGTTTACATGGACGGACAGACGGACGGACGGACTTCTCAAAATCGAATCAGAAAGTGATTAAAAATATCAGCACAAAGTCATTATAACCGGAACACATAGTGGTATAGTGTATAAATTACAATGTAATAATTTACTTCAGAACAATGTGATGAGAAATAATTGATAAACTTTTTTTTTAATATGGACTTAGACCACTTTGATATTATCACTTAAAAAAAATCTTGCAAAAACCCATTAAAATTTTAAAAGTTATAAATTTTTTTAAATTATTTTTAAAGGTTAAAAAAAAACATTGAAATAATTTAATTCAAAACAATGTGATGAGAAATAATTGCTAAACTATTGTTTTTAAAACATTGACTTAGACCACTCTTATATTATTTATCATATAAAAAGATTTCTTGCAAATAACAAATAAAATTTTAAGATTATTTTTAAATGGTAAAAAATAAAAAAAATAATTTAGTTCCGAATAATGTGATGAGAAATAATTGATAAACTATTTTCTTAAAATTTTGACTGAGACCACTTTCATAAACCTAAAAAAACTTTCAAGAACCCGTCAAAATTTGAAAAGCTATTAATTTTATGAAATTATATTGAAAAATTAAAAAAAAAAACATAGAAATATTTTAATTTAGAACAATGTGATGAATAATAATTTAGAAACCATTTTTTTTTTTAATTTTGTCTTAGACCACTCTCTTATTATCAATTGAAAAACATTTCTTGCAAAAAACCATTAAAATTTTAAAAGTTATAAATTAAAAACTTATTTTTAAAAAGTAAAAAATAAAAAAAAAAACATTGCAAAAATTTATTTTAGAATAATGTGATGAATAATAATTTATAAACCATTTTTTTTTTTTAATTTTGATATAGACCACTCTCATATTATCAAATAAAAAACATTTCTTGCAAAAACCTATTAAAATTTCAAGAGCTTTAAGTTTTTTAAAATTAAATTTAAATGGTAAAAAAATTATTTTATTTTGTTCGGAATAATGTAATGAGAAATCTGTGGTTTTCTGGAATAACCGCGTATGTCCATTTTTGTCAGTTGTGAGTTAACGATGCCAAATATATTAATTATTAACGCTCTTTACATGTGTTAAATTAAAAAAAAAAATATTGACCATTTCTGAGTTTTTTTCTTTAAATAACGAAGTAACTTAAATGTTTATTAAATAAATTTGCAGCACTAACGACGTATGTCAACCTACGTTTGATCGCTGACAAATTATTTTCTCACAAAACGACGCATAGCGACATACTAAAGAAAAAATTAAAGAAAAAATGCAAAATAATTTTGGATTAGTTTTCAGTTTATAACCACTTATAAAAACTTGTGTGTTTATTTCTGTTATTTTTTGTCACTATTATTCTTGATACGTTGTTATATTCTCATCCTAAGTCCCGTTAACTTTTTGTTAACGAACAAAAAAATCCATTTTTCAAGCAACAACTTATGTATGTCTACATGGGTGAATGCATTGGTAGTTTTCTTTTTCAAAGAAAACGACGTTTGTCGACATAAATTGTTTTATCTGCACACACTTTATTGTTTTTTCGTCCTTTTCTAGCATCTATTCCTCTGAAGATTTTTGACTCAAAATTTTACATAAAGTATTTATTGCCCATATCTGCAGGATTGTTAAATAAAAAGTTCTAAAAACTTTATATCGAGAGCATAATTTCAAATATAATGTTTTTTGGCTCCCCTGAACTTTTTGATTTTATGACATACGCGGTTAAAATTTTGACTTAGACCACTTTTATTATTATCACGTATAATATCAACTAAAACAAAAATATTTCTTGCAAAAAACCATTAAAATTTTAAGAGCTATAAACATGTTAAATAAAATAGTGTACACAATTTAAAATCAGAAATTATTTTTTTTTTAAACAAAGCTATAAAAATTAACAACATTTAAATTTGTGTATTATTAAATGCATTTAAAAAAAATGATCTTCAATATCCTAAAAATTTTCAAAACAAAACAATTTAGAATTTTCAACAATTTGCACTTTGCTCAAAGACTGTGAAAGAAAATTAAAAATAAATTCGTTTAAATGTTAATGCTTTATTATCAATTTAAACATGAAATACTTTACTAAACTTACAAAAAGGTGAATAACTTAATTGAAAAAAAAATAAGAAAAAAAAAACACCGGGCAATGAACTTAACCAATACCAGCCAGTAGAATATTTTTTGCATCTGCTGTCAGTCAACATTAGTTTGAAATAATAAAATCAAGCTTAGGAAATAGAAATTTATAGTTCTTAGTGTTTTTTAGTGTTTAGTTTCTTTCAAACCTTTGCAAAAATCAAGTCAGAAAACCCTAAGAACCTAAATGAAAACAATAAAGTTTTTTTTTTAGGACAATGAACTACAGATAAAGCAATATAAGCATAAAACATATACACTATTTCCAATTCTAATTTCTATGACTTGCATTATTACAAAATTCTTTAGTATAGAGCATAAAGATCAATCATCTTATAACAGATTTAGGTACCCACTTTCATTTGGTTAATGCTTTAAAATTTACTTAAAAACAAAAGTTACTGTTTTTCTTGTTCACAAAAAAAAAAAAAGAAAAAAGGAAAAAAAAATAGAAATATAAAAACTGTTTATATTTATGCCAGTCAAACAAATTTTCATTTAATAGTTTTTGTGATAGCGGTTATTGAATAGAAATAAATAAATAGAAAACAAACCAAGAACAACAACATTAAATAATTTGTTTTTCATATCACCCCCCTCCGCCCCTTCCCCCTCCAAACAAAAAAAGAAAAAAGGAAACCCTATCACCACCATGGCCCCTCACTCTCTCGGTTGGCTACATTTAAGCAAACATGCAGCAGTTTAAGTACGTTCAATTGTTTTCCTTCCTATCTCTTCCCCACAGTCAGTTGCTGTTTGTTGAAAAAAAAAAAAGAAAAATGTTCTATACTTTTGTTAGTAGAACAAGTACCTTAACTCAGCATAGGTCATTGGTCTTTTTCGGCGTCAACGAACGACTATCGGTACTCAACTCAGTCCCGTAAAACAAACAAACAGACAGACAGACATTCTTACATACTGGTACGTAAAAATGTACGTATATTCATTCAAAATGGAAGCTTTGGCTGTGCTGCAAACGTCATCGCTGCCGCTGCCATCAGACGCTGTCATTGTCTACGTGGGCGCTTTGTAACAACAATAATTCACACATGCAAACACCACAATCATCGGCAAGAACAACTACAAGAAACTAGTTGTAAAGCGCAAGCGCATTTTCTAACGGCACTATAAGTTACATTTTCTGTTACATTTTCCACATGCCGTCACAAAGTTCACTAGAGCAAAATTTTTTATGTTTTCTGTTTTTTTTTTTTATCGTAGTTGTTGTAGACATACATTTTTATGAGATTTTCTCTAAACAGCACACACACACATCCAATGACCAAATTTCTCTGCAAAGTTAAGAAAAATTAAAAAAAAATCTGTTGTTTTGCAGTATGAAACAAAAATGCAACAACATCATGCAACATTTTGCATAGAAATGTGCACCATTTGTTAGCTTAAGACACAAAAGAGCTTTTCGTTCAACTTGCCCATTTGGTTGAGAATATATTTTTTTTTAAAACTTTAGTTATAGACAGACATGTTTGATACTTCACGGAAATGCACTTAAAGAAATTTTAGAATATATGTTTATATTAATAGATAAGGCGATTTCTTGTGACCGATGATTCGTTCCACAGTTTCCTCCCGATTTTGAACAAACGTATCTTATTTGAAAGGTATTCCTTTTTAGCTGTCCACCAGTTATAGATTTTTAAATTTTTAAATTTTCTTGGAGTTATGCTCATTTAAAGTTGCTACTAACACATACATAAAATTATACAATGCTAAGTGTGTGTTTATTAAATTTTGTTAGCTTGGTTGCAAAAAAAAATGAGTGTTTTCTTCATTCATAATAACAATTGTGTTGAATTGAAAAATTATTTTGTACATAAACCAAAAAAGTGTTGAATTGTGAATTGGCTAAAATTGATTAGCGTACCTTTAGGGTCAATAATTTATTAAATTCATTAAAAAATAAATTTCATAGAATTTGCCCTTGGATTTTGAAGGCTGGGAGTTGCTAGTATTTTTCTAAATATATTTTCTTGCTTAAGGTTATTAGTTGCATTTTCTACTGACTTGGATTGAATAACTTCAAAGTTTTTAATTTAAATTTAAAATAGATGGCGCAACAAAAATTTGGAAAAAATTTAAATATGTAACAGAAGGATCATAAAATTTGCGAAATACTCTTTCTGAATTTTATTAATGAAAAAACTGGTTAAAAAATACGATTGTTTCCTAAGGTAAACCATTATTAAAGTTGTTTCGATTTTTCTTAAATTAATCTTTACAAGCTTTTAAAAACTAACACACTTTAAAACTAGTTTCAGAGCACTTTTATTAAAAAAAAACATTCTTTTCAAATTTTCATACAGTGAAAAAATTGTCAAAAATTATTTTTTGTTGCATTTACGAATACTAGCAGATTCCAGCGCTCGAAATTCGGGTGCAATTTCTAGGCAGGTTTATTTTTCAACTTAGCCCATTCACAAACCAACACTTTTATGGTTAATTATTATTGTGAATGAAGATAACAAACTCATTAACAAACACATTAACAAATTTAATAAAACACATATAGCATATGTATAATTTTATGTATGTGTTAGTAGCAACTTTCAATGCAGTTTACTCAAAATAAAGGACAAAATTTAAAAGTCTGTAAATCTGGAAAACATCTAAAAAGAAATACGTTTCAAATAATATACATTTGGTCAAAATCGGGATAAAATGGTAAAACAAAACATCGGTCACAAGATATCGCCTAGCCTATTAATATTATAGAGTTACATTAGGGTAGCCCTTAATAAAAAGCGTTCAAACTCTCGGTCTCGCTCCCTAGAAATATACGAATAGCAAAACATCTGAGAAATACAAAGTTATGGGTCAATCAAAAAAATTTAGAGCTGCCTCAGCGCGACTGAAAATTTCAAGTGTGTTTATATGGGGAAAATATTTTCAGATTTTACTAAAATTTCATTCTATAGTTTAATTTTTTGACAAGTTGTTATACATATTAATCGATTTCAGTACTAAATTATCTCTTGAAAAAGCTACATAACATCAAAATCGTATAAAAACCCGCCAAGACCACTTTTGTGCCAAAAAAAAAAAAAAAATAGGTGGTGAAATTTGACGGAAATTTATTCAAATTTAAGAAATTTCTTAAAACCATAATTTTTTTTTGACTATACCTAGGAGCACTCAGACATGAAGTATTGTTTTATTACTACGTTTTTAACCTATTGCGAAATGAGACCAAAGATAGAAATTTTTTTTTGATAAAATTTTGAAAACTCCTTTTTTAAGTGTTAAAAAATTTTCTTAAACTAAATTTCAAAAAATGGATCTGGCACTTTAAAGTTTTCTTAAATATATGTTAGAGATTAGCTGTGTGAACTTTGAAGTAAATTCCTCTGCCAGAATTTTTTTTTAAAAGGATATTTTTTTTTTTTTTGGAATTTCGTGAAAAATTATTTTTTTTGTGAAATATTCAGTAAATGTACTCTTTCTAAATACTTTGTATCAAAAATTTATCAGTTTTCTACTTTTAAATGTTATATTTTATCTTAATAGCCTAGGGTTTCGGAAAAAAATTATAAAACCCCATTACCCATTTTGGAGTTGTGGTCACATATGACCCCAAGCTAATAAAAGAAATTCGATTAATTTCAAATACTTATATCAAATATTAAAAAAAAATTCAAATATTTTGTAAGTGCTGTTGAAGTTTTAGATGTGACACTTAAAATATCATAAGCAAATGTGCAAGTCATCCTTGCCGAAGCCAAACTTCGAAATTTTGCATATTAAAAATAAAGTAGTATAGCCCAGCACTCGAAATTCGAGTGCGAATTCTCGAAAACATTTTTTCATTAAATTTTTGTCTTCCAATGTTTTTTTTAATCTATATATATAAAAAATGTATGAATATTTAAATGAGCCTAAAGGTATGTTAATCAATTTTAGCAATTTACAATTCAACACAGAGCGTCTGATATATAATTTAAATCATTCGCGTTAACAGGGTGTAACGAATTAAATATTAAATATTATATTTTATTTAATTTAATATATTTTTAAAACAGATTAAACATAAATTTTATCATTCTCAGCTTCTCCTCCATATGAACTATAACTGTACCAATTTTCACACTCCTCCGTGCTGCCCGCATATTGCTCGAAAGGGGAACTAAAAATTTACCTTCACGTATTAATTTAAAAAAATTAATTATTCTGGTAAACTTCATGAAACTCTTACTATGGGTTGGGAAATAAAATTGTGCTATATATTACGAAAAGTTACCCTTATGTGCTCCTAGGGTTAAAATGATCCAAAATTCAGCAGTATTTGCAAAATATTTGAATTTTTTGACTTAATCGTCTTATACTAGTTTGGGGTCATTTGTGGTGACAAGTCCAAATGGGTTAATGGCGTCAAATTATAAAATTATCATAATCATCAAATCATAAATATCGGCCTTTTTGATTCGTTTTTACATTAATTTATTTAGTTCTTTTTGTCTGTTTATTTGTTTGTAGTGGATTTTGGAAATTGAATTTTCACCAACTTCCAGACTAGCTAGAGCTCTGAAATTTTCATTAATTACGTAATTATTTAATTATTATCTACATGGTGCGATCATTATTTGTCGCGGTTAACATGAAAGTGAAGTTGAGTTGGATTTTCGTAACTAAATTCTCACTAACTTCTCGACCAGCTAGAGTTTGAAACTTTAGGCAGTTATGTAAAGTGGATGGCAATATTTGCAATTTTGGTTTTATTTTCATTTCTCATTGTCTGCTTATTTAGCCCGTCTAGCTTGGGCTAGGGCTAGGCATGTACCTAGAGCGAATGGGAACACCTTAATATTTTCTATATGATTTGATTATTTTTTTCCAGGTTAACCTGAAAGCGTTTGTTGAGGCAGATATTTATAATTGAATTTTCACTAACTTTCCGACTAGTTAGTGCTCTGAAACTTTCAGCATATACTCAGCACGTTATTGAATCATAAGTCTACATCAGTTGAGCGTTTAAGAGCATGTCTTAAAAAACTTTTTGAAAATTGTTTCTGATTTACATCTTTTGCTTACGATAGAGAGGGAAAAATAAAGGGGGCGAAAATTAGGGATAAAAATCTGTCATTTTCAATTTTCATATTTCTTCTGAAGGATTCAAATAATTTTATACTTGTTACCTTAAATTCGATAACAACTTTTACGTTGCCGTCAATTAGTGTAAGGCACTATCTACTCAGAAGTTTAGTCAGAACCGTGGGTATGAGGCCAAGTTTTTGGTATGTCAATTAAAGTTAGTTTAGTTAAACTTGGATATTTTAAAACGAATAGCTTGCAAACTAAAGCGTTAAAAATTGTGAGTTTAAGATTCAGTTTTCATACCATACAGCTTTTACTTCGTATTGATTTCAGAAGATACAACTCTGTCCAAACAAACAGTCGTTATTTTTGAGTTTTTTAATATTTTTGCATTTATTCTTCTAATTTCCACTATTCTCAGTTTCATAAGAGTTACCATATGTGATGCATGGTTTGTACAGTCTACATATTCCACTTTTTACATATATTTGATATGAAAAAAATTTACTTTTCGAAAAAAAAAATTTAAATAAAATGAAATAAAATTTTTTCTCAGAAAAGAATATAACATAAGTTAATGAACTTCTCTGAGCAAAATCTGTTAATTCTACAACAACAGCTGATTTATCTAAATAATTTGTTGATTCGATAATGAAGAAAAAATTTTTTTTTCAAATTTTAATACAACTTTTTCCAATTTTTTTGTCTTATTATTTCTCAGTGTATACACACTTTACACTCTCTGATCACAAAACATTGGGGTTGCTAAGCTTTTCTTTTTTTAATGGCTAACAACTGGCTTTCTATTTTACTCTTTCATGGGGGGATAACAAATTTCCATGTTCCTTTACTCTCTCTCTCTCTCACTCTCTGTCTATACCTCTCTGTGTCTGTATATGCTCTTATTAAAGCTTGGTGGTTTGCGGCATTTCTTAATGGATGTTTTTTTGTTGCTAGTTTTGTTTTGTGCTGTGTGCTACATGAAAATCAATGATGACGTATGCATGCGTTGTGGGGCAAATATTCGCTGTTATATATTTCCTTACCATGCGATTTAATACCAAACCATGCCGTTTTATTTTCCTTTTTTTATTTATGATTATTATTTTGTTGTATATGAACATGTTAATGTGAATACCGGTATACAATGCGGTTCACAGTGTTACGAGGTCAGCTTTTTTTTTAATTGAAGAAACACATTTTTTTTAAAAACAAATCAATTGTTATTTGAAATAAAAAAAAATAACTTAACGATTAAAGGAGTTTTTTAAATCTTATTGAAGAGAAACTTATTTAGAGAAATTTAAGTATAGAAGCGAAAATCTGCAATAATTATTTTATGACAGGATCACATGAACTGAAAAGCCTGGCCTTAAAAAACAATTTAAGTATTTTTTTTAGATATTTTGGCAAGTTTTATAAATTTTAAACTTTACTACCTAAAAAAAATTTTTTTTTTTTAATTTACTGATATTTGTATGAGTTTTATTTTTTCTGCTTTAACCATCAACACTGTGCAGTGTGGCATAATAATTTCTATACAAAAGAGACTACGTTGTTAAGCCACTGGGTCATAGAACTATTTTTTTGTTATCCACCCATTGCAACAAACGTGCTTGTTTCCATTTTTGGGGATGATGTTGTTGCGGCGATAAGGCGCGCCGTGCTAGGGGACCGAGACACATTTATAACCAACCCCTTTTATTATGTTGAAAGACAATTTGTAGTGTTATGCTGTTCTTAATATCGATTTTTCCAAATAACAACAAGGAAACAAAATAGAAAATAAATAAATAATTCAAAACGATTTAAACTAATGAGTATAAAGCGAAATTAATGAATATAAATTTAAAAGTTGTATGAAACTTTTGTAAATAAATAAATTAAAAATTTTTAAACTAAATTAAGAAACTTTTTTGGAAGCAAATTTTGAAAACAAGAAAATAAACATAAATCAAATAGAAAGTTTTCAAAAACAATTAATTAAAATTAAATTAATAAAGAAAAATTTAATTGCAACATTTTAGGAGAGTTTCAAGGGATTCGCTTAAAGATATAAATTTCAAGTGAAAAGTTTTTTGAGTTTCAGAACATTTACACATTTGTTAGCACGATTAAGAAAAACTCAAGAAACAGGAAAAATTTTAAAACTAAAACATAATTAAGTGGTTTTTTTAAAATTTTCTCCTTATATAAAAATATTAAAAAAAAAATTTATGTTAAAGAAATTGTTTAAGTAGAAAAGGATCGAGTTGTCCTAACCTCTTTATAAATACTGTTATATTTTTTATAATTGAAAATATTATGTAAATAAATTGAAATTGAACTAAATCTAAAATGAATGGCTCAAGTCATACCAAATTGTAAATTTTTGAAATAAATTTAAAATTTATTATAGTGAGTGACAATACAATGGAAACCTTTAACAAAATATATTTTTGACGACTTCCTTGAACGGTCAATAAAAACAAATTGGATCATAAAAAGGAAACAAATATTAATATGAAATAGCTTAACTTAAGAAAAAATAACAAAACTTAAAAGTATTAATTTTTATGCTGTTGACAAAACATTGGAAACCTTTACTATACAATAACACTACGTCACAGTTTGTTGACCAAATGTATCTGACACCTAATCTTTATGTAAAATTGTCCGAATATGAATTTAGAATGGTCAAAATTGTAACAGTTTACGAGATATTCCAAAATAACTGTTATTTGTATTTTTAAAAAAATGATGATAAGTCGCTTGGGAATACTATTCAAGAAATGTCAGAGTTACAGTGGACAAAAGTTCAAACCTCATGAAAAATTTGATGTTTTTTGTTGCAATTTGGCTCTTTTCAAGTTATTTTTTTTAAACCAAACTATTAAAAGTTTATTTAAATACGAACATTTTGAGCCCAAAAAGACACAGATTGGTGTAAATTAATCTTCTGTAACTTTGTCATTTTTGCACCGCTCTGGATCCTATTGGGCATAAAATGTTCGTATTGAAATAAGCTAACGTCGTAAATGATAAAATTTAAAAATTTTATTGTTTGGTTAAAAAAAAAATAAGTTGAAAAGAGAAAAATTGGAAAAAATCGTTAAATTTATTGTGAAATTTGAACTTTGGTTCACTGTAAGTTTAGTCATTTCTTGACCAATTTTTACAAGCGACCCTTGGTTGGTTTTGCAATTTCATTATCTTTCTACAAAAAAAAAAAATAAAATAAATAAATAAAAAGTCAGTCTAATATTTTCGAAGATACTTTTAATAAAGTGACATCATCTTTTTAAAAACGCAAATAATGGTAATTTTGCAATATCTCGAAAACTGTTCTACTTTTGCCCATTCCGACTTCACATTCGGATTCAGCGGACAATTTTACATAACGATTAGGTGTCAGATTCATTTGGTCACGACTTTGTTGAATATTTGTGACACAGTGTAAAACTTTTCCTTTATTTTTTAGTATTTCTTCACAAAGTTGACGATATCCATTGAAAATTTTTTTTACTCTGAATTAACTGCATTTATGAGATCTACCTTGTTTGTTAAATTTCGTGTGCGTATTTTTCGCTCTACAATTTCCCATAGATTTTAAATTAGATTGAGATCGGGTGATTGATTTGGCCTTTCGTAAAACACTAACTGCATTAGATTGCAGCCATTCGGTTACAACTTCGGATTTCTGTTTTGGGTCATTGTCATGTTCAGACCAGGGGCATATTTTACTCAGCATATGGATACATAATATCATTTTGAATTTGATGTATCCAATTCCAAATAGACTATTTTTAACTACATGAATTGGCCTGAAAAGCAACCCCGTACCATAATGTTGCTACAACAGTTTTATTTGTAATTTTGGGTTTAGTCTTTTTCCCTTTGCTCGTCGTAAACGCGTTTTTCCATCATGACCTCTTAAATTAAACTCCGTCTTGACCATTTCATGTGTTCTTTAGCAAAATTTAGGCGAGCCAGGCGATTTTTATCTGATGTCAGTAGTTTTTTCACAGAACGATAACAGCCAAGATCAGCCTCAATTGCCCGTTAGGTAGCATTTTTTTAACTCACTTGCTATTAAATTATCCTGTCTTTGACTCGTTTTACGACGCCTGTACCTCTTTCATGATGTTTCTTGTTTAAGCCAGCAATAAAAACATCTATTATTTTGGCTTTTCACTCTTCAGGAATATTTATTGTTGCCTTTATTTTATAATACTCTATATCATTAATAGGCTAGGCGATTTCTTGTGACCGATGTTTTGTTCTACAGTTTTATCCCGATTTTGACCAAACGTATATTATTTGAAAGGAATTTCTTTTAAGCCGTTTTGCAGATTCACACATTTTTAAATTTTTTCCTTTATTTTGAGTAAATTGCATTTAAAGTTGCTACTAATACATACATAAAATTATACAATGCTATGTGTGTGTTTATTAAATTTGTTAATGTGTTTGTAATTAAAATGAGTTTGTTTTTTTGTGTTGATTTGTGAATTGGCTATAATTGATTAGCATACCTTTAGGGTCTTTATTTAATGAAAAAACAAAATTTTCTAGAATTTGCACTCGAATTTCGAGGGCTGGAATCTGCTAGTTAATTATTAATAGGCAAGGCGATTTCTTGTGACCGATGTAAGTTTCACAGTTTTACCCCGATTTTGACAAAAAAATATCATTTGAAAGGTATTTCTTTTTAGCTGTTACCCAGATTTAAAATTTTCATCGTTTGGAATATTTTTTTGAAGTTATGATCGTTTAAAGTTGCTACTAACACATACATAAAGTTATACAATGCTATGTGTGTGTTTATTAAATTTGTTAATGTGTTGGGTTTGTTTTCTTCATTTAAAATGAGTTGAATTGATTAGCATACCTTTAGGGTCTTTATTAAATGAAAAAATTAAATTTCCTAGAATTTGCACTCGAATTTCGAGGGCTGGAATCTGCTAGTAATTAATTATATTATTAAAACATTGAAAAATACAAGTAAGTGTGTTTATGAAACAGTCGAAAGAAAATACCAGACAATATGCCAGTTATACCGGTATAAAGTGAGCGTTTTATTGTGAAAATTAGACACAAATTTTGAATGGGAAGGTAAAAACATTTCATTCGAAGTATTAGCCATTACTTTCTACACAATTTGACCACCTTGCTGACAATTTGTGGATACCACGCCAATAGATATGTTCGCATTTTGAAACAAACCAATCACACACCAAATTTTCGACTTCTTATTGCCAACCGAATTGCGATAATGCTAATAACCGCTTTTCGGGTTCATTTTGATTGCAATTCAACTGCCTTAACAGTAAATATTTAATTATAATAGAAAATATGCTGATGATATTAAATTTCAGTTGATGCAATCAAAAATGCAGTTGTTCCACTTTAGAACAATTCGGTTGGCAAATATTTTTTCTGTGTGTAGGAATCAGCCAATGCGTGTCCCATCAATGAAAACAAATGGTAGTGGGAAGGAGTCAAGTCTGGTGAATATGGCGGGTGCGGTAGCAGCTCCCAGCCAAGTTTTTTGATTGTATCTCCTGAACCGGTTTTGCTTTGTGTGCAGATGCATTGTCATGGAGCAAAATTACCTTGCCATGTCTTCAGCCTCTTCTGGTCATTTTTCGATCAATGCATGGTTCAAATTGATTAGTTGTTGTCGGTAGCGAACATTATTAACGGTTTCACCAGGTTTTAGGAGCTCGTGGTACACCACACCTTTCTGCTCCCACCAGACACACAGTATTGTCTTCTTGCCAAATCGATCTGGTTTTACAGTCGACGTTTTTAGGGTTGTCCCGGCTTTACCCATGATTTTTTCCGTTTAGGATTTGTAAACTAAATCAATTTTTCATCGCCAGTAACAATTCGATGCAAAACTAAGTTTCCTTCGTGTCTTTGCAGCAAAATTTCACTAGTGTTTTTGCGGTTTCCCATCTGCCTTTCACTCAATTCATGTGGCATCCATTTTCCACACTTTCGGATCTTTCCCATATCGCTGAAATGGTCAGAAATTGTTTCTTGTTTTGCCATTTGCTTTTGACTCAAAGTATCATCTTCATCCAATATTGCTTGCAATTCGACATCTTCAAACTTTTTTGGTTGTCTTCCACGTTATGCATTTCTCACATCAAAATCATTATCTCTGAACTGTTGAAATCATCTTTTGCATGTTGCTTCTGATAGACCACGATCACCATATGCCAAGCATTCGATGCAACTCTGCAGCACTTTTCTTCAAATGAAAACAAAAAACTAATGCTCTCCGCAAATTATCATTTTTTGGTACAAAATTCGAAATTTTTAACATGATGAAAAAAATTGATCTTGTTGTATACTAAATGTGTTTGACAGATGTCATGGCAACCAAACGAACAAATGTTCCCTATCGAGACTTTTGTATCTTAACGCTCACTTCATACCGGTATAGCTAATATATATTAAATAACGATTAAGATTTTGTGCATTTTCTTTCATACCATCTTATATTGTTATTGCTTTAATGAACTCTGATACAGAAGTTTAAAAGTTTCCATTGTTTTGGTATCACTTTTTTTTCAATTATCAATTTTTTCAATGATATTTTTTGTAAAAATTTGTTATTTTTCGATAGAGAACACATCAAAGAGTGATTTTGCAAAAAAAAAAAAAACATATTTTAGGACTTAACGCGAAATTATTAAAAAAAACAAATTCTATTCTTATTAAAAATATGTATTGTCACCTACTGTAAATGAATATATAATTTTAAATTTAAAAAATTGTGTTTGGACATATTTGAAAACTAAATATAATTTTTTTTTGCAAAATTTTTTCACAAAACTTTTATTTAAATCTGAAATAAAAAAATGGTATAAAAGTTAATTAAAACGAACAATTTGTAAGCAGTTTTAATTGTTTGGCTAATTACCTGTTCAAAAAAATCATTCGCTTAGTCAAAAAAAAATATATATTAAGTAAGATTTACATATAAACGAGAGATAAACGTTGTGGGGTTATTTGAAAATTTATAATTTGGTAAAAAACCATAAAAATTTGATTGAAACAAATATATATGATTTTAATTTTTTGTTTAGGAAAATTTAAAAATTTATTAGTTTCCATTTTTTTTATCTATTTTTTTAATTTTTTCACAAAACTTTTATTTAAATCTGAAATAAAAAAATGGTATAAAAGTTAATTAAAACGAACAATTTGTAAGCAGTTTTAATTGTTTGGCTAATTACCTGTTCAAAAAAATTCATTCGCTTAGTCAAAAAAAAAAAATATATATTAAGTAAGATTTACATATAAACGAGAGATAAACGTTGTGGGGTTATTTGAAAATTTATAATTTGGTAAAAAACCATAAAAATTTGATTGAAACAAATATATATGATTTTAATTTTTTGTTTAGGAAAATTTAAAAATTTATTAGTTTCCATTTTTTTACAAATCTAAAAATAAAAAATCTTAATTAATTTTAATTTCATTAAAATTGGATAAATTTTCAAAAAAAAAAAAAAAAAATTATTTGAGTTTGACTTTGATTGAAAATTATTTTAAATATTTTTGATTATTTTTTTCAAAAACATTTTTTTATAAAAAATTTGAATCTAAAATAATAAAAAAAGATAAAAATGTATTTAAAAGACAAAATCGTAAGCAGTTTTAATTGGTTAGCTAATTCAAATGCTCGCTTTAGTAAAATAATAATAATAATAATAATAATAATAATAATAATAATAATAATAAGTTTCATAAATGAGAGCTAAACGTTGTGGAATTATTTAAAAATTTTGAATAACAAAAACCATAAAAATTGGATTGACACTAGTTTAAAGAAAACAAATATTCATGAGTATTATTCTATTGTTTTAGGACATTTGAGGAAATTTTGAAAATAAAAAGAAAAATTTTTTTTTCAGTGTTATTTTGATTTGCATATTATTTAAAATGTTCTTAATGCTAAACAAAATACAAACAATTAATAAAAGTTGTTGTACCAACAACAATAATGGGCACCTATTACGGGCCGGCCTTTAAATTAAGGCCTCTTGAGAAAATCCCAAGGATTATTCAGCAGAAATAAGCGGGGTGTGTTGTTATTTACGAAAAAAAAAGAATATAATTTTTGTTTTTTAATAACAAACGAATTCCACCAAATGTCTTCCGGAATAAATTGTCGTGAAATTTTCGTGTTTTTGGATATTTTGATTTGGAATCAAACAAAGAGGAGAAATCGACAAAACAATGATAATAATAATAACAGCAACAGCAACAACAACTACGAGCACAATATTACAAATAGCAACAGCAACAGCAGCAGTAGTAGCAACAGCAACAGCAACGTAACTAGCATTAGTAGTTCGTCTACAGCAACGACTACAAACAAACAACCCAATAAACAAAAAAACAATCACTTGAACAAAAGTGTACAAGCATCATCCGTAGTGAAAGTGATAAAGTGTAAAAATACAAATAAAACTATTACAAAATTAAATAATCACAACAACAACAACAACAGCAATAAAAACAATAGTAGTAATACTAATAATAATAAAAATAACAATTATAAAAGCAATACAACATCAACGGCAACAACTACAACAAATACACAAACACAGCAACAAAAACAATTTGATTTGATGAAAAATCAAATAGAAATTTTACATAAGTTCAGCTGAAACTTTCTAAGTCTTTTTTTGTTTGTATTTTTTTTCTGAATGAATCTATCAAAGAAAGTAAGGAAACGATAGACAGACAAACAATTTTTGTTTCTTCTTTTTTTTTGGTTTAAATTTTTGTGGAAATTTTCAAAAAAGAAATAAAACATTTTAATAGATTTCTGATTGCTTGAAGACGTTGTTTTTGCTAAGAAAAACACCAATATCCAGCAGGTGAAAAATGTGAAAAAACACTGAAAAAAACAGCTTCAATTTGAAATTATTGTAAATTAAATTATCAATTATTTTTTTTTTAGACAACTTTGAAGCAAAACTTAAAATTTCAACCCCCATCAAAGGCTTTAACAAAAAATTTATAATAAAAAAATTCTAAGAAATTTATATAAAAAAAATCAGAACAAGTGTCTTAATAACAAAAAAATAATAATTAGTAAATAAAACCTTAAAAAAAAAAACCAAAACAAAAAATATATACATAATTTATATAAAAAAAAAATATAAATTAAAACCAAATTTGTACCTATCACTACATAAAAAAAATTAGCTAAAAATTATATATACAACAATAATAAAAAAGAAAATAATAATTAATCGAATTAAAAAATTTTATAAAGGAAAACAAATAAATAATAGTGGACTGTGATACTAGTATTTCACATCAAATTCAAGTAAATTATAACAAAACAACAACAAAATTTTTTATAAAATAAAAACGCAACAATTTATGAAATAAATAATACAAAAATTGGCATTTATTAAAAATTTATTACATATTTAAACCCCCCTCATTAAACCAAGTGCAATGTTAGCCCCCCTTACAAGGGCCTAAAACAAATCTTTAACAAAAAATATTAAGAAAAAAAAAACAAAAACAAAACATATATATATATATATTATTATAGAACATAGAGAAAACATCAAATGTTTCATTAAATTTAATAATTATAAATATAAAGTAGTATTTAGCATTTATTTATTTTATACGAAAACAAAAACGTTTTGTTAAAACAATAAATTAAATTTAAAAAACAAAAAAAAAAAAAAAATTCAAATTAAAATACAATTTTTTTTTACAACAAAATATGCCTTAAAAATTGTGTGAATATAAAAATAAAACTTTATAATAAAATTTATATCTAAAAAAAAAAACAAAAACAAAAACTTAATTCAAATCTTCAAGTTTGTTTGTAACTAAAGAATACAGAAAAGAAACAAGAGCAACAAAAAAAAAAAAAAAAAAACTATAAAAAAAAACTTAAGCAAGTATAATGTATACGCAACGCATGTTTGATATGTGGAACAGCGTTACATCCAAACTGGAAGCACACGCCAACACTTTGGGACAAAGTAATGTACAATCACCAGGACAAAATAACTCTAGTGGATCAATAAAAGGTAACAAACAACAACTAAAACTAAAACCGCAAAACTTAAAACAAAATATTATCAAAAATTTTGCAATTCCACTAACAACAAAAAAACCAAAACAAAAAAGAAATCCTTCATCCCCCTCCAAATAGCCAGGTCATTGTTTTAATAGTGTTGCTGGTTTAAGGGTTGTCCAATTTTTTATTTTTATTATTCAACACTGCCACTTTATTAATGTAATAAGCCAGCCAACATACAATATTATGTATAATTATTGCCAAGTTTTTTTATTTATTTATTTTTTTTTATTTTTGTTAAAACACTTCATTTGTCGTATTGTAGAAAAATTTAAATGTGTTGTTGAGTTTTATTTTTTTGTTTTTTTGTTACCAACAAAAAAGTAGTGAAAGTCATAATAATTTCTCTGTTGCTATATATTTAACTTCCACATACACATTTCAATCCATAATATACTACAGGGGATTTATTTAGGGTTAGGGTTATACATAAAAATTGCAGCATATAAATTTTATAAAGCAATATTTAATAATAAAAAAAAAAACTATAAAGAATTAATAAATCATAGTCGGTCTAAACTATATAGGGTCTTTGGTCCAACTAATAAGCTTAAACCAAATTTTAAATGGCATTGTTATTGCCTTTAGATAAGAAAAAGTTCGTATTGTATGCAAAGTTTAGATGGGGACTAGGTCGAAAAATTAACCGATCCTGACCACTTATTTTTTTTTGCAAAAGCATATATACCAAAAAATTGAGAAAAATCATAAGTAATATTTTTGTTTTTGTTTTAATTTTAGTCTTTCTTTTAACCTATACTCTCTGTCTTGTCTGTCTGCCAAGGGGCAACCCCATTCCCCCTCATCCAATTGATCTGAAACTTGGCCCATAGTTTTGTTGTGACTGTAGATTAATTTTGAAGTGCGGAAGTGCTTTGAAGCCCATTTCCCTTTATCCGACTGATCTGAAACTTGGTCGATATACTTGCCGTGAAAAAAGATTAACTTTGACATAGTCATGCACAGTCACGGAGTGATTTAAACCCTATTTCCCCTTATCCGATCGATCTGGAACTTTGTCCGTAGACTTGTTGTGGCCAAAGATTTATTTTAAGATAGTCACACACAGTCACGCATAGTCACGGAATGATTTAAACCCTATTTCCCCTTATCCGATCGACCCGAAACTTTGTCCGTTGCTTTGTTGTGGCCAAGGAATAATTTTGAGACAGTCACACACCGCAACGCATAGTCACGCACAGTCACGCATACTCACGCACAGTCACGAAGCAAATTAAAGCCCATTTCCCATCATTTAATCAATCTGAAACTTGGTCCATAGACTTGCTGTGACCAAAGATTAATTTTAAAGTAATCACGCAAAGTCACGCACAGTTACGGAGAGATTCAAAACTCATGAATAAGGAAAGAAAAAGTTTTAATAAAAATTTTGTTTTTATGGGTTAGATTATTAATAGATTTAAGTGAAGATCGGGAAGTAGATTTATTATATGAGGGCTATGACTAAAAATGGTTCTACACGGTTTATATACGGACTACTGATTAGTGAGTGAAATAAACACTCAGACCAAGATCTATATGACAATTTGGATCTTCTGGAAATTTTAGTCGATCTCATAGGGGTCACTTGTATGGGGACTAGGTTTGAATAAGCACCGATTTTCATCAATATCAATAGCATTAGTCTTATGGCCGATTAAAGCTTACCAACAGATTCCAGCCCTCGAAATTCGAGTGCAAATCTAGGCAGCTTTATTTTTCAACTTAGCCAATTCACAAACCAACACTTTTATGGTTCATTATTATTGTGAATGAAGATAACAAACATTAACAAATTTAATAAAACACACATAGCATATATGTATAATTTTATGTATGTGTTAGTAGCAACTTTAAATGCAATTTACTCAAAATGAAGGAAACAATTTTAAAATCTGTAAATCTGCAAAACGGCTAGAAAGAAATACCTTTCAAATAATATACGTTTGGTCAAAATCGGAATAAAACGGTAGAACAAAACATCGGTCACAAGAAATCATCTAGCCTGTTAATATTATAGATATATATATACATAATTTCATTAAAATATATTCAAATTTGCGATCTTCAGAGTTTGATTACAAGGTTTACATGGACACACATAGAAGGACGGACGAAGATCGCTAAATCGACTCAGAATGTGATTCCGGGCAGAGAAAGTTATTCTGAGTCGATCGGTATAATAAAAGATTGGTCAAATGTTATTGGTAGTTACAAACATAAGCACAAAATCATATCGTGGGTATACAAAAGGTATACAAAACAAACAAGTAAACATGCAAAAGAGGTAAATTCGGCTATGCCGAGTCTGTGATACCCTTTACCTGGGTTTTACGTTTAGATTAATATCTGGACTTATTGCGCTAGTTATAAAAATGTAAACAAAATATTTGACAAAGTAAACAATTTGATAAACTTAATATGCTTAATTATTACAACAAACACACTGAATTTTTAACATATTTAGAGGTGTATCCATATTTTAAGTTATATCTTGGCACAATGATGCCCGATTCACTCAATTTTAAATACCAAACTGCTCGAAATAATGGCAAACAATATCATCCCAAATAAACTCAGCTAAATGGTTTATTTGGTGAATGAGCGTGATTTCAACAGACAGACGGACAGACGGACGGACGGATATCACTATATCGACTGGATTTGTTATAAGGGTCAAGAATATATATATAATTTGTGGGGGTTCGAAAATTAATTTTTCGATACGTTGCAAATGGAATGAGACTATTCCCGATAATCGAAATTTCCGAATAATTGAATGTTTCATTAGAATTAGGAATTTTACGAGAATTTCGCTTGATATTCACTATTTTTTAGGATTCTCGTTTAATTTTTTTTTTAATTATATACTAAACTACCATTTTTTATGTATGAGTTCAATAAATTTTATTTTCCCGAACTATAAAAAAAAATAATTTGTCTTGTGAGAGAAAGTACCAAAAAAATGTCCTAAATATTAAAATGCCGGTTAACTAAAAGTTCCAATTATTTGGATGCCGAATAACATGGCGTAACTGTATGCCCTCTGCACTTAAGAAATATGCAATATTTGTCCGTAAAATTAAATCCGTTAGATAGGCCTTCACCTTAGAGGAAATATTACAAGAATAAAAAAACTAAAACAAAATCATTTTTGACCCCTTTTGATTGTCCCTAAACATAAGATTTGTACAAATATATGCAAATTTCATTATGATGTGGAAATGAAAGGTATTGTGGAGGCCTATAAAGCGGATTTAATTTTCAGCCCAAATATTGCCAATTTCTCGACTAATTGAGGTTTGAATTTTAGTGTTAAGGTTCCCTTAATCAAAAAATTGCTGCCACGTATAATTTTTTTTATTTGGCGTGTACTCTTCAGAAGTGATTTATCTGGTTTTGTGAAACCAAAGCATCAGCGAAAAAATCTGATATTTCATAACTTAATTTTTTGGAATAAACGAGTTCAAAAATCTTGAAAAATTCCCAAAAATCATTGCGGCCATAATAATTTATATTCCACTTTAATTGCTGCAAAAATAAATAAAAAACGTTTTTTTGTGAAACAACCTAATATGCTCAAACATGCTCAAACTAAATTTATCTGAACTCTCAGAAAAGTGAAAAGTTTTTGATTTTGTTTTCATTTGCGATAGAAAATTATTTTTTTTTACAGAATTGTACGGCTCAGAATAAAATCTATTCAGTGCTAGAGAATTCCAGAAACAAATATTTAAAAATTTTTTTTTTTTATACCGTACGTCTATTAAACTTCTGTAAAATTAAAATTTATTAGCATAGGCCAGCCCTTGAAATTCGAGAGTAAATTCTTGGAAATTTGATTTTTTCATTTAATTTCTTTCTTTCAATATTTTATGCCACCTAAAGGTATACAATTCAACACAGGGCGTGTAATTTGCAATTATTATAATGAAATTCGATTGCGTTATCGTCGTTATTGTCGTTATTGGTTTATGTCTAAAATCATTTTTCCATTCAACACAATTTTGGCAAACACATTAACAAATTTTATAAGCAGATACATAACATTGTATAATTTTATATATGTGTTAGTAGCAACTTTAAATGCATTTTACTCCAAAAAAAATTAAAAAATTTAAAAATCTGTAAATCTGGTGGACTGCGAAAAAGAAATATCTTTCAAATTAAGTATGTTTGGTCAAAGTCGGGGTAAAACTGACAAAGTTACATGGGTCACAAGAAATCGCCTTGCCTATTAATATTATAGATTTAAAAAATATCATTTGTGAATCACATGTGATGCACAACAAAATGAAATTAAAAAAAAAGTTAAATAATTTTTTACTGAACAATTCTTAAATTTTAAGATATTTTTTCAAATCACATTTTTACATTCACAGAAAAATTTTTATATTTTGAGATATTTTTTCTGTAGAAAAATTCTCAGACTCTGAAGCATTGTTTATACAGAAGAAATACAGACTCCCAGATCAACATTTTTAACATAAGATGTTTTTGATATTTTACAATATAAGGGGATGTAGAGGGTGCATTTCCACGCTGCGTGAATAGTCTTGCGTTTCGTGTTTGTAGGCAAATGGGGTAGAGAAGCACGCGGGGTAGAAAAAAGTCTAATTTTATATTTTGAGTATTTTTTTTTTACATTACTTTCTGATGTTATAAACAGCCATTGAAATAAATACGTTTAACGTGATTTTATTAAGCCCATTTAAATAAAAAAAAATAATAAAATGTGGACAAAAGAATTGGTCGAACTTTCACGTAATTGAAAGAACACAAAATAGTTCTTAACCCTTTCCCGAATAAATTCGACATCAAGGCAGGCATGGATTGGAATGAAAAAGTTTACGGAAAATTTAAATTTTGCATTGCTTTGCTATGATTTAATAAAAATATATATATATAGTCTACCTGCTAGATGAGAAATCCCATGTAAAATATATATTTTTCCGACTTTATCTGTTTATCTGTTAAAAATTTCCAGATTTTTAAAATTATTTTTGACACGGAGAGGGTTTAGTTAATAACTTGCTGCGAATGAACAAATGAAAAAGATTAACAGAATGAACGTCAAAAAATCAAGACTAGTTGCAACCAAAAAGGCACACTGTAAATGCACAGGGATTTTCGTAGCATTTTCAAAAGAGAATTGAAGAAAAGCCAGGCTAAAAAGCCCCCGTCTAAATCGCCTCTGTTCTATAGGTAAAATCCATTTTTTGAAAACGAACCATTTTTTGAAAACGACAGATTTTGAAACAATTCTGATATAATAAAGTCTTCAAGTTATAAAAATATTTTCAATAATTTTTTTTTAATGAAAAAATTCTTAAAATTCTTATAAATTCTAACGTTTATTTCTATAGAAAAATTTTCAGATTCTGAGACATTTTTTATATAGAAGCAAAATATAAGACGTTTTATAACGTTTTACAATTTTCTATAAATAAAATTTGCTGATTCTAAGCATTTTTTTGAGAAACACACAATTTGAAACAATTTTGATATAATTAAGTCTTAGATTCTGAGACATTTTTCCTATTAAAAAATTATCAGCTTCTGAGATATTTTATCTTTATAAAAATTCACAGCTTCTGATTGATTTAGAAAAGTCTCAGATATTTAAACATTTCTCCTTTAGAAAAACAAGAGCAGTTTAAATTTATTTTATATGAAATCATTAATGAAAAATTTCTCAACATCAAAATTTTGTAAACGAAAATTTTTCAGAATTAAAGAATATTTTATATCTAATCTGTCTTAAAATACGAGTTTTTTTTTTTTTTTTTTGAAGGTATGAGAATCTAAAACCATGATGCAGAAATAAATATTTCAGTTTTGGAAGTTCTAGGGAAAAGTTTTACGTTGCGTTGTTAACGCAATTTGAAATAAAAAATTACACTTTTAGGGTAAATCTGTAACGCAGGAACCATTTTGTAATAATTTGTATACGCCTTTATTTGAGGCGGTTTCTCGACAGACAAATATTCTGAAACGTTTAGCACATTACTTAATAATTTTTCGCACGATGTGATCATTATTTCTCGTGGTTGACCTGAAAGCGGCTCTTTTTAAATTAAATTTGCACCAACTTTCTGACAAGCTAGAACTCCGAAATTTTTAATATTAAAATAAAGTGGATTTAAAAATTTTGCGTATAATTTGACTGTTATTTCTCGCGGTTCGCCAGAAATCGTACAAAATCATTTCTTAAAAATGTTTTTGATTTATTGCTCTCATTCTTTAAGTCCTCAAAACTTTAGGATTTTTAAAAGATATTTTACAATAAAAATAAACCTTCAAAATTACTTTTATTTACCATTTATAAAAGCTTTTACTACAATTGTGCTGAAAAACTAAAATTATAAAGGTACACCTTATGTAAAGCAAGATGTTTCCTAGAAATTCTTGAATGAAATTGTTAATCTAGGATCTTCAAATTATAAAAATTTAATCGGAAAATTAAAATTTCTTAGAAAATATTGTTCACGTTCTAAAACTATCGGAACTTTTTTCACCTTTTAGAATAGTCTGAATATATGATAGGATTTTCACCAAATATCAATAGCCATCTAAATATTTTTGAAACCTAAATAAATGAAATAGGAATTAAAAAGGGATTTTTTAATTAATTATTGAAAATAATTGCAAAAAGAAAGTTATAGTGCTTTTAAGCAAATTTTCCCAAATGTATATACCAAAAACATATGTATGCATGTAGCAGTAGCACCATATCAGTATTTTTTTTTTTTTTTTGTGAATAGGGAAATTTAAAA
This sequence comes from Cordilura impudica, assembly GCA_963682025.1. Lineage (NCBI taxonomy): Eukaryota > Metazoa > Arthropoda > Insecta > Diptera > Scathophagidae > Cordilura > Cordilura impudica. The sequence continues at coordinate 10,729,309 of OY821521.1, read as the reverse complement.
ATGATCTTACTTTAGTGCCAAATAAAGAAATGTTTTGTAATCGAAGAAAAAAAAAATATATGAAGAAGACTAAAAGGAACTTAAACAATAAAACAGATATTTATATGTACATTCGAAATTCATATAACAAAAAGTAATTAATTTTTAAAACATTTCAAAATTTTGTTGATTAAAATTATAATCAGATAGACAGATGAGTTGATGGCTTATAACATTTCATAAGATTCTCATACCATTTGGATTTGAGCTTAAGTACGAGTACTTTTTCGTTTTCTCGCAGACTCAATACATAATAAACTGAGTTATAACCTCCCTCCCCCCTCCTCTCTCCCGTTCACGCATTTCATGTCATTTTCGAATGCGCTGAAATAATCAACAGCAGTGAGTGATAGTAAATGAAAGGAAAAGAAATTTAAAGAAATAAAAAAGAAATGCGTGGTACAAAACGCACAGAAACAGAAAATAACAAAAAAAAAAAAAAAAACATACCTACCAAAAAATAATAAAAAAAAAAATTAAAGAAAAAGTCTTTTTTTCGACAGTAAGCCAACACAATCACAATCATGCAAACATGTATCGGCTGTAGTAGAAAAAGGCTGATTGTGAATCTGGGCAAACACTGCTCAAAAAAAAAAAAAAAAAAATATAAAGAAAAAATTGTATGTACACAAAAAAGCAAAAACTGTAAAAAGTATTTTCCGTATACACTACCCGCGATTATACGCGCTCTTAACGAACATTTTTCAATGAAGAGGAGAATGTAGGTTTTTGTCAGAGAGCATAAATATAAAAAAACCCATTAATTTTATTTTGTCGAATCTGCGTAAAGAAAGAAATTTGTCAAGTATGGTTAATATGAAATGTTGATGATGACAGAGCTTTAAAAGAAATGTATCTTATAAATTGCAGAACACAATAGTAATAGCGTTCTCTGCCCCAACAACTAAGAATAAAATCTTGGACTTAATTGAGTATTAAGTATGGCAAGCATTATATTTACGCTATGAAAACAAATACGTATTTAAAAAAACTTTTTTTTGTTTAAATTTCAAAAAAGTTTTTTAAGAAAAAATTAAAAAATTTTTTAACGAAAAATTTTTTGACGAAACATTTTTTTTTTTTGCAAATTTTTTTCAATTATTTAGTATAAGCTTTTCACACTATACTCTAGTTGTACTTGATATGCCTATGCTGATGTAGAGAAAGCTAAGAATGGAAAAATATCAGCTTATTCGTACTAACTATCGTGTAAGGAAAAAAAGATTTTTTGTTTACTGACGATGAAAAATTCTGTTGTTCGCTGTCTTAAATTTTATTTCCATATTTCTCTTACATTACAAAAAATATACCTTTTCAATTATTAACAATTTTATACGATCTCGAAACGAACAAAACGCATTACAACAATATACGGACTGTTGCACAGTGTAAATAATCTTGAGATTTAAATGTCATTTAAATTTAAAGTTAATTGCTTTTCATTTCTATTTATTATAACTAGTATAGCCCAACACTCGAAATTCGAGTGCAAATTCTAGGAATTATTATTTTTTCATTCAATTTTTGTCTTCCAACGTTTTTTAATCTATATACATTTGTAAAGATATATAAAAAATTTATGAATATTTATATGAGCCTAAAGGTATGTTAATCAATTTTAGCAATTCACAATTCACCACAGAGCGTCTGATACATAATTTAAATCATTCGCATTAACAGGGTGTATCAAATTATTATAAACATTTTATTTCGTTTAATTTAGTATATTTTTAAGACAGATTAAACATAAACTTTATCATTCTCAGCTTCTCTTCCATATGAACTATAACTATGCCAATTTTCACACTCCTCCGTGCCCGCATATTGCTTAAAAAGGGAATTAAAAATTTACCTTCACGCATTAATATATAGATTTTTATTTATTGTGTTTTTATAACAACAATGATGTTTTTTTATGGAAGCAATTTCTATCCGAAAAATTCAATATACTGTCCGACAATGTTTGAACTGTTGTACAGTGTTCTTTGTAAAACATAAAGATCTGCAATACAGAACGGCCTATTTAAATTTTGTAAAGATTTTTTTTCGTTAGATTTTTTATAAAAAAAAAATTTTAAGTATAAATTTTTATAAAAAATAATATAATTTAATAAAATAAATTTTTAAAAATAAAAATTGTTTGGTTTAGTTTAAAAACCAATTTTTTTTTAAATTATTTTTAATAGAAAAAAAATTTGTTAAGATAAAAAAAATAGAAAAAATTTTTTTTTAAAAAATATTTTGAAGAAAAAATCTTTTTTTTTATCAAAATTAATAAAAGAGGCTTTTCATAAAAAAAATATTTTTAAATAAGAATAAAATTAAAAAAATTGTTATTGTTTGGTAAAAATTCATTTTAAACAAATATTTTGTAAAATTATTTTCAAAAGAAAAAAATTTATAAGATAAAAAAACGTGAAGAAAATAATTTTTTTTGAAAAAATATTTTTTTTGTCAACATTATAAAAAGAGGCTTTTCGTAAAACAAATATTTTTAAGAATTAAAAGAAAAAGTTATTTGAAAAAAATTTGTTTCTAAAGATTTTTAAGATTTTTTTTTTTGTCAAAAATATGAACACAGTTTTTTGTAAAAAAAAATATTTTTAAATAAAAATTATTGTATTTATAAAATCTTTAAAAAAAAAATTGGAATTAATTATTTTTTGAAGCTTATGGCGTTTCTTTTCTTAAAAAAAAAATGTTACATTTTTATAATGTTTGCCTCACAAATTAAAGATGTTTCATTTTTAATGGTCAGAACAGAACATAAAATTGCAACTATGCAACACTTGAACAGCTGATTTTGTTGACATTTTGTTATTCTTGGACACCAAAAAGGAAAATAAAAATTAGAAAAAACATTGATATTTTCCATATTAATAATTTATTTTAAACAAAACAATAAAAATTACACTTTTCCTTACTTTTTTTTTTTCTTCACACAAATACACATTTATAAACAACACAAATGTCAGCTGTTTTATCGTGTTATTATCCCCCTCTGATTTTTTAGAGTGCGAAAAATGCACCTTTTTCACATATTTATAGTGCGGCATTTTTAGAAAAGAACACGTTACCCTTTCGCAAGGTTGACATTTTTTTAGAAAAGAACACAAAAAGGGAAAAAAGTGCGAAGTGGGAAAAACGTGCAAATTTTTGCAAGAAAAGAAAACGCCATTAATTTAAAATAGTGTTGGCGAATTCGGTTACTTCTTAATACTCTTATTTACAACCACGTACACCAAAAATATACAATATTATCTTTTATCATGTTGCATTGGATTATTAAAGAGATAATATCCGTTTCAGAACAATTTAAGAAACCTGACATCCATTTGTTGGAGCATATTTCTACAGATGTTGGTTTTAAAAGCATATATTAGCATAAATGCCTATTTTTAAAGAGTATTTCCTATTTTTAAGTGTATTTTTTTGATGGTTTGTATTGATTCCGCCTGCTAAAAAAACAATATAATTATCTTATGTTTTCTAATTTCAACTTAAATAAAATATATTTTACGTCCGTATAGTTTATTGAATTCCTAAATGGAATTTGAACTGGTTTGTTACTCTGCCTAGGACAAATTATATTAAAAAGGGGAAGTAAATATGTACATATACACACTTATTTTATTATTTTTATATATTATTTTTATAATGAAGTTAAAAATGTTTGTTTGTTAGATTTTAAGTAATTTTTCAGGCATATCTATGATATTAAAAGGCTAGGCGATCTCTTGTGACCGATGTTTTGTTCTACCGTTTTGTACCGATTTTGACCAAATGTATATTATTTGAAAGATATTTCGTTTTAGCCGTTTGCAGATTTACAAATTTTTAAATTTTTTCCTTTATGTTGAGTAAATTGCATTTAAAGTTGCTACTAACACATACATAAAATTATACATATACTATGTGTGTTTTATTAAATTTGTTACTGTGTTTGTTAATGAGTTTGTTATCTTCATTCAGAATAATAATAAACCATAAAAGTGTTGGTTTGTGAATTGGCTAAGTTGAAAAATAAAGCTGCCTAGAAATTGCACTCGAATTTCGAGCGCTGGAATCTGCTAGTTGCAATTACTACTGTAATTAGTATGCAAATTTTAATTTTGTTTCCATGGTGCGTGGTAGAGAAGAAGAAAGCATATATTTCAAAAATTCATAACTACACTGTATTCTTAATCGGACCGGTTTCTGGCATTTCAGCCTTCATCAGCGATTTATTGAACATTGTGATAATTGTTATGTTATAATTGAATAGATTGTTTCTATATGAAATTTTGCTACTTGGGGCGGCCGTGAGGCCGAGTACGAGCTAGGAAATCGCCGCTTAAAAAGTGACAAGTCCTATAACCGGTTCGTATGAGTTTTTCCGTAGGCTAATAATAAAAAATTAAAGCTGAACTTTTTTAGCATTAAATTATTCAATGTATTTTAGGCTTCACCAAATGTATTTCAGAACAATTCGTCCTAATTTATAAATTATTTATTGCATTTAATTGCAGAAGATTACAAGTATAAATCTTTTTTCTAAAAATTTTTAACTAAATTGTGTAGAAATTTTCTGAAACGCAACATTTTTAAAAAATAATTAATAATTTCTGAAATGCACTTCGCACTATTGTTACTTTATTAAAACTAAAGTTGGATTTCTAAAAAGCAACTTAAAGCCAATTAATAGTTTCTGAAATACAATTAAAAATTTCTAAAATTCAATTGGTAATTTCTGAAATGGCTGTATTACAGATTATTAGTAACGCTTTATTTTCACTTTATTTGTAATGCAAAAATCAATGAGCTGATATTACGAAATTTTCCTGGGATAGGTGAGAAATATTTTTTTTTTGTATGAATAACTATTATAGCAACCAAAAACATTGTTTGGTTACCAATTAACGAAATTAATTTTATTTTTTGTTTATCTCTACCTGAATAGATATCGTATTTTTGATCTAAAGGATGCTTTTCTAAGGGGTTTGTAATTTAATTATTAAACTACTTAAAGTTTAATTATTAATCAACTTTTTCATTAAATATTTTACTTATAAAATTAATAAACATTTCTTACAAAACTGCCCATTTTGTTTACTTTGCCAAATATATTTAAATTCCTTACCATACAAGGCCCTTAGAAATGCATCCATTACATCAAAAATACGATATGTATCCTGGAAGCGATAACCAAAAAATTAAATTACTTACGATAATGGTTATTGGTAACCGACAAATTTTTTTGGCTGCTATAATAATCTATAACCAAAAAAAAAAAATATTATTCATTTATGTTGGTTACGGTGACCCAAAATACTATATATACATATATCTACGATAATGGTTAAAAATTCCCTAAAACAGATAAAGCAAATTTTAGCGTAACGTTTTCTTTCGAAACAAAAAAATAACAATTATTTTCTGACCCTGATAAATACCTTGATAATTATTCTTAATAGAAAACGAAACTCAAACAAAATTTTGTATCGAAGACCATTGGATTTTTATTAAAATTGATGTTCCCATTTTTAATTGTTTGGTAACACGTGAAGTGTGAAAAAAAGTTTTTTTTGCCGATAAATCCTGTTTTTAAGGGTATATTCAAAATTCTGAAAATTTAAAAGCGATTTAGTCAACCAGGCGTACAACTTACACTAGGCCATTTTAAAAGTACATATGTCTATTAAATTTGTTCTATTTTGTAACACTATTAATTAATTTAATATTTTTTCTCTTAACCCTTAACACGACCAAACCTAAACTGCTGGAAAATATTTTTTTTTGTGGATTCGTACTTAACGACCCAACATTTCTAAACAAAATTGTGGTCAAAAATATTTTTTTTTATTCCAATTGGTCGTCATATATCCAATTGGTCGTCAACGGTCAAAATTAGCAACTAATTTACTCCGCTCAAAGCAAGTCAGTGATTTGTGTTTTTATTTTTTACATTAATAACTGTAGCTTTGGGTTTGTTTTTGTTGGAAATTTTTAAATATAGATCATAGAGAATCGATTCCTACTTTTTTAGTTTGTACCAAAAATGGAAAGGAAAATAGTTCCTTTTGTAAAAAACTTTTTTGTTTCACAAAAAATTGTAATTGCTTCGCAGATTACCATAATTTATTTTATATTTTTGAGATATTTTGAATTAATCTTTTTCTAAGTCTTTTTATTTATAGTTTAATTGATTTCATATTATTTTTTTTTAATTTAATAAAAATATAAAACTTTAAAGCATCTGTGTTACCCGTACTGAATTTTGCTGAATAATAAACCGATTCCAAAAATTTTGGTGTTTCTGAAAACCATAAATACTGGCCCATCTTACATATATCAGAGCTTGGGGTCACCATCTTAGGTCCTGAGAATACATGTGGCATTTTTTTTTGGTATGGTCTGAAAGCTAAAACTATCCTCTGTCGACTCAAATCAGCTTTAAAAAAAATTGGTTAGAAAATGTGGAAAATATAAGAAAAAATAAAAATGACACATATATGTCCCATTGGTCGTGAAAGGGTTAAATCTAAGACAATAAATGAATAATGAAATTTGTTTGTTCTACCCTTGTTCCACGTATAATTATTAATTTTTTTTAACACAAACACGACATTCATTATGTAATAATGCGATAATTCTGATTCTAGCCTAAATTAAATTTTTCTGCTTATCGAGATTTCATAAAGAATACATTCCTTCAAATGATGTCTGTTGAATATGTTGTTGTTTTGATATACGCGCGTTTCGTTGCGTTCTGCGTTTTTATTTTTTGTGCATAAGCATGTGTGCGTGTGTATACAAAACGCACACGCGTAAGCATTATTTTACACATGCTGCTATTTAAACTCGCGAAAGTAATGAAGAAGCAACTTTAAATAAGAAGAGAAAGGCAGGGTGGTATCAAACGGTATGGGAGAGCAGCGTTGTATAGAAAAACGAAAAAAAAGTACACCAATATATGAGGGTTCCACAAAACTAATGTACAATTATGGCGACAAAACGCACTGAACACTCACTATTACATCAACAAAAAAACAAAAAAAAAAAACTGCCAGCAACAACCCATTATCAACGAAACAAAAAAAAAAACTATTATTTATACTCTCCTTCATACAATCACAAAACATTAATGCGTATATTTGAACTACTTAATAACTTTTTCTATATATTTATGTATGCATTTAGTCTGTATGTTTGGTGTACACTATATTTTAATAATTCTATTCTAAAATATAAAATAATAATAAAAATAACAACGAGAAAGAATTGAAAAAAGCACTACAAACAATCTAAAAATTCAAATGATGATTACGAGCAACCAGGAATAAAATTTCAACAACAACAACAAAAAATGGGAATCGAAGTGCAAAGCACATAATCAAAGAAACAAACAAATAAAAAAAAAACAATACAAAAAATTTCTTTCGTTTACAAACATCTACACACAAACACACACTCTTTCTTCATACTCAGAGTTCTTTAGTCGTAGTCGTCGACACATAGTAAAAGTCTAAAATCGACAACAAAAAAAAAAAAAAAACAAAAAATTATACATTTTCGGCGGTCATTCAACCCGTCGTATTCAGTCGCAACCGTATGGGCGCAACGTAATCGCTACGATTGTAGCTGCTGCTGTTGCTGCTGCTCGCTTTTTTTTTGTATTATTTGTTTGGCTCTTTGTACGTGAGAATATACAAAAGAATTAAACAAATTGATTTTAAAAATTTCGTTTCGTTTTTTTTTTTTATTCATTTTTTCTTCTTAATGAGTAACATAAGAATGTAGAAGAGGGCGGTAGGTGCATTTAGAATATTCGATGCGATAATGTAAATAGAATCATTCATAGAATAAGATGCTAAATAATCTTTAGTTGGAAGTTTTTAAGAAGAAGCTAAAAACCAGGATTTCATAATATTTTGCAAAATTTTAAGATTTGGCAAAACTTTTTTTATGAAAGTTAAAAAAAATGACAAAACGGAAGTGCAAACATGTCCTCCACGTGTCGAAGTTTTTTTTTCTTTTTTTTGATATTGTAATTGTATTTTGTTATAGTTATTATCAGTGCAAGTTTTGGGTACTTTTTTTTGGCATGTTTTCAATGGTTTTCCAAAAAAGCTTATTTTGATCCATCTTGCATAAAAGAGCAAAATTTTGTTAAATGTTTTTAAATAAAAATATTGTTTTATTAAATTTATAAAATTTTTATTTATAATCTTATATAAATTTTTATTTGGAAAAACTTCCATAAAATCAGAATTCACTTTTCTTTTCTGACAAAAAAATATTGCATTTTATTTGCACTTATTTCGAAAGGTGTATTTTTTATATATTCTAAATTAAGAGCAACCTTATTTTATACATCAATCGAAAGGTCTCAAAGTCGAGCGCTCGTAAGTCGCAAAAATTGCAGCCATTAACTTCTTTCAGGTCATAGTGTGAGAATATTTCCACATTGTTCCCCTTGTTTGAATATTTTCACCCCATCACTTCAAAGAGGATAATAATCAAAATTTTTTGCATTTTATGAACACAGCACTTTGAGACCTCGATTGATGTAAAAAATTAGGTTACTCTTAATTTAGAATATATAAAAAAATACACTTTTCGAAAAAAGTGCAAATAAAATGCGACATTTTTTGTTAGAAAAGAAAACGGCATTAAATAAAATATAATTTCCAATGTCTCGGTTTAAGTTTTATCAAGCTGGAAAAAATTTCTATTTTAGTTTTATTTTAATAAAAACAAATCTTGACTGAAATCAAAAAATAATATATATATATATATAATAGAGCCCAGCGTCGAAATTCGAGTGCAAATTCGAGTGCAAGTTCTAGGAAATTTAATTTTTTCATTCAATTTATTTCTTTGAATATTTTATGCCACCTAAAGGTATGCTATTCATCAAACTTGAAAAAGTTTCTATTTTAATATAATTTTAATAAAAACAAATCTTGAGTAAAATCAAAAAATAATATATATGTATATATATATATATATATAATAAAGCCCAGCCTCGAAATTCGAGTACAAATTCTAGGAAATTTTATTTTTTCATTCAATTTATGTCTTTGAATATTTTATGCCACCTAAGGGTATGGTATTCATCGAACTGGAAAAACTTTCTATTTTAATATAATTTTAATAAAAACAAATCTTGACTGAAATCAAAATATAATATATATGTATATATATATATATATATAATAAAGCCCAGCCTCGAAATTCGAGTACAAATTCTAGGAAATTTTATTTTTTCATTCAATTTATGTCTTTGAATATTTTATGCCACCTAAAGGTATGCTATTCATCAAACTTGAAAAAGTTTCTATTTTAATATAATTTTAATAAAAACAAATCTTGACTGAAATCAAAATATAATATATATATAGAGCCCAGCCTCGAAATTCGAGTATAAATTCTAGGCTATTTTATTTTTTCATTCAATTTATTTCTTTGAATATTTTATGCCATCCAAAGGTATGCTATTCAATTCAACACAGGGGGTGTGATATCCAATTATTATAATGAAATTTGATTGTGTTGTTGTCGTTATCGTCGTTATTGGTTTATGTCCAAAATTATTTTTCAATTCAACACCCTAACAAATTTAATAAACACACACATATAATTGTATAATTTTATGTATCTGTAAGTAGCAGCTTTAAAGGCATTTTACTCAAAAAAATTAAAAAATTTAAAAATCTGTAAATCTGGTGGACAGCCATAAAGAAATACCTTTCAAATGAGGTATCTTTGGTCAAAATCGGGGTAAAACTGACTAAGTTACATCGGTCACAAGAAATCGCCTTGCCTATTAATATTATTTATATTCTAGGTTTCCCGATATGTGATATATATTTATTAAATTTTTGTTATTTATTCCGCAATCTCGGAAAACAACTTTTATTAAACACTACTAGAAATTTTAAATTATTTTTATTAAAAAAAATATTTAATTCGAATTCTTTCTCACAATTTTTGTACATGTAGAAATTAGTGAGCATATTTAAACCATGTTTTGGAAGTAACACTGGTTATTTTTTCAACAATTCGCGAATTAAACATTTTTTTGCTCTACTGAAAAAAAATGTTCAATTTTTCGAACTCTAACTTTGAGTTGTATTAACGGACGAACTGTAAAACGAATTATAAAGGCTTTTTTATATCTGTTTTTACTAAAAAGGTACTTCATCTATGAATTTAAAATAAATATTACTTAAGTTCATCATTAGGCTTTAAAAAGAGTCCTTTTTGGATCATTAAAAAAAAAATTAAGGAATATTAAAAAAATATTTTTTTAAAGACAAGGGCCCAAATTAAAAAACCGATGTTGTTTTAGGTAATATGGTGAATATGTGTTCCTATTTCATATACCTACTTTTAAGTGTTAAAATCGAATATACCAATAATTATGTGTCAAAAATGCGGGCTTTATTGCATTTTTTTTTAAAGAATTATAAATACATACTAGCAGATTCCAGCGCTCGAAATTCGAGTGCAATTTCTAGGCAACTTTATTTTTCAACTTAGCCAATTCACAAACCAACACTTTTTTTTTTTATTTATAATTATTGTGAATGAAGATAACAAACTCATTAACAAACACATTAACAAATGTAATAAACACACACATAGCATATGTATAATTTTATGTATGTGTTAGTAGCCCCTTTAAATGCAATTTACTCGAAATAAAGGAAAAAATTTAAAAATCTGTAAATCTGGTGAACAGCTAAAACGAAACAGCTTTCAAATGATATGCGTTTGGTCAAAATCGGGATAAAAAGGTAGAACAAAACATCGGTAACAAAAAATCACCTAGCCTATTAATACTTTGGGACTACATTTAATCTTTGTTCCATGTTTCGAGTTTCATATTTTCAAAAAATAGAAAATCAGAAAATTCAGAAACTTTAAAAATTTCTTAATGGGACTAGAAGTTATTAATGGGACTGAAAGTTTTATTAAAAAAAGAAAAAAAATTAAAGCTTTCTAATGAATGAAAGAGTAACAGTAAAATCCAATTAACCGAAACACTCATTTAACCGGAATTTCAAGTTTTAGAAAACTTTGTTGTTTTTTCTATCACAAGAGAAACTATTTTTTTTTATTTGATGTGTAAAAAATTGGTTTCTTTTATATAATTTTAAAATAAATAAACGAGAATCCTAAATAATAATGAATTTTCAATTATCCGGAATGCTCTCATTCCCAAGCCTTCCGGATAACAGAGCTTTTACTGTATGTTATACCCAGCCGAATTTCTGGCCTTAACCCATTCAATAACGCTGTAAACGCAAAAAGGGCAAATTTGTGATGCTACTTATAACATTCCTATGTGTCACTTTTTGGTTGTCGCAATTTTTTCATTGATTATATTACTTCACAGTGCTAAAAAAAAGAATGTATGCCCATGGTAGCGCACCTTTTCCATACCTCTTTTATGAATCATGTTTTGCAATATAGTAGTTTTTTACACTACTGCTCGTAATTCGTTATCGATTTTATTCGTTTTTTAAGTGCAGTAGAGTCGTGTGAAACATAATTATAAACAAGTCAAAAAATAAAAGCGGTGTAGACCGACTATACAATAGCCTATAACATGCGTTTAGAGACCCTATCCCTTGGGCCAAAGTAACTGGATATAGAAAATAGGCTTAAGCCAAATTTTAGCGGCCTTGTTATTAATTTTTTTGCCTTCGGATATGAAAAAGTTCATATCGGATGCTATATCTATATGGGGACTAGATCGAAAAATGGACCGATCCAGACCGTATTTGGTAAGGTCACATATTTTTTGCCAAAACAAACACAAACCAAATTTGCAAAATTCTGTTCAATTTTTGTTTTTTGATATATTTAAGTGAAGATTGGGAAGTAGCTTCATATGGGGGCTATGACTAAGAGTTGCCGTATAGGATTTATATTTGCACTACTGATAAATGGATGTAAAAAATATGCACGAGCCCAATTTGACCAATTTGACGATAATATCGATTTTATGACAATTTAAGGCGATTTCACAGGGGTTATTTGTACGGGGACTAGGTCTGAACTTAAACCAATTTTTACCAATTTCAATAGCGTTCATGAAGCTTATAGAAGCTTATATACCAAATTTCAAAATATATTCATATTTGCGACCTGTAGTTTGATTACAAGGTCTACATGGACGCACAGAAAGACGGACGGACGGACGGACGGATTCCTCAAATTGACTCAGAAACTGATTCTGAGTCGATCGTTATAATAAAAAAATGGCTGTAGGTCAAATATTTTTGGTAGTTACAAATATCAGCGCAAAGTCATTATAACCTGACCACATAGTCGTGTAGGGTATAACTAGTAAGAAAATTTTAGTGCATATAGACCGAATATACTTTACCCTGGATATAACTTTGTTGAGGCAATAACTGGATATAGATATCTCATGTATTTCTATAAGGGACCGAGCTCAAAAAATAGACTGATATTGACCATATATAGTAAAGTAACTTACTTTTCGCAAAAATATATAAAACCAAATTTGAAAAAAAAAAAATCTATGCAATAGTTTTTTTTCTGATAGATCAGCTGTGTATGGGACTATAACAAAAAATGGTCATACAGGGTTTATTAGTGGGTATAATACGCACACTAGGGCGGGTCGATTTGTAGGGCGGCAAAAAAATCGCTCAAGTGACAAGGAAAATCATATTCTATGGATCAAAATAAGAAACTTTGCCCAATGAACCATGCCTCTAAAACGAATTCTGATGTCCCGACTTTTGACCTGTCTGTCTGCCATGGGGCAACCGCATTCCCCCTCATGCCATTGATCTGAAACTTGGCCCATAGTCTTGCTGTGAATACAGATTAATTTTGGGGTAGTCACGCAGAGTCACGCATAGTCACGAGGGTAAAAGTTATTTACGCTCATCCGATCGATCTTTTTGAATAACATAACATAGTCGGGGCGTATGATGATTATTTATTAGCAGAGTAGAAGATACGTATACGTATGAGTGTTAATTTTAATATTAATATTTTTTTTAAATGTCTAAATGACGCAAACTGAGACAGACAGACAGACAGGTCAAAAGTCGGGACATTAGAATTCGTTTTAGAGGTATGGTTCCTCGGGCAAAGTTTCTTATTTTGATCCCTAGAATACGATTTTCTTTGTCACTTGGGCGATTTTTAAATCGACCCGCACACATACACCAAATTTTAACTATATATCTATAATATTAATTGGCTAGGCTATTTCTTGTGACTGATGTTTTGTTCTACCGTTTTATACCGATTTTGACCAAGCATATATTTATTTTGAGTAAATTGCATTTAAAGTTGCTACTAACACATACATAAAATAATACAATTCTATGTGTGTGTTCATTAAATTTGTTAATGTGTTTGTAATAAAAATGAGTTTGTTTTTTGTGTTGATTTTTGAATTGGCTATAATTGATTAGCATACTTTTAGGGTCTTTATTTAAAAAAAAAAAAAATTCTTAGAATTTGTGCTCGAATTTCGAGGGCTGGAATCTGCTAGTATATATAATTTAGGTCTAACAATAGTGTTAGTCAATCTGATAAGAGTTCTTTTTATGGGGTCTAAGTCTGAACATGCACCGATTTTCACCATTCAATAGCGTTCGTCCAGTAGCCGATACAAGCTACCTGTAGTTTGACTACAGGGTTTAAATGGACACACAGACAGACCGACAGACAGGCAGACAGACAGGCGGACGGACGGATGGACGGACGGACTGTCGGATATCGCTAAATTGAGCGGTCAAAAAAAAATGTTTGATTTTACTTCGGTTTAAAATTTATTTAAGAATTTTTGTCCTATTTTTGAATAAATGCAAAAAAAAGTAGTTAAAAATTGTTGCCTCAAAAAGTGGAGAAAATTAAAATTATTATTTTGAGAAGAATTTTTCATAACACTGTGGAACATTTTCAGGGTCATTGTCTGGGGGGTGAGAAATTCCAAGTCAGGGTGACAGTACTAGGCCAGTACAGTAAAACCTCCAAAGGGTTTGACAGTCTCAGTTTTTACCTTATTTTGAGTTTGTTTGCTTAGCTTTTCAGCTATAACTCAAGAACTATTGATCATTTCTCATTTCATTCTTCAGCAGAATTGTAGCTAAGGCTTACATAAATATTTTTTATTAATATATCTTTGTAAAAAAAAAATATGATGTATGTTTGCATTAATATTAAAAATATCACTCATACGCCTCTTATAAATAATAATCATACGCCCTGAATGTGCTATGTTATTCAAAAAATCTATTAAAAAAAGGGGAAAAAGCCTGAGAACACGAAACACTTTGGAGGGTTTACTATACTGGCCTAGTACCTTCACCCTGATTTGGAATTTCTCACCCCCCCAGATTGGCTGTTGTACAGTGTAACCAATAGAGAATTTTTACGGTATTCACTACAACAAGAAAATTATGTACAAATCGGACCTAACAAATTATACAAATATTAACCATCAAAAATCTGTTAAGATTGAAAAAACTTCATAACTTCTATCTAACAGAAAAAACAATATTCGCTACATTTTACAATGTTGAGATAAATACATAAATATTAACTGTTTGGAAAATGGTGTTGCAAAAAACTTAAAAAAAAAATCTCAAATGAATTTTCTCTTTGGCAATATTTCTAATCAAAAAAATATGTGTTCAACCCATAAAGTATATTTGTCAACTCTTCAGAAAATCAGAAGTTTAAATAGTACACCAGAGTATAGTTTTCGAAAAGTTTATGGAGCTCTGAATCTGAATCTGATATCAAAATTGCTGAAGCACATTACTACGAATCTTAAAAATGCAAAAAAATGTTTGTGTTATAATTTCTCGAAAATCTGATGCAATGCGGCAATTCGATGTTCATATTAAAGCTAAACGCACTTCATAACCTTAGTAAATTAAGATCTCAGAGAGTTAATATTATACATTAGGGCGGGTCAAATTGTAGGGAGGCAAAAAAATCAATTAAGTGACAAAGAAAATCATATTCTAGGGATCAAAATAAGAAGCTTTGCCAAGGAACCATGCCTCTAAAACGAATTCTGATGTCCCGACTTTTGATCTGTATGTCTATCCATCTGTCTGTCTGCCATGGGGCAACCCCATTCCCCCTCATGCAATTGATCTGAAACTTGGCCCATAGTCTTGTTGAGAATACAGACTAATTTTGGGTTAGTCACGCAGAGTCACGATCGATCTTTTTTGAGTAACATAACATAGTCAAGGCGTATGATTATTATTTATTAGCAGAGTAGAAGATACGTATACGTATGAGTGTTAATTTTAATATTAAATCAAACATAGTCAGCCCAATTCGTTATAAATTAAAAACTAGGTATACTTAGAGTGAAAACATCCGTGGCCTAACAATGAAAAACCGTTTTTTTTTTATTTGAAACCAATTTAGAGATTACGTTCTCCGTTAAGTGAAATGCACTTCTTCCAACGATCCTATAACATCTTGATTCCCTCTCTAATATGACTTCTTCATTTGTGAAAAATCTATTTTCCGGGAGCCATCTTTCAAGTTTGGGAATAAATAGTATTCACTGGGGTCCAGATCTGGAGAATACGGGGGTGGGAAAGCAATTCGTAATGTAAATAAAGACTTCAATTTTTGTGAAGCCAAAGCAGATTTTTTTTTTCTTATTTAAGTGGCATCGTTTTTTTTTTTTTTTTCTTAATTTCTTCATCCAATTTGTCCAATAACTCAACATTAGGGCGGGTCGATTTGTAGGGAGGCAAAAAAATCGCTCAAGTGACAAGGAAAATCATATTCTGGGGATCAAAATAAGGGACTTTGCTCAAGGAACCATACCTCTAAAACAAATTCTGATGTGCCGACTTTTGGCCAGTCTGTCTGTCTGCCATGGGGCAACCCCATTCCCCCTCATGCAATTGATCTGAAACTTGGCACATAGTCTTGTTTTGACTACAGATTAATTTTGGGGTAGTCACGCAGAGTCACGCATAGTCACGCAGTGTTCTAAAAGTTATATACCCTCATACGATCGATCGTTTTGAATAACATATTAGCAGAGTATAAGATAGATACGTATACGTATGAGTGTTAATTTTAACATTTAATCAAACATAGTCAGCCCAATTCTAAACAAAAAACGGTTATTTTTTTAAATGTTTGTATGGGGAACCGGCCGGGGGGTTCCAGGGGGTGTGCCACTGGCATGGGTGGGTCGGCCCTCCAAAGTTGGTGGGGGTCGATCATACATTTGGACTCGATTGGGGCACTCTAAACGGATCAAAGTGAAACAGACAGATAGACAGGTCAAAAGTCGGGACATCAGAATTCGTTTTAGAGGTGTGGTTCCTCGGGCAAAGTTTCTTATTTTGATCCCTAGAATAGACTGATCGAAAAAATTTTTTCTTTAATTGATACATACGCGCTGCTTAAATATGAGGTTTGCTGTTACATATGCGGTCTCAATTTTTTGGCTCGATCCGACGGTGCCTAGATGGGCCCTAAGTGTGTTTATATGGTGATAATACGACTTTTTTCAGATTTTACGAAAATTTTGTTCTTCAGTTGAATTTTTTCGACAGGTTGTTATATGAATCGATTGCAGTATTAAATTGTCTTTTAAAAAAGCTATATTACTATAAAATCGGCCTCTATACTTATAAGCACTCAAATTTTAAGTATTATTTTATTACCGAAAATGGGTAATTTTTTTGATAAAATTTTGAAAACTCCTTTTTTAAGTTTTAAAAAATTTTCTTAAACAAAATTACAAAAAATAGATCTGGCACTTTAAGGTTTTGTTAAATATATGTTAAGGTTTAACTGTGTGAATTTTTAAGTAAATTCCTCTGCCAGCATTCTTTTTTCAATGATTTATGTTTTGTGGATTTCGAAAAAAAATTTGATTTATGTGAAATGTTCAGTAAATGTAATCTTTCTAAAAACGTTGTATCTAATATTAATCTACTTTTAGATGTAATATTTTATCTTAATAGCCTGTGGTTTCGGGAAAAAATAATATGACCCCATTAATCCTTTTGCACTTGGGGTCACATATGTTCCCAAGCTAATAAAAGACAATTTATTCAAAAAATTCAAATATTTTGTAAGTTCTGCTGAATTTTTAGATATTACGCTTAAAATATAATAATTAAATGTGGAATTCTTCCATGCGAAAAATTTGGAATTAATTGAACAACCATTAATCCATTCCTTGCCGGAGGCAAACTTTGAATTTTGACATTAAAAAAAATAATAAATACCTAAAAATAATGTAATGTTCTAGTAAACTAGATGAAACCCATAATATTGGTTGGGAAATAAAATTCTGCTATATTTTGCAAAAACTTACCCTTATGTGGTCCTAGAAAATTCAATCACCCAGAAAATTTGATATATATTAATTTAAGCGATTTTGGGTCCCAGAAAACTAAAACCTGCTGATTTTTTATTATTTCCTCCATAGACTTGGGAATCTAATGAAGATTTTAAAATGAGTTGTAATTTCTGCAAGGAATTATTTGTAGTAAACGATGCTGCCGAAAAAGTGCTAACAAATATTGAAGAAGAAACGCAGTTTTTACTCCGGATAGTATAATCATACAAGAAACAACATGCTTCCTATACAAAGTCAAGTTTAATTTAACAATGTTGAGTTATAGTTCAACACTGTTCATATTTTACTTTGTAACATATACATAGATAGTTTTTAAAAATAATATAATTTTATAATAAAATTGGTTAAAACTTCTTTTAATTTATATTCACGTGCAATAATCAGAAAATTGCACCAAATATATATCACAATGGATAATTTTGATCCCAGGAGCACTGAAGGGTTAAATAAAAAAAATTAGCCAAATTATATTTCTTAAATTCTAAATAGTGGTTTCATCGAGTTTAATAGAAAAACTCGTTTTCGGTAATGTTTACTTAAAAAAATATTAAAAACCAAAGCTGGCCTTGGCAAATGATGGGTTAACGTTCTCGTATTTATGCCAAAATTTTAGGAACGGAAGGTATACACATTTGGTTATATTTTAAGTAACGCTTTTAAAATTCAACGGTATTTGCAAAATATTTGCATTTTTTGAATAAATTGCCTTTTATTACCATGGGGTCATATGTGGCCCCAATTCGAAAAGGGTTAATGGAGTCATACTATTTTTCCGACACCATAGGCTATTAAGATAAAATATGATATTTAAAAGTAGAGAACTGATTAATTTTTGATATAAAGATATTATAAATATTACAAATAGTGAATATTTCACCAAAAATCCAATTTTTCTCGAAATCCGAAAAAAATTACTTGTAAAAAAAATTCTGGAAGATGAATTTACTTAAAAGTTCACACAGTTAATCTCTAACATATATTTAACAAAACTTTAAAGTGCTGATACATTTGTTGAAATTTTGTTTGAGAAAATTTTTTAAAATTTAAAAGAGGAATTTTCAAAATTTATTCAAAAAATTTTTCCATTTTGGTCTCATGTCGCAATAGGTTAAAAGCTCCTAGGTATAGAAAAAAAAATTATAGCTTTAACAAATTTCTTAAAGTTGAAAAGGTTTTTTTTTGCACAAAAGTGGTCTAGGCCATATGTTATTTTTTGGCGAGTTTCCATTTTTAAGTTATATAGTTTTCTGAAAAAAGAATTTAGTACTGATATCGATCCATATAACAAATGTTGAAAAGAGCTGTTTCTGAATACAATTCGCTACATATTTAATATTTATAATTAAATTTGTAATTTATTTATTATTTTTACTTGTTATTAATTTGAATATAAAATGAATTAGAAAATAAACTAAAAAGCATTAAAAAGATTACCATATTTATAAATAAAATACAAAAATAATTAAAAACAAAATACAAAAAAAGTAAAATGGCGTTACTCGAAAACCGTTTCAACGCTTTTTCTTTTTTTCTTTCAATATGTTATTGAAATAAAAAGAAAATGTTTTCAAAAAAAAAAAAAAAAAACAAAAAAAATAAACCATTAAAAAACACAAAAAAAAAATATATAAATCGTCAAAAAATTCTTTAAAAAGTCTTTGCGAAAAATCGTTCATATCTTAAAAATTCTCTGAGCGATTTTTTTGTTTTTTTTTTTTTTTTTGAAAGAGGTGATATAGTGATTTCAAACCCTATACTCACTTTTTGTGGAGTGTTTTTCCAGTAGTTTGTCAATTCCGCTAAGTGTGGGGCAAGAGTATTACTTCAGATGCCTTAACGAATGTTAAGTAAACAAAAACTTGGTGTTTCTCTTAGAGGTTGGCCCATGGCAGGCAGATAGAATGAGTTAACAGGAGTTTAAAAATGAGTTAAAAAATGAGACATATATGAAATTTTGTCCAAAAAATATGAAAAATGGCACAAAAAAAATTAAATATCAAAAAATACGCCAAAAAATTAATCAATATTGTCCATATGAAAATTCACTCAAAAGTCAATTAAAATTAAGCAAAATTAAATATTTATTTTTATAGAAGTTTATTTTCCATAATGGCAAAATAGCCCATGACAATGGCAAAATAGCCATGACAGCGAACACAGCTCAATCCTTTTGCCAAACTGGTTGCTTGCATTTTTAAAACGCTGAGTTTAGCGATTTTTTGTTAGAATTTTTCGTCTGCAGCTGAAGGTACACCCAGCCATTTATAATTTTTTCATTTGAGGGTATTTTGTATGGGAGAAGTTTTATTTTTTGGACATTTTTTTTGCGACTTTTCATTGGGCGATAGTTCCTGGAACCTTTTTTATCACATTAAATTTCCCTTTAACATCAGATTTGTTCCAAAGTATGCTTACTTTTATTATGGGTTTCAAATTAAAGGCATTTCGAAGATCATTTTACTCTCAAATATTGCCAATTTCTCCACACGAATATTGAACTTTGGAAGTTCTTATTTTAAAATTTTAACGTTATCCATCAGAGTGTCCCTTTTATTAGAAGGGCGGTACTCTTCAGAAGTGATTTATCAGATCTCGTGAATATAGAGCATCAAAGCAAATATATAAAGTTTTTAGATAAAATGATTTTAGTGCCCCGTCTTTTAAAATATCTGAAAAATTAAAAAAAAAAAAATCTGTTGGGTCATAAGAATTCATATTTCGCTTTAAGAGTTGC
Source organism: Cordilura impudica (assembly GCA_963682025.1). Classification (NCBI taxonomy): domain Eukaryota; kingdom Metazoa; phylum Arthropoda; class Insecta; order Diptera; family Scathophagidae; genus Cordilura; species Cordilura impudica. Next base: position 10,709,141 of record OY821521.1, on the reverse strand, counting down.
AAAAATAAAAAAAAAATACCCCTCATAATTTCAACATTGTTCCGAAATTCACTAAAAGTATTTATAATATTTTCTGGAATCTCAAACTGGTAATATTTATTTATTAGAGGAATACTTAATGGATTTTGATTTTTTTTTTATTTATTAATTATTTTTTGTCTTTTGCAACACATGTTAATAGTCATGAACGCCATTCAACAATTTATACATAATTTTTAGGTATGCGTAGAAAAGCTGGCAAATGTCCATTATGAAAATCCAAAAAAAAAATTAAATGTTTTCGCACATGCATTTGCAATTGGAGGCGGTGGACGATTTTTGTATACTCAAGTTAAGATACGGACTTAGAAAAAAACACGTAATGCCTGCTTGATTTGCGCGCAAATTACACACACACACACATGCACACACATTTTTAAAGTATGTGCCTGGATATGATAATGCAATATTTGTAACGTGGTGGAGAGGAGGGGCGGGAGGGGCGTAATGTGCAAAAAACTTAAATGAGCAATAGAGTCACATACACAATATTAAAAGTGTTAACATGCAGCGCGGTGGGAGGGTGATAAGTGAAGTTGCCAGCTGCTGCTTAACCCCTACACCCTCTCTTGCAAAACTAACACACATCATCAATCATAAACCACACTGTTTGAATATTGTATATATCACTGTGTTTTGAGGCGTCTCTGTATAAACTACTGCCACAGTTCACACTATCAAACTAAAGACAGAGTTGGGTTTAGTATGTACAGCTTTTGAAACGAAGAATTTTAATATCCGAACAGTTAATTCAAAACAAGTTTTATCTTTGAGTAGTTAAATAATTAATATTATAGCACATTAAATACAGATTAATTTCAAACATGTTGTAACAATACGAGGTAAAAAACCCCATACTATGAGTTTCGTCAAAGACTTTTGGGTTACAACATAGTCAGTTCCCAACCCCGAACAGGATGAGATCATTACTGAGTGAGTGAGTTAGAGTGGGATTGTCATAATAACATGCATAAAGCATTAGCACAAGCTCATAATACCCTGACGTCAGGTTAAAGAAAAGTTGCGAAATATATATTTTTTAAAGGAACAAATTAATCAAAAATGTATATAACTAGCGGATTTTGGCGAACGTTGTTTTGACCTAGCCTACATTAAAAAATAAATAGATTTTGGGTGCATTTAAACAGCAATCACAACGAGAGCAATAATGTTTGAGCTCTACACAGGTGACATTATATATTCAAGTTGTATGTGTATTATCATGTCCATTATATCGATTCCCCCTACATTTGATTCTACTATTCATATTAAGAATCAATGGACTCATATAATTTATTTTGTATATCATGTGACACGCCCAATGGCACGATCCAGCCTAGTTTAATCGTAACTAAAGTATCAACACTAGGCAACAAAAAATTAAACAAGATTGTTTTGATACCCTCCACCTGCTGAGTACGGCTACCACTTTAAAACTGTTGCCGATACTGAAACATAAATTCCGAATACCAATTAAATTTAAAGTTAATTGTTTTTCTTTTTGGCCAGTTTCTATTACAATTTCTTTTTATAAAAATAATGATCATATCTTCTACAGGAAGAATTTAGTACTATTTGATTACTAGAGTAGAAATCCTATAAGTTCCCTAAGTACTTCATAGAACACTAATGAAATTCATTATTTAACGCAGCCGGCATTATAATACCCAAAGTTTGATTCCTATTAGAATGTTTTGAGACTTTAGAAGTTATACGATAATTAAAAAAAAAAAAAAAATTCAAATGATTCTTGCCTAAAAATTATTAATAAAAATAAACAAATTTTAAAATATCTTTATCTGAATTAGCTAGTAATATGTTAGTTTAAGGATACATTTAATACAAAAAAAAATATAATAATAATAAAAACAGGTAAGAAACTACAGATAGAAATTAAAACTTTAAATATTTATTTTTTAATTTTTCATGTTTCATTTTTAATTTTTTACTTTTAATTTTTTATTTTTCATTTCACTTTTCATTCTTCGTTTTTCATTTTTCATTTTTAATTTTTCATCTTTCATTCTTCGGTTTTCATTTTTGATTTTACATTTTACATTTTACATTTTTCATTTTACATTTTTCATTTTACATTTTACATTTTACAATTTACAATTTACAATTTACATTTTATATTTTACATTTTACATTTTACATTTTACATTTTATATTTTACATTTTATATTTTACATTTTACATTTTACATTTTACATTTTACATTTTATATTTTACATTTTACATTTTACATTTTACATTTTACATTTTACATTTTACATTTTACATTTTATATTTTACATTTTACATTTTACATTTTACATTTTACATTTTACATTTTACATTTTACATTTTACATTTTACATTTTACATTTTACATTTTACATTTTACATTTTACATTTTACATTTTACATTTTACATTTTACATTCTACATTTTACATTTTACATTTTACATTTTACATTTTACATTTTACATTTTACATTTTACATTTTACATTTTACATTTTACATTTTACATTTTACATTTTACATTTTACATTTTACATTTTACATTTTACATTTTACATTTTACATTTTACATTTTACATTTTACATTTTACATTTTACATTTTACATTTTACATTTTACATTTTACATTTTACATTTTACATTTTACATTTTACATTTTACATTTTACATTTTACATTTTACATTTTACATTTTACATTTTACATTTTACATTTTACATTTTACATTTTACATTTTACATTTTACATTTTACATTTTACATTTTACATTTTACATTTTACATTTTACATTTTACATTTTACATTTTACATTTTACATTTGACATTTTACATTTTACATTTTACATTTTACATTTTACATTTTACATTTTACATTTTACATTTTACATTTGACATTTTACATTTTACATTTTACATTTTACATTTTACATTTTACATTTTACATTTTACATTTTACATTTTACATTTTACATTTTACATTTTACATTTTACATTTTACATTTTACATTTTACATTTTACATTTTACATTTTACATTTTACATTTTACATTTTACATTTTACATTTTACATTTTACATTTTACATTTTACATTTTACATTTTACATTTTACATTTTACATTTTACATTTTACATTTTACATTTTACATTTTACATTTTACATTTTACATTTTACATTTTACATTTTACATTTTACATTTTACATTTTACATTTTACATTTTACATTTTACATTTTACATTTTACATTTTACATTTTACATTTTACATTTTACATTTTACATTTTACATTTTACATTTATCGTTTTTCATTTTTCGTTTTTCATTTTTCATTTTTCATTTTTCATTTTTCATTTTTCATTTTTCGTTTTTCATTTTTCGTTTTTCATTTTTCATTAGGGATTATATTTTTTCTTTCATATTGCCGATTTTTTTTTATTATATTGTGATAACGATAAAAAAAACATGTGGCAATTCTACTAACATAGCTCATGGTAGTTGTGTTTGTTGGTATGATGGCATCATTTTTTTGTGACTTTTTTTGAACTGTGAATTTTGTTGTACAACTATTATGTTCAACCACTAAATTATTACAACAATTACACTAGGTTTTGTGTTTTTTAGAGGTATCTATATATTTTTTCTCATATCTTTGCACAATGACGCCCGATTTACCCCATTTTAAACGCAAACCTGGTGGGAATAATGTCAAATAATATTATCGTAACCTTACCCTGGTAAATTTTTTAGTTTGTGAATGAGCGTGATTTCAACAGACAGACGGACAGACGGACATCGGTATATCGACTCAAGCTGTGATAAGGATCACAAATATATATACTTTGTGGGGTCCGAAATTAGTTTTTCGATGCGTTGCAAACGGAATGACAAACCTATATATACCCTCTGAGAGGGTATATACTATACCTGATACTATATACTGAGATGTGGAGGGTATAAAAATGCTTACCACTAACCACAAAATTTATACAGAAAAGTTCAATTTTATGATTTTTGCTGTTGTTATACCTTCCACTATAAAATTAAAAATGTTGTTAACTTTTATATAATTGCTAATAATTTCGGAATGTATTCTTATTTAAAAATCTTGTTTTATTTGCGTGAGAAATAAAAAATACTCGACTTTTCTTGATTTTTCCGCAATTTTATTAAAATATAAATTTTGGTCGAAAAAGCATTTTTTCATATTACTGCCCACCACTGCACTTAAAGTACTAATTTTAATTGAGAACAATGTTTGCATGAATTTTGATATTTTGTGTTATCTATATATTCATATCTTTAGTTAACAAATTGGTTGTTTCTAACTCGAGATATAGTTTAACTGGGAAATTACTTCAGAAAAAAAAAAAAAAAAAAATACAAAAGAACCAAAAATTAAAAATTTTTTTTTTTCCAAAAACAAAAAAAATATATTTATTGCAATTTTAGAGACCTGTAGCCCACAATAAATTAAAAAAAAAAACAATTTTCCATCTTTGTTGTGGCCTTGTGTAATTTATGGTATGACACAGTTTCAAGAGACTCTAGCTATTATAATACTCTCGACATTTAATGTTAAATATTTACTTTGTATGGGAAGGGCCACGCCCTATTTACAATTCCTGTCTTTTTTTGACTCGACCATGTATATTTATAGCTAATGTGCTCTCACAAAATTTCGAGACCATCTGTGTTGTTGTACACTAGATATTTTATGATATATATTAACTTTGTGTGGGATGTGCCACTCCCACTAATAAAAAACTAAGCCATAACAAACAATTAAAAAAAATTCCAAATCGGTTGAATAGTTCATCAAACTACATAAGAGCAACAATTCATTTATGTACAGTGGGTGACAATACATTGGAAACTTTTACAAAAATCAAAATTTACGAAATTTTGTTTTTTAATAATTTCGCGTTCTAAAATTATGATTTCCTTTGCGAAATCATGTTTTGATGTGTTTTCTATCGAAAAAAATACAATTAAAATAAAATAGATAACGGAAAAAATTTGTTTTTTATAATGACAAAACAATGGAAACTTTTAAACTTCTGTACCAGAGTTGATGACAACAATAAAAATAGGTGGTATTAAAGAAAATGCATAAAATATTAACCGCTATATAAATATTTATAGTTTCTGACGTTTTCTTTCACTTGTTTTTTTAAACACAATTGTATTTTCCATGTTTTTATTTTATAAATTAATTTTTATAAAGTAATGGCAAGAATAAAGTTTTAAGTGGTGGTCTTAAGCGAAAGAAAATGTGTGAGAAATATTATAAATCCATAATTTAAAAAATTATCAAAAAATATCGTGAAAGAAGTACGGTGACGACTCAACATTCAAGCGGCAGCCCCGTAAACCGACTCAAAGACAGGATAATTTAATAGCAAGAAATGCTGCTAAGAGGTCATTAACAATCTGAAACTACAAATTTGTGCAAAAGCTGTTTTCCCACGAGCAATAGAAGCTGATGTTGGCTGTTATCTTACTGTGAAGAAACCACTGATATCAAAGAAAAACGTATGGCGCATATAAATTTTACTAAAAAAAACATCAACTGGTCGAGACGGTATTGGACTGCTGTTCTTTTCTTCGGATGAGTCAAAGTTAAATTTAAGAGGCCATGATGGATGTTCGTTTGTACAACGACCAAATTTTTCCCTTTGGATTGACCCAAAATATTCAAATTGAACTGTTATGTTTGGCGGTGGCAATATTATTGCATCGAGTTGGTTTTCGGGCATAGGTCCAATTTATTTATTAAAAGATACCCTAAGTCGAACTGGGTACAGTCAAACTCTAAATATCGTAGTGTATCCATACGCCAGGGAAAATATTCCCGTGATCTGGAAATTCCAACATGATAATGACCCAAAACACGCTACTAAAGTTGTAACCGTATCGCTACAATTTAATCCAGTAAGAGTTTTGTAATGCCCACCAGATCTCAATCCCATAGAAAATCTTTGGGAAATTGTAGATCGAATAATACGGACACGAAATTACACAAACAAAGCAGACTTCATAGAGGCTGTTAATTCAGAGTGGCAAAATAATTTCAATGGATACTCGTATCATTAACAATTTAACTGATTCCATGCCTCGGCGTTGTGAAGCAGTACTGAAAAATAATGAATACTTAACAAAATATTGAAGCCCAAAATAGAGGAAAGGTTTCCATTGTTTTGTCAAAAGCATAACAATGAATAATTTTAAGTTTTGTTAGTTTTTTCTGAAGTTAAGTTATTTTATGTCAAATTTTTTCTTTTTTATTCCCTTTATTTTAACTCGTAGTGTCTGTTTGTCTGCTTGTCTGCCGAAAAAAACTTTGGATCGATTTTTAGCCCTTTTCCCGTGATCCAATCGAGCACACTCGTGACGACGATAAAACTGATCTAACAGATTTTCGTTAAAAAAAATATTTAATTATAGTATAATTTTGGATTTTTCGAATTTTTGAGTAATCAATTATTTAATAACATGACGGTAAGCTTAATTCACAAAGAAAGGGAGTATAATAAAAACTTGGCTTTTATGGGTAGGTTAGTTTTTTATATAGGTATGTACATAAAACAAATGTATAAATTAATAAAAAAGTTTCCATTGTATTGTCACTCACTGTATACAGATTTGTACAACATCTGACCAATCGACATATTTACTTCCGTGAAATTTGAGTCAATCTAGAGAATTTTGGTTGGAAAATACTGCGCTGTATTACAAAGAATTAATATTTAATATTCTTTAAATAATATTTTCCACATTCTTTCATTTAACTACAATTTTCCACGTATGAACGGAATCATTCAATTCATTTGGTCGGCTATTTGTTGTTGCTGGTAATTTTTCCTATAAGTATTATGTTTTTTTTAAAGCAACGACTTGATGTTCGTATTCGTTGTGAGTTTAGTTGGAAGTACGTGTGTGTGTTTGTGTGAGTGTAAATGTAAGTGCTTGCAGCAAAGCAGGCAAACAAGCAAGCAAATAAAACATGCACATTCATGTGTGTATGTCGTTGTAAATTTGTTAGAGCCAACTAATGAAAAAGTAGGACAAAGTTGAACAGACGAGCCAAGGACGGATATTAGATAGAAAATAGCAAAAAAAAAAAATAAATAAATAAAAATAAAAATAACCAAACAACAAAACAAAAATAACAAAATGGAATAATATGTATGTACTTTGTTGCAATTTTTTTTTTTTTAGTTTTCTATTTTTTGATGCAGTTTTGTTGCTTTTGCAGTGCGCTGTGTGGCGGCTAGTTCTTCTGTGTGAATATTGTTTGTGTAGCTAGATGTTGATGTTACTCAGTATGTTTTGTTGTTTTTAGTGTTGTTGGTTTTAGTTTTTTTTTTTTTGCAAAATGCGTTTTGATATGTACGAGTATGTATTTATGTATGTATGTATGTATAAGTTTGTTTAAGAAAAAAATTAAGTATTTTTATATTTATTAGATACGAATATAAACGTTTTTGTTGAAAGCTATTTTTTATGTTTCAGCCTTTAACCCTGCTTTTTTCATAAGTTGGAAAATTTCGATAGATATTTTTAAAAAAAAATTTTATGGAAGTTTTCGTACTCGATTCTGCTTGTAATCTTCATTTTTGAAAATTAGGTTTAAGGTTTAAGACAGAGTTCAGAAAAAAAAAACACAACTGAAAAAAAACTCGTACATACATATGTATATGTAAACAAACATAGCTCAGACCAACAAATACATATTTCTATTTTCATATCAATTATGTGTGTTTCCAAATTTTGTACAGTGCCCAACACAATTATTCCGATCGCGAGTGGAGAGTGTTTTAATTTTTAGATGTACGCGTTGAAGAACATGTTCTGTTTTTTTAGCAGTACACGTGCAAGAAAACGAACTTAAAATAAAGATATAGATAGAAAAATGTTCGTGTAGATAACGAAATATTAAAACGAAACACAGTTATGATTGTGTTGGTCACCGTACAAAATTTAGAAACACACATAATTGATATGAAAATAAGAATATGTGTTGGCTGCTTTAGAACAGAACATTGTGTGTTTCATGTGTGTATTTTGTGAACCTCGGTTTAAGATTAATATGGCAGCACAAGCTGTATTAAAAATCGAAATGGTAAGACCACCATATAATACTGTAATCAAATGAAAAGATGAGTTTTCAATCTAAACTTCGTTTTGGAAAATAATATTTTCAGGTTGATACTGCTGTTCTTGACAGCTGTGTCAAATTTCATGCAAAATATCTTCATTGGTTTAATAGTGACGCTCGCTTTTGTAAAAATTTAAAGGTGAATTTGTTGATTTTAACAGTGTCTGATTTTGTTGAACAAACAAGTTTCTATAAATTTTGTTTGCGGAACGAAATTTCGACTGCATTTCTAGGTGAAAGTAGAACTTTCCATAATTTAAAATTTTTAGCGAGAAATATGGGTTTTTATTTTTTTTTATTTATTAAAAAAATGTAATATTTGGATTTTAATAATAATTATAAGCATTTTTTGAATAATGGATTTTTTTTAATGGTTACACTCAAAAAAATTTTACACTAAAAAAAAGTAAAATCAACTGAAAATTTTGCTACTATTACTGAAAAATAAAATAAAATACTTAAAATTTTCAACTTAGCCAATTCATAAGCCAACACTTTTTGGGCTTATTATTATTTTGAATGAAGAAAACAAACTCATTAACAAATTTAATAAACACACACATGACATTGTATAATTTTATGTATGTGTTAGTAGCAAATTTAAATGCCACTTACTCAAAATAAAGGAAAAAATTTAAAAATCTGTAAATCTGCAAAACCGCTAAAAGAAATAACTTTCAAACAATATACGTTTGGTCAAAATCGGGATAAAACGGTAGAACAAAACATCGGTCAAAAGAAATCGCCTAGCCGATAAATATTATAGATAAGCATTTTTTGAATAATGGAATTTTTCTTAATGCTTACACTCAAAAAAAATTTTACACTAAAAAAAGTAAAATCAACTGAAAATTTTGCTATTACGAGGTAATAATGAAATGTAATTTTAACGTCATGGATGCATTGATTTTTTCAAAATAATACAGCAAATGTCCACTCGTGTCTGTATGTCATCTCGCTGTACACGGTTCTTTCCTAAAACTCCTTCGAAATAAGATGCATTGCTTGCGGAGGTTTGTTGGTGGAGTTCTAAAATTATGCAGTTTGAAAAAATACCATTGCAGTGTTACAAAAATACCATTAAAAAAAAGAGATAATCGAAAAAAAAAAATTTTTTTAAGTGATGCCAAAACAAAAAAAAAAAAAAAATATTAAAATTGCTGTCTACATTCCATCCGAGAATCAAACATTGGCTCAGGATTAATTTTTATCGAAATTCGTCCATTTAAGGGGAAAAACGGCCATAGTGGTAACAATTGTACCCATTTGTATCTTCTTAACATATTAATCTATACTAGCAGAGCCCAGGACCCGAAATTCGAGTGCAAATTTTGAAAATTTAATTTTTTCATTCAATTTTTGCTTTCAATATTTCTTAAATCTATATATACATATATATATATATATATATATATAAAATTTATGAATATTTAAATAAAATTCATTAAATTGTGAATTATTATATAAAATTCATTAAATTTCATTATAAATATTTTTTTAACACATAGAAAATATATAAATGGCTTCGTTAATAAATAATTTTATAAGGGTCTAAAGGTATGCTAATCAATTTTAACCAATTCACAATTCAACACAGGTCTTTTGATATACAATTTTTGCAAACACATTAACATATTTAATAAATACACACACAGCATTGTATAGTTTGATGTGTTTTGTGTATGTGTAGCAACTTTAAATGATTATTACTACCAAAAAAGTGTACGAGATGGTACACATCTTTAAAGATGGTGCACATCTACACAGAAATACCTTTCAAATGGTATATTTTTTTGTCAAAATCGGTTGATAACTAAAAGCGTAGAAGTGGTCACAAGAAATCGCCTTGCCTATTAATATTATGGATATATGAAATTTGGTATACAGACTTATTTATTGCAAATTCTAACGTCTAGGGAAGGAATAACGGCCAAAAAGGGGAACAATTTTCATTTGCTATCTTCTAAACAAATAAATCTAGGAATAGAAATTCGGATGTGAGGAGGTAAAAAAAAAACGGCTAATTAGTGTAAAATGAAATTCTTTACAAAGAAATTTAGGAATATGAAATTTGTTATGTAGATTCCACTAGAGACACAAACATTGGCCAAGAAAATAATTTTTTTTAATTCGAGCCTTTACGGGGTAAAGACGAAAAAATAGGAAAACTGGTACTCTTCAACTACTATATTTAAAATTTAAAATTACGTTAAAAAAATAAGAAAATTATAGTCGGTCGAGACCTACTATGATGTACCATATGCCATGAGTTTAGAGAATTTATATTAATTTCTGGAATTATTGCACTATTATAAATAATTGTAAATAAAATATTTTAAAAAGTAAACAAGCTGAGAAACTTAATACTAACATTTAATAGGGGAAAAGTGATAAATTTTTGATACAAAGTATTTAGAAAGAGTACCTTTACTGCATATTTCACGAAAATCTAATTTTTCTCGCAATCCGCAAAAGAAAAATACTAGATAAAAATTCTAACAGAGGTATTTACCTTAAATATCACTCACTTAATCTCAAACAGGTATTTAACATAACCCTAACGTGCCAGATCCATTTTCTTAAATTTTGATTAAGAAAATTTTTAAAAATTTTAGAAAATTTTCAAAATTTTATAAAAAAAAGTTACCAATTTTTGGCCTCATTGCGTTAACAACGTGATAATTAAAAAGTATTTCATATCTGAGTACTTATAAGTATAAAAATAAAAAATAAAAAAAATATGGGTTTGATCAATTTTTCAAAGTTAAAAAAGGGCCATCAAAATCCATGACCTAGTGTTTTTTGGCATAACAGTGGTCTGGGGCATTTGATATTTCTTTGCGAGTTTTTATTCGATGTTGAAGTTATATAGCTTTTTGAAAAGACAATATAATACTGAAATCTATGCATATAACAACTTGTCGAAAAAATTAAATTGTGGAACGAAATTTTCGTAAAATCTGAAAAAAGTCATATTTCCCCATATAAACACACTTGAAATTTTCGATGGATTTCCAGCGCGACTTTTCTTTATTCCATTGTCCCTAAACTTCACATTTATTAGTTTTATATAGAAAGGAAACAAACTGGACCCCGACACTCTCCAAAATCGCATTTTAATTTTTAAGAACCACTCAAAAAACATTTATTATCATATTTCATATTTATCATATTTCATATTTGCTAAAAAATGGACGAGTTTGGCAACTATCTTAATTTATAACTTTATAATTGGTTGGCCGATTTTCATAATTTTGGACATTATAGATAGGTACTAAACAAGAGAATTTATTTGCAGTGTGAATTGGGCTAGGCGGCCTAATAAATGGAATTCCGGTTCCAACAAAAAAAAAAAAAAAAAAAAAAATGGTAAAAATCACAGTTTTTCACGATTTCAGTCGCGTTGAGCCACCTCTAAATTTTTTTTTGATTAGCCCAAAACTTTATATTTCTCAGTTGTTTTTCTATTTGCATATTTCTAGAGGGGTGAGACTTTAAAATCGAACATTTTTGATCTCTCCTTATAATGAAGGGCCACCCTACTCTGTACAGTGGTGTGGAGTGTATAAAAAGTCAAGCAATTATTTAACTTATTTTTTCTTACATTTCTCAAATTTTTTGATTTTTATATTTGTTTAAAAAAATAAAGATAAAAATATAACTTTTATGTCTGCTCGAAAAAAATAGAAATCAAAATTATAGAAAGCAAAGAACTTTCTGAAAGACCTGTTCGCAAGGACATTAATATAAACGCAAAACCGGCACAGTCGAATTTAACACACTTGATTTTTTTTTTTTTTTTTGTGAAATTTCTGATTTTTATACTCTATACCACTATGTGGTCGGGGTAATGACTTTGTGCTGATATTTGTAAACACCAGAAATATTTAACCTAGACTCATCTATTATTATAACGATCGCGTCTGAATCACTTTTCCTCAAATTTGCTTTGTACAAGTTTTTACAAAAAATAAGCGACTTTACAAAATATGGTCAGGATTGGTCCTTTTTTCGACCTAGTCCCCATATAAATATAGCATCCGAAATGAACTTTTTCATATCTGCAGGCAAAAGAATTATTAAAAGTTCAACTCAGATTAGCTGGACCTAGCCCAATTCTCTAAAGTCATGGTATGTGGTATGGCACAGTAGGCATAAACCGACTATAATTTTCTAAATTTTCCTTAAGGTACTTTTAAATGAAAATTTACTAGTTGAAAAGTTCCAGTTTTCCACGTAAAGGCTCGAATTATAAACATTTGTATTCTTGGCCGATGTTTGTGTTTCTACATATCAAATTTCATGTTCCTAAATTTCTTTGTAAAAACGGTATAAAAAGGGACCATTTTACACAACTGGCCGTTTCGACCCCTTAAAATCCGAATTTCCAAAAGTTTTCCTCTCATCTGATGTTTCTATCTCTAGTGGAATCCATATGCTATATTTCATATTCCGAGATTCATTTGTTTAGAAGAAACTAAATGTAAAATTTTTCCTCTTTTTGGCCGTCTTACCTCCCCTAGGCGTTAGCAACAAATTCATTCTTGAGTGTTGCTCGCGTATTCGGTCTAGTCTGTATACCAAATTTCATATATCTATAATAATAATAGGCAAGGCGATTTTTTTGTGACCACTTCTACACTTTTAGTTATCAACCGATTTTGACAAAAAATATACCATTTGAAAGGTATTTCTTTTCAGATGTGCATCACCTGGTAAATTTTTTTTGAGTAATAATCATTTAAAGTTGCTACTAACACATACATAAAACACATAAAACTATACAATACTGTGAGTGGGTTTATTAAATTTATTAATGTGTTTGCAAAAATTGTATATCAAAAGACCTGTGTTGAATTGTGAATTGGCTAAAATTGATTAGCATACCTTTAGGCTCTTATAAAATTATTTACTATCAAACCCATTTATATATTTTCTGTGTGTTCAACAAATTTTTATAATGAAATTTAATGAATTTTATTTAAAAATTAATGAATTTTTTTTAAATATTCATAAATTTTTTATGCATATAGCTTAAAAATATTGAAAGAAAAAAATTTAATGAAAAAATAAAATTTCCTAGAATTTGCACTCGAATTTCGGGTGCTGGGCTCTGCTGTTATAGATTAATATGTTAATAAGAGACAAATTGGTAAAATTTTACCACTTTGGCCGTTTTTCCCCTTAAATGGTCGAATTTCGATAAAATTAATCCTGAGCCAATGTTTGATTCTCTAATGGAGTGTAGATACCAATTTTCATATTCTGTATAAAAATTCACGCAATTATTTAACTTATTTTTTCTTACATTTCTCAAATTTATTTGACAATGGTTGATTTTTATATTTGTTCCAAAAAATAAAGATAAAAATATAACTTTTATGTCTGCTCGAAAAAAATAGAAATCAAAATTATAGAAAGCAAAGAACTTTCTGAAAGATCTGTTCTTCCGACATTTACTCCCATATTATTTTTTTGTTAAAAAATTGTTCACAAATTTCAAAACAATTAATAATTTTCGGTCTCTGCAACAAACAGCTGTTGGCCGAAAATATTATAAATTAAAATTTTAAAATTTAAATTTATAATTATTTCTCTTAATAATATAATTCAGTTATAAAAATTAAAATAATTATATTTAATTTTGCTATTAGAAACCACAATTTATTTGGGTTATGGTGACACTCTAGTGAATTTTTCTGCCCCCCATTGAAATCAGTTGGCTTAAGTTGTTTTTTTTTTTGCTTTTTGCTTTTAGAGTTAATTCCTAAATTGTTGCTTGCTTAGAATTTCCACAATTTTCCATGGTATTAACAACTAAACAAACAACAATAACAGAAAAAATTACCAACAACCCTGAAACGTTATCAAGTCGTGTTTAGTCGACAATAGAGCTCTTTTATTGGAAAACTAGTTTTTGTCTTTACGAGTTATTATATATTTTTTTTTTTTAATTTTCCACCAATTGCAACTCAAGTTTTAAACTTAATTCTAGCTTGGAGTTTTTGTGTGTCTAACAACTGGAGACTTTTGTTGTCGATTATTTTCGTGTTGGCAAAAATAAAAAAAACCTTTGCCAGCTATTAATCAAATCGTACCTCGAACTTGCAAAGCTCCTCTGTGATTAGTATTTTCGTTGTTAATTTTAGATTTTTTGTGTTTTTGTAATAAAAAATATTTTACACAACAAAAACAATTTTTTAGGAATTGATACATTCGTCCCCCGTCCATCTGCCCATTGATAGCAAACAGACATTTATGGTTGAATACTTTAAGAGTCGTTGTCTTTGAACCGCCTGTCATTGATGGCAGTGCATGTCAGTCAGTTAGTCGCTGTGTGTGTGTGTGTGTGTAAATATGGCATGCAAGTTTGCTTGTATGTATTTGTGTTTCAACAACCACATTCGCACTACATTTATTACTTTGTAAGTTCGTACATTCGGCAGGTACTTGTACGAGTGTATGTGTGTGTAGACTAACAATTCTTGTGTTATTATGAAATTTCTGATTTCTTGCGCAATCTCTATTAACTAATAAACCTTGTATCAGTTGGCGGGATGTTTTAACTGATCAATATTAAGTTTTTCTGTTTACTGGTTGGTTTTTTTTTCCAATTTTTTTCTTCTTTATGGTGTCTTTCAACAGACAGTATTACTTGAATACCATTTAAAGCAGGTGAATATATGTAATTTTCTATATTTACAAAAATTTTTATTGTATGTTTTTCTATTTACTTTTGAAAGAGAATATCATTAAAGAAAGTTAGTGATATTTGTTGGTCCATGCTTTGTGCGAAAAAATGGACTTTCTTGATAATTTTCAAAGTGTTACCCTAAAAAGAGACACAATTTTACAAATCATAGGGTGAGACTTTGTAAGACAGAAAAGTGTAAAAATAATTTTTTTTTGTTGCATTTCAGCAGCTATGCCTACTTTTATCAAGTAAAAAAGGCACTAAATTAGAATTAAACGAAAACCGCTACAAAGAGCTAGGATTTGATGTTAGTTTTTTAGTGTCTATCAAAAAGAAAATAATAATAAAATAAGTGGTAAATTCTTATTACAACTTTTAATTTTCAAATATAAAATTTGAATAAAATTTTGATTTTTTATATATTTGAAATGAGTTAAGTTTAATAGAAATTTTTTATAGAATTTTGCACTTAGCACAACATTATTTATAAAGTTTTCTTCCATATTTCATATACATTAAAAAATTAACGGAATAGTGTGTTTTAAAATGACCTAGTGTAAGTTGTAGGCCATGTTGTGTAAATAATTTTTCAATTTTTAGAATTTTGAAAACACCCTCAAAATCTAATGTCATCGGCAAACGGACTAAAATATTTTTACCTAAATCAGTTTTAAACTGATTTAAAATTTTTTAACAATGAAATAGTTAAGCTTTCCAACACAGTGTGAGTAAAAAATAAGTAAACACCAATTTTTCAACTTTAATTTGTCTTATTAAAACGTTATTTTTGACTTACGATTAAAAGAAATATTAAAGAGTTTACCATACCATACTAACATAAAACATAAAATCAAATCAAATGAAAATGATTCTGAGTCGATCGGTATGATAGAAGATGGGTCTAGGTCTAATAGTTTTGATATTTTCAAACATCAGCACAAACTCATTATACCCTGATCACATAGTGGTATAGGGTATAAAAACTTGTCGAATCGATGCCTAGAAGACGATATGAGGTGCTTAAGGTCTAATGAAAACAAACCAAATATTAAAAAAATTTTAAAAGTTTACAATTTGTACTGATTCTGTTGCCTAAAAGGCTGTTTACTTTTTTTGACGCGTAAAAGTTGGTAATTTTTTAAAAAAAAGTACATTTATTTCTGTTTTTAATTACATTTGTATAATATTTTTATGGTTGAATTATTATTGAATTCCTTACAATACTTTTTGATTTTGTGTTAACTACTTAATTTTAATAAAACTAAGGTGATTACTTTTTTTGACGTTATCCGTTATATTAGGGCGGATCAAATTATAGGGGGCCGAAAAAATCTCCAAGAGCACATCGCGATACTGGTACTATGGGCCATAACAACTATATTTGACCAAGGAACGATTAACTCCACTTTCTGATTTAACTGTTTATATTCAAAACAAATTTCTGTAATAATAAAGTGTTATTTCTTAATGGTGCTAATCCTTGTTATTGAAGAAATTTGCTTTGAATATAAATTGTTAGCCGTCAATAAAGCGCTTTGACATTAAAATTTTCATAAATCAGAAAGTTGAGTTAATCGATTTGGCAAGTGAGGTATCCAATCAACAAAATATAAACAGAAACTGAATGCATTATTTATCTAACGATATCTTTAAAAAAAAAAATAATGAGTTAGACACTCAGGGCTCTTAAATTTTTTTTTGGCTCGCGTACCACAAAATTAATGACCAACAATGCGTGTACCAAAAAAAAAAAAAAAAAATATTAATTATATATATAAAGAAAAACCGAAAATTTAAAATCAAAAATAATAATACAAAAAAATAAATAAAAACGTTACAAATAATTATAAATATAAAACAAAGTAATAAAAATTAGAAGATCTTTGGCGATTTAATTTGTTGCTTTTATCGAACTAATAAAAATACATAAATTAATCAAAAATTCAAAATAACAAAAATATAAAAAAATAATTATTCAAAATTGATAAAAACGTAACGAAAATATGTTCGTTATTAATTTCTTATTACATAAGAGATTTAATGTTTGGTTCAATTTTTGTTAATTTTAATCTCATATTTATTTTTTATATTTTTTGGTCCAAATTTAACGATATTCGATATTAATTTTTGATTTTGGGCTTTGATGAAAATTCTGTTACACATAATAATGTGGAGATAAATGTGCAACAAGTAAGGACTGCGCACATAAAAATTGTAAACTAAACAAATCGGAATTACTGCTTAACGAATCTTTGATACCCTTTGATAGATTAATGTCTCTGGACTTATTTATAGCCAAACAAAATATTTGACAAGTTAAACAATCTGATAAACTTAATATTAAATTATTACAACTAACACACAGAATTTTTAACACATTTAGAGGTTTATCCATATTTTAGGTCATATCTTGGCATAATGTAGTACGATTTATCCCATTTTTCAATCCAATCTGTACGAAATAATGAGAAAAAATATTATCCTATTTTTACTCAGGTATATGGTTTATTTTGTGAATGAGAGTGATTTCAACAGACAGACGGACGGACGGACATCACTATATCGACTCGAGTTGTTATAAGGATCCAGAACATATATACTTTTCGATGCATTACAAACGCATTGACAAACTTATATATAGCCTCCGCACAGTGGTATGGAGGTTATAATTAAATCTAATCGTAGAAAATTTTATTTTATTTTGCAAAATATTTTTTTTGTATGAAAATTTCAAGGCTTAAACAATACCTTCGATGATCACTTTTCTAGTATTTTAAGGAAGTTTTATTAGTGACATGCTTTGTGCTCTGTAACATTCTTTTTGCAAGACCCCAATATGTTTCAGTGGGCCTTAGTTCCGGGCGGTTGGTTGGAGTCGCATCTCTTGGTACAAAATTGACATGATGTTTTTTTGTACCATTCAACACACGATTAACTGCAATGCCATGATGCAAGATCAGGCCAAAAAAGACATAAATAACGCATGCTGCTTTAGGATCGAAAATAGGCTCTTCAGTTTTTTAGCACGTACGTACTTTTGCCTTGATATTCTTCTCAGAGTTACCATGTGGCAATTTCTGTACTTTAAACAATTTGAGTACCGCCTCCTCTTTCACTTTTATTATGAAAGACTCAGAGAAAACGAATTTTAGAGCTGATTTCCTCCCCGAATTTCTTAAAAATTGCCAATATTTTTCGATTTTTGTTAGGGTCACCATGTAACAATTATTTCGTCTACAAACCTTATTTAACTTCCTTGCAATATAACGATGAATATTCATTATGTTGTTTTATCAAAAATTAAAAAAAGATTAGTGTTTTGGAAATCACATTTTTGTGTTCGATTTCAATTAATGATTTCCTGTCTTTTTGGCTTTTTCTAATGTTCCAATAATCCAAAAATTATTTTATATTCATTATGTTTCGTGGTTTTCGGATGGCTATTGAGATTTTACAATGACTTTTCTGTATTAATAAAAGCTGTTCCAATTTTGAATATGATTCAAAATTATTGTTTACAACATAATTTGCAATTATTTTTATATTTTTAGATTTTGCCTTTTTATCTTTCCATTAACCCCAAAAGCTTTTTTTCGATGAATTTTGTAAAGTTAAATTTAAAAATCTTTCAATGGGAGAATATATCTACTAAATAGATCAACTTTGCAATCAAATTTCATTTAAAAATTTATTACGGAAATCTTTGTTCGTTTGTGATAAAAAATATTCGTAGCTCTACAGGACAAGTAAAATCCTTTTTCCTTTCAATAGCCATCCTCAGTATTTCTATCGAAAATTAATCCAGAAATAGATGAAAAACTAGATTTTTCAAAGATTCGAAGATTCCGCGAACCTACAGGAAAGCCTCGTGTGCCACAATTTGCATAGACCTGGTCTAAATTTAATTTTAGTTTAACAAATCGATAAACCAGGTATAACTAATATCCCTAAAAACTGTCTCTAGATCATATATTTCTTGAACTTTCCACTAAATTCATTCAGATTAAAATAATCTTTTGTGAAATAAATTTTTTAGATCTTCAGTCATAGTCTCCATTCAAATATATGTATCCTTCCTATGTATTCTACTTACTTAAATGTGCGTATATAAGATATAAAGTAAACATAACTCTCGATAAACGCAACTTCCCAGTTGCCTCGATTAAATTCCGATACCAAACACGTAAATATGTGACCGCCAGAAATATTCGTATTTGTTATTCGAGTTATTAAAAATTCAAATTTTATGCAAAATAGTTTTACATCAACAAAATTATAAGTTACAATAACATAATATACAGTAAGTGACAATACAACGGAAACTTTTAAAAAATATATATTTTTGACAACTTGAACGGTCAATACCAAAATATATCTATAATATTAATAGGCTAGGCGATTTCTTGTGAACGATCTTTTGTTCTACCGCTTTATCCCGATTATGACCAAACGTATATTATTTGAAAGGTATTTCTTTTTAGTGGTTTTACAGATTTACAGATTTTTTAATTTTTTCCTTTATTTTGAGTAAATTGCATTCAAAATTTCTACTAACACATACATAAAATTATACAATGATATGTGTGTGTTTATTAAATTTGTTAATAGGTTTGTAATAAAAATGAGTTTGTTTTTTGTGTTGATTTGTGAATTGACTATAATTAATTAATGAAAAAATAAAATTTCCTAGAATTTGCACTCGAATTTCGAGGGCTGGAATCTGCTAGTTAATATAAAATAGCTTAATTTCACAAAAAAAAAGTTAAGAGTATTAATTTTTATGCTCTTGACAAAACATTGGAAACCTTTACTATACAATAATTGAAAGCCTTCCCTGCTTCATAACGCCGAGGCAGCGGGTCAATTACCTTGTTCACGATTTTTCCACTCTGAATTAACTGTCTCTTTGAGATCTCTCTTGTTTGTATAATTTCTTGTCCGTATTTTTCGATCTACAATTTGTCATATATTTTCTATGGGATTGATATTTGGTGATTGGGCTGGGCAGTGCAATATAAATGTATTAGATTGTAGCCATATGGTTCAATTTTTTGTGGTGTGTTTTGGGTCATTGTCATGTTGAAATTTCCAAACCAAGAACATATTTATTTGTATATTTTGGATCTAGCCAAAGAGAAAAATTTGGTCGTCGTTTAAACGTTCATCAATTATGGCGTCTTAAATTAAACTTTGACCCATCTGGGAAAAAAACTGTAGTCCAATTCCGTCACGACCAGTTCATGTTTTTTTTTTTAGCAAAATTTATGCGAGCCAGACGATTTTTCTCTTAAATCAGTGGTTTCTTCACAGAAAATTTTTTAAAATTTTTATTATAAACAACAATCAAAGCATATTTATAATTACATGTAGATTCCAGCGCCCGAAATTCGACTGCAAATTCTAGGAAATTTTATTTTTTCATTTAATAAAGACCCTAAAGGTATGCTTCACAATTCAACTCATTTTAAATGAAGAAAACAAACTCAACACATTAACACAAACACATTAACAAATTTAATAAACACACACATAGCATTATATAATTTTATGTATGTGTTAGTAGGAACTTTAAACGATCATAACTGCAAAAAAATATTCCAAACGATGAAAATCTGTAAATCTGGGTAACAGCTAAGAAGAACTACCTTTCAAATGAAAATTTTTTTGTCAAAATCGGGGTAAAACCGTGAAACTTACATCGGTCACAAAAAAATCGCCTCACGTATTAATATTATAGATTATTTCTTTAGTTGGAATATTGCTTTCAAATATTCGATATTCAGTTCTGAATTATTTCTGTCCAGTAGCAGACTTTTCACTTCTTCATCTAAGTCCAGATGTTCTATAATCTATAATCAACTCAGATTTTAGATATTCTTCTTGAACATGTTTCTTTTTAAAACTTCTTAACTCCTTGTGTCATTGTTTCATATCGATTCTGTAGGTCTGATTTTCGGTATCTGTTTCATAAATCGTATTCTCGTATGTAGCGGTGATAAGCCAAATTCATATGTAATGATTTTTCCGGGACTCGATTTAATTTACTGGTACTTGATGTTGGCATATAATGAAGCTGCATAATTTTTGAGTAATTTTGTTAACATTAAAAAAGTGTTCTAAGGACGAGTCCAGACGGGCACATAAGTATATATAGGCTTAAAGAAGCCAAATTCATATGTATCAGTATTAGCTAATGATTTTTCCGGGACTCGATTTAATTTACTGGTGCTTGATGTTGGCATATAATGAAGCTGCATAATTTTTGAGTAATTTTATTAACATTAAAAAAGTGTTCTAAGGACGGGTCCAGACGGGCACATAAGTATATATAGGGTTAAAGAAAACACATTCATCTTTCCTTAGGTCGTTTAGATTCCTTGATCCCATTTGATCCCCGAAAGTTATATTCGTCTATAATTGAAATTTGTGAAAAATATACAATCCTGCCAACTTAAAAAAAAAGCGCAGCCTATTGCCGGTGATAGTTTGTAAGGAGTGCCAATTTATTTTTTTTTTTTTTTCAAATTTAAAATATCAAATTTTTCTAAAATTTTATAAAAATTATGTATTTAGTGGCATGCCACGCGCACAATTCTCATAATTTTCATCAAATGTTTGCTATTTAATAAATAGTTCTTGGGTGACGGTCCAAAATTACATTTTCGATGGGATTCAATTGAGCAGGCGCATCAAAGCTTTTGGACAATTATTGAGCAACCACACCATGACGTTGGCCACTCCGTGCTTTACTGTGAAAATTATATTTTTTCTGTTTGGTTTCTGCACCATTGTTTTTCCGTCACTTCCAAATAGATTAAACTTACCTTCCTCAAGGAAAATAACGCCTTTCCGCCATTTAACATCTTTTTTATACGTTCCTTTGCGAATTTTAACCAATGATTTCTGTTTTTAAATTTACAAAAGTTTTTTTCTGGCAACTCCTTTTATGCTGTGTTTTTTGATGGCTCGACGAATTGTAGCTTCAGATACTGACTTACCCAATTACATTTTAACTTCAGCAACAATTTTAGGAGCGCTAAGGCATGGATTGACTTGATTTTTCTAAACGATATCACCGACAGTATTTGGCTTCATATTTAGTATTTCAGCAATAGTTTTATATGTATGTTTTACCCTTTTTGTAGTGGAAACTCACTAAATTCCTTTGCTCAAGTGAAGTATTTTTTCCTTTACGTATGACAGTATGACAATGACAATGCTTCGACGTCTAAGTTTGTTTCTATTACTTTAAGTAAAGTGGAATTCTCCATTTTAATAATAATTTTAAATTGCAGATTTACCGAGTTGTATTTACCCAGCTGTAAATAAAAAAATGAATATTAATGAAGCATACATTTCTTTAACATGTCGCATTAAAATGTATTTTTTAATATATTATAAAAAGGTGAATATCGCAAAAAGAGCTTTAAAAACATATATTTAAGTAAAAAACTAACCCCAAAAAACCAAGCTTTTATTATACCACCTTTCTTTTTGTAAATTTAGTTTACCATCATGTAATTAAATAATTGATTGACTGAAAATAAAAAACCGTCAAAATATCGAAAAATCCATAATTATACTATAATTAAATTTATTTAACGAAAATTTGCTAGATCATTTTTATTGTCGCCACGAGTCTGACTGCAAAGTTTCAGTTCGATTGGATCACCGGAAAAGGGTCAAATATCGATTCAAAGTTGTTTCGGCAGACCAGCAGACAAACAGATACTACGAGTTAAAATAAAGAGAGTAGAAAAACTTGTATGTTAAAGGCATTAGAAATTTGAAAACTCAAACATTGATACCGATTATTAAGGAAAGTCAATGTACATATAATACAAAAATAATTTGTTTGTTATTAAATTTTTTTAAATTATTTTAAACATTTCTCAAATAGATCAACTCTATTGCGAAGCCCTACATTTTATTCCTTTATATTTGTTTTATTCTTTTATAGTAACTTTTAATTTTTTTACACCTCCACACCACTGTACAGCTCGTACATATCAGTTTGTCAATTAATTTGTATTTCATCGAAATAAATTCCGGAGACCCCATAAAGGTAAGGCGATTTCTTGTGACCGATGATGTGTTAAACAGTTTTCTCCCGATTTTGACCAAACGTATCTTATTTGAAAGATATTTCTTTTGAACTGTCCACCAGACTTACAGATTTTTAAATTTTTAAATTTTTTTTTGAGTTATGCTCATTTAAAGTTGCTACTATGCTATGTGTGTGTTTATTAAATTTGTTAATGTGTATGTGAAAAACCAATAAGTATGTTTTCTTCATTCACTATAATTGTGTTGAATTGAAAAATTATTCTGGACATAAACCAAAAAAGTGTTGAATTGTTAATTGTCTAAAATTGATTAGCATACCTTTAGGGTTAATAATTTATTAAATGAAAAAATAAAATTTCCTAGAATTTGCACTCGAATTTCGAGGACTGGAATCTGCTAGTATTTAATATTTCAGCAATCAGTAAATTCCATTGCTCAAACTAAGTATTTTTTCCTTTAAGTATGACAGTATGACAATGACAATGCTTTGTTTGACGTCTAAGTTTGTATCTATTACTTTGAATAATGTGGAATTCTACATTTTAATAATAATTTTAAATTGCAGATTTACCGAGTTGTATTTAAAGGGAAAATAAAAAGCCGAATATTAATGAAGCATAACATGTCGCATTATAAAAAAATTTTTTTTAATTTATTATAGGTATATTATAAAAAGGTTAATATCGCAACAAGAGCTTTACAAACATATATTTAATCAAAAAACTAACACATAAAGACCAAGTTTTTATTATACTCCCTTTCTTTTTGTAAATTAAGTTTACCATTACGTAATTATATAATTGGTTGAAATATCGAAAAATCCAAAATTATAGTATAATTAATTTTTTTTAGCGATAATTTGTTAGATCATTTTTATTTTCGCCACGAATTTAACTGCAAAGTTTCAGCTCTATTAGATCAGCACAAAAGGGTTAAAAATCGATTCAAAGTTTTTTGGAGTTAAAAAAAAGTGATTAAAAAAAACTTGTATGTTAAAGGCATCAGCTTCAGCGCAAATTTAGGAATTTGAAAACTTCAACATTGATACTGAATATTAAGGAAAGTCAGTGTACATAAAATCTAAAAATTATTTGTTTGTTATTAAAATTTTTTTATAATTATTTTAAACACATCTCAATTAGATCAACTCTATTGCGAAGCCCTACATTTTGTTCCCTAATACCCCACATTTGAACACAAAAACTGTTTTATTTTCGGATTTTAAAAACTAACCAACAGTTAAAACACAAATAAAATGTTAATGTTTCTATATGAACACACTATTATCATGAGAATAAAAAAAAAAATAACAAGTATAACAACTACAATATGCCGTTAAAAAGAAACCAAGAGAACGTGTTCATTCTAAAGTTTCGAGCAAGAAAAAAGAGTATTCGTTTAAGCGCTCATTATGCAGTTAAGAGCATTGGGAAACTTTAATTTATATCTCACCGCATAAATAACTCATTTACTCAGAAGTCAACGAGTATGCGATTTTTTCCCATATATATATATTTTTATACAAATACAACGTCGATTTGCACAAAAAAACAGCTAGTCAACAAATCCACACAACTAAACTGATATTCAACCAAGCAGCAGGCCTGGCTGGCTGGCTGACTGACAAACAAGTACTCATACTAGTGCTTCGTTTACGGTGCTGCTGACTTATGTGATTACTTTGCTCATTTTGCTTTTTTTTTTTCTTTTGTAAATGTATGTATTTTAGTTAGTTGTTGGTTGCCTGTTTGGTGCAATGACCCCACTTCGCGTTGACCCACTTACGATGTTGTTGTTGCGAATATTACCGAAGTGGGTCTGATGTATCGGTGTTCGCTAGCTGGCTGCGCTGACGATGATGATGTTATTGCTTGGTATAGTTGTTGCTGGTTGATTGCTGCCTTTACAGCACTACCATACTATACCAATTGCTTGTGCAATCACATATACATATATATAGTCAGTATAATGGTGGTAAAACGAACTCAACTCTGAAACTCATAAACGTTCGCACAATTACATACAGTCAACGAAACTAGTCGTTAATGTCTGCAATCAGGAATGATAAAGCTGGTGCACAAGTACATTTCATTTCTATGTGTTATTGGTACATTTCATCAATTAAAAGATTAATAATAATTATTGAATGGCCCCGGCTTAAATTTAACAATTAGCTAAATTTTACTTTTTCATTAGAATTTGAACGAAAACGCTCAATAAGTAGCTCGAGTAGTAAAAATTAACATTTTTCATGTTTGAAATCATGTAAAACGATAAATATAAGTATTTAATACAGCAAATGTATACTTTTTGGAATCGCACAAGTACCAAGAATATCATCCTTAAATTTCACTTGATTCGGACTGTCCTACTGGCGTGGGCAAACTACTACTCGAAAAAGCTCGACGCCTTTCCATACAAATGTATCAAAATATTTCACTTCATAGATGTTTGACTTCATTTAAAAAAATTTTTTCCCAAAATACATTGTATGATTTTATATATTTTGTAGTCAGTTACACTGATAGATTACCCTCCTGAAATATTAAACAATTCTGATAAAAACTGTGGAGTGGGCTAACTACTACTCGATAAAGAACATCCACTTTCCACTATATGATTTTCGTATATGTTTGATGCCTATTTACAAAAAATTTTTCAAGAACATTTGGAAAAGGCTCTTAGTATTTTAATCTGAATATATGTAGAGAATACGTTTTCAAAATTTCAAAGCATTTCGACAAACATGTTGGCGTGTGGGAGTAACTACTCGAAAAAGATCGAAAATTTTGCAAAAAGTGTAAAAAAATAAAAAAAAAATTTTTTTAATTTTTAAAAAAAATTTTGATTTTTTTTTAATTTTTTCACTGTCTGTGATTGACTATATTCATAGATTACTCATAAAAAATTTCAAACCATTCCGACCAAAATTGTGGCATCGGTATAGCACTACTGGACTGATATTGGTCACTGGTCATTGGAAAGTGGTCGAGCTTTTTCGAGTAGTAGTTCGTCCACCCCATAATTATTATCGGAAACGTTAGAAATTTAAAAGAAATAGTCTCCTTACATTTTCAACTATAAAAAATATAACTTTTGGCTGAGTCGTTATGAAAAATTTTCTGTAAAATTATCTCAAACATGAAATAAGAGCAAATTTTCAAACTTTTGTATGGGAAGAGTCTGATCTTTTTCGAGTGGTAGTTCGTCCGAGCCATAATTTTGGCCAGAATACTTTGAAATTTAGTGTACGTAATGTACTCATATTTCCAACTTCAAAAAGCATAAACTTGCACCATGTGTGCCTTAAATATTTTTTGTAAATCGATGTCAAACTTGCATGAAGTGAATTTTTCATATATTTGTATGGAAAGCGGTCGGGCTATTTCGAGTAGTAGTTCGCCAACAGCACAATTATTGTTGGAATACTTTGAAATTTTAAGAAGATTATCTCGATATATTTGCAACTACAAATAGAAAAAAAATTTAGCAAGTCGTGATGGAAAATTTTTTTAAGTTGCATCAAACTTCAAATAAGAGCAATTTTCACGCATTTGTATAGAAAGTGGCTGATCCTTTTCAAGTAGTTGTTTGCCCAGAGCACAATTTTATTCGGAATGACTTAATTTTTTATATGAGTCATCTGTGAATAAGGTCAATTATGGGCAGTGAAAAAAAATATATTTTTTTTTTTTGGAAAATTTTTTTTTTACTTTCTGTTTTTTGTCGAGTATTAGTTCCTCCAAGCTTCAATTTTTGGCGGAATGCCTTGAAACTTGAATGAAGTGTTCTCTTTAGATACATAGCTCTAACGAATATAATTTTTTGTTACATCTTTGTAGAAAATTTTCTGGAAAATATCATCATTTCAAATGAGAGCATATTTTCACACATTTGTATAGAAAGTGACCAATATCATGCCAGTAGTGCTATACCGATGCCACAATTTTGGTCGGAATGGTTTAACATTTTTTATGAGTAATCTATGAATATAGTCAATTACAGACAGTGAAAAAATTAAAAACATTTTTTTTTGCACTTTTTGCAAAATTTTCGATCTTTTTCGAGTAATTGCTCCCACACGCCAACATTTCTGTCGAAATGCTTTGAAATTTTGAGAACGTATTCTCTACATATATTCAGATTAAAATACTAAGAGCTTTTTCCAAATGTTCTTGAAAAATTTTTTGTAAATAGGCATCAAACATATACGAAGATCATATTTTCATACATTTGAGTGGAAATGTAGTAGTTAGCCCACTCCATAGTTTTTATTAGAATGGTTTAAGGAGGGCAATCTATCAGTGTAATTGACTTCTAAGTATATAAAATCATACCATGTATTTTGGGAAATATTTTTTTTAAATGAAGTCAAACATCTATGAAGTGAATATTTTGATACATTTGTATGGAAAGGCGTCGAGCTTTTTCGAGTAGTAGTTGAGCTCGAGTAGCTCGTTAACTACTCGAGCAGTTCGAAGCTTATGTAATGGGGGGCTCTGCTCTATACCATGTGATTAGAGAAAGAGTCTTCGATCGAACTAAAAGGATATAGGAAATAAGTATAAACCAAATCTGAGGGCAGCTTTAATTAATTCTTTTGCCTGCAGATATGAAAAAGTTTATATCGGATGCTATATTTATATGGGGACTAGGTCGAAAAATGGACCGATCATAACATATTTGGTAGTCACTTGATTTTGCAAAAAACTTTAAGAAACCAAATTTGAGCAAGATCTGTGTAAAAGTTTTGTTTTTTGATAGATTTAAGTTAAGATCGGGAAGCAGCTTTATATGGAGACTATGAATAAGAATTGACCTGCAGGGTTTATTTTTTGACCATTGATTAATGCCTGTAATAAACACAAACAACCCAAATATGACCGAGATATATCTGTGGTTTTCTAGAATAACCGCGTATGTCATAAAATCAAAATGTTCAGGGGAGCCAAAAAACGTTATATTTGAAATTATGGGCTCGATATAAAGATTTTAGAGCTTTTTATTTAACAATCCTGTAGATATGGGTAGTAAATACTTTATATAAAATTTTGAGTCAAAAATCATCGGAGGAATAGATCCTAGAGAAGGACGAAAAAGCTATATGTAAATTAAAGTGTGTGCAGATAAAACAACTTATGTCGACAAACGTCGTTTTCTTTGAAAAAGAACACTACTAATGCAACCATGTAGACATAAGTTGTTGTTGCTTGAAAATTGGATTTTTTTTTGTTCGTCAACAAAAAGTTAACGGGACTTAGGATGAGAATAATAGTCACAAAAAATAACAGAAATAAACACATAAATTTTTATAAGTGGTTATAAATTGAAAAATAATCCAAAGTTATTTTGCATTTTTTTTTTCATTAATAACAACGTATATCGCTATGTGTCGTTTTCTGAGAAAATAATTTGTCAGCGATAAAACTTAGGTTGACATGCGTCGTTAGTGCTGCAAATTAATTTAATAAAGATTTAAGTTACGTTATTATTTAAAGAAAAAAACTCAGAAATGGCCAATATTTTTGTAAAAAAAATTTAACACATGTAAAGAGCGTTAAAAATTAATATATTTGGCATCGTTAACTCAAAACTGACAAAAATGGACATACGCGGTTATTCCAGAAAACAGATATATGATAATTTGGATCTTATGGCACTATTTATAACAAAAGTAAATAATTTGATAAACAAATACAAAATATTACAACAAACATATTGAATTTTGAGCATTTTTAGAGGTATTTATATTTAAGGCCATATTTTGGCACAATGACGCCCGATTTACCTCATTTTAAATACCAACCTTCTAAAAATATTGACAAACATATTATCCTAAGGTTACCCATATATACTTTTAGGAGTCGAACATTCCTTTTTTCGAAGCGTTACAAGCGGAATGACAAACTGCTTGCACAGTAGAGTGGAGGGTTTAAAAAAGTCTGGTTCGTTGGAGTTTGTAATTGGCGTTAAACGCCAACAAATTTTTCATTTGATTTTTTCTGAAATTTTTTTGGCAGTGATTTTGATTTTTATACAAACTCGATAAAATAAAAAAACAAAAAATAATTTTTATTTCTGGTCGAAAAAACAAAAATAAAAATTATATAAAAAATTAACCCATAAAATTAAATTAAGTTTACCATCATGTAATTAAATACATAATTCATTGACTGAAAATGAAACGTGGTTACCAATTTAAAAAAACCGTTAAAATTTCGAAAAATCTAAAATTATACTATGATTAAATTTGTTACACCAAAATTTGCTAGATCATTTTTTCGTCGCCACGAGTCTGCCTGCAAAGTTTCAGCTCGATTGGATCAAGGGAAAAGTGTTATCGATCCAAAGTTTTTTCGGCAGAAAAACAGGCAGACGACCGGAAACTACGAGCTAAAAGAAGGGGAGTAAAAAGGAAAGTATTTTCTCAAAGACTACACCTTTGCCGATTGTATTTAAGAAAACATAATTTGTTTTCAGAAATGATCAATTGATTTTCGGAAAACTTCAATTAATTGATTTTCAGCAAATATCAATTGATTTTAGAAATTTTGAGCTGAAAAAAATTAATGTTATAAAACTAGCGTTTCTGAACAACTTTTGTTCTACGACTTTGTTCATATTTTTTATTTACCTAAGCTAGGTAAGAAAAACCTGGTTGGTTCTTTGCGGAACCACTAGGCACCCGGAGTTCAAAAATTTTGAAGGTGTATTTTCCATCAAAAAAATTTTTTTTAACAAAAATCAACATATTTTATTCAGAAAATTCAAAAAAGTTACAAAAAAGTAAAGAATTAAAAACATTAAAATATCAGCAAAGGCATTTAGTTTTAGTGAAACTCAGCAAAACAGTTTTTTTCCGTCGAAAAACACAAATGTACATCACATTTTAG
The DNA here is from genome assembly GCA_963682025.1 of Cordilura impudica. NCBI lineage: Eukaryota > Metazoa > Arthropoda > Insecta > Diptera > Scathophagidae > Cordilura > Cordilura impudica. The sequence goes on along the minus strand of OY821521.1, from coordinate 10,679,287 downwards.
GTATCGAACTTTTGTTCGGGATGTACATTTCGGATTTTTGGATAGCGGTTTCCCTTCCAACATTATCTAGGCGAATGTCACGCGGCGGCATCGGAGCAGACATTGGGCGATGACGTTTCGCAACAATTTCAACTTCGAGACTACTTCGTCGACCTTTTCGCACTCTCATTTCAGTACCAGATTTTGTCAAGCAATGGGCAACTTCACACACAAATTCATGCAACAATTTCTTCGGCTCCATTTTATTAGTTACTGCATGATGTCGCTTGTATAAAATCCAGGCATTCATTATGGTCATATCACACATAGGGTTCTACTAGCGATTCGTCCATTTGCGTGACTTTAAACGGTCAACACCGCCCATGTTTTTGTTATATTCATGAACAATATTTGGACACGGAATGCATTCCATTACCTTTTTCTTTTTATTATATCGCTCAATGGTTGGTGCATTCTCGGGCGTTTGACCATCGGTCGAAATATATGGCTTCACCCCAATCATTGTAGATGCCCTATTTACAATCTTACTGTCATTCCATGCTACTGTTGTGACGTCCATTCCATGAAACGTTCCCAAATATTCTTCGCAATTACCTCCATTGGCGAATTTCGCTGGTAATTTGCATAATGGAAGTCGTGGGCGGCGAACAGTTCCTAGTGTGCCATCAAGGGAATCGATGTATAGTAATTATCAAAACTAGCAGATTCCAGGGCTCCAAATTCGAGTGCAATTTCTAGGCAGCCTTATTTTTCAACTTAGCCAATTCACAACCCAACACTTTTATGGTTTTTTATTATTATTGTGAATGAATATATCAAACTCATTAGCAAACACATTAATAAATTTAATAAAGCACACATAGCATATGTATAATTTTATGTATGTGTTAGTAGCAACTTTAAATGCAATTTACTCGAAATAAAAGAAAAAATTTAAAAATCTGTAAATGTGAAAAACGGCTAAAAGGAAATAACTTTCCATTAATATACGTTTGGTCAAAATCGGGATAAAACGATAGAACAAAACATCGGTCACAAGATATCGCCTAGCCTATTAATATTATAGATATATGACATGATTTATGAATCGAGGAACAGAGCGAGCCAATCGTACCACAACATTCGCAGAAGCACCAAAATTCGATTCATTTTCCTGACGATGGTCGTCGTCGTCGGAATAAATTTCAAACGAATAGCAAAATCTGGAATCATCGCACAACGACTGCTGCTTTGTTCTAAACATCTGCTATTTCCATCGTTTCATTTTCACCATGTAAATGGCCTTTTTGCTTGTCATCTTCAACATTTTCATTACGGGAAGCAGCATCAAAATCGAAATCTGGGTCATGAGCAAACTTACCATCATCTTCACTTTCCGACCACGCAACCGAATTGACAAACTCGGAAAGCTCTTCTTCTGTTCTAAAATCACGAATTCTATGCGACATTTCTTATCAACAAACTGAAAAAAAAACATAAAAACGTTGCTATATAATTTTATATTTGGTAAATTTCGAACTCCCGGTGCCTGATGGTTCTACAAGGGACCAACCAAAAATTTAAAAAAATGCACTAAAATAAAATAGAAAATATTATTTCAAACACTCACAATAGCTTCTAGGCCCTTTAACGATGCCGGAAATTTTTTTTAAGTTCACATATTTACGAATTTAACACAAAAATATTTTTTTGAAAGTATGCAATTTCGCAAGTGTGTTTTTTCGAGGTTGTGACACCTTACTGAACATACACGTGTCAAATAAAGTCGCTTTCAAGTGGCGATCGGCGCAAACGGTGGGGCTTGCATTACGAAATATTTTTAAAGTGGCAGCGGGAAGTTTAAAAAAATCGTTTGACAAAGTTTCAATTATTTTTGGTTGGTTCCTGGTGGTAGCAATGGGATATTAAGGGTTAAATAAGACATTTCAGATTCCAAATGTTCACCACGAAGTTTCAATTTAGTTGAAATCTAAAGAAACTAAAGTGAAGCTCCTGATTGTATTCAGCGGAGTAAACTATTTAAAATAGAAACACTAAACCGGCAAAAAAGTACCATTTGCAAGGCAGTGAGTGCAAATCTAACAAACATATTTGTCAGGTCTGAGATGCAGACGTACACAAAAATGGAAATACACATACAGTTACATTTAAACACACATAGATACTTGTTTTTTTTATTTATTATAAGCAACTGTATGTTACAATGAACAAGTATTCTTTATGCTAGTTTTTTTTTCTTCTTTTCATTTTTTTGTTTCTAATTCATAACCATCCGTCCGTCTGCAATTTTTTATGTGTTTTTTTTTCGTTACTTCTTTGTTTTTATTACATTTTCGCTGCCAATTTTCATTTGATTATATTTGCCAGTTTTTGTCGTTCGTTCAACATCCCCACCATTTCCCTTCTGCTGTAAGTGTTGTTTATAATAGAAATACAGCAACAAAAAATAAAAATAAAAAAATTATAATAATCAAACGGTACATAAAGACCTGCCTGCCTGCATAGAAATGCATTCTACACGAAGGCATGTTAAAAAAAAAAAACAAAAACAAAAAAACAACATTTCAATTGTACTTCATATGAAAATGTGCGTGGTGTTTGTTGGTATTAGTGAGTGCATGAGAGTGTGTATGTTTTGATATGTGCAGATGTTGGTTGTTTAGTTGCTTGAATGGATAAGTACTTTAGACTTGTTGTGGCTTCATTTCCAAACTAAAGTTCTTAGACAATTTGACCCATATTTTAGTACTCTAGGTTACAACGAACAAAACACACACACACACACTCACACATACATACAAAAAAAAAACAACTCAAAAACTGCAACATCTTTGGGCTAAATGGAGAAAATATATTTGATAGCTTTTCGCTATTCGGCCACATAAATTGTGTCACGATTTAGCTTCATTGTAATCATCATTTGTTTTCTACAAATGAACAGTAAATCTTTCAAGGCTTTTTATTATTCTATTGATAGAAATGGAAAAATTGAAAAAAAAAATCTTAATATTAAGATGGATGCATTAATTATAAGAGTAGAGATTTGAATTATTGATTTGAAATCCAGTTATTGTACATTTTAATGTTGCTACAGCAATGATTTTTGTTCAAGATTGTGTAATTACCAAGCGATTCTTTTGCTTTAAACTAGAAGTGATTCCACCACTAATGGCTCTAGCACCAGTTTTGGAACTAGTTCCATAAAGAATTAAATATTTCAATTAAGTTCCGGCATTATAACAAGTTTTAAAAAGTTTAATGGATGCCAGATGAAAGAGGATATTCTATATTATTTATATTTTTTTCTTAAATCAAAAATTGGTCATTTATAGTCAATGAACGGAACCTTATATTTTATTCGAAGTGTTGTCACTATATTTTCTGGCAACATGCTTATACCGCATCGGAAGAATGCTTTTTTTTTTTTTGGTGTCTTCATATGATGTGGAAATCCGAAGGTGGCTGAATGCTTTCAAAAATGTCTTGACTGGCTATCAGTGGGGTCAACGGCAGCGATGCCAACAAAGCGCTTTTCGCAGTATATTTAGCGCTTTTCGACGACCCAAATAGCACATTTTTCGTTTATACTGTTTAGGTGCTTTTAGCGGTTTTTAAACAAATTTCATGTTAAACAAAATTTTATATTTTTGAACTACATTTAAAATAATGTTCTTGGAAAAATTTAATTATTAATATTGAAGAATCGAACAAAAAAATTATAAAAAAATAGTTAATTGCGTTTACAAAATCTCTTATTAAGAAAAACAAGTAAAGGTGTTAAATTCGGCTGGACCGAATCTTTGATACCCTCCACCTGCATCTTAAACTCAATATTATAACCAATATTGGGAACGGCTACCACTTTAAAGTTGTGTTCGGTAATGAAATTTTAATTTCGAATACCCATTAAATTTAAAGTTAATTGCTTTTCTTGGTGGCCAGTTTCAATTATAATTCCTTGTTATAAAAAACAATTATCGTGTCTTCTATAGAAAGAATTCGTTACTATTTGAAAAATTGCATTATTTTTCTTTTACTAGAGTAGAAAACCCTTAATGAAATTCATTATATAACGCAGCCAGCATTATAAAACCTAAAGTTGGATCCCTAAAAGAAAGATTTTGGATAATTCATGACAATTTAAAAAATAATCAACTGATTCTTAGCTAAAAATTTCCAGATATTATTAAAAAAGCAAATTTTAAAATATTTTTATCTGAATTAGCTAGTAATTTTTAATATCTATTTTTAATTTTTAAGTTTCCATTTTTTATTTTCTATTTTAATTTTCAATTTTCATTTTTAATTTTTCATTTTCCATTTTTAATTTTTCATTTTCCATTTTTCATTTCTCATTTTTCAATTTTCATTTTTCTTTTTTCATGTTCCATGTTCTATTTTTCATTTTCCATTTTCAGTTTTTCATTTTTCAATTATCATTTTTCATTTTCCATTTCCCATTTCCCATTATCCATTTTTCATTTTTCTTTTTTCAATTTTCAATTTTCATTTTTCATGTTCCATGTTCTATTTTCCATTTTCCATTTTTCATTCCTCGTTTTTCAATTTTCAATTTTCATTTTTCATGTTCCATGTTCTATTTTCCATTTTTCATTTTTCATTTTCCATTTTTTAGTTTTTCATTTTTCAATCATATTTCAATATTCATTTAAAATTTTTCATTTTTAGTTTTCATTTTTCATTTCCCATTATCCATTTTTCATTTTTCTTTTTTCATTTTCCAAATTCCATTTTTCATTTTTCACATTTCATTTTCCATTTTTCGTTTTTCAATTTTCATTTGTCATTTTCCATTTTTCAATTTTCATTTTTCATTTTCCAGTTTTCATTTTTAGTTTCCCATTTTTCAATTTTCATTTTCCATTTTTGTTTTTCATTTTCCAATTTTTATTTTTCATTTCACATTTTTGATTTTCCATTTTGAATTTTTCATTCTCCATTCTCCAATTTTCATTTCCTATTTTCCATTTTTCATTTTCCATATTCCGTTTTTCATTTTCCATTTTCATTTTCCATTTTCCATTCTCCATTTTTCGTTTTCTGTTTTCCATTTTCATTTTCCGTTTTTCATTTTCCATTTTCCGTTTTTCATTTTCCGTTTTCCATTTTTCATTTTCCATTCTCCATTTTTCATTTTCTATTTTCAATTTTACATTTTCATTTTTCATTTTTCTTTTTCCATTTTCAATTCTCCATTTTTCATTTTCTATTTTCCATTTTTCATTCTCCATTTTTCGTTTTTATTTTCCATTTTTCATTTTCCATTTTTCATTTCCATTTTTCGTTTTCATTTTTTCTTTCATATTGGCGATTGTTTTACTATAACGTGATAACGATAAAAAAATATGTGGCAATACTACTAACACAGCCCATGGTAGTTGTGTTTCTTGGTATAATTGGATCATTTTTTGTGTGGCTTTTTTGAACTGTGAATGTTTTTTTACAACTATTATGTCCAACCACTAAAATATTGCAACAAACACGCTGGATTTTATGTTTTTTTAGAGGTATCTATATATTTTTGCTCGTATCTAAGCACAATGATGCCCGATTTAGCCCATTTTCAATACCAACCTGCTGGGAATTATGGCAAATGATATTATTGTAACCTTACCCAGCAAAAAGGTTTTTTTTTGTGAATGAGCGTGATTTCAACAGACAGACGGACAGACGGACATCGCTATATCGACTCGAGCTGTGATAGGGATCAAGAATATATATACTTTATGTGGTCGGAAGTTAGTTTTTCGATGCGTTACAAACGGAATGACAATCCTATATATACCCTCTGCCACTGAGGTGTGGAGGGTATAAAAAATTCTAAAAAAATCTATCAAAGAATGTTTAAAAGGCAGAAAAGAAATTTAAGAGTATGAAAATTTTCTCAACAACTGAAAGCTTATTAAATGGAAAAATGGAGGCCGAACTGATTTATTGTAGATTGAAGTATATAACTTCAAAATATCAGACAATGAAATAAAAGTTTCGATCCGAACTTAGAAGAAATCTATTATACACGTCTGCAGTAGTCTTTTCCCGGCTGCATTTATGCGAAAGGTCCTCCCTATAACTTTTGAAGTTTTTATTTTCTGCTTCTTGATATTTTTCAGCAAGTTGACCAATAGGCGATAAATGTATGTGAAAACTTCTATTCGTTGTGAATAAACCAGAATTATGGTGCGTGCGTGAATCAAAAAGTACTCACACACCCATCTCTAACAAAACCCACACTTATTGGCTACAATAACAACTACCATACGGAAAATAAAGACAAAACATAATAAATAAACTTGATTTTGTGTTTCTTTTTTAGTAACTGATAAATAGAAAATTGCAGAAAATTGCAAAAAGATATTCTGGGATTTTTACCTTAAATCTTATATCGGATTTCATCCGGAAAGTTCTTGAAACTCAATATATATATATATATATATATATATATATATATATATGGGTATCGCGATTCTGGTACCCATATAAAATTATTTGGGGTACCCATATACGACATAAATCGATTTTTTTCATCGAAATTTTGGAGGCTTCGAAATGATTTTAGAGGTATGGTTCCTTGGATAAATATACTTGTTATGGCTCATAGTACCAGAATCGCGATGAGCCCATGTAGATAAATAATAAATAATCACATGTAATATCAAAATTTTCCAATGTGCGCACAACTAATAATCAGCCCAATTCTAAACAAAAATTCCGCATGAAATTTTTCATTTTTCCCTTTTCTCCTATTATGAATAAAAATTGCTTCGCTTAACGTTGTTATCCCATTTTTATCAGTCGTGTGAAGGAAAAAAAAAATTCGTTATGCAAAAAGTAGTTATTCTCAACGCATTTGAATTTGGTTTTTTCCCTAAAAAAATTTCACTTGCAAAACAGACGGGAGTTAACATAAATTGTAAGTTGTATTTTGATAAAACAAAATTTAACTAAAAAAATAAATATTTTATTTTTTTTAACTTTAAAGGAAGCCATTTCAGGCATTAATTGCGGTTTACATAGATTCATCACGCAATTGTCCGCTGGCAATTCTTTGACTATTTCGTTGTTGTTATTCTACAACACCAATTTCCATTAGAAGTGCTCTCATCGTAGCTTTTTTTAATTTTTCTTTCAAATAATTTTATTTGCACGTGTATACGAAAAAAATAGAAAATTAATTGTCAATAAGCAAAACGAAATTCAATGATGCCACTTAATTATTTTTTGTTCACGCGGAATTTATAATTGGAGGATTTTTCTCGAGAAAAGTATTTTCCGTGAAAAAGAAATTCCTTGAGAATATTCGTAATTGCGCTGAATAATTATTGAACTTTAAATACAAACTGCAAATAACGTAGAATTTTGTCTTTCTTCACCCGATACTAAACACGGTTGTGAAAATTAAAATTCATCTTTTGAATTCATCGCCTCTTCTGGTGGATTTCACGCCACAACACGGGGACGAGTATTATCATATACGTATTATCAGATATTTACAGATACGGCCTGAGAACGCCAAACACTTTTATTATACTGGCCTAGTACTTTCACTCTGACTTGGAATTTCTCACCCCCCAGACAATGACCCCGAAAATGTTCCACAGTGTAATATATATACTTCATGGGGTCGCAAATTAATTTTTCGATGCGTTACAAACGGAATGACAAACGGAAACGTATCCTTTGCTCAGGGGTATAGATGGTATAAAAAAAAGTTTGTTTAAAATGTCCATATGACGGCACTAGATGCTGCCAGTATTTTTGTACTTGGAATGATATTTGCAGAAAATATATTAAATAGATCTTAATTTAGATTTTAATTTGAACTTGCGCATAAAAAAAATAAAAAAAAATCTACAAATCTATAATATTAATAGACTAGGCGATTTCTTGTGACCCATGTTTTGTTCTACCATTTTATACCGATTTTGACCAAACTTATATTATTTGAAAGGTATTTCTTTTTAACCGTTTTGCAGATTTACAGATTCTTAAATTTTTTCCTTTATTTTGAGTAAATTACATTTAAAGCTGCTACTACCACATACATAAAATTATACATATGCTATGGGTGTGTTTTATTAAATTTGTTAATGTGTTTGTTAATGAGTTTGTTATTTTCATTCGCAATAATAATAAACCATAAAAGTGTTGGTTTGTGAATTGGTTAAGTCGAAAAATAAAGTTGCCTAGAAATTGCACTCGAATTTCGAGCGCTGGAATCTGCTGGTTAATAATAAAATTGATGTAGACTAGGGCGTTTGACTAAAAACATTTTTTATTTCATTTTTGCAACTATTACAGCGGTATATGAATTCGTATAGCTCAAACGATTTTCGAGAATTTCTTCCGATTGTTTGGAGGTCGGTACAAGGTCGCTAAAATCGATTTTATCCAAAAATTGAGTAATGAAACATTTATTTTTATTTCTAGTGCTTATTTTTCACAAAACTAGCCTACTAATTACACTAATTATAAAAGTAAACATTAAGTGATTCCCAAGTTCAAACCTCAATTACTCGCAAATTATATGATATAAGAACTGAATTAAACTTCCTCAATTTCTCGCAAAATTGGCAGTGTTTGACCTTAAAATTAAATGATATAAGAACCGAATTAAACTTCCAGATGTTAGATAATGTAGGTATGTTAGATAAAAATGTTGGAGAGAAAAATTAAGTGGGGTGGGTCATATACATTTGACCCGTCTAGAGCCATCCTAGGCACTGTAGGGGCCAAATTTAACAATTTCATAAAACCACCATAAGGGCAGGTGTGTTTTGAGAAAATATTGACAACAAAAAACTAGTGGAGGTCGGCCATACATTTTACTACACCCCTAGGTTGGGACTCTTAGGCAGTTATGGGACTTTTTCTTCTAAAGGGTCCGCCATCTAACGTTTTTTTTTTTATGGTAACACTTAGCTCATGTCTGATTTGGCAGATAATTAGTTTTATCCTTCCGCTGAACAAATATGGTTGTGTATACGCTTGAACAACGCTGGGAAATATTGCGACATTACTTTGAAAATCATGGTAATGTTGCAGAATGTGTGCGAAAATTGCGTACGGATTTTGGAAGAAGAGAAGCACCGTCAGCTCCGTATGTTCGTTATCTTGTGAAAGTGGCATCCTCATCGATAAACCAAAGCGTGAAAAGCCAAAAACAGTGCGTACACCCGAGAATATTGCTGCTGTGGCAGAAAGTGTGCGTGAAGCGCCATCAACATCAATTCACCGTCGTTCTCAAGAATTGAACATTTCGGAGCTGATGTCGTTTGGCCACCTCGGAGCTGCGATTTGTCACCGTTGGACTATTATTTGTGGGGTGCCCTCAAAGATAAGTGTTACGCCAACAAGCCAGAGACAATTGACGCTTTAATGGACAATATTCGTGAAGCCATTGGTGAAATACAGCTGCACACAATCGATAATGTGCTTAAAAATTGGACCGATCGTGTAGGCTACTGCATGGCCAGCCGAGGCAGCCATTTGAATGAAATTATTTTCCATTATTAACCGGAAGGATTGTACTTTCAAATAAAAAAAGAAATTTGAGATAATATTCAGTAGTTTTTTTTTATAGCATTTTCAAAAAAAAAAAAAAAATTATTGGGCGGACCCTTTATATATAGTTCGTATTATGTAAGGGAGTGGAAAACTAATGGGAGTCGGTTATACATTTGACCCGTCCAGGGGCATCTTAGGTAAATTTTTTACAATTTCAGAAAATGTTAAACTTTGTATGGGAGTCTTCGTAAAGAAGGGAGATAGAGGTTAGGTATGTTCGGCATATATGTCGGGGTGGAAAAATTTAGGTGGATGGGTGCTACAGGTTACACCTCTTAGAGTGACTGCGGCAGTTCTGGAGTTTTTATTTTTGGTAATTGTTTCCTCTTTGCCCACACTTTGATCATGCATTTTTTCCGAACCTCACAAAATTAGAGGGTCTAGCGCATCCAAATCCTATTACTAAGAAACTCCATACAACACTATCCCATACCTAATGTGGGTGCAGAAACGAAGGAAACTATTATTTGTATTAACATAAAATAAAAACAATTTCGGAGGTTCTCTAATATTCTAGAGTTTGATGTTAATATGAGGTTTATATTTTTGTTTTTATTCTTAAGTTCAAATGATTTCATTTATATTACATACGCATGAGTAAGTTCGTAAAAGCGGAACAACAATTTTAAGCAAAAAGTCAACGTCGGGCAACTCTGAAAGTGGGATTTCAGTTTATCGCAAATCCTACCTTCACAAAATATCGTTTCGCTCCTGTAATTCATGTGCTCAGCTGGAAAGACATTGACGTATCGTGCAGACTAATATTGACGTAAAATTTTAAACTTTTTTTCTGTTTCGAAAGTTCACATAAAACATTTACGAGAAGGCGTCACATGGACTTTATTAACTATTTATAGCAAAATTGCTGATGACAGGACAGTCAAATACATTTGAGAACTATAAAAATTGTATGGTAAAAAGACACTTTTTAGCTATGGAGAAATGTTAACGTTTTGTGAATAAACTTTCAATGAGGAGTTGTAGTTGGAACAGCATAATAGCTGAAATAAAATTAACCTACTCGTTCTAGAGAAAAAGACAAAATAAAAACAACCAAACACAACACAACAGTAAATATGCAATTAAGACTAAACAAACACTAATCGAAAGAAGCCATAAAAGAAGAAATAAAATAAAAACAAAGAAGTTAATTTGTAGGTACTCTGCAAAGATACAAATTAGAAATTCTTCTAGCGCCAATTTTTTTTTTTTTTAACAAAATTAACTGTAGACAAATGATTATGACTCTTTGCAAAATCAAAAAAAAAAAAAATGGTATTCATGCCAAAAACAAAAAATCAACGTAATCAATCATCTATTCAAATATACATACAATTCACCAGATATTTTTATGGATTTTCTTTAACGTTTTTTTTTTACTCATACTTAAATTATAGAATACCTTAAGAGAATCGACTAAAAAGTAAGAGAGAAAATATTATTTCAAGATTGTTCTCTTATTGCAGCTTATTGCAGATAAGAGTTTTAGTTTTGGTTTTGTTTAATTAAGAGTATGTAGTTAAAAAAAAACAACAAAAAATATTCCCATGTAAAAGTTGCAGAGTAGTCAAGAAGAAAATCAAAACATTCTTGTATATTTTATAAATTTTTATATATATTAAGTAATTTTCGTTGTTGTTGTTGTTGTTCAGGTTTTTCCTTCTCGCCAACAACACAACCAACAATAATGAAATTTATATTTTGTTCATTTAGCGATTATATGAATATTATTATTCCGAGTAAAGTTCATTGACACTTTCATACACTCGTCATCTGTCACGTTTACACCGAAACGAAACAAATTTCTTTTTACGAAATATTTTTTTATATTTATTTATTATTTCTTCTTTACTTTTTCCATTTTTATTATATTTTTTTTTTTTGGCTGAGATTGTAAAAATGTACGTGTATTTTCTTTTTATATTATATTTTTAATATTAATGATGTTAATTTCTTCTGTGTGCAGGAATGTCTCACGAAAGAAAGTTTTTGTCGAGAAGGGGCCTCTTACAGTTAAAAGCTAATATTTGTAGAATGGAAACTTGCTTCAGAACTCTGGTATACTCGGCTCCCTTTAGTATAATTACAAAACTCTTTAAAAAAAGAAGAAGCAACTTCTTTTCTCATTTTTCCATTAGATTGTATATAAGTGGCTGGGCTGTGAAAGGTGGTAAAAGCTTGGAAAAATTCGGATTTCGAAAGTACAATGACTCATTTGTTACAATAGAACAATTTCCGCAATTTTACTTAACAGGGAAATAAATTTTCGTTTCAAGGAGAAGAGAAGACTTTGATAAGCTTCAACAATATTTTAGAGTTGACATTCACACACTTTTCAAATATTTAAGTACAAATGGGATATCACGAGAGTAGAATCGTAGACCAGTAGAAATCTCCAAAGGTTTATTTTGCCGTGAATGATTTTGAACATAAATTCAAAAATTTTTATTTAAAAAAAAATTTTAAACTTAGTTTCAAAATGATTTTCTTCAATATATTCTAATGTTGATAGAAACAGTGCTATGCAAAATAAAAGCCCTTGTTTTAGATTGTTTGAAAAAGCTGCGCAGTGAATCGTTTAGTGTACAAAAATCAATCAAATATATGACAATTGAAAGTCCAGATCCTGAATGATTTGAATGTGTTAAGGTTAATGTGATAAAATTATTTTAAAAGAAAAAAAATTTTCAATTAAAAATTTTAATAAATAAGTCCGTGACAGCGAATCTCCGGAGGCACCTCGAAAAAAAGTTTTTTTGCGGTGAACATCATAACTCGTTACCTGTTCATGCGAAATAAAAAAATCGAAATGCGTTTAAAAGATGCTATGTTTCCCGAGGTAATCACGAAGAGTTTTTTATTTTCTTTATTTTTATTTTTGGCAGCATTTTGCTGTGAAAAACACGATTTTTGCTATAAAATGTCAGTGAATTTTTTGTTAAAAAAAAATTGGAAAAAATGGAAAAAAAACTCTTCTTGATTTCCTGGTGATTTATATATGTAGAAATAGTATATAAAACTTCAAAACAATCGGTCGAGCAGATTTTAGGTTATGATGTTCACGGACTTCAAACATGTTGTTTGCGAGAAAATCAATTTAAAGTTTTTTAAAAACTGATTTATATAGGTACGATATGCAGTATGAGGCCGGTCGTTTGAAACGCTGTCTCTTCGTTAGTTTTGCTTTAATTTAATTGAAATTTTGACACAACAAAAAAAGATTTAAAATTTTTAAATGTACATATACATTGAGGAATAACAAGTGAGAAAATTATAGAGACCCTATCTCTTCGGTCAATTGGACATAGAAAATAAGCATAAACCAAATTTGAGTGGAATTTTTATTGATTTTTTTGGTTGCAGATATGAAAAAGTTCATATCGGATGCTATATTTATATGGGGACTAGGTCGAAAAATTGACCGATCCTGACCATATTTGGTAAAGTCACTCATATTTTGAAAAAATATACACAAACCAAATTTGAGAAAAATCTGTACAATAATTTGTTTTTTGATAGATTTAAGTGAAGATCGGGAAGCAGCTCTATATGGGGGGCTATGACAAAGAATTGCCATATGGGTTTTATTTTTGGACAAGTGATAAGTGGATATAATAAACACACACAAACCTAATTTGATCGAGATCTATTTGATAATTTTGATCTTATGGAAACTTAAGTCGATTTCAAGGTTTACATGGATCCACAGACGGACGGACATCGCTAAATCGACTCAGAAAGGAGAACAGAAAGTGATTCTGAGTCGATCGCTATAATAAAAGCGGTATAGCGGTATCAATATATATAAAATGGAATGTGTGTTTGTTTATTTGTTTGTTTGTACCTTATAGGAGACCAAACCTCTGGACCGATCTTCCTGAAATTTTCACGGCATTTAACTGGGACTCTGGCATGATTAATAGGGTACTTTTTTTCGACCACGCCTACTTTTACGCCCACTTTTTTAAAATTATGTCATTGCTTCCATATAGTTTTTAACAGATTTACTTCAAATTTTATACACATTATACTCCAGGCGAGGTAGAAATAAACATTTCTTACGCCACGCCCCCTTTCACGCCCCTTTTCACGCCAAATTTTGTTTAAAAGTTTTAAACTTTTCGTTCTCTGTACAAATTTGTTCCTTTCAACGGATTTTTTTTATTTGGTAGTATATTGCTCTTAATACTGTTAACGTCGCCATATAACTATGAACCACGCCCACTTCACCGCCCCCTTTTTTTAATTCAGATACTTACTTAAAGCACTAACAATATTTGCTATACAAAATACTTTTTATGTAATATGTATTTACCTAAAGTTTTATACACTTTTTATCTACAGGTAAGGTAGCTATACATTTTTTTATTACCAAATCCCCCTTTTTCGCCCCATTTTACCTTAAATTATAATTAATCTGCTTTCAATCTATATATATATAAATGAATGTGTGTTAGTTTGTGCTTTATAGGAGGCCAAACCCCTGAACCGATCTCCCTGTGGCTCTGGAAGGAATATAATAGGTTATATAAATTTTTGATTGGACAAAGGGGCGGTGCCACGCCCATATAACCCAAAACTTAAAATCGTCATATCTCGGGAAATTTTTTTACATACAGCGGTTATATTCGGTACATATGAATAGAAATACATACCAGAAGAAAAGTGGGTGGGACCACGCCCCTTTTTAGAAAAATAAAAAATCGTAATATCTTCTAAACTACTGGAAGGATCGTCATGAAATTTTCACAAAAGGATATTTTTGCGAAATACTAAGTCCTTAACTATATAAAGTTGTTAGTGGGCAAAGGGTCGTGGTCCCGCCCAATTAACCCAAAATTTAAAATCGTCCTATTTCGGTCATTTTTTAATCTACGGCGATGATATTTGGTATGTATATCGTATTGAAATTAATAGAAATAGTACTACAAAGAAACTGGGCGGGACCACGCCCTTTTTAGAAAAATTAAAATCCATAATAACTTCTATTAAGCCCTTGACTATATGTTTATGCTCCAGATGGACAAACTAAAAATATTGTACATACTAAAGCATTGCAATAATTAATTCTAAATAATATTTTGTTAATGTATAAATATTTTTTTTATTTTGTTTTATTTTATAACTATGAGGGGTAGCGAAGTACACCGGGTTCAGCCAGTAGGGTATAAAAATTAGTTATTGTTGCTTGTTTAGCAGACCATGGACCCTTTAACCATTTCCGTTTCAATTTGGTCTACCGATAAATCTATATTTTTATAAAAATAATACTTTCGAATCTTTAATGCCTCCAATGCTTATTTAAGTGAAGGAATTTGGTAAACCTGCTCATCTTCATCATCATCAGGCCCCTTCCCTATTCTTTATCCATTACTAAATTAACATTGACGATATCATCAATTATTTCGTTTTCAGTCATATCTCCATAACATTGTACATCGCCGTCACAATGTACATATGTATAGGTACATATGCTGTCTTGAATTATATTTAGAAATTCCACCTCTTCATTGATTTCCAGAATATTTTTGCGAGTCACGGTGATTTTGCTTTCGTAAGAGGCAGCTAAAAGAGATTTTTTGATAAAAAAAAAAAACAATTTAAAAATTCCAAAAATATGAGGCGCTTATCTTAAATGTGCAGGTAGAAAAAGTAAACTTAAAGCAGGAAATTATTATTGAGTTTAAAAAAATAAATAATCTAACCCATAAAAACAAAGTTTTAATTAAAACTCTTTCTTTCCTTATGTATATGAGTTTTGAATCACTCGGTGACTGTGCGGGACTTTGCGTGACTATTTAAAAATAAATATTTGGTGACAACAAGTCTGTGGACCAACTTTCAGATTGATTTTATGCGTGACTGTGTGTGACTATCTTAAAACTAATTTTTGCCCAGAACAACTCTGGGAACAAAGTTTCAGATCGATCGGATAAGGAGATATGGGTTTTAAATTACTTCGTGACTGGGCGTGAATATGCGTGACTGTGTGTGACTACCCCAAAATTAATCTATAGTTACAACAAGACTTTGGACCAAGTTTCAGATGAATTGGATGAGGGAATTGTTTAAAAGAAATAGTTTAAAAACAAAACAAAAATTTTGTGCAGTTATAGGCAAAGTGCCCTTAAGAAAAAGGCAGTTAAGTCAAAACTACTGTATCTTATAAAACGATGCGAAAATAATTACGTACAACTATAATATTAATAGGCTAGGCGATTTCTTGTGACCGATGTTTTGTTCTACCGTTTTATCCCGATTTTGACCAAACGTATATTATTTGAAAGTTATTTCTTTGCAGATTTACAGATTTTTTAATTTTTTCCTTTATTTTGAGTAAATTGAATTTAAAGTTGCTACTAACACATAAATTAAATTATACAATGCTATGAGTGTGTTTATTAAATTTGTTAATGTGTCTGTGATAAAAATGAGTTTGTTTTTTGTGTTGATTTGCGAATTGGCTATAATTGATTAGCATACTTTTAGGGTATTTATTTAATGAAAAAATTAAATTTTCTAAAATATGCGCTCCAATTTCGAGGGCTGGAATCTTCTAGTTTGTATAAATCTTATATATTAAAAGAATTTATGAATAAACTTTGCATTTTTTCAATATTTTTATTCTCTCAAACCTCTATAACTAGAGTTCTAATTAACGTAGGCTGTTGACATAGGTCTAAGAACACTCAGTGGATCAAGCACCTTCTTTTATTAACTGCTTTCTATTAACTGCTTAAATTCGTTGGGTTTGAGGAAAGTTATGCGTGGAGAATCAACTTTACTTTGACTGTACGTTAACTTATCTTGGTATATTTTGGCATTACTGTACGTTAACTTCTCTTGGCAAATTCGTTGGGTTTGAAGAAAGGTATGCGTGGACAATCAACTTTACTTTTACTGTACGTTAACTTCTCTTGGCATATTTTGGCATTACTGTACGTTAATTTCTCTTGGCAAATTTTGGTATTATGTTATAAAAATTAATATAATATAATGCTGCGGAGCAGCAGGGGTCCTCTAGTTTAATTTAAAAAAAAAAACTTTCAACTATGGTAGATATGAAAAAAAAGTTTTTCAATATTTTTCAACATTTCAAAAATTTATTTCAATTTTAAAAGGCGCAAAAGGTGCTCTGGTTTGAAAATGCAATTTTTTTCTGAAAAACTATTTGTTGCAAACAAAAATTTATAAAACTTACTTTTAAGAAAAATTTAAGTTATTGTTATGACAAAGGCAAATTTTAGGAGAACTTTAATTTTTATGAAAAAAAAAAAAACAATTTATCATATAAAATTATTTTTTCCATAAAAATTGAAGTTTATGAAAAAATACATTTATCATACAAAATTATTTTTTTCATAAAAATAAAAATTCTCGCAAAAGGTTCCATTTTCAACAAATTATATTTTTAAAATTATTTATTCAAATTTCTTATTTTTGAAAAAGAAAGTTTTTATAAATCTAGTAACTTTTTTAAGATAAAAGGTACTTTTTATGGAAAAGATACTGTTTATGAAAAAGATCCCTATTTCAAAAAATTTTATTTTTAAAATTATTTCTTAAAATTAAAATATAGAAAAATTTTCTTTATTTTCAAAGGTGGACTTTTTGATGGTAAATGTAGCTATTTTTGAAAATGAAAATTTTTATGAAGAAGGTACTTTTTACGAAAAATTTACTTATTACGAAAAAGGTACTTTTTATAAAAAATATGCTTTCTTATAAAAAATGTTCCTCTTCCATGTACCCATCCCACCACCATTGGTTATACGGTCGACTTAGAATCACTTTCTGAGTCGATTTAGCGATGTCCGTGCATTTGTCCGTCCGTCCGTACGTACGTCTGCGTGTCTGTGTGACCATGTAAACATTGTAATTAAACTACAGGGGTAGTGTAAATATTTCTAATTTCCTTACGAAACGAAACGACTTATTGTTTCAGTATTGCAAAAAACGGAATTAAATATGTTTTACAACACTGCATAAATGTAACAAATTAGACAGAAAATGTAAACAAATGTTTATTGTATGTTGTATGTTTATTATAAAATTGAAAAGAAGTGCCATTAAAACGAAGTGAAATATTAACAAATTCATTTAACATTGTTTTTTGTTTACTGATCATCTTTCGATGCGTTCGTAAAGGAGGGATTTTTATCTCGGATGGGGATGGCAACTTGTGTACAGCTCCAAATACATTCAACCACATTCCGAAGCCAAACAATGAAACAACAAGCATAAATATGTTATTATTAGGCTATTTGCCGGGTCCCACCAGATCGTACAAAATTTGCGAATTTTTCGATAAAAAAAACTGACAAAATGTTGGGTTTTCTACGCGTTTACACTTTATTGACTTTGATTTCAAATTTATATAAATTTAAAAGTTTTATTATTTATTTATTTTTTTTTTTTAACTAAAGTTACTAAAATTAATATTTTTTTAAATATATTATATTTGTTGGCACCAACACTTTATTATACCCTCCACACGTCAGTGGCAGAGGGTATATATAGGTTTGTCATTCCGTTTGTAACGCATCGAAAAAGTAATTTCCGACCCCATAAAGTATATATATTCTTGATCCTCATCACAGCTCGAGCCGATATAGCGATGTCCGTCTGTCCGTCTGTCTGTTGAAATCACGCTCATTCACAAAAAAGCCATCTAACTGGATAAGGTTACAAAAATATCATTTGCCATAATTCTCAGCAGGTTGGTATTGAAAATGGGCTACATCGGGCATCAGTGTGATTATATACGAACAAAAATATGTAGATATCTCTAAAAAACATAAAACCCCGTGTGTTTGTTGTAACAGTTTAGTGGTTGAACATAATAATTGTGCAACAACATAAAAAGATGCCACAAAAATAATATGCATATATATTAAGAATACCAAGAACACAATAACATAGCTCATGTTAGTAGTATTGCCACATATTTTTTTTATCGTTATCACGTTATAATAAAAAAATCGCCAATATGAAAGAAAAAATGAAAATGAAAAATGGAAATTTTCCAATGGAAAATGAAAATCAAAATGGATAACGAAAAATAAAAATTAAAAATGGAAAATGAAAAAAACGGAAAATGGAAAATGTATAATAGAAAATGAAAAATAGAGAATAGAAAATGGAAAATGAAAAATGGAAAATGAAAAAGAAAATTGAAAAATGAAAAATGGAAAATGGAAAATCGAAAATGGAGAATGGAAAATGCAAAACGGAAAATGTTAAATGAAAAATGTAAAATGGAAAATGAAAAATGGAGAATGGAATATGAAAAATGGAAAAAGAAAAAAGAAATTGAAAAATGGAAAATGAAAATTGGAAAATGAAAAATGAAAATTGAAAAATGGAAAATGAAAATTGAAAAATGAAAAATGGAAAGTGGAAAGTGGAAAATGGAAAACGAAAACTGAAATATGAAAAATGGAAAATGAAAATTGAAAAAGGGAAAATGGAAATGGAAAATGGAAAATGAAAAATGGAAAATGGAAATTGAAAATTGAAAAATTAAAAATGGAAAATGAAAATTGAAGAATGAAAAATGAAAAATGAAAATGAAAAATGGAAAATGAAAATTGAAAAATGGAAAATGGAAAATGGAAAATGAAAATTTAAAAATGAAAAATGGAAAGTGGAAAATGGAAAACGAAAACTGAAATATGAAAAATGGAAAATGGAAAATGAAAATTGAAAAAGGGAAAATGGAAATGGAAAATGAAAAATGGAAATTGAAAATTGAAAAATTAAAAATGGAAAATGAAAATTGAAGAATGAAAAATGACTAATGGAAAATGGAAATTGAAAATTGAAAAATTAAAAATGGAAAATGAAAATGAAAAATGGAAAATGAAAATTAAAAATTGAAAAATGAATATTAAAAAATGAAAAATGGAAAACGTAAATGGGAAATGGAAAATGAAAAATTAAAAATGGAAAATGGAAATTGAAAAATGAAAAATTGAAAATGGAAAATGAAAATTGAAAATGGAAAATGAAAATTGAAAAATGTTAAATGGAAAATGAAAATTGAAAATTGTAGCCGTACTCGACATTGGATGAATATACAGTTTAAGACTCAGGTGGAGGGTATCAAAAAATTCGGCACAGCCGAATTTAACACTCTTACTTTTTTTTCACTTAATTGGGGGAAAAAACTTCTTTTCGCATGCTATTTTGCTAACGAGTAAATTTTCAAAAGGTTGCTTTCGAATGATAACTCGTTATTGAATCCCAAAATCTGAAATTTCGTCACATATTATTCGTTATCGTATAAGAAAATCCCAAAAGTAAAAAATTCGCACGTTCGAATAAAAATACGTTCGCGAAAATTAGACCCCAGTTCTAAAATATGAATATATTTTGATGGCATTTACTATATAAACTTTTATCGACCATACGACGAACTCTATTGAAATTGGTGAGAATCGCTGCATGTTCAGACCTAGCCCCCATAAAAATGAACCATATGAAATCGACTTAAACTTCCTGAGATCCAGATTATCGTAAATATCACGGTAAATATCCCCATGTCAGTCTGCCTTCCTAATTCATTTCGGAAATTCAGCCTTCAAATTTCCTTTGTATTAACGGTTTTCGCCTTTTTTTCACTTCTTAAATTTAGCAGTTAACACTTTTTGCATGGTAGCCGTTTCTGTTCCAATTTGCCCTAAAATTCTCAATTGATCTTAATATATATACTTCTATATACTTCTTCTTTTTGTTAATGTTCATGTATTGTTCATATTTTTTTTAGTCAGGGTATATTGTCACAGTCCCCATATAAAGCTGATTACCGATGTTTACTTAAAGCTATCAAAAAATATAAATAGTGCATAGATTTTTCTAGAATTTGATTCATATGTGTTTTTGAGAAAAGAAGTGACTTTACTAAATATTGGTTCATTCTTTGACCTACTCCCTCATATATGTAAAAATAACATCATGTATGAAATTTTTCATTTGCTCGCCACAAATTAATAACAATAGCACTAAAATTTGGTTTATACTTACTTTCTATATGCAGTTATTCCACGACCCTCTCGAAATGCATGGTATAAGGTATCGTAAAGTCGTTCCAGATCGACTAAAATTTTCTTACTTGTTTAACTCGTTCTTGTGTTTAACGTTAAAATCGACCTTTATGTCACCCAAACCAGGTATTCTTTCCACGTTTAAATTATTTTCCACCAATTTAACTGTCATTACAAAATGATTTTTTAAATACCATGTCCCTAAAATGGTGAAAAATTTTAATTTTATTTTTGGACTGCGTTTCTTTAAAAAATCTACAAATTATTTTACGAAGCTCTAATTTACTAACTAGGGTTAAAAGAAAAGAAAAGTTTTAGTGGAATTGCCAACTAGAAAAAGATTGTGTATTGCCTTTTTATAACGTTTTTAAACTTTACACAGTTTAGGGCATCAGTTCATTGAAAGCGCTTATTTCTTTGTGGCTATTAATTTAAAAATATCTATTAAATTTAATAATATTATACAAAAATTGTTTATTCTTTAAATTTGCTTTCCAAAAAAAAAAAAAATATATATATATATTTGTTTTTATTTAAATATTAATTTTGTATACTCTTTTCTTTTCCTTTTAGCTCAAATTGAAATAATACCATGCAAAGTATGTGGTGACAAATCATCGGGTGTTCATTATGGCGTTATAACATGTGAAGGCTGCAAAGGTTTCTTTCGACGTTCACAAAGTTCTGTTGTTAATTATCAGTGTCCTCGTAACAAGCAATGCGTTGTCGATCGCGTTAACCGTAATCGGTGTCAATATTGTAGACTGCAAAAGTGCCTCAAATTGGGAATGAGTCGAGATGGTAAGCAGCAAAAAAAAGAAAACTTATGAAAACATAAACTTTTTGGCCTCACAATTCAAAATTATTCTAAAACACACATATTTCCACATTTCTATTGCAGCTGTAAAATTTGGTAGAATGTCTAAAAAACAAAGAGAAAAAGTCGAAGACGAGGTGAAATTTCATATAGCACAGATGAGAGCTCAGAGTGATGCTGCCCCGGATAGTTCTGTATTTGATACACAAACACCAACGAGTAGTGATCAACTGCATTTTAATGGGTAAGTGTAACGTGACATGAACTACACTATGATGCAGTTGTTCATGGCTTTCAAGAGAATCGGTATATATAAGCTTTCGAGGTAGAAATTTGATACGGTTGGAGGGATTTAATCCAGCTTTCGTGAGTGCTCAAAAATTATGACTATTATGACTCTTTATCAATGAGTCAGAGAGTAGAAGTATTTTATAAGAAAATTGATAATTTCATATTAGATATTTATTGGTTAAACTGGTTAAACTTCTGAAGCTTTTGAAAATGAAATATATGTATGTAGAGTGTCGGTCAAAAAATAGCACCAATGACCAAGTCTTCGTTGATGCTAGTGCAAAAAAAAATATTTTGTGCGTATTATTTGAAAGTAAATATGCAATACTGTTATGTTATTTATATTCTCTCTACTTACTTTTTCCAAAAAAGTTAACGGTTCTTTTCCAATGATCGAAATTATAAAAAAAAAACTATGTGAGTCCAATCACAGGGGAGATGTGTAAACATCTAGTAATTTCAGTATATTTTTATCAATTTATAGTTGTTATACATTTAACCTAGTTTAATTAGTTGTTATACTTCTACATATATTGTTATATTTGTGATTGTTTTATACCTTTTTTGGTTGTTGAATTTGTTTATATTGTGAAATTTTTAACGTTACTATAGTTAAGGGTTGTTGAATTAGCTGCAACAATCTTTACACCAATACACTCATATCTCACACCATTTTTAGCTTACTCTGTTTTTGTGATTGCATTGTGAAATAAATTTTTACCCCTCTGAGCGTATAGATGTTTACACATCAAAAAAACTGCACCGAATGATAAAAATTCTTACAAAAAAATAATAGTGATTTAATAGTTGAAATAAAAGGATCAAGAGTGGAGGTAAGATCTTTTTTTATTAAAAATAAAATAATTTATCATATATTTTATTATTTATTTTCATAGAACTGGGACGTTGAAAGCATTGTACACTTGAAAAACGTGCTATTATAAAAATAAAATCATGTGATTCCGATCACAGGGGAGATGTTTAAACATGTAGTAACTAAAGTTTTTTATGGCACTTTTTTAAAATCAAACAGAAAGAGTCATCTAAGTGGCACTTGTAGCACTCAACTGCAGGAGCTCTGCTAATATAAAACTAATTATTATTATTTATTATTTCAACCGGTTAATTTTTAATTTTTAATTTTTCGTCTTTCATTTTTCATTTTCCAGTTCTTATTTTTCAATTGTCATTTTTTCATTTCTTATTTTTATTTTTCATTCCCCATTTTTTATTTTTAATTTTTTTATTTTTAATTTTTCATTTTTTATTTTTCATTTTGCGTTTTTCATTTTTCATTTTTTATTTCTCATTTTTAATTTTTAATTTTTAATTTTTAATTTTTAAGTTTTAATTTTTAATTTTTAATTTTTAAGTTTTAATTTTTAATTTTTAATTTTTAATTTTTAATTTTTAATTTTTATTTTTTAATTTTTAATTTTTAATTTTTAATTTTTAATTTTTAATTGTTAATTTTTAATTTTTAATTTTACTTTTTAATTTATAATTTTTAATTTTTAATTTTTAATTTTTAATTTTTAATTTTTAATTTTTAATTTTTAATTTTTAATTTTTAATTTTTAATTTTTAATTTTTAATTTTTAATTTTTAATTTTTAATTTTTAATTTTTAATTTTTAATTTTTAATTTTTAATTTTTAATTTTTAATTTTTAATTTTTAATTTTTAATTTTTAATTTTTAATTTTTAATTTTTAATTTTTAATTTTTAATTTTTAATTTTTAATTTTTAATTTTTAATTTTTAATTTTTAATTTTTAATTTTTAATTTTTAATTTTTAATTTTTAATTTTTAATTTTTAATTTTTAATTTTTAATTTTTAATTTTTAATTTTTAATTTTTAATTTTTAATTTTTAATTTTTAATTTTTAATTTTTAATTTTTAATTTTTAATTTTTAATTTTTAATTTTTAATTTTTAATTTTTAATTTTTAATTTTTAATTTTTAATTTTTAATTTTTAATTTTTAATTTTTAATTTTTAATTTTTAATTTTTAATTTTTAATTTTTAATTTTTAATTTTTAATTTTTAATTTTTAATTTTTAATTTTTAATTTTTAATTTTTAATTTTTAATTTTTAATTTTTAATTTTTAATTTTTAATTTTTAATTTTTAATTTTTAATTTTTAATTTTTAATTTTTAATTTTTAAGTTTTAATTTTTAATTTTTAATTTTTAATTTTTAATTTTTAATTTTTAATTTTTAATTTTTAATTTTTAATTTTTAATTTTTAATTTTTAATTTTTAATTTTTAATTTTTAATTTTTAATTTTTAATTTTTAATTTTTAATTTTTAATTTTTAATTTTTAATTTTTAATTTTTAATTTTTAATTTTTAATTTTTAATTTTTAATTTTTAATTTTTAATTTTTAATTTTTAATTTTTAATTTTTAATTTTTAATTTTTAATTTTTAATTGTTAATTTTTAATTTTTAATTTTTAATTTTTAATTTTTAATTTTTAATTTTTAATTTTTAATTATTAAGTTTTAATTTTTAATTTTTAATTTTTAATTTTTAATTTTTAATTTTTAATTTTTAATTTTTAATTTTTAATTTTTAATTTTTAATTTTTAATTTTTAATTTTTAATTTTTAATTTTTAATTTTTAATTTTTAATTTTTAATTTTTAATTTTTAATTTTTAATTTTTAATTTTTAATTTTTAATTTTTAATTTTTAATTTCTAATTTTTAATTTTTAATTTTTAATTTTGAATTTTGAATTTTTAATTTTTAATTTTTAATTTTTAATTTTTAATTTTCAATTTTTAATTTTTAATTTTGAATTTTTAATTTTTAATTTTTAATTTTTAATTTTTAATTTTTAATTTTTAGTTTTTAATTTTTAATTTTTAATTTTTAATTTTTAATTTTTAATTTTTTATTTTTCATTTTTCATTTTTCATTTTTTTTTTTTATTTTTCATTTTTCATTTTGCGTTTTTCATTTTTTATTTTTCATTTTTATTTCTCATTTTTTATTTATTATTTTTCATTTTTCATTTCTTATTTTTCCATTTTAATTTTTTATTTTTTATTTTTAATTTTTTATTTTTCATTTTTCATTTCTTATTTTTCATTTTTAATTTTTTGTTTTTCGTTTTGCATTTTCAAACAGGTTATAACATATCATAATTTTTTCTGCAATACAATCATAAGTCACATCGATTTTTTCTTACGCTCACATGTTACGCTGATTTTTTTTTACGCTCACATGTTACGCTGTTTTTGTGATTATATTGTGAAATAGAAATTTACTCCCCTGCGCGTATAGATGTTTACCATCAAAATGGTTTCTGAGCATAAATCATATTCTGAAATAAGACAATTGGTTGGGTGCTCTAATAAAATGATTGTAAGTGTAATAAAATTTGCCCAAAAATCTGAAACAAAGGGTCGCAAGCAAGTTTTGTCACCATTAAATGTTAAGCTTTTGGTCGGACAAAGTAAGAAGACTCTAGTAATGCCAGCTACAGAGCTAAAAAAGGAGTAAAGTGCGTCCGCAAATGTTGCAACTATTCGTCAGAGATTGCGAGACAACAACTTGAACGCCTGTAGTCCCCGAAAAGTGTCCCTGCTCTCACATAAGCATATTTCAAAGCGTTCGGAGTTTGTTACAATTCATTTGGAATGGCGAGCTGAAAAGTTGAGAGTTGAGTTCTTTGGACAGATGACTCCAACATTTGTTTTATTTGGAGGCAGAGGATCCTGTTCTTACATCAGAAGACCCCCTAAAAGTGTCCCTGCTCTCACATAAGCATATTTCAAAGCGTTCGGAGTTTGTTACAATTGATTTGGATTGGCGAGCCGAAAAGTTGAGAGTTGAGTTCTTTGGACAGATGACTCCAACATTTGTTTTATTTGGAGGCAGAGGATCCTGTTCTTACATCAGAAGACCCCCTAATGCTGAATACTATGGAGTAGAACCCATATATTGGATCAGAACAATCATGGATAAGACAGTTTACGTCAATATCCTCCTGGAAGTAATGCTACCATATGCTTCTGAGGGTCTTGTAGCAAGACCCGAAGCATACCAGCAAACTTGCAAAAAGTGGTTTCCAGATCTAAATCCAATCGCAAATTTATGGACAGTAGAAGGGAGTATCCCAAATACAGCCAACCAGTAATGAAGCTCTTTGGATGGTTGTTCAGTAATCTGGAACCTAATTTCGAAGGAGGGGTGCCGAAATCTCTTGAAATCGATGCAAAACGTTGTGCATAGGGCACGCTACAAAATCTATAATATTAATAGGCTAGGCGATTTCTTGTGACCGATCTGTTGTTCTACCGTTTTATCCCGATTTTGACCAAACGTATATTATTTTTAGCCGTTTTGTAGATTTACAAATTTTTAATTTTTTTCCTTTATTTTGAGTAAATTGCATTTAAAGTTGCTACTACACATACATAAAATTATACATATGCTATGTGTGTGTTTATGAAATTTGTTAATGTGTTTATTAATGAGTTTGTTTTTTTCATTCACAATAATAATAAACCATAAAAGTGTTGGTTTGTGAATTGGCTAAGTTGAAAAATAAAGCTGCCCAGAAACTGCACGCGAATTTCGAGCGCTGGATTCCCCTAGTACTTATAAAAATACTGAATTCAAAATCGTTAATTTATTTTTATTTATCTTTAGTTTAAGTATTTATTTTTAGTAGTGGTAAGTGTTTTAAAAAATTTTTAATTAAATAAAAAACCAAATCAACAGTTTGTTATTTGATATTGTTTCACAGTCTTGTAAGTATCTTATGACAAGTATTCAATGAAATCAGTTTGACTTATTTACAAATATCATGGTGCTATTTTTTGACCGCAGCTATTCGTATGAATATGTATCTAAATCTATAATATTGATAGGCTAAGCGATTTCTTGTGGCCTATGTTTTGTTCTACCATTTTATCCCGATTTTGACCAAATGTATATTATTTGAAAGGTAATATACATATATACATGAGTAAATTGCATTTAAAGTTGCTACTAACACATACATAAAATTATACATATGCTATGTGTGTTTTATTAAATTTGTTAATGTGTTTGTTAATAAGTTCGTTATCTTCATTCACAATATAACAAACCATCAAAATGTTGGTTTGTGAATTGGCTAAGTTGAAAAAAAAAGCCGCCTAGAAATCGCACTCGAATTTCGAGCGCTGGAATCTGCTAGTATATTATAAATATTTTCAAAAGGAATACGTTAATACTTACTAGAGATACTAAATGGGAATTAGAATTCGGGATTTCGAAATTAATAATCCCTTGATTCTTCCGGATTTCACGATTTTTATGGTATTTTAGAATTTATTTATTTTATTTTTGTTAATTAAAAAAAAATTTTTTTTTTAAATTAATAATTTTCAATATTATTATAATTTAATTAATTTATCGGGCCTATTCCCATTGCCGTTGGCGTTTGAAAACAAAATAAAAACGACAGTTTGGCATCACTGTTAACGTTATCGACATGTATCGAAAATATATTGGTATTCTCCAGTTTGAAACGAGATAATAATAACGACAAAGAAACGTTTTATTTCTGTCGTCGCAAATTTTTAGTATCGATGTTGAAACGACTACAAAAAATTAAAATAAAAATGAAAATAACGACAGTGCAGCAATTTGAAAAATTAGTGTCCGAAATGGAAAAAATCCCGAATTTTCTAAGGGTTTTCGAAAGAGCATAAAACCAATAAATTTCGATGGTTTTCAAAAGAATTAAATTTGTTTGGGCCTCCAGTCCGTGACGGAGACAGTTGGCACAAAGTAAGTATAGCCAAAAATAGTAAATATTACCTAAAATTTTAATAAAAAATACACATATACTTCAAATTAAAGGTATGGAAGGACTTGACGTTCAAGGTGAAAAAGAAGCTTGAGAACAACAAAACAGAAGCCAGAGCAACAGGATGAGGCGTTTATAAACAGGTTCCTTTGTCACCATTGGAGAATTTTACTTACGTGGGTTAAGCCAACGACAAATTTAAGTCATTTCCAACGATTCGTTGATATGATTTAATTATTGGCGTAATTGCAGACTTTCGCATGCTGCATTTCAGTTTCAAACGGATTTATTCCAGGACGTATCGAAAAGAGTCTATTGAGTCTATTGAGTCTTAAAAAAAATATTTACTTAAAAATAATTTTATAAAAATAACGCAATTTACATTGAATATGGGATGGCAAATATATTAACGTTCTGTCGTAACATCTTCCGATATATGTTTACCTTCATTATTTCATCATCTTCACTTAAACTTGAGAAATAAAATTCTGTACTTGCCATTGTTTGACTTTTTGCTTAAAATACAAAAAACTTAAATAAAAAAATTGTAATAATCTCAAAAATAACAACGTAAGATAATGCAGTGCTACCAACCTTTAATAATTTTATTTTTATTTCGATAACTTCTTTTCTTCGATTCAATATATTTCAAGAATGCCAATTTAGGAACGAAGCGACGATAAAACGGCAGCGACATAAAAGCTACAATTAAAACGACAACACCAACGGGAATAGGCCCGAATATTAACATTTAATATTATTTTCTTCAGGGATTTTTTACATTTTGGACGCGATAACACTGTGGAACATCTTCAGTGTCATTATCTTGGGGGTTGGCGTTCTGAGGCCAACGTTTTTTCTATATGACCTTTTATAATTTTTCCTTAAGTTGTATGTTTGCATAGTTTTTTTTAGCTGTAACTCAAGAACCGTTCTTCAGCAAAATTGTAGGTAATAATAATTTTTATTAATATATCCATGTAAAAAATAGATTAACATTAATACTGGTGTATGTTTGATTTAATATTAAAAGTATCACTCACCCATAAACATCTCTTCTACTGTACTAATATAAAATTATCATACGCCAGTTTTATTTAAAAAATCGGGGAAAAATTAAAATTTTTTAAAGATTTCATTCGTTAAAATTTCTCAAACTTGTTTTGCTGAAGAACGAAATGTGAAATCGCCAATGGTTCTTGAGTTACAGCTGAGTCATAAAAGAAAAATTTAGTTGAAAACGTTTTGCTGTACAGTGTAATTTTAGTAGGCGTGGCACTTTCCATATAAAGTAAATATTTATCATCACATATCTAGATTGATATCATAGCGAAAGTTTTCAAATTTTGTATGAGATTATTTGTTATAAATGAGCGTAGTCAATCCAAAAATGGACAAACTCAAAGAAGAGGGCGTGCCATCTTCCATACAAAATAATTATATAAAATTATCTATCTGGAATCCATATATAACTAATGCTAATGAATATTTTAAATCTACAAAAAAAAAACTATTTATTAACTAATGTAGGTAAGGACGAAACAACGTTCGATGGAATCCACTCGGATTATATATATTTAAAATATTAAATAACGAATAGAAAAAAAACAGAAAATTCGCATTTCATTTACATTAGGGTGGAGTGTCATTGTATCGTATTTATTTTCTTTTAAATTCAACTTCGGCTCTAAATGGGATATGTTCGAGTAGATGTTCAAAAATTATATGTGAAATTTTTGGCCGATCGAATTCATATTCGTCGCAGCCACTTAGTATTTTGAAATTTTATAAAACCAACTAATTTTCTTTCTCTTTGATCGTATATACTACAGATATAAAATGTTTACATATTTGGATATTGTTAACCCCATTTATTTCGATGACAAAAATAATTATTATACACTTTTTTTTAAATAAATTTAAATAACTAATACTGGGATTTCGGGATTATTCGCTTAGCATTCCTAGTATTTACTAATTAGAACGAAACTCGATTCGAAAAGTAAAATTTTTCGAAAAGAATTTTCGAATCGAAAATGAAGCCGTACTCTGTAAGTGAAACGGAAAGGCCAGACCGTTGTGTTATTAATTAAAAGGGTAAAACTGTAAAATATCTGGTGACACTTACATATAAATGTCAAATTTTACAAAAACTTGGTATCAATCACATTCGAATGTCAATTTTTATATAAAAATAAGATTGATTATTAAACATAATACCAGTGCAAATAGTTGAAATATGTACTAGCAGAGCCCAGCACTTAAAATTGGAGTGCAAATTCTTTGAAATTTTATTTTTTCGTTGTTCAAATTTGGTGTAAATAAAAATCAATTAATTTTCATTTTTCACTTCGTCTGCTTTTTTTAAACTTCTTTAGGAGTGTTTTTATTTTTTAATGATTCTATATTACATCTTTTTTATTATAATTACTTATCTAAAAAAACTGGACTTCACGATACAGAAAATATAAATAAATAAATAATAATAACACAGTACACAGAAATCACGAATTAATCTTAACGCTAGTATTACAGAACTTTAACCTTTTATTTTTTCATTCAATTTGGTTTCAATGTTTTTGTTAAATCTATATATACAAAAAATTTATGAATATTTAAATAAAATTCATTAAATTGTAAATTTTGAAATAAATTTAATTTAATTTCATTGTTAATAAATAATTTTATAAGAGCCTAAAGGCATGCTAATCAATTTTAGCCAACTCCCAATTCAACACAGGGCTTTTGATACACAATTTTTGCAAATACATCAACAAATTTAAAAAAAACACACACAGCATTGTATAGTTTTATGACATTCTGCCCTTGATTTACCTGACGCTCTTGACCAGTCAACTTCCCAGAGTAAATAATTCCTTTGAAAGGATAAAATTATTTCGTATCGCACAGCCACCATACTTTTATTCCGTACTTGGCTGGCTTAGACGGAATGTATTATGTGCGGCCTCTGTATGCGAATAATTGCTCGTCCACGGTCAGCGAATTGTGTGGGATGTAAGCTGCTGCAAATTGGCTTGCCAAACATCGTCAATAGCCGTCATTTGCTGGTAGCGTGTACTGACCATTTCCTCAACATCTAAATTTGAGTCTGGCATTTTTCTTTGCACACAAATTTAAAAATTCCGCACGCGATGTTCACTGTTCAATAATAAAAGTCATATGGGTTGGTTTATGAAGCTTGTGAACCTTTCATACTGTTTTTTGGTTTTTTTTTTTTTTTTTTTTGTTTTATACTGTATACTTTTGTTGTTGGTTTTCTTGATCGTAGGGACCTTTTCACTAATCTACGTACTAAACGTTATTAAACCTCAATAAAATATAAACTATTGCTCGTATCTCTTCAAAAACAAACAACATTAAGGAGTTGTGAGAGTTTGCAAATCAAAGGACCTTCTCATAAACAGAAGAGTTAAAAAAAAATTACAAATGAGCTAATATTTTACAGAGCCATTGTAATATCTGCTTTTCTCTACATATACACTCCGTGAGAGACGAGAGTAGCTTTATACTCCTCTCTCTTTCTCTCTCGCCAGCCTTAATAGATATTTCTCTAAAATGTTACCGATTACTCTTGACTGCTCTGAGAAAAGCCATTATCAATACCAAATTTTTCTCTTATTTTAAATTTACAATTTTTAAATAAAAAAAAAACTTTTTATTTCTTTACACAGCTACCCCATCTACCCCAATGAACAAAGTTATCCCTATCCCGGCTATCCACCACCCGTGACGACGCAACATATGGACTATGATATACCATCCGACTTTGTGGACAGTACCACAACATATGAACCACGAAGTACAATCATGGATCCCGAATTTATCAGTCATGGTAGTATAATAATAATAATAATAATAAACGTCAAAATCATTTCATTATCAAACAAGCGATTTTACAGCATTAGCACCACAACACTCAATTTTCATTAGATTTTTATACATATTTTTTTATATTGTACATCATATTATTTCGTTATTGTGTTTCGAAATTAATGTGAACAAATCATAACATTTTGTTAAATTATGGTATAAATTGTACTCTCGTATTAATGACAATTTATCTGAAAAAGTAAAAAAAACCCATGAGCTAAACAAACTTTTGCAAATCTTCCTCTCTATGAAAACAGCAGATGGTGACATTAATGACGTTCTCATAAAGACCTTGGCGGAAGCTCATGCAAATACCAATACGAAACTGGAAGTTGTGCATGAAATGTTTAGAAAACCCCAGGTAGGATTGAAACTCTCCTATTTCACCCTGTGTCAATAACAAAAATATCATTTTGGTTTTTTTTTTCTTTACAGGACATCTCAAGAATAGTTTTTTATAAGAATCAATGCCAACAAGAGCTTTGGCTGGACTGTGCGGAAAAGTTAACTCAAATGATACAAAATATAATCGAATTTGCCAAATTAATACCAGGCTTTATGCGTCTAAGTCAGGATGATCAGGTTAACATTGTCTCATAATACTTTTAATATAAAATTTTCTTTAAATGCGGCTAGCAAATGCTATAAACAATACAATTTCCATTAATTTTTATTGTAATTCTTTTTTTTTTTTTTTTAATTTTATTTGTGTAAAATTTTTCGGATTGTTTCTGAAGATCCTACTACTGAAGACCGGTTCGTTTGAGCTGGCGATTGTGAGGATGTCACGTTTGTTGGATCTCTCGCAGAATGCGGTACTATATGGTGATGTTATGCTGCCGCAGGAAGCATTTTATACATCTGACTCGGAAGAAATGCGACTGGTGTCACGTATTTTCCAAACGGCTAAATCAATAGCCGAACTCAAATTGACTGAAACTGAATTGGCTCTGTATCAAAGTTTGGTCCTGCTATGGCCAGGTAAATTAAAAATTCAATAACCTTGAAATACGATATATAGAAAAAGTATTTTAACTTTTATAAAGTTGTACAACTAAATGAAGGATCTTGAGAAAATTTCAATGTTCTGAACATATCAGAATTTTTTTTAGAATCTAAGAAATAATTCTCTTTAGTGAATTACTAAATAGCGGAAATTCAAATTTTATAAAGTGGTAAAGCTCCTAAAATTCAAAGTGTTCAGAAGACACAAAAAACTGATCGGAAATTTTTTGAGCTAATTAAGTTATTTGTTTTTTTCTAAGTGGAAAAATAGATACAAAGATTTGATATAGGTGTATTTTTAAAAAATGACATACGTTTGTTTTTGTTTATTTGATCTTCAATATTTTTTGAATGTGTGGTATTTACCATAGGTGAAAAATTTAAGCTCTACGAGAAGCTATACTTCTTGAAGATCTCCCAAATTGCGATGAAATTTCAGATGTCGAATTATCTGATGATAAAAATGTTACACCACCGAAAAGCTTTGAAGAAATATTTGATGACTCAATAGAAAAATCAAACACAGTTGAAGGTGACCGATTCCGTAACTTCTAAATTTGATGAAGCAGCAGTAACCATTTCTACATGAACTAAATCAGAAAAAAAGAACCTAACCGGAAATGGAAAAAACGATATGTTAACACCAGAAAGCCTTGAAAACACTGAAGTCGTTGATGAATGCTTTGCTGAATGTTCTTTGCCCACGGATGTTTTTCTGATGTTAATTGATAAAATTCTTGATGATATTGTGTACCAAAGCAGTATGTAGGCCACACAATGTGACAAGATCCTCAAACTCGAGAAGAACGAGCTTTTACATGGGTTACAGCACACATCCTGATTAGATAGACTATTATTCTTGCAAGACAATGCCAAGAGAAAGGTTTGCCACTTTATTGGCGTACTTCCATTGCAATGACAATACAAAAATGCCACCTAATTGTAAAGACAAGATATATAAGATCAGGCCTAAGTTAAATTAATTGAACCAACAATTTCAGGAATGTTATCATGGAACTAGAGAATCTATGATGAATATATGATAAAAATCAAGGGTAGATCTGTTACTCAAACAATATCTACCTATGAAGCCCATAAAGAAAGGGTACAAATTGTGGTGCTTGACTGACCAAAGGGGTTTATAAAGAAAATAATTACATATCAAGGCAAATACGAAGAATCGAGCGCAAAGTTTTCTGAATATGCTTTAGGGGAACGTGTAGTACTACAGTTGACTGAACAAGAATGGGGAAAGGAAAAGGTTATATATTTTGACAAATTTTTCTCATATATATCTTTATTAGAGAAGTTGAAAGCCGAAAAAACTCATTAGGTCAATTAGGTCAAATCGTAAAGGTAGGAATACATGGCAAAGGACTCCAATTTAAATAGGAGAAAGTGATTACAGATTATTAGGAATAATCTCAATATTGGCCATTGGAATGAAAAGTTCATTTAGTCTCAAATTTCCATGGCAATGAAGAAGCCACCATTTTTTGAAAGCAGAGGAATGAATCCAAATCATTTGTTAGTTGTCCCACATCTGTGAAAGATTATAACACTTTTATGTTTAATAAGTTTAATAAGAAATAATCTAATCCATAAAAACAATGTTTTTATTAAAACTCTTTTTTTCCTTATGCATATGAGCTTTAAATCTTTGATTGGATGAGAGGAAATGGGGCTTAAATCACTCCGTGACTGGGCGTGACTATGCGTGACTATCTTTAAGTTAATATTTGATGACAACAAGTCTGTGGACCAAGTTTCAGATTGGTTGGATGAGGGGAAATGGGGCTTAAATCACTTTGCGACTGTGCGTTACTGTGCCTGACTGTGTGTGATTATCTTAAAATTAATCTTTGGGGTTTAAATCTTTCCGTTACGTGCCGGACTAAGCGTGACTGTGCATGACTATGTCAAAGTTAATCTTTTTTCACGGCAAGTCTATCGACCAAGTTTCAGATCGATGGGATAAAAGGAAATGGGTTTGAAAGCAATCCGTGCCTATGCGTGTCTTGGCATATTTACCCCAAAATTAATCTATAGTCACAACAAGACTATGGGCCAAGTTTCAGGTCAATTGGATGAGGGGGAATGCGGTTGCCCCATGACAGACAGAAGGCAGAGAGTATGAGTTTAAAGAAAGAGTTTAAAAAGGAACATCCACACAAAATTTTTCTATCTCTTCCTCTAACAAAAGTCGCAAAGGAAATTTTTCCGCACTAAGAGAAGTAAGGCTTGGAGACAGAGGAGCCCAGTGGCCAATATTTATATAAAACGAGGAAGATGCGAAATTTGCAGCTTGAAAAATATACAGGCTAAGCCTCCCTCCAAATGCTTTCACTGCAGTGTTTTTAGGTGGCTATACCGAAGACGTCCAGCATTTATGAAGAAGTGCCATTCTGATACTTAATTTTTTACCTCTATTTAATTTGGCAAATAAAATTTGCAGGCTTTTCGAGAAGGACGATATGTAATCAAATTTACTTAACCCATACACATACCTATCAATGTTGTTGTAAAGCATTTCATGTTTTTTTTTTTTTTTTGCTGATTTATCACAATTTGCAAACAGTTCGCATCCATAAGTTAGTGTTGTAATTAGGTAAGCCTTTGTCAGTGGTGTTCTTACTAATAACGGTGTAAAGAACTGCGGTGACCAAAGGGCCCTTAGGGTAAAAACATATGAAATCAACCGAAAATATTAACATTTGTGACCTCATCACCTCCAAATTTGATAAGATTTTGTACACATGATCTATGGATCGGCACAATAATATCTGCCAACATTCAGACATATAGCCTTCGAACTTTCAGAATTATGGCCATTCCAAATTGGCAAAAATCAATAAAAATGCACTCAGATGCCTTAACACAATTTTTAATATCTCGAAAAGTATTCATTGTACGTTAATAATGAAGGGCTCATTTTACAGACCAAAACATGCGCCATTCCAAAAAATTTTTTTTTTCAAATTTTCGATCAAGGATAATGCAAATAAAAAAAGGACTAAAATTTCCAAAGGATATTTCTCGAAAATCAATATTTTTAAAAATTTCAAAAAAATATATGTTAATTCTTATTAGAAAAAAGCAGGCGAAGGTTTATGTATTTCATGAAATGTACCAAAATACAAAAAGGTGACAAATTACAAAAAGAAGGACAAATCAAATGTAACGGAACTTTTTCGACTTTTCTTTGCTTAAACTCTTTTTCTCCATTGCTAAACCTTTAATAAAAAGTACAACATAATGTATTATCTTTTTTTTAATAATTTATAATAAGAATTTTAAACTTTATCACATTACAACATTATTAATATAATTCACAGCAAACATAAAAACATAAAATTGTATAATTACAAACATAAAACACAAATTTGTATAATTATTATCATTATTAAACACTTTATTACAGCATATTTATTTATTTCTGAAGGATTTCAATTAAAAAATCTGCATCTGCCGAGTATCGCTTGACTTTAATTTTTTTTTATCTACAGGTTCAATAGAATGCAGCTTTTGAGTTCCAGGAATAGTACGCAAATCTTTAAAACGAATTTGAAGGAACCGTGCTTCTTCTTCGTGGTCTTCTAGAGTTAAAAACTCGAAATTACAGTTCAAAAGATTTTGCATGCACCATTCATATAATTGTTTTGGACTAGTTATTTGACCTTGTAATGGACGCTGTAAACTAGCTCGACGTGCCTCTCTCTTTACGGTACCTCCAAGGCTGTCACTTGGGCCTTTTCCATGGCTTGTTGCAAAAAAAATGCCACTCAGCATTACATCCAAAATCTTCCATATGATAACATAAATTGATAAAGTTCTTTTTATTTTTAAACTGGGCAGCACTACCGTCTGAAAAATACATGATTTTCTTCGGGGTTGTTTTAAACTTTTTTCTCAAAAATACATTCAGGTGGCGATGGAACAGGTGAACAGCTACAGAATCGTGTACAAGACAATCAGATATTATTATGAAGTTTGTATGTTGTGTTTTTCCATCTGATTTAAAATAAATAGCGATTGGGTATAAAGTGGCCTGAGTGTTGTTCCAGTGAAATCCCTGGACTGCATCCTGAATAGTAAAAGAAGCATTTTCTGAAAAATCGCAAACTGCTATATACTCATTTTCTTCCAAATTTGATTTTCTTTCACTCAGATATGCTGCCTGCTGTTTTGCAATAAATGAATGAGGTAATAGAATTTCAAGCTTTTCACATAGGGAATCCACAAAAACGTCGGCTTGGCCAATCATGGTCTCCAAATTATCCCTATCTACACTTACCCATTGTTTATATGTTATTTCATCAATATCATTTTGCTCTAGTAATTGATTTAGTTTTGCTTTTAAATTTTCAATTCCTGGACACTTGTTACATTTGCGTAGGTGACACTTTGAAGAAGATGGAATGCATGTCATTTGTTTCAAACAATCTTTGTAACATTCAAGCTGATAATTCGGAACACCAGCAGTTAATTTTTTAAAATTTATAGCATCAATCATCAGCTTCACATTTTGATGCTTTGTACATTTGCTAGAATTATATTCCTCGGACGAAGTTGGCAAAACTTGGAACTATCTATTTTTATTCCATCATGTCGTTCCTTGAATAAGGCGTACATTTCTCTTAAGTTTCCAAGCAAAAGTCTTTTATTTTTCCTGACTTTTGTACCATTTTCAAAAACAGACACGAAATCTTTCTGTCCGGGCATACACCTGCTGACGTCATCGGATTCATAAAAGGATTTTATTAAACTGCTTGTCACTGGTGAAATTGGACTTCCCAGTTTTGGGTAAGGCGTACTCATCACACCCTTTGTTTCAACCAAATGCTTAACTTTTCGCGCGATATAGTTTGTAACCAGGAATTCTTCCTCAATTTTATGTATTGCCCAGCTTTTTGGTAAAAATTGTTAGCAGTTGGATTTTCTCACTATTTTTTTTGTTAATGTTTTAAACTTTTCTTTTAATTGTTCTATTATCTCGGATTGTGGGCACATATGCGAAGTTGATTGTGCTGAACCGTGGAAAATTTTGTCTTGAATCGAATCACTTATTTTCCTGAATTTTGCATCTCTGTACCGTTTTTGATGTAACTTATTCTTTTTTATCGGAGATTGTTCCAGATACGGTAGAGATTGGTTTAATTTTGAAATAGAAACTTCTTCCGTGCCTGACGCAATGTCATCGAAAGTATCTACATTTTCGTTTATGTCTGAACCTTCTTCCAAATTAGATTTATTAGATTTCTTCAGATGCGAAAATTTTATTCTACATGCCCCACAAATTTTATTTGAGATCGTAATGTTTTTATCCTTAGTATACTGTAGCATCCATTCTTGGACTTGTCTTAAACTTTTATTGCACCCAGTGTGACCGGATTTTTTAAAAGGATTACAGCAAAATGTTGAATGGAATGGCATATTTTTTTTTTTAAATACCACAACCGAATGAATTGTGCACGACTTTTTTGTATTGACAATAATTATAATTTATTTAAATATTTAGTCTCTTTTTTTTTGTTTTTTCAAACGATCAAGTCACTTTAACACTATAACACTTTGACGTTTAGCACTTATGAAATCTAGTATTCAACTGAAGTTTGACTTACAGTCTCTGAACTATTTACACTGTTTTTTTTTTTTTTTGTACAAAAAATAGATTTCAGGTAAAAAAATACACGCCTTGCTTTTCTTAATTTGGAAAATTTGCTTGAAATACGGGTCATAAAATTTTTTTAAACAGGGACTGAATTTGCTACTGCCAATAAGCCGACCACAGGTCATAAAATATTTGTACATTTTTTGTGTGAACAGGCAATAAATATTACGCCTAGGTTGTAAAGTCGAAAAAGTTCCGTTACATTTGATCTGTCCTTCTTTTTGTAATTTGTCACCTTTTTGTATTTTGGTAGATTTCATGAAATACATAAACCTTCGACTGCTTTTTTCTTAATAACTCATGTTGTAATAAAGACTCCACATTGAAATTTGACAGACTTGTACAAAACATAATAAGAATTAACATATATTTTTTTGAAATTTTTAAAAATATTGATTTTCGAGAAATATCCTTTGGAAATTTTTGTCCTTTTTTATTTACATTATCCTTGATAGAAAATTTGAAAAAAAAAAATTTTTTTGGAATGGCGTATGTTTTAGTCTGTAAAATGAGCCCTTGATTATTAACGTACAATGAATACTTTTCCAGATATTAAAAATTGTGTTAAGGCATCTGAGTGCATTTTTATTGGTTTTTGCCAACTTGGAATGGCCATAATTCTGAAAGTACGAGAGCTACGACACTGAAAGTTGGCAAACGCTATTATTATGTTTAACTTTCCCTTCGTACCAAAATTCATCCAATTCGAAATCGGTGCGGTCAACTCATTGGTTGATTTCATATGTTTTTACCCCTTAGTTTTACGTATGATTGTACCACAAACATGCTGATGTGGCTTGACCAATTGAAGTTGCTGTTGAAAACCAATCCAAAATTTCTAGTTGTTGGAACTATCTCAATTTTTTGATTATTTATTTATAATTCCATATCAAAAAGTGGGTTTATATTCTATTTGTGTATCATTATGCATTTGGATCTTTTTGGATTTGTTGGCGAGGTAAATAATTTGTATAAACAGAGAACAGAAGCGGCACCAGAATTGATCCTTGGGGTACACCTCTACTAATATTATATTATTTACGAATACTGATTGTATCCGTTGTTGATAATATCTGTATTGATGTTGATAAAAATTGAATGATTGACTTAGCTTCATGCATAAAGTAGAATGATTGACAGTATCAAAGGCTTTGGAATGGTCAAGAAGAACCAAAATATTAACTTTACCGACATCTAACTCACGCCATATATTTTCGGAAACATCAATTAATACAGTAGTGCAACTATGGTTGGGACGAAAGCCGGATTGCTTGCCAGTCAAAAGTTGATTTTCATGTAAGTATGTACTCATCTGCAAGTACAGCAGTTTTTCCAAAATTTTCGAGGAAAAGCTAAGTATGGCAATTGGACGATACTCTGAGTTTGATTTAGATTGATGGTGATACGAACCACAATATTGAGTGCCAAGTAGATGCAAATACGCTTAACAGAACATTTACTAACGCACCTGTTGTTCAAGCAAATTCCACTTTTTATAATTTTTCCTCAGACATAACAAATACAGATAAGGGCATAATCGGCGAACATTTTCAATTCTCATCCTTTACTGAAAATGGCGTTATTTCAACGTGCTCACTAATAAATTACACCCAAAGTTTATAAGATTACTTTTACCCTTGATTTTGCCGTATGTTACTCATCTGTTTGACACTATTATAATGTCATGTATGTACCCGCTAAACTGGAAACATGAAAAAATAGTGCCATTACCAAAGTCAAATGGAGAATTCAGACCTATAGCAATTTTGCGTTTTCTATTGAAAATCTTAGAAAAACAACTGTTGTAGAAATAAATAATACATCTCTCAATACTCACAATTTGCTTTACAGTACGCAATCTGGTTTTCGTCAGAGCCATAGCTGCGTTACGGTTTTAGTTGAAGTTAGTGAGAACATACAGCAAGGTTTGGAAAGTGGAAACATTAACCATTTTGTGCCATTCTAAAGCTTTCGATACGGTAGACCATGATATGCTCACTCGAAAACTGAAACACCTTTTTAGATTTACGGACACATCAACTAAGCTTATATCGTCATATCAGTATTTGTAAACGGCGTATGGTCAGATAGATTGTTCCTTACTAGGGGAGTGCCCCAAGGCTCTATTTTAGGTCCATTTTTATTTTCCCTATATGCAAACGATTTGCCAAAACAACTCACCAATTGTAAAATACATTTATACCCAGATGACTTGCAACTCACTTTTTTTATTTATTTATTTATTTATTTATTAGGTCAATGGAATAAATCCTTACAGACCTGTATAAATGATATAATTACATATGTACATATATTGAAACAATTAAATGATTTAAAAATAAAAACAAATAGTTAGGAATTTAAGAAAATAATGATATTATGCTTAATTACATCAGTGTTCAACGAAAAATCAATTAATTGATAAAGATTATTATAAACACAACAAATTCTTCTAAAAGGATCAGCTAGAGCATAGTTGGTTTGAAAAGATTTAACAAAGAGTGGTTGGAATTGGCATGATACTCGTTGAGGAACATTAAAAGATATATTGTTGACAAGAAAGTCAGAACAGATTTCACCATTAATTAGGTTGATCATAAATAATACTTTTAGCATAGTCCTACGGCTTTCCAAAGTAGGTAATTTTATTAATTTAAGTCGATCAACGTATGAAGGTAGATTAATTGCAGAATTCCAAGGTAAGCCACGTAAGCAAAAGAGTAGAAATTGTTTCTGTACAGACTCGATTCGTTGAATATGAATGTTATAGAAGGGATCCCATATTATTGACCCATATTCTAAAATAGGTCTTACAAGAGATGTAAAAAGTTGTTTGGTTATGTAAGGATCAATAAATTCTTTTGCCCATCTTTTAATAAAGGCGAGTGTACCTCTAGCTTTATTAACTGTCATGGTGACGTGAGATATAAAGTTTAATTTAGGATCAAGTAGAATCCCTAAATCCAGAAAAGTATCAACAAGTTCAAGCTGATATCCGCCCAAAAAGTAGTTAGCAGGAACAACATTATTTCTAGAAAAACGCATACATTTAAATTTTTTCAAATTTAGTTCCATTAGGTTACGGTTACACCACGAAAAGAAATTGTTGTGATCTGATTGAAGATGAATATGATCATTATGTTGACAGTAACTTAAAAAAATTTTAACATCATCAGCGTACATTAAAACGTTGCAAAAATTTATCACTTTTGGAAGATCATTGATGAAAAGGGAGAAAAGAATTGGTCCAAGATGGCTGCCTTGAGGAACACCAGAAGTCACAGTAATATCTTTAGATGACATATTATTATACATTACACGTTGTGTTCTCTCAGAAAGATATGATTTTATCCATTTAAGGCTTAATGGTGTTAAACCTAATAAATCCAATTTGATCAGTAAAAGGTTATGGTTTACTTTATCGAAAGCCTTACTAAAATCGGTGTATACTGCATCTGTTTGTTTTTTCTTGACAAAACCATCGTTAATTATTGTCGTAAAATGAAGCACATTTGTAACGGTAGAGCATCCTTTACGAAATCCGTGTTGAAATGGTGACAAAATTGACGATGAGTGATAGCACAAAAAATCTGTAATAAATTTCTCGAAAAGCTTAGGGATTGCACTAAGTTTAGCAATACCACGGTAATTAGAAACATCCGATCTATTTCCAGATTTAAATAATGGAATGATGTAAGAAGCTCTCCAAAATTTTGGAAAATAACCGTTTTTTATTGACGCATTAAACAACAGAGTCACTG
Source organism: Cordilura impudica (assembly GCA_963682025.1). NCBI lineage: Eukaryota > Metazoa > Arthropoda > Insecta > Diptera > Scathophagidae > Cordilura > Cordilura impudica. The sequence goes on along the minus strand of OY821521.1, from coordinate 10,637,410 downwards.
GTGTTGCCAAGGAAGTAGCACAATAATTGAGTATAGAACTAGGTACTCCATCAGGTCCATGAGTAAATGAAACTTTAAGTTTCTTCAGGCTATTAACAAGTTCTGCCTTATCAATTAGGGGAAAAGATATAGCTTGATTTGTGTTTATTGGATATGAATAGCTGTTGGAACAATATTGAGAAACAGAATATGTACTAGCAAAAAAGTCTGCAAACATGTTACTTATTATAGTATCATCACTAGATTCGATATCGTTTAATTTCATTGCAGATGGATAACCAGTAGTTTTTCTTTTTGAATTAACAAAGTTGTAAAATGCGTTAGGATCACGATTGAAATCTTCCTTCATTTTGTTTAGATAGTTTTTGTATAAATAATTGTTAAGAATATTATATTCGGCACGATGAATGGAGTATTTTTCAAAAAATACAAGAATACATAGTTCTATAAAAGACCTCCACCATTAAATCAATAGAAGTATGGCACAACAGATCATTCCAGTTAGTGTTAGAAATTAGATCAATCAATTTGCTATAGTTGGTTTGTTTAAAACAAAAAACTTTATCTTTATTAATACGAATATTGGATCCACCAAAAGTAGGCAAAACGAAGCTAATTTCAATAGTTGGATGAAAGCGATCTTCCGGCAAGGTGATAGGATCAGAGCGAGTTATTATACAATCTTCTGGATTATTTGTAAATACCAGATCTAGCAGTTTACCGTAGTCATTAAATACGCCATTCATCTGGTAAAGACTAAGATCAACTATCTCATTCAATATTAAATCATCACAGTTATTAGATTTAATTGGAATAAAATCCGGAGCATCAGGCGAATTTTTCCATATTGGCAAATGGCAAATTAAAATCTCCAACAACAAAAATTAAATCCTCAGGTTTAGCACGTTGAGCAACTGATTTGATGGCCTGAACGTGTTCAAGGTATATTTCTTCGGGAGAATTAGGAGGTATATACGAACAGGTTATGAAAATGATTTTATAATTAAGCTTTATCATTACACTGACAAACTCAATATTTGGAGAAGATTCAGATTGAAGAGATTCGGAAGCAAACAGGCATGAAACAGCAATTAAAACACCACCACCATTACGATCGTTTCTGTTATATCTATATATTTGATAATTGTTACATAGTAACTCATAATTAAAAACATTATCTTTCAGCCAGGTCTCAGTAAAGATGATAACATGAAAATTAAGATCATAACTGTTAACTAGTAGATTAGACATTTTAGTATTTAAACCACGAACATTCTGATACATAATGATTAGTCGTTCAACGGGTAAAGAATCTAGTTTTTTGAATTAATGTTGAAAATCGTATTTTCATTTATTCGATGTCGGGGCGGAAGCTCAGCAATGTTGTTTCTCCGTGGATTTTCTTTAAATTCATATTCACGAACTAAAGTATTCACAGGCCAGAAACCAGGGTTAACGATTTGCTCATAAAGATCGAACGGAACGGTTATTTTAAAAGATGTAATCCTTCTTGGTACGGAATAGGGAAATTTAGATATCATAACATCAGCTTTATAACTTAGTTTAGAGTTTATATAAAAATTAATGTCATCAGTGGAGGTATCCGAAGAAAGACGCAAAATAAAAATAGATTTTTTTGGCGGTATTACTTTTAGTTTTTCATTAGTTAAAGATGGTGGAATAGCAGTTGTAGGCGTCAAGGACGTATTATTTAAAGATGGTAGCATTGCAGCTTTAGACATCAAGGGAGCAGTATTTGTAAAATATTGTATATTATCAGTTGTAAGTATCGATGATGCTTTATTAAAAGATGGTAGGACAGCATTTTGAGGCATCAAAGGAGAAGTAATTGTCGTAAGAAGAAGCAGTAGTATTATCAGGGTTTTCTCTATTCATGAATCTGGGTGACTTACGGCGATTTGGAGATGGTAATTTAAGTAGCCCAGTTCAGAATATTGCTTCAGGCATAACCCTTTTAAATGACAACTAAAACAGAATCTACCTTTAGGCTAATGCTAACGGACTCTGCCTGAATCCGCGGAAATCTAAATGCATATTAATACGAAAAAAAAGTTTTATTCCCATCATTCCTGAAGATATTGTTTTAAATGTCCAGAAAATTGAAATTGTTAATACGGCGAAAAATCTTTTCAATAGCAATTTGACATGGACTGATCGTATAAATCTACTTGTTGGTCAAACATATGCAAAACTGCGAGCTGTCTGGTCCACACAGTATTTCAATCCTTTAAGAATAAGGGCCTTACTTGCCAAGACGTACCTGTTTCCTTCTTTGATGTATGGGTGTGAACTATTTGGAAGCTCTGACGCAGTTAGTAATAGGAGACTAAATGCCTTGTTTAATAACATTATAAGATATGTGTATGGATTGAGAAGCATTGATCATGTTTTCTCTGTTTCCAATAATCTTTACGGGGTCTGTAAGATTACTCTTACATTTTTGCATAAAACAATAAACAGCATATGTACATTAAGGTGGGTCGCATTTGTATGGGGTAAAAATAATTATCGTATTTTCCTTTGGAATAGTGATAAAAATTTTTACTTGAATATAATGTAATCTTCAATCCGCGCAACACATATAAAAGTTCTAATAATTTTAAAAAAATGTGAGTGTCCAATTTATTGTTTTTATCATATAAAATATTAGAGAATATTAGAGATGTAAGTTAAAGTAATATGCATTTTTACATTTTTCCTACAAAATCTTTTTTGCTTTCGAATTTTGGCATAAGTTGTCTTGAAGCTAAAGTAGCTTTTATGGATCCATCTTTTGATTCTTTGTCACATAACGTTGAAGATACTTCCGTCACCAGTTTGACTGTTCGTTCAACGGCCTGCGTATGACAAGGCAGTTCTATAAAATATGGCGTCTTGTTCTCCAGACTTTGAATAAACGTGTGTAATTCTTCATTTACAATTTGTCGAAGAACAGGTGGCTCTGCAACAACATCCTCCCAAGTAATAATGTCATAATAATTTTCTGCATCGAAATTAATCTTAGGCACAGTAAATATACGCGGATTCTTGCCTTTATCTGTAGAACTTCTAGCTTTAATAATCCTTTCGACTGCGATATCTCTCACTTTTTTTTATCGTCGCATAACATCGCCAAAAGAACGTTTTCTGTATGTGCAAAGAATGCGTTACGTTGAATTACTGGGTCAATAATTGTTTTTAATTGGATCGGAAGATATCGAGAGTATTTAATTAGTTTCCCAAAGTTTTTGGAGCCATGAATTACTTTTGAATGAGTTTTTATTTCAAACCAGATAGGAGCGTATACTTTAATCACAAATTCTGCCAATATCATCAAGTTTTCTGACGGGTTTTGTGTTGCTACATAAAGACGCAATATTTTATTCGCCTTTGTCAGCCATCGTGCATTTGACAACTTTCCTGGAGCTCTTAATGCTAAATCTTCAGGACAATTTCCATTTATTATAGGTTTGTCATTTCATATAGATATTTTTGATCAGTGCTGATGTTTTCTGATTAAAGATCTGGAAGTTCACTTTGTATTATTTTATAAGATATAACTGGTAGTTTTCCACAGTTTCTTTTAACAATTTCCCGATGGGGCCAATGGAAGAAGGTCCAATTGTAGAACCATCTAGTTTATTAAACAGGTGCCTAAGAGGCAATTCATTCAAATGAAACATACAAATAATCCACTGCAGTGGGCGCTGAAGATTTTTTTCAAACAGCCTTATCACGCCATTATCTTTTCCTGTATTGACCACAGTACCATCACATCCAATGGCCTCCAATTTATTAAGATGATTTTTTTTTTTAGAAGTAGATCTTCCATGGATTCTTCTATACCTTTAGCAGTTCCTACAGGTGGAGAAGCATAACCAAGGTAACGCGAGCCAGGTTCGATGAGAACCGTAGTATGTTCCTCCTTCACTTGCTGCCTATAGTTTTTTGCCCCATTTCCTACTATCTTCAGGGTTTTGTCCTATTGTTACAATAAAAATATAAAAAGAAGATTCATGGAGAATTTTATAAAATAATGAAATGCATGAATATTAAAATACCTTCCGCCCGTCAAAATATAATGCATTAATATCAATGTGCTCTTCATTACTCGAAAGCGCAGCACGATTTTTATCCTTCGCCCGCCGCAGTCTCGATTTATCTATAACACCAACATCAGCTGATATGTCGTGTAATACAGCTGAAGCTATAGCTGACGCTGCTCTGTCTGAGACACCATAACGGTCGCAGGTGAGAGCCAAAGTTGGAAAACTGCTGTACTTTGTTGTTTGAGATTTCACATTTGGAAGATCAACATTTGGAAGCTTAATTTCTTCTAAGGAGCTGTTTGACTTTTCTGTTTCGGATGATTCATCGAAAGATGAAAATTGCTCCTGCTCTTTCATTGATTGATTAACGGCTGATTCAACGGTAGTTTTAATTGAGCGTCTACTTATCCTCTTTTGCAGTTTTGTTGTTTGTTTAGCATCGATACCGCCAATTACCATCTTTCTCTCAGTGCGTTGATCAATCAGAAACTGACGCTCTAGTTGAGATACCTTTCTCTCCTTTGGACAGCAACACGATTCAATTTGTTTGCATTTGCAAGAACATATATCAAAAATAAGTTTGATTTGGTGTAAGAATTCTTCTTTTGTGTTATCACTTTTTAGCTTTAAAAACTTCTTACACTTTTCATGGTAATTTTTAATCATTTGGAGCACTCGTTTATGGCTAACTGTAGGAATTGAAGCCTTTGCCCATATATCCTCTATTTCAAGCGCAACTATCTCACATATTTCCAAAATCAAAGGCTCTTTCGTCGTTTGTTTTGACTGCTTTATATTAAATCTATGAAATTCATAGCATTTCATCACATCTTAAAAAGCTGGTAGTTCATTGCTAATAAACTGTTTTGCTTCACCAAATAGTGGGCAAATATAAATTTTTTCTTTACAAGCTGCTCTTGTTTCCATTATTTACAACCGACACTATCAATATTTATTTCACACTAAAATAGCTAGAGACAGAGAAATGTCTCGTGGCAATAATAAATTCAAAATAGTCCAAAAAGTACCGCTATGTTTTATCAGCTCGTCGCCAATTTATATAATTTTTTGGTTCTTTTCTCGTGTAGTCGAAATTAACAGTAAGCATTTGCATTCATATGTATGTATGTATTTATTAAGAAAAACGAATAAAACTTATTTGTCCATACATATGTACATATGTGCTTGCATACGAAAATTTTTCACTTCTAAATGCATTTTTTCAAACTTTTAAATAAAACGCGCGGCATGTTAAACCCAACAGAATCAAAAAATATTTTGGCTACGATAATTTTTAATCATTTCACAAAAAAATTTTTCTATTCCAAAAGAATTTTCGAAAAAAAATTAAAACGACCCAAGCTAATGTACGTATTTGATAAAGTTAGTTTATTGAGACGTCATTGGGTATTTCTCCAACAAACTCATTTTGTTTAAAAATATTCTCGATTTTTCAACTTTGGTGATGTTTTTACACATTTTTTTATTTATAAAAGTATTTTTATTTATGAGTAAAATAAAAAAAATGGAATAAATGCCTGCAAACATTTTTTAGTTGAACAACTGAAAATGATATTGTTGCAAAAAAAATTTGTTTATTCCATTTTTTTTTTATTAAAAGTTTAATAAATCAGTTAATTTTTGTCAGATTTTGTAAACCAAGGCTGCATTTTACTCACAGATAAACATACTTTTATAATAAGTTTATATTTATTACGGTTCTTAAATAAAAAAATGTTTAAAAACATCTCCAAATTTGAAAAATAGAGAATATTTTTAAACAAAATGAGGAGGAATACGCACAGATGTCTCAATATTACTTAAATATCCTGTTCATATCTTCTTCTTTCTAAATCTGCTGAGAAATTCAAAAGCGATTGATATTGAATAAAGTTACTGGCTTAAATGTGCACAAGGGCCGATAGCCCAGCTTTTAACCCATAACTCAAGATTTTGGAGGTGTTTCGCAAATTTCAAGGACAGGGTCTTGTTGTACTCGACAAGCGCTATCAGAAAAAAGTATCGCATCCCATTTATTCTTTTCTGTCACACAGTGTTATTTGGACCTATAAATAAATATGACAGATAGGTCGTCGAAATACCTTTAATTTGAACCCCGTCATGAAATTTGCTTGTTTTGCAGGATGGAAAGGGTTAAACAAAATTATTTAATTTTATTTAATTTTACTATTTCTCCTAAATTCACAAAAGACCGATTGGTTTCGAAGGACTATCAAACGATTTTATTTACAGCGCTAATATTGCTTATTTTTCGAGTTGTTGAAGAGAAAAAAAATCTAATTTTTTGATTTCCACAACCAATCGATATATTTAAAAAAATTCTAAAAAATATTTTGGACTATAAGAATTCATACTCCTAATCCGCTTAAAAAGGGGAAAAAATAGAAAATAATATTTTTGGCGAAACACCCCAATATACTCGCTAAGAACAAGTTTCAATACTTTGAAAGTTTTAAGATCATTTCTCTTTTCTTTTTCTGCTTTGAAAACCATTTTCATTGTAATTTTTATGAATTCCAGAGCGTAATGGTGTACGTGGCAATACGGAAATCCAGAGGCTTTTCAACTTAAGTATGAATGCAATAAGGCAGGAACTTGAGGCCAATCATGCACCGCTTAAGGGTGATGTGACGGTACTCGATACGCTACTCAATAATATTCCCAACTTCCGGTAAGTTTCTCATTACAAAATCATACAGAACACTAAGAATTAATTTGATTGTTTCTCTTATTTTCAATTTCGTACAGTGACATATCCATAATGCATATGGAGTCGTTGAGTAAATTTAAACTGCAACATCCGAATGTGGTATTCCCTGCCCTTTACAAGGAACTCTTTTCCATAGACTCACCCCAGGATCTCACATAACAGCAACCGGTGTATGATGAAACCACCATAACAACCAACCTAACAGGCGAGACTGCAGCAGCATCATCATCAGCAACAACTGTAAACGTAGAAGTACATCAGACAACATCATTAGATCACCACACATCCACCACAACCAGCAGCAATGCATCCCTAACATCGTAGATCAAGGCAAATAGGGACCGACAACAACAACAACAACATCGTCATTAAACAACCACTATCACAAGCTCATTTTTAAGAAGAAAAAAAAGGCAATTTGGGTAGCATTTCATACATTTTTTTTATCAAATCAATTTCACTCACTATTTATCCTTCGGAGTGGTTAAGACTTATGAATATTAATTATAAAAACATACAAACACAATACCGTTAAACAATCTTTGAAAAAAAAAACACAAAAAAATAATGAAAAACTTTAACTGCATATTAACATTAAAAAAAAACGCCCGACAACCTACATCAACCGACACGAAAAACGCAAATGATAATGTAGTCTTAGGTGTAAATTTAAAAAGAAAAACAACAGATTCTTAACGACTGGTTCTCTTTTAAAGAAAACATTTTAAGTTTTAAAGATTTCCATAAAGGGACTTTAATTTATTTTTAGAGTTTTGATTTGGAAAATATTCCCTAAAATCCTCGAATATTTATTCAGTTTTAAATAAAATTAAGAATAAAAAAAAAAGTTTTTGAAAATTGTAAACTGTCAGAAATAAGTGGTCATTTATGAAAAAAAAAATAATAAAAATAAGAAATTTTGTATGAAAAAAATATGAGGTGAACTTTAAAAAATTTAAAATTTTTTCATAGAAATTTTAAATGATTCGTTACAATTCGTTGTACAGAGTCAGCCCAATAGTTAAATAGGTTGAAAAATTTAAATAAAAAAACTAAACACTGACAGCTGATAACATTCTAAGTGTATTTACACAAGATCTCGCACTTCCGTTAAATAAAAAGTTACCCATGATGTACAAATTTCAAAAACTTCTCTAATATAAAATATATAAATAAAATATTATCCGATTATCAATCCCAAAAGGAAAAGCTAAAACAATAAGTAACGGTTAATCGACTGTATCAACAACTAGAGTTGCCAATTGAAAAGCTTTGAGCTTGTAGCTTTTTTTTTTTGTTTGTTTATTTTGGGAAAGCTGTCGAGAATATCATATTAACTGACACTTGAAGTTGCCTTAAAGCTTTTGCCTAAGACTATACTGATAAGACTTTAAGATAAGATAAGGGAAATGAAAGATGTTTAAGAAAAAATGGTGGTTAATATTGTATTGTATTCATTATACAAATGTACTTAACTTTTTACACAAACAAATTGTTTTTCTAATAGAATTTTAGATATTATGTTCGCTTAAAAGTTACAGTTATCTTTAAGATAACTTTAAAAAAAATTAAAATTTCCGAACAGCAGAGCTTGTTGTATGTCTCATAGAATTATACAGAAAAATTAAGATTGATTTTTTTGAATTGTCGGTAGAACGTTGAAACTTCTATACATCATTTGCCGAAAAAGTTTTCAGATCACTCTTCTCTCGAAAATTGATATCAGGAGAGAAGAAGAATGTCTAACAGAACTGGTTTCTTGAGAATTGGTTTTTTGGAATTGTCGGTAGAACGTTAAAACTTCTATACATCATTTGCCGAAAAATCGATATGAGGAGGGAAGAAGAATGTCTAACAGAACTGGTTTCTTGAGAATAAAAATAAATGAAATGTATCAGATTGATTTTTTGGAATTGTCGGTAGAACGTTAAAACGTCTATACATCATTTGCCGAAAAAGTTTTCAGATCACTCTTCTCTCGATAATCGATATGAGGAGAGAAGGAGAATGTCTAACAGAACTGGTTTCTTCAGTATAAAAATAAATGATATATATCAGATTGTGGAATATATGTTAGATTTAATTATTTTTTGGGTATTGGTATAGAATCTAAAATGTTTAGGATGAGATCCATTCAATGGCCTGCAAATCTGAGAAAAACTCTCAATTTTAATCTATGATTTTTGTATAATCTTTAAATTACGAAAAAAAAATAATTTCCACGTAGATGTAATTGACAAGATCTCGTTACAGCTTTGTTAGGAACTTCCTTATGATGACCAAATTTTGATGATATTCAAAATTTTTATTATGGCAATGAAGACGTTTTTCTGTTTCTTCACGAACACGAACTAATTACTGCAGTTAAATGAGTAAGCAAGAATCTAAAATTAGTCTGTTGCATGATTTCTATATATAATCTAATATTATAGATAATAATATCATAGAATTCTTTCGAACCTTAGGCTTTATATTATGATTAATTTTAACCATAAAATCTGGCAATTTGTAAAACGTTTAATAATTTATATAAATGTACATTCCCAGTCAGTATTTGGAAGACATTTTAAACAAAAATCACTTTATTGAGTCTTCTTCGAGAACTTTTGATAATTGAAAACTGATTAACCACATGCGCGATAAAAAAAAGACGAATATGATTTACGTTTATGCCAAAAAAAAAAAAATGATTTATTGAAAGTACAAAAACAAAATGTACAGCAGTAAAATAAATACGACTCGAAACTGAATCGCAACTGATCAGAAATGCGAGCAATAAAAGACTCAAGAAGAGTAGGGTAGCATTTACTCTCGACAAAAGAGTCTTTAAAAATCAGGAAATTAGCGCATTTATATATATATATATTTTTTATCGCACAGAGAGACGAGAAAGGCTCGAATATGATCAATAATTTCATAAACTTCTGACTGGGTTAGGGTTAGGACTTTATACAAAAAAAAATAATTTTATTTTTGCCACGGCATATATAAATTCTTATAGCCCAAAAGATTTTTGAGAATTTTTTTCAGATTGTTTGGAGGTCTAGACGGGGTCGGTGAAATCAAATATATAAAAAAAATAAAAAATAAATGAGCTAATGAAACGCATAAGTTAGGTTAGGTTGATAGGAGCTGTGTATACACATAGCTCATATCCGTTGTGTCCGGATATACACCCAAGCCAGTAGGTCGGCTTGTTGTGCGCTCTACATCTCTACCTTCATCCGGTTATCTACTCTACTAACTTAGAAATTCGGTTTCGTCAGCAAATTTCCTGAGTGTTTTCCAGCTTATCCCCCTAAGACCCGTCAGGCCTGATAAGATGTCGTTGGAGAGATATCTGACCCTTGTTCTCGCAAATGCAGAACAGTAACAGAGGTGGTGTTCTAGAGTTCCGTCATCCTCTTCGCAAGCTCTACAAGTGGCCGATTCCGCCCGACCTATACGGTATAGGTGAGCCCCCAGCTCAGAGTGTCCAATGAGGATGCCAATTACCCTACTAAGATTAAGGATTTCCCTAGTTTTCGTAGTATTGGGAGTACCCCATAATATCTTAGTAACCTTACCCACATCAGTCTCTTCTCAAAGTGATACATGCGCACTGGTCGCTCAGTCTGCCAGTTCCAATTTGAGAGACTTGAAAGGTATTGGGTTTTCCAAATTGACTCTTTCCAGGAAAGAACCCTTCCTGGCCAGTTCGTCAGCGATCTCGTTTCCCATTATACCACTTTGTCCTGGGCTCCAAACGATTTCAAGCCTCTTCTGGAGAAGTTTGCAATCTCCTCCTTACGCTCGAGGATTGTCCTTGATCTAGTTTTGTCCGCGAATATCGCTCTGATAGCCGCTAGACTGTCCGTAAATATTTTCACCTCTCCGGGACTTGTGGAATCCCGCGCGTTAATTCAATTCAGCCTGAAAGATAGAGTTGTGGTCCGGAAGACGGAATGAAACATATAGGGTGCACCATTTAAGATTTGCGTTTTGATTTTGCTATAAATAAAAAACTCATAATTTTTTTTCCATTCGGGATTTTTTATTACGGAACACTATTTCATTCAAATGACTTCCTCGACTGGCCTTGCGGCAGCCCAAACGATCGACCCAATTTTCCGTACATTTTCGAGAGGGAAGAGCTGCATTGACTATGACTACACTTATATCTTTTTTTAGTGCCTCAATCGGCGCTGGGTGAGAGATTCCCACAAACAAAAGTCTAATGGCATCAAATTGAAACTGCGCGGTGGCTAATGCACATGACTAGAACGGCTCATAATGCGATTTTCAACCATTCCACGCAAAATATCGATTGTTTAACGGCTTGTGCGATACGGTGCGCCATCTTGTTACAAACAAATGTTGTCCAAATCTATATCTTCGAAAATGGGCCACAAATAATCAGTTACCATTGCACTGTAGCACTCCGCGTTCACCGTAACACATTTGACTTCCGCATATTCGATGAAAAACGGCCCAATGATACCGCTGGCCCAAAAATCATTTCAAGGTGCATTGGCTTTTCAGCCGTCATGAGATGCACCGCGATGCAAATGAGCTTCGTCAGAAAAGATGGTTCTTCGATAAAAATGCTCATCTTCTTCCAAGCGTTTCGTAGCCCAATGAACTTAAAACGTTGCAAATTGTAGAGCGGCATCAGCTCTTACACTAATTAAATTTTTTATGGCATCAACCCCGAATTATTATGCAAAATTCACATCAAAAAAGTGCCTGCAAAATTCACTTCCTGAGAATATTTCAATATTTCAGTTTATACGCACTGTACGAGCTCGAAAGCGTGTTGTTTTAACCAATAACGATCCAGTTTTACGCACAATTTGACGAATTTGTCCACATATGGCCTGGAAGTCTTCTGTTTTTTTTTTTTATCGAATTTTGATCGTAATCTTCTTGCACTTCCGGTACATGATCAACCCTTTTGGAAATAAATTTTAATGTTTCGCAACAATGGCGCCAAAAGCCTCCTATATTATACTAATTTTCTGTCATCACGCAACTGACATTGGTGATGCCATACTCAAAATAACCAGTTGGTGGCAATGCAAACACTAGAGAGATCACCATGCAGATTTTTTTTCTTTTCTCTGATACCTTATTTTCACAAAGTCAGATAGATCACTTTTGAAGAGTTGAGCAGCCTACAAAAAAAAAAATTATTTGTGGTGAAAATTAATGAATTAAAGGGCGGACTCTTGGAAAATCTTTAATTAGCTTAATTGCTCGAGAAATGGGCAACTTTTGAAATTTGCATATTTTCATACAAATCTCATGTTTAGGGAGAATGCAATGGGGTAATCGTAATTGAACTTTTTAGAAATTGAATTTTTAAATCTAGGGTCATCATATTTTTTTTAATAGCCTGGCACTCTTGAAAGTAATTTATCGCAGGAGAAATAACAATAAAATAATAATTGGTAACCTAATTTTTTGATAAAAACCGACATAAAAAAAACTGAAAAATTCGTAAAAATATTTTGCGCTACAAGAATTCATTTTCTGCTTTAAAAGTGACAAATTTCATAACCTAATATTTTTGATAAAAATGGATTTCAGCGACCCTGTACCGAACTCTAAAAAATCTGAGTAAATTCTCAAAAATCTATTCTGCTTTAAAAGTGGCAAAAATAAACTAAAATAAAATGAATATTTCATAACCTCATTTTTTTTCGATAAAAAACGCTTTCAGTGGCACGTACCGAGCGAGAATTAATATGCCGCTTTAAAAAAAAGTGCCAAAAATAAAATAAATCGTTTTTGGTGAAACGCCCTAATGTACATATCAACTTATTAAGATCAGACAATGGCATCTTTACTCCGAAATTTTGAGAATTATTTTTTACTTAGAAAAAAAGAGAAAATAAGATACGATTGATTTTTTGTAAAATATGGATTTCAGATCTCAAAAAACAATCTTAATTTCTGTGAAATTCTTTATTAAAGAATACGAATCTAAATCTAAAAAGAAGACAATTATAAAAATTTCTGTTTTATATCGACTGCTACAGGCCAAAAGATATTTTGCTGGAGCTTTTTATTTGTTAAATATCTCAGAATCAGACAAATTGCCCTTTTGGCATGCGGCCCTCGATATCATAGCATAAAACCACAATTACAATTCATAGATTTTGTGAAGAAAATGTTACCATTAAAAGACAATTAAATATTATTATAAACTTGTTTGCTTTCGAAATATTTTTCTCCAAAAAAAAAAAAAAAAAAAAACAAACAAAAAAACTCCCATTAATGAATATATACCAAAATCATCTTTTATTATAATCTTTGAGTAATTTCCCCAGGATCAAATCAATATAAATGTGTGGGATTCTATTCTACTGAAGCAGAGATGCAAAAACTACAACATCAACAAGAAAAACACATTCATAAACATTTATACACACACACACACACATACAAACACATACACACATACATATAAACATTTATTATTAACAAATTTAAGTAAATTGTTAAAGGGATACAAAACAAAAAATTTAGATTTAAAGAAAACATAAAATTTTTTTATTAAAAAAAAAACTTTTTTAATTTTTTTATAATTTTTTTTGTTTTGTTTTTTTTTATAAGTTTTTTAATAATTAAATTTTTGGCCTTAATGCAACAACAAGAAAGATTAGTTTAAATCAAATTTATTAATATATATATATATATATACATATTTAAATTAATATTATATATATACAATACATATATTTTACATTTACAATGTATGTGTAAAGGAAAACAAAAACAACAAATTTAAGAAAATACATTATTATTAATGTTATTGTTTAATATTAATTACTGAATGCAAGGGTGATGATGATAATGATAATGATACGATTATATATATACAATAAACTACATATATTACAACAAAAATCAAACAAACATTGACACACATACAACAGAGATCGTACATACACGGTGTACAGACAGTGTGAGCCATTAAGAGATGGATATATTTTGATAACTTTTCGATGATATATCTTAATAATAAAGCTTAGCAACTGAAATCGAGTTTGAAAAGAAAAAGTCATATTTGTAGAAAAAGGTAAAAATATAAATAAATGGTCTTATTAATATCAGTTAGTTATATTTAAAAAGTAAACCCACAAGTAACACCACTCATCGTAATTAATATTAAATTAAAGTTGCTTTGCATTTCGTTACAAAATTAGCAGAAAATCCTTGCAATGCTGGGGAAATATTTAGGAAATTATTATTATATCAAATATATTAAGATTTAAAAATCGTTTAACAATTAATTAAATCATATTTAAAATGGCCGCCAAAAATGTGTTCAATTTGTTGGGATTTAAATCCAAACAAATTAAATCAATTAAACAAAAAGTTTAACTTTGGTCTAAGATTTATTTGATAATTTTTCTATAGTATAATGTTTAAAGAATCTCTGTGTCTTTTTCTTTTTTAATTAATGTGATAAACTTTTATTATAGAAAAAAGATCAAATCTAAGAATTAAAAAAAAAAAAAACAAAAATGCTTAAATCAAAAATTGTCTGAATATAAAAAATAAACGATTTTATAAAACAAACTAAAATTTCCCGATTAAGGGATTGACACTCTTTGTAAGAGTCCCTTTATAAATTTAAGTTGATTTTTTTCAAAGAAATTTTGATTTCTTTATGAGAAGAAGTTATTTTATTTTTTATTATAATGAATGATTTTTTTTTTAATATCTCTTTGTGACAGCTTAGCACAGATTATATTTTATTATGCATATTATACAATATTGAAACGAATACTCGGTTAAAAGATATTCCAAACTTATTAAGTGGGTGATCAAGTGAGACTATTAAGATCAAATATGATTAAATTTCCAAATACTAATGGCTTTTTTTTGTAATAAACCAAAGTTTTGGACCAAGGTTTTATTTGAAATTAAAACTGGTCTACAAACCTCTTGGAAATTATCATCCTTAAGTGAATATGTTCAATGATTTTTTTTTTTCCTAATTATCGGCTCTATGTCATATAAAAAATAAAAAGTGGCTTAAAGTCCGTTTCGGCTCTTTTAGAAATTTTATTCTTTTAGAGAAGATTTTTGTTTTTATTTAGCCATAAACAAATTTTGTCATTCAATCGTTGCATATGTTATCGAAAGTTTTCGATTAAAATATTTTTTTTTTTATATAAGAAAATATAATTCTCAGAATAATTGTATTCTATAATAGTGAAAGATTATGAATAAAAGTCAATAAGGTCACGTCTTATTTAGATTATTAAAAAAAAAAAAGGAAAATTGATTGATTTTACCCGATATCAAATACAGCGATTCGCCAACTGGTTGCATTTTCAAAAACTCATAAAATTTTTACTCATATCTCAGCAAAATCTCTGAAGAAGTGTATGAAGAAATGTATTTTTCACATCTACACGGTATTGATGAACTGTTGAGAAAAATACTTTACAAAAAGTGGGGTTTGATAGCATTCTATCACCCTTTTTTAAACAAAAATCACTAAGGGAGATATGGCGATTTGAGCGATTTTTGGCGAAGACTTAATAGAATTTTATGACGATTTTTTTATTTTTAATTTATTTATTTTTTTTTTAAATTTATTTGAATTTATTTCGATAACAAAAAAAGTTGCGCTTCAGAGTACTCAATCAACCCTATTGTAAGAAAAAAAATCGTTGAAGTGGTTTTCGAGTAACGGCCATTTCTTTTTTTGTATTTTGATTTTGTGTTAATTTTATGTTTAATTGTTTTTTTTTTTTCGTTTTAATTATATAATATTCTTCTTTATTTTTATATATCTATAATATAATTTTTTTCTAAATCATTTTATATTTAACTTAATCTATAATATTAATAGGCTAGCTGATTTCTTGTGACCGATGTTTTGTTCTACCGTTTTATTCCGATTTTGACAAAACGTATGTTTTTTGAAAGGTATTTCTTTTAAGCTGTTCACCAGACTTATAGATTTTTAAATTTTTGCCTTTATTTTGAGTAAATTGCATATAAAGTTCCTACTAATACATGCATAAAATTATACAATGCTATGTGTGTGTTATTAAATTTGTTAATGTGTTTATTAATGCGTTTGTTTTCTTCATTCACAATAATAAAAAACCAAAAAAGTGTTGGTTTGTGAATTGGCTAAGTTTAAAAACAAAGTTGCCTAGAATTTGCACTCGATTTTCGAGCGCTGGAATCTGCTAGTAATACATAAATATAATAACTAAATTATAAATTTAATTATGTTAAATATGTAGGGAATTGTATTCAGAAACAGCGCTTTTCAACGTTTCCGCATAAATTTAAACCATTTTGCCTTGAAACCTGAGTGCATAGATTCAGATGTACTGTTCATTCCATGGACCCAATTTGTAATTGATTTTAGAACAAAATTCAAGTACACGATAAAAAGCAGCATGTTGTCCCTTTAGTGTAACTATAAATTTATTATTTGTTAATGCGCAAAGTTTAAGATAATTTGTTTTTGAAGAGTTCAATATCCAACATTTCTCCAAAACAAGAGCCTACAACAAGGTTGAGATAAGTAAATATTTGAGAGGAACAATTTCCTCAAGAAAACCAATATTATTCAAAAGTTGAACGCTGCAAGACATAGGCCAGACTAAAACGATTTCGGGAACATAATCTTTTAACTACTGCTATTAATAGGTGTAGCTCAGGAGATGTGAAAGTCGACAAGTTCCACATATAGATTTGGGAAACTTCGAATATTTTAAATCGAAATCCGAACAAAAGAAACTTTCGATGATAAATGTATTGCGTAACTGTTTTGCCTTGTCCATACATACAGCGCATACCATTATTCTGAGCATTTTATGAAAACTTTTTTGTTTAACATTTAAAAAGCAGCAACGCATTTTTTCAATTTGCTTTTCTGAAATTGGTTCAGTAAGGACAGCGTAGCCATCTTTAGTTGCAAAATTATACTCCCAAATTTTTATTATTTGGAAATTGGTTTAGTAAGTTTAAACAATCTACAGTCTACTTGGAGTTTGCAAAATTTCAAATGGCCATTACTTGAAAACCGCTCCAACGATTCCTTCTTTCAGTAGGGTTTATTGAGAACTTTCAAGCCAGAAAAGAAGAAAAAATTAAAAAATAAATAAAAAATAATAATATAAAAAAAAAACAAAAATCGCAAAAATTTAATATTAAGTCTTCGCGAAAAATCGCCATATCTCGAAAATTCTATTAGCGATTTTTTTAAAGCGGTGATATAGTGCTATCAAACCCTATCACTTTTTGAGTAGCATTTTTCCAGCAGTTCGTCAATTCCACCCAGGTATTGACGAAATAGATAAGATTTCTTAATTGTTGTTATAATCGACTTCTTTATTAAAATTCGGACTGAAGTAAATTATTACTGAAAATATATCTAAGAAAAAAATATGGGTGAAATGTCAGCTCATTGGTCCTCAGCCTTTAGGAGGAAATTTCTATGAAGTATTTACTCATTGTTATCTCTTTTTTATCCTGTTATGTTGTGTTGGAAATCGGCAAATGAGAGATTATGCAAATTTTTGTAGCATTTAACCATCATCTACACCATTTCCAATTAAAATTGAAAAAATTCTATATGATATTGATAAGAATCCCAAATGAATTTGAGAATTTCCAATTGATATTGAGAAAATAACAAAAAAAAAACTATTTTAATTTTTTGTTCAAGTTTTCTCAAAAAAAAAAAAAAAATTATGAAGAAAATTCCATTAATAAAAGGAAATTAAATATATTTAAAAACAGAATTTTTGGTTGAATTTAAAGATATTTAATAGCAGCTAAACATTTTCTATGGCTATAAAATATTTTTTGTTAGAACAATGTAATCGTTATCAACCCGAAATTCTGTTATTAACTACATCACAATTCGGGTTAAAAAGAAATTCGTTAGAAACCATAAAAAATGTAAAAATGGAGAGGACAAAAAAGTGAATGATAAAAAACATAATTATTTTCGAAATTTTTAAATGGAATTTTGCAATTTCATTTGTAATTTTCTCAATTTCAAATGAAAAATATCAACTTGAATTGGTATTTTCTCAATTTTTATTCGAAATATTATAGACCATTGGCAATTTCAAGCCAGAAAACAATTCAATAAAGATCGTTCGGTAATGCGGGCCATTCGCTGTAACGACAGTATTGACATTTCGGAGCCACATTCAGAGCGAACGGATAAGTGCTTCGCATCCGAGATATACTCAAAACTTAGAAAATAATTCGTAAACAAAATTATTGGTCTTCAAAAAAAACTGACAACAAAAATTTATATAGAAGAAAAGATTTAAGTAATACATTTGGTTTAAAAAATTTTAAATTTTATTTGTAAAACTAATTAAATTATTTTTGATTATTTTTTTTTTTTTTTTGCTACAAAAATTGGGAATCTTTTATTTCTGCAGCAAATTATTTATTCGCAATGAACTGAAAATAAAGAATTACAGCAAATCTTAAGCCAGAATAAAAGAAATCTTATATAAACATCTAAGCAATAATGAAATATTGCCACCAAAATTTGTCCAGCTCCTAGTTGCTCACACTGTTTTATTGTATATATGTTTCGAACATACATTGGACATGCATTCACACATGTGTTATTAATAAACAAAAAATAAAAAATAATAAAGTAAAATAAAAAAGGAAAATTATTAAGAAAAAAATATATATATATATTATTGTTAAAAATCTATTTTTAAGTTTTTAGTAAAAATTAATATGAGAAAATGGTTAATACTTTTTTAATTAGCATTATTATTATTATTATTACACTTATATACTACAATTATTATTATTATTATTATACATACAAAAAAAAAAAAAAACAAAAGAGAAACCAACAACAAAAATAAACAAGCAAAAACAAAAAGAATATTATGTTACATATGTAAGAAACAAAAACAAAAAACAAAAAAAGGTAGTAGCAGTAGGAAGTAGGAGTTGAAGGTATAAACCCAGATAAATAAAATAAAAATTGCACGCTGAATTCCAGATGTTCAGATTTAAATAAAAAAAAACATTTTTCAATAATAATATTAAAAAATCAAACAAATAAAAGAATAAACAATATTTTGCCTTTTATTATAAAACAAAAACAAAAACAAAAAAACAAAAAACAAAAATAGCAGAAAAGCAGCAAAACAAAAAAACCATACACATCCAAAAAAAAATAAATAATAAAAAAAAATCTTTAACAAAAAAAATAAAAATATTTAAACTGAAAAAAAAAACAGAAAACAAGATCTACCACATTTATCTACAACATAAAAACATTGCAATACTTTACATACAAACACTCAACATTACCAACATTTAACCGTACTAACACAGTCAGTCATAACAAAACTAAGCAATGGCAAGCAGATACAAATTTCCAATTATCCAAACCATAAGCAAATAAATAAACAATGAATAAAAACAGAAACAGCATCATAAACAACAACAAAAACACAACTAACCAATTAATTTCATCATAAGATTTTGTTGAAATGAAATAATTTTATTTCCTATTTCCGGTTAAAAAGAAAATCAGTTTTGATTACAGTTTCAATAAAAAAAAAAAAATAAATAAATAAATAAAAAAGCTGCTATTTATTTTTTTCTTTCTTACAAATATTTTCAATTATTATTTTTAAAACGTTAAAATCGACTCTTTTTTAAAATATTTTATTCTAAGCTTTAATAAACATTAAAAACTTTTATTACAAAAAAAATAAAATTAAAAGAAAAGAAATGAAATGAAACATGGATGTTTTATAGCAAAGTAATAGAAAAAGGCACAGTGGTTCGAGTCTGGAATTATTTTCATAATTTATTCCAACATTATATTCAATTTTATTAAAAAAAAAAAAAAATAATGATTAATTTTGTCAATATAAAAAACAAAACTTTAAGAATTTTGTAGAATTTTGACCCTCCGTGTTAGCAGGTCTTCTTACGTGATGAACATCCTCGAGCTGAGTTAAAAAAACTCATTTTGGTTTCATCAGATCAAAGAATATTACGCCATTTTTCTTTAGGCCAGTTGACATGATATTCCCTAATTTTTAATTTTTGTTGTACATTCTTCTTAGACAACATGGGGTGTTTTTTAGGGCTTCGAGCTTTAAGATTTTCACGAATAAGTATTTTACGGATAAATGATGTATAATATATGTGACCTTCTCCGAGAAAATGGACCTAGTGTGTTAAAAACGGGTTTGGACTTAAGAGTGGATTCTGGTACCGAAAAGGTAAAAGGTAGAATAAGATGAAATGAGTTAGATTTCTGATAAAAATTTATTTGCCCCATAAAAATGTACAAAACGAACTTGAGAAAATCGATAAAAATGAGAAAAACATTAAAATTTTTTTTTTTGATTTTTTGGTTTTAAATTGTTTTTTTTTTTGTCAGTCTTCGAATTTTTTTTGGGTGTTTCGTGATCTGGTACTTCGATTTTCTTCCGTTTGACAATTTCAGTTTTTTCTTTTTCGGCGTTTTGACTTCAGCTTTCTTTTTCTCGTGATCCGGTGCTTCGATTTTTTTTTTCTTGCTGGCAGGTTCAGATTTTTTCAATTTTTTTTTTCGCTTTAGGTTCACTCAGTTTAGGAGCTACAAAATCCCGTTTCTGTGAATCAGTACATAAGACCCTGACATTCTCATACAAACACCATTTGCGATCTAACGATAAACCGCTTGGTGCAATGAGCGGAGGTGATTCGTTTGGTAGCTCAGCCGTTAATCGCAGATAAAATCTTTCTTCTTCCGAGTCCACAAGTTCTTTACATACAATTTCGTTTTTTTTTTTTTCTGAAGTCAAAGTGGTGGTACTTGGTAATAACTAAAATGCAAACGTTTACAAAATTAATTGAAATGAATTTGAAAAATTAAAATCACAAAATCTTTTGTAAAATCGTTCGAAATGAGTATCCCATGTTCGCCGCTCTACTTCACTTCCATTTATAGCGTTGTTAAATTTATTACTGCTAGATCTATTAACCACATATTGGTAATAATCTACATTTGAGCGACTATATTCAAGTTTCATTAAACCGAAAGAGCGATCGGGACTGAACTTGGTGTGGCCAGTTTAAGCCAGAATCCACTCGTCAGGCCAAATAATGCATCATTGCATTATTTTTTATTCTGTGCTACGCAGTTATCACAAAATACAACTAAATTTTTAACGGCATTCTTCGTGAAGTGATCGTGAATTTGGCTAATGACAGCATTAGGTCCTTTTCCTATTTCGAACTCTTCGTCTAATAAATAGTTCGACTGAACGTTAGTGAATTTATTATGAATACCAAAAATTGAACATTTACGAGCTGCTTTGAAATATGTCGTTCCGACTTGTTGTGGACTGGATGGATAAGATATATTTTGTGCATAGTCGAAACTCACTACAAGAGTAGAATAAGCATCACTCATTTTGCAGTATTGTTGGTAGAATTCACGCTGGCGTTTCGCATGGTCAAGATGAGTAACAGCCATTCGTAATTTTGATTCTTTTGTATCTGAATCAGATTCTTCCAAAACTCGTCGTAGCATCAAGGTATTCTGTTGACAGACGTCACAAAGATCAGTTTTCGGTTTCATAGGCGAGATGTAAGGGCAGTACTTCATCCAAATTTTGTAAAAAGTTTTAATTAAGATTTTATCTTCAGTAAGACAAACTTTCTCAAAACGACGATAAACAGCACTTTTTTGTTTCACTGGATGGTAGCAGCATTACTTTACAGTCTTTGTAGTTTGGCATTCCACCAGGTAAGAGGTATTGCGAATTTTTCAGCAACATTTTGAATAAATTGAACGATACGATTAAGTGATTCCAGTGATAACACACGCGATTGCCGTTTTGAAGACTTGCCACTTAGTTCATGTTTTCGTTACGAAAAGCCAACATTATCACTATGTCGAATCAAATTTTTATAACATTTTAAACCAACATCGTAAATAAAACAAAACATCTTTCTACAAATATGAATGCCACGAAATAAGTACATTGTATCAACTCTGGATTTCTTTTTTACCCTTTACCCTTTACTTCTTCCGACTTTCAGTATTATAAACGTCTTCGAGCGATAAATGTTGTCGATTAAATTCCAAATGGCTCAAATGGACTAAATCTTGTTCTGGTTTACTTAATTCTTGGAAAAATTGGCGGCTTTGTATAGCAAGATTTCCTGGAATTATCTTACTACATTCTTTCGAACATGCTTCGGATTTTTCTCCGTACATCAAATCGATGTTCAAGCTGCTATTCGAGCACTAAGCTCCTATGAAGTAGACTCTAAGCTAGTATGGGACTGTCTGCAGAAGCTAAATGAGCTAGGTAAACACAACAAGGTTAGCCTTTGTTGGGTCCCGGGACACGTTGGGATTCAGGGTAATGAGCAAGCTGATGAACTTGCGAGAACGGGAGCTTCCACAAAATTAATAGGGCCGGAACCATTTTGTTGAATAGGAAAAGGAATATGGGAAGGAGTACTCAGGGAACATGAAAATTGTGTTAGAAGGAAATTTTTCTCGAGCCACTTAGGCTTAAGGCAATCCAAAATGTTGTTGGGTGGCTACAACAAGAAGAGATTTGGGTCGTGCATTGGATTGTCAAAGAACGGTTTGGGAATACTAACCGGGATTTTAACTGGTCACTGCAGGCTCAGGGAACATATGAGCAGGTTGGGAATTGTAGCAAACCCTATGTGCAGATTCTATGATGAGGAAGCCGAATCACCAGAGCACATACTTGGAAACTGTGGAGCGCTAATGCACAAAAGGAAACAGCATCTGGGTTCCTTCCAGATACTAGGTAGCGACATAAAATTACTAGAACCAACCAACATCCTCGAATTCCTGAGGGCTTCAGGGTTGGATAAGAGTTTATAGGGACGACCTATTAGCAGAGGGCAGTACAATAGATTACTTTGGTCGCAGTACTTCGAACACCTCTTTATACAATACAATACAATACAAATCGATGTTCATGGACTCTTGTATATCTTCAACGGATTCCTCCAATTCGCATATAATATTGGATTCGGAAACATCATGCAAAAAACTTTGATTTTCAGTTAGTCCCGTCATATCAATCTCATCATTGCCATAAACCGAGTCTAGTCCTTTTAAATCATCATCAAAACTGTCAGAAATATCATTTTTTATAAAAATTACTTCAAATTAACATCAGCTTAGTAACAAAATTACAAAAGAACCAAAATTGCGAAACAACTTTTGAGATATTGATAACACTCGTTATACAGTTGGCACAAGACTGAAACGTCACTTTATTCTTTTCCTTTCTTATAGTTATTTTTACAATGTTCTTCGTATTGGTATACGCACATCAACAGAGCAGCAACAATAGCAAAGGTATTGTCACACTAAAAGCGAAAAAAATACGTCACCACATAGGCATGACGACACCAAAGTCGGCACCCAATCATAACTAACCATACCAAATCGCATCTCCCAACTGAAGGTGTGTTCAAAGTTATAATGCGTTATGAAACTTTAAATGCGTTTTTCTCAAAACTTCATTTTCACACACTAGATCCCTTTTCTCGGAGAAGGTCACATATATATTCTGATTTCGAATGTTGTAGGCATACCGGATTCGAGCACTTGGAACAGAAAAAAACGTGTTAGTCGGCGAATGAAAATGAGATGAAATGAAGGGCAAATGTTATATCAATCAAACTTACATTTAGTGCTCTTCCAAAAAACGATTCCATGGGCAAACGAGTGCTGAACTGTTTGCTGATTTGAATGTTGTTCATTCGGTTTTCAATATTTGGAAGAACCAATGTATCAGCTAACTTAATGAGAAAATTTCTTCTAGCATTATTTTTGTTGAGACCATCAACTTCTTTGCAAATAATAAATGCAGCCAGTGCCATGATGTCCAATATGTTGCAGAAGAACGCAAAAGTCCGTCGTCTTGTTGATCGCTTTGTAGTAAAATGTGTAACCATTTGATCCATACAATCGACGCCAGCTTTATTTTCATTGTAGAAGAGAATTGCTTCGGGTTTCATCGCTTCCCCTTCACAATGTTTCGTATAATGGACGGTCGAAAGTAAGTTTACACATTTAAGCCCGTTTTCTCAATAGACGATTATATTTTATCCCAACGAGAAACTGCCGATTAAAGAAATTTGGTTTTCTCAATGTATGCTTTGCTTCTATTTTGTCGCAAAGCTAACCGGCACTCATCTGCCAATTATTTATTTATCGTACAGACAAATTATTCTCCCAACTTTCATATCAATTTTGCGAGGCATTGCCAACTGAAAATAATTCTCCCAATAATGAAAATAATGTTTTTGTCGGTACATTGAGAAAACCAAAATTGTTAACCGGCAGTTTATCGGTCCAATAAATTTATGTCCTGGTTAAGTAACAGGCAGTTTGACGATACATTGAGGAAACCGGAATTATTTTTCTTTTTTGGCACGAGCTGCAAATTGAAACTAAATTTTCGTGGAATCCAAATAACGATGACAGAACAGGACGAGAACGATCCTTTCTCATTTCGTTAGGAATACATCTTTTATTAGACCGAATGGTACCAACAAATGCAAGACCAATTTTGGCCAGACGCTTTATTCCTTCTAGTGTCGTAAAAAAATTGTCAATTACAATTGTACGACCTGTATTGCTGTACGACTTTGCGAGTTGTAGCATAACATTTTCTCCTTGGTTTACTTCCCGTTCTTCTCCTCCTTGTCGACCTGTATAAAGTTTTCCTTGCAGTGGATATTTAGATTTTGAATCACATGCCCACCAAATTTTAATGCCATATTTCGCTGGTTTTGATGGTATATATTGTGTGAATTATGTTTTTCCCCGATTTGGGAACAGTTGCTCATCAATTGTTATGCTGCCATGCGGACTGTCATTTTTGGCAAGATTTTCATTTAAAAAATTCCAAACGTCTTAAATTGGTGCAGCTTTGTCAGCTCACAATCGATAAACACGTGATCTACCATCATCAAAACGTATGTATCGTACCAGTAAAGAAAATCGATTGAAAGACATGGCTGCTCTGAATATGGGCAGATTGTGATTTGCATATTATTGTGGGAACAACCAGCTGCCAAAAGAATACCGTCGAATGCATCTAATTCAATTTCGGGCATATCTTTATACAAACCTTTGGTTTTTTACCGGGATTAGCTGCATTCCATTTCTCGACTATAGCTTTTCCATGATGATTCGTTTCAGAAATTATAACAAATGTTATATTTGGTTTGAAAACTTTTTTGAAAACTTCAATTGGAACACTGTTTTGTTGCTTCGGACCAGGTCGAAAACGCATGATATTGTGTTGACGTATACGAATTCCAATATTTGGTTCATTTTGACACCATATAGTGCCGTCCTTACCAAGGAAAGAATCTTCGGCAGCATTCTGTTCTTCAATTTCTTCATCGTCGTCACTATCAAACATTTCTGTTGAAAGTACTCGTCGTATGGAAATTCAAAAAGCTTTTTTGATCTTTTAAGTTATTTTATAGCTTATCGGTTGAAACTCTCTTTAAAACTATGTATTATTATAAACTTTTGTACAGAAAATTTTGACTTGAGAAATATTTTCCTTTTTTTAATAAATAAACTTTTGTTTTAGAAAATTTTAGAGGTTATTTTATGGACTTATAACTTTTGAACCTATCGGTCTATTTCGCTCATTTTCAATAACAAACTGCTTAAATTTATGACAAACATTACTGTTATAAATTTAGCTAGATTGTCTTCAAATGTTAAAATAATAAGAAATCTATAAATTCTTTATTAACATAGAGCCAATGTTTCATGCGCAAAAGAATAAAATTAAATATGAATTTGGAATTTTTTTTGTCTTGGCGATAATCAGCTCAGTAAATTAAAATTCATCAAATCATACTGGTAAAAAAAATTCTACTAACTAATTATCTAAAAATAGTCTCAATATTTAAATAAAAAAGTTTAACTCTAACTACTGTGCTAAGCTACTATTTCCTGTTCCGGCATCTAAGTATGTTTATTAGTATCATTTATATTTTTTGAATTTTTCTTTATTCACTACTACTCGTTACAAACACACACACATTTACTAAAGATTATGCCTTAATGAATATCAAATTCCTATGTATTGTTTATATTTTAAAGAAATTTTTGATTTAGCTTTTTTTATATTTTTTACAATGGGTGAGAACGACTAAATCTGTTTTTAAATAAAATTTTGTAATTTTTTTTTCCCTATTAAAAATTATTATACACACCAACCCATACATCTCTACATCCTACATAAACTAAACAAATATACAAACTCACACTAACCCAAACTCCAGGCCCATGCTTTGCATAATAAAATAATAATAATAAAAAAAAATGTTTTGTTTTTTACATCTAGATGAATTAATTTTTTTTATTATATTTATAAATTGTTTTTTTTTAGGTAAATCAATTTATATAAATAATACATACTTCATAATACAACAAAGAAAAAACAAAACAAAAAATGCATATTTAACATTAAAAAAAATAAATTCAATTTATTCTTAACAATAAAGTGTATCTGAAATAAAACAAAAAAAAAAATCTTGTAAAAAAGCCTTTCAATTTGTTTGTAGTTTTATTTACAAGAAACGAATATTTTATCTCAATCAAATATATTTATTTTTATTTTTTAATAATTTTAAAATACGATGGCGGCTCAATAAATCCGTGTAAAATCCGAATGAGACAGTTTTTTAGCAAAAAAAAAAAATATGTATATATATTTCTCAACACCATTTTTATTATAAACCAACAATCAGGGGGTTGCCCCCTACAAATGCAGTGCATTGTGTTAATCTCAGGAAAATAGGTTGTAGATATTTGACTAAAACTTTATTATATTGTAACTGAATGTATGAGGAATTTCTTCTACATACGGCTAGTTCGACTGATAATCGAATTTTCTCTGTAATGCGGTCAACTGGATAATAGACTACAAATGGATGTGATCTACTAAAGAAGCGGGAAGAGCGAACTGAAACTCGGGCAGAACACTTTATATCGTAACATCTATAGAACAGTGTTTTTCCACCATTTTAGAAACCCATTTGAAAAACATGCTCGTTCCAATGGCCATCGCATAAAATTCTAATATCCGATTCCTCAAAAGTATCCGATTCCTCAATTCCACCCATCTATACAGATGACATTGTTAAATCCAAAGCCCTATGGGTCAACAAACAAAATCGCCTCTTCCGCAAGTTAAAATCAACCCTATTCGCTCTGTCCCACTCTGAGATTGTTAACAGATCTTGATGGATTGTGCCATTCACTGTCAGCCTTTTGCCCACAACATCGAAAAACCTAGGCCTTCAACACTGTGGAATATTTTTGGGTTCACTGTCTGGGGGATGAGAAATTCCAAGTCAAGGAGAAACCACTAGGCCGTTTCTATTTTTTCCTTATCTTTCTGTTTGTTTGCTTAGCTTTTCAGATATAACTCAAGATCCATTCTCATTTCATTCTTCAGAAAAATTGTAGCAAAAAATTAAATGAATAATATTACTTAATATACCCATGTAAAAAATATCTAGTTTTCCCGGAGATCGCAATATACGTGTCGTTTTAGATGGGGTTTCATCCAAAGAGTTTCAGTTAAACGCAGGGATACCGCAAGACTCTGTTCTTTCGCCTTCACTGTTTCTAATTGTTCTTCATGTCAAAATTCCAATCCTATACACTCTTCTGCAGAAGACAAATATTTGTAATTCATGCTCCATCGATCAAAGGTCTTGGAGAGATTGGGGGCATGAGGCAATATATGAATGGCACACTCAAACAAGACTTTCTTACAATCTCTGAGGGGGGTCACTCGACTCCTAATGACTCAGAAGTTTTCAATTGTCTGGGTTGTAAGAACTTCTTCACTTCCGCACAAAAATGGAATTCAACTCATATATATGGGCAGGGGCTTCATAGTCTATTTTGGAACTTCTGGACCGTGTGCAAAGGAGACGCTGCACAGTGGCGCCATTTGAGTTTTTTCGTTGCAAAAATCATATCTTTTGAACCGAATAACATAATTGAACAGTTTAAACGGCATATGATAGATAACTGTTCAGCCTATGAAATGAGCGTTTGGAGAGGGTGCTACGCTTTGTAGGGGCCTACTTATGGGTTATCAAAGTTAAAATTTGTAGAAAAATCAATTTTATGGTAACTAAAAAAAATTATTTTTACATTTTTAGATTGTTTTTATTTTTTTTTTCTTTAGGGTTTTATGTTTTAAATTATTACCCAACAAATTAAAAAAAAATTACTTCTTTTTTAAATTTATTTTTTAAATTTTCTGTAAAATGTTCACCACAATTCGTAAGAGAAGGTATATCTAAAAGACTAATCATTTCTAAACTAAAATTATTTTCTAACTCTATTCGTGACTTCACATGCCGCAGGGAAGAAATAAGTGGATCGGAAGATGCTGCCAACATGTTGAAGAGGTCCTCATTTTGCCTTACCCTTGATGCTTTGAATGTGTTCTACAAACTATATTTTTTATAAAATTTGTTAAGAGACTCCTGTGCTTCTTCAGAAAGCTCTCCAATTGGCAAAGACTGGTACTCAATTATATCTTTGCCAGGCGCCAATATTTTATGGACGGTCGGGGTCAACTTCAGTTTTCGATGAATATTCTCCATATTTTGTAGAATTTACATTTTCTTTGCAGTTTAAAACATTCAAGATCGTTCCCAATCTTTTCACGATTTGATTGTCAATTCCAGTGATTCTAGTTACTGCCTCATCATTTTCAAAAAATCTCCTAGAAGTGTTTCCATCGTTTGAGTTACCATATCCGTGCTTGGGACAGTCTACTTTTAGTCCAACTTGTTTAAAAAAGCATCCTGTATTTGCTTCTTTCTGATCTTTTCCTTATCCTTTATTGATGTATTTTCATCGAAGTTTTCCTCCTCAGTTTTAGCACGAACTCCATACACCTTATCCTTGCGTGCAATGGTGACATTCCATATTCGTAATTCTCCTCGTTTGTAGAATCGTTTAAATTACCAAAGTTCTTCTGACTCTTTTTGCAAATCGGGCATGACAATGTTGAGGTTGTTCCTGTCTGTTCGTTTACGACTTTTCCGTCAACCATGGTCAGGTGGAACTCGTAATTGCATTCAATACATTTTCCTTCTCCAATTTGCAGCTTTGTAGGCTTAATCTTGCTTATTTGTTCTTCAATGTCCTTCACCGTGGTCCTTATGAGTTCTGCCGATTCCCTTGCAAACTGAAACATTATTGGTCGGCAATAATGCACTGATGACGGACGTGGATTTTTCCAGTGTAGGGAAACATCAGATTTTCGCCGCAAAGGAACAACAGATGCCATAAACATATTTCCGTCCGATATTGTAGCGTCATCGGAAGATATCCTTTGCTTATAAACGCTTTGTCCGGATGATCCATCGCAGCCCCATTTGCTGATCAATGTCAGTTTCTCAGGAAGAATTTTCACCTCATTTTCAGGAAGACTCTCCAACAACCGTTTTGCTGTATGACCCAAGAGATCCTGCAGATTGGCTTTCACAGAGACTTCCGTAAACTCCGTATGCAGTGGTCGTGAATTTATTTTGGCTTGCGTAATATGCTTGTATCCTGGTAAAACGTCAGCCCCGTGTCGCATCAAGGATGCCCGTAGTATTTCATATTTTTCTTTGGAAAGTTGTAACTAGCAAGGCCAAGGCTTCTTCGGAACCATACTTTTTAATGTGTGCGTTTGTGGGCGTGGGAATGCTTTCCTTAATCCTTTTTAGTCGCAGTGGGCTTGCATCAGCAACAGATTTTGTAATCTGCGACCAAACTCTTTCACTATCCTCTGTATATTTAATAGACAGCGCGTCCGATAAATGCTTCGTGGTCAAGTCATTGGTGGCATCGGCAAGTTTCCTGTTTCTTGTGAAAATTGAACACTCCTCAATACTTTTTTTTTGCCTTCTTTTTGCTCCTCTGGTTGATGTGGTGGGTTTATCTACTGCCAATATATCCAGGATGGTGTCTTCATTAAGCCAGTCCTCGTATTTGGAGTTGAAGTTCTGAATGGTTCGATTAGATTTCACCCATTTTGCCTTAATATTTGCATATATCAGATAAAAATTATTTTTTATAATTTCGCTTCTCTCAATATTTCCGTATAAGCTATCAAGTTCTTCTAAAGCAGCTTCCGTGAAAAACTTTGGTGTGGTTGACCTTCTAAACAGTTCAAATAATTTTAAATTGTTTAACGCCATGGTTTCAGTACTTGTTGCGCCAACTTTCAGTCGTAGACTAATCCAGGCATTATGCTTATTTTGCAATATATAGGCTTATGCTACCATGCCTAAAAATTTACCTGTTCCCTGCATACATATGGATTTAGGCTGAATTATGCAACTTTGATATTATGCTCGTGTCTAAATAAGATTTGTGCCTACCTGGAGGGACCATAAGTCAATATTGTTCTTGACCATTTGTACTCCAAAGATGTTTTTTAAGTGAGGTGCGTACCTGCGAATTTCAATGAGTAGTTTTTTGTGCATCCTGTGTCTGTAACAGAATATTGGGAGTAGACTTTGGCAGAGGCTCACAGGTAGACAACCGACTTAAAATGCAATTTTCAAACTATTAGATCAAACTACTGTCAGTCAAAACATGTAAGGGATGCACGCCATACAATTTCTGCAACCATGTCTTTTTAACCTTTTTTACCTCTAGAAGCCAAACGGGCATGTACGGGCAGATAAAACCTTTTGAATTATGTAAAGAAATAATCAAAGAACATGTTTTGCAAATATGGCAAATTATAGAAAAATATATATTTTTTTTATTTTCCGTCAAAGTTGAAAAATAGTGAAAAAACGGATAGTTTTTAAATAGTGATGTACCAGGAGAAACACAAAGCAAACGGTTAATTTTTTTTTTTATCAATATACATTTAATAAATATATCAATCAATACAAACAAAAAATAAGGCGATTCGTTACCTATTTTTCGTGATATTACACCTGAAATCGCAACAAATTGACTAAAATTTGTGCGTTTTTTTTTTGAAAACCGAAAGTCGGTCAACTTTGAATGGTTATATCTTCTAAACTAAAAATGTGATATTATTAAGAGTAGCATATTTGAAATCGTTGAAAAGTTTCCTATAACATGGGTTTATTCAAAACTTCGTCGGCGCACATGAAAATTTTGATTTTTGCAACCTCGTTTGCTCTACGGGCGCCACTGTGCGTTGGAACTGATCAATGACAGTTGGCTGTGTTACACCGTAATATAGGTAATACAATAGGAAGTGTTCTGCTGAGATAAGTGAACTCATACCTAGAGTCCTTGTTTTCTTCCTTTTTCTTCGCAACACCCGCTCATCTAGTAGATCTCATCCGCAACGCAGTACGATGAAAGTTCGTTTATTACCAACACAAGCCGTATGTGGAATAAACTTCGCACTGAAATCATTGTTTCACCTACAATATAGTCCAGTCTTGCTGCTCTCAATGCTCAGAAATCGAGGACCGTTAGATTGAAGTATGTGAGGAAATTTATCAGGTCCCTCGACCAAATACGGAAACACACTATGAGGTTGATATGGGTTCCAGGACATAGGGGGGGTCAAAGGAAACGACCCGGCAGATGGGCACGAATGTGCGCGGATGGGCTTAGAATCTTTGAGGGGGACGATGGACACTGATATTAAAATCCCTCTATCTCAGCTGTTGAATCTAATTGTAGAGGCAGCTGATCTTGAATTAAGGCCAAGGTGGACACAGATGACCTCTTGCAGAATATCCCAGATCATATGGCCCTTGCTTAATCCAATGAACACGAAAGTACTCCTTGGTTTTGGTAAAGGGATAATCAGCCTACTTATAGGAGTATTCACCGGACCCTGTGTAATAGGGCAGATGGCCGAACGCATAGTTGTCCCAAAAGCTGACTTCTGTAGGAGCTGTATGGACGTAGACGAATGTCCAGGACTTAAAGAGCGGCGCCTTAAATATCTAGGGCAAAAATTCTTCGATAACCTGGGCCGTACAGTAGATGTTCCACTAGGCAACCTTGCGGACTACTTGAGGAAATCTGGCTGGTTTAGGAGGGACGCATAGCAGGCGAAAGAGCTCATTTTCACTATCCTTGCCTTTCCATACTTTTACATAATCTATCCGTACTTTTATAATCTCTTTTCCTATCCTTACATTCCGACACTTTCTAAAGGGTGTCACAATGGGAGGGCAACTCAACTAACCTAACCTGACCTAATCTAAATATAGTCAAATATCAGCAAACATTTCTCCTTCTATCCCCTGGGTGTTGCTGTTTATAAAAAAAGTATAACTTAACTTCAAACACTACAGCTTTGGTTTTGTTTATTTTGGCGCCAAGACGCCACTGTAACTGACCATAAAATTACATTATTAACAATCTGAATTAGCGTAAAATTTTATAATTTACCATCACTAAATAACACACATTAATATTTGTTTTTTTTTTTTTTAACTATATGTTTAGACAAAATTTATTTACAGCCACTCAAAAACGTGTTGTCCATAATTAAAACTAATGATTGAGGTTTGCAAAAAAAATGTGTATTTTTGTTTACTTTGTTTTTTTGTATAACTACACAATAAATATTTATGTTATCCTGACCCACTATTACTGATGTAAACTGTACCAAAAAAAGGTTAAAAGCAAATTGGGATTACACCTAGTTATTTTTTGTTTTTTTTTTTGTTGTTTTTTCAA
The DNA here is from genome assembly GCA_963682025.1 of Cordilura impudica. Classification (NCBI taxonomy): domain Eukaryota; kingdom Metazoa; phylum Arthropoda; class Insecta; order Diptera; family Scathophagidae; genus Cordilura; species Cordilura impudica. The sequence continues at coordinate 10,604,877 of OY821521.1, read as the reverse complement.
AATCAAACTATGCTACAATACCGGAAATGAAATTAAAACAAGTTATTAGGTTGGATTTCCATTTCCTTATGATGGTTTAGTGAAAACTTGCGGTTATTGTTGTTTTGACTACTTTTGCAGCCATTCACTTGTTATTTATTACACATTCATTGATTTCATGTAATTTTAAGTGGGGGTAAATGATAAAACCTCTTATAAATAATAAAAGGCGTCGTTCATTGCAAAATTCAAAATTACAAATGAAAAAATCAAAGTTATATAAGTGCACTTACAGAAATTGATAAAATTGTTATTAGACTAATTTCTTACGAAAGTGGAATTCAATTCGAATTTTAATTCTTCATAATTTTATAGTCGCATTACAATCAGTTTCAATTTTCTAAGTAGAATCGATGGCGGATAATTTTAAGAGTTAGAACTTCTGAGAGTTGGGCAGATGAAAACGTCTTCTCATCATGCTACCTTAAAACTTTGCTACTAATTGAACAGATCGTGTGGGTTATTTATAATATTATTAGCCAACGCGATTTCTTGTCACCGATGTATCTTTGTCGGTTTTACCCCGACTTTGACCATACACACGTCATTTTAAAGGTATTTCTTTTTAGCTGTCCACCAGATTTGCAGATTTTTACATTTTGACATTTTTTTTTTGGAGTTATGTGCATTTAATGTTGCTACTAACACATACATAAAATTATACAATGCTGTGTGTGTGTTTATTAAATTTGTTAATGTGTTGAATTGAAAACTAATTTTGGACCTAAACCAATAACGACAATAACGCAATCGAATTTCATTATAATAATTGCATATAACACGGCCTATGTTGAATTGAATAGCATACCTTTAGGTGGCATAAAACATTGAAAGAAATAAATTGAATGAAAATATAAAATTTCCTAGAACTTGCACTCAAATTTCGAGAGCTGGACTCTGCTAGTTATAAAATGGAGTTTTGAAAATATTTTTTTAAAAATGGCACTTTACGACGCTTAGTTTTCGGATAGTTGATAGATAGGGTCCCATATAATAGAGGCAAATTCACCGTTTTTTGTAAGCCATGTTAGAATGGAGAAATTAATGTGTTGACTTGATAACATAGTTGATCAGTTATAATTTCTTCAAAGAATTTAGATATAGTACTTAATTTTGCAATACCACGATGATTTGTAATGTCAGACTTTTTTCCGGATTTAAGTAACGGAATAATGAAAGTCCTTCCACGTATTTGGAAAGTATCCGTATTTTATTGATGAATTAAACATTATTATCAATGGAATAGCTAAAGCATACACACGTTTGATTAAGATACTGGTAGAAATTTTATCAGGTCCACTATTATAAGAAAATTTTAGTTTTTTGAAACTATTGAGACATCAAGGAATGGAATACAGATAAGTTGTAGAATCATCAAAAGTTGAATCGGAATAAGTTGTTGAAAAAACAAATTACTTATAATAGTATTATCATAAGATTCAGTATGTTAAAATTTCATAATAGCAGGATAAATAGTTGTTCTTCTCTTAGTGTTGACAAATTTGTAGAAAGACTTTGGATTACTTTTGAAACTATTTTTCATTTTGATTAAGTAATTAGAGTAACACGATTTATTCTGTGCAGTATATTCCGCTCGGCTAATGGAGTATTTCCCATAATCCACAAGAGAACCGGATAGCTTGTATTTCTTGTAATATTTATTTTTTTTATTTTTAAGTCTTATCAGTGCTTGCTATTCCAAAGAGGACCGGAAAGATTATTACAAATTTGTTTTGGAATACATAAATCCATTGCAGAAGAAATCGTGCTGTAAAATGTTTCCGTCATATGATCAATAGCAGCCGGGGGGGGATCCACTAGAAAAAGATAATAGAGTGTGCCAATTCGTACTGTATAGAAATTCGTTCAACAAACAGTAATTTGATTGTGCGAAACAAAAATCCTTATCATCATTTTTAGAAGGTGTTTTTAAAAGTCCAGAGGTAATATATAAGTTTACTTCAATGGTAGGGTGATATGTATCTTCAGGAAAAGAAATCGGGATTGAACGCTTGATGTAACATTCCGAAGTATCGCTGACAAATATTAAATCCAATAATTTATAATGATTGTTGTATATACCGCTTATTTGAAAAAGATTCAGATAGAACAAAATATTAAAAAGCTCTGCACACTTGTTATTTGATTTGGATGGAACAATTTATTTTCATCAGGTAAGAACTTCCAGGATATTGAAGGCAAATTAAAATCACCAAGAATAATAACAAAGTCATCTTGATTAGCTGTACGAAGAATATATTTAATAGTTTCGCCATGTTTGTCATATATAGACTGTGGGGACGATGGAGGAATATATGAGCAGGTAATAAATAAATGTTTTCCATTAAGTTTAAATAAAACTGGGACAAATTCGATGTCGAATGAGGGGTCAATTAATAAAACCTCAGAGAATAAAACACTAGAGACCGCAATAAGAAAACCGCCACCATTTGTCTAAAAATATTCTAATTGTAAGAGAGTATTTCCGTATTCAAAAAAGTATCATTAAACAAAGTTTCAGTAAGTACGATGATGTGATGATTTAAGTTAAAACTTTCCATATATAAAGATGTAAGTTTAGTTTTTAAGCCGCGAATATTTTGATAAACTAATAAAATGCAATCAACAGCACAAGCTCCTAGTTTTTTGGAGCATTCAAATCAGCTTGCGGAAGATGACCAATATTAGCAGATCTTGGATTTTCCCTGTATTTATATTCGCTAACCAGTGCATATTCAGGCCAAAAATTAGGATCAAGAATACGCTCAAAAAGATTATTAGCAACAGTAACTTTGAATAAAGTTATACCATGTAAAACATGATTTCTAAACTGTGATTCCCCTTTAACACATTTGTGCGCATACTTTTTCTAGTAAAATTAAAGCCAAAATTGTGTTTTTTAATTCGTACAGTCTTTTCTAATAATATAAAAATATGGAAAAATGTTTAAAATATTACAATAACAATAGGAATTTTATCGAAAAAAAAACTGGGCCTTTATATAAATTAATATTTTTCGACTTTTTTAAAGCTTTGACTGGTTGTGCGCATATTTTTTCTGCTAAATGTATTCCCCTCGAATATTTTATTTTGTCCAATTTGATAGCCTTAAAAATAGTTACCACCCAATTCATATGAGGTGTCTTAAAGTTCCTCGCTAAAAATGATTATTAGTAATAGGTATGCGTACAGGGTTAGATAATCAGCAAATCCGTGAATTAGTGACACAATTCCGATCAAAATATTGAATTATTTTCCTAGAACATCTTGAAATGATCACAGGATAAGCTTCTGACAAATCTCTTTGTCTGTTTTGAAGAAAAATGGTTTTAAAGGATTCAGAAATATGTACTTATTACTTATTTCAAAAATAAATAAATAAATAAAATAAATAAAAAAAATTCAACGGATTTATATTTTATATATATTTATTTATACATAGCATCCCTGCCGGCAACTCAACTAATTTTTAATGCACTTATATCTAACTATTACGCAACTAGTGGGGTTGATACTTGGATTGCTTTCAATGAAGCAAACTGACTAATTTAACATTGCGCTATCCTAGGCGGTAGCCAATTGTCCGACTCTGCATAACTTTTCAACTAACTTAAAGTTACATAATTTATAGTTAGCTACAAACTAAGTTGACTTAATAAAAATCGAATAGTAGTTAGCATACTGTTAGTTAGCTTATAATACTCTTTACTTTAGTCAAAATAAGAACCCCCAAAAGAAATTTAAATTAAAAATTTAACAAAATTTATTAAGTTTATCAAATTGTTTACTTTTTCAAATATTTTGTTTACATTTGTTATAAAAAATAGTGAAATATGAAGATATCGATGAAACGCTTAACTCAAGTTGAATAGTAAAGCAACTTAGAGAATCTCTGATATCCTTTTCCACCTCATTACAGCCAAGCGATTCACAGGCATCTATTTAAAATATAATTGTCCTATCTATATATATAAAATGGAATGTGTGTTTGTTTATTTGTTTGTTTGTACCTTATAGGAGACCAAACCTCTGAACCGATCTTCCTGAAATTTTCACAGCATTTAACTGGGACTCTGGCATTATTAATAGGGTACTTTTTTCGACCACGCCCACTTTTACGCCCACTTTTTTTATATTATGTAATTGCTCCCATATAGTTTTTAACAGATTTACTTCAAATTGCATACACATTATACTCAAGGCGAGGTAGAAATAAACATGTCTTACGCCACGCCCCCTTTCACGTCCCTTTTCACGCCAAATTTTGTTTGAAAATTTTAAACTTTGTGTTCTCTGTACAAATTTGTTCCTTCCAACGGTTTTTTTTTTTTGTAGTATATTGCTCTTAATACTGTTAACGTCGCCATATAACTATGAACCACGCCCACTTCAACGCCCCCTTTTTTAAATTCAGATACTTACTTATACCACTAACAATGTTTGCTATACAAAATAATTTTTTTGTAATATATATTTCCCTAAAGTTTTATTCACTTTTTATCTATAGGTAAGGTAGCCATACATTTTTTTATTACCAAATCCCCCTTTTTCGCCCCATTTTACCTTAAATTATAATTAATCTGCTTTCAATCTATATATATAAAAATGAATGTGTTTGTTTGTGCTTTATAGGAGGCCAAACCCCTGAACCGATCTTCCTGAAATTTTCACAGCGTGACTTTGGAAGGAATAATAGGGCTATATAAATTTTTGATCGGACAAAGGGGTGGTGCCACACCCATATAACACAAAATTTTGAAATCGTCATATCTCGGGAATTTTTTGATCTACAGCGGTCATATTTTGTACACATGGTATTGGCGTGAATAGAAATATATACCAGAAAAAAAGTGGGCGGGACCACGCCCCTTATTAGAAAAATAAAAAATCGTAATATCTTCTAAACTACTGGAAGGATCGTCATGAAATTCACAAAAGGATATTTTTGCGAAATAATGAGTCCTTAACTATATAAAGTTGTTAGTGGGCAAAGGGGCGTGGTCCCACACATATAACCCAAAATTTAAAATCGTCATATCTCGGCCATTTTATAACCTACGGCGATGATATTTGGTATATATCGTATTGAAATTAATAGAAATAGTACTGCAAGAAAACTGGGCGGGACCACGCCCTTTTTAGAAAAATTAAAATCCATAACAACTTCTATTAAGCCCTTGACTATATAAAGTTGTTAGTGGACAAAGAGGCGAGGCCCCGCCCATATAACTCAATATTTGGCATGGATTGATTTGCTAAATAAGGTGTTTTCTTAAACAGGTATACATTCCATGCGAATGTCGGCGGGCCACATCCCTTTGTTTCCGATTTGTATGAAGCCAGACCTGTACACCATTCTTCCTTAAACTTTCACAGTGTGAAACTTTCACTCACTACACCCAATTTTTTATATTCGATTATTGATATGCCAGGCTTTCCACCACATGTGCTACAACTCAATATTGGAGTGCCCATTATTTTACTGCGCAATATCGATCCACCACGGCTTTGCAATGGCACTCGACTTGCAGTAAAAAAAATGCTAAATAATTTAATAGAAGCGACCATTATAACAGGAAAATATAAAGAAACAGATGTACTTTTGCCACGCATTCCAATGATCCCAACTGATTTACCATTCGACTTCAAACGATTACAGTCTCCTGTTCGATTAGCGTTTGCGATGGCTGTTAACAAAGCTCAAGGTCAATCTCTTCAAGTTTGCGTCTTTAATTTAGCAAATCCATGTTTCTCGCATGGACAGCTTTATGTTGCATGCTCACGTGTAGGGAAACCCACCGACTTATGTGTTTATGCTCCAGATGGATAAACTAAAAATATTGTACATCCTAAACATTGCAATAATTAATTCTAAATTAAATAAATAATATTTTGTTAATGTATAAATATTTTTTTTTATTTTATAACGATGAGGGGTAACGAAGTACACCGGGTTCAGCTAGTATTATATAAAATGAATATGTTTTTAATATACAGGTCACTCGTTAAAGCTTGGAAGAAAATTATGTTAATTTTTAGTTAATACTTACATTGAGGAACTGCTTTGAATCCTAGCTTGGTGACACGATTGAAATTTGGAACCGACATCTATATGTATATGTATGTAAGATTATTATTATTATATTCTGAATTTTATGTTTGTAAATTCTCTAAATTTCAATTATTTGCAACCGTGTAAGAGTGGCACTAAAAGCAATTGATTACCACTTGGAAATGCTGCAAACTTCAAGTTTTACACTACAAATCGGCAGAGGAGCAGGTGGCTTCACAACATTATCTGAAATAATTTTATTTGAATAAACTTCTCTTTCTTTTTTAAAAAGCCTTCTTAAATTTCTTTTGCTGGTACCACTCATACTAGTTTGAATAATTAAAATTTAAAAGTAATTATAATATTTCACTCTTACCTTATTAACTGCACGCACGAGCACTGATGAAATGAACAAACGAAAATGAAAAATATGTAAATCAAATCCAAAACATATGGACAAGAAAATGTCAAAAACAAGTGCAAATGTCACTTAACAAATGTCAACAAATATGTAAGCTTCTATTTTGGGAAAGCACACAATATGCAAGCATCTCTTTTGGGGGAAGTTCTGCATTATAGTTAGGTCACTAAAGTTAGTTAGCTTATACTTAGGTCATAAAAGTTAACTAAAAGTGTGTTTTTTCGTAGTCGACAACCAATTTGCTTATAGGGATAGAACATCTGATACCAACTCCTACTAACACTTGCTCGGTTTTTCTCCTAGAAGCATGCAACAACCTTTTTATTTAAATTCAGAGATAAAAATTAGCATACTGCTTAAGATGTAAGTAAATTATAGTCGGTATAGACCGACAATATGATACGCTATACCATAGATTATTGTTGTCTAAGGTCCAATTAATTGGACATATAAAATAATCACAAACGAAATTTGGATATGAAAAAGTTCATATCGAACACTATTTTTATATGTGGACTAGCTTGAAAAATATATAAATTATTGACTATAATTGGTAAATTAATTTATTTTTCGTAAGAACATAAACAAACCAAATTTGAGAAAAATATACGCTATTTTCTTTTCAATATGTTTAAATGAATATTGGGCAGCAGTTTTATATGGGAACTATGATTACGAATGGCCGTATAGGTCATTGAGTAATGTATGTAATACACATACAAAAGTAAAATTTGGGATATATCTATATGATAATCTTGATTTTAGGGCAATTTTAGTCGATCTCATAAGGTTCATTTGTATGAGGACGGGGTCTGAACAGGCACCGATTTCCACTACAGGTTTATATAGGATCGTTCTATGGCCGATAAAAGCAAAACAAAATTTCAGCAAAATATATTCATATTTGGGACCTGTAGTTTGATGACGAACAGACCTACAGACAGACAGACGGAGTTCACTAAATGGACTCAAAAAAAGACTATAGGGCGATCGGCAAAACAAGGCCAATATTTTTGGTAGTTATAGGGTATTACGAAGTACATTTAGGATGATAAAATTTCCGCTTCTCTAGTTTTTAATTAATTAATTTTTTTGGCAATTTTGTAATATTTTCTTTCTGTGTTAGCCCAATACGACGACCATGATCTCTAAATATATTTTTCTTGGTCAAGTTATATAAAGTGCGCGTGTTTTCTCGTATATGAATGTCTTTCAAAACGAATGTTTAGCTCAAAAACTGGAAAGAAACTTGTACGAATACATCAATGAATTGTGGTGTGCTACAATGTATAATTGCCACTATTTATGGAAAACTTGTACAATACAGCCACTCTACAATACACGTACAAGTAAACAATTGCATGATTACAATTATGTAATATTAAAACAAAACATACAATTACACATTTATATTTATAGTAATTGTATTACTTAAGTAGCAGCCATCAACTACCGAAATAAACAAACGAAAGTATAACAAAACTTATTTATGATAACCGGATGTATGTTTGTTGTTGTTTTTTTTTTTTTTTTTTTTTCTCATTCGTTAAGGCATTTCCTGTATAAACTAGAACACTTGGCCGAGATTTTGTATGCTATTTGAAAAGAAGGACTTGTAGCGTGAAAGGACGATGTTAAATATTTAATTTGATGTCATATTAATTTTAATTTATTTCATTAAGTGTGTTTTAATTTTTACCGGAAGTCTGGCATTAGATTAAGAAATAAATTATTGCATAATATTACCTGTTGTGACATTTGAAGCTTATGAATTTAATACGAAATCGCAAACAGCAACAACTGTAATACAACAAGGAAGTTTTTTTTCTATTTCTACGAAATTATTATTTTATTTTGGGGCAGGTTACTCTATACGAGTACTAGATTATTAAACAACAACTAAAATTATCTAGCTACCAGATTTCTAAAAATTATTGTAATGCAATAATAGACAGAAACTTGCACTACAACAAAGGGAATATTTTTAATGAATAGGCCATTTCATTGCCAAATACCAGCAGAGCCGAATTGTAATAATAATGCAGTTGCCTTTAGGACAAGAATGATGAACTCAGGTCTGAGTTGTCACATACAGCTGATTATCTTGAGGCAGATAATCATATTTAATACCCAATTTCACTTGGCTTTGTTAAAAAATGTATCCGTAGTCTATTGTTTATCCGTTTTATACAAATAACTACAAACCATGAGGTTATATATGGGGATTTTTCATTCGGTTTGTAACACGTCTGGAATCTGGGAAACTTTAAGTGTTTTTTTTATGAACTTCAGTTAAATTTTGTCAATGTTGATGTTTCGAAAATAGACATAATACTTAGTTGCGGAAAGTCATATAAGGTCACAGCTATTGTTTGAATTGCAAAAATTAGAGGTCAAATATATTTAAATTCATTAAAGAGACGGAAAATATTATTTTGCAGTTAATTTAAGTAAAATATTTTCATTGGAAATTTTTGATAAACAAAAATTGTATTTTAGAAAATATTTTTATCAAATAATTTTTAAAATATTTGTTTTTTTTATCACAAAAAAGTTTTATTTGTACGCAAAAAAATTGTTTAATTTTTTTATTTTAATTTTAATTTTCAAAAACTCCTCATATTTATTCATACTAGCAGAGCCAAGCACTCGAAATTCGAGTGCAAATTCTAGGAAATTTAATTTTTTCACTCAATGTTTTTCTTTCAATATTTTTATAATCCATATACATATATAAAAAATTTATGAATATTTAAATAAAATTCATTATATTTAAATAAAATGAATATTTAAATATAACTCAAACTCAATCATTCATTAAATTGTGAATTTTTAAGCTAAATTAATTAAATTTCATTATAAATATTTGATGAACACATAAAATAAATATAAATAAGATCGTTAATAAATAATTTTATATGAGCCTAAAGGTATGCTAATCAATTTTTGACAATTCATAATGCAACACAAAGCGATTGAGATGAATTGTGAATTGGCTAAAATGGATTAGCATACCTTAAGTCTCATCTAAAGTTATTTATTATAAGTATTTTATTTTAATTAATTTAATATATTTTTAACACATATTATAAAGGGTCCGCCAAATAACTTTTTTTTTTCGAAAATGCTATAAAAAAAAAACTACTGAATATTATCTCAAATTTCTTTTTTTATTTGAAAGTACAATCCTTCCGGTTATTATGGAAAATAATTTGATTCAAATGGCTGCCTCGGCTGGCCATGCAGTAGCCTACACGATCGCTCCAATTTTTAAGCACATTATCGATTGTGTGCAGCTATATTTCACCAATGGCTTCACGAATATTGTCCTTTAAAGCGTCAATTGTCTCTGGTTTGTTGGCGTAACATTTATCTTTGAGGGCACCCCACAAATAATAGTCTAACGGTGTCAAATCGCAGCTCCGAGGTGGCCAAACGACATCAGCTCTGCGGCTGATAATGCGATCTTCAAAAACAGGGCGCAAAACATCGAGTGTAGCTTCGGCTGTGTGGCACGTAGCGTCGTCCTGTTGAAACCAAATGTTGCCAATATCCTCCTCTTCAATTTTTGTGAACAAAAATTCGTTCAACATGGCCCGATAACGATCGCCATTGACTGTAACGGCCACTCCTTGCTCATTTTCGAAGAAAAATGGCCCAATTATGCCTCTGGACCAAAATCCGCACCAAACAGTGACTTGTTTTGGGTGTATCGGCTTTTCAATGTATACGTGCGGGTTTTCTGTGCCCCAAATGCGACAATTTTGCTTGTTTACATACCCGCCAAGATCAAAATGAGCTTCATCTGAAAAGATGATTTTTTTTGGCAAAATCGGCATCTTCTGTAAGTCGATCGCAGGCCCACTTAGCGAAGCGAAAACGCTTTGGATGGTCAGTTGGCTTCAACTCCTGAACCAATTGGACTTTGTATGGCGTCATACCAAGGTCTTTATGTAAAATTCGTCTCAATGATGCCTCCGAAATGTTCAATTCTTGAGAACGACGGTGAATTGATGTTGATGGCGCTTCACGAACACTTTCTGCCACAACAGCAATATTCTTGGGTGTATGCACCGTTTTTGGTTTTTCACGCTTTGGTTTGTCGATGAGGATGCCAGTTTCTTTCACTTTTTTTACAAGATAACGAACATACGCAGCTCACGGTGATTTTCTTCTTCCAAAATCCGTACGCAATTTTCGCACACATTCTGCAACATAACCATGATTTTCAAAGTAATGTCGCAATATTTCCCAGCGTTGTTCAAGCGTATACACCACCATATTCGTTCAGCGGAAGGATAAAACTAATTATCTGTCAAATCAGACATGAGCTAAGTGTTACCATTCACGAAATAACCACTAGTTGAAAAACAAAACGTTAGATGGCGGACCCTTTACATGATTTATTATTTTTTATTTATTAAACAACACTCAGGGGATGCCCCCTACAGATGCAGTGCATTGTGTTGATCTCAGGAAAATAGGTTATGGGATGGAAAAAAGAGGGAGTAGTGTTTGTGGATATTTGACTTAAATTTTATTAGATTATTACTGTCAGCAAAAACCTCTCCTCCATGTGATCTATAACTATGCCAAATTTCACACTCCTCCGTGAGCGCATTTTGCTTGAAAATTGGTCGGAAGATTTACGTTCACGTGTTAATATATAGATTTCGTTCTTAAAATATTTGATACAAATATATTGTATTGTATATTTTCAATCAAAAAATTTTAAATTAAAGTTAATTAGATTTTAATCAAATTTCAAAATATGTGACCTTCTCCGAAAAAAGAGACCTAGTGTGCCAAAAAACGGGTTGTATCGAAAACGGTGGATTCTGGTACCTAAAAGGGTGTAGAAACTTTATTTGCGTTTTTTTCTCAAAACTTAATTTTCACACACTAGGTCCCTTTTCTCGGAGAAGGTCACATATATATTTTTTAATATTTCTACAAAAAGTAAAATTTTTTTGTCTTTTCTACAAAACTTGAAATTTAAAAAATCACAGTATTTTTTATATTATTAGTCTTTAAAATATTTCGTTAAAAAAATTTCCAATAGGTTTTTTTAAATAAAAAATTTAAATATATTACGTAACATTTCAGTTATCATTAGAACAGTTACGATCATCATTCACTGATCTGCTGATCTGCAGATTATGGAACATCGTACGTATACTTGCGAGGACAGTCTCAGAACAACCCAACCTGTAGTATATTTGGCGGCAGTAGTTTGAAAAAAATTACTTTGGTGAAAAGTGTGGCAACCTCATAAAACATATGTTTTAAGTTTCAAAGCGCCCCCTAGTTTAGCATTTTTTGGAGCCATCTAAAGTAAACAATCTCAAAGCTGTATCTTCCGAAATTAATACAAAGTAAAGCTGTATGGTATGAAAACTGAATCTAACCACACTGCTCGTAGGACTGACTTTAGGTGAGTGTGTTAAAGCGCTGACCAAAAAGTGCAAGTACGAGTGTATGTGAAGGTTCATTGTTCAAACCTCACGGCCGCCCTAAGTAGAAAAATTTCATATAGAAACAATCTATTCAATTAAAACATAACAATTATCAAAATGTTCAATAAATCGCTGATGAAGGCTGAAATGCCAGAAACCGGTCCGATTAAGAATACAGTGCAGTTATGAATTTTTGAAATATATGCTTTCTTCTTCTTTGCCACGCACCATTTAAATCTCAGAGAATTTTGTGAAATTGGTCAACGTTATGTTGTAATTTAATACTTTTATTTAAGTGCAACCCATATTAAAACCGAGCTAGATTCCACTCTGGGGGAGCCTGCTCCTTTGTTTAAGAGTATATAATATTGGGTAGCTGAGTCTAAACGAGGCCATATGAGCTGCCAAGAAGAACACTTAGTGGTCGACCAATTCAGGTGGCCACGCCAGAAATGGTTAAGAAAATCTGCAAAGTCTGCTATTCGTAACCACGGATAAAATATGGGTTCACAACTTCACACCTGCGACAAAAAAAAAAGTCAAAACAGTGCACTGAAATGGGAGAATCGTGTCCAAAAAAGGCGAAGACAGGTTGTGGCATTTGTTTTTTAGAATACTGGTGGGATAAGTTTTACTTATCAACGGCAAATATTATGCTACCTTATTGTAGCGTTTAAGTGATGAAATTAGGGAGAAAAGGCCAGACTAAGCTCCCGCGGATTATGTTCTTAAAGAAATGGTATGGTGGTAAAAGATTACTAACAACAACATCTATCTTTTAATGGCCAAAATCCATGAATTAGTTCGAATTTATTCTTTCCAACTTGTTCGCAAGATTTAGCTTCCTCGGATTATTTTCTATTTGCAAACTTGAAAAAATGGCTAGGTGGTAAAAGATTTGCTAACAATGGAGAGGTGGATTCCGTGGTTGATGCCAATTTTAAGGAGCTAGACAGTTATTATTAACAGGGTGTCGAAGCTTTTGAATTTGGATGGGAAAAGTGTATCGAGGTAAAAGGAGATTTTTGTTGAGAAATAAAGAAAGTTTTTCCCAAATTTTTGGTGATTTCTTTGTCAGATCGGGTTGTTCTAGGACCACCCTCGTATATTGTTTTTACCATCGTATATTGAAAAATTTTTAAATTCGTTTTTAAATTCCAAATAACATTCTTACTATTTAATTAATAAGGAAAATATTTTTATTTGATATTTTTGTTAAACAAAAATTATATTTTAAAATATAATTTTAATAAATATTTTTTTATCAAATAATTTTTAAAATATTTTGACTAAAAAATTTATTTAGTTTTTTATGAAAAATTTGCAATTTAAAACATTTAAAAAAAAATTATAATAATTTTCAAAGAATTTTCGTATTTAGTTTTGAAAATATTTTGTTCAAAAAATTTCCCATTGGAGTTTTTAATCAAAAAATTTAGTTATGTTTTCAGGAAACAAATTGCATTCAATTTTAGTTCAATTTTAAAAGATACTGGTATAGCCCAGCACTCGAAATTTGAGTGAAAATTCTAGAAAATATTATTTTCTCATTTAATTTAAAAATTTATGAATATTTAAATGAGCCTAAAGGTAAGCTAATTAATTTAAGCAATTCTCAATTCAACACAGGGCGTGTCATATACATTTTAAATCATTCTCATTAACAGGGCGTAACGAATTATTATAAATATTTTATTTTAATTAATTTTATATATTTTAAGACATATTATACATAAATTTTATCTTTCCGGACTTCTCCATATGAACTATAACTGTGCCAATTTTCACAACCCTCCGTGCCAGCACTTTGCTTAAAAAGGGATTAGAAAATTTTCCTTCACGTATTATTATACAGATATATTATTTTTCAATATTTTCAACAAAAAAAATTTATTTTGTTTTTATCAAAAATTTTAATAACGTTTTTTGTATGCAAAAAATATTATTAAATTTTGATCACAAAATTTCAAATTACATAGTTTTTTTAATCGAAAACTTTAGTTATATTTTAAACAAAAAAAAATTTTATTCAATTTTAATTTAATTTTAACACAAATATTTTTCTATTTTAAATATATCACCAAAAGATTTTTGGTATTTATGAAAAATTGGAAATTGTATGATATAATTTTTTTTAATAATAATTTTCAAATAATTTTCGAATTAGTTTTTAAAATATTTTGTTCAGAAAACTGCATTTAATTTTAATTAAATTTTTTTTCTTAATTTGTATATAATATTTTAAATCTCATTATAACAGTTATGCTCATCACTGCTGATCTGCTGATTATATAACGACGTACGTATAGATACGTATGATTAACTTTCATACTCACACATCTACGTATACATTTTGGCGGGGAACATAAATTTGAAAACTAAGCATCGTTGAAATTTTTACCCTCTTTATAAAGTAATTTCAGCATGGAAAATTTTTGCCGAAGAATATAAAATCGCTTATTTTTGAAATACTAAGCGTCACAGAAAAAATGGTTCATATTTTGCTTCTAGCCACAAATCTTATAAGAATAAATAAGAATAAGAAGAAACCAAATCAAAGAAGAAATCAAAGCGTAAAATTGTGGCGGGGAACATAAAATCGGTTATATCTCGTAAAGAAAGTGTCGTAGAGCCAAATGGTTGTCACAATGTTTCATAAGATTTGGGCGGTATCTATTTTATTTTATTTGGGCGGTATCAAAATAAGTAAAATTGTGAGAATTATTTTATGTACAGAAATAATAAAAGAAATGAAGTATTAATAAATATTTCGAGTATATTAAATTAACCACACTGCTCGTTGTGAGTGAGTTGATGCGAATGACCAAAAAGTGCAAGTACAAGTGTATTTGAAATAGACGCAGGTTCTAACCTAGCGACCGCCGTAAGTGGAAAAATTTCATATAGAAACAGTCTGAACAGTTATAACATAACAATTATTACAATATTTAGTAGAAGCACTGATGAAGGCTAAATGCCAGTTACCGGTCTGATTAAGAATACAGAGTAGTAACGCTTTCTTCTTCTTTACCCTGTATTATTAAAGAAACAATATCAAAATTTGCATATTAATTATAACTGGCAGAGCCCAGCCCCCGAAATACGAGTGCAAATTCTAGGAAATTTTATATCTTCATTCAATTTATTTCTTCCAATATTTTATATCACCTAAAGGTATGCTATTCAATTCAATGAAGGGCGTGTGATATTCAATTATTATAATGAAACTCGATTGCGTTATTGCCGTTATTGGATTATGTCCAAAATTATTTTTCAATTCAACACAGGGCTTTCCATATACAATTTTTGCAAACACATAAACAAATTTAATAAACACACATACACAGAATTGTATAATTTTATGTATGTGTAGTAGCAGATTTAAATGCATTTTACTCAAAAAAAAAAAAAGAAAAATGTAAAAGTGTACAAATCTGTAAATCTAGTGGACAGCTAAAAAGAAATACCTTTCAAACGAGGTTTGCTTGGTCAAAGTTGGGTTAAAACTGACAAAGTTACATCGGTCACAAGAAATCGCCTTGCTTATTAATCTTATAGATATATATTGCAAACTATCTGAAAAATGACGTTAAACTAAAAAAAAAAAAAAAAAAACGGGAGCCTTAGGCGCTCTACAACTAAATAGTTACTAGTACTTATTGTATTTACGCTCATCATTGACTCTACAACGCTGCACTCGTGTTTTTTATTACACGGTGGAACATTTTCGGGGTCATTTACAGAAGAATGACATGAAAAATCATCAATGGTTCTTGTATTAAAGATGAAAAACTAAATAAACAAACATCAGTATAAGGAAAATATAAAAAAAATCATAAAAAAGTTTCGCCTGAGAACGCCAAACCATATGGGGGATTGGCTATACTGGCCAAGTACTTTCACCCTGAATGGGTTTTGGTATAGTGTTACTAATATACGTTGGCACCATAAAACAAAATAAATGGTTAACTCGATAAAACAAAATAATTCGGACACGTTATGCGGCTTATCTATTAACACACAACCAGCAGATCCCAGCTCTCGAAATTCGAGTGCATATTCTAGGAAATTTTATTTTTGATTTAATAAATTATTTTGTAAGACCCTAAAGGTATGCTAATCAATTTTAGCCAATTCACAATTCAACGCTTTTTAAATATCGATTGCGTTATTGGTTTAAATTCAACACAATTATTATTGGTTAATGTCCAAAATTATTTTTCATTTCAACACAATTATTATTGTGAATGAAGAAAACAAACTCACGAACACATTAACAAATTTAATAAACACACAGCTAGCAATTGGAAGATTGTTTAAAGAGCGCGATCATTCCACGACTCTTTTTTAATCGTCCAGGCGATTGTTGGAGTAGAATTATTTTTTACTCTTGCAACTAATGCTTCCACGAGTCTCTTTGACGATTGTCTGACGAGTGCATCAAATCAGTGTATATTATTTTAGTTGAAAATCGCCATCTACTCATTCCGGCAATTGTTAGATGATTTTAACAACTTATTTTTGTTTCTTTTTAACTCAGTTGTTAATAAATTTCATAAGACTTTCATCAACATATAGAAGAGAACTAGGATGTTGCTGTCCAATTGGTATGTCTATCTATGTATATATATCCATCTTTTTTCAGATATACATTATTGGTAAAGTCGGTGGCAACTGCTCCAACTCCTTTATCAGGAATTCTATTTAAAAAGTCCTGAGCGGTGATGTGGTTGCAAAGTTGAGCTGGCGTTCAGGTTTTGAATATTACGAAAATTATAACATGTGAGTACTTTATACAACATGCTATTACAGCATATAATTTATTTTTTCTTTTTACAGATGTCTGTCATTCAAAATTCTCCAAAGCAGGAATAAAAAAGGTTCTACAGCATCACTTCGTTCATGCTTGTGACCGGCTCAGGAAGGGCGATCGAACCAAGAAAGATGTTTGGATAAAACATAATTTTATTTTTTATATTTATTTTTTCTATTATATTTTTTTTTTATTTCATAATTGAATTCACTGTTTTTCAAATTTCATTTAAAAATTTAACATTTAAATATTAACATTAAAAATAAAAAAGTATTAAAAAGTATAGAGTATACAAAATAAAAAAATAAAATAAAACAAATATTTTTTAGCATAATTTTAAGCATTTTAGGAACAATTCTAGATCGCCAAGAACAACAATTTCAAGACTCTTCCCCGATTCTTTACAGCACATCGTAAACAACTCTTTCAGGCAATTATTGCAAGGCTTGTTTGAAGTATGAATAAAAGTGTCTTACGCGATTCTTTTCGGCGCATCGCAGAGGGCTCATATGGAAGAGTCGCCGTCATGACACAGTTACGACCATTGCTCTGAACTTGCGCGATTGGAATACGACATCTTCCACGATTGAAAATGCTAGCTGGGACATAGCATTGTATAATTTATGTTTGTGTTAGTATCAACTTTAAATACATTTTACTCCAAAAAAAAAACAAATAAATAAATGTAAAAATTTAAAAATCTGTAAATCCGGTGGACAGCTAAAAAGAAATACCTTTCAAATAAGATACATTTGGTCAAAATGAGGAAAAAACTGTTGAATAAATCATCGGTCACAAGAAATCGCCTTACATATTAATATTTTAGATAAAGAAAATATGGAATTTTAAAGAAATCTTCACAATTAAATAATTTTTAAAAAAATTAAATAAAAAAAGATTTTTGTTTCAAATTTTATTTCAAAAAATTGTTTTATTCAAATTTTTTAACAAAAAAATCCTGGTTTAAATTGAGTTTTTTTTTTGCAATATTTCAATTATTTTTCTTTCTTCAATGTAATAAAAAAAATTGGTTTTAATGAAAAGATTCAGTAATACCCAACTCTAAGCGGCTCTAAATAGTAAAGCTACTATCGGGTACCTTTTGGGCCTTTGGAACTAGTAGTACAAAATAAAGGAATAAATTTTAAGAAAAATCCGTCGAAGACTATAGTTGCAATAGTAGTATCATTTCTTGTCTTATAAAATATTAATAAAATAAAATTTTAAAATTAAATTATATAAAAAAAAAATTTAATTTTTGTTTGAAATTTTAATAAAAAAAAGTAGTTTTTTTAAATTTTAAATCTAAAAATTTTTTTAATATATATAATTTATATAAAAATACTAAACTACCAAATATTTTTTTGACAATTTTCAATTTAATTTTTTTTTTTTTGACTAAAAAAAAATCGCTTGTAATGAAAAGACACGCTAATGCCAACTCTAACCGGCTTTAACTTGTAAAAATAGACGACTAGCAAAATTTAGCTGACATGTGACATCTGCTGTGAACCATTATAACATTTTGTAAAATAATTTCTTTCCTTTGCAACCGATCAATTTAGCAAATTATATTGTTATGTTTTGTCGTTATGTTTCGTTGCGGTTTGTTCAGCATTTGCAACAACAATTGTACTAGCAACAGCAATATTAACGGCAACATAAACAATAATGACGATGACAGCTACTACCAAACAATACATTATTAGATAAACCACGAAAACAAAACTTGTTTCAAGTTTACACGCTAGAGTTGGTTGAATCATATTTAAACGCTTGCAACTGCAGAAATCTACTGGTAATAAAAACGGAACTCTGCCTTACAAGGTTGTCTGACAACGCGATTCGGAATTGATACAATTATTAAGTTTTAACTAAAATGTATTTACCGCGAGGAGTAAGTGTTAAAATAAAATGTTTAAAACATAATTTTCTGGTAACATACATACATATGTAACAGTGTTAATGCGGCAAAAGCTAACAAATTTAAAGAGATAAAAAAAAAATTTAAAAAAAAAACAAAAAATTCAAATTTCGTAACTTAACCAAGAACGTTAAAGAAAATTGGGATTACAACAACAATATATCATTATTTAGCTTCAAGAAGAATTCGACAAAATTAACCACATTAACATTGTGCTTAAAAAATAAATTTTATTGTAATTGATATGAATTGATATGTCCTTCTGAAACATTATTCAGAACTTTTATAAGGCAGGAATCGAAACTCCAGCTTAGGAAAACAATCGTAATACTTGCTTAAGGCAGTGTAAGAAGGAACAATCTGCAAACTTTAAATATCTGGCTGCACTCACTACTTATTATAAAAAGATGTACATCCTTGGATAGTTTTAAAGAATGTCTAAAATTATTATATTATTCTGAATGTGTTAAATGATTTCAATTTGCAAAGTTTAGATCCATTACCGTCAATTGTGTTAGGCCCACAATAACATTAATGTGACATAATTTTCAAGATACACAGAAACATATTTAAATATTTTGAGATCAAAATGGGTGAAATACAAAGAGTGTGATTTTTTGTAAAGTTATTAAAAAATATATAAAGGGTGACCCAATAAGAGTGCACTATTTAATTTAAAAATAAAAATCATTTCTTTTGTTTTGAGTGAGTGATGCATTGTAAAGTAGACATGTTCCGATTGTGTATGGAATAATAATCCGGCATATGGCCCATACGGATCTAAATAAAAGCCCGTGCAATTGCTCTTTCCATGAAAATTTCGATGACATTTTGACAAAGATGTGGCTCTAAGTCACCGATGATGCTTTGGATTTCAGCTTTCTCATACACCAGAAATTTATAAAAGAAACCCAAAGAAAGAAATCGCACGATTTTGGCGGCCAATTGACATCGGAATTTCGGGAGGTTATTTTATCTGGAAATCGTTGCTCCAATAAATCGATTGTTTCATGCGCGGCGTGGAGGAGGCGACGTCAAGTTCAAATAACATGTCGTTTAGATCCATTGCATCCAGCTGAAGCCACAAGAACTCCATTATCATGTTCTTCCAACGAATGCCATTCACAATCGTGCACTTTTTTGGATCAACTTTTATTTGTATTTTGACACCAATATAATAACTTAGATTTGGTTGTATGTTGTAGTTTATTTCATAGAAAATCTGAAACAATTTTAGGATTAAAACAAATGTTTAGAGACCCCAGTCCAACTAATTAGATATAGAAAATAATTATAACCCATTGTTATTAATTTTATTGCCTTCGGATATAAAAAAGCTCAAATCGGTTGCTATATTTATATGGGGACTAGTCCGAAAAATGGACCTATCCTGACCATATTTGCTAAGGTTACTTATTTTTTGAAAAAACATAAACAAACCAAATTTGAGAAAAACCTGTGCAATATTTTTGTTTTTTGATAGATTTTTGATAGTTTTTTTGTTTTTATAGATTTAAGTGAAGATCGGGAACCAGCTTCATTTGACTAAGAATTCTCCTATAGGGTTTATTTTTGGACTACTGATAAATGGATGTAATAAACATACAAACCCAATTTGACTGAGATCTATATGATAATTTGAATAGTATATCAATTTAAGTCGATCTTATAGGGGTCATTTGTATGGCGACTAGGTCTGAACATGGACCGAATTTCACCAATTTCAATAGCATTCGACCTACACGGATACACTCACGGACGGACGGACGGACGGACGGACGGACATCGCTAAATCGACTCAAAAAATGATTCTGAATTGATCGGTATAATGGGTCTAGGTCAAATACTTTTGGTAGTTACAAATATCAGCACAGAGACATTATACCCTGGTATAAGGTATAATGATACTCGTATATTAAGCTTTTCAGAAAACATAAAATAATTCAGTTCAATATCAGTGTTAAGGAAAAAAAATTTTTTCTGAAATGTTGGCGGACAAAAATAGTATGTTGACAATATACTATTAGTACCATAAAAGGGGAAATAGCAATAATGTATAATAATAAAAGAAGATTTAATGAAAACTATATCCACTTTTGACGTCAATGACCTTTTGCAAACGTCCAGGAATCAATTGTAGCAAATGTTTGTTTCCAAAGAAACCTCCTTCCAAAGTCAGTCTACCTCAGTAATTGTCGCGTCACACGTTCTCGTTAAAGGTGCTATTACATGATGTGTTTTTTACATATGTACTGTCAAATTTTCCCACAACAAAAGTTGTACACATCGTGTGATACATATGAAACATTGTTTATGTACAATTCATGAGGAAAGTCACATGTGAGTCATTCCATGTCAGACCGAACACCTTTTTTACACCACCTATTCCGATTTTCTTTAAATTTGCCAGACGTAATAAACATAAAAAAATATTTTACACGTGTTTCGGGAAAAAAATTAAAAATTTTTTTTTTAAAAGTTATTTGCATTTGAAAATCGTCAAAATCGTGAAAAATCTTCCGACATGACAACATTTAAACTAATGTTTTTATAAAACTAGTGAATGGATTTTGAAGTTCAATACCTTGTTTTAAAGGTATTTGAACCTTCTTTTTAAAAAAAATATTATTTTTTATAAATTAATTTTTTTTTAATATTAAAATTTGGGTTTTTTACTTAATTTCTGTTTTCCACAATCTTCGAACAAGTCGAAAAATCTGAAAAAAATATTTTCTTTAAGGTTAATATATTCTTAACATTCCCTCAAAATTTCAGAGTGGAGGTCGAATGGATTCTATTTTTTTACGATTTTTTTCCATTGCAGCACCACAAAAAAAATAACATTTTGTTTATAAACATTTTACTTTCAAGCATGTTAACGAAAATTTCAACGCATGTATGTATGTGTGTATGTATGAAAGTAAAAAAGTGTATTTTTATTTAATATATAACTAAAAGTTAAATAATAAGCAATTTTAATTTTTATATACATTTTTAATAGAAAAATCAGCTGCAAATGATGTAGTATAAACTTTAATGCTATTTACTACAATGACAATGGGAAAGAAAAATTTATTAATTATGTTGCAATATCGGAATGCTTAAAACACGACACAATAGCTGTCAATTTATTTCAGGAAGGTCTAATCAAATTCCTTAAAGAAACATTGAGTTCCTTAAAAAAAATTTTTTTACTTCTCAGATGGTGCAAGTGCTCAATATAAAACCAAGAAAAATTTTGTCAATCTTGCATTTCACGAAGATGATTTCGCTATAAAAGCAGAGTGGCACTTCTTTGCAACTTCGCACGGAAAGGGCCCTTGCGATGGGCTTGGAGGCACAATTAAAAGATTAGCAGCCCGAGCCAGTTTGACCAATATTGACAATCCAATCAATACCCCGACTACTTTTTATCAATGGGTTAAACAAAATGTTAAAAACATAAATTGCGAATTTTTTAGTACGGAACAATATAATGAGCAGGAGAAAAAACTTAAAGAACGGTTTACTAAAGCAAAAATGATACCAGGTACTTTAGGCTACCATGCGTTTATTCCGTACCAAGAGAGACAAATTAAAGTTCATACTACATCATTTGCAGCTGATTTTTCTATAAAAATGTATATAAAAATTAAAATTGCTTATTATTTAACTTTTAGTTATATATTAAATAAAAATACACTTTTTTACTTTCATACATACATACACACATACATACATGCGTTGAAATTTTCGTTAACATGCTTGAAAGTAAAATGTTTATAAACAAAATGTTATTTTTTTTGTGGTGCTGCAATGGAAAAAAATCGTAAAAAAATAGAATCCATTCGACCTCCACTCTGAAATTTTGAGGGAATGTTAAGAATATATTATCCTTAAAGAAAATATTTTTTTCAGATTTTTGGACTTGTTCGAAGATTGTGGAAAACAGAAATTAAGTAAAAAACCCAAATTTTAATAATAAAAAAAAAATTAATTTATAAAAAATAATATTTTTTTTAAAAAGAAGGTTCAAATACCTTTAAAATAAGGTATTGAACTTCAAAATCCATTCACTAGTTTTATAAAAACATTAGTTTAAATGTTGTCATGTCGGAAGATTTTTCACGATTTTGACGATTTTCAAATGCAAATAACTTTTTTAAAAAAAATTTTTAATTTTTTTCCCGAAACACGTGTAAAATATTTTTTAATGAAGACTTCGTTCTCAAATTTTGAAAGACATCGAAGACATCAAAGTCAATTTTTAGCAAAAATCGTACGGTTTGACATGGAATGACTCATGTACATTTTTCAATTAGAACAGGTTCTATTTTTGCATGACAAATATATGAAAATACAACACTGCTTGTGGCGAAAGAAAAACAGAGTAAATTATAATGATTAATATTGAAAGAAAAATAAATTGTTTAATATTAATTAACAATTAAAAAATATATAACTTTTTTTTAACAATCAATTTTTGTAAATTCACAAATTAAATCTGCTGTTGTTTACATTTAGAGGTTATATCATACGGAAATACATAAGCACGTGTGATAGCAAAAATTATGAATCGTATGTAAAAGACAATTCTGACAGACATGAGGAATTTCATATGGATAAAAAAAGTGACAGTACATATGTAAAAAACACATCGTGTAATAGCACCTTAAGCATGATCACCTATTTCTTTTTATGTAAGCCCATACATTTTCAATAACATCTAAATCAGGGCTCTGAGGTGGCCAATCTAACTTATTTAAATCCACATCTCTCAGGAAATTGGCAATGAATCGGACTTTGTGGCATGATGCATTATTCTGCCCACTTGCTTTGACAACGAAAGTAACTGCCTGGTCATTCAGAATGTGTAAATGTCGATTGGTATCAAATCGCCGAAGCCAATGAAGCACATACATTCTGAAAACATAGTAGACAATTCATCACCAGGATCCTTCCGCAGACATACAGGCTCCATTTTTTATTTGAAATTTCTTAGGAAATCTGCAGAGGATTTTCTTGTTCAATCCATGATACTCCAATGGACTTTCATCAGGTTGTAAAATTATCCTCTTTTTCGGTGCTTTGCAATAATTTCTCTGCTAACTGACATATTATACTCCTCATTCATCGAAATTGATAAAGCTTTTGGTGGAATCCCCTCTATTTGTTGAATTCAATTTTTTATGTTTATTTTTTTTTTTACAACAGCCATTCTGCGGGGGGTGCGAAATTCTAAGTCAGTACTAGTCCAGTATAGTAAAACCTTAAAAGGGTTTGGAGTTCTCATAAAAATTGTAGAAAAAATGTAGAAAATCTTAAATAATTTTTATTAATATGTCTATGTAAAAACAAGTAAGAAAATTAGAGTCGGTCTAGATCGACTATACGATAACCTATACCATGCAATTAGAGATCCTATCTCTTAGGTCCAACTAATTAGATATAGAAAATAAGCATAAACCAAATTTAAGAGGCATTGTTGTTAATTTTTTTTGCCTTGGGATATGAAAAAATTCATATCGGATGCTATGACTAAAAATTGTCTTATAGGGTTAAGTTTTGGACTATTAATTAATGGATGTAATAAACATATACAAACCGAGATCTATATGATAATTTGTATATTATGTCAATTTTTTGCCAATCTCATATGGATCAATTGTAGGTCTGAACATGAACCGATTTTCACCAATTTCAATAGCGTTCCTGTGGCCGAAAGAAGTTTATATACAAAATTTCATCAAAATATATTCATTATTGCGACCTGTAGTTCGATTACAAAGTTTACATGGACACACAGACGGACTGACGGACGGACGGACATCGCTAAATCGACTCAGAAGGTGATTCTGAGTCGATCTGTATAATAAAAGATCTACATCAACTATTTTTGACACACAGTGGTATATGGTATAAATAGACCGCTTAAAATCTTCCACAGTTTGGAACACCTTTTTTGTGCTCTTCGAGCCAATATATCTCTCCACTGACCTAAGCTCCAGACAGTACGAACGATTTGCCTCCCTTGGTAGCAAAACCAAGTTATTGTTCTGTAGTGACAGGGTGTCAAATCGGGCCAAAAATATGTGCATTGTAACAAATGACTTGCTTCTTTTGCCGCAACTGCATATTGCTTGCCTACCAGGAACTTTTTTTTTCGAAATTTCGACAGCCTTTGGATCTTAAACTTATCTTGAACATTTTCTCGAGCAAATACAAATTTTATACCGGAAGTTATCAAAAAATCAGCCACTGCATATGTTCCTTCATCCACTATGCAGCAGGAATATACTTTTTATAAAGCAAGATTTCAAGTTCGGTGCTCTGGCCACTGAATTTTTAACAGCGTTTCTGCTGGAACTTTTTTACGCTACGCTTGCTTTAAAGCTTGCATTGGCTTTAACGACTTTTCTACTGGATGTATTGGGAGCTCCTTTCAATATGTTTTCTATTTTCTTGGCCTTCGAAACACCATGTTTGGACCTTTCTTTCTTCCCGAACCACATTACATATCAAGGGTCAAGTTCTCCTGATAGTTTTTAATAACTTTTTGTAGGACCAAGTTGGATTTTGTTGAAAACATTTAATAATTTTAGCGCGACTTTGATTTCGACACTCATTTTAATCAAACCAACAACAAATATTTTTCAAAAATAAATTAATAATAAAAAAATAAAATAATGCTTGCGAAAAAGGAAAAACATGTGTGTTAACACTTTTTCAGTCTCACTGCTTAGGCCATTTCTCTTTTTATATTTTATCTCTAGGATGGCCCCTCTAGTGTTTGTATTTAGAACAGCTGGTTATTTCGAGTATGGCAACACGAATGTCAGCTGTGTTAGTATAATATATGCAGTTTACGAAATGAGTCGATTTAAACTTGGGTTCATTGGGCTACGGAACGCTTGGAAGAAGATGGTGATTTTTACTGAAAAATTATATTTTCTGGCGAAGCTCTTTTTCCTCGGTGGTTAAGACAACAAGCAAAATTGTCGCATCTGGGGTACAGAAAATCCACACATAACTTCTTAATAGACAATGCACCCTGAACGATGAACTGTTTGGTGAGTTTTTTGGGCTGGCGGTATCAATGATCCATTTTTCTTTGAAGATGCGGAACGCAATTTAACATGGACAAATCATGTAAACCTACTAGTCGGACAAACTTACAATAAGTTAAGGACGCTTTGGTCATCACAATATTTCACCCCTTTACGAATAAGAATTCTACTCGCTAAGACATATCTAATTCCAAGTTTAATTTATGGATGTGAGCTTTTTGCAAGCTGCGATTCTACCAGCAAAAGAAGACTTAACGTTATATTTAACAATATTATTAGATATGTGTATGGATTAAGAAAGCACTCTCAAGTCCCCCACATATCAACAAATCTTTATGGCGTCTCGTTCGATAGCCTTCTTAAGATTCGTGTACTTCGTTATCTACACAAAATTATCTATACACAAACCCCACTATACCTTTTCGAAAAAAAATTCGGTTTGCCAGATGGCAAAGAGGAAAAAACATTATTATTCCATTTCACCGTTGCCTTGCATCTGAATGGAAGTTTTACTTGTATGGTTCACGTCTGGAATATTCTTTCACATACCCAACAACTTAATAGCAACGCAAATAGTTTTAAGCAGTTTTTATTTAAATGTTTTGAACAAGCTTAAATGTAATTTACTATATAGTTTTTTTTTTTTAATTGTTCCACTATATGTTTGCCTTAATGTAATTCTTGCATATTGAATTCCTGTACTTTAAATATAAGATTAAATCTTGTTGTACAGGAAATGGAAAATAAATAAATAAATAAAATAAATAAATAAAAAATGCATTGCAGTGAACGGTGAATGTTATCGAATATATGTGCCCGTTTTTGAAGATACGGATCTGGACATTTGGTTTACCCGATGGATTATTGTTTGTGGAGAGATGTTAAGGATGAGTGTAGCGCTAATCACACAGCGTAGATTCTTCTTCTTCCGTCCGCTTAACTCCCTGTGGAGCATAGAGCCTCCCTCCAGCGTCGATTGAGGCACTGGAAAAAGAAATTGGTGCTGTCGAAAATGTACTGAAAATTTGGGTTGATCGCATGGGCTACTGCAAGGCCAGCCAAGGAAGTTATTTTAATGAATTAGTATTCCATAATGAAAAAAACCCAAATGAAAAAACATTCATAACTATGACATGTTAATGTGTGTTTAAAAGTTCTAATTTATGTTCATATATGTTTTATGTTAAATGTAATAACTACATTTTAAATGTAAAAATATATTACGCTCCCCAGAAGATGTCGACAAAAAATCGACGAAACGTCGGGAAAAAACTGTAATCAACATTGTTTTATTACATTTATAACTTAGGTCATATTAGCTTAATTTAAGGAAAACACAACAATTCAAATAAATTGGCCAAACAACAAAAATCAAAATGAAAATGCAAAACTTATATCGTCCACCCTATAAACCTCCTTACGTTCTTAGCTGTGCTCCCGGTGGGCTTTCGATATTTAAATTAGATCTCTTGTAATACGCGGTGAAGTTTTTCCTTCATTGATATTGTACTATCATGTGTGACTCCTTTTCTCTAATAATGATCTGAATTTTCAACAAAGTTTTCATAGTTTTTATCACAATGACTCATCACCAATTTTACAATAGTTTTAATTATTGAAGTTTTATTTGTTTGGAAAAATATATTGTAACCTTTCTTGTTTGATGCCAGGAGGGCTTACTGATAAATGAAATATTGAAACAGATCTGTAATCAAATCTGATTAAAATTGATTACTAAAGCAGCTGTTTTGTTGAGACAATTGTACTGGCATAATGTTAAAGTAATTTCAAAGTAAAGTATCAGTACTAAGTTCCTTCTAGTTACAACATTCATCAATATTTTAAAACATCATAATAAATTACATTAAAATTTGTTGCACATTTCCGATGAATTTCAGACTTTTTTAAAAAGTGTCTTATACAAATTGTACAAAAGACTTTAAAACTGCAATAATTTTAAAAAATCAGTTTCTCGGTATATATTTATAAACCTGTACACTAGAGTGGAGTATAACTTTTTTCCCGAATTTAAAAATGCCTGGGGGTGGAACAGTTGCCTTTTAAGATGAAAATAAAACAAAAAAAAATTATTAATTGTATGAATTGATATCTTTAGGTTCCTTTATGAATTTTAAATTTGAGAAAAAAAATTTAAATACATTGTAGTAGAAAAATTTTAAAATTTATAAAAATACATATACATATAAAGTAGGCGAGTAATCTATAATATTAATAGGTTAGGCCATTTCTTGTGACCGATGATTTGTTCAACAGTTTTTTTTCCCGATTTTGACCAAACGTATCTTATTTGAAAAGTAATTCTTTTTAGCTGCCCACAGACTTACAGATTTTTAAACTTACAAATTTTTTTTTGGAAAATTATACAATGCTATGTGTGTGTTTATTATATTAAGTTTCTTTTTGTCATTCATAATAACAATGGTGTTGAATTGAAAAATTATTATGGGTCAATAATTTATTAAACGAAAAAATAAAATTTCCTAGAATGCACTCGAATTTCGAGGGCTAGAATCTGCTAGTTATATGTAATTCGGTCTGCAAAATTTTGTTTAGTTAATCGAATGTTCATTCAAAGCGGTTTGTTTCCAAATATTTTTATAAACGTTCGTGACATTTTAGAATTGTAAGTATTTGGAACTCCATGTAAACTTCGTGGTAATATGCTTCCGATATTATGAAATTTGTTTTGTGGTGTCGGGATTTTTCAGCAAAGATCCTAGTGTTCTCAATATTTCAAAGAAAGTTGTAGATGATATTAGGTGCATTTAAAGCTTCCCTTCCTTGCAATTCTTACCAAAGAATAATTTAGAAAATTAAAGATTGTAACGACAAATATAAGTTAATCAAGAAAAAGAAGCCTATTCGGAAAACCAAAATTCCAAGCAGATAGTTTAAAGCTTTTCGATATTTGTTCATGTAAATACGTTAATTTTGATACATGTGTCTGTAAAATCAAGGTACCACTTAAGGAACGAGAATTTTTGCAAGACCAGAGAGGCCAACGGAAGATAATAATCTTCACCATTGATATTAGAACTACAAAGAGAAAATGGAAATCATTTAAAGAAACGAATTAGTTAAAAATAGGTCTAAAGAAAATAAAATTAAAGAACTACGTTACAGGTAGATGTTATACCTGTAACGTAGTTCAAAGTAATATTGAAGAAGAAGACAGCAGCGAATCATGTGACAACAATTCTTCTGAGTACCATGCTTCCAAATATAGGGCGGTAGATTACATAAATTCAAAAATTATAATAGTGGCTCCAAAGAGCCAATGTAGCTGAAGCCTGTGACAGAAGTGGGATTTCAGACAGAAATGCTTCTCTTCCTGTCAATGCTTTACCCAAAGATATTGGTGTAGTCAGTAACGAGAATTCGTCGCTAGTTATTGATAGAAGTAAAATTAGAGGAGAAAGATAAAGACAGAGAGAAAATCTTGTTGATATAGAAATGAAACAAAACCGGAATGTTACTGGAATTTTCTTTGATGGAAGAAAAGACACTCAAGTAGGATCTACATATCACCGAAAACAATTATCAATTTACCTGCAGTATGTGGCACCTTTGTTCGGAAACGCAAACGAAATTAATTCAAGTATTTTTAAATTCTTACAAAATTTTGTGGGTCCAAATATAAACCAAATTGATGTTGCAGGATGCGACGGGCCTGTACTAAGTACAGGTCACAAAAGTGGTGTAATAAAACAGTTTAAGGTGTCCTTGGGGAAATCTGTGCATTGGTTTATTTGCCTGTTACATACCAACGAACTGCCTCTTCCACATTTACTACAGGAAATAGATGGAAAAACAAGAGATCCGAAGGGATTCACTGGTTCTATAGGAAAGTTACTTAATATATATGAGAAGTTGCCCGTAATGCCATTTAAATCTATTAGATCTAATGTTGAGTTTCCTCCGATAAATATAGGCGATCTGAGCAGCATTAAAAAATACTTTTACGAAATTTGTCTGGCAATAGGTGAAGAAAAAATATCTCTGAAACTGGCATCTAAACAGCCTGGTATAATGTCACATACAAGATGGTTAACAACCGCGAGTAGAATTCTAAGATTGTACGTCGCTTCAAAAGACCCATCATATGAATTAAAACTATTATCGGAGTACATTATAAAAGTGGGTTTTTATTATATATAAATCGGCTTGTCACTTATTTCATTTAACTAGCAGATTCTAGCGCTCGAAATTCGAGTGCAATTTCTAGGCAGCTTTATTCTTCAATTTAGCCAATTCACAAACCCACAGTTTTATGGTTTATTATTATTGCTAATGAGATAACAAACTCATTAACAAACACATTAACAAATTTATTAAAACACACATGGCATATGTATAATTTTATGTGTGTGTTAGTAGCAACTTTAAATGTAATTTACTCAAAATCAAGGAAAAAAATTTTAAAATCTGTAAATCTGCAAAACGGCTAAAAAGAAATACCTTTCTAATAATATACGTTTGGTCAAAATCGGGATAAAACGGTAGAGCAAAACATCGGTCACAAGAAATCGCCTAGCCTACTAATATTATAGATTCAATCTTCTCGCTATTTACATGTACCATATAAGAAAATCATTGATATAGTTATTCAAAGAAATGCTTATTTCGTTCATCCGGAAAATATTTTGATCGGAATGCTCAGTGATTATAAAAAACATATTCAAGAGTTGGCGTTACTTTTAGATTGCAAAATAAAAGAAAATGATATTCGCGATTTTAAAGTACCTGAAATAAATTTTAAAACCACCGATTACACCGAACTAATTAATTGAATTTGAATTTGTATTTATTGAAATTGTAACCAGTGCAGTAAGATATAATATCAATATGTTAAAGTAACAGAACCACCACTGACTTAAAGTATCACCGAAGCGAAACTCAGAGAAACTTTCATAAATAGTTCCAAAAATTTTAAATTGTTTAGTTATCCATGCAACACGTCACATAAATGTTTGAGGTCAGCCTGTTTTGACTAACCCGGATCTTTAGAGTTCTTTTGAATTTATTAAAGGTTCTGTCTTAAGATTCTCTTAGGTTATAAACTTTTAATAACAACAAGATTTTTATTTTAATATTTAAAGTACAGTTCAATTGTGCATTTATTGACTTTTTGTTACTGACTGACGTAGATTTAAAAATGTCAGAATAATGAAATGTTATAGAAAAATGTAACAACGGTGATATTCCCAATATATAAAATATATAACACACACAAAAGAGTAAAAACAGGTTTGTCCAACGTTAGTGTAAATGTTCGAGGGACAAGTTGAGAGATGTGGTAATTTTGTCATACAGTGGTGTGCATAAAAATTGTGACTGAACAGCAACTGAAGCATCATCGCCAGTATGTGGCAACAAAACCAGGGATGGTTCAATTCGGGATAAAATATCTTCCAGAAAAATTACTCAAAAATTGGACACAAAAAAAGATTTTATTAAATAAGGCATTATGTTTATTTTTGTAACTATATAAAAAAATCAAAAAAGTAAAATATATATCAAAATAAAAAAAAATTAAATAGAGCAATCATTTTTCCGTGAAGGGTTTTGGGTTATTCCTTTTTATTAAAAGAAAAATCATGTGAGTCCGATCACAGGGTAGATGTTTACATCTAGTAATTAAAGATTTTTTTATGTTACTTTTTTAAAATCCAACAGAAAGCGTCATCTATGTATCACTTGTAGAACAACTGCAGGGACTTTGGTTATACTGGCGGAGTTGTTGAATTATGTATATGTTATACGTTTATATTGTGAAATTTATAGCAATGGGTTGTTGAATTAGCTTAAACAATTTGATATCATAATTTTTTCGCCAATGCAATCATAAGTCACACCGATTTGTCTTACAGCCACAGCGTGAGCTATTTTTGTGATTGTATTGTGAAATAGAAATTTACCCCCCTGCGCGTATAGATGTTTACACATCAAAAAACTGAAGAGCACATCAAAAAATACAACTTTGAAATCTTTTAATAAAAGAAGGAACCTGAAGATAATATTTTTTTTCGAAAAATTGTTTACAGTTCTCGTTATCTGATCAAAAAGGAACAATGCCGCATCCAGGTCAACTGAAAAAACCGATACGAATTTTCGCCTCATAGTTTTACTCCACCCTACTGTACACTGGTTCCGTTATTCATCGACTTATCGATTATTTCGAAATGTTGTAACTATTTATCTCATTAATCGGTTTATAGTATTATCGATATTGCAATCACTATTCCTTATAACCTGACTTATCGCAACTGATAAATTATTATATCAAGCAATTTTAACTACGAATAAAATTTAAATTCATACAATAATACTGTTGAAGAAACGTATTTTCCTCAATAAATACAAAAGCTGCTTTATGAACTCGTTGCCAGATTGATAATACGAAAAGCTCTTTTTAGTAAAAAGCTAACTGTTGGTATATGTAGTTCTTTACATGGCAACTAACATTAAACATGCCGTATAAGTTATAAAGCTTTTATTTCATATTCTCTTTTTAAATATTTTTAAAAACTCAACAACAACAAAAATATAATAACATTTTATTCAACTCATTTTTTTTTTGTAGGTCATTACATTTCTTTACATCACTACTTTAATATTGGCTCTCACAAGTGCTTATCCCTCTAAAGACAGTCTTAAGTGAGTATTGCATTTGAAAGTTAATCATTTAATTAAATATTCTAACCATATCAAAAGGATACGAATTCATGTCCCGGTTAAACATCATACACATATTCATACCAAGACAGTGATCAAGAAAGTTAAAGTACCAATACCAATTCCCATCAAAGAAGAGCATCATGAATATAAGAAACACCATAGTGAAGAAGAGGAGGAAGACGATTTTCAAGGTTATGATTATCACAAAAAGAAAAAAAGATCTAGACATCCGTTTATATGAAAAAATTTAAGTTACATTTAAATATATAATGCAGACCTATGCTCCTTATAGGATCAACAGGAACCAAAAAAAAAAAAAATAATTAAAACAAAAAATAAGTGCAATATTCAAAACAATCATATAAATTATATCAAAGAATAACCAACAACAACAACAAAATTACTAGCTGTATTTAACCTTAGTTTTAGTTTTATGTGTTCGAGTTTTGTTGATAAGGGAAACTAAATATTTTGTATGAAAGTGTTTTTAATATTAATAAAAATAATATTTAATTAACACGTAATGAGCATTTATTCATTCGAACATGCCACTCAATTTAAAAGTAAGTCTGTCGAACATGTTTAAATGTAATTTATGAATTTAACAAGCTAATGCTTGACTTCATTTGCCCTATATTTTTCCGGTAGATCGCTTGAACTAATTCCGTTCACACACGTCAGTCACGCAAATCTATCAACATAACAAAAACGATTTTCTTTATAAAACTAAATATTTACTATTTCGCTTATAAAAATTTATTTATAGAATGAATTTCTTCAAACATTAAATTAATTAATTCTTTAATTTAATTATTTCCTTTGCAGTTCATAGGCTCTTTTTATCAAACGAAAAGTTTAAAATTTTTATGTTTAACTTAATTTTTTATACCAATTTTTTATGTTTCATTTTATGGCATGAGTCCATTACTTAGTACTTAAATCCATTAAACTGAAATTGAACGAATTAATTCCTAAACAAAACAAAAACTAAAAAGAGTAATGAATTCATTCAATAAGGAAAATATTCACAAAGAATTTAGCCGTTAATTCATCACATTTAAAAATTTATTGATTTATTTTTACTCCACAATTTCTTGTACTTTTGAAAATGAATCTTAAAATATAGTTAAGCTTATCACCGACTCTGGAGAATGCCGTGTAATTAATATGTTTTTCCATAAATTTAAATTATTAATATAATAACTAGAAGCGCATAAATTATACATACAAACATACCTTTTCTTAAAAAGTACTTTTTTGTAAAAAAAAAATACCTTTTCCTAAAAATACCTATTCTTAAAAACTAATTTTCTTAAAACTTAATTCTTTTAAAAAAAATTTTTTTTTAAAAGATTACCTTTTTCTTAAAAAATCCTCTTTCTTAAAAAAGAACATTTTCTGAAAATAGAATTTGTTCTTAAAAAAGTACATTTCTTAAAAAAGTACCCTTTCTTTAGAAAATAATTTTTCTTAAAAAATTACATTTTCTTAAAAGATAAATATCCTTGAATAGGTTTCTTAAAAAAGTAACTTTTCTCGAAGAAGTAAATTTTCTTAAAAATGTAGCTTTTCTTAAAAAAACGTTTACTTAAAAATGCACATTTTCGTAAAAAAAAGTACATTTTCTTAAAAAAGCGAATTTTCTTAAACAGTACCTCTCTTAATAAAGCACTTTTTCGTAAAAAAAACTTTTCCTTCAAAATGCACATTTTCTTAAAAAAGTAAATTTTCTTAAAAAGTACCTTGATAAAGCATCCTTACTAAAAAAAATATATTTTTTTTAAATAGGACTTTTTATTAACAAATAATTTTTTTCTTAAAGTACCTTTATTAATTTGCTTCAAAAAGCATATTTTCTTAAAAAAAATGTACATTTGTTTAAAAAAGTATATTTAAAAACGTAACTTTTTTAAATAAAGTAACCTCAATAACGCACCTTTTCATAAAAAAGTAAATTTTCTTAACAACGTACCTTTTCATAAAAATAGTACATATTCTTAAAGTACCATTTCTTAATAAAGTACATTTTCTTAAAAAAAAACATCTTATCTTAAAAAGTACTTTTGCTAAAAAAAAACCTTTTCTTAACATACCTTCATAAAAAAGAACCTTTCCATAAAAAGTACCTTTTTAAAAGGTGCCATTTTTCTTAAAAAGGTGCCTCTTCTTAAAAAAGTACCTTTGCTTAAAAAAATACATTTTGTTAAAAAAATACATTTTGTTAAATTAATACATTTTCTTATAAAAGTACCTTTTCTTAAAAATTAAATTTTCTTAAAAAGTACCTATTCATAAAAAATTATCTTTTCACAAAGGAGTAGCTTTTCGTGAAAAGTACTTTTTGACAAAAAATATCTTATCATAAGATATTACCATATCATAAAAGTACGTTTTCATAAAAAAGTATATTTTCTTCAAAAAGTACTTTTGTTTAAAAAAAATATATTTTTTTATAAAAACACCTTTTCTCAAAAAGTACCTTTTCTTAAAAAGTACTTTTCTTAAAAAGTACATTTTCTTAAAAAATACCTTTTCTTAAAAAATTACTATTTCTTAAAAAAGTACTTTTCTTAAAAAACTACATTTCCCTTTAAAGTAAAAAGTAAATTTTTTTTTGCAAAAATACCTTTCCTTAAAAAGTACCATTCCGTAAAAAAGTAATTTTTTTTATAAATATAAATTTTCTTAAAAAAGTAGCCTTTCATAAACAAGTACCTTAATAATGTACCTTATCTAAAAAAAAAGGACGTTTGCTTATAAATATACATTTTCATAAAAAGCACCTTTCCTTAACAAGTAGCTTTGCATAAAAAAGTACATTTTCATAAAAAAGTAAATTTTGTAGAACAAATGCTTTTCTTAGACAATACCATTTCCTAAACAAGTACCTTTTTTAAAAAAGTTCCGTTTCTTAAAGAATACTTTTCTTCAAAAAGTACCTTTCTTAAAGAAAACTTTTTCTTAAAAAGTAACTTTTCTTAAAACACCAACTTTTCTTATAAATACACCTTTTCTTAAAAAGTACTTTTTCTTAAAAAGGACATTTTCTTAATAAAGTACACTTTCTTCATATAGTTCCTTTTCTAAAAAAATACCTTTCCTTAAAAAGACTACGCTTTCTTAAAAAAAACTTTTTCTTAGAAAGTACATTTTCCTAAAGAGTACATTTTCTTAAAAAGTACCTTTTATTAAAAAAGTATCTTCTCATAAAAAAGTACCTTTTTTAAAAGTATCATTTCTTTCCAAAGTAGCTTACCTAAAAGAAGTACATTTTCTTAATAAAGTACCATTTCTTAAGAAAGTACATTTTCTTAAAAAAAATACCTTTCTTCAAAAAGACTTAATTTTCTTAAAAAAATACCTTATCTTAAAAATTACTTTTGCTTAAAAAAATATCTTTTCATAAAAAGTACTTTTTCTTAAACAATACCTTCAAAAAAAACTACCTTTCCATAAAAAGTACCTTTTTTAAAAGTACCATTCCTTAAAAAGTACCTTTTCTTAAAAAGTACCTTTTCTTAAAAAGTACATTTTCTTAAAAAAATTACCTTTCCCTAAAAAGACAACGCTTTCTTAAAAGAGTACTTTATCTTAAAAAGTACTTTCCCTTAAAACAAACCTTTTCTTAAAAATTTACATTTCCTTATATATGTAAGTACTTTTTCTTAGAAAGTACATTTTCCTAAAAAGTACCTTTTCTTAAGAAGTCTCTTTTCTTAAAAATACCTTTTCTTAAAATTTACCTTTTCTTCAAAAGTACTTTTTTTAAAAAAGTACTTATTCTTAAAAAATACAATTTCTTAAAACAGTACCTTTTCTTAAAAAAGCACCTTTTCTTAAAAACTATATTTCCCTTTAAAATAAAAAGTACGTTTTCTTGCAAAAATACCTTTCCTTAAAAAGTGCCTTTTTTACAAGTTACATTTCTTAACAAGTACCTTTCCTTAAAAAGTACTTTTCTTAGCAAAGTACCTTTTCTTAAAAAATGCTTTTTCTTGACATATGTATAACCTTTTCTTAACAAAGTACCTTTTCTTAACAAAGTACCTTTTCTTAACAAAGTACCTTTTCTTAAAAAAGTACCTTTTCTTAAAAAAGTACCTTTTCTTAAAAAAGTACCTTTTCATAAAAAAGCACCTTTTCTTAAAAAAAAATTCCTTTTCTGAAAGAAGTACATTTCTCTACAAGTAGTTTTCAGTACAAAGTACCCTTCCATAAAAAGTACGTTTTCTTACAAAAAATAAATTTTCTTAAAAAAATACCCTTTCTTAAAAAAGTACCTTTTATAAATAAAACTTTTTCTTAGAACAATACCCTCATCAGCAAATACCTTTACCTAAAAATACCTTTTCTTATATACATATACATTTTCTTAAAAATTTACTTTTTCTGAAAAAATTAACTTTGCTTAAAAATGTACCTTTCAAAAAACAAGTAGCTTTGCAAAAAAAAGTATCTTTTCTTAAAAAAGTAAATTTTCTTAACACATACTTTTACTTTTTTTAATTTACTTTTTTTTTTAAAAGTACCTTTCATAAAAAAGTACCTTTCATAAAAAAGTACCTTTTCTTAAGGAATATCTTTTCTTAAAAAAGGACCTTTTCTTAAGAACGTACTTTTTCTTAAAATTTGTGAATTTAAAAATATCTTTTATTTTTATACTACAATATTACTAAAATAAAAATTTTTTCCGTTAGCTTTTTTTATTTCGGCAACCATAAAATTTGTACCTAGTTGCATTAAATTCGATTAGTTAGGACTGGAAAATTTATAAAAATGAAAGATTTTCGCGCTAAGACCAGATAGTAAACTACGGGGCCGTTGTTTTTATATTTTTATATTGAGAACATATTTTTTATCTATAATAATAGGCTAGGCGATATCTTGTGACCGATGTTTTGTTCTACCGTTTTATCCCGATTTTGACAAAACGTATATTTTTTGAAAGGTATTTGTTTTTAGCTGTTCACCAGACATACAGACTTGTAAATTTTTGCCTTTTTTTTTGAATAAATTGCACTTAAGTTGGTACTAACACATACATTAAATTATACTATGTTATGTGTCTGTTTTTAAATCTGTTAATGTGTTTGTTAAGGAGTTTGTTTTCTTCATTCACAATAATAAACCAAAAAAATGTTGGTTTGTGAATTGGCTAAGTTGAAAAATAAAATTGCCTAGAAATTGCACTCGAATTTCGAGCGCTGGAATCTGCTAGAAATTATAAATTTATTAAAAGCTTCTTCTATCTTATATTTGTTTTTTATTTTGAATTACTTTAATTTAAAGAAAAATTAATTTTAAAAACATGATTCAAAACAAGTTGAGTATAGCTAATTATCAAAATTCTAAGAATGTTCACTAATATATATGTATGTATATTGTAACGTCTTACGTCTTATATTACAAAGTATTCTTTTTATGCATTAAGTTCTTTCAACCCTCAAACAACAAAAACAAAACAAACACTTGTAGTAATTTCCTTATCCTACCCTTAATTAAATCCTTTTATCTAACAATATTTGCTAATTTACATTAGCAAAAAAGAATTAATTCATTACGAATTATGTGCATTAAATGAACAACAACAAAAACTGTTGATTCTTGAGTAGCTCTCTAATTAAGTACTTGTTGTGAGATTATTCGGCACTTGAGTGGTTTTAATTTTATTCTTCGGATAACAGAAATGAATGCACGAACTTGACAAAAAAAAACAAAAAAAAAAAACATGCTCACATCAACGCAAATGTTTCAATATATGTTTGGATGAATGTGAAATATACATATGAATCAGTGTAGCTGTAGTATGGCAAAAATAAGGAGGGTTACAAAAATGGGGCCACAATTGGTACTTTAAGTGATGATTGCATTAGTTTCAGCTAAAACTAATTTGCGTACTTTTACCCATATTTTTCGATTTGATTTTAATGTTCAACATCACTAACACTTTGTTTAATATAAACAAAAATATACAAAAGCGCTTTGTTTACATTTAAAGAGGCGTTATTAGTTTATATGTCTGGCATTTCGTGATTAGAATATTATAATATTATTATTTATCTTGTGCACTTGGAATTTATCCAGTGCAGTAAAAATATTGACTTATTTTTAATTTCAGACAGAAAACAAAAGCAATATTTTTCCCATACTTTTGTTTGAAATAGAATATAAAAAATCTGCTTCAAAAAAAAAAAGTATTAAAACCTAAATTTGTTCGAAAATCTAAACAAATGATATATTTTGTTTAAATAACTTGTACCCCTAATAATGAGGTAAACACAAATTGATGTTCGATGTGTTTGAAGAGATTAAATTCTCGAGTGATTTTGTTTATAAATTTGAAGAAATTGCTAAATTAAGATGGACAAAGGGAACAGAGAAATCAATTTTGAGTTCAACTAATCGTTTAAAATAAAATTTATAACGTGGAAAAGTGTGTTGAAATAATTTAAGAGATTTGTAAAAAACAGAATTTACTTAAAAAAATCACAACATTAAATTTCGTATTAAAAATAAGTATCAATTATAACTTGTAATAAAAAAAAAATTTTTTTAAGTAAAAATTTTTTTAAGTAAATTAAATTCTCGAGTGATTTTGTTTATAAATTTGAAGAAATTGCTAAATTAAGATGGACAAAGGGAACAGAGAAATCAATTTTGAGTTCAACTAATCGTTTAAAATAAAATTTATAACGTGGAAAAGTGTGTTGAAATAATTTAAGAAATTTGTAAAAAACAGAATTTACATAAAAAAATCACAACATTAAATTTCGTATTAAAAATAAGTATCAATTATAACTTGTAATAAAAAAAAATTTTTTTAAGTAAAAATTTTTTTAAGTAAAAAATTTTTTTTTTGTTCAAAAATAAATTTTTTTTTTATTTTTCAACTGTTTTTGTTGAATTTACCTTATATTTTATAAAAAAAAAAATTCAAATACTATTTATATCTGAAAATTAGTTGCATAATATGTATGTATATGTATATATATGTATGTATGTGTATGTCTGTATATCTAAATTAAACTTCAATATTTTTTTATTGAATAAAATTTAAATTTTCAACTGAAACTTGTCCTAAGGTTCATAAAAAATTCACTAAGAAATGCAATACTAATTTTTTAGCCTTGAATTCTGTTTTGCAACAATACTTCAAATATTATAAACAAAACGACGGTTGGCATCCTTGAGCTGATTTTATTATGTTTACTTTATAGATATTCAAACTAGTTCAAAAATTGGTTTAAAACTGTCATATAAATAAAGGAGTTAAAGATAATAATAAAATAATTTCAAAATTTTCCAATTGATATAAATAAATATATAAAAATGGTAAATACTAAAAAAAATTTAATATACATAAAAAACTAAATTTTTTTTTAAGAAAATACTTTTTTTAAAGAAAAGATTTTTTATTACGAAAATTTACTTTTTTAAATAAAAATTTACTTTTTTAAATAAATTTAGGAAAATACCTTTTTTAAAGAAAAGCTTTTTTATTACCAAAGTTTACGTATTTAAATAAAAGCTACTTTTTAAAGAACAAGTATTTTAGACAAGGTATTGTTTTTTTTTTCAGAAAAAGTGTTTTTTAAGAAAAAGTACATTTATTAAGAAAGTTTTTTTTTTAAGAAAAAGTGTTTTTAAAAAAAGTACTTTTTTAAGAAATACTACTTTTCTTAAGACAAAGACTTATTTCAGAAAAAGTACTTATTTCAGAAAAGGTACTCTTTTTAAGAAAAGGTAAATTTTTTTAGTAAAGTACTTTTTAAAGAAAGGTAGTTTTTTAAGAAAGGGTACTTTTAAGAAAAGTTACTTTTTAAGAAAAGATGTTTTTTATTTATTTATTTTTTTTAATTATTCTTTTTTTTATAGAAAATGTACTTTTTAAGCAAAAGTAATTTTTGTAACAGAAATGGTACTTTTTTTAAATAAAAGATACCTTATATAATAGGTAAATTTTTAAGAAAAGGTACATTTTAAGAAAATATACTTTTTTTAAGACAATTTAGTTTTGAAGTTACTTATTTCTTAAGAAAATTATAGTTGTTTAAATAAAAGGTAAATTTTTAACGAAAAGTGTAGTTTTTAAGAAAATGTAATTTTTTTTGCAGAAAATTTATTTTTTAAGAAAAGGTAAATTTTTAATGAAAATACTTCTTAAGAAAATATAATTTTTTCAGAAAAGTTACGCTTTTCAGAAAAGATACCTTTCTAAAAAATTAAATTTTTTAAAAAAATTTACTTTTTTAAAAAAAATGTACTTTCTAAGAAAATGTAGTTTACTTTCTTAAGAGTTTGACTTTTATGAAAAGGACTTCTTTAAGAAAAGGTATTTTTTAACAAAAGTTACTTTTTTAAGAAAAGATACTTTTTCAACCAAAAGGTACTTTTTTCAGAAAATATGGTCTTTTAACTTTTTTAAACAAAAGGGACTTTTTTATACAAAAAGTACTCTTTTAAAAATATGTACTTTTTTTAAATAAAAGTTACTTTTAAAATAATAAGTACATCTTTAAATAAAAGGTACTTTTTTAAATAAAAGGTACTTTTTTAAATAGATAAATATACTTTTTGCTTAAATAAAAGGTACTTTTCTAAATAAAAGGCACCATTTTAAATAAAAGTTACTTTTTTAAATTAAAAGTACATTTTTAAATAAAAGGTATTTATTTAAATAAAAGGTACTTTTTTAAATAAAAATTACTTTTTTAAATAAAGGGTACTTTTTTAAATACGTACTTTTTTGAATAAAAGGTACCTTTTAAAAAAATATATATTTTTTAAATAAAAGGTACTTTTTTAAATAAAATATATTTTTTCAATAAAATTTACTTTTTTAAATAAAAGGTACTTTCTTAAATAAAATTAAAGTTTTTAAACAAAATTAAATTTCTTAATAAAAGGTACTTTTTTATAAATGTATTGTTTAAAAAAATGCTAACTTTTACATTAAAGGTACTTTTTAAATAAAAGCTTTTTTAAATAAAAGGTACTTTCTTAAATAAAAGATACTTTTTATTAAAAAAGGTACTTTTTTCTTAAATAAAAGGTACTTTTTTGAATAAAACGCACCATTTTAAAAAAAAGTTAGTTTTTTAAATAAAAAGTACATTTCTAAATAAGAGGTACTAAATTAAATAAAAGGTACTTTTTTAAATAAAAGATATTTATTTAAAAAAAATGTACGTTTTTAAATAAAAGGTACTTTTTTTTAAAAATAAAAGGTACTTTTTTAAATAAAATGTACTTTTTTAAATGAAAAGTACTTTTTTTAAATGAAAAGTACTTTTTTTAAATTAAAAGTACTTTTGTTATAAAATAAATAAAATTTCTTAATCAAAGGTACTTATTTAAGTAAAAGTTACTTTTTACATAAAAGGCACTTTTTTAAATAAAAGGTACTTTATGAAATAAAGAGTACTTTTTAAATAAGCGGCATTTTCTTACTTGAAAACTTACTTGATTTAAATAAAAGGTACTTTTTTATAAAAAACAAAGGGTAAAAGATACTTTTTAAATAAAAGCTACTTTTTTAAATAAAAGTTACTTTTTTAAATAAAAGGTACTTTTATAAAAAAAAAGTTTTTTTCTTTAATAAAGAGTATAAGGAACTTTTTTAAATAAAACGCACCTTTTTAAATAAAAGTACTTATTACTTATTTAAATAAAAGGTATTTTTTTAAAATAAAATGAACGTTTTTAAATAAAAGGTACTTTTTTCTTAAATAAAAGATACTTTTTTCTTAAATAGAAGGTACTTTAAAAAAAAAATACACCTTTTATTTAAGAAAAAAGTACTTTTTTAAATAAAACGTACTTTTTTAATAAAATTAAATTTCTTAATAAAAGATACTTCTTTTTAAATGTACTGTTTTAAAAAACGGTACCTTTTACGTAAAAGGTACTTTTTGAAATAAAAGGTACTTTTTTAATTAAACGGCACTTTCTTAAAGAAAACTTACTTGTTTTAAATAAAAGGTACATCTTTAAATAAAAGGTACTTTTATAAACAAAAAGTTTTTTCTTTAATAAAGAGTACCTTTTTAAGAAAAAGTACTTTTTAAGATATTACATTTTTTCAGAGAAAAAATTTAAATTTAAGAAAATGTACTATTTTAAGAATTTATACTTTTTTAAGAAAGTTCACTTTTTAGTAAAAGTTACCTTATTTAGGAAAATTTACTTTACAAAGAAAAGAACTTCACTTTCTTAAGAAAATGACTCTTTTACGAAAAGGGTTTTTTTAAGAAAATTAGCTGTTTAAACAAAGTTATTCTTTAAGAAACGTACTTTTTTAAGCAAAGGCATTTTTGAACATGTTCGCAGACGCTAAAAATTTCGGGGAGCTTCATAAATACGCAGGCATTTATTTTTGAAACTAGTTGTAATATAAAATTTAATCACTATGAAAAAGAGTGCTATAGCATTCACGTCCGCGAACGTGTTAAGGCCAGTTGCCTTTTAAATGAAACGTACTTTTTTAAATAAAACTTAAATATTTTTTTTTTTAGTCAAAGGGTTCTTCCTTAATGAAAGATACCCTTTTTTTAATGTAGCTTTTTAAATAAAAACCTGATTTGTAATAAAAGGTACTTCTTTAAAAAAAAAACTTACTTTTTTTTAGAAAAGCTACTTTTATAAGAAAAGTACTTTTTCAAGCAAAGTGTGAATTTTTAAAGTGAAATTTATGTTTATACTTTTTTAAAGTAATTAATATATAAATATGTCATTTAAATATTCCATTTCCATAGAAACTTTAAAAAACCATATTTTTTGTATGAAATTCTCATAAAATTTCACATTTATAATAAATTTATCGAGACTATTAAAATACAAAATTAAACTATAATGCCTGGTTTTCACTATGTCATTTTCAATGTCAATATTTATCAATTCTTGTCAGTTGTATGAAAACGGGTGGTAATGTCTTGTCATTTGCAACTCTTGGCAACATTTGACATCAAAAATGAAAATGCCAACATGTTGGCAATTTCTTTTTGATTGAAAGCCGGATTTTCGGTTAGTTTGTAATATGTAAAGCAAGCGTAATTAATAGAAAATTACGAGATATGTCAGTTGAGGCAATTGTTTGTTGTCAGTTTATATGACATAGTGCAAACGAGGCATAAGAAAATAATTCTGTCAACATTATTTAAATTTATTCAAATGACAATGTTTAACTTATTTGAAACCACATAACGTAACTTATATATAATTATGGGCACATATAATTTTCCACAATTGCCTAAGTTGTGATTCTACAATTATTACATTCGAAATTTCGAA
This sequence comes from Cordilura impudica, assembly GCA_963682025.1. Taxonomy (NCBI): domain Eukaryota; kingdom Metazoa; phylum Arthropoda; class Insecta; order Diptera; family Scathophagidae; genus Cordilura; species Cordilura impudica. Next base: position 10,561,138 of record OY821521.1, on the reverse strand, counting down.
TCAAATAATATCATTGTTTTGATGTCATGCTTTGAATTTTATAACCCTTGTAGCTTCACAATTTCCAAAGAATAAAATATAACAGATCTGTACATTTAAACACTGCAATTTAATATTTTTGAATTCATATTCTTATCCCTTGAAACTTGAAACAGACCTTCAAGACAAACAGATTATTGCAAATACAAATTTAAAATATACAAAGACACCTGAATGCATTTAAAGAATGTAAAATTTTTAAACATATTCTTCTTAGTCCATATGGGTAGCAACAATTCTCAATCTGTTGAGATAAGAATCTGGTAACCCTTTTTATAATTCTAATAAATAGATAATTTTATAGAGCTTAACTTTGGTATAATATTTTTTTCTTACAATTCGAATACAATAAGTGGAAATGAAACAGGTAAATAAATTGTATTTATTATTATACTGTCTAGTAATAATAATTGTTTACTTACATTGTTATTACGAGCACTACAATTGTTTGTGATTGTGTCTAGTGATAAAAGCACAAAATACCTGTTAACGGAATACAAAAGAATAATAAATATGTTAGTAATTCTCTAACTTATGTGAATTATGTTAATCAGTAGATAGTAAATAAAACAACAAATTACACTTCTTGGTTATTAATAACATCAGTAAAAAATAAATAACCAGTTCGTCAAACATGTCAATTTGACTATTTGTATTTATTGTATTTAAAGGTGTTATTTATTTTAAAGTATCAATTTTGGTTGGCTTAAAATCAAAGCTTTTTATTAATGGTTCACTTTTTGCTGAATTGATCATTTTATCTTCGAAGTCCATTGTATTTATTGCATACAATTGAAAAGTGTTATTGTAAAGTTTCAATTTGATTTGCTTTATTCATTAACAGTGTGAATATTTGCTGAAATGACAAGTTTTTTTCCCAATATACATATGTAAATATGTTTGTATATAAATATGTTACTGTTTGCTATTTAGTAACTGACTCTGAGAGATATCTTATCTAAAAAAAATAATAACCTAAACTTTCCACTAACCTCAGCACTTTTTTTTTAGCTAATAACACTGGCCAACCTTATTGTAGACAAACACTGGCATTAAGTTATTTTTAAATATTTATTTAAACATTGTTCATATTAATTAATAAACAAATTATTAAGATGTTATCAACAAATTGTTAACCTTACACAATTAAAGGGCCAAAATATTCCCAGATTTAATATGCACACACAACACTAGAGATTATGGCATGAAATAAGAGATTTTTACTGAAACACACATAATGCTGCCACATTGGCCGAAAGCTCAACAAAAGCAATAATCCAATTTAAAGTTTTTTTACGATGCACAGTGGCGCCATTTGAGTTTTTTCGTTGCAAGAATCATATCTTTTGAACCGAATAACATAATTGAACAGTTTAAACAGCATATGATAGATAACTGTTCAGCCTATGAAATGAGCGTTTGGAAAAGGTGCTACGCTTTGTAGGGGCCTACTTATGGGTTATCAAAGTTAAAATTTGTAGAAAAATCAATTTTATGGTAACTAAAAAAAATTACTTTTACATTTTTAGATTGTTTTTATTTTTTTTTCTTTAGGGTTTTTTGTTTTAAATTATTACCCAACAAATTAAAAAAAAAATACTTCTTTTTTAAATTTATTTTTTCAATTTTCTGTAAAATATTCATCACAATTCGTAAGAGAAGGTATATCTAAAAGACTAATCATTTCTAAACTATAATTATTTTCTAACTCTATTCGTGACTTCACATGCCGCAGGGAAGAAATAAGTGGATCGGAAGATGCTGCCAACATGTTGAAGAGGTCCTCATTTTGCCTTACCCTTGATGCTTTGAATGTGTTCAGCAATCTATATTTTTTATAAAATTTGTTAACAGACTCCTGTGCTTCTTCAGAAAGCTCTCCAATTGGCAAAGACTGGTACTCAATTATATCTTTGCCATGCTCCAATATTTTATGGATGGTCGGGTTCAACTTCTTCTGTGGATACATTTCTGCTAAAAGAGATGCAGTTTTTGATGCATATTCTCCATATTTTGTAGAATTGACATTTTCTTTGCAGTTTAAAACATTCAAGATCGTTCCCAATCTTTTCACGATTTGATTGTCAATTCCAGTGATTCTAGTTACTGCCTCATCATTTTCAAAAAATCTCCTAGAAGTGTTTCCATCGTTTGAGTTACCGTATCCGTGCTTGGGACAGTCTACTTTTAGTCCAACTTGTTTAAAAAAAGCATCCTGTATTTGCTTCTTTCTGATCTTTTCCTTATCCTTTATTGATGTATTTTCATCGAAGTTTCCCTCCTCTTGTGGTAGGGTATACGCCAGTTTTAGCAAGAACTTCATACACCTTATCCTTGCGTGCAATGGTGACATTCCATATTCGTAATTCTCCTCGTTTGTAGAATCGTTTAAATTACCAAAGTTCTTCTGACTCTTTTTGCAAATCGGGCATGACAATGTTGAGGTTGTTCCTGTCAGTTCCTTTACGACTTTTCCGTCAACCATGGTCAGGTGGAACTCGTAATTGCATTCAATATATTTTCCTTCTCCAATTTGCAGCTTTGTAGGCTTAATCTTGCTTATTTGTTCTTCAATGTCCTTCACCGTGGTCCTTATGAGTTCTGCCGATTCCCTTGCAAACTGAAACATTATTGGTCAGCAATAATGCACTAATGACGGACGTGGATTTTTCCAGTAAAGGGAAATATCAGATTTTAGCCGCAAAGGAACAACAGATGCCATAAACATATTTTCGTCCGATATTGTAGCGTCATCGGAAGATATCCTTTGCTTTTAAACGCTTTGTCCGGATGATCCATCGCAGCCCCATTTGCTGATCAATGTCAGTTTCTCAGGAAGAATTTTCACCTCATTTTCAGGAAGACTCCAACAACCGTTTAGCTGTATGGCCCATGAGATCCTGCTGATTGGCTTTCACAGAGACTTCCGTAACCTCCGTATGCAGTGGTTGTGAATTTATTTTGGCTTGCGTAATATGCTTGTATTCTGGTAAAACGTCAGCCCCGTGTCGCATCAAGGATGCCCGTAGTATCTCATATTTTTCTTTGGAAAGTTGTAAGTCCATAAACAAGGCCAAGGCTTCTTCGGAACCATACTTTTTAATGTGTGCGTTTGTGGGCGTGGGAATGCTTTCCTTAATCCTTTTTAGTCGCAGTGGGCTTGCATCAGCAACAGGTTTTGTAATCTGCGACCTAACTGTTTCACTATCCTTTGATATTTAATAGACAGCGCGTCCGATAAATGCTTCGTGGTCAAGTCATTGACGGCATCGGAAAGTTTCCTCTTTCTTGTGAAAATTGAACACTCCTCAATACTTTTTTTTGGCGTTCCTTTTGCTCCTCTGGTTGATGTGGTGGGTTTATCTACTGCCAATATATCCAGGATGGTGTCTTCATTAAGCCAGTCCTCGTATTTGGAGTTGAAGTTCTGAATGGTTCGATTAGATTTCACCCATTTTGCCTTAATATTTGCATATATCAGATAAAAATTATTTTTTATAATTTCGCTTCTCTCAATATTTCCGTATAAGCTATCAAGTTCTTCTAAAGCAGCTTCCGTCAAAAACTTTGGTGTGGTTGACCTTCTAAACAGTTCAAATAATTTTAAATTGTTTAACGCCATGGTTTCAGTACTTGTTGCGCCAACTTTCAGTCGTAGACTAATCCTGGCATTATGCTTATTTTGCAGTATATAGGCTTATGCTACCATGCCTAAAAATTTACCTGTTCCCTGCATACATATGGATTTAGGCTGAATTATGCAATTTTGATATTATGCTCGTGTCTAAATAAGATTTGTGCCTACCTGGAGGGACCATAAGTCAATATTGTTCTTGACCATTTGTACTCCAAAGTAATTTTTAAGTGAGGTGCGAATTTCAATGAGTAGTTTTTTTGTGCATCCTGTGTCTGTAACAGAATATTGGGAGTAGACTTTGGCAGAGGCTCACAGGTAGACAATCGACTTAAAATGCAATTTTCAAACTATTAGATCAAACTACTGTCAGTCAAAACATGTAAGGGATGCACGCCATACAATTTCTGCAACCATGTCTTTTTAACCTTTTTTACCTCTAGAAGCCAAACGGGCACGTACGGGCAGATAAAACCTTTTGAATTATATAAATAAATAATTAAATAACATGTTTTGCAAATATGGCAAATATAGAAAAATATAGATTTTTTTTATTTTCCGTCAAAGTTGAAAAATAGTGAAAAAACGGATAGTTTTTAAATAGTGATTTACCAGGAGAAACACAAAGCAAACAGTTAATTTTTTTTTATCATTATACATTTAATAAATACATCAATCAACACAACCAAAAAATAAGGCGATTCGTTACCTATTTTTCGTGATATTACAAATGAAATCGCAACAAATTGACTAAAAATTGTGTGTTTTTTTGAAAACCGAAAGTCGGTCAACTTTGAACGGTTATATCTTCTAAACTAAAAATGTGATATTATTAAGAGTAGCATATTTGAAATCGTTGAAAAGTTTCCTATAATATGGGTTTATTCAAAACTTCGTCGGCGCACATGAAAATTTTGATTTTTGCAACCTCGTTTGCTCTAGGGGCGCCACTGTGCGGCGTATAGTAGTCGCAATGAGTTTAGTTTTCTGAAGTGACTTAAAATAAGAGTCAGATTTATTTTTTATATTAGACGAGGCCGAGGATTGTTGTGGAATATTTTTACTGGTAGAGGATTTTAAAAAAGCACTTGAGGCCTGATTAAGAGATCTTTTAGCAATGGGTTTGATAACGGTAGGATTTAATTTACGCTTTTGCGCTGATATCGTACTGCCCGATGGTGTAGATGTATTGGGGGTTTTACGCAACGAAGATACTGAAGCAGCATTTCTCAAAGATATGGGAGGCGTTTTACCAGCATTATTTCTAGCCGATTGTAATTCTTTATTTTTTTGTTTTTGTGCCCATTGCATGAACATAACATCAGTAATATTTTCACCGTATACCAGAAATGGAGCATGTTCCCTTTTTTCATATTTATCAACTAATTCTTTTATTTGTTGTTCAATTTTGGAAAATTCTTTAGCTACAGTTTTTCTCTCCTTTTCGTCTTTCAACAATTGGCCTCCCCTGTTGTTGTATATTCCAGGTTCAGAGACCCTAAAGCATTCTTGCAATCCCATAAATTATTACCATCGGCATATAATTCAAATATTCGCTTATTAGTTTTATAATATAATTTCAAATCTTCGAGTTCCCTTTCATGTAAAACCAGTAAATCAGTAAAACAGGTCGAAGTAAAATTGGAAAAACGGCTTCTTTGTGTTTCCGATTTTAAAGTTAATTCCCACAATTTGATGATTTCATCTCGAATCTGTTGTATAAACATGTTGATATTTTCTGATTTTAGTGCTTCACATCTCTGTAATTCGCCATAGAATACATTATAAGTGTGTTTATTGTATTTATTATAATGATTAAATTTAAGGCGAGTATTCGGTGAGGTATTCAAACGATCCCATAGAGTACCTAATTTACTGCGCATACCATCAATGGCCTGTTTTAGTTCACTCACTTGGTAGCCATAACAATTATACATGGCTTTCAAACCATCCAATGTCTCATCATTCATTTTTATTTGACAATGATTTAATAACCGGTCGTCTACCTTAGTGTTTACTTTTACTTCCAATATTTGTAAGAAATTCTTAATTTTTGTTCTCATACTGGAAGCCGTATTTATTCTTTGCTTTTTTTTTATCTCTCAAAGTGTCCAAAAACATTTTAAAATCATCTAACTCTTTGGCTGTAGGGTCCGTTGATAACTCTCGTGGAGGTTCACCAAGTTCGTCACATAGGACATCCTGCATCAACAACAATTTATGTATTTGTTCTTTTCTTAACCTCAACTGTTCTCTGAAAAAATATAAAAATATAAAAATAAAATAAAGAAAACAAAGGAAGTGAGGTTATGTTATACACTTCAAATGGACAAAACAACTTACGTAGACTTAATGGTAATGCAACGTTCTTGCTTATCGTTACGGGTATCGGTGAAACGGGTTTCACCAGCCTTGGAACCAGCAATAATACCGGCCTTTGATACCTATTAACCAATTGAATAAACAATCAACTCAAATCGTCGCATTCGATATCGAGTAAAGTGAATGGAAATTCCATATTTTGGTTTATTATTTAAAGACCTCAGACCTCGTTTGACTTTTACTATTATGGACCATAACTCGTTAGCTGTAACAGGGTAATATTACTGCATTACCATTTATTGTAATATTAAAAGCCACATTTTGCCAATGATACTAATACTAGTATATTAATTATTATATTTTGGAAAATAAAAAAAATAATTTCGATCGAAAAATTTCGATAACGAATGCGACGATTCGATCCCTGATAAATGTATTTAGTTTTAATTGTGATGATATTTAACACAGACTTGTTCAGAGTCCTTTTTGAATGATAAAGCGTTAACTGACTTATTACGATGCCATTCGACGGATTCCATTTGCTTTTTTATGCTATGACTTTTTTTTTTTTTTTAGTAATTTGTGTCTTGTGAAACCTTCATTTTAGGTCATGCAATTCTCTGTCTCACCCGTCGTGCGTGTTGTTGTTGAACCCAAAAACCCTGCTGATTTGCCCCAATTTGCAGAAGCCGCAGAAAATGATATGGAATTGTTGACCCAAAAATATGTGTATAATTTAACCGAGACATGGGAAAAAATATTTGGTCGTGATGGAACATACCGAGAAAATTTATGTAAATTTGTGTTACAGGTACAATCGGAATTCAATAAGTGCTTGGAAGACTTCAGAGAACAGTTGACGTTAAGAAAAGAACAAATACATAAATTGTTTTTGATGCAGGATGTCCTATGTTACGAACTTGGTGAACCTCCACGAGAGTTATCAACGGACCCTACAGCCAAAGAGTTAGATGATTTTAAAATGTTTTTGGACACTTTGAGAGATAAAAAAAAGCAAAGAATAAATACGGCTTCCAGTATGAGAAAAGAAATTAAGAATTTCTTACAAATATTGGAAGTAAAAGTAAACACTAAGGTAGAGGACCGGTTATTAAATCATTAACAAATAAAAATGAATGATGAGACATTGGATGGTTTGAAAGCCATGTATAATTGTTATGGCTACCAAGTGAGTGAACTAAAACAGGCCATTGATGATATGCGCAGTAAATTAGGTACTCTATGGGATCGTTTGAATACCTCACCGAATACTCACCTTAAATTTAATCATTATAATAAATATAATAAACACACTTATAATGTATTCTATGGCGAATTACAGAGATGTGAAGCACTAAAATCAGAAAATATCAACATGTTTATACAACATATTCGAGATGAAATCATCAAATTGTGGGAATTAACTTTAAAATCGGAAACACAAAGAAGCCGTTTTTCCAATTTTACTTCGACCTGTTTTACTGATGATTTACTGGTTTTACATGAAAGGGAACTCAAAGATTTGAAATTATGTTATAAAACTAATAAGCGAATATTTGAATTATATGTCGATGGTAATAATTTATGGGATCGCAAGAATGCTTTAGAAGCTAAGGTCTCTGAACCTGGAAGATACAAGAACAGGGGAGGCCAATTGTTGAAAGACGAAAAGGAGAGAAAAACTGTAGCAAAAGAATTTTCCAAAATTGAACAACAAATAAAAGAATTAGTTGATAAATATGAAAAAAGGGAACATGCTCCATTTCTGGTATACGGTGAAAATATTACTGATGTTACGTTCATGCAATGGCCACAAAAACAAAAAAATAAAGAATTACAATCGGCTAGAAATAATGCTGGTAAAACACCTCCCATATCTTTGAGAAATGCTGCTTCAGTATCTTCGTTGCGTAAAACCCCCAATACATCTACACCATCGGGCAGTACGATATCAGCGCAAAAGCGTAAATTAAATCCTACCGTTATCAAACCCATTCTTAAAAGATCTCTTATTCAGGCCTCAAGTGCTTTTTTAAAATCCTCTACCAGTAAAAATATTCCACAACAATCCTCGGCCTCGTCTAATACAAAAAATAAATCTGACTCTTATTTTAACTCACTTCAGAAAACTAAACTCATTGCGACTACTATACGCCGCACAGTGGCGCCCGTAGAGCAAACGAGGTTGCAAAAATAAAAATTTTCATGTGCGCCGACGAAGTTTTGAATAAACCCATATTATAGGAAACTTTTCAACGATTTCAAATATGCTACTCTTAATAATATCACATTTTTAGTTTAGAAGATATAACCGTTCAAAGTTGACCGACTTTCGGTTTTCAAAAAAACACACAATTTTTAGTCAATTTGTTGCGATTTCATTTGTAATATCACGAAAAATAGGTAACGAATCGCCTTATTTTTTATTTGTATTGATTGATGTATTTATTAAATGTTTAATGATAAAAAAAAAATTAACTGTTTGCTTTGTGTAAATCACTATTTAAAAACTATCCGTTTTTTCACTATTTTTCAACTTTGACGGAAAATAAAAAAATCTATATTTTTCTATATTTGCCATATTTGCAAAACATGTTCTTTGATTATTTCTTTACATAATTCAAAAGGTTTTATCTGCCCGTACGTGCCCGTTTGGCTTCTAGAGGTAAAAAAGGTTAAAAAGACATGGTTGCAGAAATTGTATGGCGTGCATCCCTTACATGTTTTGACTGACAGTAGTTTGATCTAATAGTTTGAAAATTGCATTTTAAGTCGGTTGTCTTCCTGTGAGCCTCTGCCAAAGTCTACTCCCAATATTCTGTTACAGACACAGGATGCACAAAAAACTACTCATTGGAATTCGCAGGTACGCACCTCACTTAAAAATTACTTTGGAGTACAAATGGTCAAGAACAATATTGACTTATGGTCCTTCCAGGTAGGCACAAATCTTATTTAGACACGAGCATAATATCAATATTGCATAATTCAGCCTAAATCCATATGTATGCAGGGAACAGGTAAATTTTTAGTTATGGTAGCATAAGCCTATATATTGCAAAATAAGCATAATGCCTGGATTAGTCTACGACTGAAAGTTGGCGCAACAAGTACTGAAACTATGGCGTTAAACAATTTATGTACTGAAAACATGGCGTTGAACAATTTAAAATTATTTGAACTGTTTAGAAGGTCAACCACACCAAAGTTTTTCACGGAAGCTGCTTTAGAAGAACTTGATAGCTTATACGGAAATATTGAGAGAAGCGAAATTATAAAAAATAATTTTTATCTGGTATATGCAAATATTAAGGCAAAATGGGTGAAATCTAATCGAACCATTCAGAACTTCAACTCCAAATACGAGGACTGGCTAAATGAAGACACAATCCTGGATATATTGGCAGTAGATAAACCCACCACATCAACCAGAGGAGCAAAAAGAAGGCAAAAAAAAAAAGTATTGGGGAGTGTTCAATTTTCACAAGAAAGAGGAAACTTGCCGATGCCACCAATGACTTGACCACGAAGCATTTATCGGACGCGCTGTCTATTAAATATACAGAGGATAGTGAAAGAGTTAGGTCGCAGATTACAAAATCTGTTGCTGATGCAAGCACACTGCGACTAAAAAGGATTAAGGAAAGCATTCCCACGCCCACAAAGAAAAATATGAGATACTACGTCCATCCTTGATGCGACACGGGGCTGACGTTTTACCAGGATACAAGCATATTACGCAAGCCAAAATAAATTCACGACCACTGCATACGGAGTTTACGGAAGTCTCTGTGAAAGCCAATCTGCAGGATCTCATGGGCCATACAGCAAAACGGTTGTTGGAGTCTTCCTGAAAATGAAAATTCTTCCTGAGAAACTGACATTGATCAGCAAATGGGCTGCGATGGATCATCCGGACAAAGCGTTTATAAGCAAAGGATATCTTCCGATGACGCTACAATATCGGACGGAAATATGTTTATGGCATCTGTTGTTCCTTTGCGGCTAAAATCTGATGTTTCCCTACACTGGAAAAATCCACGTCAGTCATCAGTGCATTATTGCCGACCAATAATGTTTCAGTTTGCAAGGGAATCGGCAGAACTCATAAGGACCACGGTGAAGGACATTGAAGAACAAATAAGCAAGATTAAGCCTACAAAGCTGCAAATTGGAGAAGGAAAATATATTGAATGCAATTACGAGTTCCACCTGACCATGGATGACGGAAAAGTCGTAAACGAACTGACAGGAACAACCTCAACATTGTCATGCCCGATTTGGAAAAATAGTCAGAAGAACTTTTGTAATTTAAACGATTCTGCAAACGAGGAGAATTACGAATATGGAATGTCACCATTGCACGCAAGGATAAGGTGTATGGAGTTCTTGCTAAAACTGGCGTATACCCTACCACAAGAGGAGGAAAACTTCGATGAAAATACATAAATAAAGGATAAGGAAAAGATCAGAAAGAAGCAAATACAGGATGCTTTTTTTTAAACAAGTTGGACTAAAAGTAGACTGTCCCAAGCACGGATACGGTAACTCAAACGATGGAAACACTTCTAGGAGATTTTTTGAAAATGATGAGGCAGTAACTAGAATCACTGGAACTGACAATCAAATCGTGAAAAGATTGGGAACGATCTTGAATGTTTTAAACTGCAAAGAAAATGTCAATTCTACAAAATATGGAGAATATGCATCGAAAACTGCATCTCTTTTATCAGAAATGTATCCACAGAAGAAGTTGACCCCGACCGTCCATAAAATATTGGAGCATGGCAAAGATATAATTGAGTACCAGTCTTTGCCAATTGGAGAGCTTTCTGAAGAAGCACAGGAGTCTCTTAACAAATTTTATAAAAAATATAGATTGCAGAACACATTCAAAGTATCAAGGGTAAGGCAAAATGAGGTCCTCTTCGACATGTTGGCAGCATCTTCCGATCCACTTATTTCTTCCCTGCGGCATGTGAAGTCACGAATAGAGTTACAAAATAATTATAGTTTAGAAATGATTAGTCTTTTAGATATACCTTCTCTTACGAATTGTGATGAATATTTTACAGAAAATTGAAAACATAAATTTAAAAAAGAAGTAATTTTTTTTTTAATTTGTTGGGTAATAATTTAAAACATAAAACCCTAAAGAAAAAAAATAAAAACAACCCCTTCCAAACGCTCATTTCATAGGCTGAACAGTTATCTATCATATGCTGTTTAAACTGTTCAATTATGTTATTCGGTTCAAAAGATATGATTCTTGCAACGAAAAAACTCAAATGGCGCCACTGTGCGTCGTAAGGCTTAACCCAGACAAAAACCCACTGCGAAGGCTAATAAACGCAACACGTCTCAACGAAGAGAATCTACAGCCGCAAGATCTAAGGAAACGCAGGACAAGCACCGTCACTTTGGTTGCGGCATTTGTAAAGCCGATCATCGGATAGCAACGTGCAATGAGTTTGTCAACCTGAACTTGTCCCAAAAGTATAAAATGATACTCAAGCTTCATTACTGCTCCAATTGTCTTGCCAGGAACCATCTCCTTAACGATTGTCGGAAGAATGCTCGCTGCAATACGTGTGGTCGTAAACTTCACACGGTGCTCAGCTACAACCATTGGCATCCCGTCCTCGTTTGTTAAAACATTTGTTCCTACGGCAGAGGTTTCCGTAGAATCTGACGAATTTTACATTTCTGTCCGTGCCATTCTAAACCCAAGTCTAACAACTTCGCGACTATCTGCATCATTTGTACGAGAGAACAACTTGGACGTTTTTAGCATTGACAAACGAAGTTATGTCGAAGTCGTCATCACACCCAACATGAATTTATGTTCAAATTATGTTTGTGTGTTGGTAGTTAAAGATCTGCTACGGGAACCCTACACAAACCCTCTGAATGCATCAATCAAGGAAAAGTTTGACCATATTTCACAAGCCGATCCTGACTTTACGTCAAACTCTCCAGTTTTCATGGAAATAGGTGGTGATCTATATACTACCATCCTGAAAACCAATACCATACGTATCGATGAAAGTGCCCTTGTAGCACAAGATTCGACACTTGGCTGGCTAGTCATGGGATCCATCTCTGGCTAAAGTTGCCCTTAAACTTTCAAGCATTTGTTTAACTTGTTATTCAATTTTTAATCCAATTGATTTGGAACCCAACTAAAGTCATTCCTTTTATTTCCAGATTTGTCAGGGCGGGGAGGATGTTCACATTTAATTATACACATACCTGCAATACGAAAATTATTAAATATACTAAAAATAATAAATATATTATAACGTTCTTGTGAAAAGAAATAACCGGAAAAGGTATTTAATTTTTATTTAAAAATATTCCATTCTCCTTCTCCCTCTAACCCGTACAAACATATTGAAATACAAAAAAAATTTAAACTAATTTCTTAAAAATTATGAAATTACATTTTTTCCGTGACGTTACTTATAAACTTAACAAAAATTTTTTCAAGAAAACATTTTATAATTTTAATAATAACTTAAAATATAAATTCTTAAAATTTAACAATTAAATTTTTGTTTTTCTATGAGTCAAAGATATGAATTTATGGTTTCAAAACATTATGAGATCAATTCAAAAATGAGCACCTGCTATTGATATTCAGTGATTTTAAAATTAAAATTAGATTAAAAAAAAAAAAAACAGATATAAAAGTAACATATTAACTACACTTTTTAAGTCAATTAAAAATAAACGTGTATAAATCAACAAAAAAAAAAAAAAATTAACACACATACAAAATAAAAACATAAAATAAAAATTGCAATAAATTCGAAATGTTACAGACAAAAAATACTGTTTTTAACAAATAGGAAAATGTTTGATCATGTTAGGAAAAGAGAAAGTAAAACTAGTTAATTTTAAAAGTACTACAGAATTTTAAAAAGATTTTTTTATATCAAAATTCAATATTATTTTTAAAACAAAAATGATAAAAAAATTTAGAATAAAAAAAACAATACACAAAATATCTTAAAAAATATATTAAACTTAAATTATTGGCAAGTTTTTCGTAGTCAATTTACGTCCCGTAGTAGCAGATGCTGGCGAAAGATGACCAGAGTTTGTAGGAGTGCAACTATGATTTGAAAAGTCAGTTGTGTAGCCATCTGACTCGCAGTGCTCAACTACAATTTTGGGTATAGACTTAGCAGAGGAAAGTGTTTTATTGGACGACCTTCTCTTTTTAAAATTGACACTAAGTCTGCCACTTCGGCCGCGCACAGAGGCGCCATTTGAGTTTTTTCGTTGCAATAATCATATCTTTTGAACCGAATAACATAATTGAACAGTTTAAACAGCATATGATAGATAACTGTTCAGCCTATGAAATAAGCGTTTGGAAAGGGTGCTACGCTTTGTAGGGGCCTACTTATGGGTTATCAAAGTTAAAATTTGTAGAAAAATCAATTTTATGGTAACTAAAAAAAATTATTTTTACATTTTTAGATTGTTTTTATTTTTTTTTTCTTTAGGGTTTTATGTTTTAAACTATTACCCAACAAATTAAAAAAAAAATTACTTCTTTTTTAAATTTATTTTTTCAATTTTCTGTAAAATGTTCACCACAATTCGTAAGAGAAGGTATATCTAATAGACTAATCATTTCTAAACTATAATTATTTTCTAACTCTATTCGTGACTTCACATGCCGCAGGGAAGAAATAAGTGGATCGGAAGATGCTGCCAACATGTTGAAGAGGACCTCATTTTGCCTTACCCTTGATACTTTGAATGTGTTCTGCAATCTATATTTTTTATAAAATTTGTTAAGAGACTCCTGTGCTTCTTCAGAAAGCTCTCCAATTGGCAAAGACTGGTACTCAATTATATCTTTGCCATGCTCCAATATTTTATGGACGGTCGGGGTCAACTTCTTCTGTGGATACATTTCTGCTAAAAGAGATGCAGTTTTCGATGCATATTCTCCATATTTTGTAGAATTGACATTTTCTTTGCAGTTTAAAACATTCAAGTTCGTTCCCAATCTTTTCAATTCCAGTGATTCTAGTTACTGCCTCATCATTTTCAAAAAATCTCCTAGAAGTGTTTCCATCGTTTGAGTTACCGTATCCGTGCTTGGGACAGTCTACTTTTAGTCCAACTTGTTTAAAAAAAAGCATCCTGTATTTGCTTCTTTCTGATCTTTTCCTTATCCTTTATTTATGTATTTTCATCGAAGTTTTCCTCCTCTTGTGGTAGGGTATACGCCAGTTTTAGCAAGAACTCCATACACCTTATCCTTGCGTGCAATGGTGACATTCCATATTCAAAATTCTCCTCGTTTGTAGAATCGTTTAAATTACCAAAGTTCTTCTGACTCTTTTTGCAAATCGGGCATGACAATGTTGAGGTTGTTCCTGTCTGTTCGTTTACGACTTTTCCGTCAACCATGGTCAGGTGGAACTCGTAATTGCATTCAATATATTTTCCTTCTCCAATTTGCAGCTTTGTAGGCTTAATCTTGCTTATTTGTTCTTCAATGTCCTTCACCGTGGTCCTTATGAGTTCTGCCGATTCCCTTGCAAACTGAAACATTATTGGTCGGCAATAATGCACTGATGACTGACGTGGATTTTTCCAGTGTAGGGAAACATCAGATTTTAGCCGCAAAGGAACTACAGATGCCATAAACATATTTCCGTCCGATATTGTAGCGTCATCGGAAGATATCCTTTGCTTATAAACGCTTTGTCCGGATGATCCATCGCAGCCCATTTGCTGATCAATGTCAGTTTCTCAGGAAGAATTTTCACCTCATTTTCAGGAAGACTCCAACAACCGTTTTGCTGTATGGCCCATGAGATCCTGCAGATTGGCTTTCACAGAGACTTCCGTAAACTCCGTATGCAGTGGTCGTGAATTTATTTTGGCTTGCGTAATATGCTTGTATCCTGGTAAAACGTCAGCCCCGTGTCGCATCAAGGATGCCCGTAGTATCTCATATTTTTCTTTGCAAAGTTGTAAGTCCATAAACAAGGCCAAGGCTTCTTCGGAACCATACTTTTTAATGTGTGCGTTTGTGGGCGTGGGAATGCTTTCCTTAATCCTTCTTAGTCGCAGTGGGCTTGCATCAGCAACAGATTTTGTAATCTGCGACCTAACTCTTTCACTATCCTCTGTATATTTAATAGACAGCGCGTCCGATAAATGCTTCGTGGTCAAGTCATTGGTGGCATCGGCAAGTTTCCTCTTTCTTGTGAAAATTGAACACTCCTCAATACTTTTTTTTTTGCCTTCTTTTTGCTCCTCTGGTTGATGTGGTGGGTTTATCTACTGCCAATATATCCAGGATTGTGTCTTCATTAAGCCAGTCCTCGTATTTGAAGTTGAAGTTCTGAATGGTTCGATTAGATTTCACCCATTTTGCCTTAATATTTGCATATATCAGATAAAAATTATTTTTTATAATTTCGCTTCTCTCAATATTTCCGTATAAGCTATCAAGTTCTTCTAAGCAGCTTCCGTGAAAAACTTTGGTGTGGTTGACCCTCTAATTCGAAACAGTTCAAATAATTTTAAATTGTTCAACGCCATGTTTTCAGTACTTAAATTGTTTAACGCCATGGTTTCAGTACTTGTTGCGCCAACTTTCAGTCGTAGACTAATCCAGGCATTATACTTATTTTGCAATATATAGGCTTATGCTACCATGCCTAAAAATTTACCTGTTCCCTGCATACATATGGATTTAGGCTGAATTATGCAATTTTGATATTATGCTCGTGTCTAAATAAGATTTGTGCCTACCTGGAGGGACCATAAGTCAATATTGTTCTTGACCATTTGTACTCCAAAGTAATTTTTAAGTGAGGTGCGTACCTGTGAACTTCAATGAGTAGCTTTTTGTGCATCCTGTGTCTGTAACAGAATATTGGGAGTAGACTTTGGCAGAGGCTCACAGGTAGACAATCGACTTAAAATGCAATTTTCAAACTATTAGATCAAACTACTGTCAGTCAAAACATGTAAGGGATGCACGCCATACAATTTCTGCAACCATGTCTTTTTAACCTTTTTTACCTCTAGAAGCCAAACGGGCAAGTGCGGGCAGATAAAACCTTTTGAATTATGTAAAGAAATAATCAAAGAACATGTTTTGCAAATATGGCAAATATAGAAAAATATAGATTTTTTTTATTTTCCGTCAAAGTTGAAAAATAGTGAAAAATTGGATAGTTTTAAATAGTGATTTACCAGGAGAAACACAAAGCAAACAATTAATTTTGTTTTATCATTATACATTTAATAAATACATCAATCAATACAAACAAAAAATAAGGCGATTCGTTACCTATTTTTCGTGATATTACAAATGAAATCGCAACAAATTGACTAAAAATTGTGTGTTTTTTTGAAAACCGCAAGTCGGTCAACTTAGAACGGTTATATCTTCTAAACTAAAAATGTGATATTATTAAGAGTAGCATATTTGAAATCGTTGAAAAGTTTAATATAACATGGTTTTTGCAACCTCGTTTGCTCTACGGGCGCCACTGTGCGTTGCTTATTATTTTTTTGGAGCCATAAAAATTAAACGATATACTGTGAGCGTCAAAATAAAGTAAACACCTTAGTTCCTCATATTAAAAGTTTTAATAAAATGAAGTAATTAACACAAAATCTAAAATAAATATAGGGAATTCAAGAATTATTTAATTATAGCTGAACTCAATAAAAAAAATTAAACAGAAGCATTACATAACCGAAATAAATGCACTTTATTTAGAAAATTACCAAATTTTACGCGTCAAAAAAAAAGTAAATAGCAAAGAAAAGGCAACAGAACTTCAATACAAAAAGTAAACTTTTAAAATTTTGTAATACTTGGCTTATTTTCATTTGGCCTTAAGCCCCTTATGTAGTCTTCTAGGCAGCGACTCGACAATTTTTTTTTGTTATATCAGGTGAGATTATGCTCCATTCTTTCTTTTGAGGCATCTTTAAGTTTCCCTTGCTTGAAAAAGCCATTCGACCTATTTTTGTGTTAAGATTTTCCCACAGGTGCTCGATTGGGTTAAGGGCCGGGGAGTGCGACAGGTGTCTTAGGAGTCCGGTACAGTAGACACTCTTTCACAATTTTAGATGTAAGCTTTAGATCGTTGTCCTGTTGGGAGACCCTATTTCCATCCATGCCTTATTTCCCGACGCTAGGGCCAACATTGTCCTTCAAAATGGCTAAGTAATCTATTTGGGTCATAGTGGAGTAAATAAAAACATAATTACCAACAACTGTTCCCGCCATATAGCCCCAAAACATAACTGAACTCCACTGTATATAACAGTTTTGGTAACACGCTTTTCTTTGCATGTTTCATTCTTAGCACGCCATATTTTTGGAGGCTTTTTCGCGCCGAAAATTTCGAATTTCCTCTTATCTGTATATAATATGCTTTCCCACAAAGATAGAAACTAATTTTTCTACTTTTTATCGAAATTCATTAGCTTGCTCTGATTCGCCTTGGATATGTATGGTTTCTTGCATGGTATCCTTCCATGTAGACCATTTTTATGAAGCGATCTCCTTACTGTACTCGAACTTACTGATTTGCCTGATGTCTGCGTTATGTGCTCTGATAATTTAACTGCATTTTAGGATGAATATGTCTTCAATTCTCTTACTACAGCTCTAACTTCAGTGCCACTGAGCTGCTTTGGGCGTCCAGATCTCATTAAATCTTCAACCTGATGGTGTTTGGCGTATTCATCAACTACTTTTTTTATTGTGCAGTGGTTCCTACCCACAATTTCGCCAATTTCGCGCAAAGATTTACGTTTTTCTTTTTGATCTAAAATATTTTCGGAGTATAAACCGATAGTTGCTTTTCCATAGTGAGAATATTTGCTTTTACATCTTTTTAGCTATTACTAATTAGTACAAATCAACTTCAAATGATTTCTAGTAAAATAGAACACGTGATCAGTACACATTTGTCACAAAAAGTTTAGGTTCTTCCCCGAAATATAAAAAAGCGTAAATAAGTGTTACCACTGTTTACTTTTTTTGACGCGTAAAATCTGATGCATTTTCACTTTCGAGAGATTTGTGCAATATTCCCAATTGATTTCATTTCATGTTTTATGGTAATCAATCTCTAAATGGTCAATAATAATTTTGTCATAAGACAATTTAAAGAATAAAAATTGCGGTTTACTTTATTTTGACGCTCACAGTAAGTGAAGTTGTAAACATGGAATAGATTGGTCACCTTTATATAATTCAATACTTTCACTTGAAAGGTCTCAATCCAACCAATATTAAAGCCGAGATAAATTTTACTGTGGTGGAGTCTGCTCCTTCCTTTACTACTATAAAATATTGGGTGGTAGAGTTTAAACGAGACCGTACGAGCTACTAAGATGAACAACGTGGTGGTTGACCAATTGAAAAGGTCACGCCAGAAACGGTTCAGAAAATCCACAAAATGGTTTTGGATGATCGTCGGCCGAAGGTGCGTGAGCTAGCTGAAGTGACAGATATTTCAACAAGTGTTAGACACAGCATGTTGAACAATAGAATAAAAACAGCATCATGAAGATGTTTCAATGGAGTGTTTGGCGATTCGTAACATGGGTCCACTACTTCTCGCCCGAGACAAAGGAATAGTTAAAACAGTGGATTGAAATGGGAAGATCGTGCTGAAAGGAGTCGAGGACAGTTCCATCTGCAGGCAAGGTTAGGGTGCCTGTTTTTTGGGATGAGCGTGAGATAGTTTTTATTGATTATCTTTAAAAAGGAAAAACAGCAACGGCGAGAATTATGATAATTTATTGTAGCGTTTGAGATATATAAAATTAAGGAAAAAAGGATTTGGCGAAAAAAAAGTGTTGTTTCATCAAGACAATGCACCACAGTTCACACATCCACTATTGCAATGGCCAAAATCCATGAATTACAGTTCGAATCGCTTCATCACCCATCTTATTCGGCTGATTTAGCTCTCTCACGGATTTGTTTAAATTTCCAAAAAATGGCTCGGTGGCAGAAGATTTGCCAACAACGAAGAGGAACAGTCTGCGGTTGATGGCCAGGAGCTAGACAGTTTTTACTATAAACAGGGTATCGAAGCTATTCAATATAGCTCGGAAAAGCATATCGAGCTAATAAGAGATTGTGTTGAAAAATAAAGAAAATTATTCCCAAATTTGTTGTGTTTTCTTCGTCAAGCCGTGTTGTTCTGGGATAATATACGAGTAAATTTCGAATGCCTTTTCGAAAAATAAAAAAAAAATTGAAGATCACAAAAGCATGCTTACAATGAAGAAGATTGAGGTAATCTTAAATTTTCTTAAAAAATCGTTTTTCTTGAAAAACTAAAATTCACCATATTTAAATCGTACCTTTCATAAGAGAGAGAGAGAGAGAGAATGATAGGAAAATGTGCATTTCAGCTAGCTTAAGTAGCCCATTTTTAAAACTCTAAATATCTTTATATAATAATTAGGGACTAGCCTGTGTAGCCTGTGTAAAAATTAAAAATTAAAAATTAAAAATTAAAAATTAAATATTAAAAATTAAAAATTAAAAATTAAAAATTAAAAATTAAAAATTAAAAATTAAAAATTAAAAATTAAAAATTAAAAATTAAAAATTAAAAATTAAAAATTAAAAATTAAAAATTAAAAATTAAAAATTAAAAATTAAAAATTAAAAATTAAAAATTAAAAATTAAAAATTAAAAATTAAAAATTAAAAATTAAAAATTAAAAATTAAAAATTAAAAATTAAAAATTAAAAATTAAAAATTAAAAATTAAAAATTAAAAATTAAAAATTAAAAATTAAAAATTAAAAATTAAAAATTAAAAATTAAAAATTAAAAATTAAAAATTAAAAATTAAAAATTAAAAATTAAAAATTAAAAATTAAAAATTAAAAATTAAAAATTAAAAATTAAAAATTAAAAATTAAAAATTAAAAATTAAAAATTAAAAATTAAAAATTAAAAATTAAAAATTAAAAATTAAAAGTTAAAAATTAAAAGTTAAAAATTAAAAGTTAAAAATTAAAAATTAAAAATTAAAAATTAAAAATTAAAAATTAAAAATTAAAAACTAAAAATTAAAAATTAAAAATTAAAAATTAAAAATTAAAAATTAAAAATTAAAAATTAAAAATTAAAAATTAAAAATTAAAAATTAAAAATTAAAAATTAAAAATTAAAAATTAAAAATTAAAAATTAAAAATTAAAAATTAAAAATTAAAAATTAAAAATTAAAAATTAAAAATTAAAAATTAAAAATTAAAAATTAAAAATTAAAAATTAAAAATTAAAAATTAAAAATTAAAAATTAAAAATTAAAAATTAAAAATTAAAAATTAAAAATTAAAAATTAAAAATTAAAAATTAAAAATTAAAAATTAAAAATTAAAAATTAAAAATTAAAAATTAAAAATTAAAAATTAAAAATTAAAAATTAAAAATTAAAAATTAAAAATTAAAAATTAAAAATTAAAAATTAAAAATTAAAAGTTAAAAATTAAAAGTTAAAAATTAAAAATTAAAAATTAAAAATTAAAAATTAAAAATTAAAAACTAAAAATTAAAAATTAAAAATTAAAAATTAAAAGTTAAAAATTAAAAATTAAAAATTAAAAATTAAAAATTAAAAATTAAAAATTAAAAATTAAAAATTAAAAATTAAAAATTAAAAATTAAAAATTAAAAATTAAAAATTAAAAATTAAAAATTAAAAATTAAAAATTAAAAATTAAAAATTAAATATTAAAAATTAAAAATTAAAAATTAAAAACTAAAAATTAAAAATTAAAAATTAAAAATTAAAAATTAAAAATTAAAAATTAAAAATTAAAAATTAAAAATTAAAAATTAAAAATTAAAAATTAAAAATTAAAAATTAAAAATTAAAAATTAAAAATTAAAAATTAAAAATTAAAAATTAAAAATTAAAAATTAAAAATTAAAAATTAAAAATTAAAAATTAAAAATTAAAAATTAAAAATTAAAAATTAAAAATTAAAAATTAAAAAATTAAAAATTAAAAATTAAAAATTAAAAATTAAAAATTAAAAATTAAAAATTAAAAATTAAAAATTAAAAATTAAAAATTAAAAATTAAAAATTAAAAATTAAAAATTAAAAATTAAAAATTAAAAATTAAAAATTAAAAATTAAAAATTAAAAATTAAAAATTAAAAATTAAAAATTAAAAATTAAAAATTAAAAATTAAAAATTAAAAATTAAAAATTAAAAATTAAAAATTAAAAATTAAAAATTAAAAATTAAAAATTAAAAATTAAAAATTAAAAATTAAAAATTAAAAATTAAAAATTAAAAATTAAAAATTAAAAATTAAAAATTAAAAATTAAAAATTAAAAATTAAAAATTAAAAATTAAAAATTAAAAATTAAAAATTAAAAATTAAAAATTAAAAATTAAAAATTAAAAATTAAAAATTAAAAATTAAAAATTAAAAATTAATTAGCCTAAATGAAATTTTAATTCATTTAATTTCATTTTAATTTCATTTAGGCTACAGAGACACAGAATATTCAATTATCAGAGAGTATTTCTATTCAATTTTGCATGACCATGCCGCTGGCTTTTCAAAAAAAAAACAAAAAAAATTTGAAGATCTTAAAATATTTCTTACTTACAATAAGCAGATTGAGGCAACTTTATACTTCTTGTAAAACTAAAACTTGCCACATTAAAAGCATACCTTTCATAAGAGAGACAGAGAGAGAGAGAGAAGCAGAGAGAGAAAAGATAGAGAAGATAATTCTCAATTGAACTGGGTCAATTACCACATTTTTCAGTCTCTAAAAATTTTTATATAATATTTAGGGACTGGAGATAATGGTTTTAAAACAACTGGAAGTTTGGAAAATTTTGATTGCATTTCAAGGGAACATTTGGCCGTTTTTATTTAGGTAACATAGACATAAAATTTTATGTATATTATCAGAGTTAGTTTCTATTTTATTTAGCATTTTCATTATGAGTAACTTTTCATTTAGAACATGAAAATACTGAAAAATTAACAATAAAATTGTATTTTTAAGTACTTTCATCAGGGAGATTTTATTGTTTATTCAGCAGATTTGTAGCTTTTAAGCATCTGGCATCATTGTATGATGTGCCGTGCGGATTGTGTCGCACATATTTCTGTTTAGTACTGAAACAACCGGTGTTGTGACGAGAGCGTGTAGTTAGTGCTCGTATATTTCATTCGCATAAAATCAAAAATATCGTTTTATATATTGTATCTATATTATCATCTATATGATAAAAATTAATTCTTTTGCAATTTTCGTTTGGCACATAGAGAAAAACGAAAAATTACGGCTTTTATAACAAAAAAAAGAGTGGTGAAATTTAATTTAAAAGAAAAAAAAAAAAAAACAAAACCAAAAAACAAACAAAAACAAAAATAAATTTGCAGATGAAAATTGTTGTGAAAAGTACAAGAAGGAAAACAAAAAGAAAATTTTTAGAGAGTAATCCCAAAAACAAAGTGAAGCAAAGTACTCAACATAATACAAGTACTCATTCGTCTACATTCAACAACCAACCACCAACAAAACCAAAAGAAATACAGAACGAAATTAAACAGAACATAGCCCATCATAATCATTGAAATTGAACAGGCCAAGAGCACGGCACAGCACCTCATTTAGAAAAAAACAAAAAATTCATATAGAAATAAAAAGCACATTGCTAAACTAAGAACACGGTACGGATATCGCAGAATATTGTTCAGTATTGTTTTCTTTTCTTTTTTGTTTTATATACAACTTTATTAGCAAAATTTTTGTATTCTTTTGCTTATTGAAAATCGAAATAAAAAAAAATATATATTTATTTTTATTTGGTTCGGATCAAAAAGCTATTAAAACGCGTTTTATTACATAGTTACTGTAAATATTATAAGTCGTTTATCGTTAGAATCCAATCAACTTAAAATAACCATAAGTCGTTTATCGTTAGAATCCAATCAACTTAAAATAACCAACTGTGCATAAAGTGTATAAATAAATACGAGTATTATACCATTTCTTACCGAGTACTTAGCAGAAAGTACATAGAATCATTATCAAAGACATACGTTTGTACGTACTCGTTTCGTATGTATGTATGTATGCTGTATGTATAGATATTACAAAAAGTGTCAATAAATTTTGTGTTTTTTGTTTGGTGTAGAAAATTAAAGGCGACAACATAAAATTTAAATAAAAAAAAAACACACATATAAAAACAAATAGAAAACAAAAACAATAAAACCTAAAACAATAAGTTAATAAGACGAAGAAGAAGAAGAAGGACTCCTCTGTACTTTTGTTACGGAGGTAAGGTGGGAGTTTCGCGCTCTGTGTGGCGGAGATGCTGGCGCCAACCGTTGTCACTACAGCAGTTGCGGGAGGCGTCAAGCACTACAACAATATGCACACATGTTTGATATTATCAGTTCCCGTAATAACAACGAAACAACAATTGTGATAAATTTAATTATTTTTAATATTAACGGTAAGTGCCTGCCTACACAACATCAAAACAAAACAAAAATTATTTTATATATAAATTCAAATTATCTAAACTAAGCAATAAATTCAGTGTTATTAAAACCGATTTCACAAACTATAAGCAAAATTTTAGGCAAAATAAAAATAATTAACAAAAAAAAAAAAAAAAAACTCATAAAATGAAGAAAATATTATTTCAAATCCGAAACTGGCAGCCAGAGCTTCGATAAGGAAACAGTTTTTAAAATAACTTTATAAAATTAAGAAAATCTTATTTTAAATAAGTATGAGGAATAAATTTGACTTTGCCGAATCTTTGGTACCTCCCACTGGGTTTTATGTTCACATTAACATCTGGCCTAATTGCAGTATTTATACGTAGCAGATCTAAACAAAATATTTGAAAAAAAAACAATTAATTTAATAAACTTAATACTAAATTACTTGTATTACAACAAACATATTTTAGATCATATCTTGGCACAATGATGCTAAGTTTATCCAAGTATATGGTATATTCTTTGAATGAGCGTGATTTCAACAGACAGACAGATGGACATCGCTATATTGACTTGAGATCAACAATATATATATATATATATATATATATATATACATATCTATATATATATACATATATACATATATATTACGGTGACAGCGGTTTGTTTGAAAAAAAATTTTTGCTCGAATATTGAGGTGAGCGGGTCGGATTCTTGTGACACTGAATCTAAAACTTTAGTGCACAAAATTTGAGCCAAATCGGACAATTCTTTCTGGACGCTTGAGTTTAAAGTTCAAATATGCATTTATATGTAAAAATTATCAAAAAAAAATCATTTTTCACAAAAATTTTGATCTATAATATTAATAGGCTAGGCAATTTTTTTGTTAATGATTTTTTGTTCTACCGTTTTATCCCGCTTTTAACCAAACGTATATTATTTGAAAGGTATTTCTTTTTAGCTGTTCACCAGATTTGCAGATTTTTAAATTTTTTTCTCTATTTTGAGTAAATTGCATTTAAAGTTGCTACTAACACGTACATAAAATTATACATATGGTATGTGTGTGTTTATTAAATTTGAAGATTGTCATCTTCATTCACAATAATAATAAACCAAAAAAGTGTTGGTTTGTGAATTGGCTAAGTTGAAAGTTGCCTAGAAAGTACACTCGATTTTCGAGCGCTGGGATCTGCTAGTATTAATAATTGCGTTACAATTATTAAAAATCTAGAGTAAATTATCTTTCTTATAAAACAACAAAATCTATTATCGGTTGAAAAACAGTCAAGTTATATCAAGTTCACTAGGCAATAAATGCGCCGCAGCCCACTTGATTAAGAAAATCGAGCTCAAATTTTTAAAGACATTGAAATAATTTACAACAATAACATTTTTTCAAACTCCTCATCCCACAATGATCTTATGTAAAGAATTTTGCATTTCGTCTATTGTTATGCCGTTCTAAATTAATGTTAAAACGGTACTTATTTTTTAGCACTATTTCGAAATCTCCAATTTTACTTTTTCAAAAATTTTGTTCAAGAAATTTTCCGAAATCGACAATTGGACTTTAAGCTCTTATTAACAAAATATATGTGATTAAAAATGTCAAATATTGTAGATATCCTGCTTTTAATTTGGCGATGGCAGCATTTTTTTTTTAGCAGATTTGAAGGAAATGTGATTTTTCATACTTTTTCAACTTTTAGGCTAAATCTTTTTGGTGTTTTTATATTTCAAATATCTTTCTTCAAAATATTATACTACTTTATACAATTCTCAATCTTGTAAATTAAGATTAAATTGCAACACTATAAACTGTCCCTCTTTAAGCTCAAAAGTCAAATTTAAGGAGATTTACTTTTTTTTAAACAAAATATCGAAATAATTTATATTTGTTTAAGAATTTCGATAAAACGTGTAAATAATATTTTAATTATTCTAAAAGATAATATTCTGGACTTATTTTCTGGAATTATCCCGTGGGATACTCTTGATGTCAAATTGACTCTTTATGAAAACCTTTAAATATTTTCTT
This sequence comes from Cordilura impudica, assembly GCA_963682025.1. Lineage (NCBI taxonomy): Eukaryota > Metazoa > Arthropoda > Insecta > Diptera > Scathophagidae > Cordilura > Cordilura impudica. The sequence continues at coordinate 10,535,571 of OY821521.1, read as the reverse complement.
CATCCGAATTTTTTTTAAATAAAACATATTCGTTATTTAATGAAAATATGTAGATTAATTAGTTTTTATTTTTAACACAGTATAAACAAATTTGTATATCGAGGGCTTATATTCAAAAAGTGCTATCTGCATCAATAATTATTTTAAAGAGAGCGTGTAAAACCAATTTATTAATAAGATCTGAAAGTTTTTTGTTCGATCTATTCAGAAATAGTCGTACTAATTATGTATGATAGATATCAAAATTAATATTATATATAACAGTTATATCAGAGAAAAGTTTGAAATCATAAATTAATATTGCTGTCAAATGTAGATAGCAGTTTTTTAATTTAAACTATTAGAAAGTATCAGAAGATCTTTAAGGTTTTCCTCACTGAGATCTTAGTTGTTCGCGCTAAATCCGAATATGGCCGAACAATTTTTCCAGAATGCATTTTTTGAGATATTCGTAAGATATTCAGAAAAAGCCGTTGTAGGAATTTCCATATGACAGTAACTTCGGATTTTACATGAATAATATTATTTCATGAGTTCTGACAAATGTATAAAAGAAAATACATTAAATTTTTCTCAACCTTTTACCCACCACTCAGAATTGAGCTACAGTTACTCCAAGCCGAACTCGCACACTATTATAAACTAATTTTATTTGCAAATTTTATATTATAAAAAATTAGTTGTAATTTTTTTTTTTTTTTTTGGGATGTACATTGTATTAATCTATCAAGAACAGAAAACAATATTAAAATTAAAAAACTTCAACTTTTAAACAAAAAAAAATGTCCGTCTTCAAAAATTTGTAATTCTGACTAATTTTTGACCATAGTCAGGAGGTATTTTCACCCATTCTAGCAGTGGGACTAAGCTTTTTTTAACACGTTGGCTGCCACGTCGCACGTTTTCATGCGACACCCAGATGTTACCCTGAGGCCGCGTCGCACATTTTCGTGCGACACCTAAATGTTACCCTCAGGCCACGTCGCACATTTTCGTACATTTTAATATGGAATTTTACATGGAATTTGGTTTCTCTGGCCTGTGGTGAACATTTTGGTGTATTTCCCATGGCCGCTGCGATATTTTTTTAGATATTTTTTTGGATAATAAAAAAGTTAGAATTTTAAATTTGTCTTTTTATTAATTCTTTTAAAAATCAATTCATTTATGAGCAAAAAAAAATATAAAAATATATATGTATGTAAACTCAAATGGAGATCAGTAGAAAAACAATAAACTTAAAATTAGAAATTCAATTTGGAGATCAGTAGAAAAACAATAAACTTAAAATTAAAAATTCAATTTGTAAATAGAGATCAGTGCAAAAATAATGCAATTGAAATGTAAATTTATCAAAATTAATTCTTCTGGTGGGAATATTTAGGAAAACATTCTACACATAGTTGCGGTTTATTGGGGCATATTGGGCAGTAGGTGGTGGTCCTTTTTAAGCTCTTTCTGGCTGTTACCCTATCAGTGGATTTTTTTGACATGGCATAACACAATACGCAAGCACGCCTTATTGTTTTTCCGTTGTCGTCCATTCTTTTTTCTATAAAATGTTTTCCTTTTGTTATGGGTTCTGGAGACATGAAGTCCAACAAAGCATTTGAAATCTCCTGCCGAAACTTGGTTATTGAAATTTGTTTGTTTGTAGCCTTTTTATATATTATAGAGGCATTTACGACAGACATTCCAAGTAACAGTTCAAAAGCAACTTTGCGGTACCACTTAACACCTCTTCTGAGAGTGGTGGCGTAGGAGGTCATTTGATCGGATATATCAACACCTAATTTGGCTTTATTGTAATCAATAACAGCAAGAGGTTTTTCAATAGCGCGTTGCCTTCGTTTCCTGGTGGATGGTGGGATGTTGGTACTGGTGGATGGTTCATTGCTGTCTACATTTGGATGGCTCGACGTGGCTACCATTACAGGGGGGTGTTTCGTCGAAAGAATCCTAACATCTCTGGTGTCCTTCCACTTTAACACAACTACTCCATTTTCCTCCTCACGGGCTACCATCTCGCCTCTTTTCAGATTAGCTTTCATAACTTCTGCCGGACAATTCTTTTTGTTGGCCCGTAATGTTCCAACAAGGTGGGTATTTTGATGTAGCATGGAACGCGCAAGTTCATAACTAGTATAATAGTTATCCACAAAAAGGGTACGGCCTTCTCCTTTCAGAAGACAAGAAAGTTCTTCACAAACTTTTTGTGCGAGACCAGTTTCTCTCACGCCTGTGGCGCTCTTGCCCGAGTACACTTTTGCCGACCAAGTAAATCCCTCCTGAGTGCACAACTTAAAAAGTTTAACCCTATATGGGTGGGTTTTGTTCGGAAGGTATTGACGGAAACTCAATCTTCCTCTCCATGGTATAATGCTTTCATCAATGACAATATTTTCTCCTGGCATGTAAACTTTCTGGAAATTAGCCTGTAGCATGTCTGAAATTGGGCTTATTTTGCCTAGTTTATCTCCTGGAAGAATATCTCGATTGTCTGCAAAATGTATGAAGTTTAACAAAAGTTGAAAGCGATTGCGAGACATTGTTTTTGCGGGAACTCCAAAATTAAACATAAATTCTTTGGACCAATATGTTTCGAGACTGCCAACCTTTACGAGACCCATCCATAATATGAGTCCAAAAAACTTTTTAATTTCACGATTGGTTGTGGGACTCCACATTAGTTTACGAGATGATCGTGTAAGAGTTCTCGTTTCCAATTGTTGTTGAGCATATTTATTTGTTTCACAAACGATGTGGTCGATTATTTCATTATCGACAAAAAGTTTGAAAGCATCTATGCAACTTATGTTTGGCGCAACATCTATAAGGAGTCCAGATTTGCCAGTAAACGGGAAAGTTTTTTGTCTGGAAGAAAACTCATCCCAATTTATTTGAATGTCCTTTGAATTAGGATCCATGGTATTATCATCGTCTGCAGCATCTGCTTGCTGCTCATCCTCGTCATCATAGTCATGATTTTCCTCACGTTCATCATCAAAAACATTAAACCCTGCGTCTTCAGAATCAGTAGCTGAATTGGGGTCATCATTTGGTAACCAATTACTATCAATTTCAGAATCGTCTCTTGAAAAATCTCCATCGTCGCCATCGCTGTCCGAAGTTATCACATCTTGCAAAATATCTGCAATCTCGTTATCTTTTACATTTCTTCGCGTCATTATATAAATTATTCTGAAATTGAAAAAATCAAACACAACTCAAAAACTACAAAAAACTACTGTCGCACATTTTCGTGCGACGTGGCCCCACAACATGTTTTATGTTCTCCCACGCCATGTCGCACGAAAATGTGCGACACAAAAAAACCGTTATAACTACAAAATTAGGGACCAAAATAAAGTCGCGAGTAGTCAAAACTTATTTTTAGGCACTAAGAAACAAAAAAGAACAAAAATAAGTTGATGGCCTCAGGTGACCAAAATTGGTAAATGACATTGCTACTGAACGATCAAAATTCTAAAAAGGCTTTGGCAGCCAACGTGTTAACTCAAATTGATTGGAAACCATGTGTGCCACAACCTTTTTGTTGAGATAGTGCCACAAATTTGACGAATTTATGTTAGGACTCTGGGTTAGTGTTGGCATGACCTGGGGAACGTTATACAACAGCCAAGATCGCACTTTATGGGCTTTGCGATTTATAGCATTGATTTGATAAAGATACCAGCCATTCTTAACTAGATTATTAACACTTTTTGACAAATTTTCCTTTAAAATTTGTAGATATATGGTGCTGAAAATGAGCCCCAGATAATCACTGATTCACCCCTATGCTTTGCAGTCGGTTTCCGGTTTCTGATTTCATTCTCTTCGAACGAGAGTGACTTCATCGGTTAACAAAACGTTTCTCCTAAAAGAAAAATTCTTGTGTTCGTGTTCATTAATTATTATTTATTTGCTTATGCTTACTAAAAGCGGCTTTTGTCCAGCTTTTCAACCATTTAGACCTGCACATTTCTTATTATAGAAGCACTTCCCCTTTTACCTAAGTCATTTTCAGCTATAGGAGCAAGTTATGACGCACTTTTCTTTAAATAAATCGTTCTTTTACTTCAGAGAAAATTTTGTTGTGGGCGTTTTTACAGGTATTGAACCGTTTTATAATATCGTCTACAGTTGAATGGTTTCTGTCAAGCATATTCGAGATTTTACGTACACTTTTTCCCTCTTTGGCATGTTTGATAATTAATTTTTGAATTCCAATACTTGTTAGTCCTTTTTGTCTAGACACCTGATGTGATTTACTTTTTGCCCGTACAATGAACAAAAAAAATGACAATTCGTGGTTTTCGTTACATATTCTAATGCACTCAGGAGAGTTGGCTTATTGTCTAAAAATACTTTTCTAATTTGTTTTTGTGCAAAATATGCACATCTAGAAACCATAAAATTATATAGGTCAGATTTAGAGAGGAACATAAATGTGATGGTTGGCTTTGGCTTGAATTGACTTCAAGTCCGAATGAGGCAGCACAATATTTCTTGGAAAAAGGCGAACGTTTTTTTTATAAGGAAAAATAGTTTTAAAAAAATTTGATTACATTAAGAAACTATTATTTTAATAGAGTTGAGCATATTTTGCTTTAAATAATGTAAAAGATAGTTAAGAAGAGAGAGAGAGAGAGAGAAAGAGAGCGTGAGAGAGGGAGAGAGAGAGAGATTGAGAAAGATTTTCCTCACTGAGATCTGAGTTGTTCGCGCTAAGTCCGAATGTATTTTTTGAGATATTCGTTTTAGGAATATCATTTTTTTAAATTTATTTATTTTATTTAAAGTCTATGGAATTATAAACATCCTTATAGACTAATGTATTTAGTGTATATATATATATAGATATAACAAATAAAATAATGACTATTTAATTATTTAGATATAGAATAGTCTTACGTTTCAAAGATTCTTTATTTTCGGACAAAACGATGAAGGTGGTAAATTCCATTAAATTGCTCACACAACCGGCCAAATGAATCATTATTAGCACAGTTAAATCGAAAATAATTAATATTTCTGTGGTTTTCTGGAATAACCGCGTATGTCCATTTTTGTCAGTTTTGAGTTAACGATGCCAAATATATTAATTTTTAACGCTCTTTACAGGTGTTAAATTTTTTAAAAAAAAATATTGACCATTTCTGAGTTTTTTCTTTAAATAACGACGTAACTTAAATGTTTATTAAATTAATTTGCAGCACTATCGACGTATGTATGTCAACCTACGTTTGATCGCTGACAAATTATTTTCTCAGAAAACGACACATAGCGACATACGTTGTTATTAATGAAAAAAAATGCAAAATAACTTTGGATTATTTTTCAGTTTATAATCACTTATAAAAACTTGTGTGTTTATTTCTGTTATTTTTTGTCACTCTTATTCTTGATACGTTGTTATATTCTCATCCTAAGTCCCGTTAACTTTTTGTTGACGAACAAAAAAATCCATTTTTCAAGCAACAACAACTTATGTCTACATGGGTGGTTGCATTGTTAGTTTTCTTTTTCAAAGAAAACGACGTTTGTCGACATAAGTTGTTTTATCTGCACACACTTTAAGTGTGACTTACATATTGTTTTTTCGTCCTTCTCTAGGATTTATTCCTCTGAAGATTTTTGACTCAAAATTTTATATAAAGTATTTATTGCCCATATCTACAGGACTGTTAAATAAAGAGCTCTAAAAACTTTATATCGAGCCCATAATTGCAAATATAACGTTTTTTGACTCCCCTGAACATTTTGATTTTATGACATACGCGGTTATTCTAGAAAACCACAGATTTAAGAACTTAAAGTATCTTGTAGTTCTCGAGTCTCGATGGATTATTAATTTGGACTCTACTTAACAAGTAATTGGCGTCAATGTCGCCATGGAATAAACTGAGCACAAAGGAAATTCTTAGTATAGTTCTACGACTTTTCAGTGTCGCTAACATGATTCGAGCAAGTCTGAATTTATAAGCATGTAAGGCACGGGAGTCCCATTCAAGTCCATGTAGACAGAATAACAGAACTTGTTTCTGGACAGATTCGACGAAATTTATGTGAATAATTTAACACGTATGCCATATTATAGAACCATATTCCAGGATGGGACTAACCAGGGATGTATAGAGCAGTTTGGTTATATATGGATCAGATAATTCATTACTCCATCACTTCATAAATCCAAGAACGCCATTAGCTTTGTTTATTGTCAAAAATATATGCGGACGAAAATTTAATCTATGATCTAATAGAATGCCAAGATCTAAAAATGTATCAACCGAGTCCAGTTCACTATCATTCAGAATATAAGTAGCATGTAGATTTTTAAATTTTTTATTATGCGTTCCATTAGGTTTACATTGCACCATCTGCAAAAATTATTTAAATCGGATTGTAGCAAAAAATTTTGTTAGTAATTCTGAAGACATCGTCAGCATATAACAGAATTTTAGAATGTTGAATATCAGAAGGGAGATCGTTAATAAATAAAGTAAAAACTTCTGGACCAAGATGACTTCCTTGTGGAACAACAAAAAACACTTGGATTTTTTTAAGAAATTTTTTAAAATTTAATCCACTAAAATCTGTTCGCTAAATAACATTTTAACTAGAAAACTAAATAATTACTGAAACCCAAAGAATTTAGCTTGTATAATGATAAATTACTAGCCAATTCCAGACATCGAAATTCGAGTGCAAATTTTAGGAAATTTTATTTTTTCATTAAATAAAGACCCTTAAGGTATGCTAATCAATTATAGCCAATTCACAAATCAAAAGAAAACAACAAACTCATTTTTATTACAAACACATTAACAAATTTAATAAAACACACATAGCATTGTATAATTTTATGTATGTGTTAGTAGCACCTTTAAATGCAATTTACTCAAAATATAAGAAAAAATTAAAAAATCTGTAAATCTGCAAAACGGCTAAAAAGAAATTCCTTTCAAATAATATACATTTCGTCAAAATCGGGATAAAACGGTAGAACAAAACATCGGTCACAAGAAATCGCCTAGCCTATAAATATTACAGATGATTCACCTTATCAAAGCCTTTACTAAAGTCGGTGTAAATTACATCGGTTTGAATACGATCCCTAAATCCTTCATTTATAATTGTAGCAAGCTCTAGAACGTTGGTGATTGGAGAACGGGATTTACGAAAGCCGTGTTAATATGGAAAAAGCAAGGACGCTACTTGATGAGATATCGAGTCTGTTATAATATTTTTTTAAAGTTCGGGGATTGCACTAAATTTTTCGATGCCTCTATAGTTAGAAACATTGATCTTATTGCCAGATTTATATAAAGGGATGATATAAGATTCCTTCCATAGAGATGGTAGATATCCTCTACGCAACGACTGATTAAAAAGTATTGTTAGTGGATACGACAGGGAGTCAGCAGAGTGTTTAAGAATATTATTTGGTCCTCCATCAGGACCAGGATCAAAAGAATTCTTCAGTGTTTTCATATTACTCAAGACATTGATGTTGTTAAGGGAATTTACATTTATTATCGAAGAAGCTTTGGAAATTTCAAAAGGGTATTGTACTGATTGATCAAAATTTTGTATGGAAAATGTTGTGGCAAAAAAAGAACAACAAAAATATTACTGATTGCTAAATCATTATCGGATGAAATTGCTCCAAATTTCAAAGAATTGGGATATTCTCGTGATCGACGTTTAGAATTAACAAAATTAATGTCCGTATATACGGACATTAAATATTACATCAGATTCGGATATAGAGCAAAAAAAAATAAAAAATACGTGAAAAAACACCTTCTGATCTCATTAAGGAAACACATGTCAAAATTCGAAAAAAAAACATTAAAAATAATCTACAAATTAATCAATATAATAAACAAAAGTAAAACATAAAAAAATAAAATATACAAACGGAAAATAGATTCGTTGTTGCTACCAAAATTTATTACCAACCGAATTGGCAAAATAAGGTATTTTAGGAAACTGTCAGTAACCAGAAACTCGTTTTCCTTCATTAAAAGTTAAAACGGTAGAGATTGCTAGAGAACCGTAAAAATAGCGGGTGGTATAATGTGTGTACTTTCGAGACTTCTTAATATACCTGGGTCAAAGGAGGATTTTCAGCCAAATATGGTTCTGTGATGTATATGAATTTATCTATATCTTTTTTGGTGGTAGTCTGTGTTGCCATTGAAATGGCAAGAGGGATAGTTGCTACTAGCGCATTCGTCGTATTAGAATCGCAACTTTATTGTTATTGTTTTTTTTTAGAGCCGTTCCATAATGTGTACTAGTTGTTGCATGCAAATTGGGTATTATAGCTGCTGTTTGTCGTAGAATCGGTGGCCATTTAAATCACGAAAACTAATTTTGAGTTGCTAACACTGTGGACATTTTCGGGCTCATTGTCTGGGGGGTGAGAAATTCAAAATCAAGGTGAGAGTACTAGGCCTGTGTAGTAAAACCTCCAAAGTGTTTGGCGTTATCCGAAGAATCAAACGAGAAATCACCAATGGTTCTTGAGTTATAGCTGATAAACTAAGCAAAACAACATCAAGATAAGGAAAAAAAATATCAAGTGTCATATAAAAGGTTGGCCTGAGAACGCTAAAACCTTTGCAGGTTTTGTTATACTGGCTTGATACTTTTACCCTGATTTGGAACATCTCAAACCCCCGCCAGAATGGATGTTGCGTTGTGTAATTCTTGAATAGGTAAAAAAAAGTTTTTCAGGTCGAGATTCACGCCTGGATGGATCGAACGACCATTAATATTTTCGTGGACAAAATTGCTACACTCAAAGCTCTGAAATCGAAAACCGTTAGATCGAAGTGTGTGAGGGAATGTATCAAGTCCCTCGACCAAATCCGGTAATGAGCTGATATGGGTTCCGGGACATAGTAGGGTCAAAGGAAGTGAGCTGGTTGACGAGTGTGCACGGAAGGACTCAGACTATTTGAGCGGGATGATGGACACTGATATTAAAATCCCAAGCTGGTTCAGGAGGAACGCATAGCGGACGAAAGATCGCATTTTCAATTTCCTTTCTTTTCCATACTTTTTACACAATCTACTAGGGCGGATCAATAAGTCCGTGACTTTTCGAACTTTCCTCGTAGCTATATGAAATGCAACACTGCCCCCATCAAGTACCAGCTGTTAATGGACAACTGTAAAATTTTGAGCAAGTTCCGTCATTTACTTTGCGTTTAACAGCTGTTCAAAACATACAACCTCGTAGTTTTTTTTTTTTTAAAGAAAAAAATAAATTTCGTGTGCTCATTAAACTTTATTTTTTTCGAAACAAAAAAAACCGTCAATCAAACCAAGGAAAAGCTTGATAAATACTATGGGGACTCTGCACCAGCGATTTCAATGGTAAAAAAGTGGTTTACTGACTTTCCTTGTGGTCACACAAATACAAATGACGCTGAACGTTCTGGATGGATGGCCAATTGAGGTTAATTCACCCGAAAATGTCGAAAAAATCTACGATATGGTGTCGGCCGATCGAAGAGTAAAAGTGGGTGAGATTGTTGATGCCATAGGCATTTCATATAATAGTGTGGTTTTGATTTTAAATGATCAGTTGGGTTTAAGAAAGCTGTCTGCAAAATGGGTGCCGCGTTTGCTCTCATTTGACCGTAAACGTAATCATGTGACAACTTCAAAGGATTTTCAAAATTCCATGAATTAGGCTACGAATTGCTACCTCATCCGCCATATTCTTCGGATTTAGCCCCCAGTTACTATCTCCTATTTCCAAACCAAAAGAAATGGCTCGATGGAAAGAGATTTAGCTACACCGATGAAATTATTAATCAAACAAATGCCTATTTTATGGACCTGGAAAAATCCTACTTTTTGGAAGGAATACAAAAATTGGAGACTCGATGGACTAAGTGTATTAAGCTAAAAGGAGATTATGTTGAAAAATAAATTTTTTTGCAAAAAAAAAACTGTTTCATTCTAAAAGTCACGGACTTATTGATCTGCCCTCATATATGTACTTTTATAACTTATTTTCGTATTGCTACCTTCCGACAATTTCTAAAGGGTATCATCGAATTAGATTTTGTAATCCATAATATTTAGTTTGCTCAATGGAATAAGTTGAATAACTTACATAAAAACGTCGATTGGTAAATGGAACTTATTTTTCTATTGCAGGTACATCCATTTTCTGAGAATTATGTAAATATTTTAAATTATAAATGAATTACAATAAAAATAATTATTAATTGATTGTAACGGAATTCCTACTAACCCTTTGGGAACCTTGTGTAAATATAAAATATTTTAAATTTATGATAGTGTTTCGATACTTATGATGTTCTCTTTTCTGTTGTTGCATTTCTTTCAATTTATTTGCACTTTTTTCAAAAAGTTTTTTTTTTATACATTCTATAATAAATACAACCATGTCTCATTCATCCCACGTGTACAATGCAATAAATTAGGGTTATTGTCTTCTTTTAAGTCATGAGGTGAGAATAATGCAAAACAGGGGAACAATGGGGTAACAACTTGTTCTATTTCCACTTAACACAATATGACAACGTCTGTTTTTGACAATAAAAATCAGTTGTAGTTGTTGTTGTCAGCCACAATTACACATGTAGTACATGTGAACGCGTAAAAATTACCAATTTTAACAAACAGGCGAATTTCAGATGGTTTGGAATGTCCTTTAATGACGTACATGTTTTTGTAACGTCGTACGCAGAGATTTACATTTTTTGCTGCTGTTATTATATTTACATTTTTTACACCGAGATTTTCTGTCAGCTATTTTAGAATTTGGTTTTTGCTTTAATATTTATACCCTCCCATAAAGTGCATATAATCTGTATCCTTATAACAACTCTAACCGATATATCGATGTCCGTCTGTCCATCTGTCCATCTGCCTATTGAAATCGCGCTCATTCACAAAATAAACCATTTACCTAATTAAACTTAGGATAATATTGGTTGCCATTATTTCGAGCAGATTACTATTGAAAATGGAGTATATTGAGCATCATTGTGCCAAGATATGGCCCAGAATATGGAGACACCTCTAAAAAAATGCTAAAATATCAGCTTCCTTGTTGTAATAATCTAATATTAAATTTATCAAATTGTTTACTTCTCAAATATTTTGTTTACATTTATTATAAATAATGAAATAAGTCCACATATTGATGTAAATGTAAAACCCAGGTGGAGGGTATCAAAGTTTCGGTATAGCTGAATTTACCACTCTTACTAGAGTATCGCTATATTTTTACACCCTATACCACTATGTGGTCAGGGTATAATGAATTTGTGCTGATGTTTGTAACTACCAAAAATATTTGACTTAAACCATCTTTTATTATACCGATCGACTCATAATCACTTTCTGAGTCGATTTAGCGATGTCCGTCCGTCCGTCCGTATGTCTGTCTGTATGTCCATGTAAACCTTGTAACCAAACTACAGGTCGGAAATATGAATATATTTTGATGTAACTTGGTACATAAGCTTCTATCGGCCATAGCATGAACGCTATTGAAATTGGTGAGAATCGGTTCATATTCAGACTTGGTCCCCATACAAATGGCCCCTATGAGATCGACTTAAATTGCCATAATATCGGAACTATCATATACATCTCGATCAAATTGGGTTTGCGCGTGTTTATTATACCTGTTAATCAATAGTCCATAAATAAACCCTATAGGGCAATTCTTAGTCATAGGCCCCATATAAAGCTGCTTCCCGATCTTAATTTAAATCTATGAAAAAACAAAAATATTGCACAGATTTTTCTCAAATTTGGTATTTATATATTTTTGCCAAAAATAAGTGATCTTACCAAATATGGTCAGGATCGGTCCATTTTCCGACATAGTTCCCATATAAATATAGCATCCGATATGAACTTTAACATATTTCAAAGGCAAAAAAATTAATAACAATGTCACTCAAATTTGGTTTATGCTTATTTTCTATATCCAATTACTTGGTCCTAAGGGATAGGGTCTCTAAACGTATGGTATAGGGTATCGTATTGTCGGTCTAGACGGACTATAATTTTCTTAATTTTTCTTAATTTCAAGTTTTAAATAAATACAATTTCCAGAATTTGCATTTGTTAGGAAGTGTTAACATTTTCTAAATGGTCGAAAAAATATTTAAGCTCCAACGAAATCTGATCTTAAAAATTAGTAATAAATACCAGTCCTCGTGACTGTGAAATAAAATATATTGTATGCAGGTTGGACTCAGTTTTCTTCGAAAACTTGCTTTTAACTTATTTTTTACAGCGAGCTTTTATTTAATCCTTTTTCTTTCGAAACCTTTTTTTAATCATATTACTTTAAAATCATCATATTATTTAAAACTATTTCAAAAATATTTCAATTCTGACTCTTATGATCACGATTTACGATGGAACTGAGTTGAATGTTTATGCCTCTTCCACCATGACCTGATATATCAATTGTGCACCCTCCGGCATCTAAAAACTTTATAATATCCTTCACAGGAATTGAGAACTTATTTTAAAAATTAACAAAAAATTTTATAATATTTTTGATATTTTTAATCCAGTTAAGAAATTAGTTAAACAAAAGTTTGAAATGTATTCGATTTGATATTTATGCTAAAATCATATTCGACAAGTGTATTTTGTTGTAAATAACAACACTGTGGTGTGATGTGATAATGTAAAGATATGAAAAATGCTCTCGCAACAAAGTGTGAAAGATTCGAGTGAAATAATAAAGAAGAATATATAAAAAAAAAATAAAATAACTGTAATATATTTTCAATCGAAATTTAACCTAATTCAGTAAAAAATAAACTTCGCAACTCAAAAACAATTGATATAAAATAACTATAAGCCTGTGAATACCCAAACTAGTCCTTGAAAAATCCCATTTTTAGTTTAATCCTATTATTCAGTTTAAGCGAACGATTGAAAAAAGCACCCTTCGCGTAAATATACAATGGCTCTAAAAAATATTCGCTCATATGTTAGTTGTTGAATGAAAAACTATTACACAGAGCAACAGCCATTCTGGGGGATGAGAAATTCCAAGTCAGGGTGAAAATACTAGGCCAGTATAATAAAACCTCTAAAGGGTTTGGCGTTATCAGGCCAAACTTTTTTTTATTAATTTAGTTTTTCAGCTAAAACTCAAAAACCATTAAAGACTTCTTATTTTATTCTTCAGCAAAATTGTGGCCAAGACTTTAATAAATAACTTTTATTAATATATCCATATAATATTATCGAATGAAATCTTAGAAAATTGTTATTGTTTCCCCTTTTTTTTATCAACTTTCGCTAATAGCCCCCAGATAACTTCAAATTTTTGGCCATAAATGACTGAAAGAATAATGCCACAACTAATTCAAAATTTTTTTGACCACGTAGCAATGTAATTTGTAATTTTTTATTTCGAAAAAAAAATCTCTTTGAAAAATTACGTCTTTACTCGAATTCTACTAGGGTTAAATAGTTGGAGCAAAAAGTTGACTTTTCGACTTTTGTCATTTATGCAAAAGACGACTTTTCGAATTTTTATATAAACATTTTTAATCGTGAGATATCAACTATTTTAAGATTATTTTGGAGGCAGTTAATTCAAATTTTAAAGTAGATTGATTTGGTAGCGGTATTAATAATGATCATGACTTCGATAAAATTTTAATAACAACGCCACTCAAATTTGGTTTATGCTTATTTTCTATATCTAATTAGTTGGACCTAAGAGATGGGTTTATAGGTATATAGGTATAACGTTTTGTATAGTCAATCTAGACCGACTATAATTTTCTTATATTTTTATTTGTTTCGGTTATGACAAGGCTCTTCTACAAATCTAATTAAAAATGAATCAAAAAACTTTATTATTAAAAGCAAAACAAAAAAACACAAAAAGTTATAAAAGATAGGAAATTCTACTCCAAAAAGTTTTCGCTCATATCAAGAAAAAATAATAAAAATTAAATATTTTGTGTTTGAAAATCGTTGATGCACTTCATTCAAGCATTCTGTGATATCTGTTGAGATCAAGGACACATTTAGGTCTAATTTGTTGCTAATATTACATTGCCTAATATTATTCTCAAGTAGACACCCTAGGATTTAAATGGGATTGATATCTGGTGATTGTTAGGGTGTTTCAACTCATTTTAAACCATTACGAAGTAGCCAGCTTTTAGTATTCCTGCTAGAGTTCAGAAAAAAACACACACTGAATAAAAAACTCGTACATATATGTAAACAAACATAGATCAGACCAACAAACGCATATTTTTATTTTGATATCAATTATGTGTGTTTCTAAATTTTGTACTGTGCCGAACACAATCATAACTGTGTTTCGTTTTAATATTTCATTATGTACAAGAACATGTTCCTATCACGTATTTTTTGTTTCGAACACACATAAACCACACAGATTCGAGTGTATCTTAATTTTAAGTTCGTGGTCTTGCACATGTACTGCTAAAAAAAAACGGAACATGTTCTTGAACACGTACATCTAAAAATTAAAACATTAAAATTAAGTCATATATAACATATAAAATTTCTCAGTTTTTTATTTTATTATCTTTTTATTTTTATTTTTTTTTATTAATTGTTCGGCATGAGGTCATTACGAAATAAAAAAAAAATTGTTTATAAAAATTGTAAACGATTTTTTATATAAAAAATATATTAATATTTTATTTTTTCAATATTTCGACCAAATTTTTGGTCATCCTCAGTGAAATTTATGACACAAAAAACCAATATAAATAACATAAAAGCACAAAAATAGTAAACCAAAAATGTTTTGACAAAAATAAAAATAATAAAATTTTTCTTAAAAACAATTATGTCCTAGTGTTGATTTTTGTCAAACTAATATTTACTTAAACTATCTATGTTGTCTTACTGTGTGTCGATATATTTGAGCACATTTCTCGGTTACGGTCTTGTAAGTTAGTCTCTTTTCAGGAGGTACATCAATAATATGTAACATTTCTAAAGTAAACCTTCTTCCATTGTTAGTATCTTCTTTTAATATTTGAACATCGTCAAAATTTGGAGCGTGTCCAGTTATTGCACAGTGGGCAGCAAGTGATGTTTTTTGCTCTAAAGGTTTTTCTTTTAATCTTATATCTGATTTATGTGATGATAGTCTAGTTTTTAATTTTGTCCTCGTCGTACCAACATATACCTTCTGGCATACGCTGGACTTGTCCCCATTACAATTAATCATATATACTAAATTCGATTTTTCATCTTTATTTATCCTAGATTTTGTTGTGCTAAAAAGTTTGTTAATCGTATTATGTGTTTTAAATGCTAAATTGTACTTTTCTTTGTCATATATTCGAATTTTTGAACCGTTCTGAGTATTTTGGAACATAAGTAATTGATCAGTAAATTCTTTTTTTTTTTATTTATTTTTATTATTATCTTTTTATTTTTGTTTATAACAGCCAATGAATTATTTTAGATTTTTTTAATAAATTTGGTTGAAACAATTGTTGTCGTTATTATAGGGGTGTTTAGATGTACGCGTTCAAGAACATGTTCTGTTTTTTTGGCAGTACACGTGCAGGAACACGAACTTAAAATAAAGCTATACTCGAATCTGTGTGGTTTACGTGTGTTCGAAACAAAAAAATACGTGATAGAAATATGTTCGTGTACATAACGAAATATTAAAGCGAAACACAGTCATGATTGTGTTCGGCACCGTACAAAATTTAGAAACACACATAATTGATATGAAAATAAAAATATGTGTTGGCTGCTTTAGAAAAGAACATTGAGTGTTTGATGTGTTTATTTTCGGAACCTTGACTCCTGCTTTATGTTTGGCATCATTAACTTGGTCACAAACGTAATAAGTTTGCAAGTTTGCAATATCATTTTTGCTTTACTACTTCGTAAACTTTTCAATGTAGGTGTTCCTTGTTCCTTGAATAAAATCTAGTTTTCTTACACCTTAGGCACTCATGTAGCGCCATACAAGAACAGAACCTTTCCCAAGCTTAACAATAGGCACAAGATTTTTCTTCCATTTTTCTGCACTTTTCTGTCCCCAGAACAATTTACGTCCATCTGAGCCATATATATTAAATATACTCTCATGAGAAATATAACCTTATTCGCTTTGGCAAACAGTTTACGTTTTTAAACTCTTTATTTTAACTCATACTCTGTCTGCCAGGGACAAACCCATTTCCCCTCATCCAATCAATCTGAAACTTGGTCCATAGACTTGGATTATTTTTTTTTTATTAATGGATACCAGCTTTATAGAGCTTAATTGCCCCAATTTATGAACAGCTATATCCTTCTCTAATTCACTAACTACCTCATTAGTGAATTTAACAGCACTTTTTCACTGACCTTCTCTGATTCTCATTGAAAAAATGTGTCAGCCAGATCTGTTCCTATTTTTAAAGTTATTACTTGAAGAATGTCTGTCTATTATGCCATTAATATTGGAATTAGTTCTTTCCATATTTCGTAAATAGGTTTTCTTTGCTTACGAAGAATTAATATAATTTTTATTTCATGCTCTGTTGTTTCACGTTGTTTTCGTCCTCATGATGATGAACTTTCAATAACAATAAATCAACTAAATTTTTTTCTCTGTTTGCTTTAAACTGTCATATTTTTTCGACAATATTTCAACTCCTGCAACGTTTTTACAATACGAATTTGTGTTATAACCATAATGAGCGTATATTTTTTGCAGCTGAACATAATGTACGAATTATTTTAAAAGTAAAATATTATTTATTTAAGTTGGAAAACAATATTTTTTTTTTAATTTGTTTTGATTCATAGAAATAACAAGAATAATAATAATAAAAGGACTTATAATAATATAAAGTTGACATTTTGCTAAATAATTTGAAATAAAAATACCACTGAGCATATATTTTATGAAGCTACTGTAGCTATTTATTTATAAACATAAAAACAGAATAGCATGAGATAAATAAAACCACAAAAGCTTCTTTTTTATATCATTAAAATGTTCGCTTTAATGAAATGAAATGCCATTTGTGGAACACTTGTTCTGCTCTATTTATGCAGCGCTACCAGATTTTATTATACGAATAATTGTCAAAATTTAAGTGGGGGAAAAGTAAAGTCGTCATAATATTAAAGATTTAAAATTTTTAAATTTATTGAATTTATTGAAAAACAATATGCCCGAAAATAATAATTTAATGGACATTTTTTTTTAATAAAATAAGTTTTGAGAATAAATGATCAAACAAAAACGTAAAGTTTCATAAACTCTTGCTGTAAAAATGTCATTTTTGTTGGCTTGGAATTGCCTTACTCAAAATCTATGACATAACAATTATTAAAACTTAGTAGTTAATCACATACTTTGCTTTCTTTAAATGCTGTTATTTTATTAAATTTTATAAAATTTATGTATTAAATAATTATTTGTGTTTATGTGATTTTGGCAAAAAAAAAAAAAAATGGTGCAAAATCACTTTTAAACAAAAAAAAAATTGGCTAAAGAAAGCATTCTTTTTTTTTAACCGTTTTTATTAAACATTAATATCATAAAAATTGTTACAATAGACAATCTTGTGTGCTTTTATGTTCCCTTATGTTAAATTTCTTCGTCTATCTGACAAAAACAGCGATGCCAATTTTTTCCAAGCAATAAGCGCAAAACATTACAAAGTAAAAAACTTGTATAATTATTGTAAATTTGAGATTATTTAGTATCTACTTAATGAAACGTTTAAAGTGTGTAGCAATAATAACAAACTAGCAGATTCCAGCACTCGAAATTCGAGTGCAAATTCTAGGAAATTTTATTTTTTCATTAAATTATGGCCCTAAAGGTATGCTAATCAATTTTAGCCAATTCAGAAATCAACACAAAAAAACAAACTCATTTTTATTACAAACACATTAACAGATTTAATAAACACTCACATAGCATTGTATAATTTTATGTATGTGTCAGTAGCAACTTTAAATGCAATTTACTCAAAATAAAGGAAAAAATTTGAAAATCTGTAAATCTACAAAACGGCTAATAAGAAATACCTTTCAAATAATATACGTTTGATCAAAATTGGAATAAAACGGTAGAACAAAACATCGGTCACAAGAAATCGCCTAGCCTATTAATAGTTCATGTTCAAACAAAATCGTTTCCATTTGCTTCTCCATTTTTACGATATAAAATTAATCTTTAGTGCATATTGTGTTAAAGAATTAAGAGTGTTTAAAGACATTCTGTTCATTATTTTATTAAAAAAAAAAAAAAACACATTGCACTGAACAGTGTTTCGACTTCAGCGTTTGAGTACGGAAAAGTTCATATATCTACAACCAATGTTGATAAATTCAAAAATTTTTAAGTTGCAAAATAAGATATATCTGTGGTTTTCTGGAATAACCACGTATGTCCATTTTTGTCAGTTTTGAGTTAACGATGCTAAATATATTAATTTTTAACGCTCTTTACATGTGTTAAATTTTTAAAAAAAAAATATTGACCATTTCTGAGTTTTTTCTTTAAATAACGACGTAACTTAAATGTTTATTAAATTAATTTGCAGACTACGCAATAGCAGATCAATCATTGTGGTATTATCAGCACATCCATCCGTAGGCATAAATCCTTACTGCGTGCGTTCAAAAGTAATGCACTTCGAGATCCGCCGCGCAAGAATCGTATTTAGCAATCTGACTAGTATAGGAGGTATTGAGATCGGCCGATAATCACCCGGAAGCGAGGAATTTTGCTTCTTTGGAATGAAGATCGTAGTTGACAGCCGCAGACGTCTCGGTAACCTACCACACCACATCATCAGATTCATTAGCCGAACCAGTATCTCAACTGGAACTGCCCGAATCTGCCTCGATGTGATCCCACAAGCTCCGGGTGCAGTGGTAAGTGAGGGCCTCGTTGACCTAATCTCTGCAGGAGTAAGAGGCTTCCAAGGATCACCTCGCATATACCGTTTGAGATCGTCCAACAGCGGTTCCGAACCAATTTGTTCCTCGAATACGTTTCGCCAGAAGGGTTCCATAATTGATCTTGGCGGTTGTGTGGAACTCTCAGCGCCATCTAGTATCGATTTTATACATCTTCCACAATGCTTACGCCAATTGCGTTGCATATTGGCAAACTCATGTCTTCTCCTTCTCCGCCTGTGGCTAATGGAGGGAGTGGCCCTTTGTTGGGTCCGCTGCCGAACTCGTCGGGGATTGGGTGGAAATATCCCATCAATATAGTTTGACAGTCTAATTAAGACATGGTCCATGTCGCCTCTATTGGCATCTTGGACAATAGAGTTCAGACAAGTCGCATTGTAGTTTCCGTATTCCATCTCAGTAAGACCGGACAGAAAGGTCCTCAGGCGATCTTCTTGTGAGGAAGAAGCTTGCTCTGATTTCAACGTTTGATCGCTGACAAATTGTTTTCTCAGAAAACGACACATAGCGACATACGTTGTTATTAATGAAAAAAAATGCAAAATAATATTGGATTAGTCTTCAGTTTATAACCACTTGTAAAAACTTGTGTATTTATTTCTGTTATTTATTGTCACTATTATTCTTGATACGTTGTTATATTCTCATCCTAAGACCCGTTAGCTTTTTATTGACGAACAAAAAATCCATTTTTCAAGCAACAACAACTTATGTCTACATGGGTGTTTGCATTGTTAGTTTTCTTTTTCAAAGAAAACGACGTTTGTCGACATAAGTTGTTTTATCTGCACACACTTTAAGTGTTATTTACATTTTGTTTTTTTTTCGTCCTTCTCTAGGATATATTCCTCTGAAGATTTTTGACTCAAAATTTTATATAAAGTATTTATTGCCCATATCTACAGGACT
Source organism: Cordilura impudica (assembly GCA_963682025.1). Lineage (NCBI taxonomy): Eukaryota > Metazoa > Arthropoda > Insecta > Diptera > Scathophagidae > Cordilura > Cordilura impudica. The sequence goes on along the minus strand of OY821521.1, from coordinate 10,515,684 downwards.
GTTAAATAAAAAGCTCTAAAAACTTTATATCGAGCCCATAATTTTAAATATAACGTTTTTTGGCTCCCCTCGACATTTTGATTTTATGACATACGCGGTTATTCTAGAAAACCACAGATATATGAGTTTTCTGAACTCAATTAATTCTTCAATATTATTGTACGGAATCGATCCCATCCTCCATATAATCAAACTTATGGATAGATGCATTTTAGATATCGAATTCCAGATTCTCTGTTTGTACTTCTGATAAAATTGAGTCAATTACGTTATAAAAATACAGTTTTTGAAAACGTTGTACTTCTTCTTCAACAGCATGGTCTCAAATGATTTTTCATTAACAACGTTAAAATAAGTAATCAACTCATGCCACATATCCAGAATTGCCTTAAAGGCAATGGTGCTACCATCGGAATTTTCTTTTGCATTTCGGAATTTTTATTAATCAACTTATTATGTAATTTTTGTCATACTGGCGAATAAGAGAATCAATCATGAGAGTCTTTGATCAAAGGGTTTAAATTTGAAGGGGAAGTTATTTAAATATGTACAATTTTGTTAAACATGAACTTTTGTATATAAAAAGCGCTAAAAAAGAAAAACGAAAAGCGACAATTCAGCACTAAATGGAAAAAACGCGTTTTTGGGTAGTTAAAAACGCGAAAAGCGCTAAATTGGCATCGCTGGTTATGTATACTTGCAGATTCCAGCCCTTGAAATTCGAGTTCAAATTCTAGGAAATTTTTGTTCATTTAATAAATTATTGACCTACAGACATGTTAATCAATTTTAGACAATTCACAATTCAACATTTTTTTGGTTTATTTCCAAAATAATTTTTCAATTCAACACAATTATTATATATAAACAAACATATAAACAAATATAATAAACACACACATATCATTGTATAATTTTATGCATGGGTTAGTAGTCACTTTAAATGAGCATAACTCCAAAAAAATTTAAAAATTTAGAAATCTGTAAGTCTGATGGATAGCTAAAAAGAAATACCTTTTCAATAAGATACGTTTGGCCAAAATCGGGAGAAAACTGTTGAACAAATCATTGGTCACAAGAAATCGCCTTACCTAATAATATTATAGATTTCGAAAATTTCTTTCAACAACAACGGACTTTGATGGAGTAAATTTAAACCGTACCTAATGAGAGATTTTTAAAGGGTATTAATTGTTTGAATTTATTTATTTATTTATTTCTAAGTAAATATTGTTGATATCTTGGATTTCTACGAAACGCAGCATCAAATTTTTTTTTTTACATATTTTTGGTCTTTGAGTTTGTGTACTTTTTCTCTTTCTTTCAGTTATAGTTAAACCAACTGTTGCCGCTTATTTAATGAATATACAATCAACGAAAAGTTATTTTTCATAAACGCGAGTTGGGAATTCCGAGTCTTTGCCACTTAACTCCGTAATGGCAGCCTTCATGACTTGTAGGTCTTCTGCTTAATATATGTATACCGCTAAACACGTTCCCCAAGGATTAGGGCAAGGAGTCGGTGAAAGATTCAAATTCAACTACAATTTTTGTGGTTTTTCTAATCGTAAAAAGTCTGCTACACGATGAAGACCATGAGCAAAACATGTAGGGTACATTAAGCTGAGAGACGAAATTCCACTTAGCATGTACAGGGCTGCATCTGTGACCGCGAGAAGTACCTTGCAATGAATCGCTACAAAAAGCACCAATAGAACCACGATTTGCGTTTTCGAGTACACCCAATATACAAAATTCCAAATATTAAATAAGCAACATATCTCTCGATCGATGTCTGTAGTCTCGTCAACAGACATCCATAAATGTTTTCCCTTTGCTTATACCCGCATTTCCATAGCGTTTTTATACCCTATACCACTATGTGGTTTGGGTATAATGACCTTGTGCTGCTGTTTGTAACAACCAAAAATATTTGACCTAGACCCATCTTTAATTATACCAATCGAATCAGAATCACTTTTTGAGTTGAGTTAACAATGTCCGTCCGTCCGTCCGTCCGTCTGTGTGTCCATGTAAAGCTTGTAATCAAAGTGCAGGTCGCAACTATGAATATATTTTGACGAAATTTGGTATATAAGCTTCTAACGGCCATAGGATGAACGCTATTGAAATTGGTGGGAATCGGTCCATGTTCAGACCTAGCCCCCATACAAATGACCCCTATAAAATCGACATAAATTGACATAAGATCCAAATTGCCGTATAGCTCTTAGACAAATTGGGTTTGTATGTGTTTGTTACATCCATTAATGAATAGTCCAAAAACGATCCTATGGGACAACTCTTAGTCATAGCCCCATATAGAGCTGCTTCCCGATCTTCACTTAAATCTATCAAAAAACAAAAATATTGCACAGATTCATCTCAAATTTTGTTTGTATATATTTTTGCAAAATACAAGAGACTTTGCCAACCATGGTCAGGATCGGTCCATTTTTAGAGCTAGTCCCCATACAGACATAGCATCCGATATGAACGTTTTCATATTGCAGCCAAAAAATTAATAAATATGCCAATCAAATTTGGTTTATGCTTATTTTCTATATCCAATTAGTTGGGCCTAAGAGATAGGGTCTCTAAACGCATGGTATAGGGTATCGTATAGTCGGTCTAGACCGACTATAATTTTCTTACTTGTTATTTATAGATTTAAGGTTTGTACTTAGTTCGAAGAGAAGTTTCACTAGGGGCTTCTAATATCAATTTTTCTAAAGCTGGGACTTTTTTATTGGAATATTGGTTTCTAATAGAAATTTGGAATGTATTGGTATTTTTAGTAGCAGGAAATTCTCTTATCAGTTTTTGTGGAAGATTTTGTTTCTGAGAAGCAGCTAATTTGTAATTGTTTGTATAGATATATTGCTCCACGTAATATTATTATTTTTTTGCTCTTTATTTGGAAAAGGAACCACTAGATATGATTGTAGGTACAATTTTTAACAAAAATTTTTATTTTGATTTTTCTTTTGTCATATTAAGATGTTGGCAAAAGATTTGTTTAAGCCCGTAAAATTGTAAAAAAAAATAATACAAAAAATTTAAGTCTAATCAAACCAAAATCTTTTATTCGAAAGATCACTACATGGCGTTAACATTTGAAAATAATTTCGGGTATATGGCCACCGCGGCCGTTCTTGTGGAAGCACTTTCGGGACGTAAAATTTTGGGCCACTTTTACGAGCATTACTGGCATCGCACCAAACGGTGCATTATTCTGGATGTAGTGCAGTCTATAGGGTCTATTGTGTATGGGACTCACTCCATATGTGGCAGCGTTTTTATTAGCGAACCCGTTAAGTCAAATATGAGCATCTTCGCTGAGCACAATTTTGTGATAAAGCATCGGGTCAGTTTCCAACTGCTCTAGAGCCCCATCGGCGAAAGTACGTCTATGATGGTCTCGTGGCTATAACTGCTGCACTAGCTGAATCTTATACGGATGAGGGCAAAATTCTTTGCGCAAAATTTTCCACACAGTGCACGGACAGAGCTCCAAATCACGTGACCGACGATGAATCGATAAATTTGGATCTTCTTCGACACTTTCGTTTACAGCGGCGATATTCGCTTCAGTATGCACATTCCTTCGACGTGTTGATGTCATTGCATCATTTAGAGAGTATTCGGTATGAAATCTATTCACAGTTCGATGGATTATTTGCTCAGATGGACGATTTTGTGCGCCATAAAAATCATAAGTCGTCTCTCAGTTGCGCGAATTGATGACTGATTTTCAAAGTAAATTTGTATAATTTGATAGCGTTGTTCAAGCGTGAATCCATTCAAAATGATTTGCCAAGGTATACTGATCATAAATGTCAAAAAGTGAGCACGGTATAACAGTTCGTTTGACAGCTAACCCTTTCATAAATTCTATCTAAGCAAAAAAAAAACATCATTTTCATTTTTTAAACTCATACGGAAACAAAGATGTTTGACTATCGTAAACTGAGTTGTAATAAGTGGTAGTAAAAAAGAAAAAACAACGAAAAATAAATTAGAATATACAGTATGTGGAAAAGATAAGTTTCCAATCTCATATATTAAAATCGGTAAACTGTGAGCCTTCATAAACTTGGGAATTGATACATATCATTCTCATTTCAAAATCTGCTCATACTGTTGACGTTATTGGAGAAAATTGTGAAAGTTCCTAGAAATAACTGTAATAAAAGTTTCACAGAAACAAATAATGTCCATATTAAAAAAGTAGGTCTCCAACAGAAATTAATGCCGTTTTCTTTTCTGACAAAAAATGTCGCCCTTTTTTTGCCCTCTTTTGGAAAAGTGTATTTTTTATATATTCTGAATTAAGAGCAACTTTGTATTATATATCAATCGAAAGGTCTCAAAGCGCTGTGTTCATAAATACAAAAAAAAATTTGATTATTATCCTCTTGGAAGTCATAGGGTGAAAATATTCAAAAAAGGGGAACAATGGGGAAATATTCTCCCACTATGACCTGAAAAAAGTCAATGGCTCGAATTTTTTGTGATTTATGAGGGCTCGACTTTGAGACCTTTCGATTGATATATAAGATAAGGTTGCTCTTAATTCAGAATATATAAAAAAATACACTTTTCCAAAAGAGAGCAAAAAAAGGGCGACATTTTTTGTCAGAAAAGAAAACGGCATAAGTATTAAAAAATTGCATATTAAAAAAAAATTATTAATTTTTTAACAATTTTAAATCAATTTAATTATTTTTGCATGAAAATAAATATGCAAAAGATAAATTTTTCTAAAAGTTAATTAGTTTTGATTACTTATTTCGTGGTATTGAAAATAACCAATTAATTTAGTAGGAAGTACTTTAATTTTGCAAATGAATGGGTAAATTCAAACAACTGACATCTGAAGAACGGAAAATAATTATCAGACTTTATAAAGCTGGCCACAACATGCGATATATTGGCCAAAAAGTTTGCAAATCGCATACAACAAATCACATACAGCAATTCATAAAGTGATTGTTGCCTATGAAAATGAACACAGAGTTTGTGCTAGAAAAAACAATAGGGCGTCGTAAAATAACACTGTCCAACAAATTAAGACTTTATGATTGGAACATAATAGCGACCCTATAATTCTGAAAGGGCTTGTCGAGTATATCATTTTTGTAGAATAAACTTGTAGTCCAGCTGGTCTGAGTTTTTTTTTTACAGTGGGTCAAGTTTTTAAGTTTTTGATCGAAGGGAGCATTATACTAAATGAAAAAATTTTGTAAATTAATGTCTGAGAGAATTCTTATTGTCAGAGTTATATGGTCGAATTTTATGAAGATTATTTTTGTGGACGATCTTAACCCTCTAGCTGCTCTCTTTAAGGGTCAATTTGACCCTTATTTTGAGAAAATCAAAAAAGTTCTTTTAAAGAGGACATTTAAGGATTAAAATATTCTATGAAAATTTTTGCCGGAAAATTTCAGTAAATAAAATTAATGATTTGGCCAGTTGCCGGTTAGCATGAAAAAAAAATAATTTTTCCAACATTCTGCTTCATAAGCACCACAAAAATTTTCTAAATCAATGTTTTAAAAAATTTTAATTGTTGCACAGGTCTCTAGCAATAATTTGGCTTTTACAGATTGAAAAAATATCAATTAGTACATATAAACAATATGCTGAAAATCGGCATTTCACTGCAAAGTTCGAAGGTCGATTAAAAAAAAAAATTCGAACTAACATAAACAAACGCCGCGATTCGGGTCTTCTAATTTAGCCTCTATTTTCACCCCTCACTCTCAGAATCGACCTAACTTTTGCTAACCTGAATTTGTTCCACAGTGTAACGGTAGCTAGCACACAGAGCTCTAGCGTCTAGTCACCTCTGACGTACGTGTGATAGTTAATAATATTAAAATAAAATAATAGAAAAAATCAATCATAATTGAGTTGAGACTAAGCATGGCGAAGTCTGTATGCAAATTAAGAGATTGGTTTTGTTTCGGTTGTGGACATTTAAGGCACCACCAAAGCAGAAGAAAGATATTCCCTACAATGGAAGAACCCGATTTCCTTTTCTTTGGAATACGATTTCCGTCTGAAACTTGGATACTTGCGAAAGTGCTCTATTGACCTGGTATAAAGGCGGTACTAAAGCGCTGCCATTTTCACCACCTATGACATGGATTGAACCTGATGATCACAAATCAGATACATGCTATTTCTGCGTAAATTACAAATTAGGTAGATGCGGTAATGACATATGAAGTAACAAATAATGTAATGCAAGGTGTTACGGTGCCTCTACCGCCTACATATAGATTTTCGGCCAATATGATACACGCCAATGCAGAAGTAACAACGGCGGTAGAAAATTTATCAAATATAACTTACTTGCCTCTTGATGATTTAAACAATTGTCCTAATTTGATAGACTAAGCTTATTTTTAAGATCTTGTAAGGGATTTAGGACTAACGAAGGAGAAAGCCGAAATATTATGATCCAGATTGAAAAACAGGCATTTGATAAAAGCCGATGTAAAAGTTATATTTCCAAGAAAAAGTCACGCCGATCTCGAAAGTTATTTTAAAATATCAGAAGACCTTGTATACTGTTGCAGTATTGAAGAGGTCCTGAAATATCTAAAGCTGCCGCTTGACCCTTCCGCTTGGAGATTACTTATAGAAAGTTCAAAACACAGTCTTAAAGCAGTTTTACTTCACAAAGGAAACAAGCATCCATCAATACCGGTTGCGTATTCCACAAAAAAGGAGGAAACATACGCAAATATTTAAAATGTTTTAAATATAATGGAACACGATAAATATAAATGGAAAGTATGTGCAGACTTCAAAATGATTGCAATATTGACTGGAATGGGATAAATGGGATTCAAGTAATACCATCAACCACTACCATATTAAAAATTTTTGAAGAACGTAAAGAAAATATTATTGGCGACTTAAATGTAATCCATGAATCTCTTTTGGCAAAAGATAAGCTCATACTTCCACCGCTGCATATTAAGTTGGACATGGTGAAGAATCTATATTATTAATAGGCTAGGCGATTTCTTGTGACCGATGTTTTGTTCTACCGTTTTATTCCGATTTCGATCAAACGTATATTATTTGAAAGGTATTTCTTTTTAGCCGTTTTGCAGATTTACAGATTTTAAAATTTTTTCCTTTATTTTAAGTAAATTGCATTTAAAGTTGCTACTAACACATACATAAAATTATACATATGCTATGTGTGTTTAATTAAATTTGTTAATGTGTTTGTTAATGAGTTTGCTATCTTCATTCACAATAATAATAAACCATAAAAGTGTTGGTTTGTGAATTGGCTAAGTTGAAAAATAAAGCTGCCTAGAAATTGCACTCGAATTTCGAGCGCTGGAATCTGCTAGTTTTATTAAAAGCTTAAATACAAAAGGAAATGCTTTCAAACGTATTCAAACAATTTTCCCCAGATTATCTGCAGCAAAATTTAAAGAAGTTAAAACACGGTTGCAGGAAAGAATTTATTTTATTTAATGTAAATTACCTTTTCTAGGAATGCTCGTTGGACCCTATATAAGAAAATTACTACAAGATGAAGAATTTTATGGTCATCTGTTCAATATGCAAAATACAGCATTTGAATTTATGCAGCTTGTTATAATAGAATTCCTTGGAAACACAAAAGCACACAACTATGCAGAAAATATTGAAAATATGTTAATCGCTTTTAACAACATTGGCGTTAAGATGTCACTAAAATTGCATTTTCTGCACTCACATCTCAATTTTTTTAAAGAAAGCTTTGGAGCGGTTTCAGGTGAACACGGTGAAAGGTTTCATCAGGATATCAAAGTGTTGGAAGAGAGATTCAAAGGAAATTCTAAAGTGTTATGCTTGCTGAATACGTATGGGGCTTGTACAGAAACCTCGATTCATCGGAACATTCACGTCAAGCTAAATATAGGAAAACGTATTAAGGTTAATCTTTCGTCTGTTATAATACTACTGATATTTTTTTTATTTTAATGTTTACCAATTCCATTTTATTCGAAAGTTTTGAAGAAGAAAAAATAGATACATACTAAAAAACCCCCTTAAAAAAAAATATGGAAGCGGGAATTCAGTGTGCAAGCAAGCTACAGTTATTTTACTTGAGCATAATTACATTTCAACTATTTTATAGTTACCCATCATTCCAAGCCCGTTTTTTACAATGCCTCGTTTACATTTAATAGCCATATTTATCGATTAATTTGAAAAAAAAAATTATATTTAAACTATAATAATTTTTCTGTATAAGCTTTATTACAACTTTGGCGTAATTGGTGGCCCCCACTGTAATTTTCCGGCAAAATTTTTCGTAGAATATTTTAATCCTTAAATGTCCTTTTTGAAAGGACTTTTTTTAATTTTCTCAAAAAAAGGGTCAAATTGACCCTTAAAGAGAGGAGCTAGCTAGAGGGTTAAGATCTTCCACAAAAATAATCTTCATGAAAATCGACAATTAACTCTGACAATAAGAATTCTCTCAGACATTAACTTAGAACATTTTTTTCATTTAGTAAAATGCTACTTTCGACAAAAAATATTAAAACTTTGACCCACTGTAACAAAAAATCACACCAGCTGGACTATAAGTCTATTCTAGAAGAATGATCTAATCAATATGCCCTTTCAGACTTATAGGGTAGACATTCTGTTTCAAAAATGCTGTTGGACAGTGTAATCTGCGAAAGAGTTGAATTCTTTTAAGTTTTTTTTATCTAACGACATTGAAATATAATTTTTGTTAATATTTTCTTATTTGTTACTGCTACTAAATTCAGATATGTACTTTAAATACAACGCTGTGGAAAGTTATTTTTTCCAGACAGTATATACAGAGGTAGAGGTAGTGGAAAACTTGATTTTATAGTACAAAAATAGAAAAAATTAAAAAAAAAAACACCATAATGACAAAAATGGCACAAAAAAGCACAACAGAATAAAAATTACATAAAAAAAAACAAGTAAAGGTGGAAACACAACTGGGACGAATGACGAATTTCGCACAGCTCAACGAATTTGTCGGCAACAATTCGTTGCGTAAATTCGTCGAATGAAATACAATTACGACGAATTCACATAACAGCTGTAACGTCATTTGAAATTGTTTTTAATTTTTAATATGTACATTAGGGTTATGATTAATTTTTTTACAAAGTTTTTACTTATCACCACGTGATATGCAATACTAAACTAATAATAACAAGTAAGAAAATTATAGTCGGTCTAGACCGACTATACGATACCCTATACCATGCGTTTAGAGACCCTATCTCTTAGGCCCAACTAACTGGACATAGAAAATAAGCAAAAACCAAATTTGAGTGGGATTTTTATTAATTTTTTTGGCTGCAGATATGAAAAAGTTCATATCGGATGCTATATCTATATAGGGACTTGGTCCAAAAATGGACCGATCCTGATCATGTTTGGTAAAGTCTCTCGTATTTTGCAAAAATATATACAAACAAAATTTGAGAAGAATCAGTGCAATATTTTTGTTTTTTAATAGATTTAAGTGAAGATCGGGAAGCAGCTCTATATGGGGTCAAAGGGATCATTTTTGGACTACTCATTAATGGATGTAATGAACGCATACAAACCCAATTTGAGTAAGATCTATATGACAATTTGGATCTTATGGCAATTTATGTCGATTTCATATGGGTAATTTGTATGGGGGCTAGGTCTGAACGTGGACCGATTCTCACCAATTTCAATAGCGTTCATCCCATGGCCGATAAAAGCTTATGTACCAAATTTCATCAAAATACATTCATATTTGCGACCTGCAGTTTGATTACAAGCTTTACATGGACACACAGACGGACGGACGGACGGACGGACGGACGGACGGACGGACGGACGGACGGACGGACATTGTTAAATCAACTCAGAAAGTGATTCTGATTCGATCGGTATAATTAAAGATGGGTCTAGGTCAAATATTTTTGGTTGTTACAAACAGCAGCACAAAGTCATTATACCCAAACCACATAGTGGTATAGGGTATAAAAATCGTGTTTACAGGTAATTTTGCTGGAAAAACCTTCCACACCAAATGCAATTTCAAGAAACTCACTGAATTTTTTTTTATTTTTATTTTTATATTTTTTATTAATTTAATATATATGTATATAGTAAAAAAATTATTTAAACAATGTAGATTTTGATACGAGGTATGATTATTTATTTATTTGAATATTGTATGATATAAATTTAAGATTTAAAGTGCGACTATTTTTGCAGAAAGGAAAATGTCCTGAACAACTTTTATAGCACGTTCTGCGCAAATTTTACTACGCTGCTGATTTATTATTTACGACTTCTGCATAACCCCATGCCTTATAAAACACTCATTACCTTTTTTAAATTTAATAATTCAAAATTGTCTTCGCGGAAACAATAGTCTGAAAACCATACGTCGTACCATGCACTACATATAAATTGACATATTTTATTTAGTTCTGCTCGGTATTTTAGAATTAGGATAAATGCTAATATTGCCACAATTGTTCTAGAATTCCACCGAGCATTGCTTATTGGTGGTATAGTTTTGAAAGTTATCAAGGGAAATGGTTAAGAAGTCAAAATATACATCGAAATGAAGCTAGTAGACCTAAATTTTTTTTATTCAGTTGTTGTAGATATCAACATTGCAGAGATCGTTTTATGAGATAATGACAAGTTTTAGATTTCAAATTTAAATATATCAAATAAAAGGCACTCATGTGAGCTTCAAAATGATATATGTATATATTACTCAATTCCGATACTAAAAAGTTATATACAAGTCAATGTCCAAACTTTGGAGGTCCATAACTCGGAAAATATCTCGACCGTCGAAAAAAAAATATTTTGCTAGAATCGCAACAAAATGTGTTATAAGTGGTGAAAATTTTAAACCATTCGGGGCATCGCACCTAAAATACACAAAGGTCTTTAAAACGTAGAAGAAATATTTTAAATCAAATAAAAAAATATAGACCAAATTTCAACGCCTTTGGTGCGGAAACTTTTTTGAGATCAGCGAATAAGTAAGATTGCGTTTCTTAATATTTTTTTAATAGCCTTTTTGGCTAGGGCATGTAAAATTTGATATTTGCAAAAAAAAATAAAAAAAAGTCATAACCCTAATGTACATAAAAAAAATATTGGAAAAATATGAATAAAAGAATTTTTAACTTGGTACGAGTTATTCCAATTGTAAACATCATGTTCACGATGGTAAAAGCCTTAATTTTTTTACGGCAGCGTTTAATATTTTAATTCTGAAAAAATTACATAAATTTTCATTTATAAATTAATTTTGTCATTTTTGCTTACATGTTGTAGCTGATAGTGTGACCATATTTAAAAAAAAGAAGCATTAAACGAAAAAGAATAAATATTAACAAAAAACTATGTAAAAGAAAATTATATAATTAAAAATAGATTTTATTTATCTTATAAGTTATAAATACAATGTAAAACAATTCTTAAAGACAAAAATGACTTTATCTACTAGAATATTTGAAAAACTACAATAAAATACGGTCACTCTACATCAATTTATTCGTCGTTCGTCGGCGTTAGAAATAGAAATAAACCTATAGCAGAGTTCGATACGCACTACGTATTTCGTTCGACGCACTGATTGTGTGCATTTTATTTCTGACGACGAATATTCGGAACGAAAAATTCGTCGTTCGTCCCAGTTGTGTTTTCAACTTAAGAAAATTATAGTCGGTCTAGGCCGACTATACGATACCCTATACCATGCGTTTAGGAAACCTATCTCATAGGCCCAACTAATTGGTTATAGAAAATAAGCATAAACCCAATTCGAGTGGCATTGTTATTAATTTTTTTTTTCCTTTGAATATGAAAAAGTTGATATCGGATGCTATATTTGTATGGGGACTAGGTCGAAAATAGGCCGATCCTGACCATATTTGGTAAGGTCACTTATTTTTGCAAAAAGATATACAAACCAAATTTAAGAAAAATCTGTGCAATATTTTTGTTTTTTGATAGATTTAAGTGAAGATCGGGAAGCAGCTCTATATGGGGCCTATGACTAAGAATTGTCCTATAGGGATTATTTTTGGACTACTGATTAAAGGATGTGGATCTCATAGCAATTTATGTCGATTTCATAGGGGTCATTTGTATGGGGACTAGGTCTGACCATGGACCGAATTTCACTAATTTCAATAGCGTTCATCCTATGGCCAATAAAAGCTTATGTAACAAAAATCATGAAAATATATTCATATTTGCGACCTTTAGTTTGATTACAATGTTTTCATGGACACACAGACGGACGGACGGACGGACATCGCTAAATCGACTCAGAAAGTGATTCAGAGTCGATCGCTATAATAAAAGATGGGTCTAGATCAAATATTTTTGGTAGTTACAAACAGCAGCACAAAGTCATTATACCCCGACCACATAGTGGTATAGGGTATAAAAACACCATAATGACAAAAATGGCATAAAAAACCACAAAAGACTAAAAATGACAAAAAAAAATACAAAAATGACAAAGTTGTCCTCTCTGCTAATCTATAATCTTTTAAATACAAGGGTCTCTTTACAAAAAAATCATCAATCGTTATTTAGTAATATTTCTAGCAGAAAAACTTCAAAATGACGTAAAATATTTACGTCTGGCACCTCTGCTTTTATGATTAGAAATAAAGTCGACTGCTGCTGAGAGGAGGAGGTCTGTATAAGTGTATGTGATTTCCGTGCAAAATATATGAAATTATATTTGTAACAGTTTCAAGCGGTTGTCGTGATATCAGTACAAATATGTTTTTAACTAACTTACGACATGTAGCAAAAACAAAACAAAAAAACCCCACATTCACTATACATACATTTATGGCAAAGGATAATGAAGAGATGCCATACTCCGATATGAAATGTGGTCGCCTTAAGAATGAAGAGTATTAAAAGGAATTTAAAGTTGAATGAATGTTAGAGATTAACTCAAAAGTTGAAGTATTTTTTATTCGTTAAGGTGAAACCTTAAGACGAATATTCTGAGTTGAAAGTGCGGTCAACTAGCAAACAATAAGTACAGGATTATTGGCTAAACTTCTACCCATACCTGAGATTGATAAGAGTATATTCAAGGCTAAATATAAATCGACTGTTTAAACACAAATTTTAAAAGAATAAATAAGAATTGCCGTGGACATTTATATGGCTAATATTTTTAACATGACTGTTCAGCAAATCTAGTGCTAATTAGCAATAATAATTGCTCATTATTTATTCCACCAATCAATAAAAATTGCTTATCCATGATCTGGTGGCCAAGTGGAAATTTCATTTCGATTATTATAGTTTCTATTTTGTTGATTATTTAATTTGTTTCTGTCATGACAACTATTTAAATATTTTAGTAATTTTTCATGGACAACACATTACAAGTTATGGTCATAATTTTTTGCACTCTAATTTTCCTTGAAATTTACATTCAACCCTTTACCTTATATTTATTTAACTGGTTTTCTTTTCACTCTTTAAAATTGTTTTGTTAAAAATAAAAGTCTCCCTTATGTTCAACCATAATCTTAAATTGTAAAAAATCTAGACTTTTTTTTGTGGAGCATGTTTTTCTTTAATCTGCTGCGACATTTGTGATTAATGAGCCGTTAGATGTAGTCAAAACTCATATTATATAGATTTTTCTTGTTGTCGTCAAACAAAAATGAAACATTTTTTTTTTTATATTTTCAACATTTGTGAATAATCCTTTAGAACCATAAAATTTTTATTACAATATAATATAAAACAAACATATTTAAATTATATAGTTTCTAAGCTATTTTCTAATGTCACCCAGTGGCACAATTGAGGAGTAAATTTTAAAAGAGGTAATATTTTGAAGAAAGGTACTTCTTCAGACAATGTACTTTTTTAAAGAAAGGAACTTTGTTAAGAAAATGTAAATTTTTCATGGAAATGTACTTTTTAAAAGAATGCTTTTTAGAGAAAAGAAATTTTAAGACAATGTACTTTTTCAAGATAATGTATTTTTTAAGAAGAATACTTCTTAAATTTTTTTAAGAAAAGGTACTTTATTAAGAAAATGTACTTTTTTCAGTATATTTTCAGGAAAAAGTACTTTTTAAGAAAATGCAAGGCGCCTTTAAGATAAGGTACTTTTTTAGACATTGTACTTTTTTAAGAAAAGGAACCTTTTTTCATGGAAATGTACTTTTTACAAGAATGCTTTTTAAAATAATTTTTTAAGAAAATGTACTTTTCCAAGAAAATGTATTTTTTAGGAAGAATGCTTTTTAAAGAAAAGACATTTTTTTAGGAAAAGATACTTTATTAAGAATATGTACCTTTTTAAGTAAATTTACTTTTTTAGGAAAAAGTACTTTTTAAGAAAATGCAAGGTCCCTTTAAGAAAAGGTACTTTTTTTAAGAAAATTTAATTTTTTTTAGGAAGGGTACTTTTTTTAGAAAAGGTGCTTTCTGCAGAAAATATAGTTTTCTACGAAAGCGTCCTTTTTTAAGAAAAATTACTTTTTCATGAAAATTCCTTTTTAAGAAGAATGCTTTTTAAAGGAAAGGTACTTTTTAAAGAAAATGTACTTTTTTAAGCAAATGCACTTTTTTGAGCAAAAGTACTTTTTTAAGAAAAATTACTTTTTTAAGAAAAAGTATATTTTCAAGAATAGATACTGACAGGAACCTTTAAGAAGAGGTACTTCTTTAAGAAAATGTATTTTTTTAAGAAAAGGTACTTTTTTAAGACAAGGTTCTTTCTGCAGAAAATATAGTTTTCTACGAAAGCGTTCTTTTTTGAGAAAATTTACTTTTTCATGAAAATTCACTTTTTAAGAAGAATGCTTTTTAAAGTACAGGTACTTTTTAAAGAAAATGTACTTTTTTAAGCAAATGCACTTTTTTGAGCAAAAGTACTTTTTTAAGAAAAATTACTTTTTTAAGAAAAAGTACTTTTTCAAGAATGGATGCTGGAAGGAACCTTTAAGAAGAGGTACTTCTTTAAGAAAATGTATTTTTTTAAGAAAAGGTACTTTTTTAAGACAAGGTTCTTTCTGCAGAAAATATAGTTTTCTACGAAAGCGTCCTTTTTTAAGAAAATTTACTTTTTCATGAAAATTCACTTTTTAAGAAGAATGCTTTTTAAAGTACAGGTACTTTTTAAAGAAAATGTACTTTTTTAAGCAAATGCACTTTTTTGAGCAAAAGTACTTTTTTAAGAAAAATTACTTTTTTAAGAAAAAGTACTTTTTCAAGAATGGATACTGGAAGGAACCTTTAAGAAGAGGTACTTCTTTAAGAAAATGTATTTTTTTAAGAAAAGGTACTTTTTTAAGACAAGGTTCTTTCTGCAGAAAATATAGTTTTCTACGAAAGCGTCCTTTTTTAAGAAAATTTACTTTTTCATGAAAATTCACTTTTTAAGAAGAATGCTTTTTTAAGTAAAGGTACTTTTTAAAGAAAATGTACTTTTTAAGCAAATGCACTTTTTTGAGCAAAAGTACTTTTTTAATAAAAATTACTTTTTTAAGAAAAAGTACTTTTCCAAGAATAGATACTGAAAGGAACCTTTAAGAAGAGGTACTTCTTTAAGAAAATTTAATTTTTTAAGAAAAAGTACTTTTTTTAAGACAAGGTTCTTTCTGCAGAAAATATAGTTTTCTACGAAAACGTTCTTTTTAAAAAAATTTTCTTTTCTTTTTTGAAGAAAACGTAATTTTTTGACCAAAAATACTTTTTTAAGAAAAAGTACTTTTTCAAGAATAGATACTGGAAGGACCCTTTAAGAAAAGGCACTGTTTTAAGAAAATGTAATTTTTTAAGAAAATGTACTTTTGCAAAGGAAAGGTTCTTTCTGCAGAAAATATAGTTTTCTACGAAAACGTCATTTTTTAAGAATATTTACTTTTTCATGAAAATTTACTTTTTAATAGGAATGCTTTTTAAAGGAAAGCTACTTTTTAAGAAAAAGATAAAGATACTTTTATACAATAAGATACTTTTTTACAAAAAGTACTTTTTCAAAAAAAGATATTTTTTCAGTCCTATTTATTGTTAATCTGTGTTGCAATAATTAGTTCTTTATTGTTTGGTTTGAGATCATGTATACATCTTCCAATAATAGAAAAGATAATCCTTTTACAATATACGAGAAATATTAAAATATCGTATATCTTCAATTTTTTCAATATTTTTCTTACATTGCAAAAAAATTATTATTTTTTCTATTATTACAGAATGTATACATGATCTCAAACTGAAACGTTACTTTTTACGAAATGGTACTTTCTAACAAAAGGTCATTTAAGAAAGTACTTTTTGAAGAAAAGGTACTTTATGCATAAAATTAACTTTTCTAAGAAAAGGTTTTTTTAAGCAAAAGTACTTTCTTAGGAAAAGGAAATTTTTTAAGAACTTATTAAAGAAAAGGCACTTTTTTAAGAAATGGTACTTTTTTAAAAAAATTTACTTTTTTAGAAAAAGTACTTTTCTAACAGGGGGTAATTTTTAAGAAAATCTACTTTTTCAAAAAAAGCTAGTACGGTTCTGCAGAAAATTTACTTTCTTTAGAAAAGGTACTGTTTAAAGAAGCGAAACTTTTTTTAAAAAAATTAAAAAAAGTAATATTTTAAGAAACGGTAATTTTAAAAAAAGGACTTTCTTTAAGAAAAGGTATTTTTAAGAAAAAGTACGCTTTAGAAAAGGTACTTATTTTAGAAAAAGTGCTTTTTAGAAAAGCTATTTTTAAGGAAAGGTGCTTTCTTAAGGAAGGGCATCTTTTTTGAGAAAAGGTACTTTTTCAGAAAAAGCAGTTTTTTAAAAAATTTAACTTTTTTTAGAAAAAGTACTTTTATAAGAAAATATTCTTTTTGAGATAAAGCAATTTTTGAAAAAGTACTTTTTTAGAAAAATACCTTTACAGAAAAGTACTTCTTTAGATACTTCTGTAAGAAAATATGTCCACAGCGTTACAGATTCAGTCAGTCAGTTATGAGCGTAAATATATAAAGAAAATTCCATAACTATAAGGACCACAATAATAACAATTTCAACAATTGCCCCCTGTTGCTCGTCGCATTAGATATCGAGTAAAATCAATCGAAATTCCATATTATGGTTTATTATTTAAAGAAGACGGACAATCGTCAGACCACGTTTCACGTTTACTATTAACTGATGACCATAACTCGTTAGCTGTGACAGAGTATTTTATTTTTGAAACTAAAAAAATTATTTCGATCGATAAATTTCGATAACGAATGCGATGATTCGAGCCCAGTTAAAGTAAGAACTTAAAATAAAATAAAGTTAGAATTACAGCAACCACATACAAAACTAATATTTTTATACCCTATACCACTATGTGGTTTGGGTATAACGACTTTGTGCTGCTGTTTGTAACTACCAAAAATATTTGACTTAGACCCATCTTTTATTATACCGATCAGCTCAGAATCATTTTCTGAGTCGATTTAGCGATGTCTGTCCGTCCGTCCGTCTGTCTGTGTGTCCATGTAAACCTTGTAATCAAACTACAGGTCGCAAATATGAAGATATTTTAATGAAATTTGGTATACAAGCTTCTAGCAGCCATAGGATGAACGCTTTTGAAATTCGGTGCATGTTCAGACCCAGTCCCCATACAAATGACCCCTATGAAATCGACTTTAATTGCCATAGCATTCACATTATCTTATAGATATCGGTCAAATTGGGTTTGTCTGTGTTTATTACATCTATTTATCATCATTTGTCTAAAAATAAACCCCATATGGCAATTCTTTGTCATAGCCCCCGTATAAAGCTGCTTCTCGATTTTCACTGAAATCTATCAAAAAACAAAAATATTTCATAGATTTTTCTCAAATTTTATTTGTATATATTTTTTCAAAATATAAGTGACTTTACCAAATATGGTCAGGATCGGTACATTTTTCCACCCAGTCCCCATATAAATATAGCAACCGATATGAACTTTTTCATATCTGCAGCCAACAAAATTAATAACAATGCCACTCAAAATTGGTTTATGCTTATTTTCTATATCCAAAAAGTTGGGCTGAAGAAATAGGGTCTCTAAACCATGGTATAGGGTATCGTATAGTTGGTCTAGACCGACTATAATTTTCTCACTTGTTATTATTTAAAATAGAAAACAGCTCAAAAAAATTTAAAACATTTTCACTAAAAATGAGCAGCCCAGCTGATTTCGTGATTTCCACAGACGGACAGTGTATTATCGCTATTTTAACTCCGCTTGTTCTAGGGATCAAGAATATATGTATTTTATAATGTTCAGACTTTTTTTAAATATTAACTAATACTTGCAGATTCCAGCCCTCGAAATTCGGGTGCAAATTCTAGGAAATTTTATTTTTTCATTAAATGAAGACCCTAAAGGTATGCAAATCAATTATAGCCAATTCACAAATCAACGCAAAAACAAACTCATTTTTATTACAAACACATTTACAAATTAATAAACACACACATAGCATTGTAAAATTTATATGTGTTAGTAGCAACTTTAAATGCAATTTACTCAAAATAAAGAAAAAAATTTTAAAATCTGTAAATCTGCAAAATGGCTAAAAAGAAATACCTTTCAAATACTATACGTTTGGTCAAAATCGGGATAAAACGTTAGAACAAAACATCGGTCACAAGAAATCGCCTATGAATATTACAGATATACCATCTGCACAGCAACACTTACAATTTTTGCAAGAATTTTCAGACGTTGGTTCACAAAAAGTTCTTTAGGTCGCACAGAGAAAAAAAGTCGGTGACTATAAAAAATCTGACTTTTGACTGCTATCTTAAAAAATACGACACATTAGGGCCTCCAAATGAAGCGCTTATTCGCAAATCGAGGTAATTATTCTCATTAGCGTATGAATAGAAATATTTTGAAGTTTATTTCCAAGCCAGACTGCTGATAGTAATGATAGAATTTCGAAACATTAAGAACTCACTGTACCGATTTAGAATTGATCCAGGATCAGGAACATACATACATATATGTACATATAATTTATGCAGTCCCAAAACTATTTTTTCTTACAGACTTATCGCATAAAATGCAATTTTTAAATGATATCCTTAATTTTAAGGGCGTTTGTAGGGCATCCAAGAATCGCATATTTTCGAAAGCAACATTTAAATTCAACAGTTTTTTTTTTCTAATTAGTGCAGGAAATGTTCTAGTTTAATTCCGTTCTAAGCTAAAAGCACAACATTTTATAATCATTATGACGGAAAGTACAATAAACTAAAAAAAAACCGCAACAGTTTCCACCACATTTATATATTTTTTATTTTTAAAAGTGTTTTTTGTATTATGAAACTCATTGACAGTCTAAATTCATTTTAAGCATTAGCGTTGAAAAACCGAGAAATATATTCAAATATGTATGTTTGTAAATAAGTGCTAAATAATATGAATAAGTATGACTATTAAAGAAATGTGCACGGTAGGTAAATATTGTTTTTTGTTTTCAAAAGTATTTACATAAATTTTCCTGAGTCTAGACACACAACGAAAGTGTAAAATCGCATGCTGCGTTAGCTACGGTAAAAACAAGTTCTTAGCAATATTGTAAGAAATTGGCATTAAAACACTTCAAATTTGTTTTTGTTTGCTTTTCATAAGTTTAAATGCAAAATGTGCAAAACAAAATTGAAATCGATATTATTGATTCGTTTACCTTTACGTTTTTTTTTCGTTTTTTTTTTTGCATTTTTGCAACACAGTGTTTATTTTGAAACTATAATAATAAAAACGAAAGACAACAATACAAACATTTAGAAAACATCGCAACAACTAAGTACAGAAAATTACAAAGAAAAAAGACTTAAAAGATTTACTTAGTAGAGGTTTAGTCGAATTTTAGATGACTGTCTCTAACAAAGTCATTGGAAATTTTTGTTAACAACCTTCTTTATTCTACTGTCTACTAATCATGTCCAGTTTAAAGGGGACGGAAGGAAATCAGTTTATACATTTTATGGTTAAATTTAATTCCCACTATTTCAATTTATAGAACTCATTGGAACTCATGCTCACCATGATCTGGAGTTTTATCACATTTTGTCGACCTGTTATTTAAGGAATTAGAACTTTTCGGTCATTACCTCCATGTCATATATGTTAGGCATCACAATTACTGCGATTTCATTACTAATGCTAATTGTATAAGATAAAATTGTCAATGTAATTGAGTGATTTCAATTGCATTAGTTCAAATAAACAATGAAACAAATTGCAATAGCCTTGAAGCGTTAAGAAATTGTTGGCACTAGCATTAGTTCTAACTAATGAATATTTTAGGCTAATTGGTGGTGCATTAGAGTGATTACATTTGCATTAGTTCGTTTAAAGACAATTAAACAATAAAACAATTTTTTTTTAACAGTGAATAGTAATGATATTTTTTTTATAGTGCTAACTGGATAATATTTTGTCAATGCCTTGGAGTTATTTCATTTTTAATTAGTTCGTACAAAGACAATTAAAAATTTAGCATTAGCATTGAATGGTAATGACATTTCTTGGCATTAGAATTAGTTCGTATAAAGACAAATAAACGAAATTCATTGGCATTAACAGCTAATGGATTTTTTTGAATTAGCATTGATTCCAAACGAAGTTCATTAGGATTGACTGTTAATGAAATTTTTTCGAATTAGCATTAATTCCAAATAAGAAAATTATTGGTATTACCATTTACTTGGATTTCATTACTAATCCGTTAGAGAATTAAACAAATTTTATTAGCATTGACTGGCAATGACATTTTTTGGCATTAGTTCTAACAAGTGAAAATGTTAGGCATTACCATTACTTGGATGTCGTTACTAATGGAAATTGCATAATATTTACTCAATGCATTGGAGCGATTATAGTTGCATTAATTCGTATAAGAGAATTAAACAAATTTTATTAGCATTGACTGGCAATGGCATATTTTGGCATTATCATTAGTTCTAATAAGTGAAAATGTTAGGCATTACCATTACGTGTATTTCATTACTAATGGTAATTGCATAATATTTACTCAATGCATTGGAACGATTGCAGTTGTATTAATTCGTATAAGAGAATTAAACAAATTTTATCAGCATTGAGTGGCAATGAGATTTTTTGGCATTAGCATTAGTTCTAACAAGTGAAAAAGTGAGGCATTACCATTATTTGTATTTCATTACTAATGGGAATTGCATATTTACTCAATGCATTGGAGCGATTGCAGTTGTATTAATTCGTATAAGAGAATTAAACAAATTTTATTAGCATTGAGTGGCAATGAGATTTTTTGGCATTAGCATTAGTTCTAACAAGTGAAAAAGTGAGGCATTACCATTATTTGTATTTCATTACTAATGGAAATTGCATATTTACTCAATGCATTGGAGCGATTGCAGTTGTATTAATTCGTATAAGAGAATTAAACAAATTTTATTAGCATTGAGTGGCAATGAGATTTTTTGGCATTAGCATTAGTTCTAACAAGTGAAAAAGTGAGGCATTACCATTATTTGTATTTCATTACTAATGGGAATTGCATAATATTTACTCAATGCATATAGGAGAATTAAACAAATTTTATTAGCATTGACTGGCAATGACATTTTTTGGCATTAGCATTAGTTCTAACAAGTGAAAATGTTAGGCATTACCATTACTTGTATTTCATGGTAATTGCATAATATTTACTCAGTGCATTGGAACGATTGCAGCTGCATTAATTCGTATAAGAGAATTAAACCAATTTTATTAGCATTGACTGGCAATGACATTTTTTGGCATTAGCATTAGTTCTAACAAGTGAAAAAGTGAGGCATTACCATTACTTGCACTTCATTACTAATGGTAATTGCATAATATTTACTCAATGCATTAGAGCGATTACAGTTGCATTAATTCGTATAAGAGAGTTAAACAAATTTTATTAGCATTGGCTGGCAATGGCATCTTTTGGCATTAGTATTAGTTCTAACAAGTAAAAACGTTAGGCATTACCATTACTTGTATTTCATTACTAATGGTAATTGCATAATATTTACTCAATGCATTGGAGCGATTGCAGTTGCATTAATTCGTATAAGAGAATTAAACAAACTTTATTAACATTGACTGGCAATGACATTTTTTGCAATAGGATTAGTTCTAACAAGTGAAAAAGTGAGGAATTACCATTACTTTTATTTCATTACTAATGCTAATTGTATAAATTTTATTCAATGTATTGTAGCGATATCATTTGCATTAGTTTGCATAAAGTCAATTAAACAGTTTTCAGTAGCATTGAATGACAATAAAATTTTTTTGCTTTGGCATTTGTTCTAACCTATAAAAATTTTAAACTTTGCCATTACTTCGACAATTTGTTAAGTTGATTCATTTGCTGGATTAGCATTAGTTCCAACTAATGAAAAAGCTTTTTCGATTTCAATAAAATGGCAATTGTTAACGCGTTGGAGTGATATCATTTGCATTAAACAAATTATATTAGCATTGAATGATAATGAACTTTTTTGAATTAGAGTTAGTTTTAACTAATACAAATTTTAAACCATCTCATTACTTCGATTTCATCACTAATGCCAATTTTTGAATAATTTGTCAATTTATTTAGTTGATTTCATTTGCATTAGTTCGTGTAAGAGAATAAAATATTTGTTGGTATTAGCATTAGTTTTAAGAAATGAAAAAGTTACTTGGATTTCAATGAAATGGCAATTGTTAACGCATTAAAGTGATATCATTTGCAATAAACAAATTATATTAGCATTGAGTGATAATAACAGTATTTTGATATTACATTAGTTCTAAGTTATAAAAATATTAAATCTCATTACTTCGACTCCATCACTAATGCCAATTATTGAATAATTTGTCAATTTGTTAAGTTGCTTCATGAGTTCCTTTTAATTGAAAAGCTACTTATATTTCCATAAAATGCCAATTGTTAATGCATTGGAGTGATATCATTTGCATTGTATGAACTTTTTTGAATTAGAGTTAGTTTTAACTAATGCAAATTTTAGACCTTCTTATTACTTCGACGTGATCACTAATGCCAATTATAGAATAATTTGTCAATTTATTGAGTTGATTTTATTTGCATTAGTTCTTGCAACAGTATTAAACAAATTTCATTAAAATTTAATGGAAATGATGGCATTAGCATTAGTTGCACTTAATGAAAAAGTTACTTCGATGTCAATAAAACGCCAATATATTTTTCAATGCATTGGAGTGATATCATTTGAATTAAACAATTTCATTAGCATTGCATAATGAATTTTGTTTTGATTAGAATTACGACTTCATTACAAATGCTAATTGTGAATTAATTTATCAATTCATTGGATTAGTTTATTTAGCATTAGTTCAAAGTCACTGAAATATTACAATTGATTAGCAATGAATGCTGATAACATTATTGGACATTATCATTAATTGCAACTAATGCTTTTGTAATAATGGCAATGTCAATGAAAAATTCGAATGCAGTAATTATCCGACAAAACAAGGCATTGCCAAAAGTTAGTATGAATTACTAAAGAAATTAATAATTTACAATTTGAGCAGTAAGTCAGGGCAGTAAGTCGCTATCAATTTAAACACTCTTTATCATTTTTTGTAACAGGGCATGAAATGTTCATGCAAAAAATCCCAACAACAAATAAAATCTATAACAAATTTTTAAAGGCTGTTACTTAGCATGTAATGAAATAACCAGTTATATTTTGAAGTATTTCACCTGTTTTTGCGGGGCCATTTCAATCTTTTAGCGCTATGAATTAGAATTGTGATTCTTTTGTGAAATGGGTTTTGAACTTAAATCACAATAGAAATAAATTAAAAAATGTAAAAAAATATTTGAAAAACTATAACTTTTTATCTCCTAAGCGATGTATTGATAACCTTCAAGTGTGATACCAAACGTTTAGTTAATTCTTACATACCCAATTTGCATGAAGTAGAGTAATTTAGAAAAAAAAATATATATATATATATGGAAAATATGAAAACAACAAAAAATACGTACATACAATAATTCTTTCAACCAGTCAGCTAACCAACCATCCAACCGTCTCAATATACAAAACTATAACAATCATAAAAAGCCCAACTTGTTAGTAACTAGAAAGAATGAATAATAGTAAAAAAGCCTTTTGCAGTAGTGAAAGTCCCCTTTTACAAGAAGCGTACGGTGCGACAGTACGAGCGGACACAAATTCGATTTATTGCGTGTGTTTCTCTACTTAGCTTTGAAGAAAATTCTATATAGAAAATTGTTACATTTCAAATAAACATAAAAAGAAGCTAATAAAAATTAAGTACAAAAATAATAAAAAAAAAAAAAAAAAGGAAATAGCAAACCAGTAATATCAAGCACATTTAAAATATCTCTAACATAGTGTAAACGGCTCCAACCGTATAGTCAACAACAAACAAAAACAACAAAAACATAGAGCCCCCCAAGTACTCAAACAACCAATCAACCTTTTTTTATTCAATTTTTTTGTTGTTGTTGTTTAAACACCAAAGAAAGGATTGTAAATAAGGATAGAACTTATAGGAAGGAAGGACCTATGGACGGAAGGAAATAAACTTTGCGCAATTGAAACCTCTAACATTTTGCAAAAAAAAAAAAAAAAGCTTGACAAGCGGTGAGTGTTACTTTGTCTATATACAAACCTAAGGAGTGAGATCGAAAAAATCTTAATACACGTGTTTCATCTCAACTTTTTTCGCAAGCATTATTTGAATTGGTTTACCATACCATTGTGCAGAGGGTATGTAGCAGTTTATTAATCCGTTTGTAAATTATCAAAAAAAAAAAAAAAATATTTGCGATCACAGAATGTATATATATTTATGCTCCTTATGACAACTCGATATAGTGATGTCCGTCTGTCTGTCTGTTGAAATCACGCTCATTCGTAAACTAAACAATTTACCTGGTAAAAATTATTACAATATTGTTTGCCATTATTTCTAGCAGGTTGTTATTGAATTTGGAGTCCCTATAGCCGAGGAATGACAAGCGAAAACTTAAAGATAAATAAACGTAACAGAACATGTGCATATACATAGATACACACGTATTTGTGTTGTGTTTGTTTTTTAACGTTTACATGTAAAAAAAAAAAAAACAACAAGTAAACCAAAATAAAGGGGTTTCAATAAGAGCGCTACAAAAGTTTTTTTTAAATAAAACAAAAACGGTTTCGGATATCAATGAAATTCTTTATTCCTGTGAAAGTACGTTCGATGCCATTATGTATGGAAATCGATCTCTTTTGCATGGCCACCGCGGGCACGCTTGCAGAAGTCCAGACGGTGAACCCAATTTTCGACGGTTTTCAAGCATAAATCGGCCGATACTGCTGCAATTTCAAATTTTAATAATTTCGACTTGTTGTTGGCTCGTATATCTTTCCATCATGAAATGGCAAACCTTACTGAAGAGAAATGTCAAAAGAGCGGCAAGAAATATGGCGTCGTTTGCTATCCCTGTCTTTCTACTTTTGTAGCATCCCTGTTGAAAAACCCTTTAAATATGCATCGCTAATAAACAAACAAACAAAAATGTAATTGTATGTCTTTGCATTTATGATCATTGCATATAATAATTGCTTTCAATTAAAAAAGATATCTGAAATTTTTATCAATTATCTTATTAATTTTAAATATCATTGTAAAAAATTTGGCATTATAATTTGAAATCTAGCCTTTTTTCAACTCTTAGTGTGGACAACATGGGTGAAGGGTATCGAAGACACGGCACAGCCGAATTTAAACACTCTTACTTGTTTTTGCTTAATGAAAAAATGAGTGACGAAATGAAAGTACGTATCAGGAAAATTTGACCATTGATAGGGAACATGGTTCGGGAAGAAAGAAAGCTTTACATGATGTTTTCAGGGCGCAGACTATAGACAGCATATTGAAAAGAGCTGTCAAGACATCTATTAGAAAAGCCGCTCGGTTAACTTAGTGCTTGGACTATAAGGTGCGGAAAGTAAAAATTTCGAGGCCAGAGAATTCTTCTGTTGCGCAATGGACGGCGAAACGTATGTACTGGCAGATTTTTTCGCAGCTTCCCAATCAAAATTGGTATGTTGCTAAAGCTCGACGAAAAATGTCGAGATAAGTTTATGATCCAAATGCAGACGAAATTTAAAAAAAAAAACAAGTAAGAAAATTATAGTCGGTCTAGACCGACTATATGATACCCTATACCATGCGTTAGAGACCCTATCTCATAGGCCCAACAAACTGGACATAGAAAACAAGCATAAACCGAATTTGAGTGGGATTTTTATTAATTTTTTTGGCTGCAGATATGAAAAAGTTCATATCGGATGCTATATCTATATGAGGACTAGGCCCAAAAATGGACCGATCCTGACTATGTTTGGTAAAGTCTCTTGTATTTTGCGAAAATATATACAAACAAAATTTGAGTAGAATCAGTGCAATATTTTTGTTTTTTGATAAATTTAAGTGAAGATCGGGAAGCAGCTCTATATAGGACTTATGACTAAGACTTGTCCCACAGGGATCATTTTTGGACTACTCATTAATGGATGTAATAAACGCATACAAACCCAATTTGAGTAAGATCTATATGACAATTTGGATCTTATGGCAATTTATGTCGATTTCACAGGGGTCATTTGTATGGGGACTAAGTCTGAACATGGACCGATTTTCACCAATTTCAATAGCGTTCGTCCTATGGCCGATAAAAGCTTAGATACCAAATTTCATCAAAATATATTAATATTTGCGACCTGTAGTTTGATTACAAGGTTTACATGGACACACAGACGGACGGACGGACATCGCTAAAACGACTCAGAAAGTGATTTTTAGCCGATCGGCGTAATAAAAGATGGGTCTAGGTCAAATATTTTTGGTAGTTACAAACAGCAGCACAAAGTCATTATACCCAAACCACATAGTGATATAGGGTATAAAAACAAGAAAGAAAATTATAGTCGGTCTAGACCATGCGTTTAGAGACGCTATTGCTTAGGCCCAACTAATTAGATATAGAAAATAAGCATAAAACAAATTTGGGTGGCATTGTTATTAATTTTGTTCCATTCGGATATGAAGAAGTTCATATCGGATGCTATATTTATATGGGGACTAGGTGGAAAAATGGACCGATCCTAACCATATTTGATAAGTTCACTTATTGTTTGCAAAATATATACAAACAAAATTTGAGAAAAATCTGTGCAATATTTTTGTTTTTTGAAAGATTTAAGTGAAAATCGGGAATCAGCTTCATATGGGGGCTATAAATAAGGATTGTCCTATAGGATTTATTTTTGGACTGCTGATTAATGGGTGAAATAAACACATACAAACCCAATTTGACCGAAATATATATGATAATTTGGATATTATGACAATTTAAGTCAATCTCATAGGGGCCATTTGTATGGGTACTAAGTCTGAACCGATTTTCACCTATTTCAGTGGCGTTCAGCATATGGCCGATAAAAGCCTATATACTAAATTTCATCAAAATACATTCATATTTGCGACCTGAAGTTTGATTGCAAGGTTTACAATGACACACAGACGGACGGACGGACGGACATCGCTAAATCGACTTACAAAGTGATTCCGAATCGATCGGTATAATAAAAGATGGGTCTAGGTCAAAAATTTTTGGTAGTTGCAAACATCAGCACAAAGTCATTATACCCTGACCACATAGTGGTATAGGATATAAAAACTTCCTGCTATGGCAAGCAATATGCAATGGTGACAAAAAAAGCAAGTCATTTCTCATAACGGGCTCTATAAATACATACCCAAATTTATATCTGTGGTCATAAGCGATGACCGCCTAAGTCGACTTAAGAACGATTTGAGTTATATATGCTATCATATTCTACTAAAAAACACTATTTCTCTAACAATGTTTTATAAAAAGTTATTAATAAAAATATACTG
The DNA here is from genome assembly GCA_963682025.1 of Cordilura impudica. Taxonomy (NCBI): domain Eukaryota; kingdom Metazoa; phylum Arthropoda; class Insecta; order Diptera; family Scathophagidae; genus Cordilura; species Cordilura impudica. The sequence continues at coordinate 10,487,660 of OY821521.1, read as the reverse complement.
ACCTAAGTCGTAATGAAGTCCGATTACATTTATTTCTAAAAGTTATTTTTCTCGAAACAATGATTTTTGACTTAGGCGGTTAATGCTTGTGACCACAGATATTAAGAAGTGTTTGCAAAGAAGACAATTTCCTTTCGCAAGCCAACAAAAATGTCCATATGTTTTTGCCCGGATTTAGCATCCTGTCACTACGGTAAGATAGCTCTTGAGTAGTACAAGAACAATAACTTAATTTTTGCACCAAGTGAGGCGATTCCTCCTTACTGTCTGGAGCTTAGGCTAGTGCAGAGATATTGGGCTCTAGTGAAAAGGGAGTTGAAGAGCACAAAAAAGGTATCACAAAATGTGGAAGCTTTTAAACGGAGATAGACTACTGATAGAAACTTTTATAAAATCTCTAATGCAAGGGTTACCAGAAAAGCTTCATAAGTTCATAATTGTGATTAGAACTATAAAGGTTATCTTTTTTTAAGCTATAATATAATCTATAATATTAATAGGGTAGGCGATTTCTTGTGACTGATGTTTTGTTCTACCGTTTTATACCGATTTTGACCAAACGTATATTATTTGAAAGGTATTTCGTTTTGGCCGATTTGCAGATTTACAGATTTTTAAAGTTTTTCCTTTATTTTGAGTAAATTGCATTTAAAGTTGCTACTAACACATACATAAAATTATATTAAATTTGTTAATGTGTTTGTAATAAAAATTAGTTTGTTTTTTGTGTTGATTTGTGAATTGGCTATAATTGATTAGCATACTTTTAGGGTCTTTATTTAATGAAAAAATAAAATTTCCTACAATTTGCGCTCGAATTTCGAGGGCTGGAATCTGCTAGTTTCAATTAAATTCGAACTATTTAAAACTTTAGTTTCAATGGTTTTCCTTATTATTATATTTTATGCATGTTAAGATTTTTTCGCTCTCACTCTTTGCTTACACGTGTGAATACGTAAATACGTTTATGTTCGAGTAGGTTTTTTTATTACATAGTATTTATTTTCCATGTGTTGTAATTCAAATAGCCAACTATGAACTAGAACTATAACTAAAACTATGTATCATCATACCAGTCGTAATATTGTCTGTGGGCTTACGAAAAACTATTTTCCAACAATTTTTTATTTTTTTATTCTAAGTAAATATTAATTAAAAACAAACATGTACTATAGATATTATTACCAACTATAGATGGCTAAAAACATGAATAGCCTTGTTAGGGATAATTTGACCAAAGGATATTTGTATTTATATACAGTAAAAAGACAAATTATTAGAAAGTTAACAGATAGATAGTGAAATTTATGGGTTTCATTTTTATAGCAGCCCTAACACAGAAAAAAAATGAGATTACTTAAAGGTTGATAAGCACAAAAACAAACCGTTTAGATCGCAAATAACGAACAACAGTGGCCAAATTTAAAGTCATAAAAGGAAATATCTGAAAGCACTCTGCCCAAAGAATTTATTGTTGTGTATATAGAAACTTTATCAGTCCGACTACTCATGCCAACATTCTCATATTATTATCCATACATCCGTCATTTTTGCGTACACATTAAAGAACAGATTATTTTTATTCAAAGAAAGTTTTTATGGCTAATGTTAAAGATATTTATTTTGTATGCCCCCATCCACTATATCACCATTAATATTTAACTGTTTCTCGATGTTACAGACGACTTCAGCAAAAACATTAAGTTATTGTTCAAATAGAAAGTTCTTGGGTTCATTATACCATATTCAATATATGAGTAATTCCATGTGAAAACTACCACTATGTGGTTTGGGTATAATGACTTTGTGCTGCTGTTTGTAACAACCAAAAATATTTGACCTAGACCCATCTTTAATTATACCGATCGAATCAGAATCACTTTCTGAGTTGATTTTACAATGTCCGTCCGTCCGTCCGTCCGTCTGTGTGTCCATGTAAAGCTTGTAATCAAACTGCAGGTCGCAAATATGAATATATTTTGATGAAATTTGGTATATAAGCTTTTATCGGCCATGGGATGAACGCTATTGAAATTGGTGAGAATCGGTCCATGTTCAGACCTAGCCCCCATACAAATTACCCATATGAAATCGACATAAATTGCCATAAGATCCAAATTGTCATATAGATATTACTCAAATTGGGTTTGTATGCGTTCATTACATCCACTAATGAGTAGTCCAAAAATGATCCCTTTGACCCCATATAGAGCTGCTTCCCGATCTTCAATTAAATCTATTAAAAAACAAAAATATTGAACTGATTCTTCTCAAATTTTGTTTGTACATATTTTTGCAAAATACAAGAGACTTTACCAAACATGATCAGGATCGGTCCATTTTTGGACCTAGTCCCTTTATAGATATAGCATCCGATATGAATTTTTTCATATCTGCAAACAAAAAAATTAATAAAAATCCCACTCAAATTTGGTTTTTGCTTATTTTCAATGTCCAGTTAGTTGGGCCTAAGAGATAGGGTTTCTAAACGCATGGTATAGGGTATCGTATAGTCGGTCTAGACCGACTATAATTTTCTTACTTGTTTTTTTTTGAAAATGTTGAACACGTTTTTCAGGAAAAAAAAATAAAAAATCTTTAAAAAATAATTATCACATATCTAGACTACTATGATAGCGAGAGTCCTAAAAATTGGTGTGCATCCTTATTGTATTAAGGATACAAGTAGTAGCAAGTATGGGTGGAATCGGGAGGGGGGCCTTTCGTATATATTCATAGGTCAACAGTACATGAAAGCTACAGCCATAAAATATAGATTTAGGTAGTCTTGCCAAAAATGTACAAAATCGAATTAATGGGCCCTTAGAAAGCAAATGTTAATTATTAAATATCTAACACCTGGGCGGTATTGACGATCTGCTGTAAAAAATACTCAACAAAAAGTGAGTTTAGGGTTTGATAGCACTATATTACTTATCTCAAAGAAAACAAAATAAATAAAATCGCTAAGGGAATTTTCAGGATACAGCGATTTCAGCCACTTAATAGAAAAATTTTTTCAAAAAACTTAATAGAAAAAGTTTGTCATTCCATTTGTAATGCATCGTAAAATACATTTGGGACCCCGATATAGCGATGCCCGCCTGTCCGTCTGTCTATTAAAACCACGCCCATTCACCAAATAAACCACTTACCTGGGTAAACTAAGGATAGTATTGTTTGCCATTGTTTTCAGCAGGGTGGTACTTAAAATCGGCTAAATCGCACAGCCTTGTGCCAATTTATGATATAAAATAAATTGACACCTCTAAAAAAAAAAATTAAAAATTCAGTGTGTTTGTTCAAATAATTTAGTATTAAATTTATAAAATTTTTTACTTTTTCCAATATTTTAATTACATTTGTTATAAATAGGACAATAGGCCCATATATTAATGAAAACAAAAGGTCCAGGTGGAGGGGATCAAAGATTCGTTTTTTAAGAAAGGTACTTTTTTAAGAAAAAGTACTTTTTTAACAAAAGGTACTTTTTTAACAAAAGGTACTTTTTTAGTAAATGTACTATTTTAACCAAGGCATTGTTTTAACAAAAGATACCGTCTTAACAAAAGGTACTTTTTTATCAAAATAATGGGTACTTTTTTGAACAAAAATTACTTTTTAAACAAAAGGAACTTATTTCAAAAAGGGTGTTTTTTTTAACAAAAGATACTTTTTTAACAAATGGCAATTTTTATCAAAAGGTACTTTTTTAAGAAAAGTTACCTTCTTTAAGAATGAGTACCTTTTTAGAAAAGGTGCTTTTTTTAAGAAAATGTACTTTTTTAAGAAAATGAACTTTTTTAGCAAAGGTAATATTTTCACAAAGGTACTATTTTATCAAAACTTACTTTTAAAGAAATGGAATTTTTTTATATAAGGTACTTTTTTTTACCAAAAATCACTTTTTTAACAAGAGATACTTCTCCAACAAAAGGTACTATTTTATCAAAAGGCACTTCTTTAAGAAAAGGCACCTTTTTAAGAATGGGTACTTTTTTAAGAAAAGGTACTTTTTTAAGAAGAGGTACCTTTTAAACAAAAATGTACTACTTTTTTAAGCAAAGGCACCTTTTAAAGAAAAGCTACTTTTTTAGTAAACGTACTATTTTAACAAAGGTACTACATCAACAAATGAATGTTTTTTAACAAGAGCTACTTTTTTATCAAAAGGTACTTTTTTAAGAAAATGTGCGTTTTTAAGAATGGGAACTATTTAAAGAAAATTTTCTTTTTAAACAAAAGGACCTTTTTTAAGAAAATGTACTTTTTTTAATTTAATTTTTCAACAAAGGTGATATTAAGTTTTTTAACAAAAGGTACTTTTTTCAAAATGTACGGACATCATTAAATCGACTCAAAAAGTGATTCGGATTCGATCGGTATAATAAAAGATGGGTCTAGGTCAAATATTTTTGGTTGTTACAAACAGCAGCACAGTCATTATACCCGAACCACACAGTGGTATAGGGTATAAAAACTGGGCTTGAAAGTACCCTATTAAATAATTTAACCCATATAAACAAAGTTTTTATTAGAACTCTTTCTGTCCTTATGCATATGAGTTTTTAATCTCTCCGTGACTGTGCATGACTATCTTAAAATTAATCTTTGGCCACAACAAGTCTATGGACAAAGTTTCAGAGCGATCGGATGAGGGAAAATGGGGTTTAAATCACTCCGTGACTGTGCGTGACTCTGCGTGACTGTGTGTGACTGTCTTAGAATTAATGTTTGGGCACAACAACTGTATGGCCAAAGTTCATGTCGATCGGATGAGGGGAAGTGAGGCTTTAATCTCTCCGTAACTGTGCGTGATTATGCGTGACTATGCATGACTATGTCACCGTTAATTTTTGTTCACAGCAAGTTCATCGATCAAGTTTCAGATCGATCGGATAAGGGCAAATGGGTTTTAAAACTCTCCGTGACTGTGCGTGACTGTGTGTGACTAAGTTAAAGTTCATCTTTTTTCACAGCAAGTGTATGGACCAAGTTTCAGATCGATCGGATGAGGGGAAAGGAGATTAGATCACTCCGTGACTGTGCGTGACTATGCGTGACTGTGCGGCCAAGTTTCAGATTAATTGGATAAGGAGGAATGGGGTTCCCCCACGACAGACAGACATAGAGTAGTTAAAAGAAAGAGTTTAAGAAGAAAAAAGCCGTTTAAGCGCTTTTCGAATAACGGCCATTTTATTATATTTTTTTTTTTTTTTGTATTTTGCTTCTTTTGGACCTTTAAGGAAATTTTTTTAAGAGTTCAACACAAGATCTTGCAACAAGGTTGAAGTTTTTGAAAACTACAGAGAAAAGTAAATACTTAAGAGTAATAATTTCCCCCAAGAAAGCCAAAATTTTTCAAAAGTTTTAGAGGTTAAAAGTTCTTCCGTGCATTCTTTCCTTATGAAAGTTACAAAACTTAGCCCAGTCTAAAGCAATTTCGGGGGAAAAAAAAACTAATTTAAAAAAAATATAAAATGGCCGTTACACGAATCCACCTGCAATGATTTTTGTTACCTTGCAATAGAGTTGATTGACTTTTTCAAACCAAACTTTTCTTTTATTATTAAAAAAAAGTGCCAGAAAATGGGCCAACAAATATGTAAAAAAAGTTAAATAAAAAAATATTAGAACGAAAAAAAAATCGCCAAAAATCGTTCAAATCAAATTTTTTCGGAAAGCGATGACATAGTGCTTTTTGTGGAGTACTTTTTACAGCAGTTCGTCAATAGTGAGAGCCTTGAAAGTGAGAGCCTTGAAACTTGACGATATTCATAAGTTATTAATCTAAATAGTGGGAGCAAAAATTATTGGAATCGTACAATCCAGTCAAAGCAAAATAGATGGATTGTTACGATTGTGAGAGCTCGAAACTTTGTATGATTCAATAGGTTTTTAACGTGAGTACTAGAGCAAAAAAATAGACGAGATCAGACTAGCACACAAAGTGAATATATAATATATATTCACCCCTGTTCTTGAAACCACTAAATGAAAAAATTCTTAAATCTACGAGTTTTTTGCTGTTCTCTAATTTCAATAAGAATATTTTTTCTCGTTTTAATTCACATAGAAAAGGCTTTGTGAAATCAAAACAAATGCCCTTTTTTTCTACCAAGCAGGTCTTAAGAGATAAAAAAAACTAATTGATATTTAAACTCTAACATGTTGTTTATTGAACCTTGTCATTATTTTAAAAAATTAGACATTAATTTTATGAAAAAAAAACGATTTTAAAAAACGTCTACATTTTGCGCTGATTTAAGAAAAAAAACTCGTAATAAGTGGTCGATGTTAATAAAACACACTTTTTGTAGATAACATATGTTCTTAACTCAAACATATGGTTCTTAACTCAAACATATGTTTCCATTAAATAAATAAAAAAAGTGGTTTCAAGAAACCCAAAATTTCAATTTCATGTGATTTTAGATTCACTCGTATTCAAATAACATCGTTTCAAGAACAGGGCTGATTATATATCATAATATAATCAGCGACGACAACTTTGTTCAACCAAAAAGCGCAAATCAGTACCTAAAACGATAAAAGGCGCTAAATTTAACTGAAACGAAAAGCGATTAGTAGCTCTAATATTTGATGTTCTTTGATGGTCTTGGATTCAACTTTTCTGAGGAAATAACTCAATATAATGTAATTAATTTGTTCATATCTGATGTTATTTTTATATGAGGACTAGGTCAAAAATTGGACCGATCAAAACCATATTTATTAAAGTCGCTAACTTTTCTCATAAACATATACAAACCAAATGCAATCTTCTTGTTTTTTATTTATAGATTTAAGTTAATATCGGATATCAGCATTATATGGGGATTATTCCTAAAAAATGGTCCTTCAGGGTTTAGATTTGGACTACTGATTAATAGGTATAATAGGGCATAACAATCTGGGTATATTTGTGGCCTGTAATTTGATTACAAGCTTTACATAGATGGACGGACAGACAGACGGACGGACGGACATCGCTAAAACGGCCCAGAAAGTGATTCTGAGTCGTTCGGTATAACATTAAGGTGGGTAGTATTTTTGGTAGTTGCAAACATCAACACAAACTCATTATATCCTCACCACACAGTGGTTATACCCTATAACACCACAATAATTTTTTCGTCCGAAATCCAAATTTGAAAAATGTATTAAAAAAAATCGAGAAAAATCAAAAAAAGAAAAATTTACTTAAATATCGATATTCTTTTAAATCTGCTGAATTACAAGCATAACGGAAAATTTTGTTTGATCTTATAATAAAATCCGATTTGTTGTATATGTGAGGACTAAATTAGGCGAATTAAATACCTTGTGAATGACTCAAGTCTGTAGAAACAGTAGCCTGATGAAAAAGGATGAAATAATTCAACTAATTTGAAAAATATTCGACATTAATAGTCTTCGCTTTTTTTAAGGTCGATAAAATGTCCTTCGCCTTTTTAGACGCGGATTTACCACGAAAATCCTGATTTGCCCGTTCTTTGGTTTCTAGTGTAGAGTAAATGAAATCATGTCTCGCCCACCGTTATGAACAGAAGCCAAAGCTCCATTCGACTGGTACATATCATAAGCCTTTGGTTTTGTTCAGCGGTCCATTGATGATATTAACTATGCATAGTCACCACTTTCAATCACAGCTCTTTATTCAATGTTATACTTGAACATTTTGGTTAGACTTTAAAAAGTTGTTCACTTCAAATGAATCGCATGACGCAGCAGCCTGGATTTATATTGACAGCTGTCATGTGTACAATTTCAATTCTAATAACGCCATCTCTTGGCAAGGCCAGGTATTTGTCAAAAACTTCTTTGCATTATTTTACCCAATTATTGGTTTTTTCTTCAGATTTTTATACCCTCCACATCTCAGTGGCAGAGGGTATATATAGGTTTGTCATTCCGTTTGTAACGCATCGAAAAACTAATTTCCGACCCAATAAAGTATATATATTCTTGATCCTTATCACAGCTCGAGTCGATATAGCGATGTCCGTCTGTCCGTCTGTCCGTCTGTCCGTCTGTCCGTCTGTCCGTCTGTCCGTGTGTCTGTTGAAATCACGCTCATTCAAAAAAAAAAGCATTTACTTAGGTCAGGTTACGAAAAAATTATTTGCCATAATTCCCACCAGGTTGGTATTGAAATCGGAGTAAATCGGGAGCCTCTGCGCTGAGAAATGAACAAAAGTTTATAGATACCTCTAAAAAAAACATGAAACCTAGTGTTTTCTTGTAATAGTTTAGTGGTTAAACATACAACAACATAAAAAAAGCCACAAAAAAAATGTGATTCATACATATTAACAATAACAAGAACACAACTACCATGAGCTATGTTAATAGTATTGCCACAAACCGAGGTGGAGGGTATCAAAGGTTCGGCACAGCCGAATTTAACACTCTTACTTGTTTTTTTTTTTTTTTTTGAAAATTTCAAGTACATTTAAGATATTCCTGATATTCATTTTATATATTTTCTATGGCCCTAACACCGTACTGTATTCGATAACCTAACAATAACTTGACGCATTATTTGTTAATATGACAGGAAAATAATAAATACATGAATGTCAAGTTATGAAAATAATGTCATTTATATTAAATACATATGTATGCATTATATGAAATAAGAATATTTAAATACATATGTATGTATATGTTTAACTACAAAAAATTCTTTATTATACCGATCGACTCAGAATACCAACTTGATCGCACCATTTTTGAGTCTAGTCCCCATATAAAAATCTCATCCCACATGAACTTTAAAATATATGACAATCATACTTAAATTTGATTTTTGTTATTACTTATGTCTATCAATAACTTCACCCAGTAGTTTTGGACCTAACAACCTTTTCCGTATCTCATGATATAGAGTATTTTATCGCCGGCCTAAAACGACTATAACTTTCTAACTTGTTTTTGTAATTATATATGTTACATACTCACATACGAGTACGCAAACACAATTATAGTGTGAGGTCATAAGTTACGGATAATTAATGGTCGAAGCAACAAGCCCCTGAGGGTCCTTATCATATTAATAACATTTTACATAGTTTCCTTTAACGACACTGCCAAAGAATAATATATACCTGACTTGTATAAAAACCAACAAAAGATATTTAAGAAAATAACTGTCTTTCGCTGTTTATTTTGAGGGAAGTGAAATGTTAATTAGTTAATCAGGTATGCACTTCAGCCTAAGAATTATTAACTAGTTAGTTGTAGAGCAGCCAAGTCGCCCGATAACATTTATTTTGTTTTATCGTGTTCATAAACCATAAATTTAGATTATTCAAGTTTATAAGCCATTTATTTTATATTTATGCGATAATAACGACATCTGCGCCAACAGATATCAACACGGACTCAGTCCATAAATCAGTGAGCCAGAGAATCAGTGAGTAAGTGATGAGTGCAAATTAACTATTATACACTACTTGGTACTTATTACAGGGTATTAATAAGTTTGTGCTAATGTTTGTAACAACCAAAAAATATTTGACATACTTCTTATCTTCAAGTGTAACGCCAACACTTTTTGAGTTGATTTATTGATTTATGTCTGTCCACCTCTTAAGTTAGTTCAGTTTGTGTATGAAAATGTATTACAGTGAGTTTTGTCAAATCTAATTCTTGAAACTGGCAGGGAAAAACTATTTCTTCACATATATCCCATACAAATGTACCTCATAATCGAACCAAATATGGGCTAATAATCAAATCTTATTCAATAAAACATCTAAAATATCAGCAGCTAACAAAATATTTGTATACAGGCATCAAATTTAATCACAAAAATATCCACGGAGATATAACCGCAAATTAAGAGTTGCCAAATATTCGACATACGAGGTCGGTCCCACAACAACTCGACCTGTCGTATAGATGGCGGCAGAAGTTTGAAAAAAATTACTTTGGTGAGAAATGACAACACACATTGTTAAGAAAACGATCTCAGTGAGTCGATCTCAGTGGAGTCTCAGTGGAGTCGGCTCCTTCGTTTACAAGTATAAAATATTGGGTAACAGAGTTTCAACGAGGCCGTATGAATTGCCAAGATGCACACCGCAGTGGTCGACCATGCAAGAAACGGTTGAGAAAATCCACAAAGTGGTATTGGCTGAAAATGGTTTTTTATGGCCAAAATTCTTTAACTTTTGAACCGATCAAAGTATTTTAGTAATTTTTGATGTGTAAACATCTATACGTGTAGGGGTTAAAAATCTATTTAACAATACAATCACAAAAACAGCGTAAGATGTAAATAAGACAAATCGGTGTGACTTATAATTGTATTGGTGAAAAAATTATGATATGCAATTATTTTTTGGTCGCTGTTTTCTGCGTTATATTTCTTCACTTTTTATAAACCTTTATAAATAATTTCCTCAACCATTGTAAAGTAGTCTTAACGTTATAATTTATTTCATATAAATAACAAAATTATCACTGCATTTAATATTAATGCTAATCAAATATAAATAAAAATAAAAAATTAACGAAATACAGTAAAAGGGAAGTGACTGGAGACAAAATGAAGGCACGATTTCATTAGGAGGAGTGTGGAGATAAAAACAGGGAGCGAAAAATTTCTTTTTTTTTAACATTTATAATCAATTTTCTCAATCATTTAAAAAATTAAAAATAAAAAACAAAAATGAAAAACAAAGAAAAATTAATAATGAAAAATAAAAATTGAAAAATAAAAAATTAAAAATAAAAATTAAAAAGTTAAAATAGAAAAACAAAAAATGAAAATAAAATATGAAAAATGAAAAATAAAAAATGAAAAAATTAAAAATGAGACATGAAAAATTAAAAATAAAAAATGAAATATGAAAAATTAGAAATAAAATATTAAAAAAAGTCAACAATGCAAAATGAAAAATAAAAAATGAAAAATAAAAAATAAAAAATTAATAAATTAAAAATGAGAAATAAAAAATTAAAAATAAAAAATGAAATATGAAAAATTAGAAATAAAAAATTAAAAAAAGTCAACAATGCAAAATGAAAAATAAAAAATTAAAAATAAAAGGGGAAAAATGAAAAATAAAAAATTTAAAATTAAAATGAAAAAAAAAAATGAAAATGAACAATAAAATATGAAAAAAGAAAAATAAAAAATTAAAAAATTAAAAATGAGAAAAGAAAAATTAAAAACAAAAATTAAATATGAAAAATAAAATATTAATTATAAAAATTAAAAATAAAAAATTAAAAAATTAAAAATGAGAAACGAAAAAAAGAAAAAAATATGAAAAATAAAAATTTAAAATAAAAAATTTAAAATTAAAAATAAAAAAAAAATTAAAAATAAAAAATGCAAAATGAAATATAAAAATAAAAATTAAAAATAAAAATGAAAAATTAAAAATGAAAAATGAAAAATAAAAAATTAAAAATAAAAAAAGAAAAATGTACAATTAAATATGAAAAATGAAATATAAGAAATGAAAAAATGAAAAATGAGAAATTAAAAATTAAAAATAAAAAATGAAATATGAAAGATATGAAATAAATTATAAAAAATACAAATAAAAACATGAGAAATGAAAAAAAAAATATGAAAAATAAAAAATTAAAAATAAAAAAATAAAAAAATAAAAATGAAAAGTATTTTTTTAAAAATCAAAAACGAAAAAAAAATTAAAAATAAAAATGAAAAATAAAAAATAAAAAATAAAAAACGAAAAATAAAAAATTAAAAATGAAAAATCAAAAATCAAAAATCAAACATCAAAAATGAAAAATTAAAAATAAAAAATGAAAAATAAAAAGTGGAAAATAAAAAATGAAAAATGAAAAATACAATATTAAATATAACAAATTATATATAAAAATTAAAAATAAAATATTAAAAAATGAAGAATGAGAAATGAAAAAAGAAAAAAATATGAAAAATAAAAAATATGTGATGGGGTTTACTTGGTTAGGCTTAAGGTCATCATCAATTAAAAATAAAATTCAAATTTTTAATGTTTTATTTTTAAATATTTATTATATTTTCGATATTTCGAACAGCTTCCTTCGCTGTTCATCTTCAGGAAGAACTAAAAACAATAATACAATTAAAACATTTTTTTTTAATTCTCACATTAAATGATTTATAACAAGTAAGAAAATTATAGTCGGTCTAGACCGACTATACGATACCCTATACCATGCGTTTGGAAACCCTATCTCTTAGGCCCAACTAACTGGACATAAAAAATAAGCAAAAACCAAATTTGAGTGGGACTTTTATTAATTTTTTTGGCTGCAGATATGAAAAAGTTCATATCGGATGCTATATCTATATGAGGACTAGGTCCAAAAATGGACCGATCCTGACCATGGTTGGTAACGTTTCTTGTATTTTGCAAAAACATATACAAACAAAATTTGGGAAGAATCAGTGCAATATTTTTGTTTTTTAATAGATTTAAGTGAATATCGGGAGGCAGCTCTGTATGGGGCCAAAGGGATCATTTTTGGACTACTCATTAATGGATGTAATTAACGCATACAAACCCAATTTGAGTAAGATCTATATGACAATTTGGATCTTATGGCAATTTATGTCGATTTCATAGGGGTAATTTGTATGGGGGCTAGGTCTGAACATGGACCGAATTTCACCAATTTCAATAGCGTTCATCCCATGGCCGATAAAAGCTTATATACCAAATTTCATCAAAATATATTCATATTTGCGACCTGCACTTTGATTACAAGCTTTACATGGACACACAGACGGACGGACGGACGGACGGACGGACATTGTTAAATCAACTCAAAAAGTGATTCTGATTCAATCGGTATAATTAAAGATGGGTCTGGGTCAAATATTTTTGGTTGTTACAAACAGCAGCACAAAGTCATTATACCCAAACCACATAATGGTATAGGGTATAAAAATACAAAAATTGGTGATTACATACATTTTAATTATCTTTTAAAGAAGCGTGGAATTGAAAAACGTCCTTTCTTGTTTGTTATCTTATTTCATAAATAAATAATAATAAAAGAAAATTTAAAATGAAAAATAAAAAATTAAAAATTAAAAAAAAAAGTGAAAAATGAAAAACAAAAAATGAAAAATGAAAAACGAAAAATAAAAAATTAAAAACGGAGAGATAAAAATTAACCAGTTTAAATAGTAAATAATAAATGTTTTTATATTAGCAGAGCCCCTGCAGTTGTGTGCTATAAGTTATACATAGATGACGCTTTCTGTTTGATTTTAAAAAAGTGTCATAAAAAATCTTTAATTACTAGATGTTTATACATCTCCCCTGTGATCGGACTCACATGAATTTTTTTATTTATGGATTAATATTGATTGAGTACTTTTTAATGAATTCTAGATCACAGTTGAACATTTGATTTTTTTAACTTTTAGCGTGAAATATGGTTTTCTATTTTTTTTTTTATTTATTAAAAATGTCATATTTGGATTTTAATAATAATTCTAATAATATTGTAATCTTAATTCTTTGTTAGTTTCGTTGTTTCTTATCGATCCTGAAGACCCGAAATCCAAATCATAAATCCAAATCATAGTGGTAAAATTCCATATTCATATGCATCGGTATTATCTAATGACTTTGTCGGGACTTGGTTTAATTGGCTTGATGTGCTTGGCATATAATACAGCTGGATACAGCCTTTGTGTTAATCAAAGCCTGGCCTACATTTCCATCTATCACTGTCAGCATTAATTGGTTGCTTACTTCAATTTGTTGCTCATCTAACTGTAATTGTAATGGCTGTAGTGTTGCAATTCGGGCCTTGATATCAGTAACTTCGTTGTTAATGGTATCATGAGCTTATTTTTTGAATTAAAATTCGATTGGCCTTCAGTATTTCGTACATGATGGTGTCTCATTTTTCCAAATATTCTTTGTTTTCGTTGTACTAGTCGAAGGCTCTGAATCTTCCAAAAGATTTTTTATTCGCAATGGTACAAATGATACCATGAACATATCTGCGTCAGAAATATTTTCAGATACTACTTGCTTGTATTGTTTTCGTCCAGAAGAACCATCACATTCCCCCATTTGCAAAAAAGAATTAACTTTGTGTTTCAATATTTCTTTAACTCGTTTCTTTTTATTGATTGCAGTAAGCGTTCGGCTGTGTGATCAAGTAGAGATTGTAGTTGTAAATCTGCCCGAAATTGGTGTGATTGTAATAGTGTCCTTTGATGGCAAACAGTCCATTTTAGCAGCGGTTATGTGATGATATTCTGATACATATTTGATGCTTTTTCAATCGCACGCAATCTGAGCTGAATATATTGCTGTTTTGTTAATTTCAAATCCACAAATAATGCCAATGCCTCCTCATATGTGAACTGTTTTGCATCGCTCAATTTCTTTAAAAATTTGTATACTTTTAAGAATCCCTTTTGTTCTCACTGGACTCGTTTTAAATCACGCATTTTATTCGCCAGATTTAGCTCCCTCGATTTACTTTCTATTTCCAAAAGTGGAAAAAATGGCTCATTAGTGAAAGATTTGCCAACAATGAAGAGTCTGCGGCTGTTGGCTGTATTAAGGGTATCGAGTCTATTAAATATCGCTGGGAAAAGTGTATTATTTAGTAGTATGTAACATGCTTTATAAATTCAATTTATTGGTGTGAGAATTTGCTTACATTCCCACAAGTGACTGTGTAGTACGGATCACCATGCAAATGCACGAGTGTTCTATTGCAACAGACACTACTCAAGCACACTACAACATAATTTGTTCACATATTTATTTCGGCGCACATCCCTCATCTTTGGAATAAATACCAGAGAATTTAATTCAAGTCTTTGCCGGATTGTAAGCCACTTAAGATAATTTAACATAAGATTTATTGGTGTATGATGGTTGCATCTTAATATACATCGCACTGCTTTGTTTTGCAGTTTCTGAAGTCTAATTATTTGTTGATCCGTGATTCAAAGTGTGGTTTATTTATTCATTCATAGAAACCCTGTTTTTAAATACTCAAAAAAAAAAAAAGTTCAGAAACTGGTTTTCGAATTTTTTTAAACCAGTTTCGAATAGCCAGTTTTACGATCATTTTCTTTAAAAAAAAAAGAAACTAAAAAGAATTTATAACAATTGCTATTTTTCTTAAAAAAATAGGTTTCGGAACGCATGTTTTACTAAATATTTACCTTATAAAAATGAAGTACACAGTTTTTTTTAATTCAAAATAGTTTTTTTATTCAAATATTATAAACAAAAATAATCATAAACAAAAACCACAAAAAAAAACAAAAAATACAAAAAATTCCACACACACAGCATATTTGCTTTATGTTCAGCATCCCTTTTTCGCTCCTTACTCTGAGTGCTGAGAGCAGAATGATGTCCTTTGACGATCCATGATTCAACATATTTAGTAGGATGAAAGTTAGAAAGAGGTGGTCCAACAATACGCAAAAAAAAAGCGATGAAACAATCTTTGTGAGAAGGAATGCTCTTCCGGATGTGATAATGGGATTCATTTAAGAAAAACCGCGTTCGCATTCACTTGAAGAAATCGGGATTATATCCAGTGCATTTTTCAAGAAAAATAAAATTATTCGGTAAAATTTTGTGACTCGAAATCCACGGACTGATTCTCTGTTATTTATTTGTAGCCTTTGCATCAAATTTCGTATTTCCTATCTTGCAAATGTAAGTGGTGCAATTTCTGGCCAATTATTCGGAGATAAATACGAGTCCAATTAATAAATTAAGTGTCATCATTACTTCGAAATCGTTCTTCGATAGATCTTTTCATTTCACCGTAAAATGTATTTGGATCGATAGCACGTTCAGTTTTCTTATTATTTTTCAGAATCACTTTCTGAGTCGATTCAGCGATGTATGTCGTCCGTCCGTCCGTCTGTGTGTCCATGAAAACATTGTAATCAAACTACAGGTCGCAAATATGAATATATTTTGATGAAATTTGGTATATAAGCTCCTATCGGCCATGTTATGAATGCTATTGAAATTGGTTTAAATCGGTACCTGCTCAGACCCAGTCCCCACACAAATGACCCCTATGAAATCGACTTAAACTGTCATAAAATCCAAATTATCTTATAGATCTCGGTCAAATTGGGTTTGTGTACGTTTATTACTTCCATTAATCAGTAGTGCAAAAATAAACCCTATAGGATAATTCTTAGTCATAGCCCCCATATGAAGCTAATTCCCGATTTTCACTTAAATCTATCAAAAAACAAAAAAATTGCACAGATTGTTCTCCAATTTGGTTTGTATATGTTTTTGTTTTGGTTTGTCCATTTTTCACCTAGTCGTCATATACATATAGCATTCGATATGAACTTTTTCATATTCAAAGACAAGAAAATTAATAACCATGTCACTCAAATTTGGTTTGTGCCTATTTTCTATATCCCATTAGTTGGGCCTAATAGATAGTATCTCTAAACGCATGGTATAGGGTATCGTATAGTCGGTATAAATCGACTATAATTTTCTTACTTGTTTCAATTGATTTTTACTCATATTTATCATATACTATCAGATTCCAGCCCTCGAAATTCGAGTGCAAATTCTAGGAAATTTTATTTTTTCATTAAATAAAGACCCTAAAGGTATGCTAATCAATTATACCCAATTCACAAATCAACACAAAAAAACTCATTTTTATTACAAACACATTAACAAATTAAATAAACACATAATTTAGTAGCAACTTTAAATGCAATTTACTGAAAATAAAGGAAAAAATTTAAAAATCTGTAAATCTACAAAACGGCTTAAAAGAAAAATTTTTTCAAATAATATACGGTTTGGTCAAAATCGGGATAAAACGGTAGAACAAAACATCGGTCACAAGAAATCTCCTAGCCTATTAATATTATAGATTTGCTACATAAAATAAAAATCAAAAAATTACTTTAAGTTCTGCTCGAAAAAAATAAAAATTAAATTATAAAAATTAAAGCATTTTCTGAAAGACTGGTTCACAAGGATTAAAATTGTAATATGATATCAGTTGTCCCTCATTGCTTTTACTTATATACTTTTTTGCTTAAAAATTTCACAATAATTGTTTTTTACCCTGACAGCTTATAATTTAATCGTTGGATCAGACTAATTTTCTATAACAAATATTATTACCACAAAAAGAAACAAAGTAATATTTTTTGTTTTATATTCCAAATATCTTTTAGGATTCATGTCTATAAATTCTCCTTAAGTTATCACTATTTCTGAGCAGCCCTATGTTTATTAGCGTGATTAAGTAATTTAGTGTTACAAATGAATCACATTTCAATTAGTTATTTTATCATAGTATCAGTTAACAGTTCTATTAGGAATTTATAAATAAGACACATTTGTTAAACTACCTTTTTTGCAACCTATTAATATAAATAACTATAATAAACTAATGCCAGTTTATATCGAATTTGTTTTTTTCTGTAAAGCCATTTAATACACAACACTTACGGGTTTCATTAAAATCTTATCAAGATATTGGAATACAATACGCAAAAGTGTTAAGTTGAGTTACATACATACATATGTAAATACATACATACACACATAAGTACGTACAAATATATACACAAATATATAACGAAAACAAAAATGACTGGGGTATAATTTATGGAATTATTACTTTGGAACATTACGACAAATGTATGTATGTGTGTATATACGAAAGCAAAAACTATATGTTTTAAAACATATGAGTAAATATAAACATTACTTAATCAAAACTAACGAATTGATAAGGAATTCATAAAAATAAATATTAAGTAAAAGTTTATTTTTATTTGAAAAAATAAACACACATTGACATTGAAGAAACTAAACTAACTCATAGCTGCAAGGCTTTAAAATAATAATTAAAAAAAAAAAATACCACAATATTTGGGCAAAGATTTCATTCAAATCACAACAGCAGATCGAGACAAAAAGTTATTAAAACCAATAAAATTATAAAAATAAACATAATCATGAACATAAACAAACTTGTTTGTTGTAAGGCGATCAAGTCGCCCGATAGTATGTGATTATATCCAACACACCAATGTGCAATGTGTATACGTATGATTGTCATTCCTTTTCTAATAGTTAAAAAATATATCTGGAAAGGAGTTGAAATGGCGATGTCCGTCTGTCCGCCTCTGGAAATTATGATCATGCCCTCAATAGTTGAGCTGGGTTGAGAATTTTAAGTGAAAATAATTCATTGACATCCTGAGCATGTTGCTATTTAAAATCATTAAAGTCCGTTCAATAGTTCCCGAGATTTCAATGGAAATGTATAAATGAAATGATTTTTTATATTGTTCTTGTTATTGTTGTTATTTTTCAATTGTATAATTTGCGTGTGGTAGCCGAAATTGTTGTTATTGTTGTTGTTAAGCATTTGCTTAATGAATGTGTATGTATCGTTAAGGCTGGTATTACCACATTCTTTTTAACAATATCCCGAAATAAATACAAAAAATCGCCAATATAAAAGAAAAATAATAATAAAACAGAAGTTTATAAAAAAAAGACTTAGTAAAAAAAAAAAAAAACCAATAAATAACTATTTATAGATTTTAATCAAAAATTAAAATTAACCACATCTATAATATAATAGGCGATTTCTTTTGACCGATGTTTTGTTCTACCGTTTTATCCCGATTTTGACCAAATGTATATTATTTGAAATGTATTTCTTTTTAGCTGTTTTGCAGATTTGCAGATTTTAAAATTTTTTCCTTTATTTTGAGTAAATTGCATTTAAAGTTGCTACTAACACATAAATAAAATTTTACAATGCTATGTGTGTGTTTATTAAATTTGTTAATGTGTTTGTAATAAAAATGAGTTTGCTTTTTTGTGTTGATTTGTGAATTGGCTATAATTGATTAGCATACCTTTAGGTTCTTTATTTAATGAAAAATAAAATTTCCCAGAATTTGCACTCGAATTTCGAGGGCTGGAATCTGCTAGTATTCATAATTATTTTTGCAACACTTTAGATGGAAACAGCTTTTCTTTTAAGAACTTTACATTTTAACGTATAGAAAAATGTCATTTGACAACACTTCCAGTTTTCATAATTTAACATTTTTTATATAGAATTTGTTATGTTTTGATGAATTCAGGATATATATTTTTTACAAATTTACAAATTTGCAAATTTACTTTGCATTGTAATTAATATAAATAAATAAATAAAATAAATATTTTTTAGAAACTTTAAGCCTTTTAAATATATTTCCTATTAAATTAAACTGTAAACGTTATTTCTTAATATTTGTGAGATTCTAATATTTTTCCCATAGAATCAGCCCAAATCTAACAAAACCTAAGACAAGTTAATAAAAAATTATTTCCCGTAGACTTGTCAAAAAGAAAAGACTAGGTCTGGCAACCCTCGCTTCTACAGTATACATATTCACTAGCGGTTTGTATTAAAAAAAAAATAAATTTGCGGTGGTATTTTGAGGTGTTCGGGTCGGATTATTGAGACACTGGATCTAAAACTTTAGTACGCAAAATTTTAACCACATCGGACAATGCTTTCTGGACGCGCATTGAGTTCAAGTTCGCATTGAGTAAAAATTATCACAAAAAATAATTTTTCACAAAAATTTTGATATTAATAATTGCGTTTCAATTAAATTAATTAATAAACCATAATCTAGAGTAAATTATCTTTCTAATAAAACAACAAAATATATTATCGGTTGAAAAACAGCCAAGTTATCAGCCCTGATCTTGAAACGTTGTTATTTGAATAAGAGTGAATTCAAAATCACATGAAATTGAAATTTTGGGTTTCTTGAAACCACTTTTTTATTTATTTAATGGAAACATATGTTTAAGTTAAGAACCATATGTTTGAGTTAAGAACATATGTTATCTAGAAACCGAGGTGCCATATGGTTCTTTATTCAGTTTCACAAAAAACTTTTAAGTATTTTGTGCATGTTTTTTCTTAAGTTTATAGAAAAAGTGTAAAGATAAATATTTTCTTTTAAAATAACAACTTATTTGTTCATTTAATTGTTTTTGTTCTTCAATTTCATTCAATTAAAAATTACTTTTCTATTTTTAAAAAGTTAGGCATCACCAAAAAAAAATTTCGATATTCAAATAAATTGGATTTGACTGGCATCACTACTGTTTCGAACATAAGCAAAAAAATTAAAAATATGTGATTTGATGACAAAAAATTTTTTTTATTCCTTTATTTGCAATAATTAGTGCATAAAAAATCTATGTTATAATTGAAAAAATTATAATGGAAAATAGATTGTGTAAATAAAAAGTTTTTATTATAGTTATAGAACAGCATCATCGCAAAAAGTGTGTTTTATTAACATCGAACACCGATAACGAGTTTTTTTTTTTTAAATCAGCGCAAAATGTAGACGTTTTTTAAAATCGTTTTTTATCATAAAATTAATGGCTAATTTTTTAAAATAATGACAAGGTTCAATAAAAAACATGTTAGAGTTTAAATATCAATTAGTTTTTTATCTCTTAAGACCTGCTTAGTAGGACAAAAGGACCTTTGGTTTGATTTCACAAAGCCTTTTCTATGTGAATTAAAACGTGAAAAAATATTCTTATTGAAATTAGAGAACAGCAAAAAACTCGTAGATTTAAGAATTTTTTCATTTACGAGTTTTTTTTTTGTGATAGTGGTTTCAAGAACAGGGGTGTATATCAAGTTCCCCAAGCAATAAATGCTCCACAGACCACTTGATTAAGAAAATCGAGCTCACATTTTTAAAGAAATTATAATAATAATTTACAGCAACAACATTTTGCATTCTCCTAATCCCAAAATGATCTTATCTAAAGTATTTTGCATCTCGTCTATGTTATGCCGTTCTAAATTATTTTTTAGCACTATTTCAAAATCTCCAATTTTACTTCTCCAAAAATTTTGAAATTTACCGAAATCAACGATTGGATTTCCAGGTCTTATTAACAAAGTACATGTGATTAAAAGTGCCAAATATTGTAGGTATCCTATTCTTAATTTGGCGAGGACAGCGTTTTTATTTCAGCGGATTTGAAGAAAAATGTGTTTTTTCATACTTTTTCAACTTTTAGGCTACATCTTTTTGATGCTTTCATATTTCATAAATCTTTTATCAAAATATAATATTATACTACTTGATATAAGTTCTCAATCTTGTAAATTAAGGTTAAATTAAAACAATATAAACTGTCCCTATTTAAGGTCAAAGGTCAAATTTAAGGAGATTTACATTTTTTTTTTTTTAACAAAATATCGAAATAATATATATTTTTGGAAGGATTTCGATAAAACTTGCTGATAATATTTTAATAATTCCAAAAAATAATATTCTGGACTTATTTTCTGAAATTTGGCTTCCGACACAAACACGAGGCACAAACATGAGACACCGGATTGTAAATTACATAACTGATTGGCTAGAGAATAAAAAATACTGCTCTGCAGTTTTATTTGATGTTCAACAACCTTTTGATCGCGTATGGCAACAAGGACTATTATACAAAATAAAACGATTATTACCAACACCAAATTTTTTATTGTTTTATGTTATTTATTTTTATTTCTTGACAATATTTAAAAAATCTTTAATATTTAAATTATAAATTTTCTGATAACAACAAATATTTTTGACCAATGCAATAACAACATGGAAAAATGTAAACCGAACTAATTTTTATACATTATAAAACTGTAATTAATTATGATAACATTTGTTCCCCTAGTTCAATAAAAAAAGCTCTTGAAAATGTTCCCAAAAAGTAACGAAACGTTGGGTAAATGATGAAATAAAAGTTGTTTTATTTGCATCACTAGTAAGGACTAGTAAGCTCGCATAAAATATAAATCATCATAATTTGATCTCTGGCCATCAAGAATTCTTATCTACATAGAATGATGTATATTCTGACATACGTGAGAAGTATGTTAGGACCTTTTCTTTATAATTTATTCACATCAGATATACCTATTGCTGATAATGTACTATTGGGTACTTTTGCTGACGACACAGCATAAGATAAAAACGACGCATCAAATGCCATCCAAAATCAACTTCTAAATCTAGAGTTCTGGTGTAAAAAATGGAAATGCAAAATTAATACCAGCCAATCAAACCACATGAGGCAAGGTAATTGTCCACCAGTCAAAATAAATGGGGATGTTATTCCTGATAAAACTTGAATTAAATACCTTGGGATCCACTGCACTAAACAAAGATTTATCGATTTTGCTTCAACATCACATGGGACCAAAATTTTAATTGTATTTGCAAGAGGCAATGTATTTACATTTAAAAAAGAGTAATCGCCCAATAGCTCAATTTTTTATTTGTTTGTAGCTTGAGTGGTTTCTGAAATACCCGATTCAATCAAACATGAAGCTCAAACATTTATTGCTAAGACCTAAATCAAAACTTAGTGTTGAAAATAAAATAAAAATCTGTAAAGATATACTCCAACGTACATATATGGGTTTATGGAATTCATCTATGGGGTGGAGCAAGCAATACGAATGTAGAAATTCTTCAGAGGTTCCAACCAAAAACTCTACGAATGATACTTGATGCTCCCTGCTACGTTGCCAATGACACAGTTCATAACGACATAAATAAAAATTCCTACTGCAAAATAAGAAATACTGCTTTATTCCGAAAGATACCTTGACAGATTAAATTATCACCCTAATGTTCTAGCAATATGTCTACTAGACGAAACAAATGAAAGTAGGACACTTAAAAGACTGCATGTTCTTGACTTGCCATATGGAAATTAAATTTACTATTCTATTTTATACAAGTTTAATTAATTAATATTCAGAGACTTTACTTAATGCACTTCTGTTATTTAATTATACCAGCAGATTCCAGATCTCGAAATTCGAGTGCAATTTCTAGACAATTTTATTTTTCAACTTAGCCAATTCACAAACCAACACTTTTTTGGTTTATTAATATTGTGAATGAAGAAAACAAACTCATTAACAAACACATTAACAAATTTAATAAATCACACACAGCATATGTAAAATTTTATGTATGGGTTAGTAGCAACTTTAAATGCAATTTACTCAAAATCAAGAAAACATTTAAAAATCTGTAAATCCGCAAAACGGTTAAAAAGAAATACCTTTCAAATAATATACGTTTGGTCAAAATCAGGATAAAACGGCAGAACAAAACATCGGCCACAAGAAATCGCCTAGCCTATTAATATTATAGATGTAATTATAATCAAATTTAATTAATATCTTCATTAGATAGATTGTAAACAAATAATAAAAAAAAATTTTTTAAGCGATCACGCAGATTACAGCTCTCGATATTCGAGTGCAATTTCTAGACAACTTTATTTTTCAACTTAGCCAATTCACAAACCAACATTTTTTTGGTTTATTATTATTATTGTGAATGAAGAAAACAAACTCATTAACAAACACATTAACAAATTTAATAAAGACACACATAACATATGTATAATTTTATGTATGTGTTAGTAGCAACTTTAAATGCAATTTACTCAAAATAAAGAAAAAAAAATAAAAAATCTGTAAATCTGGTGAACAGCTAAAAAGAAATACCTTTCAAATAATATACGTTTGGTCAAAATCGGGATAAAACGGTAGAAGAAAACATTGGTAACAAGAAATCGTCTAGCCTATTAATATTATAGATATTAAATATCACTCATTAAACATACCGGCACCCCCCGTCGTAACGCAAGATAAGAATCAGGCAAAGAAATAGTCAATATAAAAATATAAATGTCCTAATTAGTGACATCCATAAACCAATGAATTAGTTGAATATTTTTGTTTGATCGATTCATCGCATAATTCTTAATCGGTTGACAATGCTACTAACTAAATATTAAGATTAATTTGAATAGTCTGTGTATGTATGTTTAAGAAAAAAAACACGAAAAAAAGAATAATAAAATTTTATTCTCTTTAATTTTTGTTTTCTTAAAAATTTTAAATTTCTTGTTTCAGCGAAAAATTACACTGTCCAACAGCATTTTTGGAACAGAATAGCGACCCTATAATTCTGAAAGAGAATGTTGAGTAGATCATTTTTGTAGAACAAACTTATGATCCAGCACGTCTGAGTATTTTTTTTTACAGTGGGTCAAAGTTTTCATTTTTTGGTCGAAGGGAGCATTATACTTTATGAAAAAAATGCTGTTAGTTAATGTCTGAGAGAATTCTTATGGTCAGAGTTGTATTGTGGAATTGTATGAGAATTATTTTTGTGGAAGATCTTAACCCTCTAACAGGTCTCTTTATGGGTCAATATGATCTTTTTTTCGAGAAAATCAAAAAATATCCTTTAAAAAGGACATTTAAGGATTAAAATATTCTACGAAAATGTTTGCCGGAAAATTTCAGTGGGGGTCACCAAAGATACCATTGTTGTAAATAAAGCTCTTTATGCTTAATTAGTAAAATTATACACCAACATATACAAAACAGGTAAAAACGGCGTCAAGTTCGGCCGGGCCAAACACTGAGTTCTCGCGTCTAGTCAGCTGTGACTTACAAATCGGGTGTGATATTTATTAAAATTAATAATAAAAAATAAAAGAAAAAATTCAAGCATAATTGAGCTACTAAGCAGTACATATCGGGTGTGATTTTTACTAAAATTAATATAAAAAAAGAAAAATTAAAGCTTAAATAAGCATGGCTGATTCTGTTTGCAAATTAAGAGATTGGTTTTGTTTTATTTGTGGACATTTTACGCACCATCAAAGCAGAAGAAAGATATTGCCTACAATTGAAGAACCATATTTTCTTTTCTTTGGAATACGATTTTTATCTGAAGCTTGGATACCAAAAACCGTATGTCCTACTTGCGAAAGTGGTCTTTTGACCTGGTACAAAGGCGGTACTAAGGCGCTGCCATTTTCTGCGCCTATTACATGGATTGAACCTGAAGATCACAAATCAGATACATGCTATTTCTGCGTAAATTACAAATTAGGTAGAAGCCAAAGGCACTATGCGACAATGACATACTCAAAAGCACAAAAATATGCAGAAAATATTGAAAGCATGCTAATCGGTTTTAACAATATTGGCGTTAAGATGTCACTAAAGCTGGATTTTCTGCACTCTCATCTCAATTTTATTAAAGAAAACCTTGGAGCGGTTTCAGATGAACACGGTGAAAGGTTTCATCAGGATATAAAGGTATTGGAAGAAAGATTCAAAGGGATATCCCAAAGTGTAGTGCTTGCTGAATACGTATGGGGGGCTTGTACAGAAACCTTGACCCATCGGAACATTCACGTCAAGCTAAATACAGGAAAGCGTATTAAGTTTAATCGTTAATCCATTGTCATACTACTGCTATTTCACTTTTACTCGAAAATTTTAAGCAAAAAAATAAATATGTACAATGTACATTGTACATACTATAATAAACCAGTATTAAAACAAAATTATAATTTTTTTATAGAAGTTGGCGTGTAATTTTGCCAATTAATCGTAAAGAGCTTTATTTACAACAATGGTGTCGTTGGTGACCCCCACTGAAATTTTCGTAGAATATTTTAATCCTTAAGTGTCCTTTTTTAAAGGATATTTTTTGATTTTCTCGAAAAAAGGGTCAAATTGACCCATAAAGAGTCCAGTTAGAGGGTTAAGATCTTCCACAAAAATAATCCTCATACAATTCCACGATACAACTCTGACCATAAGAATTCTCTCAGACATTAACTTACAGCATTTTTTTCATAAAGTATAATGCTCCCTTCGACCAAAAAATGAAAATTTTGACCCACTGTAAAAAAATACTCAGACATGCTGGGCCATAAGTTTGTTCCACAAAAATGATCTACTCAACATACCCTTTCAGAATTATGGGGTCGCTATTCTGTTCCATTCAAAAAGTCTTACTTTGTTGGACAGTGTTATTTTAAACTTAATTTTTTTAGTTTTCAATGGTGCGTGGTAGGGCAGAAGAAAGCATATATTTCTAAAAATCCATAACTACACTGTGTTGTTAATCGGACCGGTTTTTAGGCTTAGTTTAAATTTAAATTAATTTTCTTTGAAAATACTTATAAATTTTGTTTTTAAAAAAATCTGCTAAGGTGTCATTATTATTACCTACAACCATGTCTTGTTAACAACATAACCAGTTATTCAAATTTAAAAAATTATTATAACAAGCATTCAAGATCGTTAACCTATCTGCCTTAAAATCAATAATGAAAAAAAACAATATTTTTTTAAAATTTTGATCAAACCACCAACGATCGAAATTCTATAAATTAGTTTAATAAAAGTGATCGTATCGACAGTTTGTTAAACAAATCTGTTACCGCCTTAAATTACGTTGTAAGCGAAATCACAAATTTAAATTAAAATTATTAAATTCACACGGGCAAATCGTTAAACGCATTTGAAATTCAAAATTTGTTTACAAATCAACAGTTTAATACATCATTATTTTATATATGGCAACAACAAAATTATATAAAAGTTGGCGCACAAACATTATTCAACAGATATTTAAAAAGAAAACTAAAGTTTACTTTCGTCTAGTCATCGCTAGATATGAGCAACAACGCGCGTAAATTTTGTTTAGTGCATGTTTGTCTTAGAACCTTAATAATTATTCTAACGTTCAACATGCGTCATTGTTTAGTATTTCAGTGTAAATATGTAATTTTGTTTCTTTGCCATTAATTGTTTTGTTAGCTTGGACAAAATAATAAACAAACATTTCATACAGTTTCGATAATAATTAGAGCATATGAAAAATAAGTTTATATGGGAAAAAAATGTATAAAATATTATTTCTTTTTTTTAAATTTCAAAATCAAGATTCTAAAACAATTTTGCTTTATTAAAAAAAACACATATTTTATTAAAAAAAAAAAATAAAATAAGAAAATTCAAATCGGTTTAGACCGACTATATGATTTCCCACACCAACGTTTCGAGAGAGGGTCTTGGATCTAACTTTGCTGAAGCATAAGCTAAATTTTAGTGCTATTGTTATTAATTTGTGGCATGAAAAAGTTCATATCTGATATAATTTTTATATGGGGACTAGATCAAAAAATGGTCCGATGAAGTTACTTCTCTCAAAAACAAATACAAATCAAATTTGAATAAAATCTATGCAATATTTTTTTTGATTTTTATAGATTTAATTGTAGATAGGAAATCAGCTTTATATGATGACTACGACTAAAAATGGTCCTACAGGGTTTATTTTAGGAATTCTGCTTAGTGGGTATAATACACATACACATTAGGGTGGCCCTTAATAAAAAAGTGTCCAAACTCACGGTCTCACCCCCTAGAAATATTCCTTGTAAAAAATTTCTGGCAGAGGAATTACTTAAAAATTCACCCAGATAATCTCTAACATCTTAACAAAACTTTAAAGTGCAAGATCCATTTTTTGAAATTTTGTTTAAGAAAATTTTTTAAAACTTAAAAAAAAGAGTTTTCATAATTTTATCAAAAAAATTTTCCATCTTTGGTATCATTGCGCAATAGAATAAAACCGTGGTAATAAAACAATACTTCACGTCTGAGTGCTCATAGGTATAGAGACCAAAAAAAAAAAAAAAATTCTTAAAGTTGAAAAAATTTCCGTCAAATTTCACGACATAGTGTTTTCTGAACAAAAGTGGTCTGGGGCATTTGCTGTTTCTTGACGAGTTTTTATTCGATTTTGAAGTTATGTAGCATTTTGAAAAGATAATTTAATAATAATTAATAATTATAATTAAATGAAATCGATCCATTTAACAACTTGTCGAAAAAAATTAAATTATAGAACAAAATTTTCGTAAAATCTGCAAAAAAAAAAAGTCATATCTTCCCCATATAAACACACTTGAAATGTTCAGTCGCGTTGAGCCACCTCTAAATTTTTTTTTGCTTGACCCAAAACTTGGTGTTTCTCAGTTTTTTTTTTTTTTTTTGCTATTTGCATATTTCTAAGGGGTAAGGCTTTAAGAAGGGCCACCCTAATACACATACACCATTAATATGACCATCTGGAACTTACGATAATTTTAGTGGGGAATAGGATATTTGTATGGGGGATAGTTCTGAACATGCTTCGTCCTATGGCCGATAAAAGCTTATATACCAACTTACATGAAAATATATTCATATTTGCTGCCTGTACTGTGATTACACGGTTTACGTGGAAACACAGACAGACGGACAGACAGACAGTCAGAAAGACTGACGGACATAGCTATGTCGACTCAGAAAGTTATTCTGACTCGATCAGTGTAATAGGAACTGGGTCAAGGTCAAATATTTCGGGTATAGAGAATAAAAATTAAAGAAAAAAATGAGTTGTTCTATTTATAATCAACGAAGAAAATAATCTTTTTAGGCCTGATATAATTTGGAATCAATTTATACAGTTTAGAAATATTGCAAATGTTAGATCTCTAGCTCTAACAGTTCCTAAAATATGCAGCTGCAAAATGTGAAAAATTTATTTAAAAAAACCCAATGAAGTGGTCTAGAGCAAATGTGTTTATCTTCAAAACTTGATAACCTATAAATTTAATCAAACTCTTAATTAAAATGTATTACGACATCCTTGATAATGGTATTTGCCAAAGGTTAAACGTCATTACCAGAATTTAGTATATCTTAAAGTGATATTTTTAAATTTAAAAAAAATATAAAAAAAACAAGTAAGGAAATTATAGTCGGTCTAGACCGACTATACGATACCCTATACCATGCGTTTAGGGACCCTATCTCTTAGGCCCAACTAACTGGATATAGAAAATAAGCATAAACCAAATTTGAGTGGAATTTTTATTAATTTTTTTGGCTGCAGATATGAAAAAGTTCATATCAGATGCTATAGCTATATGGGGACAGGGTCCAAAAGTGGACCGATCCTGACTATGTTTGGTAAAGTCTCTTGTATTTTGCAAAAATATATACAAACAAAATTTGATAGATTTAAGTGAAGATTGGGAAGCAGCTCTATATGGGGCCTATGACTAAGAGTTGTCCCATAGGGATCATTTTTGGACTACTCATTAATGGATATAATAAACGCATACAAACCCGATTTGAGTAAGATCTATATGAAAATTTGGAGCTTAAGGCAATTTATGTCGATTTGATAGGGGTCATTTGTATGGGGGCTATTTCTGAACATTGACCGATTCTCACTAATTTCAATCCTATGGCCGATAAACGCTTAAATACCAAATTTCATCAAAATATATTCATATTTGCGACACAGACGGACGGACGGACGGACAGCGTTAAATCGAATCAGATAGTGATTCTGATTCGATCGGTATAATAAAAGATGGGTACAGGTCAAATATTTTTGGTAGTTACAAACAGCAGCACAAAGTCATTATACCCAAACCACATAGTGGTATAGTGTATAAAAAATGTACAGTGGTCTGTCTATTAAGGTATGGTATACACCTGGGCGGAATTGACAAACTGCAATATCAGCGCTTTCAAAAAAAAAACAAAAAACGACTAAGGAAATTTTCGAGATATAGAGATTTGAGCGATTTTTCGCGAAGACTTAAAGAATTTTTTGGAGTTTTTCTATTTGACTTTTTTTTCTATTATTTTTACACCCTCAGAATCACTTGTTGAGTCGATTAGCGGTGTGCGTCCGTCCGTCCGTCCGTCTGTGTGTCCATGTAAACCTTGTAATCAAACTACAGGTCGCAAATATGAATATATTTTGATGAAATTTGGTATGTAAGAAACCATAGGATGAACGCTATTGAAAATGGTAAAATTCGGTCCGTGTTCAGGCCTAGTCCCCATTCAAATGACCCCTATGGGATCGACTTAAATGGTCACAATATCCAAATTATCATATAAATCTCGGCCAAATTGGGTCTGTGTATGTTTATTGCATCCATTATTCAGTAGTCCAAAAATAAGCCCTATAGGACAATTCTGAGTCAGCCCCCATATACAGCTGCTTCCCGATCTTCAGTTAAATCTATCAAAAAACAAATATATTGCACAGATTTTTCTCAAATTTGGTTCATATATGTTTTTGCAAAATCTAAGTGACCTTACCAAATATGATCCATAGTCTTGTTGTGACTATAGATTAATTTTGGGGTAGTCACGCACAGTCACATATAGTCACGACGCACAGTCACGGAGTGATTTAAAACCCATTTCCCCTAATCCCATTAATCTGAAACTTGGTCACGGAGTGATTTAAACCCCATTTCCCCTCATCCAATCAATCTGATACTTGATCGATAGACTTGTTGTGACAAAAAATTTAGTCTTAAATATAAAGTTTTATACTTTATATATTTTTTAATTGTTAATTAGTATTAAACAATTTATTTTTCTTTCAATATTAATCTTTATAATTTACTCTGTTTTTCTTTCGCCACAAGCAGTGTTGTATTTTCATATGCTGGTCATGCCAAAATAGCAAAAATAATTGATGGTAATTATAAAAGCCAGGGACTCAATTTCTGCAATAATTCTTAGTGGAGTAAAGAACAGTAGTTATACCATTATTTTTAATAAATTATGTTCGCTACTTATAAATAGCAACTCCCAATTGAAAAAAAAAAATTGAAAAATTTTTGACAAACCTGTAAATTTTTTTTATAAGATTTTACAGGCATTAAATTTACCTATGAATTTGGAGGAACCGGGATTTTAGTGATGGATTTTTAAAAAAGCCGGTATACGGTTCTCTCCATGTTTTTGAGAAATGTTTTATTTATTTATGAAAATGTTGTGAAACAAATAAGAGTGTTAAATTATTGGTTATTCTCTTACTCTCATTGATAAATAATCGTTGACATGCACAAAAAAAAAACAAAAACAGAGACACAAAAATGTGTATGCATCGGTGGCACAAATCTATATAAATATTTTTCACTAAATTTATTTTTTTTTATATGAGATTTGTTTATAGTATCTCTACATTTTCGTACGTCATACCTCGGCTATTGGCCGTAGAGGTTCCAAATTTAATACCACCCTGCTCGAAATAATGTAATGCATTAATATCCAAATTTTATCCAAGTAAATGGTTAATATGAATGAGCGTTATTTTAAAGAAATAGACAATGAGATGGATAGAAGGACATAATTATATCGACTCAAGTTGTTATAAGGATCAAGAATATATATACTTTCTGGGGGCTCACAAGTAATTTTTTCGATGCGTAATAAATGGAATGACAAGCCTTTCCACATTGGTGTGGAGAGTATAATAAGAATAACATTCTGCAATGACTTCATTTATCGAATCAGATAAGGCTTTCGACACATTCCAAATTTGACAGGCCAATGAAACCATGAAAATAAACTTTGAATTGTTTTACTACGTTCGGATTTTCTTTCACCTTTCATCTTTATATTAAAATTCTATTATTTTCTATTGCTTGCTCATGTAACTTAAGTGAAAAGGGGGTTTGAGGCCTTATCAGACACACAAATTCGGACAGCTAGGAGTAAAGCCAAATAGAATGTTTAATTTTCATTTAATTTTTTCAGGGCTGTGCCCAACAAAACCATTTTCACTAGTTTCTTAAACTTAAAATCTGGGCCCAAATTACCGTATTCATTGTTGAAATTTTTCGATCGAAATAATTTTTTTAATTTTCCAAAATAAAATACTAAGAATAATTTTATTCTGTCACAGTAAACGAATTATGTCCCCTAGTTAAGGTAAAAGTAAAACGATGGCTGATGTTTGTCCGTCTTCTTAAAATAATAAACCAAAATATGGAATTTCTATTGATTTTACTCGATATGGAATGTGGTGATCTGGAAAGTCTGCACTTGCTGACAATTGTTTCCGCAGAAATCTTGACAGGCTGCATACGTAAAAATACAGGTGAAACGATTATTTTGATGCCCCAAACTGTACGTATAATTCTGTGTTCATACATGCGTGTGTATTCATTAATTTTTGACGTTTAAAATTTTGCTTAACATTTCTGTAGTTTATGTTTATCTACCTCTACTAAAATTAAAGGTAAACTATCGAAAATAAATTAATTTTGTTGTGCTAATGATATACAACGTCCGTCTGTCCATCAGTCTGTCCAGCACAAAGCGAACATTAACGTTTAATGGACAATTTAATTAGTCATAAAAATTATGCCCAGGGAAAGTTTAGTTGCGCGTTAATTCTATATATTATGTATTTGTTATGGAAATCAAACTAAAGTTCTACAATACTGAGCACATTGGAAATTGTTTACATAAGAAATGAACAAAATAAAACGAAACGAAACGAATTAAAAGCCTAAACCAAACTGAAAAAAAAAATACGTAATATTCATTTGGTCAATATGCATTATGGAATGGTTTATTGACATAAAAACCTAGCAATGAAACCTAGCAATTGCTCTTGGTTTAAATTTCCTTATTTGCACATGTTGCGCTCTTTCAAATATTTTGGTAAATATTTAGTTTGCTTGCTAAACATAAATCAATTTAATATTCATTGTAATTATTTGTGGTATTTATTTAGTGGGAAGAAAAAGTTCATCATTTTCCCAGAATAAAAATATAAATTAAGTTTTTTGTTAAAGCCAATGACAGATTTTCTGCTTTACTTGCAAATTTTGTGGAAAACAAATGTAAATAAAATCCATGCCATCACATTCGGGCAAAAAATAAATCTTAGCCAAATATCTGAAATATTAACAAAATGTTAAGGAAAAATATTGTGGAAATATTTTGAAAAACTTTGATAGATTTTTCCAACAAAATGTTAAAAGAAATGTCTACAAAAAATATTTCTTTTATCTGAGAATTTTCCTACAGAATATGAGGGTGATTTTCTTTTTAAATAGTTATGACTTTTGCTTTATGCTCAATATATTTCAATTGTTTTCTTTTTTTTTTTTTTTTTGTATAGTTAGCCAACCCTTAAAACTCATAAAGTGATGACCTTATTAAGTGCAGCACATTTGCACTTTTACCCTCTACTAAATTATACGTTTGAGAATATTGCTTACACTATTATTCTTGTGCGCTCAAGAGAATGTATAAAAAAATTTAAATTGCACAAATTATTATTAGTTTTTTTTTTTTTTTTTTTTTTACTTAATTTGCAAGAATTTCTTAAATTTTAATATCTAAGAAATTTTGGTTGTGGAATTTTTTTAGTTTTTGTAAAATTTTCCACTGAATATCTGGCATCAAAGGTTTCCAGAGTTGAAACATCAGCTCGCTCTTAAACAAGGATTTCCTCATTAGAATAGTTAAGCTCATCACTGACGTACTGGTGTGCAGATCGCTGTACATATCTATAACATTAATAGGTAAGGCGATTTGTTGTGACCGATGATTTGTTCCACAGTTTTCTCCCGATTTTGACCAAACGTATCTTAATTGAAAGATATTTCTTTTGAGCTCTCCATCAGATTTACAGATTTTTAAATTTTTAAATTTTTTTTGCGTAAAATTCATTTAAAGTTGCTACTAACACATACAAAAATTATACAATGCAATGTGTGTGTTTATTAAATTTTTTAATGTGTTTGTGAGTTTGTTTTGTTCATTCACAATAATAATTGTGCTGAATTGAAAAATAATTTTGGACACAAACCATTCACATTAATAATTGTGTTGAATTTAAACCAATAACGCAATCGATACTTAAAAAGTGTTGAATTGTGAATTGGCTAAAATTGGTTAGAATTCCTATATATATATATATATATATATTTGTTCCCGTCGATCCAATAAGGAGCATAGGGCCTCAAGCATACTTTTAGGGTCTTATAAAATAATTTATATGAAAAATAAAATTTCCTACTCGAATTTCGGGGACTGGCATCTGCTAATGCGTATAATTAGTTTGAATTATAGACATATGATTAATAATTTCAATGCATTTTACAGATATTAATTAATTCTTTCTATAAAAAAAAACCGTCATTGTTTTTATAAAAAACACAATAAATAACAAATTATAATAAATACTGTTCAAAAAGAAAAGAAATGAACTCTAAATTTAAATGCTATTTGACTTTAAAGGTTAATAATTACATTGTGCAATAGTTCGAAGATTTTTGAAATGTGTTATTAATCATACGACTATGAATTAAGGAACATAAATAGTAACCTACGCGTCGTAGATCAAAATGGTTGAAAATTTGACTCCTCTTTAAAACTCCCATCCGAATTACGAACTAACTATTATGAGGGTTGCAGTATTGAAAAACGATGTCTGGACTGACTTTAAATTGTGGTGTGCAAACAAAATCGCTTATAACTCGAAAACTGAGCGCCGCACAGAGGGATCACATCCATCAAAAGTGACAATTAATTCAAAAGTTGAAAACTGTAACTTTCACAACCGTGTTTGGTACCGGATGAAAGTCGATAAATTCTACGTCGTTAATTTCAGAAATAAAATTTCTACATTGTTTACTTTACTTGCAGTGTGTACTTAAAGTTCAATAATTATATAATAATATTTGTTATTGCAAGTGATTATTTCTAAACCCTCCACACCACTCTGCAGAGGTAATATATCAGTTCGTCATTTCGTTTGTACGCGATGCGTGATGTAGAGGGTGTGAAAATAATCACTGGAAATAACAAAATTTTCACTCTCAACCAATGCACTCAAAACTTATAATAATTATTATACTTTAAATAAACATTGCACCAAGTATATATACTCCTGGAGTCGATATAGTGATGTCCGTACGTCCGTCTATCTGTCTGTTGAAATCACTCTCATTCACAAAATATATCATTTACCTGGCTAAAGTTATGGCAATACTGTTTGTCATTATTTCGAGCAGTTGGCTATTGAAAATGGGGTAAATCGGACATCCTAGTGCCAAGATATGTCCATAAATGTGAAGACACCTCTAAAAAAAAATTTAAATATTCAGTGTGTTTATTGTAATAATTTAAAATTAAGTTTATTAAATTGTTTACTTTTTCAAATATTTTGTTTACATTTGTTATAAATAGAGCAAAAGGTCCAGATCGCAATATGAACGTAAAACCCATGAGGAGGGTATCAAAGATTTGACACAGCCGAATTTAACACTCGTGCTGGTTTTTTATTTAGACTTATAAAAGTAAAAGTTTTATAACGGCATTGTCTTCCTCTAGTATTTGAGCATGTAATAAATTATATTTTGTTTAAACAAACTAGCAGAGGGCCAGCCCTTGAAATACGACTGCAAATTTTATTTTTTCATTTAATAAAGAATTTTATAAGAGCCTAATGGTATGCTCATAAATTTTAGCCAATTCACAATTCAACACTTTTTAAATAAAATTCATTAAATTTCATTACAAATATTTGTTGAACACACAGAAGTTACATATCCCAGGAAAAATAACATTACCAAATAATGGGTTTTAGAAGGAGAAGTAACTGGTTGAAGTTTGCCTGATAAGCTCATTATTTTAACACGGGGATTTCATTGGAGATAGCTAGCTGCCTATGAACTCATTATTTTCACTCTGAAACTAATGCAGTATGCAAGAAGCTGGCGTGAAATATAAGCTGTATAACAAATTATTAGTTACGCCTTATTTTCACTTTAGAAGTAATGCAGTGGGCAGGGGTAGGTCATTATTGGTAATGCAAAAATCAATGAGCTGCTATTACGAAATTTTTCCTGGGATATAAATGGGTTTGTTAATAAATAATTTTAAAGGAGCCTAAAGATATGCAATTCAACACAGGGCTTTCGATATTTATAATAAACACACGCACACAATATGTGTTTTATGTTTGTGTTAGTAGTAACTTTAAATGAGCATTACTTGAAAAAAATTTTCCAGACGGTGCAAATTTGTAAATCTGGTGGGATGCTAAAAAGAAATACCTTTCAAATGAGGTACGTTTGGTCAAAATCGGTTATAAACTACAATTTTTATATCGGTCACAAACAATGAAAAAAATGGAAATGAAAATTTTTCTAAAAATGGGGTATTTTTAATATATGTATATATATAGAGTTTCTACAACTTCGCTAATATGCTCTTAAAATACAAGATTTCAGCTAATTAATCCCAGAATATACTTGTCAAAGTTTTTGGTAAAGAACTCCAATTGCTGAAAATCTAAAATTTAAATCAAATATCCACAAACACTACTCCCTCTTTCCTCCTTCCCATAACCTATTTTCCTGAGATCAACACAATGCCCTACATCTGTAGGGGGCATCCCCTGAGTGTTGGTTAATAAATAAAAAAATCTGGGTAAAAAACAAACAAAAAATCAGGATGTTTTTATTTATCTTTATTTTCCGTAGGTAGTTGCTATTGTAACAAATATGTGTGATTTTCATTTGAGATGGGTGCATGGGCAATTTTTAATTCACGCACACTCACGCAAAAAACTCTAGTTTATTCACAATGAATATAATTTTTCACATATGTTCAAGCTATAATGGCATCACTAGTTTGATTTAAAGAATCTCAGGAAACTAGAAATAAGTATTTAAAAATTTATAGATGGCACGCGTAAATGCTGTTGGGAAAAGGCAGTAGAAGACATTTTTAATAGATTTGTTTAAAGTTCTGATCCATTCCGAGCAAGCTCCACAGTTTTCATTTGAGTTACTTATTCCTCCCCACAGTGAAAAGGATAATGGCGACAATGACGAAGATAAAGATTATTAGAATGAATTTAATGATGACTATGCAGAAAATGATTATTGTAAAGTAAATAAAAATTTTCCAATGTTTATTTCTGAAATGGTTGTTTGTTATGTGTTTATGATTACACATCAATAAAAAAAAAATAATAATATTTTCTAATATGGCTTTATTTATGAATTAAATTTGTGGATTATGAAATTTGAAGACAAAATCGGACTTTAATTAAAAATTTTACTAATATATTTATATCTTTTTTATTTTTTATGCCATTTTTATTTTTTTAAAACATATTTTCTTCTAAAAGCACATTTAGTATGCTCTAATTTTTTTCAATTTGAATTAATGTTACAGCGAAAAAATACGAATATTTCTCCCAAAATACGAATAAGCGCCCAACAGGTTAAAACAAATTTTTTTTGAATGCTGTTTATTATTATTTATGAATACCCATCCATCAATAAAATAAAAAAAAAAACAATATTTTAAAATCACAACCTCCCTGAATTAATCACCACTCTACAATACCGTTCACCCAACTGTGCGTCGTGGAGTAAAATACGCAGAATTTATTCATAATTCACAATATTAAAAATAAAATTTTTATAATTTATTATATTCTATTTTTAACAATATAAAAATAGTAAATAATTTTTCAAAAATATTTCTTGTTTTGTATTTTTCAACGTGCGGCTTACAACTGTTTAGTGTTATAGAGGAAGCAAAAATAAGAATAAGAAGCAATAATAATGTTTAGAGGATAAAAAAAGGATGTTAACAATCGCCTTTATTCGTTTGTATAGTTTTTTCATACCAGCTCAATTAAAGCAATGGACATTTTCGGTACCATATGAAAGCATGTAAAAACATTAGCGGGTTTTGTATGAGTACGAATATATGGATTGGTTCAAATATATTTATATATTTTGCTCCATATTCATGCTAGTTAAGGTATTAGCCGAGTAGCAGGCAACTCGTCAAAAAAAAGCTCAATAAAAACAATTAAAAGTGCTAAATTCGGTTGTGCCATATCAGCTGCGTCTTAAACTCAATACTACCACTTTAATACAGTTGCCGATAACTGATCTCTAAATCCTGATGCCATCTAATTATTTTCTTTTTTGGCCAGTACTTATTATAATTTCCTATTTATAGTTTATTTATTATTGTTGTTTAACTTGTTGAAAGTTGAAAAACTATTAAGGACCCTTCATAAGAGACCAAAGAGAAATATATATTTTTAAACCAATCGGCGAACAGTGGCCGAAAATCGTTTTTCATTGGCCAAAATTCTGTAACTTTTGAACCGATCAAAGTATTTTAGTAATTTTTTTTTAATCGATAGATATTTAGTTGACTTCAGTCAGTTTTAATTTCATTAACCCTTTTCACGACCAATGGAATATATATGTCCCATTTTTATTTCTTCTTATACTTTCCACATTTTCCAACCGATTTATTTAAAGCTGACTTGAGTCAACAGAGGATAGTTTCATCTTTCAGAACATACCAAAAAAGTTGCCACATGTATTCTCAAGACCTAAGACGGTGACCCCAAAGTCTGAAAATTATGTTTCTTTTTTTTTTTTAAATATTTGGATGTCATTAATTCGGACGTTATTGAACCAAAAACATTAAAATTTTGATATAACATGGATCAGTATTTCTGGTTCAGAAACACCAAAATTTTTGGAATCTCTTTATTATTCAGCAAAATGCAGTACCGGACATAAATTACAATTGGTCGTCAATGGTAAAAAATATGTCTTATATGTAGTTTTATATTTTTATTAAATTAAAAAAATTCAAATATTAAATCAACAATTAATTAAACTATAAATAAAAAGATTTAGAAAAAGGTTAATTCTAAATATCTCAAAAATACAAAATCAATTATGGTAATCTTCGAAGCAATTACGGTTTTTTGTGAAAAAGGTTTTCTACAAAAGGAACATATTGCGTTTGTCCGATTTTCGTTTCCATTTTAGTACAAACTAAAAAAGTGGTAATCGATTCTCTGTGATCTATATTTAAAAATTTACAACAAATACAAAACTAAACTACTCCGATTTGAGCGGAGTAAATTATGTGCTCACTAATTTTGACCGTTGACGACCAATGGGATATATATGTCCCATGGATTTTTTCCTTGAAGGAATTGAAAAAAATATTTTTGACGACACTTTTGTTTAGAAATGTTGGGTCTTAAGTACGAATCCACAAAAAAAATAAAAATGTTCCAGCAGTTTAGGTTGGGTGGTGAAAGGGTTAAAATTGATTGAGGACTTTTCAAGGAATTATGGGGTTTTATTTTTTTTATTTATTACAAAAAGGTCATTATGGATTTTAGTAATAATTGTAAGCATTTTTTGTAATAATGGGATTTTTTTTTTAATGTTTACACTCAAAAAAAAATTTGTACACTAAAAAAAAAGTAAAATCAACAGGAATTTTTGGTATTACTACTGAAAAATTAAAAATTTTTTGCTGTCAAATTTGTTAATTTTAGCAAAATAAATCTGCTGAACATTCTTATTCAGCCCTGTTCTTGAAACTTTGTTATTTGAGTAAGAATGAATTTGAAATAACCTGAAATTGAAATTTTGGGTTTCTTGAAAACACAAATTTTATATTTTCGAAGTATTTTTCGAAATCATATTTTTTATTATCAAATGACATGAAACATATGGTTTAGCTTCAGAACCATATGTTATCTAGAAACCGAGGTGCCATATGGTTCTTTAGTCACTTTCACAAAAAAACCTTAAATAATTTTTGCATGTTTTTCCTTAAGATTATAAATAAAGTAAAAAAAAATATATATATATTTTCTTTTAAAATAACAATTTACTTGTTCATGTAATTGTTTTTATTCTTCAATTTCATTCAATTAAGAATGACTTTTCTTTTTGAAATAAGTAAGGCATCACCAAAGAAAATTCGAAATTCAAATAAATTGGATTTGACTGGCATCACTACTGTTTCGAACACAAACAAAGTTGTGGCAGTCATATGCAAAATAAAAATAAAAATATATGATATGAGTAAAAAAATTTTTTTAATTCCTTTATTTGCAATAATTAGTGCATGAAGAATCTATGTTATAATTGAAAAAATTATAATGGAAAATAGATTGTGTAAATAAAAAGTTTTTATTATAGTTATAGAACAGCATCATCGCAAAAAGTGTGTTTTATTAACATCGACCACTTATTACGAGTTTTTTTGTTAAATCAGCGCAAAATGTAGACGTTTTTTAAAATCGTTTTTTTTTTCATAAAATTAATGTCTAATTTTTTAAAATAATGACAAGGTTCAATAAAAAACATGTTAGAGTTCAAATATCAATTAGTTTTTTATCTCTTAAGACCAGAGCCTACGGTCAAGTTTGAGTACTCGAGCTACTCGAAGCTCGAGCTACTCGAGTAGTTAATGAGCTACTCGAGCTCAACGAGTAGCTCGAGTAGTAAAAATTAGCATTTTTCATGTTTGAAAGCATGTAAAAAGTTAAATGTTGGTATTTAGTATAACAAATGTATACTTTTTAGAATCGTACAGATACCAAGAATATCACTATTAAATTTCACTTGAATCGGAGCGTCCCACTTGCGTGGGCAAACTACTACTCGAAAAAGCTCGACGACTTCCCATACAAATGTATGAAAATATTAACTTCATAGATGTTTGACTTCATTTAAGAAAAAATTTTCCCAAAATACATGGCATGATTTTATATATTTTGAAGTCAGTTACACTGATAGATTACCCTCCTGAAATATTAAAACATTCTGATAAAAACTATGGAGTGGGCTAAGTACTACTCGAAAAAGATCATCCACTTTCCACTCAAATGTATGAAAATATGATCTTCGTATATGTTTGATGCCTATTTACAAAAAAATTTTTAAGAACACTTTGAAAAAACCTCTTAGTATTTTAATTTGAATATATGTAGAGGATATGTTTTCAAAATTTCAAAGCATTTGGACAAAAATGTTGGCGTGTGGGAACAACTACTCGAAAAAGATCGAAAATTTTGCAAAAATTGTAAAAAAATAAAAAAAAAAAATTTTTATATTTTTTCACTGTCTGTAATTGACTATATTCAGAGATTACTCGTAAAAAATTTTAAGCCATTCCGACCAAAATTGTGGCGTCGGTATAGCACTACTCGACTGATATTGACCACTTTCTATACAAATGTGTGAAAATATGCTCTTATTTGAAGTTTGATGATATTTTTCAGAAAATTTTCCACAATGACGTAATAAAAAATTATATTCGTTAGAGCTGTATATACAAAGAGAACACTTCCTTCAAGTTTCAAAGCATTCCGCCAAAAATTGAAGCTTGGAGGAACTACTACTCGACGAAAAACAAAAAAAAAAAAAAAATTTTTCAAAAAAAAAAAATGTTTTTTTCTTTCTTTTTACTGCCCGTAATTGACCTTATTCACAGATGACTCATTTCAAAAATTAAGCCATTCCGATGAAAATTGAGCTCTGGGCGAACAACTACTGGAAAAAGATCAGCCACTTTCTATACAAATGTGTGCAAATTTGCTCTTATTTCAAGTTTGATGTAACTTTAAAAAAAATTTTCCAT
The DNA here is from genome assembly GCA_963682025.1 of Cordilura impudica. Taxonomy (NCBI): domain Eukaryota; kingdom Metazoa; phylum Arthropoda; class Insecta; order Diptera; family Scathophagidae; genus Cordilura; species Cordilura impudica. The sequence goes on along the minus strand of OY821521.1, from coordinate 10,446,434 downwards.
CACGACTTCTTAAAATTTTTTACTGCTTGTAGTTGCAAATATATCAAGATAATCTTCTTAAAATTTCAAAGTATTGCGACAATAATTGTGCTGTTGGCGAACTACTACTCGATAAAGCTCCGACCACTTTCCATACAAATATATGAAAAAATACACTTCATGCAAGTTTGACATCGATTCACACAAAATATTTAAGGCACACATGGTACAAATTTATGCTTTTTAAAGTTGGAAATATGATTACATTTCGTATACGAAATTCCAAAGTAATCTGACCAAACTTGTGGCTCGGACGAACTACTACTCGAAAAAGATCAGACTCTTCCAATACAAAAGTGTGAAAATTTGCTCTTATTTCATGTTTGAGATAATTTTACAGAAAATTTTTTATAATGACATAGCCGAAAGTTATATGTTTTAGATTTAGAAATGTAAGGAGAGTATTTATTTTAAATTTCAAACGTTTCCGACAATAATGGTGGGGTGGACAAAGTACTACTCGGAAAAGCTCGAAATACTACTCGAAAAAAATCAGCCAGTTTCCATAAATGTGTAAAAACTTGCTTTTCTTTTAAGTTTGATGTAATTTTACAGAACATTTTCCTTCCCGACTTGCTAAAAGTTTATATGTTATGAAGTTTTCGATTTGAGGACATTGTATCCTTCAAATTTCAAACTATTCTAAGAAAATTATGGAGGCGGCGAACTACTACTCGAAAAAATTCAGCTACTTACATACAGTGTGCGCAGATTTACTCTTCTTTCAAGTTTGATGTAAGTTATTACATTTATTTTAGTGAATATTTCATTTTATTTAAGTACATAAAATCTTATAATTTTTTTAACAATGAATGTTGAAAAATTATGGTTTCAGCGAACTTCTTTTAGCAGTGACAACATTATCAGCTGTATAAAAGCACCGCTCTGATTATGCTGAAGTTGCTGGGATACAAAGGAATCTCTTGGCCATTCGTGATATGTTCGGGTACTTTTCTTCACGATCCTGCCACCATTTCAGTGGACAGTCTTTCCACTCGATTTGTTTTTCACGTTGATATCTCGACCACTCGATGTCAAGGTTATCATTTGTGCTCTGCGTTCGTTTTAAAAGTTTGTCGATAGCGCATATTTTAGAATGCTGAAATGTTGTATATTCTGTTGGTAATTCTTTTTCTTTACACAAAAGCCCCTTCAATTCCTTTTTTGATTTGGGATTGATTCAAAAGAGTTTCATGCTCCATATCTTTATAACGAGGATCGAAAAATGATGCCAACATTCTTGTTGCTACATCTGGTGAGAGCTTCAAATTAAACCGACTTTCCATTCTGCCTTGACGTTAGTTTTAAAAGAAATTGTCCAATCATCGTCGGTTATATCATCATTCAAGTACTCTTCAATCCAGTGGTTTAGTATTGGGCGAACCATCGAAATCGAAGATCTGTTAGAGCACAAAATATCGGTAAGAAGGTATGGTGGATCCGGAACGCTTTTTATTTGTTCAATTTTGCTCCACTCAGCTTCAGATAATTCAAAATCCACCGCAACTCGATGACTAGTCACATTTCTGTCCGCCAACAAGTTTATTAAAGATGTACGATTTTGGATGACACAAACGAACATGTTATACGTCGAGTTCCTTCTCGTCTTATAGCACTGCAAGAATTTTAGTTCCGGAATACGTAATTGTGCTTGTTTTTCCTTTAGCGCATTTGTGCACGTGTTGTACATGGCAAAAAACGGTAATAATAAAAATAATAATCGCTTTACTGACCTCTTAACCGCAATAAAAACATACTTCTTAATTTTGAAAATATTAAACACCAAAACACCATAAAAATTTAAAATTTTTTTTATCCTCTTATATTAATATTAATTTTTACCATATACTTTTGAAAAATTTTTTGTAAATCGATGTCAAACTTCCATGAAGGGAATGTTTTCATACATTTGTATGGAAAGTGGTCGAGTTTTTCCGAGTAGTAGTTTGTCCACCCCACCATTATTGTCGGAAACGTTTGAAATTTAAAAGAAATACTCTTCTTACATTTCTAAATCTAAAAAATATAACTTTCGGCTATGTCATTATAAAAAATTTTCTGTAAAATTATATCAAACATGAAATAAGAGCAAATTTTCACACTTTTGTATTGGAAGAATCTGATCTTTTTCGAGTAGTAGTTCGTCCGAGCCACAATTTTGGTCAGATTACTTTGGAATTTCGTGTACGAAATGTAATCATATTTCCAACTTTAAAAAGCATAAATTTGTTCCATGTGTGCCTTAAATATTTTGTGTGAATCGATGTCAAACTTGCATGAAGTGTATTTTTTCATATATTTGTATGGAAAGTGGTCGAGCTTTTTCGAGTAGTAGTTCGCCAACAGCACAATTATTGTCGCAATACTTTAAAATTTTAAGAAGATTATCTTGATATATTTGCAACTACAAGCAGTAAAAAATTTTAAGAAGTCGTGATGGAAAATTTTTTTTAAAGTTACATCAAGCTTGAAATAAGAGCAAATTTGCACACATTTGTATAGAAAGTGGCTGATCTTTTTCCAGTAGTTGTTCGCCCAGAGCTCAATTTTCATCGGAATGGCTTAATTTTTGAAATGAGTCATCTGTGAATAAGGTCAATTACGGGCAGTAAAAAGAAAGAAAAAAACATTTTTTTTTTTGAAATTTTTTTTTTTTTTTTGTTTTTCGTCGAGTAGTAGTTCCTCCAAGCTTCAATTTTTGGCGGAATGCTTTGAAACTTGAAGGAAGTGTTCTCTTTGTATATACAGCTCTAACGAATATAATTTTTTATTACGTCATTGTGGAAAATTTTCTGAAAAATATCATCAAACTTCAAATAAGAGCATATTTTCACACATTTGTATAGAAAGTGGTCAATATCAGTCGAGTAGTGCTATACCGACGCCACAATTTTGGTCGGAATGGCTTAAAATTTTTTACGAGTAATCTCTGAATATAGTCAATTACAGACAGTGAAAAAATATAAAAATTTTTTTTTTTTTATTTTTTTACACTTTTTGCAAAATTTTCGATCTTTTTCGAGTAGTTGTTCCCACACGCCAACATTTTTGTCCAAATGCTTTGAAATTTTGAAAACATATCCTCTACATATATTCAAATTAAAATACTAAGAGGTTTTTCCAAGTGTTCTTAAAAATTTTTTTGTAAATAGGCATCAAACATATACGAAGATCATATTTTCATACATTTGAGTGGAAAGTGGATGATCTTTTTCGAGTTGTAGTTAGCCCACTCCATAGTTTTTATCAGAATGTTTTAATATTTCAGGATGGTAATCTATCAGTGTAACTGACTTCAAAATATATAAAATCATACCATGTATTTTGGGAAAATTTTTTCTTAAATGAAGTCAAACATCTATGAAGTTAATATTTTCATACATTTGTATGGAAAGTCGTCGAGCTTTTTCGAGTAGTAGTTTGCCCACGCAAGTGGGACACTCCTATTCAAGTGAAATTTAATAGTGATATTCTTGGTATCTGTACGATTCTAAAAAGTATACATTTGTTATACTAAATACCAATATTTAACTTTTTACATGCTTTCAAACATGAAAAATGCTAATTTTTACTACTCGAGCTACTCGTTGACCTCGAGTAGCTCATCAACTACTCGAGCAGCTCGAGTAGCTCGAATAGCTCGAAGCTCGAGTAGCTCGAAGCTCGAGTAATGGGGAGCCCTGCTTAAGACCTGCTTAGCAGTAAAAAAGGGCATTTGTTTTGATTTCACAAAGCCTTTTCTATGTGAATTAAAACGAGAAAAAATATTCTTATTGAAATTAGAGAACAGCAAAAAACTCGTAGATTTAAGAATTTTTTCATTTACGAGTTTCTTTTTTTTTTGTAATAGTGGTTTCAAGAACAGGGGTGATTTATTTAATCATTCCATACATATGTGGGCAAAAATAGGAACTGCAGTAGATTTTAATAGCTTTTGTAACAATGGGAGGTTCCGTTAATAATTCTTTTTTACTAATACTATGTTTTTCGTACTTAAATAACAATGAATGGCAATTATAATTGTTATTCATTTGATTCAAATATTGACTGCAAATATTCCATAATCTTTTCTGTGCTATTTCTGTTCTTTAGTAGTTTTTTGACTTCTTCATCTAAGTCCCGCTGTTCCACTTTCTATTGATTTCGAATACTGGAGATGAACGGATCTGACGTTGCCAATAATATATTAAATAGATCTTCATTTGTGGAAGTTCGTGAAATTTTTTTAGTAGATATTGTGCTCTCTATAAAATCTGTAATCCTTATTCTTTTCTCCTAAGCTTCCTCTGATAGATCTCCAAGGGGCACCAAATGATATTTAATGACATCTTCACCATGATAAAGGATTTTGTGAACTGTTGCAGAATAATATTTCTCCTGGGTACTTGGTTGTATTTTTGCATTTTCCTTAGCATAATCTCCAAATTTTCTAGAGTCAATTTCTATCATTGTACGCAAGTACTTCTAGGATTATTTTAAATGAGATGCTGTTTCTGGATTTGAAAAGGATCTTCTTGCGGTATTGGCATTATTTGTATTGCCTGACTTTTGTTTTAGCTAATCTAGATTTAACCAATCCAAATTTGCGATATTCATCTCGAACATGTTCCTTTTTTGAACTTCTTAACTTTTTATTGGTTTCGTTGTTTCTTACTGATCCTGAAGACCGGAAATCTAAATCATATCTGATTTTTAGTATGTGTTCCATAAGTCGTATTCTTGCATGTAGTGTTGATAATCCAAATACATATGCATCGGTATTATTTAATGATTTTGTCGGGACTTGGTTTAATTGTCTTGATGTTGATTGGCATATGATGCAGCTGGATATAGCCTTCGTGTTAGTCAAAGCCTGGCCTACTTTTTCATCTATCATTGTCAACATTAATTGGTAGCTTACTTCAATTTGTTGCCCACCTTTCTGTAATTTTAATGGCTGTGGTGTTGCAATTCGGTAACTTCTTTGTTAATGGCATCATGAGCTTCTTTTTTGAATTCAAATTTGATTGACCTGCAGTATTTCGTAGGTTAGAAATGAATAACATCCTGTTTATAGTGACATTCTTACTTACGAATAGGTGTATTTTGTAAGCAGATATCATTACTGGTAATAGAACAAATAATGACTAGTATAAGCTATAAAATACCTAAAGCACAAATTTAGCACACCATTGTATACTTATAGGGCTGTTTAAATTACCGTAATTTTAAATTTTTTTTGAGCAATTTCATTAAAATTAAAAAGTGTTCTACCCGCAGGTCGTCACGGATGCAAAAGTACATATATATAGGGTTAAAGAGAACACGTTCACCTTTCTCCGGCGGGTGGTATACGTTTCTTGTTCCCTTCTGTTCCCTAGAAGTTCTATTCCACTAAAGTTTAAATTAGACAAATATATAATAGTTTATTAAATATTTCATAACGCCCCTAATATTAAACGGTAGGGCTGTGACCACTTACAACAACTAAAGACTACAATCCAACCAACCTTGTAATAAGGACCGCAGGTCAATATCGATGATAACTTGCGAGTAGTAACCATTTATTTTTGATAAAAAAACAAAAAAAAATCACCTTTTTCTGAGACTAAAAAACAGATGAGTTTGACAGCATGCCACGCCCACAATTAGCAATAGTTTAACCTAATTTTTTGGCTACCTTAATATGGACCAGCAGATTCCAGCACTCGAATTTCGAGTGCAATTTCTAGCAACTTTATTTTTCAACTTAGCCAATTCACAAACCAACACTTATTTGGTTTATTATTATTGTGAATGAAGACAAAAAAAACTCATTAACAAACACATTAACAAATTTAATAAATACGCAAATATCATATGTATAATTTTATGAATGTATTAACTTTAAATGCAGTTTACTCAAAATAAAGGAAAAAATATAAAAATCAGTAAATCTGGTGAAAAGCTAAAAAGAAATACCTTTCAAATAATATACGTTTGGTCAAAATCGGTATAAAATGGTAGAACAAAACATCTGTCACAAGAAATTGCCTAGCCTATTAATATTATAGATATATTAGCTACAAAATAGCGTTAAAATCTTGAAAATCGCTGACAAAAAAATTAGACTTTTGCCCAATGAAATAAAATAAAATATAATACCCAAAGTCAAAATAAGCTATCATACTTTACAATGTTTTGAGAACTTACAAATTACGCGATATTTAAAAAAAAATTAGTCTTGACTAAAGATCTTGAAAATTTTAGTTTTGCCTTATATCAGTAAAATGTTAAATATTTCTATTTGAATTAGCTTTTAATATGTTAATTTAAAGCTAACTATAAAAATTGTTTTAATATAAAAATACAATTAAAATAAGTAAAAAGTTATATAAACATACTAATAGTTTTGGAAAACTAAAAAGTTTTGTACATGTTGAGATAAATAGTATAATTACGAACACCTAAACAATTTTAAACATTTTAATGAACATTTTATCAAATTTTTCTATCCTATTTTTAACAAAAAAAAACAAATTTATAACACAAATAAATATCAAAAATAATGATGTACATATCATCGAAATAAAGCTTTAAAAAAAATGTATAACAATTATATTCTTATTTCTAGGTTTTATAAGGTTAATATGTCTATTTGTGAAAATCTACAATTTCTAAAATACAAAATAGAAAAAATTGATAAGAACCGATTCATAATTGACGAATTGACGAACTGTTGAAAAATATACTCAAAAAATGTGATTATATGATTTGATAACACTATATCACCGCTTTAAAAAAAAAAAAAAAGAAGAAAACTGATAAGAAAAGTTTCGAAATATGGAGATTTGAGCGATTTTTCGCGAAGACTGAATATAATTTTTGGCAATTTTTTATTTATTTTTTTTACTTTTTTGATATTTTATTTTTTATTTTTTTTGAATTTTTTATTTCACCAACAAAATAATAGAGCTCAATAAACCCAATTGAAAAAAAAAAGAAGAAATCGTTGGAGCGTTTTCGAGTAACGGCCGTTTTAGGTTTTTTTTTTTTATTAGTTGGCGGCTACTCGAAAAAAAAATCTAAAAAATTTTAAAAAAGTAAAAAAAATAATAGCAGTAAAAACCAAAAAAAAAAAAAAACGCCAAAAAATTATATTAGGACTTCGGGAAAAATCGCTGAAAACGTTATATCTCGAAAATTCCGTTATCGATTTTGTTATTCACTGCAGTAATATAGTGCCAACAAACCCAATACTCACTTTCTATGGAGTATTTTTTCAGCAGTTCATCAATTCCGCCCAGGTGTGGTATAATGTGTAACTGTTTAACCCTTTCAGACTGAGCTGGTTTAATTAAGGTGCTTAAAACATAAATAAATTATATTTTCTGATTTTTTACGGGATTTAGCGATTGTGAGTTCTCTTGCGTGCACTTTACATAAAAGAGAATTAAAAAATAAGGAAGTAGACTGCTAAAAAGAATTTTTATATTGATGGTTTAACAATGACTACAATCGTTTTACTACTCAGGTCTGAAAGGGTTAAAAGTAAGGGTTGCGAGACCTAGTGAATTTATTGTAAGCTCTGTTAGATGCTGATTCTATACGAAAGATATTACAATCTAACAAATATTAAGGATTAACCATTACAGTTATTAAATAGGAAAAATATTTTAAATACTGAAGGTTCTTATCTGAGAGTTTTTCTTATAAAACAAATATCTTTAAAAATTGGATAAATTGGAAGTGCGTTCAAATGAAAAAACTTGTAATATGGACGCTTTTCTATAAGTTAAAATTTAGAGTTCTTAAAGGATAAACTATGAAAAAAATTATGAAAATCTGATTAATTTTTATTGTTGTCTCATTACACTGTGGAACAAATTCAGGTTAGCAAAAGTTTGGTCGATTTTGAGAGTGAGGGGTGAAAATAGAGGCTGAATTAGAAGACCCGTATCGCGGCGTTTGTTTATGTTAGTTCGAATTTTTTTTTAATCGATCTTCGAACTTTGCAGTCAAATGCCGATTTTAAGCATATTGTTTATATGGTTTTTTGGCTTTAACACGTCGACTAATTGATATTTTTTCAATCTATAAAAGCCAAGAGACCTGTGTAACAATTCAAATTTTTAAAAAAAATTGATTTAGCAAATTTTTGTGGTGCTTATGAAGCAAAATGTTGGAAAAATTATTTTTTTTTCATGGTTTTTGAAAATATTTTCCACCAAACTAAGTCTTTTTTGCTTTCTGTTTGATCTATAATATGCTTCTCAGTTTCTTCAATAAATTTCATTTGAGCATTAAGCAAATTCTACAAGTACAACAACCACCACTACAACAACAACTATTTCGCTTATGCCACACAATTAAAAATTTTAGAAAAATATCAATAACAAGAACAACATAGAAAAAATCATATTTTTTAATTTTTTTTTTTTAATTTTCATTGATATTTCTGGACTTATTGAACGGATTTCGATAATTTTAAACAGCAACCTGCTCAAGATGTCAATGAATCATTTTCACTAAAAATGAGAAACTTGGCTGAACTATTAAGGGTGTGATCGTGATGTCCACAGACGAACAGACGGACATCACTATATCAACTTCGTTTATTACATGAGGTCCAGATTTTTTTCTAATTATTACAAACTGAATGAAAATTCAATATTCGAATATTGGCAGCGCCTATGTAAACGCTTTCTATTATTAGAGCTCAGGATTTTTCTTACGAGGAAGCAGGTTTGTAAGGCAAACCGTTAATAATCAAGAACGATAAGGCTTCTAATGGAAATTCTCCATGAACAAATCATGTAAGGGATTATTTAAATTGCTTCACTTTCAAATATGCTTATTTTATTGGAAGCTCCGCTTTTTTTTTTTTTATTATGAACATTGTTGTGAAAACTTATCTGATCCTTAACTGATTTTTAAAATATATACCTAATTTGAAAGATAAAATCCAAAGCGTTTTTTATTATTATACAAATTTGTTTTATTTTCATATTTCGGCTATTAAACATATTTGAAAAATTTAAATCAAAAAGAGAGCAATATATATATAAAAAAATTATATATAATATCAATTATGTCTAAGGTGGTACCCATATGATAACTTAATTTTTATTCCTTATACCTCTCTCTATAATGATCTGAAGATACCTTCCGCGTCCGAGTCTAAAATGTTTCTATTGTTTGTGCGACCTAGAGAACTTTTTGTGAACCAACGTCTGAAAATTCGTGCAAAAATCGTAAGCGCTGCTGTGCAGATGGTATATCTATAATATTAATAGGCTAGGCGATTTCTTGTGACCGATGTTTTGTTCTACCGTTTTTTCCCGATTTTGACCAAACGTATATTATTTGAAAGGTATTTGTTTTAAGCCGTTTTGCGGATTTACAGATTTTTAAATTTTTTCCTTTATTTTGAGTAAATTGCATTTAAAGGTGCTACTAATACATACATAAAATTATACAATGCTATGTGTGTGTTTATTAAACTTGTTAATGTGTTTGTAATAAAAATGAGTTTGTTTTTTGTGTTGACTTGCGAATTGGCTATAATTGATTAGCATACCTTCAGGGTCTTTATTTCATGAAAAAATTTAATTTCCTCGAATTTGCACTCGAATTTCGAGGGCTGGAATCTGCTAGTATTTAAAATTATAATAAGTATGAAAATTTACGAGTATGATAAAGATAAAGACTTTAAAAACTTTAAAAACTTAGTATGAAATTATACTTACTGCGGCATAAGTTTATTATTTATTTGCAAATTGTTTATCATATCATTTATTATGAAAACTTCTTATCGTAGTAAATATTATTAATATGAAATATGTATACAAACAATGACGATAAATTATTTCGAGCACATGTTAATCACCTGCGTAAATTAAATTAATATGAAGTGATTGATTACATCAAAGGCAATTGAAAGTATATCTTTAATAATAGCAACAACATAAATATAAAAATAAAAGTAAAAAAAAAATCATTTTATAGCCAATATTTTTATGATCGACTGTGTATACAAATCCATTCGAAAAGAATTCTTTCATATCGAAGAATAGTAGAACAGAAATGTCTAAACAATAATTCCAACAATACAATACAAATTTAAAAGTCAATCACTTTGATTAATTCCTTGTCCATAAATTGATTGATACATATTTACACCGTGTTTGAGTGAGCATTTGGTATAAGTCCAACGAATTACGTTTTTGTTTTTGTCCAGATGATACGAACGATGACGATGATGTTGATGTTGCAGTTGTTTTGTTGTTATATTTCTACGCAAGGGAATATATTGTATTCAAGAGAATAACAGGGTTGCCAGAAATTTAGTTAGAGAATTGAATTAAAAAGGTGTTTAAATTTGACCCACAACTACGTTGAGTTATAAACCATTTATGAATGCCGAAAAAATTTTGAGATCAATAAATACATTTAACGAAAGTTCATAAATTTGTTAAGGAATTTTTTTTATTTTTTTGGGGAAAGAATTAATAAATGTGTTTATTTTTTTTTAAATTGTTGACCAAAACTCGGGGGATGCCTCATAGAGATCCAATGCATTGTTTTTATCTCAGCAAAATAGGTTATGGGAAGGAGGAAATAGGGAGTAGTGTTCGTGGATATTTGTCTTAAATTTTATTAGATTATAACTGTCACGAAAGACCTTCGCGGGGAGTTTGTTCAACATACGGCTAGTTCGACTGATAAAGGAATTTTCTCTGTAATGCGTTGTACAGCCAACTGGACAATAGACTACAAACGTATATGATCTACGGGAAAAGAGGGTAGAGTGAATTGAAACTCGAGCACTTTGAATAAGTTCGCTAATCTCAGAAGAATATTTCCCATGGTAGTATCTATAGAACAATGCTATACAACCCACATTCCGACGATGTTCAATTGAGTCAATAGATTTGGATACTCTACTGTCATTAATGAGCATCATCGCCTTCCTTTGAACACGGTCCAGTAACTCCAAAATAGACTTTGAAGCTTCCGCCCATATATGGGAGTTGTATTCCATTTTCGGTCAGATGTAAGTGGAATAGATTTTAAGGAGATCAGACGGAGTGAAGTAATTTTTGCACCGTTTTAGAAAACCAAGACACTTGAATGCTTCTTTCGACACTTGAAAAACATGTTCGTTCCAACGAACATCACATTAAATTCTCATACCCAGAACATCAAGAGTATCCGATTCCTCAATACCTATACCACTCATATATACAGATGACATTGTTGAATCCGTGGCCCTATGGGTCAACAGACAGCATTGGGTCTTAAGAGCATTAAAATCAACCCTATTCACTTTACCCCACTCGGAGATTGTGAACAGATCTTGATTGAGTGTGTCATTCATTGTCCGCCCAAGAGGCTGGCCTAGAATTAATGGAAATGAATGACAAATGCTGCTGTCATTTGCGAATGAGTATGTAGAGTTGAAAATTTGGCCAAGGAGATCGTTCAGAAAGGTAAGGAAAAGACAAAGATAAAGAACAGAACCTTGGATGAGACCCCATTAATAGAAACACGTATTGTGCGATCTCTGAGAAAACTCGATACAAATCGAGAGAAGTCAGTACCGACCCCAAATGCAATAAGCTTTGATATCAATGCATCGTGCCACACGCGATCGAATGCCTTGGAAATATCCAGAGCAACCACTTTACTTTCACCGAAATTGTGAATGGATCGACTTCAGCGCTCAGAAAGTAGAGCTAACATGTCTTCCGTAGAACAACTTCTACGGAAGCCATACTGTCGATCAGAAAGAAGTGAGTTGGCCTCTAGGTAGTTCACAAGATGGAAATTGAGCATGCTCTCCATCAACTTTGAGAGCGCAGAGCAGATTGCAATTGGACGGTAATTATCAGGGCTATTAGCCTCACCCTTTTTAGGAGGGAAAGACTCCCGCACGGTACGAAAGGGTGAAAAGGTTGGCCAATGGACTAACTAGCGTCGAAGAGCACTGTTTCAGCACCAGTGCTGGAACACCATCCGTCCCCGGAGACTTATTTACGTTGAGAGCCGAAAGAACGTTGAGAGTTTATAAGATCCTCCATTTATATTTATATGCTAAGCTTTGCGAGTATGCTTAAGCCGAAAATTTCGGAAATCTTTGTTCCTAGCTTTCAAGACTTCCTCATACATCATACCAATAGGAAGTGGTACACATTCAACTATATCAGCTCCGTGAAGCAATATCTTATGTACCGAAGTAGGCATTTAGAACCATGGATATTCATTTACAAATATCTTTGCGGTTTGTAAGGCGTACTCACGAAAACTGGAAATTGTAAGCTTCAAATTGTGTTGAACTTGAAACAGCTCAGACGCGTGGGTTCAATTTCCAAAATTTGTGATTTAATTTTTCCAACCTCAGCACGAATCAAATCTGCAGACCTTTTCGCAAACATTATTTTAACAGGTCGACAATACCGAGTTGAGCGAGTTGATGGCTGCGGATTTTTCCAATTGTGCTTATATTGGCACAATACAAACTGAAAAAAAATAGTGCTCGGAACTGGTAAAGCCGATACGTTGAATGTTGTGAACTCCCATCGCATACCTATCGCATCATATTTGCTTTCATCAACAGATATTTGGCTAAATGTCGCGGTCTTCAACAACTCTTTCAATTGTGTGATCCAGCTGTTCTTGCAGAGGAACTTCAGCCCAACATTTTCCGGTTATTTTTGCATATGGATACACCCCGCTTTGGCGGATAGCAAAACATCGAATGTTGGGTAGATATTGCAAGCTTATCGAGCTTTTTCCACAGGACCACTGATATTTTGGGTGGCAATCAGCATCCTCCTTTCGTTTTCTTCCTGCTCCTTTTTGTTTTATTTACATACAAGAACTAAGTCTTGTCCAACCAAACTTTGTAATTATGCTCGAATCGTTCCCAACCCCTACGGCATTCTCGCCACTTTTCAGGCAGCCTGTTCCAAAAATTTTTAATTTTTTTAATAAATAAATTGTACTCCTTCTTTTTCACCGTGCCATATGAAAAAATCGTGCGTTTGCACGACTCAAAGCAGCAGATGTTGGACATTGCACAAAGTAGACGAAACATATTAACATAGAACAGCAGTCTCTTTACCAGCCGATGTCAGCTAACTAAGTTTTACTCCACAGAAATTCAAGTTCGACCACAAAAAAGGAGTTAACACCGTTGTTATCTTCTACCACAATTTTCTGCCAAGGACAAAAAAAACCGTTTTTTTAAACCACACACCTTTAGCTTTAAAAAAATCAAAAACCAAATTTGGAGCAATATAATTTTTCACTATCAGCGGCACTTATAAAAACGCGGCAATATGTTTTTGTCGCAGCTGTTTTAACATATGTTGCGTTCGAAAGCTCACAGCTGATCAATTGTAGCAAATTTATAAAATTGGAATTTATTGGCTTGCTAAATGAGCATTTAGTTATCGGCGAGATCTCAAAGTTTATTTGATTTTGTAGGTCGAAAATTTCGATTTCGTTATGCTAGATCAGGCAAATCGTCTACTGGTCTGATTGTGTTTATAATCGTAGTTAGAAAAATTTGGTATAAAAAAATTTTTAGGTTAAAAAAGTTTGTTAAAAGGAATATGATTTTAAGATTTTTCTCTAGAAGCTTTTTCGGTCGAAATTTAAGGTGAAATAAACTTATCTAAGTTAACAAAAATTTAAACTTAATTTACATTTCATTTTCAAAATTTAACAATGTAGTTTATATTGACCCATAATAAAATATTTTTTTAATTTACATATTATACAAGTTTTTAGGTGAAGTTTTTTTGTACGCAGCCTAAGTGTTAATTTCTCAAATGCAACTTCAGCTACGAACATGGGTTTTCAGTTTTTTTTTTTTTTTTTTGAAAAGGCAATAATGTTCGAAAGTTATAACGTGGGTCTCATAAGTTATAAAATTGTTCCTTAAATAATTCAACTACATAAAAAGTGATGAAATGGTTCTTTTTGATGTCTTGATTAATTAAAATAAATTTCGTTTATCATCTGCTTAATGTATAACAGCAAATTATTTATTTATTATTATTTGTTTCTTAAGTTGGCAGATCTATTAAAAGAAATCTATTAAAATAAAGAAACAATTTTAGTCCAACAAATTTTATGCATTCAAGAAAATTAATTTTAGACCAGGAAATTATTTTCATAAATTTTTAAATGCTTTTTTAATTAAGCATATAAAATAATTATTAGGGAATGTTCTGACAGAATTATAAATAGAATTTTTTATAACCTAATTTATTGCTAGCATGTTTTTTTTATATATTTTTATATATTAATTTTTGATGGAAACTTTAAAAATGAAAATAATACAATGATTTTTATTTCCTTAAAATCTGGCAACCCAGTTTTAAATGACGCAGTTGGTGCAATACTTTTTTTATAAGGTGAAGGTTTCACCTTATTTCTATGAAATGGTTGGTACCTTTTAAAATAGAACTTGTAAGAAAATATAGAAAAAAAATTCCTTTACTCTATGAAATGAAAGTAAAAGCAGTGTTTATTTAATTTAGAACATGAAAATGCTATAAATTCCATGTTAGCAAAACAATTCATGTAGACACTGCCACTACACTTAAGTGCGACATGGCACCGTACTAGGTATTTATTATTATACCCGTACTACTCACATTTTGACACATTAAGTTTGGATTCAATTGTTAGCGCTGTTGTTTTTCTTTCTTTTTTTTTTGGATTTACTTTGCTGACATCCATCCTGGTTGGTGGCTATTAAAAACGTAATGGTAATGGCATTTTAGCAACCAAACAAAACCATAATTACCACATTTGCTACACATACATATGTATGTATGGATGTGGTATAAACAACCACGATACATGACTTTTAAATGAATGTCCGTCCATTAAACAAAAGTCAGCCACTATCTAGTATAGAACACCCATCACTACCTCATATAGTTTAAATTTATTTTATTTATTTATTTTTATTTTATTTTTTTTATTTTCAATGCAACTTTCGTTCAGGGTGAATATGCAAACATACATAAATATTTGCACGAGTATGTTTGTGTATGATTGTTTGAGTGAAGAAGAATTAAGTCGGTCAATGTGGTGGATTGATGTTTAAATGAACACATGCATATCAACTGTAATTCGCACGTCAAACAGAAAAAAGGGTTAGTGGAATCATTAGTAAAACAAACTGACAATAATAAATAAACAAAAATACAAAAAAAAACGAAAAAAACACTAACCAACACATACAAAGCACTGTAAGCAAATAGGAAGCAGGGTATGAGGAGGAGAGATAAGAACAACACGTAATGAAACACACGTTATTGTTTAATCAGCTGTTTATGAAAGCCAAAAATAAAAGCTTTCTTGATAGGCATAAAATCAAAAGCTTTTCAATTATAATGCTACTCTTGCTCTCTGAAATTAACGCTCTTGCCATTTGCAAAGGAGAGCACTGTTTTAGCATGTCAAAATTAACTTGCATATTAACAAATCTAAATTGCAATAAATGAAAGCAAAAATAAGTAAATAAACTTGAAAAGGGGTCGGTCAAGATCGCCCATACAAATCGCTACATTAAAACATCTATTAATACAAGAGGACTAAACTACACTCGAAATATTTTGTAGTTAAAATTAACCAAATATGTATATTACACGTACATTTAAAAGCCTTATTATTGTTCAAATGAAGCTTAAGTATTTTTCTTTTCTTAAACAAAAACGAAAGACAACTGACGAAATAGTAGAAACAATTAATAAATCGTTTTTATTTACTGATAAAATGTAAAACTACAAAAACACAAAAAATCAAAGGTACAAGAATGTTTATGTACTTTGCCAATTCTTGTTTTACAAAATCTAAAATTATGTTTGGAAATTTCCATTTGTTTTGAAAATAAATTGTAATTGGCCAAATACTGGTTCAAAATACCTTATCAATGCTACCAACAGGGTTTTGTCAATAGTCGATTTCAAAATTGCTACGAGGGGGAGTCAATAAGTCTACAAAAAAACACATAGAAAAACACATTTTTTTTGTGGTTTGGTTGGTTTGACTGATGTAATGAATTTTTTTCAGATAGAAAATATTTATTTCTATACAAAAAAAAACCATCATTCCAATAATAATAAATACTGGTCAAAAAAGAAAAGCTATTAACTATAAATTTAAACGATATTAGAATATAAAGGTTAATTACACTGTGCAACATTCCGAATTGTCTCCATTTTGCTCGAAACACGAATCTTAAACTTTTCTAAGCCCTCCACAAAGTAAGAAAGGTTCTCGAAACTAGTCCTCTATTGCACAAAATCGAATCTGTTTCCGGCGAGCCATTTCTTTAAATTTGGATATAGAAAGAGGTCGCTAAGACCCAAATCTGGAGTGTAAGTTGGATGCGGAAAGAATCCGAACCTCAACTCGTGCATTTCTATCATCGAAACTGCACCCGACCATTATCTTGATGGAAATTCACTTTTCTCTCTGGATATATGTGGAAAAAAATTTTTGATTTCTTTACTTAACTCGTTCAATAATGATGAATAATAATCTCCATTTATGGTTATTCCGTTTTCTTTTTTAAGTAGTCATTGCAGAAAATTTCATGCATACCTCAAAAACCGTGGACGTAAACTAACCAACCGATTTCACTTTCCCTGCGTTCTTCGGGGTGGATTCACCTAGTAAAATCCAATAATTTGACTGTTGTTTCATTTCGTCATTTTCAGCAACAGTTATGTTTCGGCGAAGAAATTTATCAAGTTCGCGACGGAGAAGTACGGAACCAGCTAGTGAAACAGTCACACTGCGTTTATTTTCGAATTTGAGCTAACATCTTACCGATAGCTTTTTAATACCCAATTAATCGTGCAAAATTGAAATTATTGAACAATTAATTATGCCCGTGGCCTCAACTTTTACTCGTAGGTTACTCAAAACTATACCGTGGATTTTATCAATGATTTCCAAAGTAACTGCCTCAACTGGACGCGCAGAGCGAGGTTCATCATTTGTGGATGTACGGCCTCATCTAAACTCCTTCATACCCAATTGTAGGCAGTCTTAAATGGACTCCATCGAACTCATCTTTGGATTTTCTCTTATGTGTTTGATGAAAGCACGAAATTCTTTTTTTTTTTTGCATTTTTAAAAAAGAGTAAAAGTTGTTGCAACCAGTCGATTGTTTAAAAAAAAAATAAGAGTGTTAATCTTGGTACGGTTTAAGCCACACGACTAGGACCTCGAGAAGTACAAGCATATATTTACACTCATACACACTCAACCAAAATTATAGCTATCACACACAAGAAACAAAATTTAGACTAGGAACAATCACAAGACCAACATAGAAAAATCATATTTTTTCAAGAGCTTTTTTACATTTCCGTTGAAATATCGGGATCTATTGAGCGGACTTTGGTGATTTTAAATAGCAACCAGCTCAGGATGACAATGAATCAGTTTCAATAAAAATGAGCAGCCCATGAATCGCGATTTCCACAGACGTACGGGTGGATATCGCTATATCAACTTAACTTGTTATGAGGATCAAGTATATACAGTTTGGTGCAAAAGTGAGATAATATTTGAAATAAAAAGATCAACTATATTTTTTCATGGCTCACCAAGGTTCTGTTGATCTAAATTTAATAGTTTATCCAATATATCTTCACTTTTTTCAACTGAACCTTTCAATTTGGAATGGATTTGTACAGATTTGATACATAAACCACAGTAATTTTTTTCCATTCAGCCTGTACCCTCTCCCACAACTCATTAATGCTCTTCGGGGCCTCTTCGTACTCTGCCAGTTCGATCGGGTTGAGATCAGGGCTCTGCGCTGGCCACTCCATGACCCTAACCACCTGTGAGCTAAGCCATTCCTTGACGATTATCGCTGAATGTTTGGAGTCGTTGTCATGATGGAAGATGACATTATCATGTCTATCTGAAATTTGGGCGATTGCTAAACGGTAAATTCTCTTGCAAAATGCGATTATAGTTTTCCTTTCTCATTATGCCATCGATCCGTATAAGTGGGCCCACACCATCTGGTGTTATACATCACCAAACCAAAAGAGAACCACCTCAGTGCTTTACAGTTTGAGTTACATGGGCTGGGTTTGGTGTGGTCAATGGTTTGTCCCAATACCAAACTGATTGGTATCGGTTTATTTCAGTCAGATGAGGCACAACCCAGTCCAAGAGACCAAAATCAACCGATACTAATCAGATGGAAGTCTTTTATTTTTTAAGGATTGATATTTTTATTTATGTAAATAATTTTTAATTTGTTTAATAAATGCCACGAAAAAATAGAGTTGATCTTTTTATTTCAAACATTGCCTCACTTTTGCACCAAACTGTATATATATATATGAGGTCTGAAGTATGAGGTCCAGAATTTTATTTGTAACTATTACAAACGGAACGACAAGCTTATACTTATTACTTTGTTGGAAAGTGGCAACCTTATAAAAAATATGTTTAAAGTTCCAAGGCGTCACGTTGTTTAGTATTTTTTTGGAGGCATCAAAGTAAACGAGCTCAATGAATTTTTAAACATGAAAAAACATGGCCGTACGAGCTGCCAAGATGAACACGTAGTGATTGAACAATTGAGAGGGCCACATCAGAAACGGTTAAGAAAATCCTGAAAGTTGTATTAGATAATCGTCATGTGAAGGTTCATGGAATTATAGGCATTTCAAAAAGTGCTATACATCGCATATTGAGCGAAAATTTTGGAGGTAAGAAAATTATCCGCAAGATGGATTCCCCGTTTGCTCACCATAGAACAAAAACAGTATAGTGAAGATATTTCAATAGAGTGTTTGGCAATGTTTCACTGCAATAAAGCCGAGTTTTTGCATCGATTCGTTATCAGGGATGAGGCACTGGAGCACCACTTAACATTTGAAACAAAGCAACATCTGCAGGCAAGGTTATGGCGTCTTTTTTATTTTTTCTTTTCTGAATGCGCGCGGGATAATTTTTTTTTTTTCATTTTTAATTTTCATGTTAATTTCGTTGATACCCTCCACCGCATTTAGCGGAAAAGACAATGCACCAGTTCATACATCCACTATTGTGATGGCCAAAATTCATGAATTAAAGTTTGAATTGCTTCGTCACGCACTTTTTTCGTCAGATTTAGCTCCCACGGATAATTTTCCATTTCCCAACTTGAAAAAATGGCTCGGTGGTAAAAGATTTGCCAACAAGAAAGAGGTGGAATCTGAGGTTGATGGCTATTTTAAGGAGCTAGACAGTTCGTACTATAAACACGGTATCGAAGCTATTGAATGTCAGTGGGAAAAGTATATCGAGGTAAAAGGAGATTTTGTTGAGAAGTAAAGAAAATTTTTCCCAATTTGTTGTGTTTTCTTTGTCAGGTCGGATTATTCTCGGACCGCCCTGGTATTCTCTGCACACTGATGTGGAGGGTATAAAGACTGAATGACGGATTTGTCCAAAAATTTACCAGTCATCCTTAGCATCTTCATATTTTTCAGAACCCTTGCCTGTTCTAAATTCTTAATACTCATTTGTAAATACTTATTGAATCACCCCACGTAGTTTATATGAGGATAAATCGTTATTTTCTATAAAAAAAAATACAGGGAAATTACTGTAGTTTTCAAGTTCTATATTTTTGTATTGCTTAGCTCACTTCTCAAAATACAATTGGGGTTGGCAAAGCAAAAAAATTATTCAATCGAAACTTATGTTCGTCCCAAAGACTCATCTTATTTATTGGAAACATCTGTGCATCATTCTGAAAGTGTTCTAAAGATTCATTAATATCGTATATACCAAATAACTATTCAATAATTTTACATGAGCCATCTATATTTAGATATATGTTTCCATGGTTAAATCGACTTCTGAGTTGAGTTGTAACAAGTTGTTGCTGTAGGGTATTCAAATCTAAACAAAGCGATACAAACAACAACGCATGTAGATACATAAAGATACTACGTATCTGTAAATTGAATAGTTGAAGAGGTTGAAAAAAGCTTTTGCACGAATTTATTGTTTTGTTTTTTTTTTTCTTTAGAGTTTTTTTCCTTTGTCTCTCCAGTCAAACCAGTTATAACAAATAAACTCTAATATATGGATACAAAGAAGGTTTTGTATTTCACAATGATTTCAAAATAGGCTATTTCAAAAAAGGGGGCCCATATTTGATGATTAAGGAATAATAATTCGTCCTGTTATGCGAATGCTATAAAGTTTGTTTAAGTTAAAAAAAAATATCTAAACTTATCAAATAATCCAATTTAAATCTATAATATTAATAGGTTAGGTGATTTCTTGTGACCGATGTTTTGTTCTACCGTTTTATCCCGATTTTGACCAAACGTATATTATTTGAAAGGTTTTTCTTTTTAGCCGTTTTGCAGATTTAGAGATTTTTAAATTTTTTTTCCTTTATTTTGAGTAAATTGCATTTAAAGTTCCTACTAACGCATACATAAAATTATAATATGCTATGTGTGTTTTATTAAATTTGTTAATGTGTTTCTTAATGAGTTTGTTATCTTCATTCACAATAATAATAAACCATAAAAGTGTTGGTTTGTGAATTGGCTAAGTTGAAAAATAAAGCTGCCTAGAAATTACACTCGAATTTCGACCGCTGGAATCTGCTAGGAATTTTTAATATTGTTATTCTTTTGATAACGGAACAGCTACTAGAAGCAGACACATCAACTAGCAAGTAATTGTTATTTTCTTACTCGCTGGTGGCATCAATTGGAGGCATTTACCTAAAATACGTTTTGCTTACTCAAAACTTGATTTTCCCAATGGAGATTTGGTATATTAAAAATTTACAATTTCTATCAAAATACCGGTATACAAATGTTTTTCCCTGCTTCACGAATGTAATAATCTACTCTTTCTGAGGTTTCAAAAATTAAAAGGCCGGCTAAAGACAGCTGGGAATTCAACAAAACGATCATTTATAATTATAATAAGCCAATATTCACTCCAAATTCATGAATATTTAGTACAAGTTTATTTTTGATGAATTGTCCTCTAAAATACTAAATTTTAAAATCTATCTGGGCCAGTTTTGCGTTTCGTAAAGGTCACAGCCAACGAACTCATGTAACACTAACCTCAATGAGAGAATAAAATCGTTTGTGTCTACAAATGAATAAAATTTTTAAAGAAAACACACATCAAATTATTTTTGGCTACAAGGTTGTTGCCAGTAGTTTATGTACAACGAAAATTACATTCTAGCGCTATGAAAAAGAAAAACTATCGAAGGTTATTTTTAAAATTTTCTTAAAATTTGATTAAAATGGGGCCCAAAATGAATACTCATTTTTATTAACAGAAAACAACAGCATAAGTATACGAAACTAGTAAAACTAAAGTGTATAACTTTCTTCAAGTAAACCTACGGAATTAAACCATTTCAATTCCATTTTGGAAGTGTTCAGACGCTCATTCAGAAAGTTAAAAGTAATTTTAATTTATAGTAGTAGCCGGTGAAAAAAATGTAATTATCAATATGTAGACAAACAACCGCGACTTCTAGGCTGACATAGTTATTTTTTTAACATTTGCACTGGTAAGGCCGAGGCCACGCAATGAGCGGCAAAGCGGCGAGCGGCAGAGCGATAAGCGGAAAAAAATTTAAACATATGAAATACTACTGAAGTGGCCACACAATGATCGGCATGTGAGCGGCATTTCTGAGCGTCTAAGCCGCGCCGCTCAGGAATAGAACTTGTTCTAATTTTTAGTTTTTTTCTGATCGGCAAAGAATAAAAATGGCAAAAAAAAAAAGTGGCTTTTCTTGGTTTTGTCAATCTGTAGCGCGATTCAGTAACTTCTTTTTAACGATAATCGAATCGTTAGAAAAAGAAAATAATAAAATTATCGATTTTGCTATTCAGTAAAATTTTTAAACGATATTCGCTATTGTTAAAGTCAGCTGTTGTTGTTTTCTTAACGACAACCATTTTTGTGTTGTTTTTCAATTGATAAAAAGTTAAAAAGGTGGAAATGTAGTCATACATAAATAAAAATCATAAAATAGTGAAAATATTTTGCTTTTATTATTAAAACTTTTTATATAAATAATAAATAATTAGCCCTGTTCTTGAAACGTTGTTATTTGAATAAGAGTGAATTTAAAATCACATAAAATTTAAATTTTGGGTTTCTTGAAACCACTTTTTTTATTTATTTAATGGAAACATATGTTTGAGCTAAGAACCATATGTTTGAGTTAAGAACATATGTTATCTAGAAACCGAGGTGTCATATGGTTCTTTATTCAGTTTCACAAAAAACTTTTAAGTATTTTGTGCATGTTTTTTCTTAAGTTTATAGAAAAAGTGTAAAGAAAAATATTTTCTTTTAAAATAACAACTTATTTGTTCATTTAATTGATTTTGTTCTTCAATTTCATTCAATTAAAAATGACTTTTCTATTTTTAAAAAGTTAGGCATCACCAAAAAAAACTTCAGATATTCAAATAAATTGAATTTGACTGGCATCACTACTGTTTCGAACATATGCAAAAAAAATAAAAAATATGTGATTTGATGAAAAAAAATTGTTTATAATTTATAATTGAAAAAATTATAATGGAAAATAGATTGTGTAAATAAAAAGTTTTTATTAAAGTTATAGAACAGCATCATCGCAAAAAGTGTGTTTTATTAACATCGACCACTTATTACGAGTTTCTTTTTTTTTAAATCAGCGCAAAATGTACCCGTTTTTTTTAAATCTTTTTTTTTTCATAAAATTAATGTCTAATTTTTGAAAATAATGACAAGGTTCAATAAAAAACATGTTAGAGTCTAAATATCAATTAGTTTTTTTATCTCTTAAGACCTGCTTGGTAGAAAAAAAGGGCATTTGTTTTGATTTCACAAAGCCTTTTCTATGTGAATTAGAGAACAGCAAAAAACTCGTAGATTTAAGAATTTTTTTCATTTACGAGTTTTTTTTGTGATAGTGGTTTCAAGAACAGGGGTGAATAACATTGACAATTACATTCTGACAACTAACCGCTCAGAAATGACGCTCAGTAATAAGCCACTTGCCGCTTAAACTCGCCGCTCTGCCGCTCACCGCTCTGCCGCTTGCCGCTTTGCCGCTCATTGCGTGGCCTCGGCCTAAGGGAGCCAAGTTCATCTTTTTAATTTTTTTTTATTCTTTTGAACCAGTGGAAAGTAGTATGGAATTTGAAAACAAAACTTTTTCGGCTAATAATTGAAATTTGTTGGTATGTATAATAAACAAACTTAATTATATCCTAGTCCAGATTTAAACCACGCACATTGGGTTCAAATGGTCCTAAAGTGGAGATTAATTAAAATTTATAAATCAATTTTTTATAATTAAATTTGGTATCGGGTAAAAGTTAATAAAATTCTGCAGTAATTATTGTCAAAATCAAACATTTGTTTCAAAGTTGTTTTATATTTTAGTTTGTTATATTGCAGAAGGTTTAACTCTTTGCTTGAATTCTCATTGCGTTGGTTTCATAGCAAAGGTATATGAATAAAAGTTTTTATCAAACAAACTATCTACTGTTTTTGGTTACTAATAAGGGTTGGCGGATCTTCCCAAAGCATCTGTATAACCTGTCATGCAGAATATAGATCAATTTTTGAAACAAATGTGTCAATGGTTTTTGCTTTATTTAAAGTAAAAACAATTGATATTGAGCCTGATTTAATTTCTAACTCAATCTATCAACTAAGTTGTTCAGTTTTTGTCCAGTGAGCTGTCCTTACGAAGTAAGTGCTTTTCGAAACTCTTTCTTTTAACTCATACTCTATATTGGTCATGGGGTAACCCCATTTCCCCTCCACCAATTGGTCTTAAACTTGGCCCATAGTCTTGTTGTGACCATAGATTATTCACGCACAGTCACGGAGTGATTATAAACCCATTTCCCCTTATCCGATTCATCTGAAATTTGGTCGATGGACTTGCTGTGAAAAAAGATTAACTTTGACATAGTCACGCACAGTCAAGCATGGTCACGCACAGTCACGGAGTGGTTTAAACTCCATATCCCCTCATCCAATCAATCTAAAACATGGTCCATAGACTTGTTGTGGCCACAGATTAATTTTAAGATAGTCACACACAGTCACGCATAGTCACGCACAGTCCCGGAGTGATTTAAACTCCATTTCCCCTCATCCGAAATGCTTCTTCAGTATCTTCGTTGCGTAAAACCCCCAATACATCTACACCATCGGGCAGTACGATATCAGCGCAAAAGCGTAAATTAAATCCTACCGTTATCAAACCCATTGCTAAAAGATCTCTTATTCAGGCCTCAAGTGCTTTTTAAAATCCTCTACCAGTAAAAATATTCCACAACAATCCTCGGCCTCTTCTAATACAAAAAATAAATCTGACTCTAAACTCATTGCGACTACTATACGCCGCACAATGGCGCCCGTAGAGCAAACGAGGTTGCAAAAATCAAAATTTTCATGTGCGCAGACGAAGTTTTGAATAAACCCGTGTTATAGGAAACTTTTCAACGATTTCAAATATGCTATTCTTAATAATATCACATTTTTAGTTTAGAAGATATAACCGTTCAAAGTTGACCGACTTTCGGTTTTCAAAAAAACACACAATTTTTAGTCAATTTGTTGCGATTTCAGGTGTAATATCACGAAAAATAGGTAACGAATCGCCTTATTTTGTTGATTGATGTATTTATTAAATGTATAATGATAAAAAAAAAAATTAACTGTTTGCTTTGTGTAAATCACTATTTAAAAACTATCCGTTTTTTCACTATTTTTCAACTTTGACGGAAAATAAAAAAAATCTATATTTTCTATATTTGCCATATTTGCAAACCATGTTCTTTGATTATTTCTTTACATAATTCAAAAGGTTTTACCGTTTGGCTTCTAGAGGTAAAAAAGGTTAAAAAGACATGGTTGCAGAAATTGTATGGCGTGCATCCCTTACATGTTTTGACTGACAGTAGTTTGATCTAATAGTTTGAAAATTGCATTTTAAGTCGGTTGTCTACCTGTGAGCCTCTGCCAAAGTCTACTCAAAATATTCTGTTACAGACACAGGATGCACAAAAAACTACTCATTGAAATTCGCAGGTACGCACCTCACTTAAAAATTACTTTGGAGTACAAATGGTCAAGAACAATATTGACTTATGGTCCCTCCAGGTAGGCACAAATCTTATTTAGACACGAGCATAATATCAAAATTGCATAATTCAGCCTAAATCCATATGTATGCAGGGAACAGGTAAATTTTTAGGCATGGTAGCATAAGCCTATATATTGCAAAATAAGCATAATGCCTGGATTAGTCTACGACTGAAAGTTGGCCCAACAAGTACTGAAACCATGGCGTTAAACAATTTAAGTACTGAAAACATGGCGTTGAACAATTTAAAATTATTTGAACTGTTTAGAAGGTCAACCACACCAAAGTTTTTCACGGAAGCTGCTTTAGAAGAACTTGATAGCTTATACGGAAATATTGAGATAAGCGAAATTATAAAAAATAATTTTTATCTGATATATGCAAATATTAAGGCAAAATGGGTGAAATCTAATCGAACCATTCAGAACTTCAACTCCAAATACGAGGACTGGCTTAATGAAGACCCCTTCCTGGATATATTGGCAGTAGATAAACCCACCACATCAACCAGAGGAGCAAAAAGAAGGCCAAAAAAAAGTATTGAGGAGTGTTCAATTTTCACAAGAAAGAGGAAACTTGCCGATGCCACCAATGACTTGGCCACAAAGCATTAATCGGACGCGCTGTCTATTAAATATACAAAGGAAAGAGTTAGGTCGCAGATTACAAAATCTGTTACTGATGCAAGCCCATTGCGACTAAAAAGGATTAAGGAAAGCATTCCCACGCCCACAAATGCACACATTAAAAAGTATGGTTCCGAAGAAGCCTTGGCCTTGTTTATGGACTTACAACTTTTCAAAGAAAAATATGAGATACTACGGGCATCCTTGATGCGACACGGGGCTGACGTTTTACCAGGATACAGGATATTACGCAAGCCAAAATAAATTCACGACCACTGCATACGGAGTTTACGGAAGTCTCTGTGAAAGCCAATCTGCCGGATCTCATGGGCCATACAGCAAATCGGTTGTTGGAGAGTCTTCCTGAAAATGAGGTGAAAATTCTTCCTGAGAAACTGACATTGATCAGCAAATGGGGCTGCGATGGATCATCCGGACAAAGCGTTTATAAGCAAAGGATATCTTCCGATGACGCTACAATATCGGACGGAAATATGTTTATGGCATCTGTTGTTCCTTTGCGGCTAAAATCTGATGTTTCCCTACACTGGAAAAATCCACGTCCGTCATCAGTGCATTATTGCCGACCAATAATGTTTCAGTTTGCAAGGGAATCGGCAGAACTCATAAGGACCACGGCGAAGGACATTGAAGAACAAATATGCAAGATTAAGCCTACAAAGCTGCAGTCGTAAACGAACTGACAGGAACAACCTCAACATTGTCATGCTCGATTTGGAAAAAGAGTCAGAAGAACTTTTGTAATTTAAACGATTCTGCAAACGAGGAGAATTACGAATATGGAATGTCACCATTGCACGCAAGGATAAGGTGTATGGAGTTCTTGCTAAAACTGGCGTATACTCTACCCTACCAGAATAGGAGGAAAACTTCGATGAAAATACATCAATAAAAGATAAGGAAAAGATCAGAAAGAATCAAATACAGGATGCTTTTTTTAAACAAGTTGGACTAAAAGTAGACTGTCCCAAGCACGGATACGGTAACTCAAACGATGGAAACACTTCTAGGAGATTTTTTGAAAATGATGAGGCAGTAACTAGAATCACTGGAATTGACAATCAAATCGTGAAAAGATTGGGAACGATCCTGAATATTTTAAACTGCAAAGAAAATGTCAATTCTACAAAATATGGAGAATATGCATCGAAAACTGCATCTCTTTTAGCAGAAATGTATCCACAGAAGAAGTTGACCCCGACCGTCCATAAAATATTGGCGCATGGCAAAGATATAATTGAGTACCAGTCTTTGCCAATTGGAGAGCTTTCTGAAGAAGCACAAATTTTATAAAAAATATAGATTGCAGAACACATTCAAAGCATCAAGAGTAAGGCAAAATGAGGACCTCTTCAACATGTTGGCAGCATCTTCCGATCCACTTATTTCTTCCCTGCGGCATGTGAAGTCACGAATAGAGTTAGAAAATAATTATAGTTTAGAAATGATTAGTCTTTTAGATATACCTTCTCTTACGAATTGTGATGAATATTTTACAGAAAATTGAAAAAATAAATTTAAAAAAGAAGTAATTTTTTTTTTAATTTGTTGGGTAATAATTTAAACATAAAACCCTAAAGAAAAATAAAATAAAAACAATCTCAAAATGTAAAAATAATTTTTTTTAGTTACCATTAAATTGATTTTTCTACGAATTTTAACTTTGATAACCCATAAGTAGGCCCTTACAAAGCGTAGCACCCTTTCCAAACGCTCATTTCATAGGCTGAACAGTTATCTATCATATGCTCTTTAAACTGTTCAATAATGTTATTCGGTTCAAAAGATATGATTCTTGCAACGAAAAAACTCAAATGGCGCCACTGTGCGACGCTACAATATCAGGAGGCTGATGCTAATGGTTAAGCAGAAGCTGAAGTCTAGGAATTTGTTCATTTTTCGGGAACAAGGACAAAAACTATCTGGCAAGCCTGTCCTGCACTCTGCCATTTGTGCAGCCTTCGGTAGATTTTTAGTTAAATACAACATTAAGGAACTTTGAACTATCTTTTGGCAAGCACAAATTTAACAAAAAATTAGGCATTGATTATAAAAAAAACCGAACCTTAAGGTTTATTCGAAGTATTGTCCATCGATGGCCACTCCTGTTTCCCATCTTTCCGGCAGCATACGGATACCCCATCGTAAGAATGATTCATCTTTTGTGGCTCTCTCATTACATGATGTAAAGTGTTGCTTAAGCAGACCATGTGTCATCAATTGAAACAACTGGAAATCAAAAGGAGCAATATCTGCTGAGTACGTGTGATGGGATAGAAATTCACAATTGAGTGTTTCCAAATAGGTTTTTGGCTGGCGCCGCAACATGCAGGAGAATAACGTTTTGGGCATGCTATTCCTTGAGTGTTCGACTCAATCTTATCAATTGTGTCCGCTAGAAAGCCGACAGCTGTAAGGGTTTCATTCGGTTTGAGCTACTCATAATACACGACTCCAAGCTGGTCCCACCAAATACACAACAAGAATTTTTGTCCATTTTAGCTGCAGATTTTGAAGCATGGCCAGCCGCTGATCATGATTTCTATATTTTTTAGTTATGAAAGTGGATCCCTTTCGCATTGCCAATGACTGGAGAAAATACTTTCCTTTATGCCTGGCAAGCGTTCAATATTTCTCGTCATCAATTCATATGGAACCCAATTTCATTGTTTGTGAAACATTCCCAATTATTTAAAACACTGTAAAATTGCTTGTTAAGTCACTCCTAAATATAAGTTCAAGTTTTTCTTACGTTTGCCACGAATCTTTATCCCAATAAAACTTCGCGTCTTCTTATACTTTCGGCCATCTGCTACGTTTTTGTCTTCTTTGATGTCAATCTCCCCACTCATTTTGAAACCACTCACTACAACTTCGTTCTTCACATTAAAGAATTAAATTAAAAAGTTGCCGCAAATGAACCTCATTCGGATCAAGAGACGAAATTTATGATTTTGATAAAAAAAAAATTATATTAAAGAGGTATGTTATTGACAGACGTCCAATCGGATGATAATAACATTTTATATTTGCGAAAACTTATTGCTGTTTTCCATTGTTATTCCCAAAATACTGTTGAAGGTAACATCAGTTAAATTCAAACATTTTCTATGTATTGTTAGCTCTTTTTGCTAGAGCTTGAGCTAAAAATATTTAATATACAGTGAGTGACAAAATACAATGGAAACTTATAACAAAATACATTTTATGAATTGGACGGCATAAAATAGCTTAACTTCAGAAAAAAATACCAAAACTTAAAAGTATTTATTTCATACTCTTTGCAATAGATTGGAAACCTTTAGTATACAATCATTGAAAACTTTTCCTATTACTGGTTTGAATTTTTGGTTGGATATCCATTATCTTTGATGTGTAAACATCTATACGCTCAGGGGGGTAAAAATGTATTTCACAATACAATCACAAAAAAATAGAGTCAGACGAAAATGGTGTGAGGTACGATTGTATTAGTGAAAAGATTAGGAAGTGTTTGGAGATAAAAATGAAGGCACGATATCATTAGGAAGTGTTTGGAGATAAAATGAGGCAGCTAATAGCGTTATAAAAACGTTTTGAAAAATTAAAAATTAAAATTAAAAATTAAAAACTAAAAATAAAAAATAAAAAATAAAAAATTAAAAATTAAAAATTAAAAATTAAAAATTAAAAATTAAAAATTAAAAATTAAAAATTAAAAATTAAAAATTAAAAATTAAAAATTAAAAATTAAAAATTAAAAATTAAAAATTAAAAATTAAAAATTAAAAATTAAAAATTAAAAATTAAAAATTAAAAATTAAAAATTAAAAATTAAAAATTAAAAATTAAAAATTAAAAATTAAAAATTAAAAATTAAAAATTAAAAATTAAAAATTAAAAATTAAAAATTAAAAATTAAAAATTAAAAATTAAAAATTAAAAATTAAAAATTAAAAATTAAAAATTAAAAATTAAAAATTAAAAATTAAAAATTAAAAATTAAAAATTAAAAATTAAAAATTAAAAATTAAAAATTAAAAATTAAAAATTAAAAATTAAAAATTAAAAATTAAAAATTAAAAATTAAAAATTAAAAATTAAAAATTAAAAATTAAAAATTAAAAATTAAAAATTAAAAATTAAAAATTAAAAATTAAAAATTAAAAATTAAAAATTAAAAATTAAAAATTAAAAATTAAAAATTAAAAATTAAAAATTAAAAATTAAAAATTAAAAATTAAAAATTAAAATTTAAAAATTAAAAATTAAAAATTAAAAATTAAAAATTAAAAATTAAAAATTAAAAATTAAAAATTAAAAATTAAAAATTAAAAATTAATAATTAAAAATTAAAAATTAAAAATTAAAAATTAAAAATTAAAAATTAAAAATTAAAAATTAAAAATTAAAAATTAAAAATTAAAAATTAAAAATTAAAAATTAAAAATTAAAAATTAAAAATTAAAAATTAAAAATTAAAAATTAGAAATTTAAAATTAAAAATTAAAAATTAAAAATTAAAAATTAAAAATTAAAAATTAAAAACTAAAAATTAAAAATTAAACATTAATAATTAAAAATTAAAAATAAAAAATTAATAATTAAAAATTAAAAACTAAAAATTAAAAATTAAAAATTAAAAATTAAAAATTAAAAATTAAAAATTAAAAATTAAAAATTAAAAATTAAAAATTAAAAATTAAAAATTAAAAATTAAAAATTAAAAATTAAAAATTAAAAATTAAAAATTAAAAATTAAAAATTAAAAATTAAAAATTAAAAATTAAAAATTAAAAATTAAAAATTAAAAATTAAAAATTAAAAATTAAAAATTAAAAATTAAAAATTAAAAATTAAAAATTAAAAATTAAAAATTAAAAATTAAAAATTAAAAATTAAAAATTAAAAATTAAAAATTAAAAATTAAAAATTAAAAATTAAAAATTAAAAATTAAAAATTAAAAATTAAAAATTAAAAATTAAAAATTAAAAATTAAAAATTAAAAATTAAAAATTAAAAATTAAAAATTAAAAATTAAAAATTAAAAATTAAAAATTAAAAATTAAAAATTAAAAATTAAAAATTAAAAATTAAAAATTAAAAATTAAAAATTAAAAATTAAAAATTAAAAATTAAAAATTAAAAATTAATAATTAATAATTAAAAATTAAAAATTAAAAATTAAAAATTAAAAATTAAAAATTAAAAATTAAAAATTAAAAATTAAAAATTAAAAATTAAAAATTAAAAATTAAAAATTAAAAATTAAAAATTAGAAATTTAAAATTAAAAATTAAAAATTAAAAATTAAAAATTAAAAATTAAAAATTAAAAATTAAAAATTAAAAATTAAAAATTAAAAATTAAAAATTAAAAATTAAAAATTAAAAATTAAAAATTAAAAATTAAAAATTAAAAATTAAAAATTAAACATTAATAATTAAAAATTAAAAATAAAAAATTAATAATTAAAAATTAAAAACTAAAAATTAAAAATTAAAAATTAAAAATTAAAAATTAAAAATTAAAAATTAAAAATTAAAAATTAAAAATTAAAAATTAAAAATTAAAAATTAAAAATTAAAAATTAAAAATTAAAAATTAAAAATTAAAAATTAAAAATTAAAAATTAAAAATTAAAAATTAAAAATTAAAAATTAAAAATTAAAAATTAAAAATTAAAAATTAAAAATTAAAAATTAAAAATTAAAAATTAAAAATTAAAAATTAAAAATTAAAAATTAAAAATTAAAAATTAAAAATTAAAAATTAAAAATTAAAAATTAAAAATTAAAAATTAAAAATTAAAAATTAAAAATTAAAAATTAAAAATTAAAAATTAAAAATTAAAAATTAAAAATTAAAAATTAAAAATTAAAAATTAAAAATTAAAAATTAAAAATTAAAAATTAAAAATTAAAAATTAAAAATTAAAAATTAAAAATTAAAAATTAAAAATTAAAAATTAAAAATTAAAAATTAAAAATTAAAAATTAAAAATTAAAAATTAAAAATTAAAAATTAAAAATTAAAAATTAAAAATTAAAAATTAAAAATTAAAAATTAAAAATTAAAAATTAAAAATTAAAAATTAAAAATTAAAAATTAAAAATTAAAAATTAACCGGTTGAAATAATAAATAATAATAATTATTTTTATATTAGCAGAGTCCCTGCAGTTGTTTGCTATAAGTGATACATACTTAGATTACGCTTTCTGTTTGATTTTAAAAAAGTACCATAAAAATTCTTTAATTACTAGATGTTTACACATCTCCCCTGTGATCGGACTCACATGATTTTTTTTAGTACAGCTTCACAACGCCCGATGTATAGTCAATTAAATTGTTGATGGCATTCATTGAAATTTTTTGCCGCTCTGAATTAACTGCCTCTATGAGATCTGTCTTGTTTGTGTAATTTCGTGTCCGTGTTGGATTGAGATCTATTAATTTGGCTGGCCATTCCAAAACACTAGGTAGGTTAGTTTGAGACACATAGCTCATATCCGTTGTACCCGGATATGTGTACACTTAAGCCAGAAATTCGGCTTGGCGTGCGCTCTACGTCTCCATATTAATCCGGTGTTTTCCAGTGTATCCCCCTAAGACTAGCTAGGACTGGTATGATTCGTCTGACCCTTATTCCCGCAAATTCAGGACAATAACAAAGGTTGTGTCTCCTCTCCGCAAACTCTGCATGTACTTGATTCCGCCCATCCTATACGGTGTACTTAGTTCCCTTCTACTCAGACAAAGTATTTCCCTAGTCTTCGGAGTGTTGGGTATGCCCCATAATATCTTAGTAACCCTAGTGTATGCGAACTGATCGCCCCGTCCGTAAGTTTAAATTTGAGAGACTGGAAAGGTATTGGGTTTTCCAAATTGACTCTCTCCAGGAAAGAACCCTTCCTGGTCAGTTGGTCAGCAATCTCGTTTCCCATTCCAAAAGACTAACTGCATTAGATTGCAGCAATTCATTTAAAACTTTGGAGGTATGTTTTCGGTCATTGTCGTGTTAGAACTTCCAGACCAGGATACATTATGTCATTTAGAATTTGCCTGTATCCAATTCCAGTTAGAGTATATTAGAGTATATGAATTGGACACATTCCTTGGTCCGAAAAGCAAATCCATACCATAATATTGCCACCGCCAAACTTAACAGTTTTATTTGTAAATTTTTGGTCAAGTCTTTCTTCTTCCCTTTGGTCGTCGTACAATCGTTCTTCCATCATGGCCCCTTAAATTAAACTTGGACTCGTCTGAAAAGAGAATAGTATTCCAATTCCGTCTTGACTAGTTCACGTGTTCTGTAGCAAAATTAATGCGAGCCAAACGATTTTTCTTTGATATTATTAGTTTCTTCACGCGACGATAACAAGCAAGAAGAGCCCTAATTGCTTGTCGGGAAACAGTTCGAGCATATATTTTTAGTATCAGTCTGTTGATGATCTCTTTGGGTAATATTTTTGGACATTTTTTAAACTCTATAAATTGTCCTATCTCTGACTCGTTTTACGGGGCCTGTCGCTTAAATGTTGAGTCGTCACCGTACCCCTTTCACAATTTTTCTTGATAATTTTTGAAATTATGGATTTATTCGTAGAACATTTCTCACAATTTTTTTTTTGCTTGAGACTAGCAGAAAAATCATCTATTATTCTGGTTTGTAACTCTTCAAAAAACTTTGTTATTGCCATCATTTTATAATTATTAAATATAATATTACAACATTATATTTAAAAAACAGTTGAAAGAAAATATCAGAAACCATAAATATTTATATAATATTTAAATAAGATTTTATGCATTATCTTTTATACCATCTTCTATATTTATTGATTTAATCAACACTGTTACAAAAGTTTCCTTTGTTTTGGCATCACCAAAAAAAAATATTTTTTTTCTAATTTTTTAGCTTTCGATAGAGAACACAAAAAAATACATAATTTTTGGCAAATTCTGAATTTTGTAAAAGTTTCCAATGTATTGTCACCCAGTGTGGATGTAGCATAAAAACAAAATTTACTAATATTTTAATAATTTAACAAGGCCCCTATTTATGTCTCTGCTTAGCGATTGCTACCACCACCTGTTCAACGACCCTGTAGTCCTCGTTATACACGACACGACCTACACAAAAAGCCCAAATATACAAGTTTTTCCCATGTGTTCTCAGTAAGATTTTGAGACAATTGTACTCAACTCTTTATATACTATTAACTGGACGGACACATGAACACACACACACACGCACACAAACACAGACCATGCCGAGGAGAAGTGCGCATTAACAATGTTACGAGCAAAAGCAAGCACAGAGCAACAACGTAGAGTAGAGCAAATTCACTGACACTGGCAACTAACCAGACCAGACCACTATCAAACTAACAACGAAAAACACGTAGCAAGCGTTATTTTTAACGTACGGACGTAGTAGTAAAATAATTAGACAAAAAAAAATAAAAATTTTTGTATTGTTTTCCTTTGTTTGAAAAAAAAAGTAAATTGTTTTGAAAAACATTTATTAGTGCGCAATTAATTCATAAATTGTAAGATATTTCGGAACAACAAAAAAACCAATAAAGACTTTAATTAATAAATATTTATATCGATGCAAAATACTAAATAAAACAACAGAAAAGTGCAATTGAAAAATTACATCACTGCAAATTAAAAAAAAAGAAAAAAAAACCAGCTATAAAAACGTACAAATTTAAACAGAAACACTTTAAATCTGCACATTGAATGTGGGTAGAAGACACCCCATTTGTGGAACAACGAATGAAACAGAATTTGTCATCACCGAAAACACCAGAGGCTGCTGCATAAAACAGCATTCAAACAACCCATCGTCACGTTTTAAAGTGACCCCATATTGAACAGCTTTAAAACAATTTTGTTTCGTTTTTACCACCCTCCACTTCCTCAAACTCTTGACAACAACAGCAACAACAACACATTGGAAATTTTGGGAACGCATGCCATTTTCGCAACCACAACAACATTAACGACAATAAAAATCGGTAACACAACAAAGACAAAGATCGTAGCAAAACATAAAATCAAGCTGCAACAGCGACAACAACAACAGCAAATAACATAAATAATTTAATGCAAAAGTTTTTAAACAAAGGCCACAAAGCAGTCAAAAATGAAGAAGTAGCAGCAAAGAAGAAAATGTAATTGAAACCAATTATCGATTATTTCAGAGCACGCTGAGCAGCAGCAAATTCAAACAATCCAAGTCAAACCAAAACAAAGACCATTCAATGTAAATGTTGTAGCAACAGCAACAAACAAACAAAAACAAGGAAAACTGCATTAAATTCAACAATTCGTTTACCTGACCTTCTCAATTTTTCAACTATTTCCTGTGCACGTTTCGTTCAGGATTTTCCAGCAACACCAAGATGCCTTCATTACTAGAAGCTATCGAACGGAAATATTTTTCCGATTGTGATTTTGATGCTGATTCGAATACAGAAATCACCATACCTGGCCAAAACAAAGACAAAGACACCATATCAGCGTCGTCGTCGCCGCCGACAACTGAACGTTTAATTTCCATTTATATACCAAGGTTGCCACCTTTACAATGTGTGCCAGAACTGTTGGTGCTGAATGACTGTGACATTGATTGTGCTGGTGATTGTGACAGTATTAAAGACAAATGTAAACGTGTACGAGAGTTGGATTTGGCCCAGAATAAATTGCACGATTGGCAAGAAGTCTTCCAGATAGTGGAACATATGCCACGCATAGAATTTCTTAATCTAAGCAAGAATACTTTAAGTAGACCCCTATCGAAATTGTATAAACCACCTATGACCAATCTAAGGGGTATTGTATTAAATGGCACCTATTTAAACTGGGAAAGTATTGATGTTTTGCTAGAAAATCTGCCCGTGTTGGAGGAGCTTCATTTGAGTCTCAATGCCTACGAAGAGGTTTTATTGGACACCAATGATCTTAGTTCGAGTAACGATACTTCTTGCTGCTGCCAGCAATCCTGTGAAGGCTGTGATTCTTTGAATTCTTGCTGCCAACAACAAACATCGAAAAAATATAAGAAAATTAATCCACACAAAGCCTTAAAAACCTTGCATTTTACTGGTAATCCCGTAGAGAAATGGCCAGAAATATGCCGATTGGGTAGAATATTTCCGCATATGGAAAATTTGGTGCTAGCCGACTGTCCCATCCGAGCTATAGAATTCAATGATAACCTCAATACAGATATCGCTAAAGACGACGATAACGAAGAAGATTCTAGATCGACCACATCATCATCGTTAACTGAAGATGCTCCTCAAAGACATTTCCCGAATTTATTATTTCTAAATCTCAGCTATGCCTCCATAAACACCTGGGACGATATCGATCGTTTGGCCACATTTCCCAAACTTAAGAACTTAAGAGTTAAAAATTGGCCCCTTTGGGAACGTTTGGAATGCACTGAACATGAACGCCGCCAATTGCTTATAGCCCGCTTGCCTAACGTTGCCATATTAAATGGTGGCGGTATTATCACTGCCGATGAACGTGAAGATGCCGAAAGAGCTTTCATACGACACTATATGGACAAACCAGAACACGAAAGACCCTTACGCTATGCCGAATTAATAGCCAAACATGGTAAACTCGATCCTTTGGTCAATATCAGTTTGAAACCAGATAAACGTGTCAATATTCAATTGACTTATCAAGATAAATCCGAGTCCCGTCTAGTGGATATTTATCGCACTGTGGCCGATCTTAAAGTGAAATTGGAAAAAATTGTTGGCTTGCCGGCCAATAAAATGCGTTTATACTATCTGGATCAGGATTATAAGGAAATGGGTCCCGAAGAAATGCGTTTCCCCAATAAATTCTTATACAGTTATAACATACAAGCCGGTGATGAAATAATTGTTGATGTTAAGAAATAAATCGTAAAATGTAATGTAAAATAATCTTATGATCTAAAATGCATACAATTGAATATTTTCATTTTGCAATATTTTCTTATACTCGTACAACATTTATATTTTCTATACTGTATTTTAGCGTTTAATAATTATTATTACTGTATTAATTTAGAGAAGGTAAAAAATCGAACATACATACATATATTATATGTGTAAATAATGTAACTAAACTAAACTTTTAATATAATTTTCTGTAAATAAAAATGGAAATAAAATATAAAAATATTAATTAACACATAAACGAGATAGTTTGGGAGAAGGTGATATTATTTATGCAATTTGCAATTGAAATGTTGTAATATGCAAACAGAATATATTTACAGTTGCGGTCATTAAAAGAGTACAGCTGTGTATTTTCCAAAATTTTCTGTAGAAATAAATCGCAACATTTTCGGTTTTTTTTATCTGCAAAAGTAATTGCACTGATAAAAATTTGTACATATGTATAGATAGATTACATTCGTTTTTGTTATTAATATGTTATTATATTTTTATTTAATTTTTTCAAAATTATTTTTCTTTAAACATTATTTGTTTACTAGAAACATTTAAAAATCATAAAAAAATTAACACATGTTTTATATATCTTCCACCAAAAAATTAAAACATGTGGCAGAATGAATCAGTGTTTAGACATCCAAGCCAGAAACTATTTAAAAAGTTGTGTACTAACTTGAACAATAAAAATATTTCTAAATATTTTAATTTTTATTAGAATCTGCCTTTAGAATATTTGGGGAAAATTAAATTAATTTAAGTAAAACTAAATTTTTGAAACATTTTTTTTTATGGTTTGGCTGAAAGGGTAAGGTATTGAATCTTGTTAATGTGGAGAACAAAATAGAAAATACTCGAATTTTGAATTTAATTTTAAATAGAAGATAATTGTAATTGAATAAAACAGAAAGAAAATATATTAACATCTGGGCAATTCACAACAGGTGTTGTATGTTGTATTTTGTATTAAAATACACAATACAATCATTTGTTGTGAACAGTCAGTTGTATTTTCATAATGTAAAACGTTTTCTTTAGTAATTATCGACCCAACGAGGAAAGGTCGCTTCATCACTTCTGTTAATTCGTACAAGAGAAAGCACGTGTCGGCATTTGCTTTTTGGTCATAAGATATACCCTGGAGTTTTAGTTACGTACCTCTTCCATTTTAATTTAGAATACAAAAAAATTTAAAACGTTTTGGTTGAGACTGAAATACATTCTAAATATATAAACAGTAATTTTTATATAAATAAACCTATCGTTATTTGCATTATTTGTCATTTTTTATTTTATAATTATTTATGCTGTTAAAATTGTATGTATTTGTTTTTTCTTTTTCATAAAAACTGGCATTCACTTGGGACTGATATGTTATGATACAATATACAACATTTACTAAACACAACAAATGAAGTTGTATCGCTGTATCAGATTTTTCAATGCAAATTACCAATAACAATTTTACATAAATAAACCTATCCTTATTTGCATTATTTGTCATTTTTTATTTTATAATTATTTATGCTGTTAAAATTGTATGTATTTGTTTTTTCTTTTTCATAAAAACTGGCATTCACTTGGGACTGATATGTTATGATACAATATACAACATTTACTAAACACAACAAATGAAGTTGTATCGCTGTATCAGATTTTTCAATGCAAATTACCAATAACAATTTTACACTATAATACACGATACAACAGATATTTTGAAAAAAATTTTTTTTGAGAGGTCATATTCATTTGCATAATATGTATGATATATTCCATACTCTTAATGAAAAAGTCATGCTAGCGTTTCATACAGTTTAGGTAAAAATTTATTGTCTTATGGCATATTTCTACTTAATTTATAGAAAATTGGAAAACAAAAGCTTAAAAATAGCCAATGAAATGGGACTATATCAAATATATCTATATATGTATGTATATATATCGCACCTATACCTCTAAAGTGAGTCAACTCAAAATTTTTCAATTTTCATTTCTTGCAAAAAAACGATGCACAGTGGTCATATCTATCCACTTTAAAAATCTTACATCGATTTTTCTAGTCTTTCGCAAAAAAAAATACAGTTGTAACCCTCTTTGTGTTATAAGAGTAGCTTCTTTAGAATCCACTAAAAATACATATTTTGAGTTCCACCCAAAAAACTTGTTATTTTTGATGATCACTGAAAAAATCGCAAAAACAAGTACTGTTGTATACTTATTATTCGCAATTCTTTACAATGAAACAACTGTTTTTAAATTTTATAGTAAATATTTAAAAAAAAAACCCGTTTGTTTGTTTGTTTTGTTTTGTACTGAAAATTTGTAAATTTTGAGTTGACTCACTTTAGAGGTACAGGTACGATATATTTGGGTGGCCCTTCATTATATGGAGAAAAAAAATGTTCAAACTCTCGGTCGCACCCCCTAGAAATATGCGAATAGCAAAAAAACTGAGAAATACTAAGTTTTGGGAAAATCAAAAAACATTTAGTCGTGCCTCAACGCGATTGAAAATTTCAATTGTTTTTATATGGGGAAAATATGTTTTTTTTTCAACAAGTTGTTATATAATTCGGGATCAGTATTACATTATCCTTTCAAAAAGCAATAAAACTTCAAAATCGAATAAAACCTCACCAAGAAATAGCAAATGCACCAGACCACTTTTGTGCCAAAAAAAAAAAATAGGTCATGAAATTTGATGGCACTTTTTTCTACTTTGAGAAATTAATTAAAGCCATAATTTTTTTTTGGTATCTATACTTGTAAGGATTCAGATATAAAATATTGCTTTATTACCACGTTGTTAACCTATTGCGCATTGAGACCGCAAATGGGAAATTTTTTTGATAAAATTTTGAAAACTCCTTTTTCAAGTTTTAAAAAATTTTCTTAAACAAAATTTAAAAAAATGTATCTGGCACTTTAAGGTTTTGTTAAGTACATGTTACAGATTAACTGTGTGAATTTTTAAGTAAATCCCTGTGCCAGAATTTTTTTCACAAGGAGTTTATTTGTGCGGATTTCGTGAAAAATGGGATTTTTGTAAAACTATTCTGCAAATACTTTGTATCAAAAATTCATCACTTTTCTACTTTTAAATGTTATATTTTATCTGAATAGCCTAGGGTTTCGGAAAAAAAATAATATGACCCCATTAACTTGGGGTCACATATGACCCCCAGCTAATAAAAGACAATTGTAATTAAATCATGTTACAAATAATATTGATCTCATTGTAAATATAGAATTAATTACTTTTTTTATAAATAGAATTTATTTTTACCTAATAAGTATTTATGTATGTACATATACTAGCAGACTCCAGCGCTCAAAATTCGATTGCAATTTCTAGGTAACTTCATTTCTCAACTTAGCCATTTCACAAACCAACATTTTTTTGGTTTATCATTATTGTGAACAAACTCATTAACAAACACATTAACAAATGTAATAAACACACACATAGCATATGTATGTGTTAGTAGCAATTTTAAATGAATATAAAGGAAAAAAAATTAAAAATCTGTAAATCTGGTGAACAGAAATCCCTTTCAAATAATATAGTTTGGTCAAAATCGGGATATGAGACAATCGGGAAAATTATAAAAACGCGTTTTTCTCGTAAACTAAGGTAGCTAGAGCGAAAAGAGCTTTAATTTGGGATCACATACAAAAAATACCAGTTTCATATGAAAAATTGGAAGAAATCATTAAAACGCGTTTTTCTCGTAAACTAAGGTAGCTAGAGCGAAAAGGGCCTTAATTTGGGATCACCTACAAAAATACCATTTTCATATGAAAAATCGGAAGAAATCATAAAAACGCGTTTTCATCGTAAACTAAGGTAGCTAGAGCGAAAAGAGCTTTAATTTGGGATCACATACAAAAAATACCAGTTTCATATGAAAAATTGGAAGAAATCATTAAAACGCGTTTTTCTCGTAAACTAAGGTAGCTAGAGCGAAAAGGGCCTTAATTTGGGATCACCTACAAAAATACCATTTTCATATGAAAAATCGGAAGAAATCATAAAAACGCGTTTTCATCGTAAACTAAGGTAGCTAGAGCGAAAAGAGCTTTAATTTGGGATCACATACAAAAAATACCAGTTTCATATGAAAATTGGAAGAAATCATTAAAACGCGTTTTTCTCGTAAGCTAAGGTAGCTAGAGCGAAAAGGGCCTTAATATGGGGTCATCTACAAAAAATACCAGTTTCATATGAAAAAATCATAAAAACGCGACAACGACAACCTAGAAAAACCGCCAATTTTTTTTTCCGAAAGTGGGCGCAAAGTTTAAAATTCTTTTTATACCCTATACCACTATGTGGTTTGGGTATAATGACTTTGTGCTGCTGTTTGTAACAACGAAAAATATTTGACTTACACCCATCTTTAATTATACCGATCGAATCAGAATCACTATCTGATTCGATTTAACGATGTCCGTCCGTCCGTCCGTCCGTCTGTGTGTCCATGTAAAGCTTGTAATCAAACTGCTGGTCGCAAATGCGAATATATTTTGACGAAATTTGGTATATAAGCTTTTATCGGCCATAGGATGAACGCTATTGAAATTGGTGAGAATCGGTCCATGTGCAGCCCCCATACAAATTACCCCTATGAAATCAACATAAATTGCCATAAGATCCAAATTATCATACAAATCTTAGTCAAATTGGGTTTGTATGTATATGTTACATCCGTTAATTAGTAGTCCAAAAATGATCTTTTAGTCATAGGCCCCATATAGAGCTGCTTCCCGATCTTCAATTAAATCTAGCACTGATTCTTCTCAAATTTTGTTTGTATATATTTTTGCAAAATACAAGAGACTTTACCAAACATGATCAGGATCGGTCCATTTTTGGGACTAGTCCCCATATAGATATAGCATCCGATATGAACTTTTTCATATCTGCAGCCGAAAAAAATTAATAAAAATCAAACTCAAATTTGGTTTATGCTTATTTTCTATATCCAGTTAGTTGGGCCTGAGAGATAGGATCTCTAAACGCATGGTATAGGGTATCGTATAGTCGGTTTAGACCGACTATAATTTTCTTACTTGTTTTTTTCGATTTACCGGTACAAATTATATTTTAAAAACTCATCGTTTTCGAACATGGTAGAACAATACTAGAATAATTCTGAACAATCTTCAAAAAATTGTATTTCCAAAAATGGGGGGCTACTTCGCACACTTTTGATATCGCGGAAAAAATGTTTTTCGTTCTCATTTGCGTACGTTACGGTTTGCGACAAACCTATTTTGGAACAATGTTTAGAACAACTAGAACAACCGCCAAATTTTTTTTTTTCCAAAAGTGGGTGGCAAAGTTTAAAATTCGTTTTTTTTTTCGATTTACCAGTATAAAT
The DNA here is from genome assembly GCA_963682025.1 of Cordilura impudica. Lineage (NCBI taxonomy): Eukaryota > Metazoa > Arthropoda > Insecta > Diptera > Scathophagidae > Cordilura > Cordilura impudica. The sequence continues at coordinate 10,404,257 of OY821521.1, read as the reverse complement.
TATATTTTAGAAACTCGTCGTTTTCGAACATGGTAAAACAATACTAGAATAATTCTGAACAATCTTCAAAAAATTGTATTTCCAAAAATGGGGGGCTAGCTTCGCACACTTTTATTTTTGGACAACGGATAAATGGATATAATAAGCACATACATACCCAATTGGACCGAGATCTATGCATATGATAGGTCGAGCTGATAGGGATCATTTGTATGGGGACTAGAACTAGATCTATGGCCGATAGAAGCTTATATAATAAATTTCATCAAAATATATTCATATATAAGGTTTACATGGACACACAGACGGGCGGACAGACGGACAGACTTCGCTAAATCGACCCAGAAGTTGATTCTGAGTCGATCGGTAGTTACAAACATCAACAAAAAGTCATTATACCCTGACCATATAATGGTATAGGATATAAAAAACATAAAAATTTAAATAAAATAGTTTTTGTTTAACACTAGTACATTGTTGGTCCTGAATTCCGTTGATGCACTTCATACTTTTTAAAAGCAAATAGCGCAAAATAGTAATATAAAAGGCGCTAAAAGGCTATAAACTAAAATGAAACTAAGAGTGCTAAGTTTCAAAAAAAAAACCTATATTTTATTTGTAAATTTGAGATCATTTATTATTTAATAGAACGTTTTAAAGTGCATTCAATAATACAAAAATAAAATACGTATACGTATAAACGTAATATAGAAATTTGACCCTCAGACGATACGACGATTTAGTTACATTTAAACAAATTTTTGTATATCCTATAGCACTAAGTGATCATCAGAGTTATATTTCCAAAACTTATTTCAGATTATTTTTTTTTTTTTATCTTAAAGGACAACCTTATAAACTTTAATCGAAATACGCCTAAAAATATGAAATAATACGAAAACTTTTAGTTCAAAATGAGAATTTGCTATAAAAAAAAAAAATCACGTTTGACATTGGTGCGACAAAATTTTAATTTTTGCCACATATGCTTATATCTAGTGTAGAAATACAACCAACCGAGCTCTTTTAAACTCGACAACAACAAAATACAGAATGACAAATTTTTTATGCACCCTAATCATATTTTATTCGCCAACATCTTTAAAGTTTTGGCTACATTAGCGGTAGCTGGTTCAGCTGTTGTGACACCTAATCAATAATTTTTCATTCATTCAGTCAATTCAAATGAGTTGAACATCGCATTCTTTTTTAGATAAAAATTACATATTATTTCATACACAGATTTAAGAAGTGACAACTAATATTAGACTCTAAAATTCATTGTGGGACGAATAGGCATTTTTAATCATTCGCTTAAGACGAACAAATTTAGTTCGCAATTAATTTAATTCAAAATATGCCAATGATGTCAATTCGTTAATATTTCAGGTACCTTACACTACATCCACCAAAAAATATATACATATATAATCACGCGATACAAGGAAATGGAAAAACCTAGGTAAAAACAACAACAAAAAATATATTTTACGCTTCTAATGCTAACATTTGCTACTTTGCTAAAACTGTATTGCTAAATAGTTTCCTAATACAAGTTCTCTGTTTTATAGTTATAATACTCTGATCGAATTGATGGAACGTTTTGTACATTAGATCGCACATCATAGATCTGTAGCAAATTAAGAGTTACACACTCTTAAAGTAAATTAAATTTAATGAATTTTTCAGAAATTCCTAATTTCACGGGGACTACCGATTATATACTAACAAAATATACATTATAGGAAAGCTAATACGAATAGGAACTTCATGATCTACATATACTTTTCTTCTCAACAGATCCCAGAGGAGCTTTAACTGGTTTACCTTTAACTAAAACCTAAAAAATCGCTATTTTGTTAAAAAATTAACCAATATTACGCCTCTCTGTATACTTTTATTACCATTCTGATATTGAGAATTAATTATGCTTAATTATTTTCTATATCAGATATTTTATATTTGGTTAGTATCTACTCAATAGGTCATAAAAAATTAGACACAGTTCTGAAGAAGTCGGTAGCTAATTTTCATTTAAAAGTCACACTCAAAGCAGGGCTGAGTAAAAAACAGCATATCATTAATTTGTTACATACAGTAGTGGTCAAAACATTTGGAACTGAGATCGCATTTTAACTTTTCATTGATTAATTTTCTCCAAATCACATTTCGTTACTAAAATTTACCTTTTTTCATGTCATCATATTAAAAAAAAAAAAAAAAAACAAATTCCGTTAAAGTAAAATAACAAAAAATTAATTTTAAAAGATGTATTCAAAATGCAGCTGTCCAAAACATTTGCAACTTTTATTACTCTTACCTTAACACTTAGAAATGCTAGGAAATAACGGAAATCGCATTCCTTTTATTAATTCGTGATTTGGATCTTTGCATTTTATTAAAAACCTCATCCTAATTATTTTTCTATTAGAGTTCTAATAAGATATTGGAAGCATTAACATCGTAAGAATTGCTTTTGTGAAAAATGACAGGAAACAAATACAATTCTGATGTGAAGGTTAAAGTTTTAAATGACTTTAAAAGTCGACTTTTTCAAAAAGACATTTCCTGAAAATGTTCCGTTCCAAAATCAACAATTTGTCGCATTGTTAATAGTGGTAACATCCAACATGCCCGTATTTTTCACGAAATATCCTAAAGCAGTTCCTAGAGAAGTTAAAACTGAACTTTCCAATCTTTCTACAATTAAAAAAAGCGCCCGAGAATATTGTCTTAGAAGTTAAAGATGCACAAAAAAATCCCTTTGTGTCGGAAAAAAAATAGAAAAGCTCGACTTAACTTTGCCCTCAGCAACAATGGAAGAACAAGCTATGCTTCGATAAGTTCAAATTCAATCTCCGGGGTTCAGATGGAAGAGCCTACGTTAGACGACCACGAGTGAAAAGTTTAATCACAGATACACAACCGCCACAGTGAAGCACGTAGGGGAAACAATATGGTGAGGCGGTGTTTTTTGGGAAATGGGATTGGCTCAATTCACCGCATACCTAATACAATGACGACCACAATATATAGAGACCTTTTAAGCTCAGTTTTGCTTCCATATGCTGAATGGGAAATGGCACTTTCAAGAACATTCCAGCACGATAACGACCTTAGACATACGGCGGGGGTTGTGAAAGTATGGTTGGAGGAAATTAATATTAGTGTCATGCCGTGGCCGCCACAATCTTCCGATTTCAACCCGACTGAGAGCATGTGAATGATTGCAAAACGGAATATTGGTAATAAAGTATTCCGAAATGCTGATGAACTTTTCACCGAGTTGGAAAAGCAGTAGAATGAAATTCTCGAGGATTATATTAAGAAGCTCATAGCCTCAATGCCTAAAAGATGGTCTGGGGACCTTTTTCATTTTCAAACTGAAATTTCTATTTCGGCCAGGACAAGGTACCCTAAGGTACCCTGTTTTCCAAGAGAATTTTGTCAAAAATCGTTTAAAAGAAAATTCAAGGTGATACGCCCAATAGTTTAGTTTTTATTTAAAGGTGAGTAGTACGGGAACGCATGACAAGGTCCGTAAGGACCTCGTACTGAAATTACAAGAAATCATTAAGACATAAACTTTATTTTGGCTTCTTTTTAGCTGTTTTATAGTTTGAACACATTTTAAACGAGTTTTTCGAATTTAACATTTGTTTTATTACCTTCTAATACTAATCTCTATTTGTACAAATACGCGGATGTTCATGCTAGAACACAAGTAGGCAACGGAAACGGTATAAAAGCGGCTCTAGTTTCGTAAACTAAATCATACACAGTTTAGACACTGAAGACTCAACATCTTGTTTGAAATTTCAAAGTGATTGTACGAAGGAAACTAAAAGTGATAAAATAATATGGCAGAATCAAACATTGAAATTGCTGAAATGGTGGTGCGTCGTAGCACACGCTACCAACAAATGTCTGAGGAGGAAAGACGTGCCGTAGATAATCAATTTGCTGATTGTATGAATGCAGAGCATCATGGCGAGGAACTTGATATTCCGGCATTTGATGCTGAAGAAGATGATGGCGACTTGCCCTTTCTACCAAATTTATCTGCTATGGACTCCGATGCTGAAAGTGAGGTAGATATAGAAATCAATGAGGAGGTTTACGATGACGATGACGACGATTATGTAGAAGAAGAAACACCAACAAGCGAAAGTTATTTTATTGCGAAAGACGGCACCCAATGGAGTAAAAATGCGCCACCAACTTCCCGTATTCGTGTTCATAAAGTGATCAACTACACAAGGAGGAAACCAGGACCAGTACGAACCACATATGATCCCTTTACCATATTCCGCTTGCTCTTCGCTGAAGACATGGCGTACATAATAATACGCGAATCTAATCGCAAAGGTAGGGAAATAACAGATGCATATAATTTGGCAAATCCAACAAACAAAAAGGAATTTAAAACCATCACACTAAAGGAGTTTGATACCTTCTTGGCTATACTCTTGTATTCTGGACTCAATAAATCAAATAATGAGCCTTCTGCACAGTTATGGGCCCCAACGCGTTGTCCAATATACAAAGCAGCATTGTCGTATCATCGATTCATGTCCATAAAACAATACCTTGGATTCGACAATGGAAATACGCGACAGCAGCGACTAATCAACAGCAAAACTGCGGCAATTGATAATATTTGGCAAATGTTGCAGTCTAATTTAGCAGCAGTTTACACTCCGCATGATTCACTGACAGTTGATGAGCAGTTCTTCCCATACAGAGGCCGTACCCGCTTCACACAATATATTCCGTCGAAGCCAGCCAAGTATGGTATAAAGGTATGGTGGTTGTGTGACTCAAAATCATTCTATCCTGTCAAAGGAATGATTTATTCTGGTAAATTGCCTGACCAGGAGCGTAAAATAAATCAAGGGCAGAACGTTGTACTTGCTCTTGCGGATAAATATTTGGATTCTGGCCGCACAATTTATGCTGACAATTTCTTCAGTACATTGAACTTGGCGCGTATTTTGATGAGAAAGAAAACTGCATATGTTGGAACAGTATGCTCTAACAAAACATTTGTGCCACGGGAGTTACATAAAATTGCTCATATGTGCCCAGGAAGAATAAATCAGTAATTTTGCTATCTACACAACATTACACTTGCGATGTGAACATGGAAACTGAAAAGAAGAAGCCCTTAGCCATTCTTGATTACAATGCCAACGAATGCGGCGATGATACTATGGACCAGATGCTTGGTACGTATACATGCAAGCGCTCAACAAAGCGCTGGCCGCTTGCCATGTTTTACAATATGCTCGACATCGCTGCATTAGATGCATTCATAATATTCAACGAGATGAAGCCAGTGAAGAGAAGTGACAGACGGCGCTCATTCCTCCTTATGCTTACTAAGCTATTGGCATTACCCAACATTGAAGAACGTGCCCTGAATACTCGCATAACTGCATATCCAAGGATACGGAATGCAATGGAGGAATTTGATGTCAAGGTAAGAATTAAGAATTCTAAAGGTCAAAAGCAGAATGATTATCAGGTATGTCACAGAATAAAATCGAAATCGATTTGATTCCGTATTACCAAATTGATCGATTTCGTTTTAGCTTCTTCAGAAATTTGTCGCTTTCATTAAACCGAAAAAAAATTAAAAATTTATTTTTGTGCATTAAATATGCCAACGTAACGAAAAACACACAGTTGACTTTTGTAAAAAAAAAAAAGAAAATAAAGAGAAATTTGAAGATTGTTTCGTGTAAAATAAATAAAATATTAAATAAATAAAAAGTATAAAAATGCCCGGCATATCCATTGTTGCAGCAATAGAGAAACTAAACCAATATTTCGTTCGATTCCTCAATATCACTGAAAATGTATTGGTTGTACCCACCTCCACCATTTTTTTGGGTTTCTTTTGTGTTGTGGCTCATCTTTTTTCTAACAGGGCATTTCCAATCGGCCCAGGATTTCTTCCAACCATTAATATCTTTAGATGGTGGGCCAGACGAATTTAATTTACCTCTCAAGTTTGCCCAATAACTTTCCACAACAGATCGATCTCCGTTCACGAACCCCCCAGCTATATCTTGATTCAAGAAAAAATTCGCTTTTGTGCTGAACTAAGATGTTTTCCCCTTTAACAAAAAAAAATTAAAACAAATTTTAAATTTAAATCTAATACATGTTTTCTCAATTGTTTTTCTTTCTCGTTTATTTTGCGTCACTTTTTGCTGTCAGTGCTGCATTTTGTTAGAAAAAACTAATGTTTTGCACTAAACAAAAAGTGGTTTGTCTGAAATAAAAAGGTGGCAATAATAAGTTTACGACGTTTTGTATATTTCGTCATCTAAAATGATTTTCTCTTAAATTAGTAATAAAATTTATTTTAAAGATTGAAATGTTTATATTTTGCTAAAATAAATAAACCAATAGTATTTTTTATTAATTTTAAGTAGTTCTGGATAGTTTTTTGGTATCTATGCTACTTAAAATATCAATTCCACTTAAGAAATTGAAAGTGGTTTCATATCGATAACATTTGTCGGTTTACGTTTTCTGAAGAAGCCAAATACGGTTTCAATTCCACTTTCGATCGAAATTTGTTTCTGTGACATGCCTGTATATATATTTTTTTCATTTTAGATAGTACCAAGACCAACAGAAGCAGCTGCACCGTATTTTGCGCTAAGGACAAACAGGCCATCATGTCGACTATGCCGTTCAGAGTACAGTCGTCAACGCAAAACAAGGGCCTATTGCTGTTCCTGCAGCAATGCAGTTTGTGCAGAGCATTCAAGATTAATGCATCGGTGCTTAACCTGCACTCAAAATGAGGAACAACCATCGCAACAATAGTTTTTTTAAGTTTTATTCATTGTAAAACTAAATTTTCATAATAAAATTCATAAAAATTAATTATGTTAGTATAAAAAAAAAAAATTGTTTTAATTTATTTATCAACACTTTAATTAATAAACAATAATAAAATAACAAAACAAAAATTTTAAAATGTCTTTTTCATAGAAAATTCCATATCAACAAAAATAGGTCCCTACGGACCTTTTCATGCGTTTAAAGGTACCAGAAGTGTTGCTAGACGGAGAGTTAAAATCAGTTTTTGAATTTGTATAATAATATATTTAAGAGTTGCAATTGTTTTGAACACTTGTATTTAGACTAATTTTGTTAAACTTATTTTTTTTATTGTTGTAATTTATGAATATTTTTTTTGTTTTTCTAAACTAATATGCAATAACTGAATTTAATAAAAATAAATTTAAAAAAAAAAACGTATGCTGGAAGTCTTTGGTAAAAAAAAAATAAAGAATTAGGCAAAATGTGATTATAGTTGGAAATGTTTTGAACACCACTGTATTTTGTATGTATTTATGTTAATCTCTGACTGATGAAATTAACCGCATGAAATTTAAAGTAGCTGCTCCTAATTTAATGACCACATGTGTTGGTCGTAATGAAGGTTTGAATTCTAGTCATACATCAATTTTTATCAACAATTTTCTTTGAGTGTTTCCGATGGTGGTACTCTATTTTAATATTCTTTTTTTAAACATATCAGTGATATATTGTTAAACAATTCAAATTTTTTTTTTTTTTTTTTGTTTGCTAACTGATAATTTAACTGATTATCCAAACTTCACGTTGTTTGTTTACTTTTTTAAACACTCTCAATTATGTTGACAATGTCAATACTCGAACATTATATTTCGTGACAATTTTTTATAATGAATTATTATAAATTTTCTAGGCAGCCAGACACACACAATTTTCGTCACGGTTAGGGTTTTCATTTAAGGCCGGTTATTCCCTTAAAAAATGGTAAAATTTCGTATAACTTCAGGAATATTTCTATGAGAAATGTTATTAGCGGAACGTTTTCTTTTTTTTTTTTTCTCAATTACAAGAAGCTACACACAGAAAACAGATTCATTGTGGCTACCAAATTTATTGCCAACCGAATTGCGATAATGCTAATAACTGAATTTCGGGTTCACTATGATTACAATTGCCTTAACAGTAAATATTTTATTATAATAGAAAATTTGCAGATACTATTAATACAATCGAAAATACGGTTATACCACTTTAGAGCAATTCGGTTGGCGAATATTTTTTCTGTGTGCATAAAATAAGAAATTAATATTAATTGATTTTTAACCATAATGTCACACACATAAACAAAATGTAATTGCTCAAAAGTAATATTGTATATAAAATAATTAATTTATATAAAAGTTCGTGAAAATCTTAAATTTGGTGGCAAAAGAAAAAATAAAAACTTAGGTAATTTAGCATATTTTGCAGGTGTTCTAAATTGCTAAACTAACAAAATCACAATAATTACAAAATAAAAACTTAGGTAATTTAGCATATTTTCATGATGGTCAGAATTGTATGTAAAAAAGATAGTTAACCTAACAATAACACAATAATTACAAAATAAAAACTTAGCTAACTTAGCATACTTTCAAAGTGGTCAGAACTGAATGTAAAAAATTATATAGTTAACCTAACCAAAACACAATAATTACGTATTAGCATATATAGTGGTCAGAATTGAATGCAAAAAAAAACAAAAATAGGTAACCAATAAAAACACAATATCTACAATATGAAAACTTAGGTAATTTAGCATATTTTGCAGGTGTTCTAAATTGAAAGTGAAAAAACATAGTTAACTTAAAAAAAACGCAGTAATTAAAAAATAAAAACATGGGTAATTTAGCAAATTGTGAAGGTGTTTTCAATTGAAAATGAAAAAAAACATAGTTAACTTAACAGAAACACAATAAATACAATATAACAACTTAGGTAATTTAGCATATTTACAAGGTGGTCAGAACTGAATGTAAAAAATTATATAGTTAACCAATCAAATCAAAACACAATAATTACAAAATAAAACATAGGTAATTTAGCATATATAGAAGGTGGTCAGAATGGAATGCAAATTAAACAAATATACGTAACCAACAAAAAACACAATATCTACAAAATAAAAACCATATTTGGCAGGTGTTCTAAATTGAAAATGAAAAGAACGTAGTTGACAAAAACCCAATAATTCCAGATTTTGAACGTGTTCTAAATTGAAAGTGAAAAAGCATAGTTACCTTAACAGAAACCTAATAAATATAACTAGCAGAATCCAGTGCTCGAAATTCGAGTGCTATTTCTAGGCAGCTTTATTTTTCAACTTAGCCAATTCACAAACCAACACTTTTATGGATTATCATTATCGTGAATGAAGATAACAAACTCATTAACAAATTTAATAAAACACACTTAGCATATGTATAATTTTATGTATGTGTTAGTAGCAACTTTAAATGCAATTTAGTCAAAATAAAGGAAAAAATTTAAAAATCTGTAAATCCGCAAAACGGCAAAAAAGAAATACCTTTCAAATAATATATGTTTTGTCAAAATCGGGATAAAATTGTAGAACAAAACACCGGTCACAAGAAATCGCCTAGCCTATTAATATTATAGATATAAAAATTTTGGTAATTTAGCATATTATGAATATAAAAAATAATTAAATAAATAAAAAAAATGTTAGTTGTCTTTTATACAAGTTTTTAGATGAAATTTTTGTGCGTCCAGACGCTTTTGGTTTCATAATAAAATGAAATTGTTTAACTCAAAGTAAGGCCAGCAGTATGAAATTGGGGTATTTTCTAAACAACTGCTTAAAAATTTTGTTTGAAAATTTATTTATATTTTAAGTTTTTTTTTTATGTGTAAACATCTATGCGATCAGGGGGGTAAAAATCACAAACTTCCCTTACGGAAGCGGAACTATTTACGGAAATGGAAGCTACAATTATTTAGCTGATTCATCAACCAACAGAAAGCGCCATGAATGTATAGCATACAACTGCAACCATCAAGTATGACAAACATAGCAGTTGCTTGCTATACACATGTAGATAGCGCTTACTGCTTGAATAGATGTTTTTATTCACAAACCACAATGATTTCCAGAATTGCACCAAAATATTTCGGTATTTTGTTTAGTTTTATTTGAGTTCTAAAGAAAACCGCGTCTTTACTCTATTTGAAAATGTTTTTTCTGTTTTTTTCTTTTTTCAATATAGTAATATTGACACAATTATATGTTGACAACTTTTATTAATAAACATTTTTAGTAGTTATTACTATTTTTCATAATAAAACAAAATTTTTTTAAATAATACAATAATACAATAAATCTATAATATTAATAGCCTAGGTAAGTGTTTGGAGATAAAATGAAGGCACACTTTATTGGAAGTGTTTGGAGACAAAATAAAGTGTAAGGAGATTAAATCAGGGAGCGAATAGCGTTATAAAAACGTTTTTTTCTAAAACGGGCCTAATTTCGGTATTCCATATAGAATGTTGCTATTTTATTAAACATTTATTTTTATAAAAATTTATAATTAATTTTCTCAATCATTTAAAGTTGTTCGTAACACTACAACTTATTATATATATATTTAACAATTATCACTGCATTTAATATTATTTTTAATAAATAAATAAAATAATAAACACATGTAACCGGTAGTAGAGTTCAAAAAGGTTTTTAGTAAAATCACGTGATTTTGATTTTTAACCAATTTCACACTTTACAAATATCTGGGGTCGAATCGTCGCATTCATTATCGAAATTTTTCAATCGAAATTATTTTTTTATTTTCCCAAATAATATACAAAGCATAATTTAACTCTGTCACAGATAGCAAGTTATTATCCATAGTTAATAGCAAAAGTGGAACGAGGTCTGACGATTGTCTGTCTTCTTTAAATAATAAACCAAAATATGCAATTTCTACTGATTTTATTCGATATTGAATGCGACGATTTGCCCCTTGCATATTTTTGATGTGTAAACATCTATACGCGCAGGGGCGTAAATTTCTATTTCACAATACAATCACAAAAACAGCGTAACTCATATCGGTGTGAGCTGAAGCAGATAACGCTGTGTGACTTATGATTGTATTGGTGAAAAAATTATGATATAAAATTGTTTTTTTATGCCACTTTTTTAAAAGCGTCATCTACGTATCACTTATATACGTTTATATTAGGATATTTTTAACGTTTTACAGCAAACGGTTGTTGAATTAGCTGAAACAGTTTTTGCTATAAGTGATACATAGATGACGCTTTCTGTTTGATTTTAAAAAATTACATAAAAAAATCTTTAATTAATAGATGTTTACACATCTTCCCTGTGATCGGACTCACATGATTTTTTTTTTCTTTACTTTAGTTAATTATTAAAATAAATACAATTTATTATCGATGGCATCCAATGGCATGAAGATAGACTTAGAAAACCCATATTTTCAAAACCTTTTATTCAATGTTGTTCAATTCTGGGGATTTACTAACCGATTTATTTGAGATAGTACACCCTAATCGCTATCCTTATCATAAATCACCACTGTACACAGTCGAATGAGTTGTACAATAACAATTCACGATCACTGGATTTGGGCAAGACATAAGCAGAGTATGTTTTGGAAGAAGGCGAGGGATAGAGAGAGAAGATTATTTGCAAGACAATTAATATTAATTATAATTAGTACCTTTTACCGATGTGTTAAACATTATTTAGTATTTATCAACTGAATATACAATCCATCACAAAAAAAAAAAATATTTAACAAAATTGCGACAACAATGGTTACTTATTGTATTAGGTTAATATCTCTAAGACGAGTATAAATTAAGAGGGTTTGGCGGCGGCTAGATGGCTTTTTTCTATGTCATATAAATTCATATGCGAGGTGTGTAAAATATATATAATAGACTTGAACCACTTAAAATATTTAACAATTAATGGTTTATTTAATTTGAAATCGTAAACGACAGCGTTAAGTGTTGATTTGTTATTCAAATGCGTTAGACGTAAAAGCCGTTGTGTAAAAATTGTCTTTAATAATTGGCCACAAATTTAGATAGCGACCGCGTTAAATTATTTAGCAATGGATCCGGATAATGATCCTATAATCTTTTATGAAAAATCACTTAAATTAAGGCAAGTGTGGAAAATGTGTTTAAACAGAACAATGCAGTGACCAAGGCCTATAAATCCTTTTCAGTTTTCTTAAGTAGAACAAAAAAAAATTATTACGTGGTAGTTTTAAGTTAATTTTGTTTTCTTTTATAATCATTTCAGGACATGTAAGCTCATTTCACGTCAACCTGATCGTTTAGCTCAACCGCGAATGTCACTACTGGGGAAGCCTCTAAACTATAATCGCGGCAACCGCCGTGATGTACGGTATAGAAGACTTCAAAGTCGTGTATATAATTTCCTGGAGAGGCCGAGAGGACTTCCAGCTATTTTATATCACGTGGCGGTGTAAGTATAAGTTTTTTGCATTTTATAATTTGTTCTACCTATATCAATTTAAAAATGGCGTAACATGTACTTTAGAGTTACAACAATTTGCAATTTTTGTAAATATTTAAAAATTGAGCTTGGAAAAATACTAAACGATGTATAATTACCGTTTCTTGATCGTAAATAAAAAATTTCACACACGAAATTAATTAGTATTTAATAAATGCTTTTTTTTATATAAAAAAAGGAATATTTTACATATTCCAAATCATTTAAATTATCTTAAATTCAAAATTTTGTTTCCATTATTTTGACATGAAAATTTATTAAACAAAAAATCCTTGAAATTTTTTGCCACTCTGAATTAACTGCCTCTATGATGTCTGCCTTGTTTGTGTAATTTCGTGTCTGAAATTTTCGATCTACAATTTTCCATAGATTTTCTATGGACTTGAAATCTGGTGCTTGGGCTGGCCACTCCACAATACTAAATGCATTAGATTGTAGCCATTTTACTTTCAGACCAGGGGCATATTTTCCTCCGCGTATCGATACATAACGTCATTTAGAATTTGCTTCTATCCAATTCCAATTACAGCATCTTTTACTACATGAATTGGATCCATTCCTTGGCCTGAAAACAAACTCCATACCATAAAATTGCCAACGCCAAATTTAACAGTTTTATTTGTATATTTTGAGTCCAGTCTTTTTCCCTCAGGTCGTCGTACAAACGTTCTTCCATCATGGTAACTTAAATTAAACTTTGACTCATCTGAAAAGATAAAAGATTCCGCCTTGACCAGTTCATGTGTTCTTTAGGAAAATTTATGCGAGCCAGACGATTTTTCTCTGATATCAGTGGTTTCTTCACAGCACGATAACAACTAAGATCGACCACAATTTCTTGTACGGTTCAAAGACATATTTTTAGTTTCAGATTGTTAATGATCTCTTTAATTAGCATTTTTGGAAATTTTTGAAACTTTCTTGCTATTAAATTATCCCGTCTTTCACTTGTTTTGCGGGGCCTGCCGCCTAAATGTTGAGTCGTCACGGTACCCCTTTCACGATACTTCTTGATAATTTTTGAAATTATGAATTTATTCATATTCTGATTTTTAACTCTTCACAAAACTTTATTCTTGTCACTATTTTATAATAATTAATTATAATATTAAAACATTGAAAACTGCAATTTTGTTTGAAAAACAGTTGAAAGAAAACGTCACAAACTAAAAATATTTAAATAACGGTTAAGATTTTACACATTTTCTTCCATACAATCTTACATTTTTATTGTGTTAATCATTTCTGTGTCAACTATCTTTTACCAGAAATCAATTTTTTCTTTTTTTATAAAAACTTTTATTTCAGTTCTTTTTTTTTTTTTAATTCTCGATATAAATTTGTATTTCCCAATATTATTTTGGATTGGTTGGTTTAAGGGACAATTCACCGTTTGTGAAATCAACAATTAGAGTCAAGTGACTTTGTTTTGAAAAACCACACCACTCGAAAGGGATATAGGTACTAGACCCAACCTGTAACATTAAGATAGCGGAAGATCAGTCAGATCTAAGTCCGATATTCCAGATAGGTCGTTCAGTATATGTCTAATACTACCCAAAGCTTCACACTCGCAGAAGAGATGTTATGCAGTCTCCTACCTCCAGGTAAAGTCCAAGTCTTCCTTCATGTTGAACGATCAGACAATGTACCGTTCACACGACCGTAAGTCTTGATATGTCCCTTCTACTCCTACTAAGGAGAGATTTACTTGCAGTCATGCATGTTACAATATTCGTCAATCTATTTCCCGCTCTATTATTTTGGATACTCTCAATTTCTATTTAAAGTTCTTTAGATTTGAAAGTGTAGTTTTTTTCATAACAGCTTTATATTAACATCTTTGGAAGTTGTCCAAGAAATTGGAATGTCTTTTTTATTTATTTTATCATATTTTATATATATTATATTATAATTCATCCGAATCACTATCGTTGTTATTGTGGCAATTGTAGCATTTAGTAATTGTTATGGCGTGCTCATCGCATATCTGCGTGCTACATATGCTGCAATTTTTTCTAGTTTTTCTTCTGCGCTTATTTGGAAGAAGGTTGCACATGTAGCACACGCCCGTATGTACTTTTCTGCCCCTTTGTCGTGCTGACGGAGATGTTGACGGACCTGCAGCACAAAGCACACTCTCCAACGGCCTTCCGATGATGCTTTCAATTGCATTTTTTGTTGAAAATTGGCGCACGCTTTGCACATTTGAAATTCTATTTTCTATAACAGGAATGCACAGGTTTTCTGCCAGTTGACGCAGGAAATTCTTCCTGCGCGTCGTGGTGTATCGTGCAGTTGGATTATTTCCATAATATATGATGTGTGATGCAAATGCGCTCACATCAATGATGTTATAGAAAAATGCCATCGGCCATCTTCTTGTTTGTCGCTGGGTCGTGTATTCTTGGAGCGTTTGGTCGATTACGTCAACCCCACCTTTTGTTTGGTTATAAAAATTTATAATTTCTGGTTTCCCATTCTCGTCAATTTGTGCATCATCATGCATACTAGAAAGAAGGATGACCGAGTTGGACTTCCGCTGCTTATATGAGAGCAGTGTTACGTTGTCGTAGAAGCCAAATAAACTTGAACCAACGTCTTTTTTTTTGTCTTCTTTCATCTCCGCAGGGATGTAAGCTTTGTTGCGGCGGAGTGTACCCACAATGCTGAGCTTTTCTACTTTTAGTTGCCTAGCCAACGGCAGCGTCGTAAAAAAATTATCCATTGTCCGCTACCGTAGTATGGCCCAACTAAATCTCTCACCACTCTTTCGCCAACACCAACTTCACGACCAGTTTCTTGTTTGCCAGTATATATTTGGCCATGAAGTGGATATGAGTTTTTGGCATCGCAAATCCACCATACTTTTATGCCATATTTTGCTGGCTTCGAGGGTATATATTGGGTGAATTTGGTTCTACCACGGTATGGATATAATTGTTCATCAATGGTCAAATATTCTGATGGCACATAATATCTGGCAAGATTTGCATTGAGCATTATCCAAACATCGCGAATTGGCGCCGCTTTGTCTTGACGCTGCCGCTCTACCCGTGTTCTGGGGTCGTCAAACCGCATAAAACGCAGCAAATCGAAAAACCTGTTTATTCCCATGGTGGCGCGGAATATTGGGTGAGCCTGTGACGTCCACAAATCTCTTGCGTTTTCGTCATTAGAATGATTTGTGCCAGCCATCAAAATCATTCCAATGAACGCATAAATTTCGTTGATTGTCGTGTCTTTCCACTTCAACTGACGTCTATTGGGATTCGCTTCATTGTACGCATTATATGTAGCATGCGCTTTTCTATTTGTGTGGCGCACTATTATATCCACCATTTCCACTGTGAGGTATGATTTGAAACACTGCAAAGGCGTCATATTTTCAGTAATCCGCGCTGGACCACAGCGGTCTCTGAATATATTGTGGCTTCTCACTTGTTGGCAACTACGTGGTGTTCGCTGCCATTGTGTGCCGTCACGTGCAGTCATGTAGTCTGCTGGGTTTGTTGTTGGTGCATCTTCTTGCATATCATCATCTTCACTTTCATCATCAAAGAAAATTTCCTCTGGTGCGTCAATAGCAGCTGCAATTTCGTTTGCGTTGTCAACATTCAAATCTTCATTCTCTGATTCCGAAACTTCGCCAGACATTTCCTTCATTTTGGTCTTCCACAGGGTCCACTTCAAGGTCCTCATCTTGAGTCGCTTCCTCAAATAAACGTTGAATATATGTGCTTCTTGCTTCATCACTCAAATTCCAGTATTCCCTTGTAGCCAAATATCGGTCGTTGCGGCTCATTTTTCACCAACTTCACTGTTCAAATATTCAACACAGACTGGCGAAGCAAATGAAATATTTCAATTTTACGACACAAATGAACATCTGCTATCTAATTCAAAAGCAATTAAGCAAGTAGGTACCGAAAATAAGCAAAATAAGCAAATAAACAACCCTTACATAAAACCAGTTTCTGCCTACTTGTGTCGCTTTAGGTACTTATATACGAACAGAAACCAGTTTTTTTTCCAAATATCAAATTTGTACAGTTGAGAACGAAAATATAATCAACAACAAAAATATTTACAGGAAAATATTATTTTATTTCAATAAACGAAAAACAACCTACTTCGGGTACCCGGGTACCTGGTTATGAAATTAAAGGAGTTTTGCTGGTTATGAATCGTAGGGTTAACATCTTTGGAAGTTGTCCAAGAAATTGTTCCTTTGGAAGTAATGAAAATGTGATTCCTTTAGAAAGACTTCAATTTGTTTGGGTAGGTAGTTTTCGTAATCGCATGCGGTGCAGGATGTTCTTTCTTAAAATTAACTTATTTATCCATCAAATTCTGCCTTGGGACTTTGTTGCCAAAAAAAAAGATATAACCCTAAAGACCATATCCGGAATGATGAACAAATAATAATTAAGTATAATATTTTGAATAGTTTAATTGATTTTTTGAACCAATAATTCGATATTTTGGCCGGTCAAGAATTAAGTAGTTTTGTCTGATGCGTAAGGGGTGACATTGTCATGGTAAATAATGATTCTGCGTCTCTGGCGTTATTTCCAAATTTCTCCAAAACAAATGGTTCATAATCGACCGTCTAATATTTCATTCTTCTTTTATGCACTCAATTTTTATCGAGTTTCGTGGAACATCTATACCTTGATCTACGCCATGATTGCATTTTTTAAGCATTTCTATTTTTGCACCAATCGATAAGAGCGATTTTGAAATGAAGCCGGATTCAACGAGAAGAAATAATTTCCATGGCTAAATTATGCT
This sequence comes from Cordilura impudica, assembly GCA_963682025.1. Classification (NCBI taxonomy): domain Eukaryota; kingdom Metazoa; phylum Arthropoda; class Insecta; order Diptera; family Scathophagidae; genus Cordilura; species Cordilura impudica. Next base: position 10,387,045 of record OY821521.1, on the reverse strand, counting down.
CGCCATACTAATGCTTAGAGATGCTTCAAGTTCCAGGTTGTTACATGGCGATCTTGCATTGTCACTGGCGCATTCATGGCGTCTTGCAAACGATCCGATTTTGATTAAATTAGCTAAACCCTTCATATACAGAGGCTTTAGGTGGTGCTTCATCGTCAAAATGCGTCATCGCGAAAAGTTGATCTATGTACTGCTGCTGATAAAATCAACGTCGAATGTTGTAGTTAATCAATGATTTTAAATAATTAATCATCGAAATTTTTTGTAAATCACTCGTGAGAGAGCAAGTCGGTAGAATTAAGATAATTGGATTGATATAGATTTTGTACAAGTTATTATTCTATATCTCATGGGTTAAGCCGCTTGTCGAACGATCAATAATTTTGCTTGAATTCAATAAACTCTTAATACTTATACAGTGGTTTCAGGTGGTGCCTCGTAGCTATTGTAGTTAATCAATTATTACATGAAAATGCTGTGTTAGTTCATTCATGCCCACAGCGATGTATAACGTATACAACTCTAAAATTTCGAGACATGGGTCCCATTTCATTGAAAAATTGCGTAACCACTCGTCTTGGGGCATGTCAGGAATATACTCTGACACTTTATCATCATCTTCCATTCATGTCTACAGCGATTGTCTTGATGTCGAATTTTTATTTATTGCCTACAGGACAAATTCGACCACGATGAACCTTGGATAAGTATCAATTGATTTTCTAATTTGTCACAGTCGCCATCATTGGAAAACTTATTAAGGTTCCTGTTTTCCGCAGTCGCACAGTGGTCAATTTCGCGAGATAGCGGTCAAAACTCTATAACTTTTGACCGGATTGGTATTTTTTTACGCAATTTGTTTTGTTCAATAGGAGGGACTTTAAGCTTCAAACGTAAAAATCAACTGATAGGAACGTAAGTAATTTGGAGTTAAAAATGCATTTTAATTTTTTGTTGAGTTTCCATGTAAAAGTTGAATATTTTGACATTTTAAATAGGTATTTTTTTATAATTTCTTATTTTCTTCAATCGTATTTTACAACCAATACTTATTTATTATTCCTAAACTTAATTTTGGTCAGAAAATGCCAACATTTGGCCCCTGACATTTATTTAGTCTCAATATTCACAGGGGCCAAAGGTTGGTTTTTTTGGAAGAAAGCTAATTCTTGTGAGGATTAAACTGAAAAATAACACTGAAATTCCCAACAATATCAATACCATTTGGATATATTATATACAGAACACAACATCGATAAAATTTTAAGTAAACTTTTACTATTGATTTAAAGTGCACATATATTTTATTTAAATGTATTAATAAAAATTTATACTAAAATTAGAAACAAATTATAATCTTTAAACTAGTATTAATTAAACAATATTAGTAAAAATTTCTTCCAAATAGCTTTGATTTTCATTTTGCAGTAGTTGTTTAGCTTCTTCATCTAACTCTAATGAGGTTGATTTCCATTTTTGTCGAATACTGGACATATATGGGTCTGATGTGCACAACAAAATATTAATAAGATCTTCATTAGTACAATATCTGGAAATTTTTCTTGTATTGTGCTCGCGAAAGAATCTGTAGTCTTTGTTCCTTTTTTCTTGGGCTTCTTCTGAGAGATCTCCAATTGGAAGCATATTGTGCTGAATTATTTGTTCCCCATGGAACAAAATTTTGTGAACTGTGGTTGGCATATGTCTCCAAGAATATTTTTGGTTATAAAGGGTTGCTGTCTCATTAGCATACTGACCAAATTTTTTTGCATCTATCTTTTTGCTACATGCTATAACTTGTAATATGATTTGGAATCGTCGTATTAAATCATAATCTACTCCAGTTATAGAAGCTGCAGTTTCTGGATCGGAAAAAAATCTCCTTGTTGTGTTTCCATCATTAGAATTTCCTTCTCCTTGCTTTGGCTGGTCAATTATAAGGCCTATATCACGGTATTTTTCTTGAATAACTTTTTTTTTTGCTTTCTTTTTTCCAAATTTTCTTTGTTGTTTCTCACTGTTTCGCCTAACGGGCCAAATTCCAAATCGTATCCCAATTTAAGAATATGCTCCATAAAACGAATTCTAGCATGAAGAGGTGACATTCCAAATTCATATGCTTCATTAAAACTATCGTCTTGTGTTGGTGGTTGGCTCAATTGACTTGATGTTTTTTGGCATATGGTGCAGCTTGACGATGACTTTGTTTTGGTTAAAGCTTGTGCAACTTTTCCATCAGTCATTGTGAGACACATTTTAAAATTTACTTCAATGTCTTGGTCATCAAATTTAAATGTTACTGGTTGAAGTTCTTTAATTTGATCATTTATTTTTCGAACTTCTTCATCTATGACATCTTGAGTCTCCTTTTTGTAAGCAAACTTTATTGGTCTACAAAATTTTGTTGACGAGGGAATTTCATTCTTCCATACATCTATCTCTGCAGCTCTACTAGTTGACGGCTCTGAACCAATATAAGTTTTTGTTAAACGTACTGGAACGAAAGAAATCATGAATAAATTGGCATCTGATGAATTTTCCGCATTACATTGTTTGTATTGTTTCTGGCCAGAGGACCCATCACATCCCCATTTAGAAATTAAAGTCATGCTGCAATTTTTAAACTTCTTTAAATAGTCAGCATCAAATGTCTTTTATAATCGTTCTGCAGTGTGTTCAAGAAGATCCTGCAATTTTATTTCTGCTGAACTTGAAGTTACACTAATAGCAGTTGGTGAAGGTAAGCAATCTTTTTTGGCAGAAACTATATCTCGATATGATGGAAAAATTCCACAATTTTTTTCATTGGTTCGCTTCCGCAATTCTGTATATTAGTTTTTAGTCATTTTCAAATCCAAAAATAGTGCAAATGCTTCTTCTGGAGTAAATTTATTTTCTTCAGTTGGTGTCGGCATACTTTCTAAAATCCTTTTTGTGCGTCTGGGGCTTGCTTCCACTATTTTTTCAATGATAGCAATTTTACCCTTTTTAGTTTTCGATGGTTCAATTTGATGCAGAAATGAATCCTTTATGATGCTACAAGAAACTTCTTCATTGATATGTTTAAGCTTGCGTCTTCGTGATCTTTCACTACAATTATCAATTGGCTTTGCTGGTCGACCACCTTCTTTTCCAGTTTCCGTGGTAGTTACTGATGGCTTTTTAAAAATAAGTTTATTTCTTAGCCATTCTTGGTTGCGTGAGTAAAACAATTTCTTGTTTCTGGAACATTGATTGTAGCGTTTTCTTAAAGTATTTAAAAAGTTTTTTATTTTTAAGTTATGAATTTTAATTTCTTGTTTGTCGCATATTTTGAAGAATGGATTATTCATTATATGTAAAATAATGTCGTTTTCATCTTTCCGTTCAAAATATATATCAGATAGAACACTATAACTGAATTTAGCCATTGTTTAAACAATAATGAAGAAAAAAAAAATGAATGCATGAATTAATATACTATTGCTCGAAGTTTCAACATGATCTTTTTTACCTCTTTGAAACATAATATAACAGGTAGTTCGTTTTACCAGTTATTTCCATTGGTTTTAAATTTATTTGCAATTTTCACGTATTTAAGTTGTGTAATATTAGATGGCAATAAAATCTTTTTTACCTTTTCCAAATGAATTGCTAGATACCACATAATTTGAGAGTTCTATTGTCATTTTTGTCAAAATTTTGATACACCCTTCTATGTAGACTAGGTCCAAATATGGGCCAACTTCTCCTAATTTCAACAGAATTATTTTTTGGGTCAATAAGAACTCTTGTACAAAATTTCATCAAAATATATGCATAATAGCCACTTTCACATACAAATAACTTCTCAAAAAATATGACGTGCATTTGTACCGAATATCTTACCTTGGGTCAGAAAAATTGCTGTAGCTCAAAAAGTGCAGTCCCGATGCACGGACATGTATATATAGGAATGTAGGGGAGAGTTAGGACCACAAAATAGTAAATTTGTGTTTTGACTCAGCTTGACTCGCAAGAGCTGTGCTCTATGAAGTAGGAAATTTCCGAGAAATTTGACCTTTTTTAAAAAAAAAATTTAAATTGTTCTGAAAACAGTAGAGCTTCAATTTTTTTACCAGTAATAGGAAAGTTACAACACAAAATTTATTTCGTCCAAAAATCTTGAAAAACAAAAAAGTTATGATCATTTAAACTTTAAAAATTAACTAAAAATATCATAAATTTACTAAATTCTGAAAAAGCCCATTTTGGACCACCCTGTTCTCAGTGAAATAGTTGAAATAGAGTTCTAATTTTTTGGCTCCCGAGGTTTACTACTGTCTACTTTCATATGAGTCTAATAACTTTAAAATCGGAGAACAAAAACCGAAAGGAGTTTTGGCCGCTATCTCAAAATATTGACCACAGTGAGTCGTCGATTTACGAACGACAACTTCGCAGGACTATGTACGTAAGTAGTACCGAAAGTCAATTTCCTAGGAGTACATTATCATCTTCTTCTCCAGAATCTTCAACATAGTGATAGTTTTGAACAATGGCGGTTCCCTCTAATGCCAAGTTCCCATATTTGTAATAAAAATTATATATTTTGGGAGAACTAATTAAAACGATGACTCAAAAGTTACCCACTGCTTCAATTTTGTATAATAGGCAAAGTGTGAGGAAAATTACTGATAACAACCCAGTTTCACATATGCGTAACGCCTTCATAGTCCGTTTACTAAATCATTATGGGACTAGGGCCATTTTTTTTTTTTATGTGTAAACTTCTATGCGCTCAATTTTGAGAGCTGGTTGTTTACTTCACTAAAATAAACTAAAAATAAAAATTTTTAAAAAAATAAATATTCCAGAAAATGCAGCTCATTTCACCCCCATCTATTGTCGTATTCTTGAACTAAAACCGTTATGCATCTTGCAATATTATATGTCTTTTCAACCACAGCATTTGCTTGCTATATATAGATGGCGCATACTGTTTGACTTTAAATTATGTGTAAATAGATGTTTACAGATCTCCCCCGTGATCGGACTCACATAGTTTTTTTTTTTTTTTTAATTTTGTGTTAGTCTTTGATTGTTTGGCAATCAGAGTACACAAAAAACTGTTTCTTAAAAATTAAAAACACAAGTTATAAAAATTTGTAACTTTTGCGTTTTACCATATCCGAATTTTGCAAAATATATATCCAAAATTTTAACTTCTGTTTATAGAATTAATATACAAGATGGATTGAACAAAATTTCTCTTATAATCTAGAGAGGTTCAGCCATTTTAAATCGATTTTAAATTAAAGGATTAATTACTGTTACGGTGGTATGACTTATTATTACTATCCAATTATTATTTCTCATCTAGTCCAAAAATAAAGACTAAATTTCGATATCTATGATTTTAAATATGACGCCATCTTTAAATATTAAACTCATCAACAGTAAAGCACTAACATAACGATTAATAATAATAAATTTATCTCCATATTTTAAAGATTCCTAATGGTCTTTACCTGCCTTGCTTTAAGCGTCTTCTCAACAATAGAGGAGTATGAGAAAGACGCATTGTATATATTATTTAGAATGGAAATATTAGTAGTAATTTGGTTTACAATGGAGTTTTTCTTACGGTAAGTTCAACAAAAACAGAAACTATTGAAATCATCTTCAAATCGTATGATAATTTAAAAAAATTATTCTACTAGGCTGTGGTCATCTGGTTGTCGGTCACGATACCAAGGATGCATTGGTCGTTTTAAATTTTTAAAACGGCCATTTTGTATAATAGGTAAGAGATGAAGAGCCTCCCCCCGCCCCATCACGAATGTTTGTTGCAAAAATTATATTTGTCTATTTTCAGATATTATTACTATAGTTGCTTCCGTAGTTGTATTAGGCATGGGCACATCTGGCCAGGTTTTTGCCACAAGTGCTTTAAGAGGTTTACGTTTTTTCCAAATACTACGTATGGTACGTATGGATCGGCGTGGTGGCACTTGGAAACTACTGGGCAGTGTAGTATACGCACACAGACAAGTGAGTTTTGTTTCTCTTTTTTGTTAAAAAAAGAAAATATTTTTTTTTTGTATTTATTTATTTATTTTTTTTTTAATTAGGAACTGATAACCACTATGTATATTGGATTCCTAGGCCTTATATTTGCATCATTCCTGGTGTATCTAATGGAGAAAGATGTTAATGCAAAATTTAGTAATTTTGCTCAAGCCCTGTGGTGGGGAGTGGTAAGTAACAGAATATAGTTGGAAAAGCTGGCGTTAAAAAATATTCGGTCTACATCGACTATACGATACCCTATAATATGAGTTTAAAGAAAGGGGGTTAGTTCTATCTAATTGGATATAGAAAATAAACATAAACTAAATTTGAGTGACATTATTTCTTTTCTGCGTAAAGATATGAAAACGTTCATATCAGGTGCTATATACATATAAGGACGCGGTCGAAAAATGGATCGATCCTGACCATATTTGGTAAAGTCACTTATTTTTTGAAAAATTCTATTTTAAACAAATTTGAAAAAAATCTGGGCAATATTTTTATTTTTTTGATAGATTTAAACGAAGATCGAGGCCTATGACTAAGAATTATCCTACAGGGAATATTTTTGGACTAATGATTAATGGATCTAATAAAAATATGCAAATCAAATTTGACCGAGATCTGTATGACAATTTGGATCTTGTGGCAATTTAAGTCATCGATCTCATAAGAGTCATTTGTAGTACGGGGACTAGGTCTGAATATGCACCGATTTTCAGCTATTTCAATAGCGTTCGTCCTATAGCCGATAAAAGCTTATACACCAAATTTTATCAAAAATTTGATTCTAAGTCGATAGGTACAATAAAAGATTGATCCAGATCAAATTTGGTAGTTATAAATATCAGCACAAACCCCTTAACCCTGGCCACATAGTGGTAAAGGGTATAACCTGTCTGTCAAAAAAGAATTTTGACATAGTAAAAATTTTGTCTCCTACGTTAAACTTACTTTTTTATTATATCTAATTTATTTTGGTATTTCCTATAAATAAATAATCTAGCCCATAAAAACAAAGTTTTTATTAAAAATCTTGAATCTCTCCGTGACTGTGCGAGACTTTTCGTGACTATTTTAAAATTAATCTTTGGTCACAACAAGTCTATGGACCAAGTTTCAGATTGGATGGGGGGAAATGGGGCTTAAATCATTCCGTTGCTGTGTGTGACTATGCATGACTATCTTTAAGTTAATAATTGGTGACAACAAGTCTCTGGACCAAGTTTCAGATTGATTGGATCGGAGGAAATGGGGTTTAAAACACTCCCTAAATGTGCGCGACATTCCGTGACTGTGTGTGACTATCTTAAAATTAATCTTTGGATGAGGAGAAATGGGGTTTAGATCACTCCGTGACTGTGCGTGACTAACCAAAATTAATTTATAGTCACAACAAGACTATGGGCCAAGTTTCAGATCAATTGGATGAGGGGGAATGGGTTTGCCCAATGGCGGACAGACGGACAAAGGGTATGAGTTAAAATAAAGAGTTAAATAATCTAACCCATAAAAACAAAGTTTTTATTAAAACTCTTTCTTTCCTTATGCATATGAATCTCTCCGTGACTGTGCGTGACTATTTTAAAATTAATCTTTGGTCACAATTAGTCTAAGGACAAAGTTTCAGATTGATAGGACTGTCCGTGACCATGCGTGACTAAGTCAAAGATAATCTTTTCACAACAAGTGTATGGACCAAGTTTCAGATCGATCGGATGAGGGGAAATGACATTTAGATCACTCCGTGACTGTGCGTGACTATGCGTGACTGTGCGTGACTACCCTAAAATTAATCTGTAGTCACAACAAGTGTTTAACATCTAACCAACTCCCCCTTTTTTCTACGTGTATAACTATAATACAGTGCGACCACATACAACACTGCTAATAGTTTTTCTTTGTTTTCTTTTATTTTTTTTTTTATGGAGTTTCCGATTGATGGTTGACAGCTGACCTAGGGAGTGAGTTTCCGGTCTTAATCACTTTTAAACGTTCTTCTCTTCTAATGAGTATTGCTTTTTTGTATAATCCGAACTGATCCAAGCAATCTTCATTTAATCAACATTCATTCTGATGCAATCATTCATCATTCGTTCCAGCAGTCATCATTTAATCAGTATTCAGTCTGATCGAATCATTCACCATTCATTCCAACAATCACCATTTAACCAACATACAGTCTGATCGAATCATTCACCATTCATTCCAACAATCATCATTTAATCAGTATTCAGTCTGATCGAATCATTCACCATTCATTCCAACAATCATCATTTAAACAACCTTCAGTCTGATTTAATCATTCAACAACATTCAGTCTGATCCATTTTGACCTGCAATCATCGTTAACAACATTCTGTGTAATCTATTTTGATCTGGTAAATTGTGAATCATCTTTAATAAACCTCTGCCCTGAATTTAGAGGCAATATACAACAATAGCCACATACCTTTTTTTTTGTTTACATCAATATTGTAATCTCCTCCAGATATGCCCATGCAACTTCTGGATTTGAATTTACAGTTATGCCATACCAATTTCTTAAATTTTCTGCTGGATAATGTTGCTTGTCCTTTTGTCCGCTGGATCAGTTGAAGGATTACAGCTTTGCTTTCATGATAAGTTGAAGGATTCCACAGTTCGCAGGATCAGTTGAAGGAATCCATCGTCCGCAGGATCGCCATATAATGTTAACAGGATTCGGAAAACTTTTTTGACTGATAGGCTGATCATCTCTAAAGTCTTTAAGACCGTTGCACTCCTCAATGACTATTTTAATTGCTGATTTTTTATGTTCAGTCCCTGATTTAGAATTCGGAAAACTTTTTAGACTGAAAGGCTGATCATCTCTAAAGTCTTTAAGACCGTTGCACTCCTCAATGACTATTTTAATTGCTGATTTTTTATGTTCAGTCCCTGATTTAGGATTCGGAACACTTTTTAGACTGGAAGGCTGATCATCTCTAAAGTCTTTAAGTCCATTGCACTCCTCAATGGCTATTTGATCTGCTGATTCTTATGTTCAGTCGCTGATTTGTGTAAACTGGACTGAACGGTTTTCCTTTTTGGGGAGCTTGTGGCCATAGGTTCTCCCATTTCTTCCTCATTTTTTGCCTAGGTCCTACATAAAACTAAGCGCTTTGTGTCCTTAGGGAGTTTGCTAACAATAGTTTTTTTTTTCACTTTGTGTATGTATCTAAAATATTACTGGCATATTTGAAGTCTTTGAAGTCCTTTGGGGTTAACCTCTTTAGACATCAGTGGGGGAATTCCCCCCTCACCACGGAACAAAATGGTTTCTTTTTTGTTTCGTTGTTGCATTGGTCAACCGTATTTTCATATCGATAATTTAAATAATTAAGAACCAAATCTCTTTTATGGATATAGTTCGGCTCGTCGAATTTCGAACCCAGGAGATACACAATATTTGCTTTCCACTTCAATGAAATGTAGCTCTAATTCATCCGGCGTTGTCGTTGTTTCTTAATCAAACCAAAGAAACCATTTTGTTCCGTGGTGAGGGGGGGAATTCCCCCACTGATGTCTAAAGAGGTTAACACCAAAGGAGCCTCTACGACTATAAAGACTTCAAATATGCCAGTAATATTTTATATACATACACCAAGTGAAAAAAAATATTGTTAGCAAACTCCCAAAAGACACAAAGCGCTTAGTTTTATATAGGACCTAGGCAAAAAATGAGGAAGAAATGGGAGAACCTATGGCCACAAGCACTCCAAAGAGAAAAATCGTTCAGTCCAGTTTACACAAATCAGGGACTAAACATAAAAAATCAGCAGATGAAATAGTCATTGAGGAGTGCAATGGTCTTAAAGACTTTAGAGATGATTAGCCTACCAGTCTAAAAAGTGTTCCGAATCCTAAATCAGGGACTGAACATAAAAAATCAGCAGATCAAATAGTCATTGAGTGCAATGGTTTTAAAGACTTTAGAGATGATCAGCCTACCAGTCTAAAAAGTGTTCCGAATCCTAAATCAGGGACTGAACATAAAAAATCAGCAGATCAAATAGTCATTGAGGAGTGCAACGGTCTTAAAGACTTTAGAGATTATCAGCCTATCTGATCCTGCGAACGATGGAATCCTTCAACTGATCCTGCGAACTGTGGAATCCTTCAACTTATCATGCAAGCAAAGCTGTAATCCTTCAACTGATCCAGCGGACAAAAGGGCAAGCAACATCGCAAGAATGCTTTAGAAGCTAGGGTCTCTGAACCTGGAAGATACAACAACAGGGGAGGCCAATTGTTGAAAGACGAAAAGGAGAGAAAAACTGTAGCAAAAGAATTTTCCAAAATTGAACAACAAATAAAAGAATTAGTTGATAAATATGAAAAAACTGTAGCAAAAGAATTTTCCAAAATTGAACAACAAATAAAAGAATTAGTTGATAAATATGAGAAAAGGGAACATGCTCCATTTCTGGTATACGGTGAAAATATTACTGATGTTATGTTCATGCAATGGGCACAAAAACAAAAAAATAAAGAATTACAATCGGCTAGAAATAATACTGGTAAAACACCTCCCATATCTTTGAGAAATGCTTCTTCAGTATCTTCGTTGCGTAAAACCCCCAATACATCTACACCATCGGGCAGTACAATATCAGCGCAAAAGCGTAAATTAAATCCTACCGTTATCAAACCCATTGCTAAAATATCTCTTATTCAGGCCTCAAGTGCTTTTTTAAAATCCTCTACCAGTAAAAATATTCCACAACAATCCTCGGCCTCTTCTAATACAAAAAATAAATCTGACTCTTATTTTAAGTCACTTCAGAAAACTAAACTCATTGCGACTACTATACGCCGCACAGTGGCGCCCATAGAGCAAACGAGGTTGCAAAAATCAAAATTTTCATGTGCGCCGACGAAGTTTTGAATAAACCCATATTATAGGAAACTTTTCAACGATTTCAAATATGCTACTCTTAATAATATCACATTTTTAGTTTAGAAGATATAACCGTTCAAAGTTGACCGACATTCGGTTTTCAAAAAAACACACAATTTTTAGTCAATTTGTTGCGATTTCAGGTGTAATATCACGAAAAATAGGTACCGAATCGCCTTATTTTTTGTTTGCATTGATTGAAGTATTTATTAAATGTATAATGATAAAAAAAAATTAACTGTTTGCTTTGTGTTTCTCTTGGTAAATCACTATTTAAAAACTATCCGTTTTTTCACTATTTTTCAACTTTGACGGAAAATAAAAAAATTTATATTTTTCTATATTTGCCATATTTGCAAAACATGTTCTTTGATTATTTCTTTACATAATTCAAAAGGTTTTATCTGCCCGTACGTGCCCGTTTGGCTTCTAGAGGTAAAAAAGGTTAAAAAGACATGGTTGCAGAAATTGTATGGCGTGCATCCCTTACATGTTTTGACTGACAGTAGTTTGATCTAATAGTTTGAAAACTGCATTGTGAGCCTCTGCCAAAGTCTACTCCCAATATTCTGTTACAGACACAGGATGCACAAAAAACTACTCATTGAAATTCGCAGGTACGCACCTCACTTAAAAATTACTTTGGAGTACAAATGGTCAAGAACAATATTGACTTATGGTCCCTCCAGGTAGGCACAAATCTTATTTAGACACGAGCATAATATCAAAATTGCATAATTCAGCCTAAATCCATATGTATGCAGGGAACAGGTAAATTTTTAGGCATGGTAGCATAAGCCTATATATTGCAAAATAAGTATAATGCCTGGATTAGTCTACGACTGAAAGTTGGCGCAACAAGTACTGAAACCATGGCGTTAAACAATTTAAGTACTGAAAACATGGCGTTGAACAATTTAAAATTATTTGAACTGTTTAGAAGGTCAACCACACCGAAGTTTTTCACGGAAGCTGCTTTAGAAGAACTTGATAGCTTATACGGAAATATTGAGAGAAGCGAAATTATAAAAAATAATTTTTATCTGATATATGCAAATATTAAGGCAAAATGGGTGAAATCTAATCGAACCATTCAGAACTTCAACTCCAAATACGAGGACTGGCTTAATGAAGACACCATCCTGGATATATTGGCAGTAGATAAACCCACCACATCAACCAGAGGAATAAAAGGAAGGCCGCGCTGTCTATTAAATATACAAAGGATAGTGAAAGAGTTAGGTCGCAGATTACAAAATCTGTTGCTGACGCAAGCCCACTGCGACTAAAAAGGATTAAGGAAAGCATTCCCACGCCCACAGACGCACACATGAAAAAGTATGGTTCCGAAGAAGCCTTGGCCTTGTTTATGGACTTACAACTTTCCAAAGAAAAATATGAGGTACTACGGGCATCCTTGATGCGACACGGGGCTGACGTTTTACCAGGATACAAGCATATTACGCAAGCCAAAATAGATTCACGACCACTGCATACGGAGTTTACGCAAGTCTCTGTGAAAGCCAATCTGCAGGATCTCATGGGCCATACAGCAAAACGGTTGTTGGAGAGTCTTCCTGAAAATGAGCTGAAAATTCTTCTGGATGAATTTCAGCTACGTTTCATTGAAGTGGAAAGCAAATATTGTATATCTCCTGGGTTCGAAATTCGACGAGCCGAACTATATCCATAAAAGAGATTTGGTTCTTAATTATTTAAATTATCGATATAAAAACACGGTTGACCAATGCAACAACGAAACAAAAAAGAAACCATTTTGTTCCGTGTTAAGGGGGGGGGGGGAAGTCCCCCACTGATGTCTAAAGAGGTTAACCCCAAAGGAGCTTCTACGACTATAAAGACTTCAAATATGCCAGTAATATTTTATATACATACACCAAGTGAAAAAAAAATATTGTTAGCAAACTCCCAAAAGACACAAAGCGCTTAGTTTTATATAGGACCTGGGCAAAAAATGAGGAAGAAATGGGAGAACCTATGGCCACAAGCACCCCAAAGAGGAAAACCGTTCAGTCCAGTTTACACAAATCAGGGACTGTGAAAATTTGCAAACGCTTGCTTGCATGAACAACTGATTAAGAAACAATTTCATTATACAATGAGTCAACAAAAACTACAAACCCAAACAACCCAGGAGCAACGACAACGCCGGATGAATTTCAGCTACGTTTCTTTGAAGTGGAAAGCAAATATTGTGTACCTTCTGGGTTCGAAATTCGACGAGCCGAACTATATCCATAAAAGAGATTTGGTTCTTAATTATTTCAATTATCGATATAAAAACACGGTTGACCAATGTAACAACGAAACAAAAAAGAAACCATTTTGTTCCGTGTTGAGGGGGGGAATTTCCCCACTGATGTCTAAAGAGGTTAACACCAAAGGAGCCTCTAAGACTATAAAGACTTCAAATATGCCAGTAATATTTTATATACATACACCAAGTGAAAAAAAAAATATTGTTAGCAAACTCCCAAAAGATACAAAGCGCTTAGTTTTATATAGGACCTGGGCAAAAAATGAGGAAGAAATGGGAGAACCTATGGCCACAAGCACCCCAAAGAGGAAAACCGTTCAGTCCAGTTTACACAAATCAGGGACTGTGAAAATTTGCAAACGCTTGCTTGCATGAACAACTGATTAAGAAACAATTTCATTATACAATGAGTCAACAAAAACTACAAACCCAAACAACCCAGGAGCAACGACAACGCCGGATGAATTTCAGCTACGTTTCGTTGAAGTGGAAAGCAAATATTGTGTACCTCCTGGGTTCGAAATTCGACGAGCCGAACTATATCCATAAAAGAGATTTGGTTCTTAATTATTTAAATTATCGATATAAAAACACGGTTGACCAATGCAACAACGAAACAAAAAAGAAACCATTTTGTTCCGTGTTGAGGGGGGGAATTTCCCCACTGATGTCTAAAGAGGTTAACACCAAAGGAGCCTCTAAGACTATAAAGACTTCAAATATGCCAGTAATATTTTATATACATACACCAAGTGAAAAAAAAAATATTGTTAGCAAACTCCCAAAAGATACAAAGCGCTTAGTTTTATATAGGACCTGGGCAAAAAATGAGGAAGAAATGGGAGAACCTATGGCCACAAGCACCCCCAAAGAGGAAAACCGTTCAGTCCAGTTTACACAAATCAGCGACTGAACATAAAAAATCAGCAGATCAAATAGTCATTGAGGAGTGCAATGGTCTTAAAGACTTTAGAGATGATCAGCCTTTCAGTCTAAAAAGTTTTCCGAATTCTAAATCAGGGACTAAACATAAAAAATCAGCAATTAAAATAGTCATAGAGCAGTGCAACGGTCTTAAAGACTTTAGAGATTATCAGCCTATCAGTCAAAAAAGTTTTCCGAATCCTGTTAACATTATATGGCGATCCTGCGGACGATGGAATACTTCAACTGATCCTGCGAACGATGGAATCCTTCAACTGATCCTGCGAACTGTGGAGTCCTTCAACTTATCATGCAAGCAAAGCTGTAATCCTTCAACTGATCCAGCAGACAAAAGGGCAAGCAACATTATCCAGCAGAAAATTTAAGAAATTGGTATGGTATAACTGTAAATTCGTATGTGGCTATTGTTGTATATTGCCTCTAAATTCAGGGCAGAGGTTTATTAAAAATGATTCACAATTTACCAAATCAAAATAGATTACACAGAATGTTGTTAACGATGATTGCAGGTCGAAATGGATCAGACTGAATGTTGTTGAATGATTCGATCAGACTGAATACTGATTAAATGATGATTGTTGGAATGAATGGTGAATGATTCGATCAGACTGTATGTTGGTTAAATGATTGTTGGAATGAATGGTGAATGATTCGATCAGACTGAATACTGATTAAATGATGACTGCTGGAACGAATGATGAATGATTGGATTAGAATGAATGTTGATTAAATGAAGATTGCTTGGATCAGATCGGATTATACAAAAAAGCACTACTCATTACAAGAGAAGAACGTTTAAAAGTGATTAAGACCGGAAACTCACTCCCCAGGTCAGCTGTCAACCATCAATCGGAAACTTCATAAAAAAAAAAAACAAAGAAAAACTATTAGCAGTGCTGTATGTGGTCGCACTGTATTATAGTTATACACGTAGAAAAAAGGGGGGAGATGGTTAGATGTTAAACATCCTGGCCCCCTTGGTCTGTAAGATGGTTAGATGTTAAACATCTGCGCTTCTATGCGATCTAGCCAAACAGTTACCGCAGTAACCGTGCTGGCGTACAACTCGCCTACGCCCTTCGACGCTCATGGCTAAAAATTGTTTGCAGTAACGCAGTGAGTGGTAGCGTCTGCAAACGAGGCACTGGTGTACTGCTGGGTTTCTTGGGGCCCTGTGGAATAAAACAATATTAATATGGTGGAAAAGTTAAATTGGTGAAAATGATTAAAGGTTTTGTGTTGTATAGTGTAAATGTGAGATGGAGAGATTATGAGTGTTATTAATTTGGGGATGGGTCAATGGGAAGGATGCAAAGTTTTACGATAGGTCTAGTTATAGCCCCAGACTGAATTTTTATCTCAGCTACGCGAACAAGGCCATCGTGGCCGTCGTAAATTTTAATAATACGATCTAATCTCCATTCGTGGGGGGGGAGAAGATCGTCTTTTACGACAACGAGCTGGCCAAGTTTAAAATTTTGCTCTTGATGTTGCCACTTGTACCTGCGTTGGAGTTCCTTTAGATATTCATCTTTCCATCGTTGGGCAAATTGATGGTGGAGAGCTTTTAGTCTTTCCCAACGGCCTCTTAGAGATTTAGAGTCAGTGTTAGTCACTTCGGGAGATGCTAAAAGTGGAACTCCAATTAGAAAATGCCCGGGGGGTGAGCGCTAACAATTCACTAGGGTCATCCGTCATTGGAGAAAAGGGTCGAGAGTTCAATACTGACTCGATTCGGCTCAAGAGGGTAGTGAACTCTTTAAAGGTGAACTTTTGATTTGGAGCCACTTTTTTAAAGTGTGTCTTGAAGGATTTCACTCCGGCTTCCCATAGTCCGTCCATATAAGGGGAATTAGGGGGTATAAAAGACCACTGAAACCCGTGAGAGACGTATTTTTCGGCTATATGCTTTGAGGCAGTTTTGAGAAACTCTTTAAATTCATCACTTATGTGCATGATTGAATGTGATTAAAAACTGATTTCGGGACTTGTCGTTTTCGAGATTTTAGAGATAAATCTGAAAACAAATGCGATGACTCGAATGGCTTTGTCCCATTTTGAGAAGCGGTCTAAAATATCACCTTCTATTAATGTGTGGAAAACTTCAATTTTCTTTGCCTCGGGGGAATTTTCGTACGCGACCATGGACTTTGGCCATTCTTCGGGGGATTTTACAAGCCAGACTGGGCCATGCCACCACAGAGGGTTGTTGAGAAGATCCTGAGGATTGCATCCATCTGCTGGGTTGTCAGCTGATCGTACGTGACGCCATGAAATGTTTCCAACATTTCTTATTATTTCGGCTGCCCGGTTGGCTACATACGTTTTCCACGTGCAGAGAGTCTTTTCTAACCAGCCTAAGACTATAGATGAATCGCACCAGAGATAGAGGTCGTAGTGGTAAATTGGTAGGGATAAAACAATTTTCTTGACCAGTTTGGAAAGTAGGACGGCGCCGCAAAGTTCTAATCTGGGGAGGCTAACCGGTTCATTTGGAGCTACTTTCCCTTTAGAAACTAACAGGTGAGATGAAACAGAGTCTTTATTAACTATCCGGACATAAATAGTTGCACAATAAGCCTTCTCAGAGGCATCGCAAAAGCCGTACAATTGAGTTAATATTCTGGGGGCGAAGTTAACCCAACGAGGTATTTTTAATTGGGAGATGCAGTTAAAATTTTTAACAAAATTATTCCATTTGGCCAGTGTATGAGGTTTTACGCACTCATCCCAATCATTTCCTTCGAGCCACAGCTGTTGCAATAAAATCTTCGCTTGCATTATTACTGGAGAGATCCAGCCGGCTGGGTCGAAAAGTTTAGAGACTGAGGATAAAATTTTTCTCTTGGTAATGAATTCAGTGGGAACTGGAGCCTCAACTGTGTAAGAGAAACGGTCGGACAGAGCATTCCATTGAATACCAAGAGTTTTGGTAGTACTGGTTTCTTGAAATTTAAGAAAGTCAGTATAGAGAATATCAACTTGGGGAACAGATGCTAAGATGTCGGAGCAATTTGAGGTTATTTTCTTAAGAGGGAATCCAGCTGATTTGAGAACAGCAATTACCTGAGACAAAGCGCTGAGAGAGGATTGCAGGTCATGAGATCCTGACAATATGTCATCAAGATAAGTCTCCTTTTTCAGGATATGAGAGGCTTGAGGGTATTTAGTTGCAGAGTCATTGGCCAATTGAATAACTGTTCGAATGGCCAAATATAGGGCACAATTAACTCCGAAAGTGACCGTGATTAATGCATAATCTTGTATTTGGATTTTTGCGGAATAAAATTTTTTGATATTGAGAGTCATCGTCGTGGACGAGAATTTTCTCAATATCACCGTTAAAAACAAATTTATATAGGCGCCAGTTAATAATCAGAGTCATTAAATCGGCTTGCAATGTGGGACCGATATGGAGAACATCGTTGAGAGAATTTCCGGAAGTGGTACGCTTTGAGGCATTAAAAACTACCCTCACCTTCGTGCTTCGACTCTCGGGTTTAAATACAGCGTGGTGAGGCAAATAATAAGAGATATAAGTCTCACGAGAAGGAATCTCAGCACAAGAAGTAAGTCTCATATGGTTGAGTGCGAGGTACTCATTTAGCACTTTGTTGTAAGTGTCTGCCAAATCTGGTTTCGACTTCAGAGATTTTTCTGTACCCAAGTATTGAGATAATGCTTGGGATCGAGATGAGCCGAGTGGTAAATCATGCGGAAATGAAGACTTGAAGGGAAGTCTTACATCATAACGAACGTCAGAGTTACGGGTGGTTGTTTTCGTGTATAGTGACTCGCAGAATTCATCTTCATTTGACACAGGCCGTGCAAGAGATACTTCCTCTTGCTCCCAAAACTGCCGTAACTAGTTTCCGATTGGATCTTGAGAGACTTCAGTAGCTTCAATTGAAAATGATACTGTTTCTGTAGAGACAGGCCCACTTATAATCCAACCAAATATGGTGGATTGTGCCAGAACAGAGTTGCACACTATCTTAAAGCCATCTAGCAAAAGTTCTGGAATCACGTTACTACCCAGTAAAAGGTCCACATAAGCAGGGGAATGAAATTCGGGGTCAGCGAGATCAAACTTTTCAATATCATCAAACGGGACGATTGTTTGGGAAGCGGTAAAACTAGGCATCAACCGGGTGATCCTTGGAACTACAATGGCCTCTACGTTTACACGAAGTAAATTCCCGTGATGAAAAGTTTATGAAATGTGATTTGAGGTGGTGTATTTATGAATACCGAAAAAATTCTTACAATTGAAATTTTATGTGGTTTGTGTGACTTTGTGTATTTTTTTCCGAATTATAAATACTTATAGTTCAAAATTCACTAAATTTTCGATTTTAGAGAACAATATAGAGAATAATACTTTTCCACTTAATAATCAGGTTTTGGGTTTAAAATCTTCACTTTTTTTTAAGTTTGAGAATTAACTGTAGGCATAAACGAATGATAGACCCAATGACCGTAAATTATAACGCGAGAGTGCACTTTAATATTTTTATTTCAATTCAAATGCATATACTTGAATTCAAATGCATATACTCGTATCATGTTTATCGTATTTAATTTGGCATGTTTGTAAGGCTAAACAAAAATTTCTGTTCAGTCCGACACTGTACCTATGTATCAGCGATGCATACACATTTTTATTTGCTTGTTGTTTGTTTTTTTTTTTTTTTGCACATGTGAACGAATGTTTATCGATGAGAGTAAGAGAATAACCAAGATGGTTATACTCGTATTCTCTTTAAGCAAACAAAAATATAATTGCAGGTATTTACATATATTTATGCTGATTGCAATTAATAATTATTCTCGATTAAAAAACTCTCTAAAATACCCTATTAATTTTAAACATCATTATAAAAAATCTAGCCATTATAATTTGTACTCTAGCCTTTTTTATCTCTTATTGTTGACAAGATTGCTTATAATATTGTATTTAGAACGCGGGTGGAGGGTACCAACGATTCGGCACAGCCGTATTTAACACTATTACTTGTTTTTGTTAATAAGCTAATTCTTGCATACAGAAAACAGATTCGTGGAGCTTACCAAATTAATTGCCAACCAAATTGCAATGAAGTTAAACACGTAAGTTTGAGTTGATTGCAATTACAATTATATTATAAATTTATTATAAAATTTAAAAATTTCTGTTCATACAATCTAAAATTCCGTTGTTAAACTTTAAAACAATTCGGTTAACGAATTTTTTCCTTTTTTCTGTGTGTACTTCTTGTAATTTTGTTAATTTTTGTTACTGTTAGTTGGTAAAAACATAGATATTATGGACTAAGTAAAAAAAATTATTTAAAACAAAACAGAAGAACTATATTTTTTAAATCTAAAAGTCAAAGTAAAAAAAAATTTTATTATGTCAAAGCTCTTTCTTGACAGACTGTAAGTATTTTACTTGATACAGTACATTATTTAAAAAATGTTTCATTGAAGTTAAAGTGTGTTACTTTTTAAAATTTTCAATAACCAAATTGCTAATTTGCAAAATTTTTCAACATTATATATAATTACCGTGAAGAGATTGTTAATTTTTTATTTTTTTATTTTTTCGTTACGTATTTAGATCACTCTTTGCACAGTTGGCTATGGCGATATGGTTCCTGAAACGTGGCAAGGTAAACTGATTGCCTCGTTTTGTGCTTTATTAGGAATTTCATTTTTCGCTTTGCCAGCGGTAAGTTAAAACTAACAGAAATTACGCTCATAAGTATAAACACTAAAATACTCGTACACTTTATGCAACAGGGTATACTGGGTAGCGGCTTTGCCTTAAAGGTCCAACAACAACAGCGACTAAAACATATGATACGCCGTCGCCAGCCCGCAGCCTCGCTAATACAGGCAGTTTGGCGTTGCTACGCAGCAGATGAACAATCGATATCTGTGGCAACATGGAAAATACATCAAGTAGCTCTACCTAGTCCTCCAGCCTCGTAAGTATTTCTTACGTATACAATCACTAATCAGCTAAATTGCTAAGACTTTACATGTGTGTATGTATTGTATGTATGTATATTTATGTTCAGTGTTAAATCATTGTAATGTCATGTATGTAATTGTGTTTGCATTTATCTAAAAACTTTTCTCGCTTAAGCTATGTTAAGAAGACTTAAGAGACTTTAGACATTTCGCAAAAAGTTTAAAAACAATAACTTCCCAGTACTTACTCGTATGTCTTAATTTGGAGCTCTGAAAACCACTAATCGTTAATACAAAGCATACCGTAAACATGATAATTTATTAAATATAAAGTAACCACATTCATTAAATGTTATTGGTGGGTTATTTTACATACACACACACTTCAAATAATGCTGATGATAGCGAAAGTGCTTAGATTGTATGAAAAACAAAAATTTATGACGCAGTTAGATGATAGACAGATGAGTGCTTATAAAATATATGATTTTTGTTTAAAAAAAAATTCAATAAATAAAATTCGAGAAAGAAAATACTGAAATACTGACCACCACAACTGTCTTTGCAAACACTACTCAGTTTAAATTTCGGAATTTATAAGGCGCATATTGCTTGTCATACAAGGAACTTGTTTGAAAATTGCGTCTTAACAGCATACAAATTTTGACCCGAAATCTACGAAAAATCTGCCTGTACCTACGTTTCCACCTCCATTATGCAACAGGAGTATTTTTTATGATTTGAATTTCCGTGCTCTGTTTTTGGTCTCTATATTTTTATGCAGCGTTCTTTTCTGGAACTTTTGGACTTTGTATGTTCTCAAACCTGCCTTGGATTTAACTTTTCACACTAAACATTTCGAGCACTAAGCTAAGCGAGCTGCTTGTGTTTGGAGCACTTTTCAATATTATTATTCCGTTATTTCTTTCCGAACTATGTTTCCTATCAATGCTCAAGTTCTTCTGATAGTATTTAATAACATTTGAA
Organism: Cordilura impudica; assembly: GCA_963682025.1. Taxonomy (NCBI): domain Eukaryota; kingdom Metazoa; phylum Arthropoda; class Insecta; order Diptera; family Scathophagidae; genus Cordilura; species Cordilura impudica. The sequence continues at coordinate 10,365,926 of OY821521.1, read as the reverse complement.
ACAGTTTAACGGCAGACCTCTTTAGCAAACTTTTTGTAGGACCAAATTGTTTTTTGTTGAAAATATTTAATATTTTTATCATGTTAATCAAACAAAAAAAAGATAATTTGGTCAAAATAAAATTCAAATATTGCTTGCGGCAAAAGTTAAGAGGAAAAGCGTGTGTTAAAATTTTTTTCGATTGCACTCCTTACATCAAATTTTATCTATATAGATATATCTAGATCTTATCTTTAGTCGCCCTGATGGGGGTTATTTGTATGGGGTCTAGTTCTGAACATGCACCGGTTTTCACCAATTTCAATAGCGATCGTCGTTCTATGGCCGACAGAAGCTTAGTAGCTAAATTGTATCAAAATATATTCATATTTTTGACCTGCAGTTTGATTACAAGGTTTATAAGGACACACAGACGAACACACTGGCGGACATCGCTTAATCGACTCAGAAAGAGATTCTGAGTCGATCTGTATAATTCAAGGTGGGCCGAGGTTAAATATATTTGGTAGTTACAAATATCAGCACTCATTATACCATCACCACATAGTGGTATAGGTCGAATACAAAAAGATCATGTCCTTGAAATTTGCGAAACACCTCCAAAATCTTGAGTTACGGGTAAAAACCCGGTCTTTCGGGCCTTTTATATATATAAGCCAGTAAATTTGATTTAGAAAGAGTAAGACTAATACGCACAGATGTCTCAATATTGCTTAAACATCGTGTTCATATCGGTTGGTATTCAATCTCAAGATTTTGGAGATGTTACGCTAATTTAAAGGACAGGGTCTTGTTGTACTCGACCTATACCACAGAAGATGTATAAATCGGTTTGCTAATAAATAATTTTATTACAGCCTAAAGGTATGCTAATAAGTTTTAGCCAATTCATAAAAACACACACAGCATTGTATAATCTTTTAGTTGAAGCTTAAATATGTGTTTATGCTTTTTTAAATGAGTATTACTCCAAAGAAAATGTACCAGATGGTGCACATCTGTAAAGAAATACCTTTCGAATAGTATTTTTTTTTTTATCAAAATCGGTTGGTAACTGAGAGTTTAGGAGATGTCACAAGAAATCCCCCTGCCTATTAATATTATAGATTCCGATTTTTGATATTTTTGATGGGAATTCAAATTACTCGAGTTTTTTAAAGAAGATTCTCCATGCGAAGTAAATAAATTTTGCTTAGTGTTTTAAAATTAGATGATAATTCAGCTCTTAGCGCGTAAAGAAGATATTTTGTGAACTCAATAAAATTTTCTTTGAATTAATTGTTCGTCCGATTCTTTAATATAATTATTAATATATTATGAAAAATTATTAAATTTGGATTTAGTATAGAATCGATCGATCTCAATCTACAAATTATCCCATTTGTTGAAATTTTTAATAATCGACAAGTGGTCTTCGAATGCCAGATTAATTTTTTAGACTTCTGATAAAATTGAGCCAAGTACGTTATATAAATATAGTTTTTGGAATCATTAGACATATTTTTTACAGTCGTCTCAAACGATTTTTCATTATTAATGGTAAAATGAGTTTTCAACTCAAACCACATATGGCTCTTAAATGATATTACTCCAAAAAAAAATGGTGCATATCTGTAAAGAAATACCTTTCCAATGGTATATTTTTGATCAGAATCGGTTGATAACTAAAAGCGTAGAAGAGGTCACAAGAAATTGTCTTGCCTATTAATATTATAGATATAAATTTTTTTTTTTTTTTTTAGATCAACTCAGTCCTCAAAACTATCGTCTTAAATTGTGGAATTTCAACTCTAGAGACATACGATGTTTTTGTATTGTACTTGGAAGTTTTTTTTTTTTTTTTCAATTAGAAGGACTATAATTTAAAAGACAAACACATTTGCTCCTCCCTTTACTCACGAGTTCTTTAAACTGTGTATCATCAGATGAGCATGATGCATAATCATAATGAAATTTTGTGAAACTTGTCATACTTATTATGTTTTGCAACCAAAATAATATATCCTTTTTGGTTTTTCCATATTTTCAGTTCTGAGTATTGGGATAGACTGTTAAAGACTTTAATTGAAACTAGGTAAACTACAACAACAATCTAATTTCAATAAAAAACAAGAACACCACGTTATGCCAGTCTATTTTCTCGCATTCACCTCTTTTTTGTACCTCTGTTGTTTCTCATTTATATATTCAGCTAGCTTTTGAAAAAACAAATAAAAAAAATAATAACACACCAAATCGCAAAATGAAAATTAAATTCCCTCTCATGACTTCACAAAGAAAAGAATTAAACAGCATTCTTTTCACTTAATCTTATTTGAATGCCAAATATATTTACACATTACGACACTTATCTATCCTTTTGTCTATTTGTAATAATTGCACAAACACAAATACAGTATGCACACAAACTGGAATATAAACTAAAAAAAAAAAACAACACAACCGCCAATTGATTATTAAAATAGAAATTTTAGTAAATTTCAAAAAGTATTTTCCTTGTTACATAAATTTACTTTAACATTTTCCTAGTAGTTTGTTATTCCAAGCTTACCAAAAAAAATTTAATAAAGGTGACCTTACACGACATGTATTTTGTCAGCTGTATTTTGTTTATCCCAACGCAAAATCTTTACTTGTCGTCTGATTCGGTTCAAAAAATTTCTTCTATAAATGCGGCAAGCACAAGTTCTATTTCAAGTGACACACAGCAACTGACAACAGCTGATTTTTTTTTTTGAAAATATAGCGACAGAGAGAGAAAGAGAGAGTTAGAGGCAAATCTTAATTCAGGCATATTTAAATACAGTGAGCGACAATAATATGGAAACTTTTAACAATATCAAGAAATTGGATCATAAAATTAACAACTTTCTTATTAATTTACAAATTTATATGTTTTATTTATTTATAATAGAAAAAATATTAACATAAAACAGCTTAACTTCAGAAAAAAATAACAAAACTTAAAAGTATTCACTTTTATGTTGACAAAACATTGGAAACCTTTACTGTTCAATATTTGAAAACTCTTTCTCTATTTTTGATATCAGTATTTTGTTGGGTATCCATTATTTTTTAGTACTGCTTCACAAAGCCGAGGTATGGAGTCAATTAAATTGTTGATGATATCCAATGTAGTTTTTCCCAATCTGAATTAACTGCCTCTATGAGATCTATTGATTGTGTAATTTCGTGTCCATATTTTACGTTCCATAAGTTCCCATAATTTTCAGTGGGATTGAGATCTGGTGATTGAGCTGGCCTTTCCAAAACACTAACTGCATTATATTGTAGCCATTTGCATACAACTTTAGAGATGTGTTTTGGGTTATTGTCACGTTGGAACTTCCAGACCAGGGGCATATTTTCATTTAGAATTTGCCTGTATCCAATTCCAGTAAGAGTATCTTTTACTACATGAATGGGATCCATTCCTTGGTCCGAAAAGCAACCTAATACTATATATTTTGGATCTAGTCTTTTTCCCTTCCATCACGGCCTCTTAACTTAAACTTGGACTCTTCTGAGAAGAGAAAAGAGAAGGGCCTTCCAATTCCGTCTTGGCCAGTTCACGCGTTCTCTAGCAAAATTTAGACCAGACCATTTTTCTCTGATATCGGTGGTTTCTTCACAGGACGATAAAAACTAGGATCGGCCTCATCGTCGGGAAACAATTCGAACACAAATTTTCAGCCTCAGATTGTTAATGACCTCTTTAGATATCATTTTTGAACATTTTTTAAACTCTCTTGCTATTAAATCATCCAGTCTCTGACTCGTTTCACGATGCCTAAATGGTGAATCGTCACCTCTTTCACGAAATTTTGTAGTGGTCCCCTCGTAGGGTCTAAATAAAAAAAAATTTAAAAGAAAATGTGTGGCCAGGTTAATAGCGTTACTGGTATGATTGCGTTTTTGCGCAGCTAAGCTCGCCGGATGGGGTGGTTCTTGCTATTCAACCGGACCTTTCTGGGGGACTACAAAAAAATTCATACCAGTCTATTACATAAACAAAAAATTAAAATTTGGGGACCCGAAGTAAAAAAATTTTATGAAGGAAATCTACCTGCACACTCACGGATTATATATATATATATGTTCCCGAAACTCCTATAAGGAGCATAGGGCCCCAACAAAATCTCTCCATTTTGATCTGTCCATCGCAATACTTTTCACTTCGCTCCAACTGGTGTTCAGAGTTGTTGCTTCAGCTATGACTTGTCGCCTCCATGTATGGGCTGGACGTCCTCTTCTACGACTACCTTGTGGATTCCACTCTATGGCACTTTTAGCAATGTCTGGATGGGCTTTTCTTATTGTATGACCTATCCAGTTCCACTTTCGTCTACGTACTTCAATGGTTATAGAAGATTGCTGCGTTTCGAACCAGAGCCTCTCATTGGTTATCCTTTGCGGCCAATACACCCGAAGTATTTTTCTCAGACATCGGTTTATAAATACTTGCATTGCCTGAATGTCTGGGGGGGGGCCGCATTCCATGTTTCGCAGCCGTACAACAAAGTAGAACGAACATTCGAGTTAAATAGTTTAATTTTGACACCACGAGAGAGTGTGGATGATTTCCATACATAATTGAGTTGGCCGAAAGTTTGGGATGCTTTTTTAATACGGTGAGAGATATCTGCGCCCGAGCCGCCAGTTGTTGTTAATATAGAGCCAAGATAACAGAAAGATTCTACATCCTCTAGTATATCATTACCAATTGTAAATCTGCTGTTGTTTTCAGCGTTTATTCTCATCACCTTGGTCTTCCTAATGTTTATTTTAAGGCCTGCATTTGAGGCCATGCCTGACACAAGTTGTAACTTTGATTGCATATCAGAGAATCGATGAGAGAGAAGGCAAATGTCATCAGCATATTCTAAGTCCTCTAATCTTCCATTAAGTCCCCAAGAGATACCTCTATTGTCTACCATACATTGTTTCATGAAAATATCCAATACGATGTTGAATAAGAGTGGAGACATTACGCAACCTTGGCGAACTCCCGTTCCAACTTTAACCCTCCTGCTTAACTTGCCTTCATGCACAATGCGGCAACTGGCATCAGCGTATAGGCTCTTTATAAGGTCAATTAATTTGGGAGGGACACCCTGCACTGTAAGGCTTTCCAAATAACGTTGTGGTTTAGAGTATCGAAAGCTTTCTCAAAATCAATAAATACTAGATATAGTGGGGAACGCCATTCGACCGACTGTTCCACTATAATTCTGAGAGTGTTTACATGGTCAACACACGATTTGTTTGGACGAAAGCCAGCTTGTTGACATCTGAGTTGAGGTGTCAGTACGTCTGAGATTCTTGACGTAATTATGTGGGTTATTATTTTGTTGACCATACTCAGCAACGTTATGCCCCGCCAGTTATTACGGCAAATTAGATTACCCTTTTTCGGAATGTTGATGATCATGCCTTCCTTAAGTTAAGTTCACTCACGGATTGCTAAACTTTAAAATACTTTAATATTTGAAATACATTGATATTTAATTTAAATATATTCAACATTTTAATATTTTAGCGTTTCACTATTTCAACATCCTACCATTTTATACTTCAAAAAAAAAAAAAAATCCATATCTCAAAGCTGTTGATTAACGCAAAAGGTGCCAGATACCTATGTATAAACCCACATACCTGTATATATATTTAATTAATATACACATACCTGTGCGTAGACACATATGTATCTGTATACGTAGCGGTTCGGTGTTTCTCCTACTCCTTTCCCTCCCTCTTAGGATAAAAAAAAAAACCTACCGTGGTAACCTACATAAATTTCCCTTTTTGTTACCCCTAACGCCTTCACTCACCTCAGCTTATCCACTTGCTTCCATATGATCTTAGAACTCGTTACTCCATCAGCATGCCGTACCGTTCAACCTTCATACCCGTTTATGTACCTCTTTATACTTCCTCATTCTTTTGGTGTCCGTCCGTCATTTAGTAGTTCATATTAAGTACGTCGGTGTCCGAAACTTTGACCGAATCATATGTATATATGACGCCTTTAATCAGACATAAATAAATACCTAGGGTTCTTCTAATACGGATAAAGGGCAATTACTAAAAATTTTATTAAAAAGGGGAATTCCGCTTTTGGATATACACGTACTAGGAAAATAAAAGACCGCGTATAGACTTGTGGGTTATCGAAACCACAAGTTATTCAAGAAAAATACCTATATATAGCTATATATTATTATATGACAGCATGTGGCTCCGGGCCAATGCCTCACTTAGTAGTCTTAATTAGATTAGAGGTTGCTAACCGTTGCGTCCGTCACCGAAAAAACGCTAATCGATATTCTAATACCACAACTCGGTGACCATCACCGGGTGAAAAAAAAAACTTAAAAATTTGTATAACCATACAATTCAATGGCCTCGCCTACGCGGTTTCGGTGACCAACGCTTCGCTTAGCTTTTATTTTCACTAAGAATAAAATTAAAATAAAATATATATAATACTAGCTGGACCCGGCAAACGTTGTTTTGCCCTCAATGAATTTTTATTTTAGTTAGAATCTGTATATACCTATATAAAATGTGTTACGAAGATCTCCAGATAATAAAATGAGAGCTTCACCAAAAAATCTTTCATTGCCTTTCAAATCTTTTATCAAATCAAATCAGAATGTTTGTGAGCCATGGTACATTCATCCCAAATAAAAATACTGCATTTTTGCAGAACTTTTGCCATACCGGAATGTTTTTTGATATAACAGACGGTATTCTCATTTTTTTGTACGTTTAACGGTGATTTGAGTGCTGAATGAGCTGTGCGGCCACCATGCAATAATGTAGCGGCTTTTTCCTTCTTTTTCGTTAGAATATTTATATATAAAAACGTTTGTGAGTTTATTTATTAAAATTTATATAAATTTGACAACTCATTATTTTTCGAACGACAGCGCCATCTACCAGGTCCAATAAAAAAATGTTTCTAAAATACATATATGTACATTCTTAGTTTCATTAAAATCACACCATAAATAAGAATATTCGAAATAACTTTACCCAGCGCCACCTATCGGGTCCATTTATACATACAAAAATTTCTTATGACGAAACATACGTTCATTCTGAATTGCAGTCAAATCGCGCTGAAAGTAAAAATTTTTGTTTTTAACTTGACCCCAACGCCAGCTAGAGGGTTAAAACTAAAAAAAAAACATAGAAGAGCTTGAACCGAACCTATGCTGGAAATCCTACCTCGACAGCTCTTATGGTTCCGGAGATCATTCGTTACAATCAAATGCATCAACGTTTTTATATATACGCCACGCCCCTTTGCCCACTAACAACTTTATATAGCTAAGGTCTTATTATTTCGCAAAAATATCCTTTTGTGAAAATTTCATAACGATCCTTCCAGTAGTTTAGAAGATATTACGATTTTTTATTTTTCTAAAAAGGGGCGTGGTCCCGCCCACTTTTCTTCTTGTATGTATTTCTATTCATGCTAATACCATATGTACCAAATATGACTGCTGTAGGTAAAAAAATTCCCGTGATATGACTTTTTCAAATTTTGGGTTATATGGGCGTGGCACCGCCCCTTTGTCCAATCAAAAATTTATATAGCATATTATTCCTTCCAGAGTCACAGTAACACGCTCTGAAAATTTCAGGAAGATCGGTTCTTTGGTTTGGCCTCCTATAAAGCACAAACAAACACACATTCATTTTTATATATATAGATAGATTGAAAGCAGAATAATTATGATTTAAGGTAAAATGGGGCGAAAAAGGGGGACTTGGTAATAAAAAAATGTATGGCTACCTTACCTGTAGATAAAAAGTGTATAAAACTTTAGATAAATACATATTACAAAAAAATTATTTTGTATAGCAAACATTGTTAGTGGTATATGTAAAAAAAAGGGGGCGGTGAAATGGGCGTGGTTCATAGTTATATGGCGACGTTAACAGTATTAAGAGCAATATACTACCAAATAAAAAAACCCGTTGGAAGGAACAAATTTGTACAGAGAAAAAAAAGTTTAAAACTTTCAAACAAAATTTGGCGTGAAAAGGGGCGTGAAAGGGGGCGTGGCGTAAGAAATGTTTATTTCTACCTCGCCTGGAGTATAATGTGTATACAATTTGAAGTAAATCTGTTAAAAACTATATGGGAGCAATTACATAATTTTAAAAAAGTGGGCGTAAAAGTGGGCGTGGTCAAAAAAAAAGTACCCTATTAATCATGCCAGAGTCCCAGTTAAATGCTGTGAAAATTTCAGGAAGATCGGTCCAGAGGTTTGGTCTCCTATAAGGTACACACAAACAAACAAACAAATAAACAAACACACATTCAATTTTATATATATAGATATAATATATGAGACATATACTAAGACTACATATATATATACTTTTTACTGCTGTTCTGGTTCTCGTCGTCTGTCGTTTGTCGTCTGTCGCTCGTCGTCAGTCTTTTGTCCAGGTAGTCAGAAGCATAAAAAAGGAAATAAATACAAAAAAAATATACGGAGTACCTTGGTTTAATTTTTTTTGTTGTCCACTATGGATGCTGTTGGCGTCGCTGGGCTGGTTGTTGTGGGTTGATGTGGGTGAGGTCGTCCGAATGGTGGCTGCTGTTGGACTGTAGCTACTGACTGTTGACGGTGTGGCGGTGGTCGTAAGCTACGCCGCTGTTGCATTTGCTGTTGTTTTTGTTGTTGTTTTTCTTGTTGCTGCTGTATTAATACTGGTTTATTTTGTAATAATGACGTTTTCAATAAAGTTGTTCCTGGTGCTAAGGTTGGTGTTCCTACTGAAACCCCTTGACCACTAGCAGGGTTACCCACAATAATTTATTTAAGTACTTCGGCATTAATATGTTGTGGAGCATATGTATGTGATTGTTGATGTTTTTGCTGTTGTTGCTGCTGGTGTTGCCTTGCTGGTAATTGCTGTTTAAATTGTGAAGCTGCTGTTGTTGCTACATTTGCGGTGTTGTCTTGCTGGTAATTGCTGTTTAAATTGTGAAGCTGCTGTTGTTGCTACAGTTGCGGTGTTGTCTTGCTGGTAATTGCTGTTTAAATTGTGAAGCTGCTGTTGTTGCTACAGTTGCGGTGTTGTCTTGCTGGTAATTGTTTATCTTTTTGTTTGTTTAATAACTCAGATGTTTCTTGGCTAGCATTGAATTTATTCACCATATCATCCAGTTCTCTTTGAATAATCTTTTGTAAAAAGTATTTTCCTCAGCTTATAACTCACCGTCTTGCAAACTGTTTGAGAACACCTTCTTCCTCCACGGAAATCAAATAAAAAAGCCACGACCACGCCGACAAAACCTCCTTTTATATCCTCTTTTCGAAAACCAAAAAAACGCCATCACGTACGCCAGTCGCCATGTTTTCGGTCAAAATTTTTTTCTTCTTCGTTAAAGAAAATACCGCAGCGTTGTGAATTATCTACGACCTAGGGTTGCATTCTAATGCACCCTGACTTCTCTTCTTCTTCGCTAATTAATTCAGAGTGCATTAGAATGCAACTCTAAACTGTCTAAAGGTAACCATGACAATTTCTTGATACTTTTGGATGATTTATTCATAGGTTATTTCTCACAAATTTTCTTTTGCTAAGATCACAAAACTTTATTCTTTATTCTTGAAAAATCCAATGTATTAAACAACAGTCAAAAGAAAATGTCACAAACTATAAATAATTAAATAACGGTACATTTTTCTTTCATACCATCTTCTATTTTTTATTGCTTTAATCAACTCTGGTATAAAACTTTAGAGTTTCCAATGTCACTAAAAAATAAACTTTTTTTTTTTTTTTGTAACAAATATGTTATTTTTCGATAAAACATAATTTTAGGATCAACAAACAAACAAAATTGACAAATTCAGAATTTTGTAAAAGTTTCCAATGTATTGTCACCCACTCTATGTACGTGTTAAAGGAAAAATTATGAATCTCCTGTAATTTTGCTATACAAGCCAGATGTAGTATAAGGTCAGTTTAAAGAGTAACCATTAAAACTTTATTAACAACTCCAATGAAGGAAGGGAAGAACTAACGGAATTAGAAGAAAATTAATTCTAAAACAAAAAAAAAAAACAAGCAAGAAAAATGAGCACGAATAGTGGCTGTTGTCATTAATTTATGGCGTGCATATATAAAAAGTTCATATATGATGTTCTTTTTATATGGGGACTAAGTCAAAAACTAGACCTATAATGACCATATTTAGTAAGGTCTTTTACTTTTCTCAAAAAATTTTATAAACCAAACTAACATAAGTGCCTAAAAATGGCCCTACATGGTTTATTTTTGGACTACTGATTAGTGGGTATAATAGACTCATATCCTACGGCCATTTCAGACGGTCTGTGAGGTTTTATTTGTATGGAGGCTAGGTCTGAACAGGTACCGATTTTCACTGATTTCAATAGCGTTCATCCTATGGTTCATATTGGCTACCTGTAGGTTTACATGGACACACAAACGGACAGCTAGACGCTGAACCGACGATCATCTCTATATCGACTCTGAAAGTGATTCTGAGTCGATTGGTATAACAAAAGTTGGTTTTGGCGCAATATTTTTGGTAGTAACAAACATCAGCACAAACTCATTACCGCAACATTTTTGAGGTGAAAAAATGTTTTAAGTTCCAAAAATTTTGTAAGGAAAAAAATGTAGATCAATAAAATTTTCAAGTCTCATGGAAATAATTTGACATTTATATTTCTTCACCAAACGTACAACATACGATTTTGCTACAGGATAACAACAAACATTATGACGAGTATTAAAAAACATTTGTACATTTGAGCCAGATTTAAACAAATAACGTTATAATTGTTAAAGATTATTATATTAAAAATAATTTCATAGATTCAAGTTGTTGCGTTAATAAACTATACTAATGTTAATATAAAAAAAGGGCCATTAAGTTCATATTCCACACAGCACATTTTAAATCATAACACTTTTATTACTAGCTTAATTTTAAATATGGATACAGCTTGCTACACTTAAAATAAGTTTAATCTCTATAACTATTCAAACGTTTCTTACGTTAATGGACCTTCATATTTTGTTAAAATTCCCAAGTATTTAAAAAAAAATTAACAAATATTAAAGCGACAAAATATCGTTTTATATCCCTTATATACGATGATAATCTCCAGCCTACACCATTTTCAAAAGTATTTATACTGCGAGAAAAATTATGTTTTTATAAAATTGGCTATATCTAGACAATTATATACAATGAGATCAAATATTTAACCTTCATCTAGAATATCTGGTATCATAAAGAGTGTAAACGAAAAATTCTTTACATATTCATATGTAAATAAACTGGAAAACCCACGTTGCTTTTCTAATTTTGTGATCTGTTAAAAATATGACACCATGCAAGTTTTAAGTTCAAAGTGATCGATCATGGAGACAAAATCAAAATTAAAAAAAAGTAAACAAAAAAATGTTAGACAATTTTTCAGTAATCTATCTGCTATTGACGTCACCTATCTGGTATGGCTATCAGGCTATCCGTTACAGATATATCTTCATACAATATCGAAATACCCAAACCACCGAAAAAAAAATAAATCCGGACGACCTTCTGGATCTATTGATCGTAACTTAACAAATTTTATAAGGAGAAATTTGAGACCTTTCCATGAGAGATTTGACAAAAAAAAAACCTTAACTAATGAAAAAAGTAGCAAAAGTGATGAAAAAATAAGCTAAGACCGTATGCAGTTCCAAAAATAATTATGAACAGCATAAATTTATAAAAAACGAGAAAATTATTAAAAACAATTCTGAACAATTTTTAGAGGAAATCTCTTAACAGTGTGGAACATTTTCGGGGTTATTGTCTGGAAGGTGAGAAATTCCAACTCAAGGTGAAAGTACTAGAGCTGTATAGCAAAACCTCCAAAGGGTTTGGCGTTACCAGGCCAAACTTTTTTTATGACCTTTTATATTTCTTCCTTATTTTGATGTATATTTGCTTAGTTTTACAGATATATATATTCAATTTAAAAAGAAAATTTTAAGTGTGTAGCTTGAAAATGGTTTTACTGCATAAGACCAATGAAAAACATTCGGCTCCAATCGTGTATAGTACAGAAATTAAAGAAACATATGATACACTAGGAAATATTTTAAAAATTTTTTGAGGTAATGTGTTGCGCTTTTTGTTTGGAAAAAGTTGGCATTTCTCTAGAAGTCACTAAATAAAAGTTAATTTTTGATTTTTAAATAAATAAATGTTAGTTTTTATATATTCGAACAAATATAAAAACCCAACATAGGCAAAAAAAATTATGAAATTCTCCAAAAGTGTACTTCGTTTCAAATTTCAACTGATTGTTCTCAGATTTGTCAAATTTTCTTGCAATTTTTGATTTTTATATTTGCTTGAAAAAATAATAATCAAAACAAAACTGCTATACCTGCTCAAAAAATTTTTTTAAAAATTACTGTCATTTCTGCTCGACCAAATAGTAATCTTGAAATAACTTTTATTTCTGCTCGAAAAAATACAAATAAAAATTATAAAAACCAAAGCATTTTTAAAATTGTATACTTGAATCAGTTTTCCGACAATCAACAATGTTTTTTTTTTGTGTAAAATTTTAAAATAGTTCCATTAAAATAGACAAAAACAAGTAAGAAAATTATAGTCGGTCTAGACCGGCTATATGATACCCTATACCATGCGTTTAGAGACCCTATCTCATAGGCCCAACTAACTGGACATAGAAAATAAGCATAAACCAAATTTGAGTGGGATTTTTATTAATTTTTTTGGCTGCAGATATGAAAAAGTTCATATCGGATGCTATATCTATATGGGGACTAGGACCAAAAATGGACCGATCCTGACTATGTTCGGTAAAATATATACAAACAAAATTTGAGAAGAATCACTGCAATATTTTTGTTTTTTGATAGATTTAAGTGAAGATCGGGAAGCAGCTCTATGAGGGGCCTATGACTAAGAGTTGTCCCATAGGGATCATTTCTGGACTACTCATTAATGGATGTAATAGACGCATACAAACCCAATTTGAGTAAGATCTATAGGACAATTTGAATCTTATGGCAATTTATGTCGATTTCATACCACATGGTGGTATAGGGTATAAAAAACGTTGGAATTGCCTTGTTAATTTGTGGTATTAGTATAATTTATACTTTTAATAGTTTTTTTGTATTATAAACAAAACAATATGTAAAATGTTTTTCGTTTATAGACTTTATATAAATTGGCTTTATCAGATTGTATCAGTTTTGATCTCTTTAAAGCCATTTTTTTTTCGAAGTAAATAATATATTTGGCCAACAATAATTTTTTATTAAATTATATATGAACATGGTGATTAAATTGGTTCTAATTGTATTATACATTTACAATGATTAAATCATAACAATTAATACAAAATTCTTTAAGTGAGAGAATATCTTTTTTCCCCTTATCCTCTAAATGGCTAATAAAATTCCTTTCTCGTGAATGTATTTCAAAATTGGAGTACTTCTAAATCATTAAATCAAGAGTAAAATTTCTTATCAGTTTTATGACTGAAAAAAGACAAATACCAGAACCCATTCTTTGTGAAACTAAATGTTGAATTTATCACTATTTCTAGCACTTCAATGTTGCAGCCAAAAGAACCGATTATTGGTGAAATAATCTAGACAATAATGCAATACCGAAGGTTAAAGTTGATTATTTAAAGGTCATGAAGTTTTTGATGTGTAAACATCTATACGCTCAGGGGGGTAAAAATCTATTTCACAATACGATCAGAAAAACAGCGTAAGAAATAAGAAGTAAGACAAAAACGGTGTGAAATATGAGTGTATTCAACAAACTCTACTATAATTCAACAACCAAACAAGTATAACGCTATTACTAATTAAAAAATTATTTCAGCTAATTCAACAACCCCAACTATAACAACCAGTTGAAATAATAAATAATAATAAATAATTTTTATATTAGCTGAGTCCCTGCAGTTGTTTGTTACAAGTGACACATAGTTGACGATTTCTGTTTGATTTTAATTGATGTGTAAATAGCAGAGTTCAGAAAAAAACACACACTGAATAAAAAACTCGTACATAAATATATGTAAACAAACATATCTTAGACCAACACACACATATTTTTATTTTCATATCAATTATGTTTGTTTTTAAATTTTCTTCGGTGCCAAACACAATCATGACTTGTGTTCGTTTTAATATTTCGTTATTTACACGAACATTTTTCTATCACGTACTTTTTGTTTCGATCACACATAAACCACACAGATTTTTCGTGTTCTGGTACGTGTACTGAAAAAAAAAACAGAACGTGTACAATAAACAGGTTCGAGTTCAGTTATATTTGAAGTCGTGTTCTGGCTTGAGTACTAAGAAAAAACAGAACATGTACAATAAACAGGTTCGAGTTCAGTTATATTTTAAGTCGTGTTCTGGCTCGTGTACTAAGAAAAAATAGAACATGTACAATAAACAGGTTCGAGTTCAGTTATATTTTAAATTCGTGTTCTGGCTCGTGTACTGCGAAAAATTTAAACATCAATTCGCGATCTGATATACCCCAATAAAAACGACGACAATTGTTTCAACCAAATTTATTAAAATTTTATTGACCCTTTTTTATGACTTACATTGGAAATTGTTTACAATCGTCAAATATTTTAAAATTTTATTGGCCATTTTTTTTGTGATTTACGTTGAAATTATTTACAATTGTTTTTATTGACTTTTTTTATTTTAATAAAAGATGGTAATAAAATACTTAAGACACAAAAACTATTTAGCATCATAAAAGTTACACTTGTTGGTTGTTAGGTTTTTTTGCATTACCCACCTCTATTTTCGCAACCAATTAGTGTCGTAGACGAAAAACCTAATTTTGCAGCATAAAAGACACACTTGTTGGTTGTTAGGATCTTTTGCAAACATTCTTTTTTTGGTAACAAATAACTTTAGACACAAACAAATTTTGCATCATAAAAAACACAATCACCCACCTTTAATTTGCGAACCAATTAGTGTCAATGCACAATCCTTTTCTCAATGATTTTTTGGGATTTTTTGCGTAAAAACACAATGATTGTCAATAAAAAAAACCCAAAAAAAATATTTCCATATTTTATTGTCCCTTTTTTATGACTTACGTTACAATTGCTTGCAAGTGTTACAATTTCACGCAATTGATTTTGCAAAAAATAGCGAGTGCGTGCGTCATTTATTCATTAAAAGTGGTTCAGTTTTCATTAGATCGTGATCTATAAGTGTACTGTGTTATTGTGTAAATTGCAAATATTTTGTGAAAATTAAAAAAATTGGAAAGCAATAACAGAAATAAGTTTTGCTATAAAAAATACGCAACTTTTAATAGCGAAACGAAAAAATTTACATGTCTGATTGAAACCTGCAAGAAAGATTTAAGTGCAGTGTGCAGTTTTTGTGTCTTAAGTATTTTATTACCATCATTTATTAAAATAAAAACCAGTCAATAAAAACAATTGTAAATAATTTCAACGTAAATCACAAAAAAATGGCCAATAAAATTTTAAAATATTTGACATTTGTAAATAATTTGCAACGTAAGTCATAAAAAAGGGTCAATAAAATTTTAATAAATTTGGTTGAAACAATTGTCGTCGTTTTTATCGGGGTGTATTAGATCGCGAACTGATGTTTCAATTTTTCGCAGTACACGAGCCAGAACACGAATTTAAAATATAACTGAACTCGAACCTGTTTAATGTACATGTTCTATTTTTTCTTAGTACACGAGCCAGAACATGACTTAAAATATAACTGAACTCGAACCTGTTTATTGTGCATGTTCTATTTTTTCTTAGTACACGAGCCAGAACACGACTTAAAATATAACTGAACTCGAACCTGTTTATTGTACATGTTCTGTTTTTTCTTAGTACACGATCCAGAACACGACTTAAAATATAACTGAACTCGAACCTGTTTATTGTACATGTTCTGTTTTTTTTTCAGTACACGTACCAGAACACGAACTTCAAATAAAGCAACACTCCAATATGTGTGGTTTATGTGTGATCGAAACAAAAAGTACGTGATACAAAAATGTTCGTGTAAATAACGAAATATTAAAACGAACACAGTCATGATTGTGTTGGGCACCGTAGAAAATTTAGAAACACACATAATTGATATGAAAATAAAGATATGTGTTGGCTGCTTTTGAACAGAACATTGTGTGTTTCATGTGTGTATTTTCTGAACCTTGGTAAATAGATAGACGTTTACACATCTCCTCTGTGATCGGAGGTGTTTAAGAACTGGACAAAATAATTGTACGCCCACTTAATCCTATTTAGTCCAACTTTGAATTTAACATTTCTGCAGCCTTGAATGGGTTCTGTATCTACGAGTTAAATGTTAATAAATAGGAACAGCTGATAATGTGCTTGAATAAATGAAATTGAGCACACTTTAAAATTGTAATACTGGAAATCTCACATAATTTAAGGACTTTCCTATATCTTTTTAATAAACTTTTCTTTACATATTTTTCTAATGCTTAATAAATTGCTAGAGATTTTAAGAAAACAAACAAAATAAACTCAAAAATTATTGATTTAAAAAAAAAATTAATAAAAATGTCCTACAAATGTTATAAAGGGTGGGCCAAATGAGATAAAAGTAATTTTAAATTATAACAAAATCTAAGACACATATCAAGCCATAACCGCCAAAAAGCCACAGGAGATAAAATTTTCGATTTTAATTTTGTATGAAATTCGACATGGTAGTAAATAGTAAATATAAATTTACAGCGAAAGTAATTTCGACGTAAGTGCAAATTTTTTGTATGTTTATTAGAGTTCTGAATTATTCGATTAATCGATAAAATAAAACTCTGGCCGAACAACTTAAAAATCGTAATTTTCCACTAACAAATAACCCGATAAAACTATGTCGATTAATCGAATTAATCGAATAATTTGTAAGTGTGTTTAAAAGCAAATTACCAATTTATATAAAATCCAAAAAATAGATGCTCGTACTTATTACAAAACTTTTAAATCGTCAAGAATCAAAAATTGCTAAAAAAAAAAAAAAAAAAAAAAATTAAAAAATAAAGAAAATTTTAGTTTAAAAAGATTATTTCATATAATTTGTATATTTCATTATTCAAATGTTTTTGTAATTTTAAAGATATGCCGAAATATTTTCCAATTTCTGTCTATATGAAAAATAAATCTAATTTGAGTTTATTTGATTTAAGATTTTGTTTAATTGTTGTAGTTTTTTTTTTTTTTTATAAAATAAAATTTTTGGTAAATTTTAAAATTTCCCTTTTAATTCGTTATTTAATCGATTAATCGAAGAGTTTTTAAAACTTGATTTTTAATCGACTAAGATGCAAATCCAAATAATTGGAAACCGTAATTATTGTACTAAAGACATGGAAAAGAGAACAGTGTATAACAGCCACTCTCAGGTGTGATAAAATCCAAGTCAGGGTGAAAGTACTAGAACAGTACAGTAAAACCTCCAAAGGGTTTGACGTTCTCAGGCCAAACTTTTTATACCCTCCACACCACAGTGCCAGAGGGTATACATATGTATATAGGTTAGTTTTTGAAAAACTAATTTGCGACCCCATAGAGTATATATATTCTTGATCCTTATCACAGCTCGAGTCGATATAGCGATGTCCGTCTGTCCGGGTGTCTGTTGAAATCAAGCTCATTCGCAAAATAAACCATTTACCTTGGTCAGGTTACAAAAAATTATTTGCCATTATTTCCACCAGGTTGGAATTTAAAATGGGGTAAATCGGGCGTCATTGTATTGAGATATGAGCAAAAATTTTTATACACCTCTAAAAAACGAAAAATCCAGTGTGTTTGTTGTAATAGTTTAAAAAAGCCACAAAAAAATTATGCTTATATATTAACAATACCAACAACACTAATACCATGAGCTAGGTTACTAGTTACCACGATATAATCGCCACTATGAAAGAAAAAATATACATGAAAAATTAACATGAAAAAAAAAATTAAAAACAAAAAATGCAAAATGCAAAATGAAATGAGAAAAATTAAAAATTAAAAATTAAAAATTAAAAATTAAAAATTAAAAATCAAAAATCAAAAATCAAAAATGAAAAATGAAAAATGAATAATGAAACATGAAAAATGAAAAATGGAATATGAAAAATGAAAATCGAAAATCGAAAAATGCAAAAGAAATGAGAAAAACTAAAAATGAAAAATCAAAAATGAAACATGAAAAATGGAAAATGAGAAATGAAAATCGAAAAATGAAAAATGAAATATGAAAAATTAAAAATAAAAAATTTAAAATGAAAAATGAAACATTAAAAATGAAAAATCAAAATTCAAAATTAAAAATATAAATTAAAAAATAAAAAATACAAAATGAAAAATGAAAAATATAAAATTAAAAATAAAAAATGAAAAATGAAAATTGAAAAATGGAAAATGAGAAAATAAAAATTTAAAAATTAAAAACTAAAGAGTAAAAAGAATAAAGATAAAAAATTACAACTCAAAAATAAAAAATAAAAATAATAAAAATGTAAAGTTAGGTATTATAAATTAATATTAAAAACTAATCATTAAAAAATTAAAAAGATATAATAAAGTACCTTTTGTAAAATAGTACCTTTTAGAAAAAATGCAGCTTTTTAAAAAAAAAAATGTCTTTTTTAAAAAGTAAATTTTCTTAAAAAGGTTCCTTTTCTTTTAAAATTTATTTTTCCTTAAAACATTTTCTTAAAAAGTACTTTCTTTGAAAAAGTATCTTTTCTAAAGAAATAATTTTCTTCAACGACACTTCGTTTCTTCTTGAAAAATTGTTTTTCCTTGAAAAGTATCCTTTCTTAAAAAGTGAATATTCTTTAAAAGGTGACTTTTCTTAAAAAAAAGTATTTTCAACATATTCCATCGGGCTTTTTTTATACCCTCCATACCACTGCGCAGAGGGTATATATCAGTTTGTCAATCCGTTTGTAACTCATCGAAATAAATTCCGCAGACCCCCTAAACTATATATATTCTCGCTAATTATAAATGGAAAAGTTGATCTGGCGTTATCCTAAAATGTCTGTTGGCCTTTCCGATATAATTTTAAATCTAGTCATTTTTATATTTAAGTGTTTACAAACTGGCTGTGACATTGTGTTTAGAACACGGGTGGATGGTATCAAAGATTCGGCACAGCCGAATATAACACTCTTACTTGTTTTATATGATCTTTAATATTTTTTCTTCTCTTGATGTTTGTTTGCTTAGGTTTTCAGCTATAACTCAGGAACCATTTTTGATTTTTTATTTCATTATTCAGCAAATCAAGTTGGACTAATTTTATCGGATGAAATCTTAAAAAGACAATTTCATTTGTTCCCATTTTTTTTTTATCAATTTTTTGAGTAACATAACTTATTCAGGGCGTATGATTATTTCTTTTATTAGCAGAGTAGAAGAGATGTGCAATGCGTACATAGACATATGAGTGATATCAAGCATACATCAATCAGTATTTTTTATTCTTTTTTTGACATGGATATAGGTATTAATAAAAATTATTTATTTAAGCCTTAGCCACAATTTTGTTGAAGAATGAAATGAGAAATTATCAATGGTTAATGAGTTATAGCTGAAAAGCTAAACAAAAAATTATCAAGATAAGGAAAAAAATATAAAAGTTCACAAAGTTTGGCCTGAGAACGTCAATCCTATTAGTGGTTTTACTAGTAATTTCACCCTGACTTAGAATTTCGCTGTTCCCCCCCAGACAATGACCCCGAAAATGTTCAACAGTGTAATTAAAAAAAATATCGTACGTCTTCTTGGTGGTTGTGGCTTTTTATCGATATAAATAAATTAGCAGAGTTATAATTTGTACCTAACAAAATTTGTTTTGTTCAGTATCTAACCTGATATGATATTTAGGAGTAATATCCTATGATAAGATTATAAACCTAATAGAGTTCTATTACTAATCTGAGTTTTTAATCAGAAAATTATGTTGGCTTACCCCGTATAACATAAGTATTCTCTACATTTCTTATTAAGAATGTCCAGTAACATAAAACTTGAGTTTTTACTATAAATGTACGCCTGAACATTCTTATTAAGGACAGATATTAAATCATAAAATTCTTGAGTTTTTTTGTGAACACAAAACTGCCTACTGTTAATGTACAAAACTATTTAAAAACCTACTTATTAAACATTTTCTAACTTCCCCATAATTATCATTCCTTTAACCACAAAACAAATATATATATATACATATATATATATATATATACACCACAACGAGTAGAAGAGCATCTTCTAGTTTTAAGCACAATGCATCATTTGTGGCCCGCCTACCAACAATCAGACGGCACAAAACACAGTCTATGCAATCGCCAGGCGGTGATGGTATCAAAACAGTGGCCTCCAACCGAGTATCAAGGTATACACGCAATATACGTGAAATCAATCAATCGGTGGAAAATCTTGGTGAGTATAAATATTTAAAAGTCTTCTTTAAAGAATTTAGCGTACGTGCATGTTATTTTTCGATCTCGCTTACTTTCTTCTTTATAATTTAAACGCTTAACATTTGTTTACCCAAAATAACGAAATAATATAATTGAATTCAATTTAAAGCTCTACATCCCAGTTTGCGTTGCGTTGAGTTGCGTTGCGTTTTCTTTTTCTGCAGTCAAATTTTTTATTTGTTTTGAAAGAATTGATTTTTGTAAAATTCACTGGATGAGCTTGCCGTCGAGATATATTGTATATACAGCCACTTAATGCATACTGGGTGTAGAGAAGGAGTCAAAAAATTTTTTTTCTTTCTTACGACTTAAGATTTGGCTCGATTAGAAAAGCAAGGATTTTACGTAATAGCACTTTGACAAATATTTAATGAAAGCATAGAAAGCATCGGAATTAAAGGGAATATGGCAAATTCGATTGTATGGAATCATTTGTTGGGGCTATATTCCAGCAGCTTGATCACAGTGGCTATAACCCAGAGTTCAGAAAAAAACACACACTAAATAAAAAACTCGTACATATATGTAAACAAACATAACTTAGACCAACACACACATATTTTTATTTTCATATCAATTATGTGCGTTTCTAAATTTTCTACGGTGCCCAACACAACCATGACTGTTCGTTTCAATATTTCGTTATTTACACGAACATTTTTGTATCACGTACTTTTTGTTTCAATCACACATAAACCACACATTTTTGAGTGTTGCTTTATTTGAAGTTCATGTTCTGGTACGTGTACTGAAAAAAAAACAGAACATGTACAATAAACAGGTTCGAGTTCAGTTATATTTTAAACACGACTTAAAATATAACTGAACTCGAACCTGTTTATTGTACATGTTCTGTTTTTTCTTAGTACACGAGCCACAACACGACTTAAAATATAACTGAACTCGAACCTGTTTATTGTACATGTTCTGTTTTTTTTTTTCAGTAAACGTACCAGAACATGAACTTCAAATAAAGCAACACTCAAAAATGTGTGGTTTATGTGTGATTGAAACAAAAAGTACGTGATACAAAAATGTTCGTGTAAATAACGAAATATTGAAACGAACAGTCATGATTGCGTTGGGCACCGTAGAAAATTTAGAAACGCACATAATTGATATGAAAATAAAGATATGTGTTGGCTGATTTTGAACAGAACATTGTGTGTTTCATGTGTGTATTTTCTGAACCTTGCTATAACCCCAAAACACTACGATATATAAACTATAATCTATATGACATTAGCCCTTAGTCTCTAAGTCTTAAGACCGAATACCAAGGACTAACCTCACATAAATTTATTATGGAACACAACAAATCCCTATCAGGCCCTATGATTGCCTATTGTGTTTTAGCGCTGGCAAGCGCTGTCAGTCAACGCCCAAACGGCGTTAATGTTGCTGAAAAAGGAAAAAGGAGAGGCAAAGCCGGACAAGTATGCTTTCTCACGGTTAAAGTCAGAACAGCGTACTTACTTGTCTTCATCTGCCACTGTTCTGACTTTTCCCCCTTTATTTATATTAAATCGTAAAACTAATTGAAAATATCTATAACAACAATGAAAGTAAAAATTGCATTAATAATTTAAGCAAAAATTAATAATAATAAAAAAAAAAACAAACATTAACCATAACTCAATGCGGTTCATGGCCATGGCATACTTAAATGGCTAACTTAACCAATAACAAAAAGAAAACAAATAATAATAATGCAAGTACCGTGGAAAAAAAACATACATTTACATTTAATATACGCGGAAGTTTACAAAAGAAATTAAGTCAATGTCATTGCTCAGAATTGCAATAACAGAACATTGCAATAAAAAAAACTAAAAAAAAAAAGAATAGAAATAAGCAAGACAACGCATGGTAACAAAAAAAAATAAACACAACAACACTTGTCAACGCGGAACAATATCGTATTGCTCCACATTGAAAGTGACAAAAAATTCAAACATAAGCAAATGTACGTTACCATGCCAAATTGGGTTGTATGTATGTTTCTTAAATAAACATTTAATAATTACGCTCGAGAAAAATCAATCGTTATTAATTAAATGAATTTATATTTTCAGCTATGGTTAATTGCAATATTATTATTGTTTCTATTATATACTATATCATATTATTTTTTTTTTATTTTTATTTATTTTTTTATTAATTACATAATACAATTATTGTAACTAAAATGAGAAAAGAGTACTAGCAACTGAGGCTTTCGACTCTGAATTAAAATAATATTTACAATTTCTTTAGAAGATTACATTCTATTATGAATTTATAAATTAATTGAATGTTATGGCTAGAAATGTGTTTCAAACAATTTGAAGGTAAATTAGATCCGAAGATGTTGGTTCTGGAGTATTGATAATCTGGACACTCATCTAGAATATGTGTAGTGTTGAGATGGGTATTACATGTTGCACACCTTGGAGATGTTGTTTTTTTTTTAGGAGGTATTTGTGTGTTAACTTGCAGTGTCCTATTCTCAGGCGCACAATTTGTTTCTAATCTGGAACAGGTTTTTGGATAAACAGGCTTATTACCAAGAGAATTAAACCGTTTGTAGTAATGTTCGTATTCTGACCATTTTTAAATTTTAGATTTTTCATAGTATGCGTAAATCTGGTTGAGTATATCATGATGTTCCCATGTTTAAATTTTTAACAGTGGTCTTCGCTTTGCTTCTTCAGCTGCCCAGTCTGCAAATTCATTACCAGGAATACCGACGTGCGAGGGAACCCACATAATTTTTATTTTATTTCAGTGTTTTATGCAGGTGTTTCTTATTTGGGAAATCAGCGGAGAATCATGTTGAGTATTTTGGATTGCTAGAACAGAAGAAAGGCTGTCCGTGCATATTATATGCTTTGTTGGGTTTTGTGCTGCGAATTCAACAGCAAGAGATATTGCTAATGCCTCGGCCGTGAAGTTCGAACAGTAGTTGTCAATAAAGCCGATGTTGATAATTTTCCCATCATTTTGAACAGTTGCAAAAGTGGTTAAATTATGAGATTTGGATCCATCTGTAAATAAAAACTCCCAGCCTTTACCAATATAGTGATCGGAAACTTGGTTGAAGATTTGTCTGTATACTTTTGGTGGTGTTGTAGATTTTGGAATATTATTCATTGTGGAAATAAATAATGATTCCTCAAGTAGCCATGTTGGTTCCGATGGGTATTTTGTTAGAATTGGTGGAAGATGTAAGCCGATACTTTGGCAAAAATCAATGCATCTATCCATTGTAGATTTAATTTTAGGTGTTCTTTTGCGATTCGCCGCTTTTGTGATATCTTGGAATAAGATTTTATTACGATATACAAAAAGTTTAGCAATTAATTTGTACGTTTGGAAACAGATTCGATCTTCAACAGAAGGCATTCCAGCTTCGTCCAATATATTTTTTATTGGGCTAGTACGGAAGGCTCCGATACTGCGTCTAATAGCTGCATGATATGGTGATTGAATGACTTTAATGTGGGAGGGGGCACACCATCCGTATATCGGAAGTGCATAGTCAATTTTTGACAGCATGATTGAACGAGTAATATTTATCATTGTAGACATGTGGATCAAAAAATGTTTAGATGTGAGATATTCTATAATATTTAATCTCGAATTTAAGCTTTTTCTCAGTTCTGAACAGTGCTCTTTAAATGTAAAGCTTTTGTCGAAAACAACACCCAATATACCAAGTTTATCAACTTGTTTAATTTTCAAGTTTTTGTATTCGATGTCGAATAAATTGCAATTATGCTTTCTGCATATATGAAGTAAATTACATTTGTCCACTGAAAGTTTTGCACCTGAGACTAGACTCCAATTGTCAATTTCTTTTAGTAGGTTTAGAAAAAACTCCTTTACTCTATTATTTTCGCTGTGTTTAGTAAATATTACAGCGTCGTCTGCATACATGGCATGTTGAATATGTTTTTGATTTGAGGGGGAAAGTGTTAGAAAGTTCACCGTTGATTCTGACTTTAAATTTCCGATTAAATAAAAAGCTTTTAATAATAGAATACATTTTTTGTCCGATTTTCCATTCTATTAGCTGGTGTAATATTAAGTGAGTACCAATTCTATCGAAAGCTTTTCCGAAATCTGTAGAAAGGATATTGACATGGTTTTTATTGGACAAGGCTTTCGAAATAAAATTTTGTAGGTGTAGAAGAACGTCGTCAGTGCTTTGTTTTTTCATAAACGCTACTTGGTTCGGTGTTATGAAGTTATTGGATTTTAAAAACCACATTAACAGTCTCGCAATTATTTTTTCTAGTTTTGCTTATGCAGGGTAATAGCGATATTGGTCTGTATCCTATAATGGAAAAAGAATCTTTGTTTGGTTTAAGAATTGGTACGACAGTTGCGGTTTTCCAAGCTTGTGGATAAACATTAGATGTGAAGATATTGTTGTAAAGCTTTAGGATATATTTTTTTGTTTCTAAGTTTAGGTTTTTTAACATAGGATAAGATATCCGGTCAGCACTTGGATTTTTACCCTTGGCGGATCTTCTATTTCTATGATATTAATGGGATTTTCGATTTTGCTTGCATAAGAGTTGAAGGATTGCGGGTTATAGCAGATAGATGTGGTCTTCAATTTATTAAGTTGAAAAACTGGAGAAAAATTTTTGTCTGCGGATTCATCCGACCAATGTTTTGCAAAGGAGTTTGCTATATCGAGTGGAGATGACAGCATATCGGAACCATGCTTTAAATATTTTATTGTATTATGACTTTTACCACCTGTTATGTGTTTTATATCATTCCATATTTGTTGTGTGGAAGAATTGGGGTTAATATTAGATGAGAACCTCTGCATGCATAATGCATTACTTTCTTTTACAGATCTTCGAAATAATGCATTGAATTTTTTTTTTTTAATATGGTTGGAGTCGCTTCTTACTCGTTTGTAGTTGTGTAGTTGTTGTAGTTTTATGTTGTTTTAAATATTGTGGTTTTGATTCTTGTTGTTTTAATTCTTGTGATGTTGAATTTTGCATAAGAGAACTGTTATCAGTGGTATTTTTGGAGGCTTGTGTTATTTTACTTAGTTGTGCTGGGCTTGTAGAAGCAGATTTTGTAGAATTGTATTTTGATGTTTCGGGAATATTGTTTTTATCAGTATTATTGCTGTTATTATTTTTTGTAATATTTGAGTATGATTGTGTTAAAGGTTCTGTTGATATTTGTGCTTTGTATTTTTCTTTTGCAGCTTTTAATGTATATTATATTATATTATGTTATTATTATTGTTATTATTATTATTATTATTATTATATTGGTACATTGTATCAATGATCTAATCTTATATTAATTTTAAACTATCCTTGTACTATTGTACACTACACTCTATATGTGTGAAACCATGTTTCACAACATTCCTCCCCCTTTCCACGGAAACGATTCCCACATCGTTTATTACCAGTGAAACTGAACTGGCACGTTGCTTCTGCTGCTGATGATGTCGATGCTGATGATGATATTGTTGCTGATGATGTCGATGCTGATGATGTCGATGCTGATGATGATATTGTTGCTGATGATGTCGATGCTGATGATGATGTTACTAATAATGTTGAAGATGTTGATTCCGATGATGATGTTGATGATAATGTTGCTGATGATAATGTTGCTGATGATAATGTTGCTGCTGATAATGTTGCTGGTGATAAGGCTGGTGTTGAGGCTGCTGATAATGACAAAACTGATAAGGACGAATCCGGAACCAATGCTGATGATGAAGATACTACTAATGACGATAATTTCGACAGTCGCCGTCTGGTTTACTGATTGGGCACCACAATGCGTCTTTTTACTCCAGCATGTGCATGACCGTTAACTTTCACCTCGTTGCATATAACCATTCCTGTGATTCGATTCCAATACTACACCATGACAACCGTTGGCCTGTTGCTTCATAAAACGGATTCTTGGCCACCTTTTTTGTTAAAAACTGACTTTGGCTGGCCACTTCGTTAAACAAATTTTGGCCTGTCGCTTGGACGAAGTACAAAGGCGATCCGACGACATTGATGATTGAGTTCCAATACAGAATCATAACAAACAAAATGAGGTTTGGTCTGCTGCAAACTCATGACAATACTTCCGGCAGAATGCATAATCTCCCACGAAACCACAGGCGTTGGTGTATCGAACCCATAATTCGTTGGCACTTACCGTAATATTCAATATAAGCCCTGGCCATTCTCCGATGACCTACAATGATGCAAAGGGATGCGAATGGTTAATTCATCGCCACAGGAATCAGCTTGCTGTCTGGCCAAACCAATATAGCTCGTTTTGGCCATTTCCTCTTGGCAGCGCCCCTCACAAACTAAACAGGAGATTTGTTTTGCTGAACTATGTCATCGTTGGCCCGAGGCAGATGATATGATTTATGAAACAGCTTGACCCCTTGCTCCACTGGCCATCTCGTCATCTAACCCGGAACAACCATATCTTGTCACAACGGCCTTTCGAATTTGTGCGGGCATAATCCAATAAATAGTCAATCACATACCAAATTCTCGATGGACCCATTCGCACTTCACTCTTACAGTTGATCTTTAATCATTAGGTCTTTACTCAAGACGTTCAATTCTTATCTCTTTCTTGTGCCCACCTTTCCGTCATGTCAGCCTACTGCTTCTAGCTGCTTTCTTGATGAGTGTTGTATTTTACCGCTTTCTAGATGAATGTTGATCAGCATCGCTCACAGTGGACTTGGGTTGGAATTCCGTAACTTTACTAATATAACCAACAATATGAACAAACGAACAGATATAATAATATAACCAACTATATGGAAAAACGAAACATTACTGATACTATCCAAAAATCTAATTGACTACGTATATATATTTTTTTTTTAACAATAACTGTGCATTTCTTATAATTTCTAATATTTAGATAAATTCATAAACTTTTACTATATATATCGTCATATGAAATCCAAAAAGCCCTATGTTACAAAAAAAATCAAAATCGATTGATTGATTATGATGAACCATATCAAAATACATGTTCCTGCAAAATTTTACACTCTTACGACTAAAATCGACGATTTTATTAATAAAATTCTAAAAGCCCTAAGTGCAAGCGCAAAAAATCACAAACCAAAAAGGTACTTATTACGCCTTAAGAAGAAAAATAAATAACAAACACAAGAAAAGAAATGCATTTTTTTTGTTTTTTATAAGCCGTTATTTTTCTTTTCTTGTGTTTCTAATATTATGTGTGAGTGTCCAACAGTGCATATTATGCACTGTTGGATGAGTTTATTTGATAATGGCCAATGGCCTTAATAATCTTGAAGCAAGCAGCTTATCAAGAAGAAAAATAAATAACAAACACAAATGCATTTTTTTGTTTTTTTTTTGTTTTTTGTTTTTTGGTGTGAATTTTCTTTTATTTAAGTTTTTTTTTTTTTTTTTTTTTTTTTTTTTTTGTGTCAATTCCTGTTGTTTTTTATTTTTAAATATAATAGTTAAAATAATAAGACATTTTATATTTAATCCATTTAATTTAGGAAATAAGAAAACATTTGCTAAAAATTAACGAACCCGTTTTTTTATTTGACTTACGCCCTTCTGGATTTCAGAAAAACTAATACTCAAAGCCCTAAGTTTCATAACTCTGTAAATAATAGGAAAATTTTAATTTTTTTTTAAATACTAATTCGATAATAAAAAATAAGTTTAGCCTGAAAAAACGTTGAACAAATTTTGTTTATTTTTCATTTAATAAAGTTTTTCGCTTCTCTGTAAAATTTTGTGAATGTAACTTAGGGCTTTTTGGATTTCATATGACGATATACATTTCTACATATATATGTATACATTTCGATCGTTAAACTTTTAATTTTTTTTTTTTCCTTCATATAACAAGATCTATATTTTTTTTTCTTGAAATCGAATCGGGAATAATTCCCGTCCTCTAATTTAGTTTAAATATTTTATTTTTTTATATAATAACGTATAGGTTTTTTTTTTAAATAAATATGTATGTTTCCCATGGGGAGATCTCTCAATTTTTTTTTTCTTATTATTATTATTATTATTTTTTTTTTTCTTATTATTATTATTTTTTTTTTTTCTTATTATTATAATTTTTTTTTTTTTTTTCATGGCGAGATCTCCCATCTTTTCTTAGTATTTCTTTTTTATGTGGGAAGTCCCCTCATCTTTTCCTCATTTTATTGCTTTTTTTTTTCATACGTGAGGGCAACTCCCATCTTTTATTCTTTTTTTTAGTTTTTTTTATTGCAATGGCCATGAAACGCATTTAGTTATGGTTAATGTTTGTTTTTTTTTTTTTTTCATTATTATTAATTTTTGCTTACATTATTAATGCAATTTTTACTTCCATTGTTGTTATAGATATTTTCAATTAGTTTTAAGATTTAATATAAATAAAGGGGGAAAAGTCAGAACAGTGGCAGATGAAGACAAGTACGCTGTTCTGACTTTAAACGTGAGAAAGCATACTTGTCCGGCTTTGCCTCTCCTTTTTCCTTTTTCAGCAACATTAACGCCGTTTGGGCGTTGACTGACAGCGCTTGCCAGCGCTAAAACACAATAGGCAATCATAGGGCCTGATAGGGATTTGTTGTGTTCCATAATAAATTTATATGAGGTTAGTCCTTGGTATTCGGTCTTAAGACTTAGAGACTAAGGGCTAATGTCATATAGATTATAGTTTTATATATCGTAGTGTTTTGGGGTTATAGCCACTGTGATCAAGCTGCTGGAATATAGCCCCAACATTAATGGCGCAGCCGGTAATATATGAAAAGATGTTAGTGCTAAATAAAAAGTACAGAAAAAAATAAACAATTTCGTATTTCTAAGTTTTTTGCTTTAATTTCGGAACTACTTTGTAATTTACTTTAAAAAAAAAAATTTCCATTAATTTAATTTTACTAAATACAATGGTCATTAAATTAAGGCCATCCATATATTTTGAAAAATTTGTATTGTTACTCTTATCAAACAAGGGTTAAAAAAAAGCTATCGACCAGTTTTAAAAATTTACTATACCAATTACATATATAACCGATTAATTATGTGATGTTATTTTCCAAAAGCCGTCCTCTTTTTCAATGAACATGGCTTTGAAAGCGAAAGATGATATATCCGCCTTCCTCAGAACTAGGTTCAATTCCTCAGAAAGTACTGAGATACTACAAAAACCGACCAGACTGACTAAACAATACCCTATACCAAGCGTAACGATAGTTCCAACTTTGTTGAGGCAATAACTGGATATACATAGAAAATAAACATAAGCCACATTTTAGTGGCATTGTTATTCATTTTTAACGTGCAGATATGAAAAAGTTTATATCCGATGTTATTTTTATATGGGGACTAGGTCATGCCATATTAAGTAAAGTCACTTAATGTTCTCAAAAATATACTCAAACCAAATTTAAAAGAAATCAATGCAATATTTTTGTTTTTTGATAGATTTAAGTGAAGATCGGGAAGCAGCTTTATATATGGGACGATGAGAAAAATGCTCCTACAGGGTTTGTTTCTGGACTACTGAATAATGCGATTAATAGACGTACATACACCAAATTTTATCGATATAAGTATATTTGATAATTCCGATAATTTTAGTCGGTCTGATAGGGTTTATACTATGGGGGCTAGGTCTGAACATGCACCGATTATCACCAATTTCAATAGTGTTCGTCGAAAAAAGCTTGTATACAAAATTTCATATAAAAACATTCAGTTTGAACACAAGGTTTACATGTACTCACAGTCTGACGGACGGACAGACGGACGGACATCTTAATCAACTCAGAACATGATTCTGATTTTAATGGTTTTAATGATTCTAATGATTTTAATGATTTTATTGATTTTAATAATTTTAATTATTTTAATGATTTTAATAATTTTAATGATTTTATTGATTTTAATGATTTTAAATGATTTTAATGATTTTTAATGATTCTAATGATTTTAGTGATGTTAATGATTTAAATGATTTTAATGATTTTTAGTGATGTTAATGATTTTAATGATTTTAATGATTTTAAAGATTTTATTGATTTTAATAATTTTAATGATTTTAATGATTTTAATAATTTTAATAATTTTAATGATTTAAATGATTTTAATGATTTTTAATGATTCTAATGATTTTAGTGATGTTAGTGATTTTAATTATTTTAATGATTTTAATAATTTTAATGATTTTATTGATTTTAATGATTTTAAATGATTTTAATGATTTTTAATGATTTTAGTGATGTTAATGATTTTAATAATTTTAATGATTTTAATGATTTTAATTATTTTAATTATTTTAATGATTTTAATAATTTTAATGATTTTATTGATTTTAATGATTTTAAATGATTTTAATGCTTTAAATGATTTTAATGATTTTTAATGATTCTAATGATTTTAGTGATTTTAATGATTTTAATAATTTTAATGATTTTATTGATTTTAATGATTTTAAATGATTTTAATGATTTTTAATGATTTTAGTGATGTTAATGATTTTTAATAATTTTAATGATTTTAATGATTTTAATTATTTTAATTATTTTAATGATTTTAATAATTTTAATGATTTTATTGATTTTAATGATTTTAAATTATTTTAATGATTTTTAATGATTTTAGTGATGTTAATGATTTTAATGATTTTAATGATTTTATTGATTTTAATAATTTTAATTATTTTAATGATTTTAATAATTTTAATGATCTTATTTATTTTAATGATTTTAATGATTTTTAATGATTCTAATGATTTTAGTGATGTTAATGATTTTAATGATTTTAATGATTTTAATTATTTTAATGATTTTTATTGATTTTAATAATTTTAATTATTTTAATTATTTTAATAATTTTAATAATTTTAATGATTTTAATGATTTTTAATGATTTTAGTGATGTTAATGATTTTAATGATTCTAATGATTTTAATCATTTTATTGATTTTATTGATTTTAATAATTTTAATTATTTTAATAATTTTAATAATTTTAATGAACTTATTGATTTTAAAGATTTTAATGATTTTAATAATTTAAATGATTTTAATGATTTTTAATGATTCTAATGATTTTAGTGATGTTAATGATTTAAATGATTTTAATGATTTTTAGTGATGTTAATGATTTTAATGATTTTAATGATTTTAAAGATTTTATTGATTTTAATAATTTTAATGATTTTAATGATTTTAATAATTTTAATAATTTTAATGATTTAAATGATTTTAATGATTTTTAATGATTCTAATGATTTTAGTGATGTTAATGATTTTAATTATTTTAATGATTTTAATAATTTTAATGATTTTATTGATTTTAATGATTTTAATGATTTTTAATGATTTTAATGATTTAAATGATTTTAATGATTTTTAATGATTTTAGTGATGTTAATGATTTTAATGATTTTAAAGATTTTATTGATTTTAATAATTTTAATGATTTTATTGATTTTATTAATTTTAATGATTTTAATGATTTTAATAATTTTAATAATTTTAATGATTTTAATGATTTTTAATGATTCTAATGATTTTAGTGATGTTAATGATTTTAATGATTTTAATGATTTTAATTATTTTAATGATTTTATTGATTTTAATGATTTTAAATGATTTTAATAATTTTAATGATTTTAATGATTTTAATGATTTTAATTATTTTAATGATTTTAATAATTTTAATGATTTTATTGGTTTTAATGATTTTAAATGATTTTAAAGATTTTTAATGATTTTAGTGATGTTAATGATTTTAATGATTTTATTGATTTTATTAATTTTAATTATTTTAATGATTTTAATAATTTTAATGATCTTATTGATTTTAATGATTTTTAATGATTCTAATGATTTTAGTGATGTTGATAATTTAATGATTTTAATTATTTTAATGATTTTATTGATTTTAATGATTTTAATAATTTTAATAATTTTAATGATTTATTGATTTTAATTATTTTAATGATTTTATTGATTTCAATGATTTTAATGATTTTAATGATTTTAACGACTTTAATGATTTTAAAGATTTTAACGATTTTAGTGATTTTAATGATTTTGATGATTGCAATGATCTTAATAATTTTAATGATTTTAATGATTTAATGATTTTAATGATTTAATGATTTTTATGATTTTAATGCCTTTATAATTTTAATGATTTTATTGATTTTAATGAATTTAATGAGTTTAATGATTTCTAATGATACTAATGATTTTAATGATTTTATTGATTTTAACTTTCAATTACTTCTCCGCCATCCATGGAATCGGATAAATTTTCCCATAAAAATCGGAAAATTCTTAATTTTTCCTGAAATACTTCTTGCACTAATCAAATTGGTGTTAACATTTTTAGATCACTTTTTCTCGCTGTCCAATTTTTCCACGGAATTTTATGGCTTAAATATTGCTACATTAAAATTACACACCCTCAGTAAACTTCTGTGCCAAATTTCAGCTTTCGGTGAAGGCTAAAAGAGGATATACGAGCGTGCCAAAGTTTGGAAAGAAATGGACAAACAAATACATACGGTTACGAGTTAAAAAGACTGATAATTTCTCCTGAAAAATCGGAATTAGCACTAATTAAATTGGTATAAAAATTTTTGATGATTTCTCCGCTATCTAATGAATCGAAAAATTCTGCATTTTTAATGAACAGATTTTGCACTAATCCAATTGGTGAAAAATTTTTCGATGACTTTTTCTACTGTCTTTTTCTAATTCCTACCATCTTTTAGAGGGTCTGAATTTTCCAATTTTCAGCTCTCACCGAAATTGGGTAACCGCTTTAGAGCTAAATAGACATTTTTAGTTGAAAACAAATGAAGTTTAATCATATTTGATATGAGAAAATGTTTGGAGCTGGAAAACATTTTGATCCGAACACCGATTTTGCTAATTTTTTATAACGAGTTTGCTAATTTTTGATAATGAAGTGAACAAAATTTATTTACTTTTTTGCTCAAGCTTTAAATATTTTAGTCTCACAATTTCGTCTAAATTTTTCTTAACATATCAAAATCTTAAATTAAAACTTTACAAGACAGACGTTACTAAAATTGCTACTTAAATGGAATTTAAGGTTACATAGTGAGAGTTTAATTTAGAAATAAACATACTTTTTTGGGATCCAGACTCATATTTGTGGATATAATGTCATCAAAAATGATGAAAGACCTAAAAAGCTGATTTTAAACCCCAGAGGGGCCCATTAAACCCTTGCATTTATTCTCGAGCTAAATCTTTTTGTTATTTTAAAATACTTGTATATAAAACCAATAATTTTTTTCTTTACTGATATTAACTATAATAAGTTCAGGATGCCAATGGTATCGAATACCAACCATAACAACACCACAGAACAGGATACTCTATAGGGAATACTTCAGGATTTGCATGACATTTAATACCACATTGAAAAAATACAAAAAAAAAAAAAAACCAAAAAAAAAACAAATCTATATCGATTTGCACAATTATTTGAAAATTTTTAATATAAAAAAAATTCAAACTTCAAACTCTTATAATATAGAGCTGCGCCTCTGAGGAAAAAAGGGGGATTGTTTATGAATGTAAGTTTTTGTTTGCTTTCAAATTTTACGTTTTTAATTTTTCTTTAAAAAAAAAAAAACATAATCAAAATAACAAGTTTCCTAATTTTTATTTTAATGTATGAAATTCTTTGTAATATTCTCACCGATTTTCACAGTAAATGTTGATTGATAAACTATAATACCCAACTATATATCCATAAATATATAGATTTATTAAGAAAACAAAAAAAAACCCTAATTTTAAATAAAATAAAAAGTGTAATAAAAATAAAATAAACTGAAAATTTCTTTAAAATAAATCCCGTTTTTAAAAATAAATGCCAACAAATAAAAATGTTTAAATATATAAATATTTTTTTTTTTCGTTAATGTTCTATGTAACGCAGTTAAGCATGTGATTTCCAATGTATTTTCTTTTGTTTCTTCGTTTAATTAACAACACTGTGTTTTCAAAAGTTATTGATGTTATTTTATTATTCTGTGTATTTTTTTTTTTTTTTTTTTTGTCTGATAAATTTATCATACATAATACGAGTATACATTTCTTGAAATGGGGATGCAACGATGTGAATAATGTCGTTATTTTTTTTTTATTATAATTCGAATCCTCATTAATTTTGCAACACTTTTTAAAGCTTCAATTAACACAAATTTTAAAATATTATAGTCAATTTTGAAATTAATTCCTTTGATCACTCAAAAAATAATTAATTTTTAATAATAATAACTCAAACAAATATGAACAAGTAGTCGGTCTAGATCGACCATACGATAACCTATACCATGCCTTTAGAGAGTGGGTCTAGCATCCAACTTTGCTGAGGCGATAACTGGATATAGAAAAAAGCATAAACCAAATTTTAGTGGCATTGTTATTAATTTTTTTTGCCTGCAGATATGAAAAACGTCATATCGAATGCAATATTTATATGAGGACTACGTCGAAAAATGAACCGATCCCGGTCATATTTGGTAGTCATTCTTTTTACAAAAAGCACATACAAACCAAATCTGAGCAAAATCTGTGCAATATTTTTATTTTTTAATAGATTTAAGTCAAAATCGGGAAGCAGCTTTATATGGAGCTATGACTAAGAACTGTCCTACAGGATTCTGGACCACTAATTAATGGCTGCAATAAAGATATACAAAGCAAATTTTACCGAGATCTGTATGATAATTTGGATCTTATAACAATTAAGTCTATCTCATAGAGGTCATTTGTATGGGGGGCTAGTTCTGAACATAAAAGCTTATTTACCACTTTTCAGCAAAATATGTATATTCAAATTTGCGACCTGTAGTTTGATTAAAAGGTTTATATGAACACACAGACGGACGTACCGACATCGCTAAGTTGACTCAGAAGGATGGGTCTAGGTCAAAAATTTTTGGTTGTTACAAACATCAGCACAAACTCATTATACTCTCAGCAAATAGTGGTATAGGATATAAGGAGAATCCCATATTTTATTTAATTATTAAAAAAACATATTTTTCTAATATAATTAGACCATTATTTAAAGCATTTTAGAATTGTTCAATGTGTGTACTGTATTTCGATCTTTAATTTATGTGTCCCAAATATATATTATAATTTTTCGTAAAATGTATAATTAAAAACCTATAGGCACTTTATAAAAATAACCGATATGACGCTTAACATAGTATCAGAGAAAATTTTTGAAACTAAATTTTCGGATTGTGTATTAAACTGTAGTTGTCCTTATGTGTTTTATAAATAAGCAACTTAATTAATGAGGGACGAGAAGGCCATACTCTTATTTCAGATTGAGTTTTTTGTAATCCCCTTAAACTTATCGAGATAGGCCCCTTCATTGATTTTAATCATAATTTAATCGTAGATGGTATTCTCTTTTAATGGTCAATTATAGACTTGACCAATATTGGGCTTTAGGCAGCAGTATTTTTTACAATCCAGGGAAGTGAAAGTCGTAGTAAAATACCAAAGAAATAAATGTTTTTCATCGAATATATGTTCATATCGAGGGTTTCATGCCAGATGGTCTTATCGAAGAATTTTGGGGATTTTGAGATATTTTGCCAGTACAATGCATTTAACAAATGGAAGCCCTCAATATGAAATAATAATCAATAAACTTCATTCAATCATGGGAGTCCGATCACAGGGGAGATGTGTAAACATCTAGTAATTAAAGACTTTTTATTGCACTTTTTTTAACTCAAACAAAAAGCGTCATCTATGTATCACTTATAGCAATCGATTTCAGGGGCTCTGCTAAAAAAAATATTTATTAATATTTATTATTTCAACCGGTCAATTTTTATTTTTTTGTTTTAATTTTCTATTTTTCATTTTTCGTTTTTCATTTTTCATTTTTCGTTTTTTATTTTTCATTTTTTATTTTTCTTTTTTCATTTTTTATTTTTAATTTTTTATTTTTCAATTTTTATTTTTCATTTTTTATTTTTCATTTTTATTTTTAATTTTTCATTTTTAGTTTTTTTTTTTTTTTTGATTTTTGTTTTTTATTTTTATTTTTTAATTTTTCATTTCTTATTTTTTATTTTTTTTTTTTTTTCATTTTTAATTTTCGTTTTTAATTTTTCATTTTCTATTTTTTTCCATTTTTTATTTTTAATTTTTCATTTTTTATTTTTTATTTTTCATTCTTTATTTTTCATTTTTTATTTTTCATTTATCATTTTTCATTTTAATTTTTTATTTTTTATTTTTCATTTATCATTTTTCATTTATCATTTTTCATTTAAATTTTTTATTTGTTATTTTTCATTTTTAATTTTTTATTTTTTATTTTTTATTTTTCGTTTTTCATTTTTTATTTTTAATTTTTAATTTTTTATTTTTTATTTTTCATTTATTTTTCATTTTTCAATTTTTATTTTTCATTTATCATTTTTCATTTTAATTTTTTATTTCTCATTTTTTATTTTTTTTTTTTTTTCATTTATCATTTCTCATTTAAATTTTTTATTTTTTATTTTTCATTTTTTATTTTTCGTTTTTCATTTTTTATTTTTCATTTTTTATTCTTAATTTTTTTATTTTTCATTTTTCATTCCTTATTTTTTATTTTTCATTTTTCAATTTAAATTTTTTGTTTTTCATTTTTAATTTTCTATTTTTTATTTTTATTTTTAATTTTTTTTTTTTTCATTCAGGTTATTATAACTTTTTTTTTTTTGATTTTTGTTTTTTATTTTTAATTTTTCATTTCTTTTTTTTTATTTTTTTTTTTTCATTTTTAATTTTCGTCTTTAATTTTTCATTTTCTATTTTTTTCATTTTTTATTTTTAATTTTTCATTTTTTATTTTTCATTCTTTATTTTTCATTTTTTATTTTTCATTTATCATTTTTCATTTATCATTTTTCATTTAAATTTTTTATTTGCTATTTTTCATTTTTAATTTTTTATTTTTTATTTTTCGTTTTTCATTTTTTATTTTTAATTTTTCATTTTTTATTTTTTAATTTTCATTTATTTTTCATTTTTCATTTTTTATTTTTCATTTATCATTTTTCATTTTAATTTTTTATTTCTCATTTTTTATTTTTTTTTTTTTTTTTCATTTATCATTTTTCATTTAAATTTTTTATTTTTTATTTTTCATTTTTAATTTTTTATTTTTCGTTTTTCATTTTTTATTTTTCATTTTTTATTCTTCATTTTTTTATTTTTCATTTCTTATTTTTTATTTTTCATTTTTCAATTTTAATTTTTTGTTTTTCATTTTTAATTTTCTATTTTTTATTTTTATTTTTCATTTTTTTTTTTTCATTCAGGTTATTATAACTCATAATTTTTCACCAATTGTATTGTGAAATAGAAATTTACCCCCCTGCGCGTATAAATGTTTACACATCAAAAGTTGTTTTTTGGTCTCATAAAAATAAAGCTTGACATTTTTTATGATAACAGCGATAACTGTTAGTGAGCATGAACAATTAACTTCTTTATTTTTTTTCAAAATCTTTTTTCATATATCTTACAAAGAAACCATATACAGATGTCTATCACGTGTAGGAGTATATAATGTTATGTTGGCCGTATAAGGGCATATCCGCGTAATAGAAATATTTAATAAGATTTAAAATTTTATGGGTTTTTAACAATATTTTAATCTCTAGACGATTTTGGAGATATCTGATATTTTAATTAGTTGCAGATCATCAGATTTTATACCTTTTAGGCACAGTTTTTGAGATGTCAGTTAAACTTAGTTTAGTTAAACCGAGAATTAATTTTTTCAGACATGTCCAAATTCATAAAGAAATTGATGAATAAATTCTGGGTTTAACAAAACTAGGTTTAACTGATATCTTAAAAACTGGGTCTTAATCAGCTTAAAAGCTATGCTATGTACGTCATATACATTACGCAGGGTCAGGGTTAAAGAGTCAATTAACGTAGAAACAAACAAAAAACTGTTTGGAGTTTGATACCCATATTGTATATATTCTTTGACACAGAGTTGCCACCCTACGACAAAATATTTTGAAAAATTCTTAAACATTTCATGTTAAACATTTTGTATAATTATTACGCAAGGGTAATGTTTTCTTGACGATATGAAATTTTGTGCTCATGTTGCCCATGTTTTTGATATAGAGTTGCCACCCTCTAAACTTATATGACAGTCATTCGGACAATCGCAGTTGGAAGATCAATATTTCATAATTAAAACTAAAAATCTAAAATCTCAATAAAAACAAAACAAAACAAATTAACAAATTTATAAATTTCATTAAATAATTTTAAACTCTAACATACGGGGGCGGTTTCAGAATAACCCGACCTGACGTATAGATGGTGGCAGAAGTTTGAAAAAAATTACTTGGGTGAAAATTGGCTACCTCATAAAACATGTTTTAAAATTCAAGGCGAAAAACGTTTAGTATTTTTTTTTTTTTTTTTTAAATTGGTCACCGTTATGTAATTCAGTACTTTCATTTGAAAGTTCTCAGCCCAGTCAATATTAAAGATGAGCTAGATTCTACTCTAGGGGAGTCTGCTCCATCGTTTACGACTATAAAATATTTTGTGGCAGAGTTTAAAAGAGGCCGTAAGAACTGGCATTGACCCATTGAGGTGCCAAGCTAGAAACGGTTAAGAAAATCGACAAAATGGTATTCGATGATCGTCAGCTGAGCGTGAGCTGCGTGAGCTAGTTGAAATGATAGGCATTTCAAAAAGCAATAGAGTGTTTGGCGATATGTCACCGCAATAAAGCCGAATTTTTGCGTCGATTTGTGACCACTGATGAGACATGGGTCCACCACTTCATACCTGAGACAATGTAACGGTCACAACTGTGGACTGACATGGGTTAATCGTGTCCAAAGAAGGTGAAGACAGTTCCATCTGAGAGGAAGGTTATGACGTATGTTTTTGGGATGCGCTTGGTATTATTTTTATTGAGTATTTTGCTTACTTAGCTTAAGCTTTTAAGTGAGGAAATGAAGGAAAAAGCCCGCATTTGGCGAACAATAAAGTTTTGTTTTGTTAAATTTATCGTTATTTTTCAGACATATTGCAATTACTACTGTAATTAATATGCAATTTTTGTTTTACCAAGAAAATGTACCATATCCATCAATTAAAGTTTGAATTGCTTCATCACGAAACCTTATTTGCCAGATTTAGCTCCCTCGGACTATTTTCTATTTCCAAACTTCAAAAAATGGCTCGGCGGTAAAAGATTTGCGAAAAATGAAGAGGTTGATGACTATTTTAAGGTGCTATACAATTCCTACTATAAACACGGTATCAAAGCTATTGAATGTCACTGGGAAAAGTGTATCGAGCTAAAAGGAGATTTTGTTGAGAAGTAAAGAAAATTTTTATGTTTTCTTTGTCAGGTCGGGTAAGTCTGGAGCTGCCCTCGTACATATGTATATCTATAATATTTCTTGCGAACGATGTAAGTTTCACAGTTTTACCCCGATTTTTACAAAAAATATATCATTTGAAAGGTATTTCTTTTTAGCTGTTACCCAGATTTACAGATTTTCATCGTCTAGAATATTTTTTGGAGTTATGACCGTTTAAAGTTGCTACTAACACATACATAAAATTATACAATGCTATGTCTGTGTTTATTAAAATTGTTAATGTGTTTGTGTTAGTGTGTTGAGTTTGTTTTCTTCATTTAAAATGAGTTGAATTGTGAAGCATACGTTTCGTTTCTTTGTTAAAAATGAAAAAAATAAAATTTCTTAGAATTTGCACCCGAATTTCGAGTGCTGGAATCTGCTAGTATAAAGAAAATTGCTAAATTTTTGATTAAAAATATTTACGAATTTAAATTTTTTTTCTTTCGTTAAAATATAATTCATTAACGTCATTTATTAATGAAAAATTTTGATAAATTACAAATAAATTTTTTGCTAAAACGATGAAAAAAGTTTATTAATCTGAAAAGTATAAAAACAATAAAAAAATTGACTTAGAAATTAATATGGCAGGTGGTTAAATGTGTTTTTTTTTATTTTTTTTAATAAAATAATAAAAAAAAAATAGAATATGTATTTGGAAATTCACAAAATCAATTAAAAATTAAATTCACATATAGAAAAGAAAATTGTAGTATTGATTAAAAATATTTGTAAATTTGAATTGCGTTTTTTTTTTCAATTCAAATAAATATTATTCGAAAGATGAAAACGATTTGTTAATCTGAAACGTAAAAACAGTAAAAAAAATTTTGTTTTAAATGAATCTCAATTAATGAGAATTAGAACACAACTTTGGCACAAATGTATTATTAGTTAATTGAATGAATTAAATTTTTAATTAAAACTGGAATTATTTTACTCATTTAAATAATCTATTAAAAAACTAATTGTTTTATAAATAAATAAATGGTCAACAGTGTTTTAGTTATCTAAGAAAATCAAATAAAAAAATTATTAAATACAAAATTTATTTCTGAATTTAACAATTTTTGGTAGAAATATTTGGCAGACAAAGCTTCCAATCCTTAAAAATATTATTATGCGAAATATCTCATATATTTTGAAAGTTAATTTTCACAACCACTTAACCCCACTCAAATCGTTGCATCCCCAAAATATTTACTTTGAATGCGGAAAAACTGCAGCTATATATTTTTAAAGGTTGAAATATTTATTTAAATTAAAATATATGAATCATTGTTAAAGTACATCATGCGTGAAGTTATAACTCCATTGTTAAATTTAAAAGCCAAATAAAATTTTAATGTGATGAAATGTTTTATTTTAGTTTCAAAATGCATAGCAATGCTTTTTTTTAATGACCATTTGTGCTAAGGTCTTGTTTGTAAGCCAAACACAATAATGTTCAAAAAAAAATGTATGAATAAATCCATTGTATTGTTTTTAAGTGAAAAATTGTTTATTTAAATATAAAAATCTATTAAATATCACTACACAAGTTAAACAGGCTTCATGTCTTAAAAGAACACCAGTTATAAACAGAGATGAAGCCTTAAATTGGCGAATCAATCTTTGGGAATATTCGTTTAATATTTTGTAAGTTTCTTTTGCTATCATAATACTTCAGATATAAAAAATAACACAATGCATGATAGGGGGCACAGCCTCTGGGCTGATCCCACTCATTTTTCCACGACTTCAAATAAAAACTCGCCAACCACTTTTGTGCCAAAAAATCTAGGTCATGAAATTTGATGGCATTTTTTTTCAACTTTAAGAAATTGATTGAAGCCAACATTTTTTTTGGTCTCTTTACCTAAAAATAATCAGATATGAAGCATATATTTTACTATCACGGTGTTAACCTATTGCGCATTGAGACCGAAAATGGGAAATTTTTTTGACAAAATTTTGAAAACTACGTTTTAAAGTTTTAAAAAATTTTCTTAAACAAAATGTAATAAAAAAGAGATCTGGCACTTTAAGGTTTTGTTAAATACATGTTAGAGATTAGCTGTGTGAATTTTTAAGTAAATTCCTCTACCCCAATTTCATGTTACAAGGATTTTATTTTTGCGGATTTTGAGAAAAATTGGATTTTTGTGAAATATTCAGTAAATGTAATCTTTCTAAATTTTTTGTATCAAAATTTAATCAGTTCAAACTTTATCTTAATAGCCTAGGGTTTCGGAAAAAATAATATGATCCCATTAACCCTTTTGGAATTGGGGTCACATATGACCCCAAGCTAATAAAGGATAATTTGTTAAAAAAATTCAAATATTTTGCAAATACTGTTGAATTTTTAGAAGCGTTACTTAAAATATTATAACCAAATGTGTATATCTTATGTTGCTAAAATTTGGGATATATACGAGAGAGTTAAACCATTATTTGCCAAGGCCAGCTTTGGTTTTTAAGATATTTTTAAATAAAGATTACCGAAAACGAGTTTTTCTATTAAACTCGATGAAACCACTATTTAGAATTTAAGAAATATAATGTAGTTAATTTTTTTATTTAACCCTTCAGTGCGACTGGGATCAAAAATATCCATTGTGATGGATTTGGTGCAATTTTCTGCTTATTGCTCGCGAATATAAATTAAAACAACTTTTAACCAATTTTATTAAAAAAATCATATTATTTTTAAAAACTATTTATATGTTTCCAAATAAAATAAGAATATTGTTGAACAATAACTCAACATTGTACGATTCTACTATCTGGAGTAAAAACTGCTTTTCTTCTTCATTATTTGTTTACACTTTACTAAAATATCGTTTACTACAAATAATGCCTTGCAGAAATTGTAGCTCTTTTTAAAATCATCATTACATTCCCATGTCTATGGAGGAAGTAATAAAAAATCAGCAGAAATACTAAAACAGCTGATACAATTTTTAATTTTCTGGGACCCAAAATCTCTTGAATAAATATTGATCAAATTTTCTGGGTGAATAAATTTTCTAGGAGCACATAAGGGTAAGTTTTCGCAAAATATAGCAGAATTTTTTTCCCAATCAATAGTAAGGGCTTCGTCTACATAGTTTACTAGAACAATACCTTATTTTTAGTTATTTACTTTTTTTAAATAAACCAAAATTCAAAGTTTGGCTTCGGCAAGGAATGGGGTAACGTTGTTCGATTTATCCCAAATTTTTAGCACAGAAGAATTGCACATTTGGTCGCACATCTAAAAATTCAACAGCACTTACAATTTTTTGAATAAATTGTCTTTTATTAGCTTGGGGTCATATGTGACGCCAATTCCAAAAGCGTTAAAGGGGTCATATTATTTTTTTCCGAAACCCTAGGCTATTAAGATAAAATATGGTATTTCAAAGTAGAAAACTGATTAATTTTTGATATAAAGAATTTAGAAAGATACATATACTGAATATTTCACAAAAACTCCATTTTTCTCGAAATCCGCAAAAGTA
This sequence comes from Cordilura impudica, assembly GCA_963682025.1. Taxonomy (NCBI): domain Eukaryota; kingdom Metazoa; phylum Arthropoda; class Insecta; order Diptera; family Scathophagidae; genus Cordilura; species Cordilura impudica. The sequence goes on along the minus strand of OY821521.1, from coordinate 10,322,388 downwards.
AAATCCTTGTCAAAAAAATTCTGGAATAGGAATTTACCAAAAAATTCACACAAGAATCTCTAACATGTATTTAGCAAAACCTTAAAATGCCAGATCCTTTTTTTTTAAATTTGTTTAAGAAAATTTTTTAAAAAGGAGTTTTCAATATTTTATCAAAAAAATTTCTCATTTTCGGTCTCAATGTGCAATAGGTAAACAACTTGATATCTGAGTACTTATAGATGTAGAGACCAAAAAAATGTTGGCTTTAAAGTTGAAAAAATATGCCATCAAATTTCATGACCTAGTTTTTTTTTGGCACAAAAGTGGTCTGGGCATTTGCTATTTTTGGCGAGTTTTTATTCGATTTTGAAGTTATATAGCTTTTTAAAGAGATAATTTAGTAGTGAAATCAACCCATTTAACAACTTTTCGAAAAAATTAATTTGTGGACGAAATTCTGAAAAAAGTCATATTTTCCCCATATAAGCAAGCACACTTGAAATTCTCAAACGAATTCCGGTACGACTTTTCTTTATCCGATTGTCCCCAAACTTCACATTTATTTGTTTTATAGAGAAAGGAAACAAACTGGACCCCGACACTCCCCAAAATCGCATTTTCATTTTTAAAGACCATTCTAATACATTTATAGATAAAATTTGGTGTCTGTGTGCCTATTATACCCACTAATCTGTAGTCCAAAAATCAACCCTGTACGACCATTTTTAGTCATAGTCTCCATATAAAGCTGATTCGCGATCTTCAATTAAATCCATTAAAAAAAATATTGCATAATTTAGATTTATATATGTTTCTGAGAAAAGTAATTGACTTTACAAAATGTTGTCATGATCGGTCAATTTTCTGACCATCTGAACGCCATATCTGAACACCACAAATTAATAACAATAGCACTAAAATTTGGTTTATGTTTATATTCCATATCCGGTTACGGCCCCAGCAAAGTTGGATGCAAAATCCTCTCTTGAAACGCATGATAGGGTACTGTATAGTCGGTCTAGACCGACTATAATGTTCGTATTTGTTTATATTGATTTACACATCTCTGTTTATAACCAATGAGACGCGGCTCCGCAATCATTCGAAAACTAAAAATTTACATGGAAAATAAGAATTTAACCTCCAACTAAGTTTCAACAGATGATTGTGAAGAGTCCTAAAATCTAACAAATAGTTACAACTACTAAGTAGAATAAATAAACCTATATTTTTTTTTTTTGTTGTTTAGTCTTTCTCTTTCGTTTCTCTCTCTCTCTCTACCTGTATGAATGTTTAAATGTATTATTAATATTTTTGAAATGGGAGCTGCTTAGGCGTTTTAGGAGAACTCTATCGAAATACAAAAGAAATTTAGTTTTGATTTTTTTTTTTTTTGCCAAATTTATTGCATTTCAGAAGTGGTACAAAATGGAAGATCGTTAAATCCGAGTTTTAGCGAAGACTCTGTCGCAGATACCACTTTATTAAAAAAGAATTCCGATGGTAAGTTTATGCACGCCTCTATTAAAAAAAAAAAATAATTAAAAAAAGTTGTCAAATGGATGTTGTTTTAAATGTTGTATTCAGAATGTATACGATACGATCGATATATAACTAAAAAAAAAAATAAGTTTCTTCCGTGCGACGAATACTTGTAGTATGATTACGACGATATATCCTCTTGGTGGGAAAGTAAAACTATAAAGTGTGTTTAAATATAATTTCTTGCACTCCATGCAATAAATAGTTGCTTAGAGTTTATTGTTTATCAAAGTATGGAATTAAAAAAGCATGGAAAATTAAGTTGGCGTTAATATTCTTACCTACAGAGTTAATCATTTCTACGTTTCAATGATATCGAAAAAGTAAGAAATTGAAAAAGACGTAATAATAGAATTATGTAAACATTTAACTATAGAAAAATACGAAATTAAATAAACAAAAATATTTTTAAGAGTATGGCCGAAGCTGCACAGTGATAAAATATGACGCGGCCATATAAGGCGCAAAAATTACAGTGAGAGGCATTTTATTGTAGGTTCATTTATGATCAAGAAATATAAATTTATCATACGAACTATTGGTCTGTTTTCATTAAAATGACTGCTAGATTTTTTAGATGTAATTAACAACATTTCCGAAATTATTAAAATTTTATATATGTGTATATATATATTGGCAGCATTAAACCCTCGCTATTTGGCCCCACAACGCAGGCATAGTTCTGTTTCATTGGGAAATTTAACAAATACTAACAATGAGAGATTACAACCAAGTCCACTTACAATACGAGAGCACGAAGTGGCCAACTCTGTGGACTGTAGTAGGGACACGGTCAAGAATAGAGAGAGTAACAGCAACAATAATTGTAAACACATTAACAACAACAAATCTAAAATGATTTTCAACAATGTTACTTCAATACCCCTAGTACTCTGCGGTATGATGCAGAGCGAAATATTTGCAATGGCTAATCAAAATGCCACGATTTGTGACGACTCTTCACAACAAGGTGATACCGCACAACCATATGAACAACAACGTCGACGTAGAGCCTATTTCGATGATGATAATGAAATCAATAATGGCAATGGCAATCCTACAGGTCAATGTTATGAAGGAAGTGCGTAAATGATTCCTTTTAGAAACAATAAAAAAAAAAAAAGAAGTGCAATTGCTAAATAATATTCACCTCCACTTTTCCATACTTTTGTTTACCAAACCATTGTAATTGATAAGTAATCCATGTAAATTAAACGTAACGTGATTTTTTTTTTATAAAGCTCACGTTTCTCTCTCTCTCGCTCTCTCCCTTTGTATTATCTTAATGATATTTCATTTGTGTTGAGCAACCACCCGGTATCCAAATTCCTATCCTAGAATAAACTTTATATAAATATTGTACCTGTCAATATTTATATAAGTCTGATGTCAGTCATCAGTCAGTCAGTCAGTCAGTCAGTATTCTTATGATGCTACCCCCCTACACACGCATAAACACAACCTTACACCAACACTTACTCACCTCAGCTAAACGGCTATCACTTCGCCCATTTTGAGAAATAGGATAAGTTAATATTCAATTGGGAAATTCATAATTAGAATTCCTTTCAGCTTAAATGGGCCGAGTGTTTTTTTTTTAAGAAATTTTTTTCGAAACACATCCAAATCTATCGCATGCACATTTCTAAAACTCGTTAATTAGTCATAGTAATATAATAAAAAAAAGCACTTTGAATGGCACGATCGGTATTTAAGTAGATATTTTTAACAAATTTGACTTTTTTTATTACCTACACATAAATATGTAGTACCAAGTTGCGAAGCAAGTAGTGTTTTTTTTTTTTTTTTTTTGTTTGTATATTTTATGACTGTGTCTGTAGTTTACTAAATAGATCTGAACGAATCATTTCATATTTTACTAATAATTGCAATTTGTTTGTATTTTTCTTTCCGACATTTCAACAGATGAAGATGATGAGCCACGCTGCACTCAATTAACTAATCAGCATAAGACTGCCATAAGATTTATTAGAAAGGTAAGTATGTCTTGTCTTGAAAAATACGAGTTCAAGATTTAAGAAAGCTAAACGAAAATTTTATCGTTTGAAAAAAAAAATCAAAAATAGTTGTGTTCGAGTACTTTTCATATAGTTAAAGTAGTAAAAGAGATATCTATAATATTAATAGGTAAGACGATTTCTTGTGACCGATGATTTGTTCCACAGTTTTCTCCCGATTTTGACCAAATGTATCTTATTTGTAAGGTATTTGCTTTTAGCTGTGCACCAGATTCACAGATTTTTAAATTTTTAAATTTTTTATTATTTTTTTTTATTAAAATGCATTTAAAGTTGCGACTAACACATACAAAAATTATACAATGCTATGTGTGTGTTTATTAAATTTGTTAATGTGTTTGTGAGTTTATTTTCTTCATTCACAAAAATTCATTCATAATAATTGAATGGAAAAATAATGTTGGACATAAAACAATAACATTGAAAAGTAATTTTGGACATAAACCATATTTGAAAAGTGTTGAATTGTGAATTGGCTAAAATTGATTGGCATACCTTTAGGGTCTTTATTAAATGAAAAAATAAAATTTGCTAGTAATTGAAAATGCTACTCATAACAGCTAAAAATCGTAAAAGTAAAAAAAAAAAAAACGGAGATTGGGTAAAATTATTTTTCTTATTTCCAATTTGAAAATATGAAATTTTATTTTATACAGGGTAGAGAAGAGCATATAATTTTGCATTTGGATTTTGCTATAAATATTTTTTTTGTCATTCGGCTTCTTTTGTTCAAAAATATAATCCTTGCGGTTAGTTTTTCTACTCATTTCCTCGGCTGGCCTTACACTAGGCCAATTTGTCAGTATATTTACGACAGTATGAAGCTGTATTTTACCGATAACTGCACTAAATTATTTTTTCAATGTCTCAATCGATGCTGGGTTATTAGCGTAAAACTCATCAGCTCCCCAGAAATAACAGCCCGACGCGTAGTGGTCAATTTCGCGAGATAGCGGTCAAAACTCTATAACTTTTGACCGGATTGGTATTTTTTTACGCAATTTGTTTTGTTCAATAGGAGGGACTTTAAGCTTCAATTTGCGTGTTCAAACGTAAAAATCGACTGATAGGAACGTAAGTAATTTGGAGTTAAAAATGCATTTTAATTTTTTGTTGAGTTTCCATGTAAAAGTTGAATATTTTGACATTTTAAATAGGTATTTTTTTTATAATTTCTTATTTTCTTCAATCGTATTTTACAACCAATACTTATTTATTATTCCTAAACTTAATTTTGGTCAGAAAATGCCAACATTTGGCCCCTGACATTTATTTAGTCTCAATATTCACAGGGGCCAAATGTTGGTTTTTTTGGAAGAAAGCTAATTCTTGTGAGGATTAAACTGAAAAATAACACTGAAATTCCCAACAATATCAATACCATTTGGATATATTATATACAGAACACAACATCGATAAAATTTTAAGTAAACTTTTACTATTGATTTAAAGTGCACATATATTTTATTTAAATGTATTAATAAAAATTTATACTAAAATTAGAAACAAATTATAATCTTTAAACTAGTATTAATTAAACAATATTAGTAAATATTTCTTCCAAATAGCTTTGATTTTCATTTTGCAGTAGTTGTTTAGCTTCTTCATCTAACTCTAATGAGGTTGATTTCCATTTTTGTCGAATACTGGACATATATGGGCCTGATGTGCACAACAAAATATTAATAAGATCTTCATTAGTACAATATCTGGAAATTTTTCTTGTATTGTGCTCGCGAAAGAATCTGTAGTCTTTGTTCCTTTTTTCTTGGGCTTCTTCTGAGAGATCTCCAATTGGAAGCATATTGTGCTGAATTATTTGTTCCCCATGGAACAAAATTTTGTGAACTGTGGTTGGCATATGTCTCCAAGAATATTTTTGGTTATAAAGGGTTGCTGTCTCATTAGCACACTGACCAAATTTTTTTGCATCTATCTTTTTGCTACATGCTATAACTTGTAATATGATTTGGAATCGTCGTATTAAATCATAATCTACTCCAGTTATAGAAGCTGCAGTTTCTGGATCGGAAAAAAATCTCCTTGCTGTGTTTCCATCATTAAAATTTCCTTCTCCTTGCTTTGGCTGGTCAATTATAAGGCCTATCTCACGGTATTTTTCTTGAATATCTTTTTTTTTTTTGCTTTCTTTTTTCCAAATTTTCTTTTTGTTTCTCACTGTTTCGCCTAACGGGCCAAATTCCAAATCGTATCCCAATTTAAGAATATGCTCCATAAAACGAATTCTAGCATGAAGAGGTGACATTCCAAATTCATATGCTTCATTAAAACTATCGTCTTGTGTTGGTGGTTGGCTCAATTGACTTGATGTTTTTTGGCATATGGTGCAGCTTGACGATGACTTTGTTTTGGTTAAAGCTTGTGCAACTTTTCCATCAATCATTGTGAGACACATTTTAAAATTTACTTCAATGTCTTGGTCATCAAATTTAAATGTTACTGGTTGAAGTTCTTTAATCTGATCATTTATTTTTCGAACTTCTTCATCTATGACATCTTGAGTCTCCTTTTTGTAAGCAAACTTTATTGGTCTACAAAATTTTGTTGACGAGGGAATTTCATTCTTCCATACATCTATCTCTGCAGCTCTACTAGTTGACGGCTCTGAACCAATATAAGTTTTTGTTAAACGTAATGGAACGAAAGAAGTCATGAATAAATTGGCATCTGATGAATTTTCCGCATTACATTGTTTGTATTGTTTCTGGCCAGAGGACCCATCACATCCCCATTTAGAAATTAAAGTCATGCTGCAATTTTTAAACTTCTTTAAATAGTCAGCATCAAATGTCTTTAATAATCGTTCTGCAGTGTGTTCAAGAAGATCCTGCAATTTTATTTCTGCTGAACTTGAAGTTACACTAATAGCAGTTGGTGAAGGTAAGCAATCTTTTTTGGCAGAAACTATATCTCGATATGATGGAAAAATTCCACAATTTTTTTCATTGGTTCGCTTCCGCAATTCTGCATATTGGTTTTTAGTCATTTTCAAATCCAAAAATAGTGCAAATGCTTCTTCTGGAGTAAATTTATTTTCTTCAGTTGGTGTCGGCATACTTTCTAAAATCCTTTTTGTGCGTCTGGGGCTTGCTTCCACTATTTATTCAATGATAGCAATTTTTCCCTTTTTAGTTTTCAATGGTTGAATTTGATGCAGAAATGAATCCTTTATGATGCTACAAGAAACTTCTTCATTGATATGTTTAAGCTTGCGTCTTCGTGATCTTTCACTACAATTATCAATTGGCTTTGCTGGTCGACCACCTTTTCCAGTTTCCGTGGTAGTTACTGATGGCTTTTTAAAAATAAGTTTATTTCTTAGCCATTCTTGGTTGCGTGAGTAAAACAATTTCTTGTTTCTGGAACATTGATTGTACCGTTTTCTTAAAGTACTTAAAAAGTTTTTTATTTTTAAGTTATGAATTTTAATTTCTTGTTTGTCGCATATTTTGAAGAATGGATTATTCATTATATGTAAAATAATGTCCTTTTCATCTTTCCGTTCAAAATATATATCAGATAGAACACTATAACTGAATTTAGCCATTGTTTAAACAATAATGAAGGAAAAAAATGAATGCATGGATTAATATACTATTGCTCGAAGTTTCAACATGATCTTTTTTACCTCTTTGAAACATAATATACCAGGTAGTTGGTTTTACCAGTTATTTCCATTGGTTTTAAATTTATTTGCAATTTTCACGTATTTAAGTTGTGTAATATTAGATGGCAATAAAATCTTTTTTACCTTTTCCAAATGAATTGCTAGATACCACATAATTTGAGAGTTAACAGGTACTGGCAATAATATAAAAGGTACTTGGTTTTACCAGTTATTTCCATTGGTTTTAAATTTATTTGCAATTTTCACGTATTTAAGTTGTGTAATATTAGATGGCAATAAAATCTTTTTTACCTTTTCCAAATGAATTGCCAGATACCACATAATTTGAGAGTTCTATTGTCATTTTTGTCAAAATTTTGATACACCCTTCTATGTGGACTAGGTCCAAATATGGGCCAACTTCTCCTAATTTCAACAGAATTATTTTTTGGGTCAATAAGAACTCTTGTACAAAATTTAATCAAAATATATGCATAATAGCCACTTTCACATACAAATAACTTCTCAAAAAATATGACGTGCATTTGTACCGAATATCTTACCTTGGGTCAGAAAAATTGCTGTAGCTCACAAAGTGCAGTCCCGATGCATGGACATGTATATATAGGAATGTAGGGGAGAGTTAGGACTACAAAATAGTAAATTTGTGTTTTGACTCAGCTTGACTCACAGGAGTTGTGCTCTATGAAGTAGGAAATTTCCGAGAAATTTGACCTTTTTAAAAAAAAAATTTAAATTGTTCTGAAAACAGTAGAGCTTCAATTGTACCAGTAATAGGAAATAAGTTAAGTTACAACACAAAATTTATTTCGTCCAAAAATCTTGAAAAACAAAAAAGTTATGATCATTTAAACTTTAAAAATTAACTAAAAATATCATAAATTTACTAAATTCTGAAAAAGCCCATTTTGGACCACCCTGTTCTTAGTGAAATAGTTGAAATAGAGTTCTAATTTTTTGGCTCCCGAGGTTTACTACTGTCTACTTTCATATGAGTCTAATAACTTTAAAATCGGAGAACAAAAAGCATAAGGAGTTTTGGCCGCTATCTCAAAATATTGACCACAGTGCGACGGCTAATAACGCGATTTTCAAACTTTCGACGTAAAAGATCGATTGTTTCATGGCTTGTGTGGCAAGCTGTTGGAACCAACAATTGTCTAGATCCATTTCTTCAAAAAGGGGAACAGATACTCCGTTATCAACACACGGTAGCACTCACCGCTCACTGTAAATCATTTGCGTTCCGCATCTTCGAAGAAAATGGTCCAATGATACTGCCGGCCCAAAAACCCCACCAAAATGCACAGCGTTCATCGAACCACCGAAATGAAAATAAGCTTCGTTAGAAAATATGATTTTTCGGTAGAGAACCAAAACGTTGCGGAAGTTCATGCGTCATCAGCTCCTGCAATAATTGAACTTTGTATGGCGTCATACCGAGGTGTTTTTGCAAAATTCACATTAAAGAAGTGAGTGAAATGTTCAATTCCTGAGAACGATGGCGAGTTGAGGTACTTCGTTGTTCTTGCACACTCTGTGGCACGGCAACAATGTTTCCGTTTGTACGCACTACGCGAACATGAGAACTTAATGCTTTATCCAATAACGGTATAGTTTCACACACACATTTGACAACATTGTCCCCATATTGCTTGGAAGATGCTTCTTTTTTTACCGAATTTTGAACGTATTTTCTTGCACTTTCGGTAGAAGATTCAATATGGAAATAAGTTTTTAATATTTCGTAAACCGCATATATTAAACTAATTTTTTGTTCGCATTCTAAATTTTAATAGAAAAGGTACGAAACCAAAACTTCACGGTAAACTCTCGTAGCTCCCCTATACAACCATTGCTTTCGCAAGGGAGCTGACGGTAAGCTGTTCAGTATGTAACCTTAAAACTAAACTTTACCTAAAAACACGTGCAAAAAACAGAGTTCAGAAAAAAACACACACTGAATAAAAAACTCGTACATATATGTAAACAAACATAGCTCAGACCAACAAACACATATTTTTATTTTCAGATCAATTATGTGTGTTACTAAATTTTGTACGGTGCCAAACACAATCATGACTGTGTTTCATTTTAATATTTCGTTATATACACGAACATTTTTCTATCGCGTAATTTTAGTTTCGAACACACATAAACCACACAGATTCGAGTGTAGCTTTATTTTAAGTTCGTTTTCTTGCACGTGTACTGCTAAAAAAAAAAACAGAACATGTTCTTGAACGCGTACATCTAAAAATTAAAACATTATCCACTCGCGATCAGAAAAATCTGAAACACCCCTATAATAACGACAACAACTGTTTCAACCAAATTTATTAAAAAAATCTAAAAAAAAATAAAAATAATATGATAATAATAAAAATAAAAAAAATAAATTTTATATGTTGTTTATGACTTAATTTCGTTTTTTTCCCGATCGCGAGTGGATAATGTTTTAATTTTTAGATGTCTGCGTTCAAAAACAGGTTGTTTTTTTTTTGGCAGTACACGTGCAAGAAAACGAACTTAGAATAAACCTCGACGAATAAGTTTGAATTTAACTACAAAAATTATATCAACATTTTATAGAAAGAAAATATATGTTAGAAAAGCAGAAATTAATTCTCTCAAAAATTCATAACAACTTTTACTAACTTTTGGAGTACTCGAACACTTTTGTAATAAAAGTCGAAAAAATAAAATAAAATTTTGACAGGTAAATAAACACAACTAAACTTAAATTAAAAAATTATCAAATTTTAAAATTTCAACTTTTATAGAAATTTGCCAATTTAGCCAGTTAATAAATGCACAACCTTTATAAAAAATACTTGTGCTTAATATTCACGCCCTTGTTTTTAAGGTCTAAATTGTTAAGCTTATTTAACTTAGCAGAAGCACTTTACCGCACGCCAATCATTTTATATTAAACACTGAAATTCGTTGAGATTCCAAACTGTACAATGTTAAGATTTTTTGAATTTAGATTCTGCGAAATTGGTGGTAGTTTGTGGAAAATTTAAAAAAAATATTCCAGTGAATCTGAAGGGTGCCTGCAGTCACTGAAGATTAATTAGATTTATGAAAATTCAACTTGATTTGAATTGATCATAACCACTTTAAGTTCGTAAAGGATATTTTGTATGAATCCAAATATTTTAAGAAAACTGCAAAATTTATTTCCTTAATGAATTTATTTTTTCAATTATTTTTTCTAATTTATTTTTTCTGCCAAAAAAAAAAATGTCGTATCTTATTTAAAGTTCTTTCAAAAGGTGTATTTTTATACCCTATAGCACTATGTGGTCAGGGTATAATGAGTTTGTGCTGATGTTTATAACTATCAAAAATAATTGACCTAACCATTTTCAGAATCGATTTTCCGATGTCTGTCCGTCTGTTCATCTGTCCATCTGTGCATCCATGTAAACCTTGTACAGGTCGCAAATATGAATAAATTTTGATAACAATAGAACGAACAGTATTGAAATTGGTGAAAATCAGTGCATGTTCAGACCTAGTCCCAAACAAATGAGCTCTATGAGATCGATAAGATCCAAATTATCATATATATATCGCTACAATTTGGTTTTTTGTATGTTTATTATATCAATTAATCAGTAGTCCAAAAATAAACCCTCTAGGGCAATTCCTGAGCATAGCCCCTATATAAAGCTGCTTCCCAATCTTCACTCAAATCTATCAAAAAACAAAAATATTGCACAGATTTTTCTCGAATTTGGTTTGTATATGTTTTTGCAAAAAAATGAGTGACCTCTTCAAATATTGTCAGGATCGGTCCATTTGTCGACCTAGTCCCCATATAAATATAGCATGCGATATGAACTTTTTCATATCTGCAGGCAAAAAAAAAATTAATAACAATACCACTCAAATTTGGTTTATGCTTAATTTCTATATCCAATTAGTTGGACCCAAGAAAAAGGGTATCTAAACGCATGGTATGGGGTTGTAAATAAAACAAATATCTTTTATTTGATTAATTTGCTTCAGTGACTTTGCTAGAGCAACTATTTCGTGCTCTTTTAGTTTGTATAGCAAAGTGTGTCTTTGTTACCTTGCAATAATTACATTGTCCAACAGCATTTTTGGAACAGAATGGCGACCCTATAATTCTGAAAGGGCATATTGAGTAGATCATTTTTGTAGAGTAAATTTATAGTCCAGCTGGTCTGAGTTTTTTTTACAGTGGGTCAAAGTTTTAATTTTTTGGTCGAATTATACTAAATGAAAAAAATTTTGTAAATTAATGTCTGAGATAATTCTTAACGTCAGAGTTATAATGACGAATTTTATGAAGATTATTTTTGTGGAAGATCTTAACCCTCTAGCTCCTCTCTTTTTTTGAGAAAATCAATAAAAATCCTTTCAAAAAGGACATTTAAGGAATAAAATATTCTACGAAAATTTTTGCTGGGAAATTTCAGTGGGGTTCACCAAAGACACAACAGTTGCAAATAAAGCTCTTTACGCTTAATCAGCAACATTACACGCCAGCTTATACAAAGAAATTACTATAATGTAAATATAATTTTTTTTCCAAAATAATCAATAAATATGGCGGTTAAATGTAAACGGGGCATTGTGAAAGACGAGCTTGGGATGATGGGTAACTGTAAGATAGTTGGAATTTCATTATGATCAACTAAAATAACTGTAGCTTGCACACTGAATTCCCGCTTCCATATTTTTTTAATAGGGGGTTTTTTAGTATCTATTTTTTTTCTTCAAAGTTTTCGAACAAAATGTTCCGATGAATCGAGGTTTCTGTATAAGACACATACGTATTCAGCAAACATAACACTTTGAGATTTCCATTTGAATCTCTTTTCCAATAACTTAATATTTTGATGAAACCTTTCACCGTGTTTATCTGAAACGGCTTCAAGGTTTTCTTTAAAAAAAAAATTGAGATGTGAGTGCAGAAAATGCAGCTTTAGTGACATCTTAATGCCAATGTTGTTAAAAGCGATTAACGATTAAAATGTTGTACATTTTCTGGATATTTTTGTGGTTTTGAGTTTCCAAGGAATTCTATTATAACAAGCTGCATAAATACAAATGCTGTCTTTTGCATATTGGACAGATGACCATAAAATTCTTCGTCTTGTAGTAATTTTCTTATATCGGGTCCAACGAGCATTCCTAGAAAAGGTAATTTACATTAAATAAAATAAATTCTTTCTTGCAACCATGTTTTAACTTCTTTTAATTTTGCTGCAGATAATCTGGGGAAAATTGTTTAAATACGTTTGAAAGCATTTTCTTGTGTATTTAAGCTTTTAATAAAGCTAGCAGATTCCAGCGCTCGAAATTCATGTGCTATTTCTAGGCAGCTTTATTTTTCAACTTAGCCAATTCACAAACCAACACTTTTATGGTTTATTATTATTGTGAATGAAGATAACAAACTCATTAACAAACACATTAACAAATTTAATTAAACACACATAGCATATGTATAATTTTATGTATGTGTTAGTAGCAACTTTAAATGCAATTTACTTAAAATAGAGGAAAAATTTTTAAAATCGGTAAATCTGCAAAACGGCTAAAAAGAAATACCTTTGAAATAATATACGTTTGATCGAAAGCGGGATAAAACGGAAGAAAACAAAACATCGGTCACAAGATATCACCTAGCCTATTAATATTACAGATTCTTCACCATGCCCAACTTAATATGCAGCGGTGGAAGTATGACCTTATAAAAGGGATTCATGGATTACATTTAAGTCGGCAATAATATTTTCTTTACGTTCTTCGAAATATTTAATATGGTATTGATTGCTGGTATTACGTGAATCCCATTTACAAAGAAAACACATATATTTTGTGTATCCTATTTGCATTCCAGTCAATATTGCAATAATTTTAAAGTCTGCGCATACTTCCCATTTATATTTATCGTATTAATTTTTATTTAAAAGATTTGAAATATTTGCGTATGTTTCCTCCTTTTTTGTGGAATACGCAACCGGTGTTGATGGATGCTGATTTCCATTGTGAAGTAAAACTGCTTTTAGGCTGTGTTTTGAACTATCTATAAATAATCTCCAAGTGGAAGAGTCAAGTGGAAGCTTTAGACCTCTTCAATACTGCAACAGTATACAAGGTCCTCTGATTTTTTACAATAACTTTCCAGATCGGCGTGAATTTTTCTTGGAAATGTAACTTTTACATCAGCTTTTATAGAATGCCTGTTTTTCAATCTGGAACATATTTCGGTTTTCTCCTTTGTTAGTCCTAAATCCCTTACAAGATCTTCAAAAAAAGCTTGGTCTATCAAATTAGGACAATTGTTTAAATCATCAGGAGGCAAGTAAGTTATATCTGATAAATTTTCTACCGCCGTTCTTATTTCTGTTTTGACGTGTATCATATTGGCCGAAAATGTATGTGTAGGCGGTAGAGGTGCCGGAACACCTTCGCAGCGCACTTCTGGTAAAATTACGTTATTTGTTACTTCGTATGTTATTACCGCGTAGTGTCTTTCTGATCTTCAGGTTTAATCCATGTCATAGGTGTAGAAAATGGCAGCGCTTTAGTATCGCCTTTGTACCAGGTCAATAGAGCACTTTTGTAAGTAGTACATACAGTTTTTGGTATCCAAGCTTCAGACAAAAATCGTATTCCAAAGAAAAGAAAATAGGGTTCTTCAATTGTTGGGAATATATTTCTTATGCTTTGATGGTCCGTTAAATGTCCACAAACAAAACAAAACCAATCTCTTAATTTGCATTCAGACTCCACCAAGCTTAGTCTAAGCTCAATTATGATTTTAATTTTAATTTTAGTAAAAATTACACGCGATATGTGCGTCAGAAGTGACTAGATGCGAGAACTCAGTGTACAAGCTACAAGTTATTTTAGTTGAGCATAATTAATTTGAAATTTTTTGCAGTTACCCGTGTAATTTTGCTAATTAAGCGTAAAGAGCTTTATTTACAACTTTAGTGTCTTTGGTGACCCTCACTGAAATTTTCCAGCAAAAATTTTCGTAGAATATTTTAATCCCTAAATTTCCTTTTTGAAATGACTTTTTTTATTTTCTCAAAAAAAAGGGTCAAATTGCCCCTTAAAGAGAGCAGCTAGAGGGTTAAGATCTTCAACAAAAATAATCTTCATAAAATTCGACAGTATAACTCTGACAATAAGAATTCTCTCCGACATTAACTTACAACATTTGTATACCCTATACCACTATGTGGTTTGGGTATAATGGCCAAAAATATTTGACCTAGACCCATCTTTTATAATACCGATCGGCACAGAATCACTTTCTGAGTCGTTTTAGCGATGTACAGGTCGCAAATATGAATATATTTTGATGAAATTTGGTATAGAAGATTTTATCGGCCATAGCATGAATGCTATTCAAATTGGTGAAAATCGGTCCATGTTCAGACCTAATCTCCATACAAATGACCCCTATGAAATCGACATAAATTGCCATAAGATCCAAATTATCGTATAGATCTTAGTAAAATTGGGTTTGTATGTGTTTATTGTATCCATTAATCAGCAGTCCAAAAATAATCCCCATTGGAAAATTCTTAGATATCAAAAAAAAAACAAAAATATTGCACAGATTTATCTCAAATTTGGTTTGTGTATATTTTTTCAAAATATAAGTGACCTTACCAAATATGGTCAGGATCGGTTCATTTTTTTATCTAGTCCACATATAAATATAGCAATCGATATGAACTTTTTCATATCTGTAGCCAAAAAAATTAATAACAATGCCACTCAAATTTGGTTTTTGCTTATTTTCTATATCCAGTTAGTTGGACCAAAGAGATAGGGTTTCTAAACCTTGTTTTCATTTAATATAATGCTCCCTTCGAAAAAAAAAGCTCAGACCAGCTAGACTAATATAAGTTTACTCTACAAAAATGATCTACTCAACATGCCCTTTCAGAATTATATGGTCACTATTCTGTTCCAATCAAAAAGTCTTAATTTGTTGGACAGTGTTATTGAATAGTACAAATATTGAACTTCAAAACAAAACTACGTATCCAAGCTTGTGTTTAAACACAAACAACCACCTATTAAAGTTTGATATTATTTCACACATTGTGCTGGCATATATTCTTGTCGGTATGAGCAAGTAGACTAATGCTGCAGGGTAGTGTATTTAATTTGTTTTTAATTGACATTGTTTAAACTAATTTTAATGAAATCGAAAAAATTCCAACAATAATTATATTTGAAAAAAAAAAAATAATTGTTTACAAAAAAATTCTTTTCTTACAAACTTTACAAAGTAAACATATCACCGCTTGGCAGTAAAAATACTCTTGGCTATTTCTGAAATCAATGCCACCATGACTACGGCGCATAAATATATTCATCAATTCTATAATACGCTGGACATAATGGAAAATCACTTTTCGAAAAGCTAATTATTATATTCAAATGAGGCATTACTAATGCTAATTAAATTTGAATTAATTAATTAAAAACCGTTGGCATTGATTAAAGTAATGTTAATGACCACAAATTTAAATAGCATTGACATTGAATTAAATTTCAATGAAATTTGCAATTAATTAGTCCACATATTTAATTGGTCCCATGTATGGACAGTAACATATCGTTCCTACCATCAACTGAATATCACATCCATTGAAAACATTAAATAATAATAATAGAGAAGAGCGCTTTTTTGGAATTTTAAAGATTAATCTATTCCAAAATGAAATTTTTACTAATTCTTAGATTACTTCAAAAATATATGTAAATGTGATTATAATTCTTTATATGTGTTTATTTGACACACCCTGTATGTTTTAACTAGCAATATTATATTATAGTTAACTGTGTTTTTTTCAGTTAAAATATTTTGTTGCGCGGCGTAAATTTAAGGAAGCCCTTAAACCCTACGATGTTAAAGATGTTATGGAACAGTATGCCGCTGGTCATGTAGATTTATTGGGACGTGTGAAAAATGTTCATTCCAGGTACCGTCACTTCAGAGCACACTTTAATTAAATATGCAATAGAATTCAAGAATTTATGTTTTTGTGAACGCCAACAGATTAGATCAAATATTGGGAAAACAAGGTTCCAAATCTAAAGACGCTTATGCTTCTAAAATTAGCTTAGCTTCACGAGTGGTCAAAGTCGAAAGACAGGTAAATTACAAAAAAAAAAAAAAACAACATTAGTTTTTAATAATTAATTATAAATTTTAAAAATTTGTTAAGGTGGCCGATATAGAAGAGAAATTAGATATTTTAATTAAAGCCTACATGGAGGACCGCCAACGGTTTCCCCCCAATCCTCAGGTCTCTAAACATTCCAACAACAACAATCACCTCCCTAATCATGGCCACTGTGGTCAAACTACTACTATTAATAACCATACAAAAGAATGGCAAACTCGCACAGCGAAATATAATGATGCAATGGCTACACCACCATTAGCAACGTCATTGGATGCATCAACGACCACAGCAGGGCTGTGCCCCTCCCAGGGGACCAATGAATATACAAAGGTAAGAGTAACAAGCATATCTTTTGATTTTGTTTAGTTTCACTTAAATGTTTTTTTTTTTTAATAAATTTTACTCTCCTCTAAAGTCTTCCGAAACCTGTTCATATCCTTTATCAACCGATAGTAGACCAGTCTGTGTTTATCAACAGCGTAGTAGTGATGGTTATATAGCCGAAATAGAAAATAGAACAAAAAAGAGAGTAACGTTAAGGTAAGAGTGTTTGTTTAAGCGTAACTAAAATCAATTCGAATTACGAAATTATTTGTTTCTTTATAGATCAATATCACAACCATACGGTAAAGATAATATAGTGGACGAAGTAGCGATATCAATACCAAACATAGAAACACAATCACTTGGATCAAGTCCAAGGCAAAGGCCTGAAAGTTCAAGTAAATCTAGTAACTTAAACTGAACGAAATTATCATTCTGTCTCTTTATCTTTCTCTCTATCTCTCTATTACTTTCTAGTAATTTTAATAGATGAATATGAAGATTTAGAAGAAGAAGATCTCAATTGTGAAGAAGAATTTGATCAATATCCAACGTGGGAAATTGACAGTGATGCCGTAGTCGATGTGGATGTTGAAGGAGATTGCGATGAATCAACGGAAGATACGGCCTTATTACACCGACCAACACGTACTGCAATAGTTATAACACCTATTAGTCCTGTAAGTGGCCACAGTGTCCCTTCTCTTTCTCGTAAATTCTAACTGTATTTTGTTTTTTTTTTTTTTAATTTATTTATCTAGGTAAGCTCCGCACATAACCTCCAAAGTATGGATGACCAAAATGCTCCTACAATCAATAAATCAAATTTACTATCTCCGGATTCCGGATAGCAATCGTAGCATATGTATATTTTTTTATTATCGCTTACAATTTATACTCTTGTGTTCAAAAAAAAAAAAAAATAGATGCATAAATCAAAAAACTGAAAAAGCTACAGAAACTAATAATTAAAGCAAAATAAAAGTATTTTCACCCAAATAAAACAAAAAAAAATAATTTTTAGCATTTTTTGTAATTTGTAAACGTAGATGAAAAATAGTTTATAGCTACTTAATAGGAAATTTTAAAATTTAACCCTCTAACAGTCAGAAACTTAATTTTTATACCATGGGTTTAGGAATACTTTTCCAAATGATAATATTTTAAAGACGCAGATGAAAATCAGAATAAAATCTGCCTCAAAGCATCCTTGCCTATTTAAGATGAAAATAAAATTTTTTGAAAATTCCTTCTTTTGTCTAATAAAAATTTTCCTTTTTAAACTCTTTCTTTTAACTCATACTCTCTGTCTGTCTGTCTACCATGGGGCAACCCCATTCCACCTCATCCAATTGATCTGAAACTTGGCCCATAGTCTTGTTGTGGCTATAGATTAATTTTGGGTAGTCTCGCACAGTCACGGAGTGCTTACAAATCCATTTCCTCTTATCCGATTGATCTGAAACTTGGTCGATATACTTGCCGTGAAAAAAGATTAACTTTGATATAGTCACGCAAAGTCACGCATAGTGAACGCACAGTCACGCATAGTCACGCACAGTCACGGAGAGATTAAAAATCCACATCCCCTCATTCGATCGATCTGAAACTTTGTCCATAGACTTGTTGTGGCCAAAGAATAATTTTAAGACAGTCACGCACAGTCATGTAGTGATTTTAACCCCATTTCCCCTCATCCAATCAATCTGGAACTTGGTCCATAGACTTGTTGTGACCAAAGATTAATTTTAAAATAGTCACGCTAAGCCACGCACAGTCACGGAGAGATTCAAAACTCATATGCATAAGGAAAGAAAAAGTTTTAATAAAAACTTTGTTTTTATGGGTTAGATTATTTTAAACAATAATTTTATATTTAATTAATTGGATCATAAATTTAAAAACTCTTTTTTAAATTCTTTCTTTTAACTCATACTCTCTGTCTGTCTGTCTGTCTGTCGTGGGTCAACCCCATTCCCCCTTATCCAATTGATCTGAAACTTGGCCCATAGTCTTGATGTGAAAAAAGATTAATTTTGGGGTAGTCACGCAGTCACGCATAGTCACTCATAGTCACGGAGTAATCTAAATGTCATTTCTTCTCATCCAATCCATCTGAAACTTGGTCCATACACTTGCTGTGAAAAAATATTAACTTTGACTTAGTCACGGACAGTTACGCATGGTCACGCACAGTCACGGAGAGACTTAAAATGAATTTCGCCTCATCCAATCATTCTGAAACTTGATCGGTATACTTGCTGTAAAGAAATATTAACTTCGGCATAGTCACGCACAGTCACGCAATAGTCACGCACAGTCAAGATTGATTTAAAACACATTTCCACTTATCCGATCGATCTGAAACATGGTTGATAGACTTGCTGTGAAAAAAGATTAACTTTGAGATAGTCACGCATAGTCACGCACAGTAACGGAGAGATTAAATCCTCACTTCCCCTCATCCAATCGATCAGAAAATTTGTCCATAGACTTGTTGTGGCCAAAGATCAATTTTAAGATAGTCACACACAGTCACGCACAGTCACGGAGAGATTCAAAACTCATATGCATAAGGAAAGAAAGAGTTGTAATAAAAACTTTGTTTTTATGGGTTAGATAATTTAATTTAAAAATTTGTATGATTTATTTATTAAAAAAAGAAAAATATTAACATAAAATAGCTTAACTTCCGGAAAAATTTAAAAGTATGCATTTTTATGCTCTTGACTCTTACTTTACAATAATTGAAAACTTTTCCTCTATTATTGGTTTCAATTTTTGGTTGGATATCCATTATTTTTTTGGTACTGCTTCACAACGCCGCGACATGGAGTCACTTAAATTGTTGATATCTATTGAAACTTTTGCCACTCTGAATTAACTGCCTCTATGAAATCTGTCTTGTTTGTGTAATTTCGTGTCCGTATTATTCGATTTACAATTTCCCATAGATTTTCTATCCATTCCAAAACACTAACTGCATAAGATTGTAGCTTTTCGGTTACAACTTTGGAGCTGTGTTATGGGTCATTGTCATGTTGGAACTTCCAGACCAGGGACACATTTTCCTCCGCGCGTGGATAAATTACGACAGTTAGAATTTTCCTGTATTCAGTTCCAGTTAGAGTATCTATTATTACATGAATTGAACGCATTCCTTGGCCCGAAAGGCAACCCCATACATACTAAAGCCACCGCCAAACTTAAGAATTTTGTTTGTATATTTTGGGTCGTCATTTTCTCTTTGGTCGTCGCAAGAACGTTCTTCCGTGGCCTCTTAAATTGAACTTGGACTCACCTGAAAAGACAACAGTACTCCAATTCCATCTTGACCAGTTTATGTGTTCTTTAGCAAAATTCATGAGATCCAGACGATTTTTTTACTGATATCAGTGGTTTCTTTAAAGGTCGATAACAACCAAGAGCAGCCTCATTTCGAGCACATATGTTTAGTTTCAGATTATCAATGACCTCTTCATGTAGCATTTCTAACATTTTTTAAACTATATTGCTATTAAATTTTCCTGTCTTTGACTCGTTTCATAGAACCTGCGTCTAAATATTGAGTCGTCGCACAGTGGTACGTCCCATGGACAAAAACAAAAAAAAAATTTGTCTCAGATTATGATGAAACATATATTATTTGATAGACAGTAATTCCGAGTTCACACAAGGCAACTTTTGTTGCGCAATTCTTGAGTTTGTAGGAGAGAGGGGAAAGAAGAGCGGTATTTGGTACGTCGGGGGTCACACAAGGCAATTTTTATTGCGCAACTTTTTGGCAATTCCCTTTTGAAATTGCTTTTATGTCCACACACGACAATTTCTTCGGCAATTTTACTTTTTGTTTTGTTTTTATTTTCTTATAATTTGACATTTGTGCTCTAGTCGTAAAGAACAATAATAAAATTAAATACATACATACATAAATTAATTTAATTTGGTTTTGTTGAAAAATGAATTCAAAAGAAAAAAATTAAGTCCCGATTCCATTTAAAGGCCATTTTAATAAAGTAAACAATAATTACGAATTATTCGCACCAAGAAGCGAAACACCGAATGAAAAGAAATGTCAAATATTCAACAAAAAAAAAAAAGAGAGAATGAGAGAATTGCTTGAAATAGCCGAGAACCGGCAATTATTTTTCCCTTTTTATTCCCTTCACCGCAAACATTTACAAACTCAAGAATTGTGCAACAAAAGTTGCCTTGTGTGAACTCGGACTACGCAGTTGTTTGCACTCGGCAATTCGTTTTGTTGTGCCATTCGTAATTTTAAACATGAAGTTAGCTGCAGGTTATTATTATAAATATACGTGCAAGGACACGTATACCTCCTATATATCCTTAATATTAATATGTGTAATAAAAGCTACTAAAGTTGTCAAATATTTCGAAAATTGTTTACAGAATCAAAGATTTTACTATTTGTGACAATCTTTTCTTTAATTCAAGCAATGACTCGCTAACCTGACATATGTCCTTTTTCTTAAAAACGTTGTAAAAATAAAATAGCTTATCATAGATATAAGAAAATTTGTACATTATTTTCTACAACTATAACAAGACTAAATACAACATTTTTGCAAGGACATGTAAACCTCTCATATATCCTGAACAGTTCGAATCTAATTCTCTTTACGAACGGTCGTGTAAATAATTAAAGCGCTTAGAGTACAACTATTTAAAATTAACAACAAGTGTATATTTTTGTTTTTGCAATTGCCTATTCTTGATCTCATTTGAACTCACGTGGTAGTCAATTCAGCTTAAAACAGGAATAAAAATTTAGCAATGGCCCGAGGGGCCAAATTTTCATCTAAAAGAAAGCTCCTTGCGAACAAGAAGATGACAAAACTTCCTCCGGGTTTTGTTAACCCGAACATCGCGTCAACTTCCAGCAACAGATTTAGCCTGCTTGCTGGCCTCAATGATATGGACGTAACTCCTGCATCAAATATTAATGATATTAAACAACACAAACCTCCACCTATAGTTGTAGAAGCCAACGCCTCATTTGCAGAAATACGAAAACTACTTGGTAAAGATTGTATTTTCAAACGTACTTCATTCAATTGGTACCAAAATTTTTGCTCCAACTAAAGAATTGTACGAATGCTACAAGCAAATTCTTAAAGAGAGTAAAATGGAGTTTCATTCATATGGCTCCAAAGATAATAGGTTATACACCACACGGTTTACCCCGCATAAAAACTGAGGACATCACCGCAGAGCTAAAAAACTACAACCTGTCCCCTTCTTCTGTAGCTGAAATAGTCACCAAAGTCAGTTCGAACAACAATGCAGTTTACAAAGTTCAATTTGTTCGTAAAAATTTTAACCCAACTGCCTTAAGAAACGTAAGAACAATTTCAAATATAATAATTTCCTGGAAAAAATACAAATCTAGATCTAGAAATAAACCAACTCAATGCTGGAACTGCTTAATGTATGTCCATGGCGGTGAACATTGTCATCGTAGTGCTGCCTGTATGATATGTGCAGAACAACATCATACAAGTGTGTGTCCGTTTAACACAAATGAAAAAAGACCAGCTGTTTTTACATGCTTTAATTGCAAAAAACAAGGAAAAGAGAGAACTGATCACTCTGCAAACGATATCAACTGTCCGTTACGTTATCTCTATTTGGAAACTAGAACAAGAGTTACTTCTAAAAGTCCGAATAAAAGCAGACAACAACAAAATAACTCATTTCAATTTAATGTGGGAGATTTCCCTAATTTAAGAAACAACAACACAAATTGTAACAATAACATCAATAATAACAGCAAAGCTACATATGCTAACCAGCTGAAAGCAAACAACGATTTATTTAGCATTGATGAGCTTTTTGATATTTTCACTACAGCTATGGATGATTTGCATAGGTGCACTTCAAAAGTACAACAAATCAAAGTTGTAATGTCAATGGTAAAATACGCATATGGATTATACTAATAATTTAAACGAATTCAAAATGCTTCACTTGAATGCCAATGGCATTTCAAACTTTTCTAAATTAAAACAATTTGAGATACTAATTGAACGAGAAAATATTAAAATAGCGTCTTAGAATGAAACATTTTTTTCAGTAAATCATAGACCCTACTTTAAAAATTATTATTTATATAGAAGTGACAGAACAGATGCAAGAGAAGGAGGAGTAGCTCTGTTAATTCATAAATCTGTCGCTCACAAAAACCTCTTTATTTCAAACACCTCATCAATCGAAAACATCTCAATTGAAGTTATTATAAATAATAGACCTATTGTTGTATCTTCGTTATATTCACCAAGATATACTCATAACTTCTGTGCTGATATCTTGAACCTAACACCTTCCACCAAAGAATATATAGTTTTTGGTGACCTAAATGCCGGAATCGCACTTAACAACCTACAGCAATCAAGCAATTTTTTTATTCACTATCCTAATAGTCCAACCCTATTCCCCAATCAACACAATCGCGAAGCATCCACAGTCGATATTATTTTAAGCAACTCCGCTTTAAATATAGACGTAAAAACAATGGATTACGAAATACCATCAGACCATCGCCCCATTATATGTACACTTAAAAGGTCAATGGCCTTGCAGGTTGACCTCAATTATTATGATTATAGTGCAACCAACTGGAACATTTATATGAATTTTTTTAGACAATAAAATCACGTTATATTCCGATATATACAATACCAAGGCAGTAATTGATCAGGAAATCCAAAAATTTATAAATGTAGTTTTCGAAGCAAGGGATGTGTCTACACCTAAAATAACTCAACAAAATAATTACACATTACCAGAAAGTACTGTGAAATATATAAAACTAAGAAGAAGCTTTAAAAGAAAAAGCCAACGATCTTCAAATATAGCCGAGCAAACTTTTTATAATCAATGTACTAAGTTTCTAAGTAACATGATTGATAAAAGTATTAATTCGGAGCGCAATAAGAAATGGTCTCAATTATTATCCAATTTAAAACCAGGTGATAAATCGTTTTGGAAAATAAGCAGGAACTTGCGAGGAAAAGGAAAAAATCAAATCGCTCACTTCAAAGTTGGAAATACAAAAATAACATCTGATAAGGACAAGGCTGAAGTCCTGGCAAATACATTTGTCCAAGCAAATAACCTCACTTCGAACTATAACCACTCGGCAGATACACTAATAAATACAACGGTAAATAATTTTAAGAAGGAAAATTCCAGTTCTGAATCTGCAATTTATACATCTCTTGAAGAAGTAATGAATATTGTCTCATCAATAAAACCCTCAAAATCCCCTGGTTTTGACAATGTTCCCAACCTGCTCTTAAAGAAACTACCACTCAAAGCTCTAAAATTACTGGTTATAATATTTAACAGCTGCATCAAACTCAACTATTTCCCAAACCATTTCAAAAATGCTAAGGTTATAGCTATTAACAAACCTAGCAAGCCAAAAACTAACCCAAACAGCTACAGACCTATGAGTCTATTAAGTAACTTTGGTAAAATATTTGAAAAAATTCTACATTCTCGTCTTAGTGAATTTGTAACGACCAATTCTATTGTTGCCAAAGAACAATTTGGATTTAAAAAAGGGCATAGCACTGCGCACCAAATAAACAGAATCAAAAATCAAATAATCACAAATAAAAACAATAAACTTTCAACGGGTCTAATATTGTTAGATATTGAAAAAGCGTTTGACACCGTTTGGCATAATGGCCTATTATTTAAACTTCTTGATGCAAATATACCAAAATATTTATGCAAACTTATTTCAGATTTCATTCACGACAGAAACTTTAAAGTTGCGATTAATAATGAAACATCATCTCCAAAAACCATTACCACAGGGTTACCTCAAGGATCTGTCTTGTCGGCATTGCTTTACTCGATATATACATCCGATTTTAAAGTCCCGAAATATATGAAAATTGCTTATTACGCAGATGATACTGCGTTAATTCCTTCAAACAAACTTACAAGCGCACTTCTGAAGAAAATGGAAAAGGGACTTGTAAATTGCAGTAAATATTTTCACAAATGGAAAATCAAAATTAATCCAAACAAGACCCAAGCAATAATTTTTCCATTCAACAAATCTCCCAAAAGACTGCCAAGACGTCATCTTCTTATTGGAAATAATACCATAAATGTACTTAACGAGGTCAAATATCTCGGAGTTGTCTTGGACAAAAAGCTTACATTTAAACAACATATTATGGCTACGTGTCAAAAAGCTATAAAATCATTTAAAGCATTATGGCCACTACTAAACAGAAGGTCATTTCTAAACCCCAAAAACAAAAATCTACTCTTCAAAAGTGTTATAAGGCCGATATTAACATACGCGTGTCCTATTTGGAGTGACGCTGCCAACTGCCTCCGAAAACGCTTACAAATTATACAAAACAAATGTCTTAAAATGATAAATAAAAAGCCCTGGAGGTATCCTACAAATCTTCTTCATGAAGAAACAGGTTATGAAAAAATTATCGATTTCATAACAAGGATTAACAATAATTACTTTGCCAAAATTGAAAATTCCTCTTACCCACTGATAAGAGAATGTAGAGAAATAACGTAAAATTAAAAAGAAATCACCAAATTGAAAATTATATGCTTATAGAGGTCTATTATTTCAAATAAACCTCCTATAAGCACATAAATATTTTTCAGATAGTATTTGAATTTATTAAATCATATAAAGGTTTTTTCCTCCCATTTTCCTTTAAAATCATTAAAAATAATATAAAAACTATTTAATATCTCTAGATCCTATGTATTATTTGTTGCAATATCTATATGTAAAGATAAGATCTCATATGTAAATATCAAAATTTGTTAAAATATGTAAATAAAGGAAGAATGTTTAATTGAAAAATTGGATTCGGCTGATTTTTTTCGAGTAGTATTTCGGTAACAGCACAAGTATTGCCATAATTCTTTGAAATTTTAAGGACGTTATGTCCTCTTATATGATATTTTAGAATTTATAAACTTGTAGCAAGTGTTCCTTAAATATTTTTTGAAAAATTATTTTTTTTTTAATTACTGATCTTTCACCTTTCACCCGAGTGTTCCAATATTTTAGTAAAATAATGTGTTGATATAACGGACTACAATTTGTATTCATTTTTACCATATACTTTTGAAAAATTTTTTGTAAATCGATGTCAAACTTCCATGAAGTGAATGTTTTCATACATTTGTATGGAAAGTGGTCGAGCTTTTTCAAGTAGTAGTTTGTCCACCCCACAATTATTGTCGGAAAGGTTTGAAATTTAAAAGAAATACTCTCCTTACATTTCTAAATCTAAAAAATATAACTTTTGGCTATGTCATTATAAAAAATTTTCTGTAAAATTATATCAAACATGAAATAAGAGCAAATTTTCACACTTTTGTATGGGAAGTCTGATCTTTTTCGAGTAGTAGTTCGTCCGAGCCACAATTTTGGCCAGATTACTTTGAAATTTCGTGTACGTAATTTAATCGTATTTTCAACTTTAAAAAGCATAAATTTGTACCATGTGTGCCTTAAATATTTTATGTAAATCGATGTCAAACTTGCATGAAGTGAATTTTTTCATATATTTGTATGGAAAGTGGTCGGAGCTTTATCGAGTAGTAGTTCGCCAACAGCACAATTATTGTCGGAATACTTTGAAATTTTAGGAAGATTATCTTGATATATTTGCAACTACAAACAGTAAAAAATTTTAGCAAGTCCTGATGGAAATTTTTTTTCAAGTTACATCAAACTTAAAATAAGATCAAATTTGCACACATTTGTATAGAAAGTGGTTGATCTTTTTCGAGTAGTTGTTCGCCCAGAGCTCAATTTTAATCGGAATGACTTAATTTTTTAAATGAGTCATCTGTGAATAAGGTCAATTACGGGCAGTAAAAAGAAAAAAATTTTTTTTTTTTTGGAAAAATTAATTTTTTATTTTTTGTTTTTC
The DNA here is from genome assembly GCA_963682025.1 of Cordilura impudica. Classification (NCBI taxonomy): domain Eukaryota; kingdom Metazoa; phylum Arthropoda; class Insecta; order Diptera; family Scathophagidae; genus Cordilura; species Cordilura impudica. The sequence continues at coordinate 10,295,693 of OY821521.1, read as the reverse complement.
GTCGAGTAGTAGTCCTCCAAGCTTCAATTTTTGGCGGAATGCTTTGAAACTTGAAGGAAATGTTCTCTTTGTATATACAGCTCTAACGAATGTAATTTTTTATTACGTCGTTGTGGAAAATTTTCTGGAAAATATCATCAAACTTCAAATAAGAGCATATTTTCACACATTTGTATAGAAAGTGGCCAATATCAGTCGAGTAGTGCTATACCGACGCCACAATTTGGGTCGGAATGGCTTAAAATTTTATATGAGTAATCTCTGAATATAGTCAATTACAGAATATAGTCAATTAACACTTTTTGCAAAATTTCCGATCTTTTTCGAGTAGTTGTTCCCACACGCCAACATTTTTGTCCAAATGCTTTGAAATTTTGAAAACATATCCTCTACATATATTCAGATTAAAATACTGAAAATTTTTTCCAACTGTTCTTGAAAAATTTTTTTTTTAAATATGCATCAAACATATACGAAGAACATTATTTCCATACATTTGGGTGGAACGTGGATGATCGTTTTCGAATAGTACTTAGCCCACTCCATAGTTTTTATCAGAGTGCTTCAATATTTCAGGAGACTAATCTACCAATATAATTGACTTCAAAATACGTAAAATCATACCATGTCTTTTTGGAAATTTTTTCTTAAATGACGTCAAACATCTATGAAGTTAATATTTTCATACATTTGTATGGAAAGTCGTCGAGCTTTTTCGAGTAGTAGTTTGCCCACGCCAGTGGGACACTCCGATTCAAGAGAAATTTAACGATGTTATTCCTGGTATCTATACGATTCTAAAAAGTATACATTTGTTATACTAAATACCTATATTTAACTTTTTACAGGCTTTCAAACATGAATAATGCTAATTTTTACTACTCGAGCTACTCGTTGAGCTCGAGTAGCTCATCAACTAGTCGAGTAGCTCGAGTTTCGAGTAGCTCGGGTAGCTCGAGTACTCGAGCTTGACCGTAGGCTCTGCTCTATACCACCGTCTAATATGTGCTCTTTACGATTCTGTGGCCAGGGTATAATGACCAAATTACTTGACCTAGACAAAATTTTATTATACCGATCGACACTTCCATTTATGGCCTCAGTATAGTCTGAAATAAGACCCTTTATTGGAATTTATTTATGTATTTATTCAAGTATTGTAATATAATAGCCATCCAGGGCAAATAAATCTATATTATATAGTAATAATTCTGAGATTAAAGGATTTAAAAATATCTTAACATATTAACAAAAATATCAAATATCAGTCATTATACATATCGGCTCCCCAGCCGTAACGCAAGATAAAAATCAGACAAAGTAAAAGTCAATACATATTAGAATATAAATGTCACAATTAGTGATAGCCATAATAAACAAACAAATTGGTAATGAATTAGCAAATAAAAAATCAAGTTTTAATTTTTGAGAAAATACAATGAAGAACAACACATGTGTAACTCTGAAAATATGGACCGAAAATATGGGAATATAACAGAAATATATGCTCTGCCATTAACCTACACTAAACAAAATATGTTTACGAAGGTATTAGATAAGGATAATAGAGGACTTACCTCTTCTCCACATCCTTGATTCGGCATTAATATGAGTTTACACATGATCACTTTCAGCGTCTTTAAATGCGTCACATCACACAGCTTTTCATTATTATTATTCTTCCACTAGAACATTAAACAATACCAGTTTATCAACAAAATTATACTTTTTAACAAAAGAATTTAATAATTTTGAAACATTTTTTATTTTTTCAGTTTTTTTTTCATCAATTTATTTGCTGCAATACAAAATATTTTTCTAATTCACTTCTCTTATTTACTGTTACTAAATACATAAAACAGTTTGAACTAGCTAGTGATGGTAAAAAAATCAAGTTTTAATTTTTGAGAAAATACAATGAAGAACAACACGTGTAGCTACTTTACGGGCATAAGTCCAATTTTGTTTTCGAGTTCTGGAGCACCAAAGATTTCACATTGATTTTTAGATAACTTTATTTCTTAGTATCGAATACGATATACACATTAAAAAGGTGTTATTTTGATATATTGACGGGTTATAAAGAAAGCCTTAATCAAAAATTAAGAATTTTGAACAGGTTGACAATGGCTTTATATAGAATTTTGAACAGTTTCACAATGTCTTTAAATAGAATAAAAACTTTTAAATAGGCTAGAAAACTTTATGAATATTTGAACACTATTCAAAACCAATCATCATTGATGACCTAACTCTGAAAATATGGACCGAAAATATGGGAATATAACACAAATCTATGCTGTGCCCTTAACCTAGACTAAACAAAATATGTTTACGAAGATATTAGATAAGGATAATAGAGGACTTGCCTCTTATTCACATCCTTGATTTGGCATTAATATGAGTTTACACATGATCACTTTCAAGCCAGACTTAAAAATAAACTTTAAATGCGTCACATCACACAGCTTTTCATTATTATTATTCTTCCACTAATAATAATCTTCCACTAATAATATATAATACAAAATATTTTTCTAATTCACTTCTCTTATTTACTGTTACTAAATACATAACAGTTTAAAAAATCAAGTTTTAATTTTTGAAAAGAACAACACGTGTAGCAACTTTACGGCTAGAAAACTTTATGAATATTTGAACACTATTCAAAACCAATCATCATTGATGACCTAACTCTGAAAATATGGACCGAAAATATGGGAATATAACACAAATCTATGCTGTGCCCTTAACCTAGACTAAACAAAATATGTTCACGAAGGTATTAGATAAGGATAATAGAGGACTTACCTCTTCTTCACATCCTTGATTTGGCATTAATATGAGTTTACACATGATCACTTTCAAGCCAGACTTAAAAATAAACTTTAAATGTGTCGCATCACACAGCTTTTCATTATTATTATTCTTCCACTAGAACACTAAACAATACCAGTTTATCAACAAAATTATACATTTTAACAAAAGAATTTAATAATTTTGAAACACTTTTTATTTTTTACTTTTTTTCATCAATATAATATATTCTTACTTTATTTGCTGCAATAGAAACAGTTTAAAACAGTTTAAAAAATCAAGTTTTAATTTTTGAGAAGAACAACACGTGTAGCAACTTTAGGGCTAGAAAACTTTATGAATATTTGAACACTATTCAAAACCAATCATCATTGATGACCTAAATCTGAAAATATGGACCGAAAATATCGGAATATAACACAAATCTATGCTGTGCCCTTAACCTATACTAAACAAAATATGTTTACGAAGGTATTATATAAGTATAATAGAGGACTTACCTCTTCTCCACATCCTTGATTTGGCATTAACATGAGTTTACACATGATCACTTTCAAGCCGGACTTAAAAATAAACTTTTAATGTGTCACATCACACAGCTTTTCATTATTAAACAATAACAGTTTATCAACAAAATTATACATTTTAACCAAAGAATTTAATAATTTTGAAACACTTTTTATTTTTTCAATTTTTTTCATCAATATATACTTACTTTATTTGCTGCAATACAAAAAATTTTTTTAATTCACTTCTCTTATTTACTGTAACTAAATACATAAAACAGTTTAAAAAATCAAGTTTTAATTTTTGAGAAAATACAATGAAGGACAACACGTGTAGGAACTTTACGGCTAGAAAACTTTATGAATATTTGAACACTATTCAAAACCAATCATCATTGATGATCTAACTGTGAAAATTTACTGTTACTAAATCCATACATAAAACAGTTTGAACTAGATAGTGATGGTAAAAATATGGATAAATGTAAAAAATGTTAGTATATTAGAGATGGGTGAGCTAATATTTGAAAACTACCATCATCAACAACGTTGTACTATTGAGTATTTTCATAACTTATTATTCAACTCTGTTTAATATCAAAAACTAATACGATTCCAGGAGAAAAGCAGTTCGCAATTTTTTTGTTAGTTTTTTAGCAATTTAATATAATAATCGAATGTTTTATTTAATATTTATACCGATTCCACTAACTATACCATAAGTTGTAGTGCCTTAAACGAAGAAAAACTACGAACGTCTAAGGGATAGGTAGAAAAAGACGATTTATTCGACGGCTCTGTCAAATAATGTTGACACATAAAAGTTGCCAAGGAGGACGCAAAAAAATGCAGGTTTGCAGAATTATAAAGTTGCATAGCAAAAAAAGAGCTAATTGTTAATTATTTAATAAAAGGTCTCTTATGTAATTCGAGATGCAGAAGAAAAACAGCATCGAAATGGTGTCAATGCCATGCAATTGGATCCGAACAATGGTAAACTTTATTCGGCCGGTAGGGATGCTATAATACGTGTGTGGAATTCTAGATCGGAATCAAATGAAAAATATATACAGTCAATGGAACATCACAATGATTGGGTTAATGACATTGTTCTGTGCTGCAATGGCAGAAATTGTAAGTTTGGTTTTAGTTAAAAAAAAACTGTTTAAAACTTGTTTACTATTTGTTTAGTAATTAGTGCTAGCTGTGATACTACGGTTAAAGTATGGAATGCACATAAAGGTTTTTGCATGTCTACTTTAAGAACACATCGTGATTATGTTCAGGCATTAGCTTATGCCAAAGATCGTGAACAAGTAGCTAGTGCGGGATTGGATAAGGCCATCTTTCTGTGGGATGTTAATACATTGACAGCATTAACTGCCAGCAATAACACAGTCACAAGTAAGAATTCAGTAAAGAATTTCTTAGACAATGTTGTTTATATTCTATTCCATAATTGTATATATTTATCTTGATAATAGCATCTAGTCTGAATGGTTCCAAAGACTCAATTTACAGTTTAGCCATGAATCCTGCCGGAACCGTTATTGTTAGTGGTTCAACAGAGAATATTTTACGGGTATGGGATCCTCGGACTTGTATACGCAATATGAAACTCCGTGGTCATACAGAAAACGTGAGAGCCTTGGTGGTGTCTGCTGATGGAAATCAAGTTGTCTCTGGTAGTTCAGATGGTACCATTAAAATATGGAATTTAGGTCAACAGCGTTGTGTCCAAACCATTCATGTCCATAAGGAGGGTGTTTGGAGTTTGCTTATGACTGAAAATTTCCAATATATCATATCGGGCAGTCGTGATCGCAATATTGTTATAACAGAATTGAGAAATCCCAGCAATTCCATGGTTGTATGTGAGGAAAAGGCGCATGTTCTTAGTTTGTGCTTTAATACCGATAAGACTGGAGTGTGGGCGACGACTTGGAATTCAGATATTCGCTGCTGGAAATTGCCGTTATACGACAAATGTACCTTAAACTCTAGCGGTGGTATGGATGCTCAGTGGACGAACACAGGTTCAGAAATGGCCTGCATTAAGGGTGAGTTTGTTTTTAAATTATGATGACATTTTAGTCCTCTATTTTGCAATTGCAGGTGGTGCTGCTATCAAAAAATGTATTGTTTTAAATGACAAACGTCATATTGTCACCAGAGATACAGAAGATAATGTAGCTATATATGATGCCTTGCGTGTAGTAAAAAAAGAAGAATTGGGCAAAGTAGATTTCGAAGATGAAATCAGAAAGCGTAACAAACAAGTTTACATTCCCAACTGGTTCACAGTGGATTTAAAAACAGGCGTAAGTGATAACATTAAAATTTAAATCTTTATAATAATCTTATTTAAATTTACAGATGCCTACTATTGTTTTGGGACAAGACGAAGTGGATTGTTTTTCAGCATGGGTGTCAATAGAAGCTGGTCTTCCAGAATGTTCCGAGCCTCAATCAGAAATCAAAGTATAGTTTAATATATTCCCCTCCGTTGATACTGTTTGTAACTATTGATTTCTTTTCAGATCAACTATGGTAAAATTTTATTGGAAGCTTTATTGGAATATTGGACGCCGCCTCACAGTTTACCCCCCAATGAAATGGAACAAGACATAAGAGGCAATGGCTATTTTCAAGTACCCAAGCATACCCCAGTTATATTTAGGTAAAACTTCCAAATAAAAATTATACAATATTAATTTTTATATAAATACATATATTAAATATAGTGAGGTCGGAGGCCGTACAGTATGTCGTTTGTTAGTTAGAGATGCAGCCGGAGAAAGTGAAAGTACTTTGCTGCATGAAACAGTACCGCAATGGGTAACAGATGTAGTTATCGAAAAGGCCACACCGAAATTCTTAAAAATACCATTTTTCCTAACACCCCATCCACAAATGGGTAAACCCGAAAGAACCAAAAAGGTTTGTTACCTGACTGAATATACCATATCATTATACATAGTTGTAAATTTGTAATTTTTTAGGACCGTTTGGTGGCAAATGAGTTTATACAATGCCGTAAAGTATGTGAACATGTATTAGATAAGGTTTTGGGAGCCGAAACAACACCAAGTGGTGGCAATGCTTCTAGTTCATCACAAAATAGTCAAAGCGATGCAAATTCAGAGGGTTCACAAGTTCCCGCAGAGGACCGCATAGAGTTGTGGTGCAATGATGTGGTATGTTGAAGTTAAAAACATTTATTGAAATCAAAAATAGATTGCTATTTAAATTGTTAAAAATTTTGTCGGCAGGTTGTGGATCCTAATATGGATTTGCGTACAGTTAGGCATTTTATATGGAAACAGTCAACTGATCTCACATTCCAGTACAAAACTAAGCCAAATTTTTCATATGATGGCAAACTCTGAATCAGATTTTAATAGTTTTCGTGATTTGCTAAAAAAAAATTCCAGCTAAAGAAAACACAAATCAATATCAGTAGTACAGTACTAAACAATGTTTTTTTGATTTGTTTTAAATGCCGGGTAGAAGAAGAGATAATAACAACAAGAAAAGAATACAAGACATGCCAAAATTGTAATCAACTTATGGTTTTATTTAGTTTGTTGTAATGCGGTTTGTAAAAATGCAACAGTAACTTTTTTATTTTCTAAAGATTCTCATTTGTATGAAAAAGTCGATTTACTAGCACATTCCAAATGCCTTAACCTAAATACACATTCCTATTACTTCCATGCCGAAATTTCAACTCTATCACACTGAATAGAGAGGATTGACTTAAAAGAAGATATCGTTGCCGGTTTTAAATTGTAGTTTGTTTTATTTATATAAGTAATCATATATTATGACTTAATCTAAACTTTATATCTATAAAACTCCAAGCAACAGACTATGTAAAATTGAAACGGAAATAAAAAGTTGTTATCCAATTTGTAGCTACATCAATTACGAATTTGAAATACATATTCAAATATGATAAATCACTGGCCGTTACTCTTTTTAATTTTTAAAGAATACTTCAAATTTGAATAACTTTAATCTAACTTAACATTTTCCCTTGCCTATCTTCTCCTATTCTCAACTTCACGATGTTTTTCTATTAATTTCAATATATATCCCAAATCCCGTTTCAATATATTTGGTATATCTTCACGCTCTAACAACGTCGACCGATTTCCATATATTTGTTTAGCATAATTCCACAGGCAGCTGTAGCGTAACGAACGTATAGGGTGGTGTATAGCTATTAATTTACGGCAACGTATCCATTGTCTGGTATTCTGTGGATCCCTTACCCTGTATAGTTGTGGCCAATATATGTCTTGATGTTTTACCTGCATACGTTCACCCGATTGAGCGTCACGAAATATCCAGGGATGTGTTACGAACGTATTGGCTTTTATACCTGCACCCGGCTTCAGCACAGAAAAGAAATCTTGTATGCCATCAAAGTCCATCCAATATAAATTTATGTGACGTTGTGTTGTGTTTAGAAAAAATACGAATGTTTGTTCCCTAGAAATTTGTGCTGCCAATGGTCGTGCTACTTCAACGGCCATATTGATTATATTTGTAATCTACAATATATATTTTTTTATATATGCTCTTGAAATCACTTTGAAATATTTATCTTTTAAATAAAATAAACAAAAACACAAAATTTGTTTAATGCAGTTGTATGAAATGCAGTGATGCCATAAGATTTTTTCCGAAATCCCTACGCTTATGAAAAAAATCCACCTACACCCACCTTTTTCTTCCTACATTTTTCACATATTTACTTATTTATTTAAGGAAGCCTTATGACCAGACTTAAAAAAGATATATATTTTTAATTTTAAAGATTAAAATTGAAGATTAAACAATAAAATTGAAAAATCTATAATATTATTAGCCACACGTAACCTTAACCAAACGTGTTAGATAATTGTTTCTGTTACATGAAAAAGCATTCAGAGCAGTTACTGTTGAAATTTGATTTTTGCTACGTTTATACGTGACATTTGTGAACAGCTGATAAAGTTTGGTTAATTTTACACAGCAACATGCTGGTTCGTTTTTTACGTTCTATAATTGCACCAAATTCCAAGGTTACATTTACGATACAGATACATTTTAACAACGCGTGGCTAACTAGGCCTTAAGATATCTCTCCTCCCTTTTTCCCTACATGTCAAATTTTTTAAAAAATCCCTACAAAAAGGGAAAAATCCCTACACTTGGCATCACTGATTTCATGAAACAATAAGCCAGCAGTACATATCAGCTGAGCGCTAGTGTTGCCAATTCTTATTTGCAAAACGAAAACAACTTAACCTATTAGATCACAAGCTCCATTAATGATTATTAACATATAATTGATAAATAAATATCTAAACCTAGTTAAACAATCACCCCTAATGGGTAAAATTAAAAAAATTTTCATGTAAGATAAATAGCATTTACTAAGCAATCTTTTTTTTTTGGTTAAATTATCAAAAATTATGAGATAAGATAACAAATGGATTAATTTTGTAACGACTGACGAACTAATTTTGTTAAGTTAACAAATATTAAAATAAAATTTAATTTACTCTTAACTGGAAAAAGTTAATTTTTTTTTTTGGTGGGGGGTTTCGGGTTACACGACTTAATTTATTTGATAAAATCAAATTGGCGCCAGTACAGTAAAGTACCGTTACCAGTAAATTTCCACAGCACACGTGTACTTCACTGGCCAACACGACCATAGCTAAATACATCTGAGTCAATATTGATCTAATGATAAAATAAAAAATATATACGATTATTTTTACACTTTTATATTTCTCCGTGTGCACAATATCAGTGTTGGTAAGTGCCATAATCATAGTTCATTAATTAGTTATTCCTATTAGTGATGCCAAGTGTTGGGATTTTTCCCTCTTTGTAGGGATTTTATTTCAAAAATTTGACATGTAGGGAAAATGGGAAAGACTTCTTACTTTTGTCGAATTGTAGGAATTTTTTGCATTTTTTTTAACAACTTAAAATTATATATATAGTTTTCAATTTTAAACTTAAGAATTAAAAACATATACCTTTCTAAGTCCGGCAATACCTCTATAATATGTAGGAAGTAAATATATGGCTTCTTTAGTAACAATGGCAAGTGAAAAACACTTGTTTGTGGAGTTTCTTTGCTTTGAGTAATTTTTTATACATACGTACACCATCTTTGTAGGTCTCTTCGATTTTAATAAGTAAATACAGAAGACACAGATTTTGCTGAAATTGGTTGAGAGATGAGAAGCTAATTGAATGGCTGGAAAAGATTTAAAAATGACGACTTTAAATACAGATGCAAGGCTTGTGACAAAATATTAATCAGCTCTAAGTAAACATGATAATAACCACTGTCATAAAAAAAAAACTTTTAAAACCAAAAACCAAAATTCTGGTTGTGTTATAAGATCTCATTTGCAAGCCAATTTAATGAATTGTGTAAATTTTAAATTCATATCTACTCATATCAAAAAGATGAATTATACAGAATTGTAAAAATAATCTTTTTAAAATATCTGTCAATTTTTTTTTATGATATCCTTATCTTACTTTTAATGTTATTTTTCGTCGTTTTTATATTATTTTTGCATTATTGAATTGAAAATGTACTAATTAAAAATAAAATTTAATTTTTTGAAAAATTTAAAAAAAAAAAATAGTGTAGGGAAAAAAGTGGGCGTGCGGAAAAAAGGATTTTTTTCATAAGCCTAGGGATTTCTAAAAAAATCTCCTGGCATCACTGATTCCTATTCAACATATGTTGCAAAATATTCAATTTGTTTACGCTTTGCAAAATTTTGTGCAAAAGTTTACAATAATAAATTAAAGCAATTAAAATCTTAAATAATTTAACGAAAACTATTTCATATTCAATATGGTTATTGCCGCAAATACTTTGCGTAGCCAGCTTATGGCTTTGGTAAATTTTTCTGGTACACACAAAGAACAAGCCGACCGGTATATAAGATTTTTTCACATTAATATATATATTATTTATATTCCTTTGTAATATTTATATATTAATATATAAATTATTTATATTCAATTAAATAAGGTATAGACAGCTTTTGGAAGTAGTTCTCACCAACACCAGCAATGAACTAGTCGATACATTAAAGTTATTTGTGGAAGCTATAGTCCACGAACACGTTAGTTTGGTTATATCAAGACAAATTTTAAATGATGTCGGCATACAATTAAGTAAGTTACCTGATGAGGTCTCAAAACTAGTATCGCACTTCACTTTGGAGAAGGTACAACCGAGAGTGATATCATTTGAAGAACAAGTTGCTGGTATACGTCAACATTTGGCTGAAATTTATGAACGTAATCAACAGTGGCGTGATGCAGCAAACGTATTGGTGGGCATCCCTTTAGAAACTGGCCAAAAACAATATACTGTGGACTATAAATTAGAGACCTATTTGAAGATTGCCAGACTCTATTTAGAAGAAAATGATTCCGTTCAGGCTGAATTTTATATAAATCGAGCTTCACTGTTGCAAGCTGAAACACAAATTGAAGAATTGCAGGTAAAAAATCGGTGCACTAGGAATGAATCAATTTTATGCATTTCAATATTTTCTAAATTTTTTAAGGTACTCTATAAAGTTTGTTACGCGCGTGTTCTAGACTATCGTCGAAAATTCATAGAAGCTGCTCAACGTTACAACGAACTCTCTTATCGCGCCATAGTAGATGAAGGTGAACGCATGACTGCCTTAAAAAATGCTTTAATATGTACAGTGTTGGCTTCGGCCGGACAGCAACGTTCGCGTATGTTGGCCACTCTTTTCAAAGATGAACGTTGTCAGCAGTTGCCCGCTTATGCCATACTGGAAAAAATGTATTTAGATCGCATTATCCGGCGTTCGGAGTTGCAAGAATTTGAAGCTTTACTCCAGCCACATCAAAAAGCGGCAACGGTTGATGGTTCCTCCATACTAGATAGAGCTGTGTTTGAGCATAATCTTTTGTCGGCTAGTAAACTATACAATAATATAACATTTGTTGAGTTGGGTGCACTATTGGAGATACCCGCTTCTAAAGCTGAGAACATAGCGTCACAGATGATCACGGAGGATCGCATGAATGGTCATATCGATCAAATAAGTGGCATTGTCCACTTTGAAAATCGTGAAATTTTACCTTTGTGGGATCGTCAAATTCAATCGTTGTGTTATCAGGTTAATTCGATTATAGAAAAGATAGCTGCCGCTGAACCAGATTGGATGGCTCATACTCTAGAAGAAGCTAATACTGCCTAAATGAATGTAAGCGCTGGATAATATTATTTCAATTCTATGAAAGCTGCTGGCTTTTTTTCTATTCATATGTATGTTTTTATTTGATTTGTTAATTAATTTTTTTAATTTTCAAATAAATTTATATGATCTAATATAAATCATTTTATTGAAAATGTAGCTGATTAGAAACTATAACAGAAGGGAATAAATACTGTGCTCTATTAGCCGCGGTTGTTATTGTTAAAATCCAAGTCCGTTATTTGTCGCTTTTAGAATTCACAAAAAATTGAAACGAAAATAACCGATATTTTTTTAAAATTTAGTTAAACAATAAAAACAGAAGATTATGTCGGAGAATTGATTTAAATAAAAAATTTTGGTCCTTGTGAACTAGGTCTTTCAGAAAAGGCTTTGCTTTTTATAATTTTTATTTTGTGTAAGTCGTTGTCGACGTCGTCATCACATCTAAGTAGCTGTCACATTGAGCCGGCGTCGACATCACTTCAACGCAATTCGGTATTTACTAAGGTGCCTATTAGAGCAACTTTCGATTTCAGATTGTGGTCGAATTAACTGATCGAACGAATTTTCAATTGGTATTATGGCGCACATTCGATAAAAAAAATAGCGCTATTGTGAATTTCACATAATTGGATTATTCACAATAGTACATATTTATCATTTAGCACTATAAATAATCATTGTTTACAAATTTATTAGAGAAAAAAAAATTATTTATTATTTATTAACATGGAATCGACTGATGAAGATGAATGCTTCGTCATGAGAGATGCTTCCAACATTTTGGAAATTGATTCCACTACGTAAGTATGCGAGGTTTTTACAAGGGTATAATTTAGAAAGTTTGTTTACAGGTTTATAGCAAATTTTCGACTGCAAGGAGGCGTTTATGGAATTGCTGTCTACTACAGATGAACTGCTGTGGCAATACACACAAGGCAGATCAATCTCATGAAATTAAAATAATTTACAACTTATATATTCAATAAGTTTTCGAAACTGCCATCCAGCATCGAAAGCAAAATTGTGTTCGATTGAAAATTCGTTGTATAACGAAATTTTCGACCGTGCTGCCAGCTCATAATACGAATTTGACATTCGATAGTCGATGTTCGATAGCCAGCGAAGATCGAATATAGAATGCAACTCATAATAAGGGCCTAATAAAAGTGTTCATGTCGACATATCATCGATAATTTAAACGAGATAAATACCATCCGTATTTACGAGTATTTGACAGCTATTTAATTATACCGGATCATGTTCAGACCTAGTCCCCATACAAATGACCCCTATGAGACCGAGTTACAAAGCCATAACATCCAAATTATCATAAAGATCTCGGTCAAATTGGATTTGTGTATGTTTATAACATTCATTTATCAGTAGTCCAAAAACAAACTCTATAGGACAATTCTTAGTCATAGCCCCCATATGAAGCTAATTCCTGATCTTCACTTAAAACCATTAAAAGAAAAACGAAAATATTGCACGATTTTTCTCTAATTTGGAGAAGCTGAGAATAATAAAATTTAAGTTTAATCTGTCTAAGAAATATATTAAATTAAATAAAATAAAACATTTATAATAATTCGTTACACCCTGTTAATGCGAATGATTTAAATTATATATCAGACGCTCTGTGTTGAATTGTGAATTGCTAAAATTGATTAACATACATTTAGGCTCATTTAAATATTCATAAATTTTTTATATATATCTATAATATTAATAGGCTAGGCGATTTCTTGGGACTGATGTTATATTCTACCATTTCATCCCAATTTTGACCAAACATATTATTTGAAAGGCATTTTTATCCGCTTTGCAGATTTACAGATTTTTAAATTTTTCCTTTATTTTGAGTAAATTGCATTTAAAGTTGCTACTAACACATACATAAAATTATACAATGCTTTGTGTGTGTTTATTAAATTTGTTAAAGTGTCTGTAATTAAAATGAGTTTGTTTTTTGTGTTGATTTGTGAATTGGCTATAATTGATTAGCATACTTTTAGGGTCTTTATTTAATGAAAAAATAAAATTTCCTAGAATTTGCGCTCGAATTTCGAGGGCTGGAATCTGCTAGTATAGATTAAAAAAACATTGGAAGACAAAAATTTAATGAAAAAATATTTCCTAGAATTTGCACTCGAATTTCGAGTGCTGGGCTATACTAGTATTATTAAATATAAGAAGGGAGAGTGCAAAAAAGACAATTTTATTTCACTATTCGAAATTTGATATAGGTGAGGCTGGTTAATGCGGAAGAAATTTTTAACAGTAAACATGCTAAGGGAAAAAATTAGTTGAAAGTTTCTATTGTTTGCTAGGACCTCGTCAACTCCATTATCAGCCTGCTAAAGCAACCAAAATCTTCATCGTTTGGCAGATCAATCTCATGAAATTAAAATAATTTACAACTTATATTTTCAATAAGTTTTACAAACTGCCATCCAGCATCGAAAGCAAAATTGTGTTCGATTGAAAATTCGTTGTGTAACGAAATTTTCGACCGTGCTGCCAGCTCATAATACGAATTTGACATTCGACAGTCGATGTTCGATAGCCAGCGAAGATCGAATATAGAATGCAACTCATAATAAGGTCCTAAAACTGTTCATGCCGACATATCATCTATAATTTAAAAGAGATAAATACCATCCGTATATACGAGTATTTTACAGCTATTTAATTATACCGGATCATGTTCAAACCTAGTCCCCATACAAATGAACCCTATGAGACCGAGTTACAAAACCATAACATCCAAATTATCATAAAGATCTAGGTCAAATTGGATTTGTGTATGTTTATTACATTAATTTATCAGTAGTCAAAAAATAAATCGTATAGGACAATTCTTAGTTATAGCCCCCATATGAAGCTAAAACTGTACAAAAAAAAACGAAAATATTGCACAGAATTTTCTCAAATTTGGAGAAGCTGAGAATGATAAAATTTATGTTTAATTAACATACATTTAGGCTCAATTAAATATTCATAAATTTTTTATATATATAGATTAAAAAACATTGGAAAACAAAAATTGAATGAAAAAATATTTCCTAGAATTTGTACTCGAATTTCGAGTGCTGGGATATACTAGTATTATTAAATATAAGGGAGAGTGGAAAAAGACAATTTTATTTCACTTCCTCAAGAACTAATTGGTTCCTCAAGAACTAATTAAAACAAAACAAAAGACAATTCTTTTTAAAGAAATAAAAACTTAAGGCACAACATTGCTTCTCAAGAACTTCCAATTCTCCTTTTTATTTTCCATATTTATATTTTTTAGTTTATTTCTGTTTCGAAAACTTGTTATTCTTTATACATACACTAGCTGGACCCGGCAAACGTTGTTTTGCCCTCAATGAATTTTTATTTTAGTTAGAATCTGTATATACCTATATAAAATGTGTGACGAAGATCTCCAGATAATAAAATGAGAGCTTCACCAAAAAATCTTTCATTGCCTTTCAAATCTTTTATCAAATCAAATCACAATGTTTGTGAGCCATGGTACATTCATCCCAAATAAAAATACTGCATTTTTGCAGAACTTTTGCCATACCGGAATGTTTTTTGATATTACAGACGGCATTCTCATTTTTTTGTACGATTAACGGTGATTTGAGTGCTGAATGAGCTGTGCGGCCACCATGCAATAATGTAGCGGCTTTTTCCTTCTTTTTCGTTAGAATATTTATATATAAAAACGTTTGTGAGTTTATTTATTAAAATTTATATAAATTTGACAACTCATTATTTTTCGAACGACAGCGCCATCTACCGGGTCCAATAAAAAAATGTTTCTAACATACATATATGTACATTCTTAGTTTCATTAAAATCACACCATAAATAAGAATATTCGAAATAACTTTACCCAGCGCCACCTATCGGGTCCATTTATACATACAAAAATTTCTTATGACGAAACATACGTTCATTCTGAATTGCAGTCAAATCGCGCTGAAAGTAAAAATTTTTGTTTTTAACTTGACCCCAACGCCAGCTAGAGGGTTAAAACTAAAAAAAAAACACAGAAGAGCTCGAACCGAACCTATGCTGGAAATCCTACCTCGACAGCTCTTATGGTTCCGGAGATCATTCGTTACAATCAAATGCATCAACGTTTTTATATATACGCCACGCCCCTTTGCCCACTAACAACTTTATATAGCTAAGGTCTTATTATTTCGCAAAAATATCCTTTTGTGAAAATTTCATGACGATCCTTCCAGTAGTTTAGAAGATATTACGATTTTTTATTTTTCTAAAAAGGGGCGTGGTCCCGCCCACTTTTCTTCTTGTATGTATTTCTATTCATGCTAATACCATATGTACCAAATATGACTGCTGTAGGTAAAAAAATTCCCGTGATATGACTTTTTTAAATTTTTGGTTATATGGGCGTGGCACCGCCCCTTTGTCCAATCAAAAATTTATATAGCATATTATTCCTTCCAGAGTCACAGTAACACGCTCTGAAAATTTCAGGAAGATCGGTTCTTTGGTTTGGCCTCCTATAAAGCACAAACAAACACACATTCATTTTTATATATATAGATAGATTGAAAGCAGATTAATTATGATTTAAGATAAAATGGGGCGAAAAAGGGGGACTTGGTAATAAAAAAAATGTATGGCTACCTTACCTGTAGATAAAAAGTGTATAAAACTTTAGATAAATACATATTACAAAAAAATTATTTTGTATAGCAAACATTGTTAGTGGTATAAGTAAAAAAAAGGGGGCGGTGAAATGGGCGTGGTTCATAGTTATATGGCGACGTTAACAGTATTAAGAGCAATATACTACCAAATAAAAAAATCCGTTGGAAGGAACAAATTTGTACAGAGAAAAAAAAGTTTAAAACTTTCAAACAAAATTTGGCGTGAAAAGGGGCGTGAAAGGGGGCGTGGCGTAAGAAATGTTTATTTCTACCTCGCCTGGAGTATAATGTGTATACAATTTGAAGTAAATCTGTTAAAAACTATATGGGAGCAATTACATAATTTTAAAAAAGTGGGCGTAAAAGTGGGCGTGGTCAAAAAAAAGTACCCTATTAATCATGCCAGAGTCCCAGTTAAATGCTGTGAAAATTTCAGGAAGATCGGTCCAGAGGTTTGGTCTCCTATAAGGTACACACAAAAAAACAAACAAATAAACAAACACACATTCAATTTTATATATATAGATAGTTATGTCGCCTTTCCACCATTTTCATTTTTTTCTTGGACTTCCTACAGTTTTTACTTGTTGTTTCTTTTAAAACATTTCTTTTTCCTACAGATTTTCGTAAAATATTATTTTTGTATTCCGTTGTGTTTTTCTAAAAATTCCGTCCGATCATTATTCGTACGAGTTTCTTTTCTTTTCCTTGTATTAGAAGTGGCCTTCTCTTGTAAACGTATTTGACGAAGTTGATAGCAAGTTTTCGTAACATCTTCTTCAATTTCATGAACTGAATATATCATTCGTTGGGCTACACCATTAGGATTCAACTGGATTTGAAAGTGCATTATATTAGCAGCAGCTTCTCCAAAGGTTAATTTCTTATATCTTCCGTCACCAGTTTCATTCACTTCTCCTTTGTTCTGCACAAATTTATTTTTTGCTTTATATTTAAAATTTCTCTAAACCTAAATATATAAATCCATTTATAAATGTAAGATTTAAAATTAGTTTTGTAGCTTACCTTTTGCCAACCATCACTATCTCTGATTGGAGTTGAGATCCTCTATAAAACTCTCGAGATTATACTTGTAGTATTGGTACAAAATTTACTTACGTATTGTAAATACTAGTGAGATTATATACAGAGTCCTGCGTCGTGACCATATTTCGGGTTATGTGAATCGTTTTCTCGGATGTTCTTTTAAGGAATTTACTAAATATCGTAAATTAATGCTTTTTAACACGATCATTAAGAGTGGTACTAATTTACCTTTATCTAGTACATTCATATATTCAAGATCAACAAGGAATCCTCAAATTTTTATTCATAGGATTAATCAATCTATATTTGAGAGGTCATATATAGTCTCAGTTGCACGATGTTGGAACAGATTGCCCTACCACTTATGTATTTTCTCGAATTCTAATAATGTTTTCGGATTAAAATTATTGGAACATTTTGCTGTGTAATATATGTGACTTATAAATTTTTAATCGATGTTTTTCTCATAACTATGGGCTAATTTCATGCAAAGGTCAACCTTACGTCCAATTTTAAAATTTTAATTTAAATAATTATTAGTACCATTTCAAAGAAAATCATTCAAATGGCATTAAATCATGACAATAGTTTGTTATATGTATTTTTGAATATTTTTATAGCCCCTATTTTTCGAGTAAGGAAAAGTGTAGTTAAGTAATTTTTAAACTAAAAGCAGTGTCATGTCTGTCCCATTACAAAATACTTCATTTCACTATACTTTATTTTAAAATTCATGATTTTTATATTTTATTAATAAACTAGCTCTTATATTAACTAAAAAACAACTGTTTCTTATTTGCCATATAAATAACTTCAGAGCTTTTCTGTGTTTTACAAACATCCTCTAAAAGGATGGTGCCTATTATGAGCAACTTTCGATTTTCGTTTATGGTCGAATTAACTGATCGAACGAATTTTCATTTGGTATTATGGCGTACATTCGATAAAATAGCGCTATTGTGAATTTCACACAATTGGATTATTCACAATAGTGCATATTTATCAGGTGCCAATATAAACTGTTTGTTTACAAATTTATTAATGAAAAAAGAAAATTAATTATTTATTAACATGGAATTATGGTTCTATGATCGTCTGATGAAGATGAATGCTTCGTTATGAGAGATGCTTCGTCATGAGAGATACTTCCAACATTTTGGAAATGGATTCCACTACGTAAGTATGCGAGGTTTTAACAACGGTACCATTTGTTTACAGATTTATAGCAAATTTTCGACTGCAAGGAAGCGTTTATGGAATTGCTGTCTACTACAGATGAACTGCTGCACACAAGGCAGATCAATCTCATGAAATTAAAATAATTTACAACTTACGTTTTCAATAAGTTTTACAAACTGCCATCCAGCATCGAAAGCAAAATTGTGTTGCCAGCTCATAATACGAATTTGACATTCGATAGTCGATGTTCGATAGCCAGCGAAGATCGAATGCAACTCATAATAAGGGCCAATGTCTGTTTGTTGTCATGTCTGTCACGACTGCTTTTTGTTCCCAATTATTAATAACAATACTTTCTCACTTCTTCTAATGGTAATTATATTGTTCAGGTCCGCCTGCATAATTTTGTATATTTCTATGAACAATGAAAAACTTTTACTCTATAATATTGGATTAGAAAGATCTCTGAATGTCATGTCTATCACTATGGAATTAGCCTAAGCATTAGCCTTTGCATTACAATAACATCTATAATGGTAGCATTACTATTGTTTTTGGACTTATTGCTAATACTTTGTTTTTTTTTGTTGCTCCTTTTTTCTTATGGCTCGGGAGCTAACAAATAACAAAAAAATAAGTAAGCTATTTTATGAAATTTTATAATATTAAGGTATTTATTATTGTAAATTTTGATCTCAGGACACTATTACTATTTTTTGGCCAGAATGGCTTAATATTACAGAACAGAATAAATGAACTAAATAAATAATGGCAACAAATTTCGTTTGAGTCGTTATCAAGTCGCCTGAAAGTCGCCTTAGAAAACACCAAGTGGCTGACAAAAATAATCGCTATCTCTTAATAGGGGGTCAATTTTTTTTCAAGCATAAAAAACCAATTAAAAAATTTATTTGGCTTTTTATGTTAATGCCAATTTAATTTTCCAACGAAGGTAATTTGTTGGGGAATTTCTCACTTTGTCCCTATGTTTGATTTTTGTATTTGTATGAAAAAGAAAAATTAACATATCGCATCTGTACATCTAAAGTGAGTCAACTCAAAATTTACAAATTTTCAGTAGAGGCAAAAAAACGGGTTTTTTTTAATGTTTGCTATAAAATTTAAAAACAGTCGTTTCGTTGTAAAGAATTGCGAATAATAAGTATACAACAGTAGTTGTTTTTGCGATTTTTCAGTGACCATCAAAATAACAAGTTTTTTGGGTGTAACTCAAAATATGTATTTTTAGTGGATTCTAAAGAAGCTACTCTTATAACACAAAGAGGGTTATAACTGTATTTTTTTTGCGAAGGACTAGAAAACCCGATGTAAGATTTTTACAGTGGATAGATATGACCACTGTGCATCGTTTTCTTGCAAAAAGTGAAAATTGAAAAATTTTTAACGAATAATTTTCCCTAACCGAGTTTGAAAGTAGCTAAATCCTAAAATAAAATATCGTATTTTAAATTTATACAATTTTATATTCTTCAAATTTTTTTTATTTTTTATCCTGAAAATGTCTATTTTTTCATATTTTTTTTTTTTCTAATTTAACATTACAGCTTAGTTTTCTACAATTATAAACTGTATACACTAATGGAAAGTATTTTATACTCAATTGTACAATCAATATATAAATATGTATATATATATATATATGTATAATTAAAATCATTCGTTTAAAGATCCGTAATCGAAAACAAAAAATCTAAATTTAACTAAAATAACAAAAAAATTTAGGAAAATTAGATAATTAGAAAAATGTGCGTATGAAAAGTAATATTATCTTTTAACCAACACCTACAACTTCTTTTCAAACATCATTTTTTTAATGCTCTTCGTTTCTTAAAGCATTTCATTCAGTTCATTTTTTTTTTTCATTATAAAATTCATACAATTGTAGCAAAAAAAAAAAAACAAAAAATATTTCTTAAATATACAAATCAAATAAAATAAAGATTATTATAACAAATGATTAGTGAAAATAGTAACTTATGGGAATCGATTGAGTTGATGATGATTGTTTATAAATGAATCATGTTATTTAGAGTGAAGTGGAGGGGGAATTGCATTGCAAGTGGAGTGTTTTTGTTTTGTTACTCAATAATTGTGATAATGAAAAGAAAATAGAGGATGAGTAGAAGTTGTAGAATTATATCACCCTTGATTGTTAGTTGTGCTAGCCGCCGCCTCTTCATTCAATTGCAGCTGGGCCAAAGTACGCACTACAACACCGCGGTTTACAGGTGTCAAATTCTGACATAGACCAACTACAGCATCTAAAGTTACCTCAGGACAATCCTAAAGGAAAATTTATTTTTAATAGATATTGTTTAATATTTGGAGATTATAAAGCAAAACTCACTTCTAACATTTTTGTTATGCTTGAGATTATAGCGTCTTTGCGTACAGCATTAATATTAACTAAGACGGTAGACTCCGGTTTTGTTTGTTCCAAATACCAGTGTACCATTTCCTCATTTTTATCCCAAATATAAGACTGAAATAAAGAGAATATATATATATAAAATTTGGTTTTGATTTAATTAAATTTTTCCAAGATTTATAAGTTAGTTTATGCTAAAGTAAAATTAATACAGATTCAGATAAAATTAGTGCAGATTCAGCAAAGATGTTCTGTTTAGTCGATTTTTTTTTTTACAGAAAACAATTTTTTTAAATATTTTTTGAGTAAAATTTTACAAAGAGTGTTAAATTTGGCTGTGTCGAATCTTTATTACCTTTAAATTCTAATATTAAAATTTAAAGTAAGTTTTTTTCTGCCTGCAAAGTTTCAGCTCGATATGATCATGGGAAAAGGGTTAATATAAAGGGAATAAAAAAGTATCTATAATATTAATAGGCTAGGCGATTTTTGGTTACCGATGTTTTGTTCTACCGTTTTGTCCCGATTTTGACCAAACGTATATTATTTGAAATTTTTAATTTTTTTTCTTTATTTTGAGTAAATTGCGTTAAAGTTGCTACTAACACATACATAAAGGTGCCTATTATGAGCAACTTTCGATTTTCGATTGTGGTCGAATTAACTAATCAAACGAATTTTCATTTGGTATTATGGCGCACATTCGATAAAATAGCGCTATTGTGATTTTCACTCAATTGGATTATTCACAATAGTACATATTTATCAGCTGCCACTATAAATATTGTGTGTTTACAAATTTATTAAAGAAAAAAAATAATTATTTATTAACATGAAATTATGAAGATGAAGATGAATGCTTCGCCATGAGAGATGCTTCCAACTGCAAGGAAGCGTTTATGGAATTGCTGTCTACTACAGATGAACTGCTGCACACAAGGCAGATCAATCTCATGATATTAAAATAATTTACAACTTATATTTTCAATATGTTTTACAAACTGCCATCCAGCATCGAAAGCAAAATTTTGTTCGATTGAAAATTCGTTGTACAACGAAAATTTCGACCATGCTGCCAGGTCATAATACGAATTTGACATTCGATAGCCGATGTTCGATAGCCAGCGAAGATCGAATGCAACTCATAATAAGGACCAAAATTATACATATACTATGTGTGTGTTTATTAAATTTGTTAATGTGTTTGTGAATGAGTTTGTTATCTCCATTCACAATAATAATAAACCAAAAAAGTGTTGGTTTGTGAATTGGCTAAGTTGAAAAATAATGTTGCCTAGAAATTGCACTCGAATTTCAAGCGCTGGAATCTGTTATTAAATATTTAATATGTATTTATATTAGTAAAATTTTAAATTAAAATCCGATTTTTTTTACAATTTCCATAATTCCACAAATTTAACTTAAAAAAAAACACATTAGAAAATATTATTTTTTTTATTAATGAATAATCATAAACACATAACAACAACCATTTCAGAAAATATTGAAAAAAAAGTTTGTAAGGTGTTTTTTTTTAACAATAAGAATGAACAATGAGATTAAATAGAGCTGGAAGCGTAACCAAAATAATTTTTCAAAACAGTGTACGTGTGTAACATAGTATTTTCTCATGTGACTCATATTTTGGAAAGAAGGTTTGTAATGTATATTTTGGCTAAAACTTGATTTTTCCGAAGAACATGCAATTTTTCTCACGGCTAATATCTCTGTAACCAATTGGAATTATGTTTTCCGGTCTTCGGCACAATTGTAGCTATAGACTAGGAGGTAGAAGTGTAAAACAAACTAAGTCGTAAAAACTGCATTTAGAGCCTCATAATTGCTAAAATGTCGAAAAATTTTTATTTTTTCTATCTTTTTTCACCATTTTATATATAATTCATAATTTTTCAGAACATTATAATATAGGAAAGTGCTTTTTTCATATTTTCCAGCTATATTTTAAAGCGAAAATTCAAGATTTTAGTTTACCTACTATATTCAAATTGTGTACCATAGATGGCGTCGAACTAGCCCTAGCAGTCAATACAAATGTCATGTAGCCGCATGTTGTCATTAATGTGACAAGACAATAACACATTGCTTTGGAAATAAAAAATTAATAATATGGAAATAATCATTTAATTTTGTTACGTTTGTGGTCATATAGTGCCCAAAGCTAGAGAGGAGTGCAAAAATTTGTTAACTCCTGAATTTAACTTTGCATATACATACGCAATATTTCGATGAAGTGGATACAAGTGGTGAAGATGCCGAATACAGTGTGCAGTAATTGCTACAGCACTATTTTGATTTGGTTTCATTGACGAAGAAGACTCTTGCATTTTTGCTAAGCCGGTAAGTTTGTTGGTGGAGCCCTAAGGTATCCCAATATGAAGATGGAGGCACCGATGTCATGGAGGACGATAGATTTGAATAAAAAACCAAAAGATATATGCCATTGAATGTGCTGTCGAGCTCAGATGGTGATGATCATTCAGATCATGGACCTAAACTACCTACGAAAACCCAAGAGCATTAACTTCACAGGCTTCACAGAGATCATCAATTTGAACTGATATTGATTAATTCATATTTTTTTGCCTTTGCTACATTTTTCATACATTTCTCGAATTTTCGATGTAAAATAAAATAAATTTTTTATGGAAATAACTTTATAAAAAAGATTTCTTGGATGCAAAATTTTTCTACATTTTAGCATTTAATTTTAGTATTTCAGATATATTCAAATATATTTCAGAAATTATCAAATGTATTTCAGAAAACATCAAATGTTATATTTTGATATTTTCTGAAATACTTTCTGAAATACAATTGATACTTTTTGAAATTCAATTGATGGTTTCTGAAAAACAATTTAAAAAGTTGTAGATGCTGTTTTTTCGGGTTAGTTTGTTTTACACTCTTTTTTTCCTAATCTATTAGCTATAGACAGCAGAAGACAGGAAAATAAAATTTCAAATTGGTTTTCTAGATATAACCATGAGAAAAATTACATGTTCTTCGGAAAAATTAAGTTTTAGCTTAAATATACGTGAGCCCATAAAATCCCAACGAACAGCAGCTAAAATAGCAAACCCCAAAGGGGGTGTTGTTAGTTTCGATGAGTACTTCGACAACCGCACCCTGTGTTTTTAAAGCAATTGCATTTTTTTGTTTTCAATATTTCCAAAACATTTATCTAAACAAAAAATTATTTATTATGTGCTCAAATACCTGAAGTAAGAAGTCTTAATAAAAGATAATCTTATATATTAAAAGAATTTATGAATAAACTTTGCATTCAAGATTTTTTTCAATATTTTTCTTCTCTCAAACCTCTATAACTAGAGTTCTAATTAACGTAGGCTGTTGACATAGGTCTAAGAACACTCAGTGGATCAAGCTCCTTCTTTTGAGCTATTAACTGCTTAATTCGTTGGGTTTGAGGAAAGTTATGCGTGGAGAATTAACTTTGCTTTTACTGTACGTTGACTTCTCTTGACAAAATTTGGTATTACTGTACGTTGACTTCTCTTGGCAAATTTTGGTATTACATTATAAAAATTAATGTAATATAATATAATGCTGCAGAGCAGCAGGGGTCCTCTAGTTGAAATATGAAAATTTTCACCATTGCGAACAACTCTAATAACAATTATAAGTTTTACACACTGCAAATGAAATGAACAAGTTTTATTTTTGCAATTAGTGACGTAAAATTTTATTTGTTTTCATCCACACGGCTGTGGATAGTGGATAATGGAAATTGGATAATGGATAATGAAAATTGGATAATGGATAATGGATAATGGAAAGTGAATAATGGATAATGGATAATGGAAATTGGATAATGGATAATGGATAATGGAAATTGAATAATGGATAATGGATAATGGAAAGTGAATAATGGATAATGGATAATGGAAATTGGATAATGGATAATGGATAATGGAAATTGAATAATGGATAATGGATAATGGAAAGTGAATAATGGATAATGGATAATGGATAGTGAATAATGGATAATGGCTAATGGAAATTGAATAATGGATAATGGATAATGGATAGTGGATAATGGAAATTG
Organism: Cordilura impudica; assembly: GCA_963682025.1. Classification (NCBI taxonomy): domain Eukaryota; kingdom Metazoa; phylum Arthropoda; class Insecta; order Diptera; family Scathophagidae; genus Cordilura; species Cordilura impudica. Next base: position 10,270,713 of record OY821521.1, on the reverse strand, counting down.
AATAATGGATAATGGAAAGTGAATAATGGATAATGGATAATGGATAGTGAATAATGGATAATGGCTAATGGAAATTGAATAATGGATAATGGATAGTGGATAATGGAAATTGAATAATGGATAATGGATAATGGAAAGTGAATAATGGATAATGGATAATGGATAGTGAATAATGGATAATGGCTAATGGAAATTGAATAATGGATAATGGATAATGGATAGTGGATAATGGAAATTGGATAATGGATAATGGAAATTGAATAATGGATAATGGATAATGGAAAGTGAATAATGGATAATGGATAGTGAATAATGGATAATGGCTAATGGAAATTGAATAATGGATAATGGAAAGTGAATAATGGATAATGGATAATGGATAATGGAAATTGGATAATGGATAATGGAAAGTGAATAATGGATAATGGAAATTGAATAATGGATAATGGATAATGGAAATTGGATAATGGATAATGGATAATGGAAAGTGAATAATGGATAATGGAAATTGAATAATGGATAATGGAAATTGGATAATGGATAATGGATAATGGAAATTGGATAATGGATAATGGATAGTGGATAATGGAAAGTGGATAATGGATAATGGAAATTGGATAATGGATAATGGAAATTGGATAATGGATAATGGATAATGGATAATGGAAATTGAATAATGGATAATGGAAATTGGATAATGGAAATTGCATAATGGATAATGGAAATTGGATAATGGATTAAGGGAAAGTGAATAATGGATAATGGATAATGAAAATTGGATAATGGAAATTGGATAATGGATAATGGATAATGGAAATTGAATAATGGAAAGTGATTAATGGATAATGGAAACTGGATACTGGATAATGGAAATTGGATAGTGGATAATGGAAAGTGGATAATGGATAATGGAAAGTGATTAATGGATAATGGATAATGGATACTGGATAATGGAAATTGGATAGTGGATAATGGATAATGGAAAGTGGTAAATGGTTTAGGCCTACTGGGGATGCAAGCCATGTAAAATAAATTGCAACGCGCCATTCGTAGTACCTCAAAGGTGGTGTGGAAATCTACACAATAAACATTGAAAATTGTAATAATTTAAGATATTACGGATTTCTTAAACAATATTTCTCATAATTTGAAATTAAGGGTAAATTAAATTTATATACCCCTATATCTATATAAATTTTAATACTTACATACAATATTTCATTATATATATATAGATATATAGATATATGTATGTATATATGTATTAAAAATAATTTACAATTTTAAATATAATCTCATTTAATTACGTACACATATATATATATATACATATATACATACACAAATTATATTAAATAAATCAAATCTACATACCCCATATTTATATAAATTAAAAAACGTTTTTCAATTGATTTATATATAATTTTGAAAATGATTTTTTATTTAGTAATCAATGAATTACCTTATAAAAGAATTAAATACTATAATAAAGAATTAATACTAATAATAATAATAATAATTAATACTATAATAAAGAATTAAATACTACTATAATATTAATTTTTAATTTTATTTATACTTTTAATAAATTAAAATATTATATTTAAATTATACAAAATTAATTTATTAATAATTAAATTTAGAATAAAGTATATAAAAAAATAATTTTGAAAAACCGTTTTTTTTTTTAAATAAATAGATATATATACATATAAATTAAAATTAATCATGTAAAATAAGTATATTTTTAATTGTAGTTACTTTAATTATTTTATACATGTTTTCAAGGAAGTGCAAAAAAAAAATTTATGCAAAACATAAAAAAAAAAAAAAAATTTTATTTTTTTGGATACCGCTTCCTTATCATTTCCAATAAGTCAATTTCCAGCGCTAATTCTTCCTGATTTGAAAGCGCAAGTGTCCTCAATTCAGTGGCAACCATTACACTGAATACGTCGTACCGGTCAAGCGGTTCGCCATACCGGGGGATAGTTCTATGCAATATTGGAACTTTATCACCCAAAATTTTCTTCTCTAAATTATTCGCAATTCTTTTGCCTACTTCAGCGGATTCCTTAATTGCTGTTGACGTTGCATTTATTATTTGTTTGAAATTGCTCCTTTTTAAAAAACCTTCTTCACAATTTCGAGAGGGACGATGTATTCCAATGGATTTGTCCGATTTCGCATTTGCATTTTGCGGTGCATTTATTGCTGGCGAAGATTGTTTTTTAAAATTAAATGAATTTAGAAAACACTCTTTGGCATGTGAAGAGGGTCGATGGATTGCACTTGCTTGCGTTCTTCCCGAGATTTCGCTAAATAGCATAGAACCGCTTGCCGATGCGAAGATTTCAGGTAATGGTTGCCGACACATCGATCCCGAATAATTTATTGATGACTGCACTTTGCCTGCACTTGCGTGACCTGAACATTGTGGCAATTCCAAATTTTCGCTGTCATCATTAAGCAATTCGTCTACATAAATAGAAAATAAAATAGTTTTCATAAATTGATTGCATATCCGATGTTAGAAATATTTCTCAACCTTGTACTTACTTATATTTCTTTCGATTATGTTGTTTGTGTCTTCACTATTGGCAGCACATCCAATTCGCCTTTTTTTTGGACGGTCCTGTGACGGATTTTTTTCTTTTATACAGATGATGCTGCTTCCTGAAAAGAATAAAAAAAAACCATGATCCAGCTGTAATATTAATAGACCCAGTGATTTATTTCCAACGATATATGTTATAAATTTTTACCCGAGTTTAAATTAAAGTTAATGATTTCAATGGGTTTGAAATGGTGCGTGGTAAATAAGAAGAAAGCATATATTTCAAAAATTCATAACTTCACTGTATTCTTAATCGGACGGTTTTTTTTTTTTTTTTATTTATATCGCGTTTGCATATTATGAAAATGTAGTATGTATGTGATTACGATGGAAATGTGCTAATTTGTTTTAGATTTAAAAAAAAAAAAAAAAAAAATAAGTTGTACAGTACTAAATTTGTGTAAAATTTAACAAAAAAACTTTTCAAAGTTGCATTTACTATAAAATGATATATAGTTATGATATTACATTAGAAAATTACAACGCAATGTCTAGGAAATTGCCACTTAGAAACAAACAAATGCGAAGAATATAATTTAAAAGAAAAAGAAATAATGTTTATTAATACAAATGACAATTTAAAAAAAAATAAAAACAAATTTGGAATTGAATAGTTAAAATTTTTTATAGTTATTAGTTTGTATTAAAAAATGACGCTTAAGTCTCGTTTAGGTGCACCTCTCCGTTCCAAATTTTCACCACTCGTTACACTTTTTAATGCGATAAAATTATTTTTCCTGTAAGCCAATATTTCCCCAGCTATAGACCTATAAAGTTTTACCATTGATTTCGATATAACTTGAACAATTCTAATTGAACTTTAGTAATATATGTATGATTTGAAAGCTTATTAAAGTACGTTTATTTTGATATAAAAAGAAATTAAAAATCCATTGAAACATTATGTACCAAAATAATTTTCTTTTTTTTTAAGATGCAGTTTTTTGGCAATAATTCATTTTATTTTAATATAACGCTATTACAAGAACAAAATATATGTTAATTAGTACATTCGTAGAATTAACAGCTTCTATTTAAGAGATAGTTTCACCTTTAAACCCTTTCTAATCCTGAAATGTCAGGGGTTAAAAAAAAAATACAAGTTGCTAGGCTAAAATTACAATTAGGTAACATGCACTGAAACGAGTAAATCGCGATAAATAAAATAATATGCAACTTTAACTTGTAACATATTCAGCACTTTAAGAGTAAAAAAATCATAAAAGACAGCAAAAAATTCCTTGTGACCCCTACTTTTATTATAAATGTGCAAATACATATGTTACATATGTAATTTCGTCTGATAATTTATAATTACAGCTTTTCACAAAAAATCTTTATCACAAATGCACAATCTTGAACAGGTTCACAATTGGTTAAAAAATTTTAAACTTTTTTATTTTGAAATTAATTTTAATTTTTCTTTCTTTTTTTGGGAAACAATTATAAAATAAATAAAAAAAAAAATTTAATAATTGCATTTCTAAACAAATGCTATGTGTGTTTTATTACTTACTCGTTTCGTCTGCGGTATGTTCATCATTTTTTCTTTTGATGCTACATGTCTTTCTTCTGAAATCTTTCAAAAAAGACATTTCCTGAAAAAAAAGCCATGTAGGTTTTCGTCCCTCTGCTTCCAGGTTAACATCTCTAAGATATCCATGCCGTAACCATTCTATTCTTTTAATTACATCACTTCTAGCTGGGTTGTCCATCACCTCTTCCATTTTTATCTTAAGCATTTCCAATGCACGGTTGCGCAGGTTTGAATCGTAGTACTCCTTCATATTCCAATTCCACAGACATCCATTACTTTTATATAAGTTTATAAATTCAATTACCCATTTTGCAGGCCATTTTTTTTCCTTATCTTGTGGTCGCATTTTTATTTAAATTTTTTATTTTTATTTAACGAAAACTTTTAACAATTTAAAATTTGTATTTCAACTGTGTATGTACACAATGAAAATAAATGACATTTCGCCATATTGCGAAGAGAGGTAAATAAGAAGGAAGTAGTGAATTTACTTATTTTTAAATATAAGTAACAATTGAAGCAAATCGACATTTTTTGTTCTCTTTTAAATATTGTTTTATCAAATTGTGTTAATGTTTTATGAAATTCTCCTCTTATGTCTTATGCCAGTTCTGGATGGATTTCATTTTAACATACTACAAGTATTTCTTGGAAGGCACAGTATATGAGAAATCATGCTTTAGGTGTTGGAATTATATTTTCTTTAAATACATATGATTTTAAAGGAATACGTGTAAAGGTTGATTTCCGTTAATTGAAATTTTTTATAAAATACTAACGGAAGTTTAAGAAATTTAAAATTATGATAAATTGAACAGACCCAGACATTGCTACGTTTTACTTAATTATTTTCTTTATCTTTGTTAAATTACTTGTTTTTAATGTACATTTATTTATTTACTCTTGCATTAAGGTACAAATATAAAACGTTATTAAAAAGTATTACCTTAATTGTCGAAGAAATTCCATTATTTATTCCGCCGATTCCGCACCCACATCCATTTGTTGACCAGGAAACTGAGGAAACCTATCATGAAGAAAACTTGGAGACCTATTTGTATGAAATGAAAGATTATGGTAATGGCAGTAGTGGTGAACTAATAATAGAGCAAGAACAAGATGTTCAACGACCTCATTGCAAGATGAGGATCAAAATTGCATGCAACTGATAAATAATAAAATCAATGTAGGTGACACTCAGGATTCTGCGTCTGATCATGATCAATATGTAATGGATATGGAGAATGTTAAAGAATCAAGTAAAACAATAATTAATAACATTAAGCGTAAACTTAATGATAGTAGTGTTATATTAACACCTTCATCGTCAAAAAAAATTATGTTAAAGAAATCGTTACCGACAAAACAGCAACAATCACCAAAAGCTCTACACAATAAACTGAATGCATTAGAAACAGTTGACGTAAAAATTCTCAGCATAATTAGACAAGAGAAGCATATTTCATACAGCCCAAAATTAATCCAGACTCCCTCGATAAAACGCTACATGTTACAACGTTTATATTCAAGGGCGAGTAGTATATACAAATGCCTTGAGGTCATTATATTAAGGAAAAACGTCAATTGATGAAGAAGTTGGATAAAATGCAACGTGTGGTTAAAGCAATTAAAGGTCATTTAAATAATATTGATTTTTAGAAATTTAAAATAAAGTATTAATTTGAATATTCAATTACAAAATATGATTTTATAAAACATATTTTTTAAAATGACAAACAATTTCCTTTATTTCATTTTATAAACGTTTATTTAAGAAATATTGAATTAATCACTAAGTTCGCAAACTTCTAAAGATACTTTGGGTAACACATTTAATTCGTAATGCTGAACAAAAATTCATTGTTTGATACTTTTTATAATTTCAATAAAAAAAGAATTTAACCTTTGTAATATTAATAATTCATTAAATTAAAATTAACAGAAATAAAACCTTAACTAAAATAACCTTTTCTGCAACAATTGGGCACCATTGAATTTTTGTTTTTTCAATATTGATAGCTGGGGTGTAACAAGACATTTTAATTGTTTTTGAGTTTCATCTGAATTATTTTCAAAAATGTTTAGCAGTATAAAACAAGCCCGATTTATTGCTAACCATGACTTTAAAGTGTCTTCTTTAAGTCCTTGTAATAGAATTGAGCCAAATGTTTGAATGCTGGCATGCTGGCATCCTGAATTAAACGTTCTTTGTCGTTTTTAATGATTCTCTTTAAAACAATATGAAGTCCAGCTTCCTCAATGCCTAAAACAGTTACTGTGGAAACCTTAAAATAAAAGAAAAGTTTGAGAAAAAGTTTCATTTATTTTAAGAAAAATTTAATGATCAAAATTTAAACTGATAATACAATTACTCTATTGCTGAAATTGGAATAAAAAAAAGTTACCTCTTCTTTTTCTTCTGTTTCTGAATCATTTTCTTCTTTCTGTTCAGCAACTTCTTCAGTTCGTTTTTAATTTAGTGGCTTCAGCTATAATTATTTCAACATCTCGCTTCTTCGTCTTTTTATCCTTAGATTTATCCTCGTACCAGAAGTTAATGCTCCCGTTTGACTATGAACTCATGACCATCAGATGAAATAAGCTTAACGTACATGGCATCGGGACCCTCACATCCTCCATATATTTTGTCACTGCGTTGCTCTTCCATAATTATTGTTATTAAATAATTTGTTTTTCCTTTATTATTCCTACCGTCGTGGTTTTGATTAAATTTGTCTGTCAATTTTTTAATCGTATCGCTACCAGATTGCTTGATAAATAGTGTTGCCACTTGTTCGGATAGTAGTATAACAGTCATTATATGTTATAAATTTATAACTTTTTGGGACAAAGTATTTTTACCAAGAATATTTAATTAAAACATTAGAGACAATAATTAAGTAATTTTTTTTATAGCCTCCAGTTTCAGAAAGTGTTTCATGTTTTTTTTTCGAGTCTATATGTAAGTTATTTTATTTTTTCGATCAAAAATAGAAGTTATTTTAATATTTTGAGCAGAAATTAAATCAAGCAGGAACCCACAGATAGTTTGCCTACGTACTATATATGAAAGATCCTTGTTAAGGGCACTATACACTTGTTAGATTCACATTAAGCATTATGGTGGTATTAGTGAAATTTTGATTGTATGTGTGTCACCGACAAAAATCTAAATTTTTGGATTTTCCATCAAGCATCGTCGGTGTGTGTCATTCGCTTCCGGGGCATATAAAACTTTTTTGGTTTACAATTCCACTATTATGGTACTAAACTACAAGTAATCAGTTTTTTATTTCATTTTTGTTTCTAAATTTTAATTATAAAATTTAATTTATGATAAGTACCCAAAATTATAATTTTTTTACAAAAAAACTTCTACTAGACTTGTTTTTAATTTTTAAAAAAATTGTTGGACAGTGCAATGAATTTTTCAGATAGAAATTAAGTTTTTCTATAAAAAACAATCATTGTTTTTATAAGAACACAATATATAAAAATTATAATAAATACTGGTCAAAAAAGAAAAGCTTAAATGGTATTAGAATTTGAAAGATAATAACACTGTGCAACCGTTATAGGATTGTAGTGTTATTATTTTTTCTTTTTGTAGTGTGTTATAGTAAGTAGCATATAAGCCCTTGGGGCTTGGTTTTTGAATTTGTAAATACATTTTTAAAAAATTTTAGAGAAGTCAATTGAAAAATTTTGTTTGCATTTAATATTAATACTTCAATCAGTTCTCCGCCATTTACATCAGTAATCACTGATCCTTATTTTACAAGTGTATGGACACTGCACTGCTCTTTATTTTGCATGTGTAGGGTGTGTGATGAACCTTTTATATATAAAAGAAATATACCAAAAACATTTAGCACAGTTTTCATTATGCCATTTTCGAATCATACTAATTTTACCACACAAAAAAGAAAACTTTTGTATAATGCATACAGAATTTAATGGGTTATTAAGAACATAAACAAAACAGTGCTTGTTTAAAGCAGCCAACTTTTTTTTTTTTAATAAACATTTATAAATAATGGAGCCCCAAAGAATATTAGTTATCGACAATGGTTCTTTTAAATGTCGAATAGGCTACAATGATACCGATAAGCCATTGCTAGAATTTCGAAATTTAGTAGCCAAACCACGTAAAGATAAAAGGAAAGAAGTGCCAGCAACAGTTAATGAAAATGCCCTTTAGAAACCGGCCAAAAACAATATACTGTGGACTATAAATTAGAGACCTATTTGAAGATTGCCAGACTCTATTTAGAAGAAAATGATTCCGTTCAGGCTGAATTTTATATAAATCGAGCTTCACTGTTGCAAGCTGAAACACAAATTGAAGAATTGCAGGTAAAAAATCGGTGCACTAGGAATGAATTAATTTTAAGCATTTTAATATTTTCTAAATTTTTTCAGGTACTCTATAAAGTTTGTTACGCGCGTGTTCTAGACTATCGTCGAAAATTCATAGAAGCTGCTCAACGTTACAACGAACTCTCTTATCGCGCCATAGTAGATGAAGGTGAACGCATGACTGCCTTAAAAAATGCTTTAATATGTACAGTGTTGGCTTCGGCCGGACAGCAACGTTCGCGTTGTTGGCCACTCTTTTCAAAGATGAACGTTGTCAGCAGTTGCCCGCTTATGCCATACTGGAAAAAATGTATTTAGATCGCATTATCCGGCGTTCGGAGTTGCAAGAATTTGAAGCTTTACTCCAGCCACATCAAAAAGCGGCAACGGTTGATGGTTCCTCCATACTAGATAGAGCTGTGTTTGAGCATAATCTTTTGTCGGCTAGTAAACTATACAATAATATAACATTTGTTGAATTGGGCGCACTATTGGAGATACCTGCTTCTAAAGCTGAGAACATAGCGTCACAGATGATCACGGAGGATCGCATGAATGGTCATATCGATCAAATAAGTGGCATTGTCCACTTTGAAAATCGTGAAATTTTACCTTTGTGGGATCGTCAAATTCAATCGTTGTGTTATCAGGTTAATTCGATTATAGAAAAGATAGCTGCCGCTGAACCAGATTGGATGGCTCATACTCTAGAAGAAGCTAATACTGCCTAAATGAATGTAAGCGCTGGATAATATTATTTCAATTCTATGAAAGCTGCTGGCTTTTTTTCTATTCATATGTATGTTTTTATTTGATTTGTTAATTAATTTTTTTAATTTTCAAATAAATTTATATGATCTAATATAAATCATTTTATTGAAAATGTAGGCGATTAGAAACTATAACAGAAGGGAATAAATACTGTGCTCTATTAGCCGCGGTTGTTATTGTTAAAATCCTAGTCCATTATTTGTCGCTTTTAGAATTCACAAAAAACTGAAACGAAAATAACCGATATATTTTTAAAATTTAGTTAAACAACAAAAACAGAAGATTATGTCGGAGAATTGATTCAAATAAAAAATTTTGGTCCTTGTGAACTAGGGGTCTTTCAGAAAAGGCTTTGCTTTTTATAATTTTTATTTTGTGTAAGTCGTTGTCGACGTCGTCATCACTTCTAAGTAGCTGTCACATTGAGCCGGCGTCGACATCACCTCAACGCAATTCGGTATTTCAGATTGTGGTCGAATTAACTAATCGAACGAATTTTCATTTGGTATTATGGCGCACATTCGATAAAAATAGCGCTATTGTGAATTTCACATAATTGGATTATTCACAATAGTACATATTTATCATTTAGCACTATAAATAATCATTGTTTACAAATTTATTAGAGAAAAAAAAAATTTTATTATTTATTAACATGGAATCGTCTGATGAAGATGAATGCTTCGTCATGAGAGATGCTTCCAACATTTTGGAAATTGATTCCACTACGTAAGTATGCGAGGTTTTAACAAGGTATAATTTAGAAAGTTTGTTTACAGATTTATAGCAAATTTTCGACTGCAAGGAGGCGTTTATGGAATTGCTGTCTACTACAGATGAACAGCTGCGGCAATACACACAAGGCAGATCAATCTTATGAAATTAAAATAATTTACAACTTATATTTTCAATAAGTTTTCGAAACTGCCATCCAGCATCGAAAGCAAAATTGTGTTCGATTGAAAATTCGTTGTATAACGAAATTTTCGACCGTGCTGCCAGCTCATAATACGAATTTGACATTCGATAGTCGATGTTCGATAGCCAGCGAAGATCGAATATAGAATGCAACTCATAATAAGGGCCTAATAAAAGTGTTCATGTCGACATATCATCGATAATTTAAACGAGATAAATAATATCCGTATTTACGAGTATTTGACAGCTATGTATTTAATTATACCGGATCATGTTCAGACCTAGTCCCCATACAAATGACCCCTATGAGACCGAGTTACAAAGCCATAACATCCAAATTATCATAAAGATCTCGGTCAAATTGGATTTGTGTATGTTTATAACATTCATTTATCAGTAGTCCAAAAATAAACTCTATAGGACAATTCTTAGTCATAGCCCCCATATGAAGCTAAAACTGTACAAAAAAAAAAAACGAAAATATTGCACAGAATTTTCTCAAATTTGGAGAAGCTGAGAATGATAAAATTTATGTTTAATTAACATACATTTAGGCTCATTTAAATATTCATAAATTTTTTATATATATAGATTAAAAAACATTGGAAGACAAAAATTGAATGAAAAAATATTTCCTAGAATTTGTACTCGAATTTCGAGTGCTGGGATATACTAGTATTATTAAATATAAGGGAGAGTGGAAAAAGACAATTTTATTTCACTTCCTCAAGAACTAATTGGTCCCTCAAGAACTAATTAAAACAAAACAAAAGACAATTCTTTTTAAAGAAATAAAAACTTAAGGCACAACATTGCTTCTCAAGAACTTCCAATTCTCTTTTTTATTTTCCATATTTATATTTTTTTAGTTTATTTCTGTTTCGAAAACTTGTTATTCTTTATACATACATAGTTACTTGTTGTTTCTTTTAAAACATTTCTTTTTCCTACAGATTTTCGTAAAATATTATTTTTGTATTCCGTTGTGTTTTTCTAAAAATTCCGTCCGATCATTATTCGTACGAGTTTCTTTTCTTTTCCTTGTATTAGAAGTGGCCTTCTCTTGTACACGTATTTGACGAAGTTGATAGCAAGTTTTCGTAACATCTTCTTCAATTTCATGAACTGAATATAGCATTCGTTGGGCTACACCAATAGGATTCATCTGGATTTGTAAGTGCATTATATTAGCAGCAGCTTCTCCAAAGGTTAATTTCTTATATCTTCCGTCACCAGTTTCATTCACTTCTCCTTTGTTCTGCACAAATTTATTTTTTGCTTTATATTTAAAATTTCTCTAAACCTAAATATATAAATCCATTTATAAATATAAGATTTAAAATTAGTTTTGTAGCTTACCTTTTGCCAACCATCACTATCTCTGATTGGAGTTGAGATCCTCTATAAAACTCTCGAGATTATACTTGTAGTATTGGTACAAAATTTACTTACGTATTGTAAATACTAGTGAGATTATATATAGAGTCCGGCGTCGTGACCATATTTCGGGTTATGTGAATCGTTTTCTCGGATGTTCTTTTAAGGAATTTACTAAATATCGTAAATTAATGCTTTTTAACAGGATCATTAAGAGTGGTACTAATTTACCTTTATCTAGTACATTCATATATTCAAGATCAACAAGGAATCCTCAAATTTTTATTCATAGGATTAATCAATCTATATTTGAGAGGTCATATATAGTCTCAGTTGCACGATGTTGGAATAGATTGCCCTACCACTTATGTATTTTCTCGAATTCTAATAATGTTTTCGGATTAAAATTATTGGAACATTTTCATGCAAAGGTCAACCTTACGTCCAATTTTAAAATTTTAATTTAAATAATTATTATTGGTACAATTTCAAAGAAAATCATTCAAACGGCATTAAATCATGACAATAGTTTGTTATATGTATTTTTGAATATTTTTATAGCCCCTATTTGTCGAGTAAGGAAAAGTGTAGTTAAGAAATTTTTAAACTAAAAGCAGTGTCATGTCTGTCACATTACAAAATACTTCATTTTACTATACTTTAAAATTCATGATTTTTATATTTTATTAATAAACTAGCTCTTATATTAACTAAAAAACAACTGTTTCTTATTTGCCATATAAATAACTTCAGAGCTTTTCTGTGTTTTACAAACATCCTCTAAAATGATTGTGCCTATTATGAGCAACTTTCGATTTTCGTTTATGGTCGAATTAACTGATCGAACGAATTTTCATTTGGTTTTATGGCGTACATTCGATAAAATAGCGCTATTGTGAATTTCACACAATTGGATTATTCACAATAGTACATATTTATCAGGTGCCACTATAAACCTTTTGTTTACAAATTTATTAATGAAAAAAGAAAATTAATTATTTATTATCCGGGAATTATGGTTCTATGATCGTCTGATGATGATGAATTCTTCGTCATGATAGATGCTTCGTCATGGGAGATACTTCCAACATTTTGGAAATGGATTCCACTACGTAAGTATGCGAGGTTTTAACAACGGTACCATTTGTTCACAGATTTATAGCAAATTTTCGACTGCAAGGAAGCGTTTATGGAATTGCTGTCTACTACAGATGAACTGCTGTGGCAATGCACACAAGGCAGATCAATCTCATGAAATTAAAATAATTTACAACTTATGTTTTCAATAAGTTTTACAAACTGCCATCCAGCATCGAAAGCAAAATTGTGTTGCCAGCTTATAATACGAATTTGAGATTCGATAGTCGATGTGCGATAGCCAGCGAAGATCGAATGCAACTCATAATAAGGGCCAATGTCTGTTTGTTGTCATGTCTGTCACGACTGCTTTTTGTTCCCAATTATTAATAACAATACTTTCTCACTTCTTCTAATGGTAATTATATTGTTCAGGTCCGCCTGCATAATTTTGTATATTTCTATGAACAATGAAAAACTTTTACTCTATAATATTGGATTAGAAAGATCTCTGAATGTCATGTCTATCACTATGGAATTAGCCTAAGCATTAGCCTTTGCATTACAATAACATTTATAATGGTTGCATTACTATTGGACTTTATTGCTAATACTTTGTTTTTTTTTTTGTTGCTCCTTTTTTCTTATGGCTCGGGAGCTAACAAATAATAAAAACATAAGTAAGCTATTTTATGAAATTTTATAATATTAAGGTATTTATTATTGTAAATTTTGATCTCAGAATACTATTACTATTTTTTGGCCAGAATGGCTTAATATTACAGAACAGAATAAACTAAATAAATAATGGCAACAAATTTCGTTTGAGTCGTTATCAAGTCGCCTGAAAGTCGCCTTAGAAAATACCAAGTGGCTGACAAAAATAATCGCTATCTCTCAATTCAAGCATAAAAAACCAATTGAAAAATTTATTTGGCTTTTTATGTTAATGCCAATTTAATTTTCCAAAGAAGGTAATATGTTGGGGAATTTCTCACTTTTTCCCTATGTTTGATTTTTGTATTTGCATGAAAAAGAAAAATTAAAATATCGCATCTGTACATCTAAAGTGAGTCAACTCAAAATTTACAAATTTTCAGTAGAGGCAAAAAAACGGGTTTTTTTTAATGTTTGCTATAAAATTTAAAAACAGTCGTTTCATTGTAAAGAATTGCGAATAATAAGTATACAACAGTAGTTGTTTTTGCGATTTTTCAGTGACCATCAAAAATAACAAGTTTTTTGGGTGTAACTCAAAATATGTATTTTTAGTGGATTCTAAAGAAGCTACTCTTATAACACAAAGAGGGTTATAACTGCATTTTTTTTTTGCGAAGGACTAGAAAAACCGATGTAAGATTTTTACAGTGGATAGATATGACCACTGTGCATCGTTTTCTTGCAAAAAGTGAGAATTGAAAAATTTTGAGTTGACTCACTTTAGAGGTACAGGTGCGATATACATATGTACTGTTATTTCTGCTCGAAAAAATTAAAATAAAATAACTTTCGTGAATTAAATGATAAATGTTATAACAGATAAGGTTTCTGCAAAACACATTTGATGTTTGGATTTTCAGTAGACTGACTCTGCAGCTAATGCTGTATTCCTATTTGTGGTTGGCCAAGAATCTAGTTATTCACAAAAAATAATCTTTTTGGAAAAGCCCAATTTCGAAGTTTAATTAAATAAAACTTTAATAAAAGGCTAAAGTTTAACGAATAATTTTGCCTGACCGAGTTTGAAAGTAGCTAAATCCTAAAATAAAATATCGTATTTTAAATTTATACAATTTTATATTCTTCAAATTTTTTTTTATTTTTTTATCCTGAAAATGTCTATTTTTTCATATTTTTTTTTCTAATTTAACATTACAGCTTAGGTTTCTACAATTATAAACTGTATACACTAATGGAAAGTATTTTATACTCAATTGTACAATCAATATATAAATATGTATATATATATATATATATGTATAATTAAAATCATTCGTTTAAAGATCCGTAATCGAAAACAAAAAATTTAAATTTAACTAAAAGAACAAAAAAATTTAGGAAAATTAGATAATTAGAAAAATGTGCGTATGAAAAGTAATATTATCTTTTAACCAACACCTACAACTTCTTTTCAAACATCATTTTTTTAATGCTCCTCGTTTCTTAAAGCATTTCATTCAGTTCATTTTTTTTTTTCATTATAAAATTCATACAATTGTAGCAAAAAAAAAAAAACAAAAAATATTTCTTAAATATACAAATCAAATAAAATTAAGATTATTATAACAAATGATTAGTGAAAATAGTAACTTATGGGAATCGATTGAGTTGATGATGATTGTTTATAAATGAATCATGTTATTTAGAGTGAAGTGGAGGGGGAATTGCATGTCTAAGAAACTTAACATTTAAAAAGTGGAGTGTTTTTGTTTTGTTACTCAATAATTGTGATAATGAAAAGAAAATAGAGGATGAGTAGAAGTTGTAGAATTATATCACCCTTGATTGTTAGTTGTGCTAGCCGCCGCCTCTTCATTCAATTGCAGCTGGGCCAAAGTACGCACTACAACACCGCGGTTTACAGGAGTCAAATTCTGACATAGACCAACTACAGCATCTAAAGTTACCTCAGGACAATCCTAAAGGAAAATTTATTTTTAATAGATATTGTTTAATATTTGGAGATTATAAAGCAAAACTCACTTCTAACATTTTTGTTATGCTTGAGATTATAGCGTCTTTGCGTACAGCATTAATATTAACTAAGACGGTAGACTCCGGTTTTGTTTGTTCCAAATACCAGTGTACCATTTCCTCATTTTTATCCCAAATATAAGACTGAAATAAAGAGAATATATATATAAAATTTGGTTTTGATTTAATTAAATTTTTCCAAGATTTATAAGTTAGTTTATGCTAAAGTAAAATTAATACAGATTCAGATAAAATTAGTGCAGATTCAGCAAAGATGTTCTGTTTACTCGATTTTTTTTTACAGAAAATTATTTTAAATATTTTTTTGAGTAAAATTTTACAAAGAGTGTTAAATTTGGCTGTGTCGAATCTTTATTACCTTTAAATTCTAATATTAAAATTTAAAGTTAGTTTTTTTCTGCCTGCAAAGTTTCAGCTCGATATGATCATGGGAAAAGGGTTAATATAAAGGGAATAAAAAAGTATCTATAATATTTATAGGTTAGGCGATTTTTGGTTACCGATGTTTTGTTCTACCGTTTTGTCCCGATTTTGACCAATTTTTTTTCCTTTATTTTGAGTAAATTGCGTTAAAGTTGCTACTAACACATACATAAAGGTGCCTATTATGAGCAACTTTCGATTTTCGATTGTGGTCGAATTAACTAATCAAACGAATTTTCATTTGGTATTATGGCGCACATTCGATAAAATAGCGCTATTGTGATTTTCACTCAATTGGATTATTCACAATAGTACATATTTATCAGCTGCCACTATAAATATTGTGTGTTTACAAATTTATTAAAGAAAAAAAAATAATTATATATTAACATGAAATTATGAAGATGAAGATGAATGCTTCGCCATTAGAGATGCTTCCAACATTTTGGAAATGGATTCCACTACGTAAGTATGAGAGGTTTTAACAAGGGTACCATTTGTTTACATATTTATAGCAAATTTTCGAGTGTAAGGTGGCGCTTATGGAATTGCTGTCTACTATAGATGAACTACTGCGGCAATGCACACAAGCCAGATCAATCTCATGATATTAAAATAACTTACAACTTATATTGTCAATATGTTTTACAAACTGCCATCCAGCATCGAAAGCAAAATTGTGTTCGATTGAATATTCGTTGTACAACGAAATTTTCGACCATGCTGCCAGGTCATAATACGAATTTGACATTCGATAGCCGATGTTCGATAGCCAGCCAAGATCGAAGATCGAATGCAACTCATAATAAGGACCAAAATTATACATATACTATGTGTGTGTTTATTAAATTTGTTAATGTGTTTGTGAATGAGTTTGTTATCTCCATTCACAATAATAATAAACCAAAAAAAGTGTTGGTTTGTGAATTGGCTAAGTTGAAAAATAATGTTGCCTAGAAATTGCACTCGAATTTCAAGCGCTGGAATCTGTTAGTAAATATTTAATATGTATTTATATTAGTAAAATTTTAAATTAAAATCCGATTTTTTTTACAATTTCCATAATTTCACAAATTTAACTTAAATATCTCTGTAATTAATTTGAATTATGTTTTCCGGTCTTCGGCACAATTGTAGCTATAGACTAGGAGGAAAAAGTGTAAAACAAACTAAGTCGTAAAAACTGCATTTAGAGCCTCATAATTGCTAAAATGTCGAAAAATTTTTATTTTTTCTATCTTTTTTCACCATTTTATATACAATTCATAATTTTTCAGAACATTATAATATAGGAAAGTGCTTTTTTCATATTTTCCAGCTATATTTTAAAGCGAAAATTTTATCTACTATATTCAAATTGTGTACCATAGATGGCGTTGTTGCAAGTGCATATAAATCTCGAAGTAGCCCTAGCAGTCAATAAAAATGTCATGTAGCCGCATGTTGTCATTAATGTGACAAGACAATAACACATTGTTTGGGAAATAAAAAATTAATAATATGGAAACAATCAAATAATTTTGTTACGTTTGTGGTCATATAGTGCCCAAAGCTAGAAAGGAGTGAAAAAATTTGTTAACTCCGGAATTTAACTTTGCATATACAAACGCAATATTTCGATGAAGTGGATACAAGTGGTGAAGATGCCGAATACAGTGTGCAGTAATTGCTACAGCACTATTTTGATTTGGTTTCATTGACAAAGAGGACTCTTGCATTTTTGCTAAGCCGGTAAGTTTGTTGGTGGAGTCCTAAGGTATCCCAAGGTATCCCAATTTAGGCACCGATGTCGTGGAGGACGATAGATTTGAATAACAAACCAAAAGATATATGCCATTGAATGTGCTGATCACACATTCAGATCATGGACCTAAACTACCTACGAAAACCCAAGAGCATCAACTTCACAGGCTTCACAGAGATCATCAACTTGAACTGATATTGATTAATTCATATTTTTTTGCCTTTGCTACATTTTTCATACATTTCACCAATTTTCGATATAAAATAAAATAAATTTTTTATGGAAATAAAGTTTAAAAAAAGATTTCTTAGATGCAAATTTTTTTTACATTTTAGCATTTAATTTTAGTATTTCAGAAATTATTAAATATATTTCAGAAATTATCAAATGTATTTCAGAAAACATCAAATGTATTTAAATTGATATTTTCTGAAATACATTTGATACTTTCTGAAATACAATCGATACTTTCTGAAATACAATTGATACTTTTTCAATTGATGGTTTCTGAAATACAACTGGAAAAGGTGTAGATGCAGTTTTTTTCGGGTTAGTTTATTTTCCACTCTTTTTTCCTAGTCTATTAGCTATAGACAGCAGAAGACAGGATAATAAAATTCCAATTGGTTTCCTAGATATAACCGTAAGAAAAATTACATGTTCTTCGGAAAGATTAAGTTTTAGCTAAAATATACGTGAGGCCATAAAATCCGAACGAACAGCAACAAACCCCAAAGGGGGTTTTGTTAGTTTCGATGAGTACTTCGACAACCGCACACTGTGTTTTTATAGCAATTGCATTTTTTTGTTTTCAATATTTCCAAAACATTTATCTAAACAAAAAAATCATGTGAGTCCGATCACAGGGGAGATGTGTAAACATCTAGTAATTAAAGATTTTTTATGTCATTTTTTGAAATCAAACAGAAAGCGTCATCTATGTATCACTTATAGCAATAACTGTTTCAGCTAATTCAACAACCCTTTGCTGTAAATCGTTAAAAATATCCCAATATAAACGTATATAAGTGATATATAGATGAAGCTTTTAAAGAAGTGGCATAACAAAACAATTTTATATCATAATTTTTTCACCAATACAATCATAAGTCACACACCGTTTTGTGTTACAGCTTTCACCGATTTGTGTTACGCTGTTTTTGTGATTGTATTGTGCAATAGAAATTTACCCCCCCTGCGCGTATAGATGTTTACACACCAAAAATAATTTATTATGTGCTCAAATACCTGAAGTAAGAAACCTTAATAAAAGATAATTCAAATATGAAAATTTTCACCAATGCACGCAACTCTAATAACAATTATAAGTTTTACACACTGCAAATAAAATGAACAAGTTTTATTTTTGCAATTAATGACGTAAAATTTTATTTGTTTTCATCCACACGGCTGTGAAAGTTAAAGTTCATCTTTTAAATAGATTCGATTTGATAGATTCGCCCCTCTGTGCGGAGTCAGAATACCCAAAGAGGGGATAATACTTTGCAATGTTTTAAGAGCTTAAAAATTATGCGATATTTAACAAAGTGTGTCAAATTAGTCTTGATTACAAATCTTAGCAATTATAGTTTTGCCTTACATTACTAAAATGCTAAATATTTCTATCTGAATTGCCTTGTAATACGTCATTTAAAGAAACAAATATAGATTGTATTCAATCAAACTACAGTAAAAACAACTAAGAAGTTATATAGCCTATACTAATGGTGTTGGAAAAGTAAAAAAATTAAAATCATTTTTACTTTGCTGACACCTAAACAATTTTAAGCATTTAAAATGGACATTTTATCAAATTTTTCTATTCTATTAAAAAAAAAACAAAAATAATTTGTAACAGAAATAAATATCAACACATTAGTATCGAATCACATTAGTAATTTAATAATTTATGGTCCAACGAGAAAAGATCGGTTTCGTCCACTCTTTTATCTCGGATAACATATAAGAGATAAAAGAGGAATGAATTTAGGTTATATACCTATCTGCATGCGTTCTAACATAACGTATCGTTCCACTCATGCCTGGTTTTCATTATGTCATTTTCAATGGCAATTGTTGTCAATTATTGTCAGTTGTATGAAAACAGGGTTTAATGTCTTGTCATTTACAACCCCTGGCAACATTTGACATCTAAAATTAAATTGCCAACATGTTGGCAATTTGTTTGTGTTTAACAGCCGGATTATTTGTTCGTTTATAAGATGTAATGCATACGTAATGAATAGAAAATTACGAGATGTCAGTTGAGGCAATTTATATGACATAGTGAAAACCAGGCATTAGTTTTAAGTTTTTTTTGCATATTAAATAGCTGACCCTAACCTCCATTGCGTAGGTAATGGCTGTGTTGGGTGATGGCTAAACACGTTAAATCGCGCTTATTGGTGATGACGCAATAGTTTTTAACTGGCCAACTAAATATTCAAAAAAAAAAAAACAATTGAAGGAAAATAGTGGTGTACATAACATCGAAACAATACTCGTTTTGTTTATTTTTAAAATCAAATATAGTGTAAGCTCGGTATTCGCGACTACCTAATATCGCGGCGGCTTAATTTTTAATATTGCAGGTTCTATAATCGCGACAGTTTATGAAAGACGGGTTCCATTTTCGCGACTTTAATGTATCTGTTATTTTAAATTTGATTACAATGTCTATAACCAAAAAAAGGGAAATCCCCGTCTTTTGGTATATTGACCATTTTGGATGATTTTGATCTTCAATTTTGTCAGTTTGTTCGTGTCATTTGTTATATGTAAATACATCCCTTAATATGGGAAAAGTTAAACATATTTTAAAGCCAACGATTTCTCAAAAATTTGAGATTTTGAAAAAATTTAAAAGTGGAGATTCCATAAATTTCATTTGCGTGAATTACAAGTAGGCATAAGTCTTCGGTTTACCGCATTATAAAGCAAGAAAATTCATTAAAAAGTTCGTATATACAACAGAAAGTAGCCCTGGCAAACGTTGCACTTTAAAGAAAGCTGAGTAGCTAAGAATGGAAAAAAAGCTTTATAAGTGGTTTGCAAAACAGAGGGAAAATATGTTCCAATATCAGCATATATTTTATGATCAAAAGCCAGTCATTTGTATTCCAAAATTTATCAAAAAAAATTCACGTTTCAATGCCAGTGAAGGATGGTTTAAGAAATTTAAGCGTCGACATGGAATTAGATTTTTAAAAATTACGGGCGAGAAATTGTCTTCGAAATCGCATCTTAAGTTGATGAGCATGGGTTGACTCTTCACCTAATCTACAATGCCGACGAATCCGATTTATATTATAGAATGCTTCCAAATCACAATCTTGTCATATGTGATGAATAAACGGCCCCCGCAAGAAAAATATGTAAAGAGCGAATAACTTTTTTGCCCTGTTCAAATGCGAATGGCACAGACAAGCCACTCGGCTCCGCGGAACTTGGCTTAAGAAAATTGTATTTGAAATTGAATATATTTGAATAGATAACGCGACGTGTCACCCAGTTGAGGAACTAAAAAGTGATGATGGTTTAATTATAGCAATGAATCTATCACCCAATTGCAACTTGGTCAAATTAAATGAAAAACAACTGCTCACCCACTTGCTTGGCGAGAAGTGAACAAATTTGGAGCTCAAACTAAAAAACTTCAATCTCAAAAATGCAGTTCAGATTGTAGCTACGTCCTGGAATAAAATATCAGTGTCCAATATCCAAAAATCCTGGAACGCTTTGCTCGAATTCGGTAGTGAAAGGAATGAAGAGGATGACATGCCCTTAAATTTTGTAAAAAATATAATTCAGGAAGAAAACAAATATATTTCAATTAGTGGTACACTTGTTGCTCAAATTGGTACGGAACATCTTTTCACGAATGCTGGCATAAACAACTGGATTCAAGAAGCATTTCATGTGGAAAGTAATGAGGAGCAAATGGAATTATAAGATATGGAATCAGAGAATTTACACGATAGGTCATTTTAAAAATTACATACAATTTTTCAATAAAATATTGTGTTCTGTTATCGCGAAAATTCAGTTTTCGCGACAGGTCTGGTTTTTAATTAGTAGCGAAAATCGAGCTTGCACTGTATTAGCAGTTTTCACTCTGGTGTTATATTTACATCCGTGTTACGGCTGATTTTGTTTTGTTTTCAATTTGAAAACTTAAAATATCAAAAAGAATTTGAAGTTAAGAAAAATGCCCAAAATTAGGGAAAAAGATAAAATTATAAATTTTTTAGTGCAAAATGCAAATGGGCAAATATAATTTAGAGAGATTCTGGTTTGGATTCGGTCCATCTTTTATTACTTATTTTTTCACGCTTTCGTGTTAAGTTGGGTTTTTCATTATTTTGATCCATTATTCAACTTTATATTAATAGTGATCATAAAATGAAAAATAAAAAAAATTTAAACAATAGCTTTGACGGCTCAACGATCAGCTGTTTTAGTCTTGGAAATGTACAAGTTTTTACTATACATTTTTGCCTTGTAATTTAACCATAGCGTAGTAAATTTTAATTTTATACATTTTGTTGTAGTGTTTTAAATAGTAGTACTTTAACGATATCTACAACATTTACATCGGTTACAAGGGTACTTTACTACATAGAGTAAAGTCCCCTATTATAAATGCTTTCCACAAAATTTGTATAATTATTTTATTCTTATTTCTATGCTTTATACGGTTAATATATTTTTTTGTAAAAATTTATGTTTCAAGCTATAAAAAAATAAAAATCAATTGATAAAATCCCATTCACAAGTTATCCGTCAAGTAATTGACAATAATATGAGTGATTTTTTTTTTTTGTCAAGCTTTGTTAGATTTAGCGGTGATTCTACAGGAAAAATATTAGAATCTGAAAAATGTCAAAGAACAATCTTCAAACGTTTTTAATAGGAAATATATTTAAAATGCTTAGTTTCTAAACTTTAAAACAAATATCTCGAATTCATCAAAAGATGATAAATTATATACAACAAGTAAGAAATTATAGTCGGTCTTGACCGGTCCAACTAATTCAATATAGAAAATAAGCATAAACCAAATTTGAGTTGCATTGTTATCAATTTTTTTTTTTTTGGCTGCTGATATGAAAAAGTTCATATCGGATGCTATATTTATATGGGGCTTGGTCGAAATATGGATCGATCCTGACCATATTTGGTAAAGTCACTTATATTTTGAAAAAATATATACAAACTAAATTTGAGAAAAATCTGTGCAATATTTTTTTTTTTTTTTTTTATAGATTTAAGTGAAGATCGGGAAGCAGCTCTATATGAGGCCTATGACTAAGAATTGTCCTATAGGGATTATTTTTGGACTACTGATTAATGGATATAATAAACACATACAAACCCAATTTGACTGAGATCTATATGATAATTTAGATCTTATGGCAATTTATGTCGATTTCATAGGGGTCATTTGTATGGGGACTAGGTGTGAACATGAACCGATTTTCACCAATTTCAATAGCTTTTTCAATACCAAATTTCATCAAAATATATTCATATTTGTGACCTGTAGTTTGATTACAGGGTTTACATGGGAACACAGACGGATGGACGGACTGACGGACGGACATCGCTAAATCGACTAAGAAAGTGATTCTGAGTCGATTGGTATAATAAAAGATGGGTATAGGTCAAATATTTTTGGTAGTTACAAACAGCAGCACAAAGTCATTATACCCAAAGCACATGGTGGTATAGGGTATAAAAAAATGTTATATTTTTCAAATGAAAAAACCTGTAATATGTATATTTTTTATAAGTTAAAATTTAGATTCCTTAAAAGAAAAATAGCTTAGATAAATAAAATAAATAAAAATATGAAAATCAGATAAATTTCTATCTTCATTAAAATCTATATATAGCTATTAAATTTTTTTTTTAAATAACTACTTTTTTAAGAAAATTTATTTTTTTATTATTATTTTTCTATGTAATTGGCGATTTTTGTATTTATTTGGGTATAACGTTAAAACAAGTGTTGCAATACTAGCCTAAACTAATATGACGCACGGAGTATAACCACTCATTAAGGGCGGGGTAAGGTTTTAAAACGTTTGTTGTTTTTTTTTTTAAATATTGTTATATCGTGGAGTGTCAAAATTTCAAGCAAAACTAACGAAGATACAGCGTTTCAAGCGTTTCAGCCCTCATGCGGTATATCGTATATGTTAAACACTTTTAATCGATTTTCTTGCAAATTACATTTTTGAAGTCCGTGACATCATAACTCAAAATCTACTTGAGAGTTTTTTTAACATTTTTATTTTTTTTATTTTTTAACAACAAATTCACCGAAATTTTATAGCAAAAATCGTGTTCTTCACTTGAAAAAGCTGCAAAAAAAGAAAAAAAAACTTTCCTGATTACCTAGGGAAACATATCACCTTTGAAACGCATTTCGATTTTTTTTGCTTCAGATGATCCGGTAACGAGTTATGATGTTCACCGCATAACAATTTTTTTTCGAGGCGCCTCCGGAGATACGCTGTCATTTTTTCAAAGATACTTCAAATGTTATGCTATAACGTGTATACAAAATAAATAATCTAACATTATTCATATCTTCTCAAAAATTAATGAAAATACGCCTTTTTCGCCTTTAAAACCTTACCCCGCCCCCCTTAAGCAAATGCTCTACAACGACCACAACAAGAACCACATCAATAATAGCTATGAGACACAAATTACAGGATTTAGAATAAATCAATAACAAGAACAATATAGAATAATCATATTTCTCAAACGTTTTTTTACATTTTCAATTCAATCTATTGAACCGAAAGAGATGATTTTAAATGGCAACCTGCCCAGGATGTTGGTGAATCATTTTCATTCGAAATATGAAACACAGTTGCCCTATTGAGGGTGTGATCACGATTTCCATAGACGGACAGACGGACATCGCTATATCAACTTTGTTTGTTATAAGGATACTGGAGTGATGGAGGGTATAATAAATATTTGAGTTTATTTGTTGCCGTAAAAAGAATATTTTTGCAAAGCGCACTAAATACGGGCCAGTTGTTATAAAGCACGCAAACCAGAAAGTACGCAACTTATTAGTACAAAACATTATGTCTGATAATATTTTGATTATGAAAAAGCCAATTTATTTTGTTAGCCACTTTCACAACTAAAGATTGTATAAAAATAAATATTATGACTACATTTCATAACGACTAAATAATATGTTGTAAGATGTAACAATTGGGAGATCTATAAAACAATTACTGGCCAAAAACTTCTAGAAACATTGGGTAAACGCCCCATATAAGTATTTGAAAAGTATAATTAACAAAAATTTTAATTTTTGCCCAAAATTTATTTTCTTTTGTAAAAAATTATATACGTATATTTCGTATCAAAATCTTTTTTTTAGCCAAAAATTTGCAATAAGTTGAACATTATTCAATATAAAAATTTGTAAAATTAATTTATCAATTTTTATCACTCTGATTTTATTTTATAGACCGTGTATATTTTATATTACTTTTTTTATTCCCAAAAAAATATAATAATAAAGTTAAATAAAAAATAAATAAATAAAATTATAAAAAAAAGATTAAAATATACTTTTTGGGTAAAATGGAATTTGTTTAATTTTTTTTAAAAATCTTTTAATTAAATCATATTTTTTTAATTACCAAAGAAAATATACATTTAAGGGCGGATGTACCGAATATAATAATCAATTGACAACTTACCTCTGTTGTTCCCTTGTCTTCCACCAACCAACGCCTCAGCATTTCTTTAGCTTGCCCCACAGATAAACTATCTTGTGCCTTAACAATCTTCTTAATAAATTTGTCTTCGAGTAAAACACGACGTAAACGCCAGAATAGCCAACATCTAGACTCACGCCAAGGTACAATTTCATTGATACAACCCTTTTCTAGCATACGCTCGGGTGTGTCATGCAAATCAGCAAAATGAACGGCCACCGTATGATAAACATGCACTAAAATAGCAATACGTTCTTTGATTTTCTCCTCAAATTGAACTGCCGCAATCTTATCACCATTAACCAAACATTCATCCAATTGTTTTTTCAGCTAAAAATAAATAATTTGAAATTTTTAAGAACGAGCAAATAAATAAAATTGCTCTCATACTAACAGCTATTGTGGTAGCATCTAAACGGTGTATGGTTTTGACTAGATCTTTTTCTTTGTACTTAATTTCTACTATACCCTCGGGTTCTAGAACACCCGCTCTGGCTTCAGGATCAGCATAAGATTCCATATAACGTGGATTAATCAAAGAATCCAACACAGCCCAGGCACCACCTCGAAGCTCAGCATTTGGTGGTAAATAGATGAGTACCGGTTTCTTATACTCACGCAGACCATCAACAATGTAGGCACCAAATTTAACAATTTGTTCGTACATATCTTTCATACCACCCGAAAAACCACGCCAGTTAGCAAATATGATAAGCGGCAATTCTTCGTGGCCGAAATCTTTAATAGCTTGAGAAGTTTTATAAGATGAATCCGGATACCAGACTTGTCCAGCTTGTTGTAAGGTCTAAAAATAATAATTATTAAGGAAGAGAAAAACGATTAGGTTAAAAAATAAAAAAGAAAAAAAAAATTTACCTTGGCTTCTGAATCCAAGTTAGCAGGATCAGCAGGCATTTCTACTTCGACAGTACGGGTTTCAACGGCAATAACGCCCACAGGTATACCGCCTAAGCGAGCTCTACCAGTGACGACCGTTTTGGCCCAAGGCTCCATAATTTCAGTCCATGAATCACGATCAAAGAAACCATTTTCCCATTCATTTGCATTCGCTGTTGAAGAAAAATATAACAAACCAATAAATACATAATTTGAAAAACAAAAAGTATTCCGTTAATTGTAATTACCAGGATTAACTCGGCCAGCTAACATACAACGTGGATCGTATGGTGACTTGGTGGGCATAAAATCAACAGGTCTATCAATGCGATCATTCGGAATGACTATGGGTAAATCACAGCCAATGTAAGCAGGCATGTACGACAGCCAATCCAAGATGGTATAAACACCATCGAGATCAATGGCCTCCGTTTTGTGCGATACACCATTATTGTACATTATTTGTACACCGCCTAATTGATTATTGGAGGCATACACATTACGACCTAATAACTTGTTCAAAGCAGCATAGCCCGTTAAGATAATGTGCGAATTTTCGATCTGTATGACACGTTGACCCAAACGCACCAAATACGAACCAATACCAATGGTACGACAAGTGACCATTGAGATGGTAACAATTTCATCGTAGGCTTGTGATGTTTCTCCAGCTATGAGACCAGCATAACGTAAATTTTCAACACCCAAACCATCGTCTTTGCCAATAATATCGGTAATTTTGTATCTAGGCTCTCCCTCATCTTCGATGAGGATGGCACGTACCGAATTCAAATTGGCCACTTTGCTATAGTCTTCGGTTGTCAGGTACAGATATTTGAAACCCTTATCAGGTTCTTCGGGATCTTCCCATGCTACTTTGAACATAGATTTAACTTCTTCGGCTAAACCAATGCGAGCACCACTGTTAACAGAGATATAGATCTGAAATAAAGTGAAAACAATTAACAATTTACTAAAATAAAACAAGTGGAGTTTTGAGTTAGAAACTAAATAGTCAGTACAATTTTTAAATTTCGTTTACATGTCACATGTCACGTCACTTACCCTTGGTACTTTTCGAGCTCTGGCCAATTGCGAAGCCTTGTGGAATACGATATCTTCTTGAATACCAAAAGAACCTATAAAGTAGGTTAAATCATTGGCTATGACAATAATTTCCCGCCCCTCCGGATATTCAGGGGTAGCTAGAATAATACGCCAAGCAACCATGCCACACTGAAAAACGAAAGAATTCCATTAGTTATGTTTGTGTTTATAAAAAAATAACACAAAATAATGCCAAAACATACAGTATTTTCTCCCGGTAAACGTTTCATTTCGATTAAGTTATCACCATCTAAAACCAGTTCAACACATTCGATCAAAATCTTTTCGGGAATGCGAACATCAACTGTGGGCCGGGCTTTGGAAAATTCTTTCCAATGACGTTCAGTCATTTGACGGAACATATCGGGAATGTCATAAACATAAGTGGTGCCATTACTTTGAGCTTGGAAGCGTTTTTGTTGTAAGAAATCTTTGGTCATGTACGGTGAGGATATGGGTAGACCATGTAGAGCTCCTTGTTTCTCACCATAAGCTTTGAACTTTATCTAAAATATAAATATAAAGCGCAGTTAAGGTTAATTTAAATTAAAAAAAAAAGAATAATGAAATATTTTACCACTCCGGTTTCTGCTTCAGTATATTCCGTATACATAGAAATATCCAGGAAATAACCAGAATCATTGGCAATACACAAACGTACTGCTTGCGTTGGAGCCTGAGGATTTTGTCTAATTAGCATTTTCAACTCAGCTTGCAAGACGCGCAACTTCCACAGTCTTGGACCATAACGCATTATCATCTTCGTAACGGATTCCTCGATTTTGGCCGGGTCCATGATAACAGTGGGTACGAAATTCAAGAAAATATGATTACAATCCGTACGTTTGGCATGTGGATGTGAGAAGGCAACTTCTAGTTCATCCATAGCTTCGAGCAAGACACGTTCTCCCTCATTTTGTAGATACTCAAAGGAAGCCTCTTTAGTTATCAAGTCGGAATGCCGTATAATGGATCGTATGAAGAAACGATAATCGGTAACTTCTTGGCCTTTCGAGACTTTGGCTCTACCCAGATATAAATGCATTTTTTGATTGGCAGTAGGCAATGCCTCGAGATCATAAGTTTTCATACGATTCAATTCCAACTGGAAGGCACAAGCCGGTTCTAAATGGCGATATATGCGATCTTCTTCGAAATTATCACGGGCACGATAGGTAAAGAATTTTGGGAATTGACGTCTTTGAAGCAATGGAAAAAGTTAAAAATGAAAAGGGTTATTACAAATTATAGATAATGAAGGTTCAGTATAATGAAGAAATGAAAAAAGCTGTAAGAAAAATAATATAAGAAAATATCATCAGAGAGAAAATATTGAAATTGAAAAATTTAAGTTCTGAATTCGACTTAAAAAATTCAAAATTTGTTAAGCCGTCACTTTTGATTTATAACATTAATAGACTTTAGTAAACTAACTACACGTAAAAATGCAGATAATCACATTGTTAGATAATAATTGTGCATTGGATCAAAGATATTACTCTTTACAAGCTTATCTATTGAACCGATGAAAAAACATGTGTCTGTTATTTTTATCCACTATTACGGATCATGTGGATCATGGAGATTCAATTAGAAATATGTGAACTAGCAATATTTATTCAAATCTTCAAAATATTACTTAAATTATTAAGTCCAACCAGTGGCAGATAAAATGTAATTTGTTCTTTATATTCTAAAAAGAAATATTTATTGTTTAGGTATTTCATCATATTAGATCAGCAGTCTTCCTCCATCTTAAGAATTTGTGGAAAAGATTGTTGATTAGGTTAAGTGGTAGAGTTGTCTAAAGATTTTACATTTTACTAGAAGGAAAGTTAAAGTGTTTCGCATATAAAAAGAACGCGTGTGCGCCGACCAAAGGAAAAAGACTAGACCCAAAAAATACAAATAAAACTGTTAAGTTTGGCTGTGGCTATATTATGATATGGGGTTGCTTTTCGGGCCAAAGAATGGATACTTTTCATGTGGTAATAGATACTCTAACTGGAATTGGATACAGACAAATTCTAAATGATGTAATGTATCCATACGCGGATGAAAATATGCCTCTAGTCTGGAAGTTCCAACATGACAATGAACCGAAACACACCTCCAAAGTTGTAACCGAATAGCTACAATTTAATGCAGTTAGTATTTTGGAATCATCATATCTCAATACCATTGAAAATCTATGGGAAATTGTGGATCGAAAAATACGGACATAAAATTACACCAGCAAGACAGATCTCATAGAGGCAGTTAATTCAGAGTGACAAAAAATTGCAATGGATATCATTAACAATTTAATTGACTCCATGACTCGGTGTTATGAAATAGTACTACAAAATAATGGACACCCAACAAAATATTAAAACCAACAATAGAGGGAAAGTTTTCAATTATTTTATAGTAAAGGTTTCCAATGATGCCTTTTAAGTTTTGTTATTTTTTTAAATTTAATTTATTTTATGTTAATATTTTTTCTTTTTTAAATAAATAAAACATAAAAATTTTTAAATTAATAAGAGAGTTTTTAATTTTATGATCTAATTTCTTGGTATTGATCGTTAAAGTTTCCATTGTATTGTCACTCACTGTATGTTTAGCCAATTACAGAAATGCCACAAAGCGTAATAATCATTTACATATAATAAAATTAATTTATTTTTAATATTATGACAATAGTTATATCCTTTAAAAATTTAATTTTAATTTATTGATTAAATTTAGTATAGCTTTTTTATAATAGAATTGAAATTGTTGTATATTATTAACAGCTGCCATGACATTTCTATTGGCTTCACCGATTTTTTCGAAGATAAAATTTTGTAATCTATAATATTAATAGACAGGGCGATTTTTTGTCACCGATATAAAAATTTCAGCTATCAACCGATTTTGACCAAAAACACCCCATTTGAAAGGTATTTATTTTTAGCTGTCCACCATATTTACAGACGGTGCAACGTCTGGAACATTTTTTTGGAGTAAAATGCATTTAAGCATTTATTTATCTTTTGTGTGTTCAACAAATATTTATAATGAAATATAATGAATTTTATTTAAAAATTCTCAATTTAATGAATTTTATTTAAATATTCATAATTTTTTTATATAGATTTAAAAAAATTGAATGAACAAATAAAATTTCATAGAATTTGCACTCGAATTTCGAGTGTTGGGCTCTGCTAGTAATAGTTAATAAACATCATCGTGTTTGCTATTAAAAATTAAGTTAGATTTTTTTTTAAGTTTTTAAAGTAATTTTTAAGCATTTAAAGTATTTTTCGTCGTAAAGAGCATGTACAAGTAAAACAGTTTTATTTATATTTTGTGCTTTTTCTTCCCATGTTTTGGTACAAACTAACGAACATTTTATGTCTATAGACCTTTTTAAATAACTTTATTATTATTACTAGCAGATTCCAGCCCTCGAAATTCGAGCGCAAGTTCTAGGAAATTTTATTTTTTCATTAAATAAAGACCCTAAAAGTATGCTGATCAATTATAGCCAATTCACAAATCAACACAAAAAACAAAACTCATTTTTATTATAAACACATTAACAAACTTAATAAACACACACATTGCATTGTATAATTTTATGTATGTGTTAGTAGCAACTTTAAATGCAATTTACTCAAAATAAAGGAAAAAATTTAAAAATCTGTAAATCTGCAAAACCGCTAAAAAGAAATACCTTTCAAATAATATACGTTTGGTCAAAATCGCGATAAAACGGTAGAACAAAACATCAGTCACAAGAAATCGCCTAGCCTATTAATATTATAGATTATTAATTGTTTATCAAATGTTATTTATTATTTCGATAAAAATTTTAGATTTCAAATTTTAAATTACAAATGTAAATTAAGTTTATCTATATATTCTTACTAGCAGATTCCAGCGCTCGAAATTCGAGTGCAATTTCTAGGCAACTTTATTTCTCAACTTAGCCAATTCACAAACCAGAGGTCGAATCGTCGCATTCGTTATCGAAATTTTTCGATCGAAATTATTTTTTTATTTTCCAAAATAAAATACTAAGAGTAATTTTACTCTGTCACAGCTAACGAGTTATGGTCCATAGTTAATAGTAAAAGTGAAACGAGGTCTGGCGATTGTTCGCCTTCTTTAAATATTATACCAAAATATGGAATTTCGATTGATTTTACTCGATATCGAATGCAACGATTTGCCCCCAGCACTTTAACAAACTCATTAACAAATGTAATAAACACACACATAGCATATGTATAATTTTATGTATGTGTTAGTAGCAACTTTAAATGCAATTTACTCAAAATAAAGAAAAAAAAAATTAAAAATCTGTAAATCTAGTGAACAGCTAAAAAGAAACACCTTTCAAATAATATACGCTTGGTTAAAATCGGGATAAAACGGTAGAACAAAACATCGGTAACTATAAATCGCCTAGCCTATTAATATTATAGATTCGTATTCGTTTATCTTTATCCAACATTGAAATATAAGAAAGTAAGAGGGAAAAATATTCGTATGTAAAAGTTGAAAAAAAAAAAATCGTATAAGTTTCACTGCCATGACAATGTGAATTACAGAAAATGTGTGTAAATGTGTGTTTCTCACGTGCCAAATTCTTGTTTTAGCATATTTATGTTCTCTTTATGTTAGAGGTAGAGGTGGCTCTCATAACTGAAAACCAGCACCAAATGGGTTTAAAAATAGAGTTATAAATCAAAAGCTTATAATCGACACTAAAATTACAATTCCTTCCAATTAGTCACGTAAATTCAATTTTAGCCGGCGATCACGATGTAGTCCAAGGTATTTGACATAGGTATAATCTGATTATTAATTTGATTTTGAAGACAAGTTTCTCTTATAAGCGTAAAAGTTAAATGGATACACTTTTCTTTATTTGCTTTATTCTTCCACATGTCTTATCAGTCTTCTACTTACGTCGTTCTATATGGAACTGTAAAAGAGAAGCTCTGGAGGGACTTTCGTGTACACTTAAAAGTACCGCATCATCTGTAAAAGTAGAGGTAAACGTGATTTCATTTGTTTTCAGATGTGCACAGATTGCACAGAAAGTGGACCCAAAATACTATCTTGTCACAAAGTTTTTCTCTTTCATATATAATTTTCTTATTAATTATATAGCTTTTGTAAGCCTTTTAATGTTCAGGGTCAATAACTGTTCAATTTTCTGTCGTAAGCTTGCAAGACGTCAATAAAAAGTGCTGAGGGTTAACCGCAGCATTCGATATCGACTAAAATCAATCGAAACTCCTTAATTTGGTTTATAAGACGACGGACAAACGTCAGACCTCGTTTTACTTTTACTCTTAACTAGGGGCCATAATTCGTTAACTGTGACAAAGTAAAATTATTCTTAGTATTTTATTTTGGAAAATAAAAACGATAATTTCGATCGAAAAATTTCGATAACGACGATTAGACCCCAAAACTTTTTTCCTCAAAGGCTTTTCGTAAAAATCTATGAACTTGCTCTGTGATGCTCTATGTTCGTCTACACTCAAATTGTGTACTGGACTGATAATTTTTGATCTGGGGGTATGGTAAGCTTATTCTCTCGAATATTTTTTTAATTCTGATCCCAGATGCTTTTTTGGGGGGTTTAAATTAACAAGTAGAGAGGTCCACTACACTCAAAACTAAGGGACAAATGCTCTATGCTATTTTTCAGATGTACTGTAACTAAATCTCTGTTCCTAGCCCGACACCCATTTTCCATTCTTAAAAGTGGCTTCATATAATAGGTTTCTTAATATTTTTTGAAGCAAGCTTCAACGAATAATCAGATGTTAGATCCAGATTTGCAAGATATCTATTTATAATTTTAGGGCATTCGAACCTCTTTCGTTAATTCTTCGTAAATTTAAATTTTCTTCGTAAATTTTCTTCGTAAATTTAAATTTTCCCCACATTTGTTGTTTCTTGCATATGTATTTTCTTCATCGAAAAAGAAGAAGATCGTGCTCCAATTACATTTTTTGCATTTAATTAATGTTTGTTATAATTGTGATCGTGTAAATTGAAAAAATTTGAATTATTATCAGAGCTTTAAATAAAATAACCATTATTTCCCCTAACACTGAGCCTTCTTTCTCTCTCTTGATAGTGAGTTAGAAACACTCATTTGATCTTGTTTCTTTTAGAGTTAAGTACAAAACGTTCAAAACAAATAACATAAACTAATGATTTGTGTGTTTATTTTTTAGTTAGTTACTTAAACTTGTTAATAATAGACAAATTTTAAACAAACTATATTTGTTTGTTTATAAATTTATTAAATAAGCATCTCAACGCAGTATTTTATTAACATACACTATACCACAAAAGTCTACAAACAATCACAAATGTTTACAATTTTATTAAAATATGTAAAACCTTTATAAATACATAAAATGCCTATCTATTGGGTAAGCTTTTTTATAAGCAACTAAACATGTTCCATTTTAAATACCACAAAAGTCTACAGACGAATTGTTTGTTACCGTTTTACCGTTTTAACGGGATAAAATATTAATTTATCTATAATATTAATAGGCAAGGCGATTTCTTGTGACCGATGTAAGTTTCACAGTTTTACCCCGATTTCGACAAAAAAAATTATCATTTGAAAGGTATTTCTTTTTAACTGTTCACCAGATTTACAGATTTTCAGCGACTCAAATCTGTATTAACGCTTAGTTTGGTTTCTTCATTTAAAATGAGTTGAATTGTGAAGCATACCTTTAGGAGCTTTGTTAAATGAAAAAATAAAGTTTCCTAGAATTTGCACTCGAATTTCGAGCGCTGGAATCTGCTATTATTAATTGATAGGCAATGTAATTACTTTAAATAATAAGCGATTTTGACAAAAATACCCCATTTGTAAGGTATTTCTTTTTAGCTATCCACCAGAAATACAGATTTGCATCGTCTGGAACATTTTTTTTTGAGTAATCCTCTTTTTAAATTGCTACTAACACATATATAAAACACATACTGTGTGTGTGTTTATTTTAAATATCAAAAGCCCTGTGTTGATTTGTGAATTGGCTAAAATTGATTAGCATACCTTTGGGCTCCTTTAAAATTAGTATTAAATGAAAATGAATTTTTATTAAATGAAAAAATAAAAGATCCTAGAATTTGCACTCGAATTTCGAGTTATACTCTGCTAGTATTAATTATTGCTTACATTTGTTATTAAATACGAAACACTCTTACGACGATTGGGTGCAATTTAAGTAAAGAATTTTTTTTTTAATTATTTATGTGTGAAATAAACGAAGACTTAAGAAAAGTTGTTCTTAAATTAAACATTAAGGATAAATCCATGTCTGAAGTTGGAGAAATATTAAATTTTGTTAAACCCACAGTGCACACTATAAAAATTATAATGCCATTGGATCATATGCAAGTGCTCCCAGATCTGACCGCACAAAAATACGGACGAGCGATCTGAAAGGATAATTGTCAGAAGAATTACCGAAAATCTCAAGTTAAGCGCAGTAAAACTTTCCAAAGAAGTGCTAGAATATGATACGATCAATGTTCATCCAGAAACCATCCGTCGTTGTTTGAAAAAAAAAATATTTACATTCTTACGTTACCAGAAAGAAGCCATTTGTTAGCCAACTTAATGTGGAGAATAGACTGGATTTGATCGATCTAAACTTTTGGGAACACGTAATTTATACTGATGAGTGCAAATTTAACATGATGGCTTATTTAAGATGTGAAAAATTCTTCTCTAGCTCCTAAAAACTTAAGACCTACGGTCTAACATGAATGCGTAGTTGCATATTTTAAAGGAGGACTTTCTGCTAAGCGTCGAAAACTGCACCCAAGCATTTTGCGTTGTTGGTAAGAGCTAAAGACTATTTTAATGGCAGAATAGGATAAAGTTTCTCCAGAATTTACTAAACGACTGGCATACTCGATGCCAAAAAGTCTTATGGAGGTGATTAAGTTAAGTCGTACTGTTTTTTTTTTTTTTTTTGTACAAACAAAAGGTTTGTGAAATAAAATGCCTATTTTGTTGAAATTAACAAAAAAAAAAATGATCAATAAATTAAAAATGTACTTGCTTATTTTTAAAGAACAAATAATTATGAAGAAATGTTTTTTATTAATATTTTCAGTAAAATTAAAAGGGGTAAACTTTCCCAAAATTTCACTTCCATAGTTAAAGGTTAAAACATTATAAATTTTGATTTTAATTTTTAAAAATTTGGTTTTTATTATTTCAGTGAAATTTGAATTATGTTTAAGTTAATATGTATTACTTAAACGGAGATAATGTTTTCGTTCGTACACATTTGTGGTATATGTAAATTTAACTACTTGTTAAGGAAGTAATTAACATTATTGATGAAGTGAACAAAAACTATTGCGAAAGGGATATAATGTAATAAGAAAATAAATTTGCAGCAGTAGAGTTTTTGTATCTTTATAAAATGTAATATGAATCAGTTAAGGAATTATTCTAAAGTACTTACTTTTTCAAAGCAGCAAATGTTATACGTCTTATTCTTCTCTGGAACAATTCATCACGGTGTACTTTACAGTAGTTGCCAAATATTTGAGCCATTTGTACATCATCCATTTCACCTGTTTCACGAACAGCCACACTAATAATATGTATTGGTTCGGTAGATTTGGCCTCTTCGGCGGCATTTGCGCGTGTTATCGGATCGGATAAAGAAACATTAATGGAAGTACTTAAGCGGCTGTCACCCATAGATTCGGCAGCTTCGACAGCCTCCATAATCTTCGCATTAACCATCGCTGGTGAGGACAGATCTTCAAGTAAATCTAATATTTCATCGGAATACATGCCAAAGTGTTCAAACGAATCAAAAGCAGCCATGCAGCCAGTACGAACGAATGATGATTGGCCAAAGCCGTCGGGATTATTTTCAGTCCCTTCCATGCGCAAAAACAGCCGGTTTGGATGTGCGCTGGGCAATAAGAATTGGAAATGAACCAGTGGTAGACCTCCAGAGAGTTCTAAGTGTTGCAGACAAGTCAATTCATACGAAGTATAAGCTCTTCGTACATACACCTCCAAGGCAGCATTACAAACAGCCCGATTGGAGTGATAGAAGAAATCATGTAAAATATCAAATATGGATGTTTCCGAGAGGATTAAACGTTGCAAGTTTTCAGGATGGAAATCATGGCCATACATATCTACTGCTGATAAGAAAATTGATTCCATTTGATTGTGCCGCAATTCATAGGCAGGTTGATGAGCAGCTATTAGTACCTGGCGCGACCTTAAAGCCACACGAGAATGCTCGGCACGATTAAGAGAAGTCAATTCACTTAAAGTATTTGCCAATTCATCGGTTAGGCCAGGTTCGTTAGCCCACAAATGATCGATGAGTAGAGTTACCAGCAGATTTTTCTTAGCCACTTGTGAATGAGAGAATATAGTATTTACCACCGTTTGCATATCATCCTTGTTACGTTCTCTTACCAAACCCACACATTTATCGTAGTGGCCATGTTGGAATTGGCATTCCACATCGAAGTATTGTCTTAGCAATTCATGTACTGCGGCCTTCATACGTCCTCTAATGCCATTACGATAACGTTGAACTAATTGTACTATGCCCTGAGTAGTGAGGAAGAAATGATCGCGATCGGTGCGTTTTTGTAAAGTGGCTGCATGGGAGTCGATAACACTGGCTATTTGTTGTGAAGGGAATTGTGCTAAAACACTGGTTATATTACGTTCATACAGAGTCATAAGTTTGCGTATTTTCTTTTCCACCGAAATCGGTATACGTCCCGAAATGGAGGCAATAACCTCCTGTAATTCTAGCAGAGGTAAAGACGGATCTCTTAAGCTTTGCATAAATTTTTCTATAACATCTCTTAGGCGTTGAGCATTGTATGGTTCGGGCAAGCAATAACCAGCCAAAGTATTTTCCAGTATGGATTTGTAGGTATTATGAATTCTATTAAGTTTTTCAGGTATGGGAGGATTTTCCGGTTGTTGAAATTGTCCTTTGTAGGATTGGGCTTTAGTAACCAAAGAAGGATCATCTAGCTCTAAGTGGCCCAATAAAGAACCGGCATCTAATACAGCACCGGGTCTTCTTATGAATGAAACGGTACCAGCTTCTCCTGCTGTTAAGGTCATAACCATTTTCATAACTTCGATTTCAGCATAAACCTGTCCTTTGTTAACATGGGCACCTTCTTCGATCAAAAGATTAATCAATTTACCTGTCGAGGGACTTCTTAGCAGAGAAGGATCGTTTTCTTTCTCAAACACACAAGTCTGATTGCCTATAACAATGCGATAGCGATCCACCTCCTCCTTCATATACGTTGTAAAGGAGGCACCATCAAAAGACAATAATAAACCACCATCAGACAGGCGATGTACTTCGACTTCTTTAAAGGAGTTGTTCAACAAAAGAAAATATGAATTGGCTCCACTTTTAGCCGTTTGAACTTTATATCGTATGCCACCATTTATCAATTCTACATCTATAACATTTGTTAAAGTATTCGCTGCCTGTATTTGGCCCTTTTCCAAGGAAGTTTGAAAACTTGAAAAAGCCTCACTTATTTGTCTATCAGCTATATGTAGAGCACCACACATTACTCCCAGCAGGATATCAGGTTTCTCCGATTGTACTCTCTCTGCAATTAAAGCATCTAACCACGCTGTATCAATTGAATTATCCAAGAATCGATTCGTCTCCAGCAAGGTAATCAAATATTCCACGGTTGTACGGAAATCACCTCGTATGGAAAGTTCTTTCAGGGCAATAACTAGATTTTCTCTAGCCTGTTGACGATTTTCACCCCACGAAAAACAATGACCAAATTGTGAATCAGCAAACTCATGAAGCCCACCAGAAGCAGCCACACTGAAGTAACCCCATACGTTTTTACTAGAACGGAAATTAAGTTCTTGCACCGTTCCCGAAGACGGTTTAAAACCTTCATCAGGATTTTCAGACGTAATACGGGCAGCGATTACATGACCCGAAGGTCTGGGCTTATTTGTAGGATTTTCAAAGTCAATTATAGAAGTACCCCAGGGAGATTCTCCATATAGCAAACGTATATCTTTCAAGCGATACAGCGGTACACCCATGCCAATTTGCAATTGACAGGCTGGCAAATTAACGTCCGCTACCATTTCTGTACAAGGATGTTCAACCTGTAGACGTGGATTTAACTCAAGGAAAAAGTATTTTCCTTCCGCATCGTACAGATATTCCACTGTGCCAGCACTAACATAACCCACCATTTTGGCTAAGCGTACTGCAGCCTTTTCCATATCTTCAAATACCTCAGGATGTGCTACAATGGCAGGGGCTTCTTCAATGATTTTCTGATGACGTCGTTGTATGGAACAATCACGGCCAAATAAACTAATGGCATTGCCGTATTGATCGGCCAATAGCTGAACTTCTAAATGACGAGCGCCTCGGGCAAGTTTCATAACAAAAATGGGCGAGCCAGGAACTTCAGCTTGTACTTGACGAAATAGAGCTGGAAATTCTTCAGCTGTATCGACGCGACGTATACCTTTACCACCACCACCTTCTGAAGCTTTTATCATAACTGGGAAGCCTGTGCGGATCAGATTAGATAACATATGTTAATTTTAAGTTAAAACAAAACAATTTTCATATTTTTATTTAGTAGACAAACTATTATTTCAAAAGTTCTAATTATTTTAATGCGCCATATTGTTTTGAGTAGTAACGCCTTACAAAATGGTTTTAAGTCTTAGGTGCAAATGATATACATATATGGTTCGAATATTTATTAAAAAGATTGACTTGGAAATTTCTGTCTTGTAGATTATAGATAAAGTTTTTGCTTTAATTGAAACCATTTGATTTTGATGTAACTTAATCATTAAAGATCAAAAATAAGAAAAATAAATAAAACTTGGAAGCTTTTGAAGATTAAAATAAAATGTGTTCAAATAACTTCAAACCATTTCACTGAATGACCTCAAAAAACTCAGGGACCGGAAATAACCGGAAGAGTAAATGTTGGAAAATTAATTGAATTACACAATTTTGGTCATTATGAGCTAGTCTTTCAGTAACTGCTTTGCTATTTATAATATTTATTTTAATTTTGTCGAGCAGATATAAGTTATTTCTGGATTTCTGTTCGAATAAATAAAAATAAAAAATAACTGTTATTTCGCCCCGAAAAAATTAAAACCAAATAATCTACCACATAAAAACAAAGTTTTTATTTAAACTCTTTCTTTCCTTATGCATATGAGGTTTGAATCTCTTCATGACTGTGACCATTTTAAAAGTAATCTTTGGTCACAAAAAGTCTATGTACCAAGTTTCATATTGATTGGATGAGGGGAAACGGGGTTAAAATCACTCCGTGACTGTGCGTGACTATATCAAAGTTAATCTTTTTTCACAGCAAGTCTATGGACTAACTTTTAGATCGATCGGATGAGGGGAAATGGCCTTTAAATCACTCCGTGACAGTGCGTGACTGTGCGTGACTACCCCAAAATTTATCTGTAGCCACAACAAGACTATGGGCCAAGTTTCAAATCAATTGGATAATAGTGCGTTTACATCTAAGCAAAATCTAGTATAACCGAGATTTCGAGCGAAATCTAGCTCATTTTTACTAGATTTCCCATACAAAACAAAATCTAGCACGTTACTAGATTTGTGCAAAATCTCACAATATCTTGTCAAACTTGGACACTACCAAATGATACTATGTATTTTTAATATTCCAGTAGAAAATTACAACGTAGTGACTGAAAAATTGACATTTAAAAACAAAAGCAAACAAGTTGAATAAAAAGGAAATAAAATATTAATTATTAACAAAAAAAAATGACGAATCTATAATGAAAAATATTTTGTAATTGAAGAGTTATAACTTTTTATACTGACATGTGTCCATTCCAATCTGCTAAATAATAATTGTGGAAAATGAATTTGTTTTTGCTGTTCAAACAATACATTTAACAAATGCTGATTTTTTTTCGCAAAATTTCTATTTCAGTTTATGCTTTTTTCATTTTTGATGCATAATATTTGAATTTGCCATATTTCATTTTCCTATTGTTTTGTTTATTTTTGGTATTTCTAGTTTATATGTTTTATTTTAATCAGCTGTTTATTGTTGTGGACACAAAATCTCACAAAATGTCAAAAAAATTAGATGTAAAAGATATAGATTTTGAAATAGATTTCAACTAAAATCTACTAGATTTTCCTCAGATGTAAACGCACTATATGGGCGAATGGGGTTGGCCCACGACAGACAGACAGACAGAGAGTATGAGTTAAAAGAAAGAATTTAATAACTTTTATTTTAGCTCAAAAAATTTAAAAATTTTAAAATAACTTTTATTTTGTGACTTGTATGACTGTTACGGCCCCTAATAAAATCACATAATTTTTAACCAGAACCTGGCCAATTTTTCTTTTGTTATTTGATAAACTTTTTAATTACTATCAAAGTTACGAAAGTAATTAATTAGGACTTTAACTTAATTAAGACTTCGATATTTCGAATATTACAAATAAAATAAACATACCAATTTGTTTAACTGCTGCTAAACCTTGCTCAACATTAGAAACACAACCACGATTGAAAAGTTCACTGGATATTTTAATTTTCTTGCCACTATATTGAGCCTTCAATTCAGAGCCGGACCACGGCAAGGTGGGAATATCAGCAGTTTGTGCTACTATGG
Source organism: Cordilura impudica (assembly GCA_963682025.1). Classification (NCBI taxonomy): domain Eukaryota; kingdom Metazoa; phylum Arthropoda; class Insecta; order Diptera; family Scathophagidae; genus Cordilura; species Cordilura impudica. Next base: position 10,229,691 of record OY821521.1, on the reverse strand, counting down.
AAGAAGCTACCTTATCGCCCAAGGCCCACATGGCTCTTTCGGGAGGACCCAAGAACACCAAGTTTTCTTTATGTAACAATTCTGGTAATTTGGGATTTTCAGAAGCATGACCCCAACCAGCCCAGACAGCCTGAAATTAAATTTTAAAAAATATATATACATACATATATACATTACAAATAATTTCACAAATCATTACAAAAAAAGTAAATAAAAAATCATGCGATGATGATTCCATACTAAACAAACTCTATATTAATAAAAAAAAAAAAAAAAACACTTTGTCATTTACTAACCTGAACTTGAGTACGCAAAGCAATTTCAACAATTAGTTCGACATTTGCGTAATTATTGTTATTTGAACCACCGGGAACAGGGACGTAATGATCGGCCATTTTAATATATTCAGCATTTGCCTTGAGATCCTCTGGTGTCACCATAACAACAAATCGTACGGCACGTTCATTTTTAAACATCTCATATGACCAACGACGAATGGAACGCATACACTTAACGGCCGCAATGCCATTATTGGCTATGAGAACTCGATTAATTACCCTTGTTCCACCGAATTTCTTAACAAACTCCTCGGGAGTGGCTATATGAAAGTCACGGTCTTGATAGCGGTCTTGGCCAAGACCAGTACCACGAGACATACTGGGTCTGTTAAAAAAATAATAGTTGAGTGAATTATAATTTTCAAACGAATGTTAAGGAGATTAATGTAAACTACTTGCAAATACATTTTAGGTGTAAATTTTTGGAGATTGATGAATGAAACATGAGAAAAATTATGAAGAGATTATTTTCTTTCTTAAACTGGTTTTGTTCAAAAAGAGCATTTGTGATATTTTACAAGTATTCATTAGCACATGTCTGTTGTATTCTTTGGAATTGTTTATTGAGTTGGAGAAACTGAAGGTGAAAGTCTACAATTACGTTTGAGTGTTCTTGGTCAAAGTCGAAGAGCGTGTTTTAATCGATTCGTTTGATTGTTTTCGCAATTATATTGTAAGTGATTTTTTTAACAAAAGAAAATTTTTTTTTCTAAATAAAAATATTGCAAATTTTTTTAGGTAAATTTTCATTTTGCTAATCAATGGATTTTTTTTTTTAATTTAAAATTTTTTCTTGGATAAACAGTAATATTCAAACAACTGCAATATGTTCAGCCAATTATGGGGCACTTATATTTCGATCTTTGTGAACTTCTTTAGGAATGCTGTTTATACATTGTGTATAGAAAGCTTCTTGGGCCTCTCAGACCGGTCTTATTTTACGTATTTTTTTGTGTTTTTTAATTTGTTTCGAGTGATCGATTGTTCAATAGCACGATTTAATTTGACCTTTTTGGCAATTTTCTCATAAAACTCATTTTTCATTCGAATAAAAATCTGTATTTCTTTTCTATTTGCCTCTTCAAAAGATAAAAAAAAATAAAACTAAATCTAAATAAACAAATCTTGTTTGCTTATTTTTCTATAGACAACTTTTTCTGAATAAATCTTATAGTAATCTTATATATTAAAAGAATTTATGAATAAACTTTGCATTCAAGATTTTTTCAATATTTTTCTTCTCTCAAACCTCTATAACTAGAGTTCTAATTAACGTAGGCTGTTGACATAGGTCTAACAAGACTCAGTGGATCAAGCTCCTTCTTTTGAGCTATTAACTGCTTAAATTCGTTGGGTTTGAGGAAAGTTATGCGTGGAGAATCAACTTTACTTTTACTGTACGTTAACTTCTCTTGGCATATTTTGGCATTACTGTACGTTAACTTCTCTTGGCAAGTTTTGGTATTATATTATAAAAATTAATAGAATATAATATAATGCTGCGGAGCAGCACGGGTCCTCTAGTATTATATAATATTTATTAGTAAAATTGTTAATGTTGTTTTTTTTCAATGAATTACTTATTTATTGGCATAAAAATGTTATTAATTTTTTCAATTTTTGTCACCAATTCCCCAAAATCCCGAAATCGATGGTAGACTTTTTTCCTTGACTGTAAGTACGTACAGCAATAATAATAGCTATTCAGAAATTTTTTAACAAAAAAAACCGTATGAAGTAAATGACGGGAAAACTGATTCGAAATCTCGAAATCAATGCCAATAAAAAATTTCAGCTCCAAAAAATCAAAATCAAAAAATAATTTGCATTTGGTGACTTTTCTGATAAAAGGGTATGGTCCCTGGATACAATAAATCCTCACTCAAGCCAGAAACAGTAGCTTGATTTTAAGAAATAAAAAATTTTCGAACAGAATGATTTTTTTTTTAAACCTGCAAAAAGTTAAAATCTCATAAAAAAATGTTCAAAACAATAAAATTTTATATTGCTAATGATAACACTGCTCAGAATCTAGTTCAGAAAATATGAAGGATATATAAAATCATAAAGCAGAGGGTGTATATCAGCACCTCATTCCGTTTGTAAAGAATCGAAAGAAATGCATTTGCAACATACAGTATATATATAACACGAGTCGATATTGCGATGTCCGTCCTTTCGCTCTTTCATTATTTTTTGTCATTTTTCAAGCAGGTTTGTATTAAAAACGGGGTAAATCGAGCATCATTGTGCCAAGATATGATCTAAAATATGGAGACACCTCTAAAAAATTTATGCAAATACAGTGTGCTGCAATATTAAAGAAATTCAAAAAATAACGATTTTTGTTTTAACAGAGTTGTTGAATTAATACGAAGTAAAAGCTGTACGGTATGAAAACTGATTCTTATCCACACTGCTCGTAGGCCTGACTTTAGGTGAGTGTGTTAAAGCGCTGACCAAAAAGTGCAAGTACGAGTGTATGTGATATAGACACAGGTTTAAACCTCACGGCCGCCGTAAGTAGTAAAATTTCATAAAGAAACAATCCATTCAATTAAAATATAACAATTTAACATAATGTTCAATAATCGCTGATGAAGGCTGAAAAGCCAGAAACCGGTCCGATTAAGAAATAGTGCAGTTATGAATTTTAGAAATATATTCTTTCTTTTGCTCTACCACGCACCATTGAATTAAGTATTAAGTTTATCAAATTGTTTAATTTTTTAAATATTTTGCCTATATTTTTTATAAATAGAGGCCGTTAACTGTGACAGAGTAAAATTAGTCATATTATTTAATTTTGGAAAATAAAAAAATAATTTTGATCGAAAAATTTCGATAACGAATGCGACGATTAGCGCTCAGATATTAGTGTAAACGTAAAATCCAGATGGAGGGCATAGCCGAATATAACACTCTATCTTGTTTTTTATATCTATGATTAATTTATCAACATGCATCAAATATAAAAAAGAAAAAAACATTTGAATAACAGGGTACCTCTTTTCCTTAAGATAAGATGGTTCGATACGGAAACAAAAACGTTTCATATAAAAGCCGGTACGACTTTCTCGTATAACTGTAAATTGAGGTAGCATTTTGTTGGCATGTAGTAGTATATTTTTCACATTCGTAGATGTTGTCAGTTTCGACAACAGAACGCTTGCCTTTTAAGAGGATAAAGGAATACAAACATATTTATGTCATATAAATTCAAAATTCTTTTATCTAACGCACGATACTCACAGCACATTTCATTAATTTTTTTTTGTTTTGTTACCACTTAAAATTTTTTTTTCCCAGCCACCTCTTTTTATGAGGCTCTAAATCATCTTGTGCAATATGTATAATTACATTATATATTCTAGAAAAGATTTCTTATATTTTTTTTTCCGTTTTTTCTATATATGTACATACATATGTATATTAAGGCACGTTTTTTTAATTTTATTACTATTTACTTAAAAATTTATTCTTTTGTTTTGATTAACTAATATTCAAACTAATTATACTATATTTAATTTAAAATAAAAACTTATGTTTTATAGTGTATATAGCGTGCACTTTGGTTGAATGTAGTTTTTTTTTTTTTTTTGGTTATTGCTGATGGCGTGACACAATCAAAACAAACAACTGAGAAAACAAAATGAGAAATCCGAAAAAGAAGAGTACGCTGTAATAAAGAGACGCAGAGTTTATACATTACACAGGTCGTCAACATAAACTTTGATAAGTGAATGGATCCAGCTTGGGTTTTTGATAAAAACTTCTCTCATTGTTATATTTCTTTTAAGATTTAATTTAGTTTCTTTTTTTTCGGAGACCATAACACTTATACCTTTTATCATAAAAGTCACAAAATAAAAACTATTTTTTGCTTTTTTCAGACAGAAATATGCTTTTTTTTAATTTTTTTCGAGCAGAAATTACAGTTATTTTTAGATTTTATGCCTTCGAGCAAAAATCAAAATGTTTTATTTATTTTTTCGTGCAGAAAAAATTAGTTGTTTTTAATTTTTATTTTTTTTCGGGCAAATATGATAAGCAAAACAAGTATGAAATTTGTAGGCGGTCTAGACCGACTATATGATACCCTATACCATGAAAGGGTCTTGGGTTCAACTAACTGGATATAGAAAATAAACATTAACCAAATTTGTGTCATTGTTATAAATTTGTTGCCTGCCGATATGAAAAGGATCATATCGGATGCTATGTTTATATGGCGACTAGGTCGAAAAATTAACCTATCTTTGCCATATTTTGTGAAGTCACTGATTTTTCGAAAAAACATACAAAATTTTAGAAAAATTAAGAAGATCGGCAATCAATTTTATATGGGGACTATGACTAAAAATGGTTCTACAACGTTTATTTTTTGGGTACTAATTAATGTTTGTAATAAAATTTGACCGAGATTTATATGATAATTTGGGTCTTATGGCAATTTATATCGAACTCATAGGGGTCGTTTGTATGGAGACTAGGTCTGAACATGTAGCGATATTATGACGCGATATCATGAGGCTATCTAGTGCTAGGTGACCATAATTTTCATTAATTTGCGATTATGAGGGCGTAATGTAAAAATAGTGGTCCCCAGCACCAAAAAAAAATAGCTATTTTTTTTTTAATTTTAAATTCCATTTTATTTCGTTTGGATATTGCTTACTGATTTTATTTTTTTACTTGTGATGCGGGCGAGTATATTTAAAAAATTTCTTTTCTCGATTTTTATTGTATTAAACTTGTGTCAAGGAAGGTATCGAAATTTTTATCACAAGTATTTTAATTATTAAACGTATGTTGTTTGTATTATATCGATTCGATATTATAGAAGTTATTTCTTTTATTTGAATTCATCGTTCGTATTATATAAAACGAAATCTAAAATAAGTACAACAGATGTTCAAAAAAATTCAACTACGTGGACCAACCAACAACTTAACAAGATTTAAAGATGCTTCAACAAAATGTCGTGATATACAAAACATGGAATTATCGCTATCTGCGTTAAACAGAATGTAACAAGAAAAGTATATTGTTGGAAGATTTAACGCCTTAGCCAAAGATAAAAAAACGTGAAAAGGAAAGGTATGTTACAATTTCTGAAGAATTAAAACGAAAAATTGAAAACTTGATATTACTTTATCAAAAAAGTTATAATGTCCTAATGTTGATAACTTTAATAAACTATTCGATATAACAACCGTAGCAAACGAACTAGAATCTGAACCATAACTCCTTTCTGATTCAAATTCATCAACAATGGCTCATAGTGATGATGATGATGATGATGAAGAGGACATTGAGTTCACACCTTCTGGTAGATCAAAACCTGTCAAATTGTCCTTAAACCCAGCCGTTACACTGTTAATAATGCAAAACTGAGTACGTCTAAAGCAGCCAAGGTATGTAAACAATTTGCTGAATCTGGAATAGACATTTCACACCTTCACAAGCTGGTATTTATAAAGTGGTAATAAAATCCGTAGAAAATTTAGAAGAATTTTACATAAAAATGCTGAAAAATGAAGAATGGTGCCTACATTTCGACGGAAAAAAGATACGTAAAAATTAAATACAGGTAATGGCTATTAAAAATCAGCACAAACAAATTAAATTAGCCGTACTAGTACTGGACAATGGTTGTGATTTTACAATTTTCAGCGGCATTAAAGAAAATTTAATTTGTGGACATCTATAAAAATGATAGTGTGTGACAAAACAAGTGTTAACACTGGCATAATAAATGGAGTTGTTGCTCTGCTAAAAAAAGCATTTCCAATCAATTTTCTTACCGCCGCCACAATACATAGGGTGCCCAGCATCATGTCCTGGATTTATTACTACGACATGTAATGGACGATTTGCTAGGTGACACAACATCATCCCCAAACATGGGTTACAATTTTGTTTTGGAATTAGTAAACAATTATGAACATTTAAAAGGAAGCTACAGACAAAATGATATTACTATAAAATGTATTAACGTAAAATGAAGAGACGATATGCAATTTTTACACGAACTTTGCAAAAGTTTTAGGTACTACAAGGAAAATGGAACTTTCCCTTATATCAACTTCACGTCTTTACCACCAATAAGTAACAATAGAGGGAACTCAAGAACAATTAATGTACCATATATACAATGTACAATGTATATTGTAAACAACTAAAAAAAATTAAAAAAAAATAAATAAAAAACTTAAAGGAGTTTTAGAAATTGCATTCGGTGCGTGAACTTTTTTCACCAATATTACCTAAAAAATTATTTTTATTGTCAGCGCAACACTGCCCATAGCGTGGTGCGATGAAGAAATTTGTCAAAAAGAAGTAATTATCCTAATGGACACACAAACGGACAAATGAACATAGCTAAGTCGACTGAAAAAGTGATTCTGAGCCGATTGGTATAATAAAAGGTGGGTGTAGGTCAAATATTTTTGCTAATTACAATCATCAGCGCAAACATACCCTCACCACATAGTGGTATAAGGTATGAAAAGTGAAAAACTCCCCCAAATAAAAAGTGAGCTTCGTTGGAATTTTGGGTGTACTTCCGAAATGCGCATACCTCCGTTCAGTCTGAAATTTAGTATACTAACGTATTTTGACTTGCTAATCACGAATATCATGAATATCAAATTGCCGCGAATACCGTTTTCAGCGGAAAATATTCAGAGTAAAGCTACTACTGCGGAAAATATTGAAAGTTAAGCGACGAATTCTTTTCGAGTTCATAATTTTATTTGCACGGAGTGCTTGAATTAACGTTGCGGCATCATTACACCTGGGATCATCGTCAAAGAGTCGCTGGGCGCTTCAAGTACTTTAATGATCCGGAAATGGGCGAAAAACGCAAAAGTCGAGCATACTCATCGACTTGTATCATCGAAGGCTCTTGACACTGAGACGAACGTATATTCACACACACACACACACACACACACACACACACACACACACACACACACACACACACACACACACACACACACACACACACACACACACACACACACACACACACACACACACACACACACACACACACACACACACACACACACACACACACACACACACACACACACACACACACACACACACACACACACACACACACACACACACACACACACACACACACACACACACACACACACACACACACACACACACACATACGTGGTTTGGAGTCAAAATATACTGGGGAATTGACGAGCCCTTGGGATCACACACACACACACACATACACATCCAAAAATACTGGGGAATTGAGGAGCACTGGGGTCCACACACACACACACACACGCTCACACACACACACACACAAGGAATGCTTATAGACTTTACCTCCACATACTGCATTCTGGGGAAAGCTAAAATTGTCTAAATCGGTCAGGATAGTGCGGCAATGCACAGTGGAAAAATATGGTTTTTTCCCATTTTTATATTGAAAACGGCATTTTCGGTAATTCTCACTATGATATTCGTGATTAGCAGGTCAAAATACGTTAGTATACCAAATTTCAGACCGATCGGAGGTATGCGATTTTCGGAAGTTTATTCGGAATTTTAAATCGGCATTAATAGTAAATGCCAATTTTTGAGTTGAGTTTTTCTCACATTATTTTTAGGCAGTAGTTGATTTTTATATATGCTCGAAATAATAAGAATTAAAAAATAACTGTTATTTTCTGCTCAAAATAATAAAATCAAAACATAACTTTTATATTCTGCACGAAAAATTAAAAATCAAATAACTTCTATTACTATGAATATTTTTAGAAATTAATCCAACGGGCTTTTAAGGTTCTTCTATTTCGGCTCGAAAAAATAAAAATAAAAATTATAAAAAGCAAAGTATTGTCTGCAAAACTAGTTCACAACGATAAAAATTGTATTCTTATATAAGTTCCCCAACATTTGTGTATGTTTTATTTTTTGTTAAATAATTTCAAAATAACTGTTATTATGGGTTCTTGATTTTTTTCTTAGAAATCAAAATCTTCTAAAAAATATATTAATTACTGATTTTTATCGTATTTATTACAAAACCGGTTATATTCAAGCAAACATTTGGTTAAAATCAGCAAAAGCTCTCATTTAATGCAGCCATGCCATTTGTAAAACACATTTGATCACATTAATGGCGCAACTTTCCACTATTTTTTTTTTTTTTTTTAATTTTGGACTCTTATGATTTTAATTCAAGTTTTAAAATCCAAATTTCCCAAAAATTATTTTTGGTACTTAGATAAGTTTAAATATTTACAGATGGTCCTCTAGCTTATACAGTACTCAAAAACACAATATTATAGAATTTTATAAACGATCCATTTTGCCGACACTACACGAACTAACTTCATTCACTTATTTCACTGTTTACAATATATCAGCTCCAATTTAAAACGTAAACGTTAAGAGCAAAACAAAACTAGTTAAAGTTTTATATTCGACTTGTAGAGTCTATTATTAATTAATGCTTATTGAATATTATTATTGAATATTAAATAAACAAAATTAAAATTTTGGAACGTAAAAAATTACATCTCAAATTTATTGCGTTGTGGATTAGTGTACCATGACCTGATACAAAGATTAAGTCAAATTACATAATTTGTTTAAAAATTTAATTTACACAAGTTTTTATTTAACATTCTTTGTCTGTTTCTTTGTTAGTTTATTTGATTGAGATAGTTTTTTTGTAATTAAATTTTCAGCAACGTCCCGACATTTACGTAAAGTGGATGACAACACGTTACTTAATAATTTTTAACACGATTTGATTATTATTTCTCACGAAATCGTATTATTATTCTGAAATAGTACTTGTTTGTTTTTAGTTCTAACTATCGTAGGATTGAAATTACTTGTTTTGACTGTCTTAGCGTTTACGTTGTGAATTAGAGCTGATCTAGAAAACAAGGGAAAAAACCTAAACTTCCAAAAAATCTCAAATGCGGTCACCAAAATCAGTGTTGGTGAGTGTAATAGGAAACTAAAAAGAGCCAACTATTTTAAACACATTTGTGGAATTTACGGGACTTTTTGAAGTATTTTTTCCCATATACAAAATTTGAATGGTAGCAAACCATACTACTGTTGTTTTTACGTTAACAATAACAACAACTTTGTTTTTAGTTTTGGTCAATATACGAGTATGTATGTGGTTAACACATATTATGTCTGTTTGTCTGTTGTGTTTTTTTTTTTTGGTACGCAATTCGATTTACGTGTAAAAACTATTAATTACTACCAACATTTTAAAAATAGTTGTGTTGATAAGGTCACATTTAATTATTATTTTTTGAGCCATAATTACTTTAAACTTGTTGTAGTAGATGCTCCTCCCAAGGCATTTGAATTAGTGTGTAACAAATTGGGATTTTGATATTTTGGTTCGAAATGATCCATGTCTTGTTTCGCTAATGTGAAGGATTCTTGTGTTATGGAATGCGTTGACGACGAAGCTGAAACTGAGTTAGAGTTGGAATTAGAATTGGAATTTCCAACATCGTGTTGTTCGCCGGATTCGACAAGTACAAAACGTTTACTGGATCGCCTCTTTAGCATTGTTGTTAACAGTAGTATGGAAACTACTAAAAACATAGAAATTAATGAAAACACTTTAAAATAATAATTGCAACACTTTACAATATAAAAAGTTTTTTTTTTCTCCAAAATTCAAATATAACAATAACAACAACAAGAAAATCTTATAAAAAAAAAACCGTAAAATCGTTTTAGCCAACAATTGCAAAAATATAACGATGTAAAACCAGCAACGTCTAAAATACTACTAAAGCTTAAATCGAAAAAAAGGTTAATACAATCTGGTCTCTTCTTCGTTAATAGCAGTACAAATTGTTAACAAGTTTGTTAGCGCATCGAGAGAAAGTGAGAGGTTTTAAACTAAAAACTAAAATGAACAACAATTTCTAAAAAGATACCCCAATTTAAAGTTTTTTCTTTTTATTTACCAATTGTAATAATATAACGTGTTGTAAAAATATGAATTAAAGACACGGCCAAAAGGTATATATGAGTAGTACGGTAATCTCTGTTTATTGAGGACTTTTTAGTCTCTTTTGTATTAATGAAGGTAATACAATTTCATTCATAGTAATTTTTTTTTTATCATATGTATTGTGGGATTATTATCTAAATATTTATTACAAAGTGTGGCGCAAAAAGTTCCTATATTTCAATGCATATTAAATAGACTCATTGAGAGCAACATTAATTTGATTTTCTGTTTAAGACTCTTGTGTATATCGTATGATGTTTGTTGACGTATAATAGTCTCATATTTGTAAGTAGTTGTTTAGCAGTGAGTAAATTCTTGTTTATACGAGTATTTGCACAACATAGTTTAAATAATGACGTAGCGTTAGAGGCATGTTATTTTGGACGATATCACATGTTTACTGAGACTGTTTTACATATATTTCTGTGTAGAGATGAGTGACCATATAAATAATATTACAACATACCTTAAACGTTTTCTTCTTTCCGATATATCGCCATTTGGTCGATTTTCATGATCAATTTTTTGGGGAAATTCATCATTTGATTCAGCTGCCTCTAAGCCATTCGAAACATCTTCATCGCCAACCTGAAATAATATGTGCAGTTATAGAATACAAAATATCGTACATTAATTTTGGCTGTATTTTACAGTTAGCACTTAAATGATTCATATTGTTCAACCGTTGACTCAACTGTTAATGGACACTTAAGTGCGAGCTATAAAAAGCGCCACATGCATTATGGTCTATATTTTGCTGTATTCCGGCGGTTAGGGCTTATTTAATAGTTTTTTTTTAAATAGTTTTTTTAAACCCTTTTCCATTTTTGATACAACCTACCTCTCTATTTTGGCCAATTAAAAATTTCTGTAACAAGCCTCTCTGTAATATAACATTTTTGAAATTACTTGAATGTCATATAAAATCTTGATTTGTATTCAGATAATACAATTTTTATTAAGTCGTATAAATAAATGTTAAAATAAATATGATAATTATAAACAGCAACAAAATTACAGGTACCCCCCTATTCAAGAGATTTTTATTATGGTTATTAGCGTGGAGTGAGGTTCTATGACATTCTGTCAAAATATATATTATATAAATATTATATGTAATATTTTAAGCTGATCAGAAAATTTCAAATTTTATAATATGATTTCGTTTTCAACTGACTGCATTCTACTTGGTAATAGTTTTACAGATATGATATATTTATTTGATTGGACATCTTTAACCCCATTTATTCCGATGGCGATAATATCAAATTTGGAACAATTGCAAATTTAGTCAAAGAAAATTTTGTAAAGTGAATTTTTTTGAAATTGAAAAATATAGTTAATGGATAAAAACAAACGAAAAAGGTCAAAGAGTCATTTCCGCAAAAAAAAAAAAAAACAATTTTTTGTTCATATCTTACCTACTTGAGAGGCTACATGTACGCTGATGACTTATAAATAGTAGCTATCGCGGAATCGGAAGCTGATTTAGGAAAAATGCTATTTCGTTTAATAACATGCTTGGGAATTCACCTAACATATTTGTAAATGATTCACCGAATTAGTTTGTTTCCTATTTTCAAGCTTGTTATATTTGTTTATTCCGCTACATAGAATGTACAGCATACCCTGTCATCTACCACTAAACATAAGAAAACAAATTGGCCACACTTAACTAATGCCTCTTATTTAGAGGTCTATAGTGGAACCTCAACAGGGAATATTTGTAAAATAAAAAAATGTTGCGGATATAGTTTACGAATTCACGATCTTGTTTGTGATTTCCTGGGGCTTAGTTTTGACGATTTTATCTATAATATTAATAGGCTAGGCGATTTCTTGTGACCGATGTTTTGTTCTACCGTTTCATCCCGATTTTGACCAAACGTATATTATTTGAAAGGCATTTCTTATTAGCCGTTTTGTAGATTTACAGATTTTTAAATTTTTTCCTTTATTTTGAGTAAATTGCATTTAAAATTGCTACTAACACATACATAAAATTATACAAACTATGTGTGTGTTTATTAAATTTGTCAACGTGGTTGTAATAAAAATGAGTTTGTTTTTTTTGTGTTGATTTGCAAATTGGCTATAATTGATTTACATACCTTTAGGGTCTTTATTTAATGAAAAAATAAAATTTCCTAGAATTGCACTCGAATTTCGAGGGCTGGAATTTGCTAGTAGTTACAAATACGCATTCTAGGGATATCAGCACAATATACATATAATATATGGCAAATGCCCTAGACAGCCTTGTGGGACACCAGCAAGAATATTATAGTTTTCAGAAGATGAAATGTTTAGGCAATATTCTAAACAAAAAAAATATATCATATCTATACAATTATGATCAAATAGAATGTATTCAATGAAAACACGAAAAAAAAATTTTGAAAATTTTAAATACAGATAATTTTTTTAAATTATGTAATTTTTTAAAATTTTTAATGGCTCTGATGATTAACTTCGATCGACCTGAAATTTTAAATCTAGTGCGTTTTCAAATATTATCATAGATGCGGCTTAGAGCCGAAGTGAGACTCGAACAATTGCTATATTACTCCATCCTTAATTCTGATTAAATTGCACTGTCAAGACAAAAAAGTCATGCCCCTAAGCTATGTTTTCACCCTATTTCGGGAACTAGGAAACGAAATACATAATTGCTTTTTCAGGTTATCACTATCATAATATAAAAGACCAAGGTAGTTAGACCCAGGTTAAAACCTCATGCCCGGCCTTTGAACACAAATTTCATATAGAAAAAATCATGTGACAGGAAATGTGTAAACATTTTGAATTTTTCGTTTTTCATTTCTTATTTGCATTTTTTATTTTTCATTTTTTATTGCTCATTTTTATTTTTAATTTTTAATTAATTTTTAATTTTGAATTTTAATTTTGAATCTTGAATTCTAAATTTTGAATTTTGAATTTCGAATTTTGAATTTTGAATTTTGAATTTTGAATTTTGATTTTGAATTTTGAATTTTGAATTTTGAATTTTGAATTTTGAATTTTGAATTTTGAATTTTGAATTTTGAATTTTGAATTTTGAATTTTGAATTTTGAATTTTGAATTTTGAATTTTGAATTTTGAATTTTGAATTTTGAGTTTGGAATTTTTAATTTTTAGTTTTTAGTTTTTAATTTTTAATTTTTAATTTTTAATTTTTAATTTTTAATATTTAATATTTAATATTTAATATTTAATTTTTAATTTTCAATTTTTAATTTTTAATGTTTAATGTTTAATTTTTAATTTTTAATTTTTAATTTTTAATTTTAAATTTTTAATTTTTAATTTTTAATTTTTAATTTTTAATTTTTAATTTTTAAATTTAATTTTTAATTTTTAATTTTTAATTTTTAATTTTTAATTTTTAATTTTTAAATTTAATTTTTAATTTTTAATTTTTAATTTTTAATTTTTAATTTTTAATTTTTAATTTATAATTTTTAATTTTTAATTTTTAAATTTTAATTTTTAATTTTTAATTTTTAATTTTAATTTCAATTTTTTAATTTTTTGTTTTTTATTTTCCATTTTTAATTTTTCAAAACGTTTTTATAACGCTGTTCGTTTCTCCATTTTATCTCCAAACACTTCCTAATGAAATCTTGCCATCATTTTATCTCCTAACACTTCCTAATCTTTTCATCAATACCATCGTACCTCACTGTTTCTGACTTATTATGTTTTTGTGATTGTATTGTGAAATAGATTTTTACCCCCCTGAACGCATAGATGTTTACGCATCAAAAATATGCAGATATTTATAAAGTGTGAAATTGGTTTAAAATCTCGTGATTTTGCTCAAAATTTTCTTAACCCTCTATTACCTGTTACATGTGTTCACTATTTCATTTATTTATTAAAAATAATATTAAATGCAAAGATAATTGTTTAATATATGTATATGGAATAAATTGTAATGTTAAGAATAATTTTAAATGATTGAGAAAATTAATTATAAATGTTTATAAAAAGAAAGGTTTAATAAAATAGCAACATTCTATATAGAATACCGAAATTAGATCCCTGTTTAAGAACAAAACGTTTTTATAACGCTATTCGCTCCGTGATTTTATCTCCACACACTAATGAAATCGTGCCTTCATTTTGTCTCCAAACACTTCCCAATGAATTGTGCCTTCATAATAAATTATAACCTTGAAATTACTTTTAAATGATTGACGAAATCTATATATTAATACGTGAAGGTAATTTCTTAGTTCCCTTTTTAAGCAATATGCGGGCACGGAGGAGCTGAGAATGTTAATTTATGTTTAATCTGCCCTAAAAATATATTAAATTATATAAAATAAAATATTTCTAATAATTCGTTACACCCTGTTAATGCGAATGATTAAAATTGTATATCAGACGCTCTGTGTTGAATTGTGAATTTCTAAAATTGATTAACATACCTTTGGGCTCTTTTAAATATTCATAAATTTTTTATATACATCGATTTAAAAAACATTGAAAGACAAAAATTTAATGAAAAAAATTAATATTTCCTAGAATTTGCACTCGAATTTCGAGTGCTGGGCTATACTAGTTAATTATAAATGTTTATAAAAAGTGAAGAAATATAATACAGAAAATAGTGATAAATTTTTTCACCAATACAATCATAAGACACCGATTTTACTTTACGTCTTACATCTTACGCTGTTTTTGTGATTGTATTGTGAAATAGATTATTACCCTCTGCGCGTATATATCATCAAAAATCTAATAAATTAAAATATAACATTAATTACAATTTAATCTAATCACTGGGTTTCCTAAAATTTTCACAGAATAGTTATGATTTAAAAAAAAAAATGCTTTCTTCTTTTCTACTAGACAACATTGAAAACAATAATAATGATATGCATATTAATGATTGTATTAATTCCAGATGGTCTAGACGACTGTAAAAACCAACATAATTTCAGTATACTTACCAAAAAACTTGGTCGATCGTTGCTTGAATTGCTCATATTGAAATTAATGCTATTTAAACGATGATTAGTGGCTATGAAATCAGGCTCCAACTCCAATTGTTGATCTAAACAACCGTTTTTTAAACTCGCACAAATTTGTTGTGATTCCTTAATGTTTTCACTAGAAAATTGAACCTTTTTTATGCGGGCTGTAGATGAAATTTTCTTAGAGCAATCTAAGTTTTCTAAAATAAAAAAATAAAAAATAAAAGCAAAAATAATATAAAAATAAAAATAAATTTATTATTATCGAATAAAAAAACTATTTAAACTTAAATGTACCCTTAATAATACGATGTTGATGGCGAGTCCTTATAAAAGCCAATAAAATAATAATAAAACTGATGGCACACAACAAGCTAACAAAAAACATCGGGAATAGCTTAATTACTTGATAATCAATTTATTGTATAAACTTGACCTTGTTTATAGGAATCAAATTCAAGGTCAAATTAATGCGAAGTTATCGATCGATTATACGTCATTAGCAGCTAGTAGGAGTGAACGGTTGTGTTTTATGTCAACGTGTGAATATTAAGAATAGTTTAGATTTGCAAAAAATTAATTCAATTGTTGATTTTTCTTAAAAGCTTAGAATTAGAGATACGCTGGTCACCTGATGGGTTGAAGCTATAAGTAACTGTAAAGAAATACATGTATTTTTAGAAGATAACCATTATATAATGAAATTTTTTGTTATAATTATATAATAACATACAATTTAATGATAGTAATCGATATAATATCTACTTTCGGTTTAAAAAAAAAATTAATCTGGAAACATCATATTTAATTCCTGCACCAAAAACAGAGACGGATTTGGGGCTGAAAATAGTAATTAACTGTTAAGAGTTTGTATCACTACGAGCATTAATAATGACTTTATGCTGATGATTGTAACTACCAAAAATATTTGACCTAGACCGATCTTTTATTATACCGATCGACTCAGAAACACTTTCTGAGAAATACTTTCTGATTCGATTAAGCGATTAAGGTCAAGACCGACTATAATTTTCTTACTTTTTATAACGGGTGATTTTTTTGAGGTTAGGATTTTCATGCATTAGTATTTGACAGATCACGTGGGATTTCAGACATGGTGTCAAAGAGAAAGATGCTCAGTATGCTTTGACATTTCATCATGAATAGACTTACTAACGAGCAACGCTTGCAAATCATTGAATTTTATTACCAAAATCAGTGTTCGGTTCGAAATGTGTTTCGCGCTTTACGTCCGATTTATGGTCTACATAATCGACCAAGTGAGCAAACAATTAATGCGATTGTGACCAAGATTCGCACTCAGTTTACTTTATTGGACATTAAACCAACCACACGAATGCGTACAGTGCGTACAGAAGAGAATATTGCGTCTGTTTCTGAGAGTGTTACTGAAGACCGTGAAATGTCGATTCGTCGCCGTTCGCAGCAATTGGGTTTGTGTTATTCGACCACATGGAAGATTTTACGCAAAGATCTTGGTGTAAAACCGTATAAAATACAGCTCGTGCAAGAACTGAAGCCGAACGATCTGCCACAACGTCTAATTTTCAGTGAATGGGCCCTAGAAAAGTTGGCAGAAAATCCGCTTTTTTATCGACAAATTTTGTTCAGCGATGAGGCTCATTTCTGGTTGAATGGCTTCGTAAATAAGCAAAATTGCCGTATTTGGAGTGAAGAGCAACCAGAAGCCGTTCAAGAACTGCCCATGCATCCCGAAAAATGCACTGTTTGGTGTGGTTTGTACGCTGGTGGAATCATTGGACCGTATTTTTTCAAAGATGCTGTTGGACGCAACGTTACGGTGAATGGCGATCGCTATCGTTCGATGCTAACAAACTTTTTGTTGCCAAAAATGGAAGAACTGAACTTGGTTGACATGTGGTTTCAACAAGATGGCGCTACATGCCACACAGCTCGCGATTCTATGGCCATTTTGAGGGAAAACTTCGGAGAACAATTCATCTCAAGAAATGGACCGGTAAGTTGGCCACCAAGATCATGCGATTTGACGCCTTTAGACTATTTTTTGTGGGGCTACGTCAAGTCTAAAGTCTACAGAAATAAGCCAGCAACTATTCCAGCTTTGGAAGACAACATTTCCGAAGAAATTCGGGCTATTCCGGCCGAAATGCTCGAAAAAGTTGCCCAAAATTGGACTTTCCGAATGGACCACCTAAGACGCAGCCGCGGTCAACATTTAAATGAAATTATCTTCAAAAAGTAAATGTCATGGACCAATCTAACGTTTCAAATAAAGAACCGATGAGATTTTGCAAATTTTATGCGTTTTTTTTTAAAAAAAAGTTATCAAGCTCTTAAAAAATCACCCGTTAGATAACCTTGAATTACCTATTATAAACAAGTAAGAAAATTAGTCGGTCTAGACCGACTACACGATCTCCTATATCATGCGTTTAGAGAAAGGGTCTTAGGTCCAACAAATTACACATCGAAAATAAGCATAAACAAAGTATTAAATGGCATTGTACTAATTTTTTTTGCTTGAAGATGATATGAAAAAGTTCAATCGAATGCTTTATATGGTGGCAATGACTGAGAATTGTCCTGCAGTGGTAATTTTAACAGATTAATGGGTGTTATAAGCACACTTAAACCAAATTTGATCGATATCTATATGATAACTTTGGTCTTATGGCAATTATGGGGACTAGGTCTGAAAATGCACCGCTCTTCACCAATTTCATACGACGAGCTTCATCAAAATATATTCATTTATGCGACCTGTAGTTGGATTACAAGGTTTACACGGACACACAGACGGCCATCGCTAAATCGATTCAGAAAGTGATCCTAAATCGATCGGTATAATGAAGACGATTCTAGGTAAAATATTTGTTCAAAAAGTGTCATTTATTAAAAAGTACAACTTATTAAAAAAGTGCCTTTTATTAAAAAATTATCTTTTATTAAAAAAGTATATTTTAAAACGGTAAAACGGTACATTTGATAAGAAGAAGTTCCCTTCATTTAAAAAGTACCATTTATTTAAAAAGTACCATTTATTTAAAAAGTACCATTTATTTAAAAAGTACCATTTATTTAAAAAGTACCATTTATTTAAAAAGTACCATTTATTTATAAAGTACCATTTATTAAAAAAGTACCATTTATTTAAAAAGTACCATTTATTTAAAAAGTACCATTTATTTAAAAAGTACCATTTATTTAAAAAGTACCATTTATTTAAAAAGTACCATTTATTTAAAAAGTACCATTTATTTTAAAAGTACAATAAAAAAGTACCTTTTATTGAAAATAGTATGTACCTTTTATTAAAAAAATATCTTTTATTAAAAAAGCACCTTTTATAAAAAAGAAACTTTTATTAAATAAGTACCTTTTATTAAAAAAGTACCTTTTATTAAAAAAGTACCTTCTATAAAAAAGAAACTTTTATTAAATAAGTACCTTTTATTAAAAAAGTACCTTTTATTAAAAAAGTACCTTCTATTAAAGCATCCTTTATTAAAAAAAGTACCTTTTATTGAAATAGTACTTTTTATTAAATAAGTACCTTTTATTTAAAAATTACCTTTTATTTAAAAAAGAACCATTTATAGAAAAAGGTCATTTCATTAAAAGTACCTTTTACTAAAAAGTACTTTTTATTTTTAAAACTACATTTTATTAAAAGGTACCTTTTATTACAAAATTATGTACCTTTTATTAAAAAAGTACTTTTTATTAAAAAACTACCATTTATTAAAAAATATTTTTTATTAGAAAGTATACTTTATTAAAAAAGTAAATTTTATTTAAAATACCTTTTTTATTAAAAAAAGTACCTTTTATTTAAAAATAGCATTTATTAAAAAAGTGCCTTTTATTAAAAAAGTATTTTTTATTGAAAAAGTATATTTTATTAAAAAAGTACATTTTATAAAAGTAAAATTTTTTTAAAAAGTACCTATTATTTAAAAATTCATTTTATTAAAAATGACCTTTTATTAAAAAAAAGTACCTTTTTAAACAAATACATTTTATTAAAAAAGTACCTTCTATTAAACAGTACCATTTATTAAAAAGTTAATTTTATTGAAAAAGTATATTTTATTTAAAAAGTGTCATTTATTAAAAAAGTAAATATTATATTTAAAAATAATTTTATAAAAAAGTAAATATCTCATTAAAATGTTTAAGGTACATTTTTGTTTGGATAATCTATAATATTAATAGGCAAGGCGATTTCTGGTGACCTTTTCTACTTTTAGTTCCCAACCGAACAATTTGAAAAGTATTTCTTTGTAGATGTGTACAATCTGTACAGTGAGCACCATCTGGTACATTTTTTTTTTGAGTAATAATCATTTAAAGTTGCTACTAACACATACATAAAACACATATTTAAGCTTTAAATAAAAACTATACTTGTGTGTGTGTTTATTAATTGTGTTGAATTGTGAATTGACTAAAATTGATTAGCATACCTTTAGGCTCTTATAAAATTATTTATTAATTTAATATATTTTATACAAATTCTTCGATAATAGAATATGGTGCCTGGTGAAAATAACGAATGAATTTTTACTAAAATCTATCGCTCTTCTCAGAGTTTTTACTCAAAACTTTGAAATCCTGGACTGAATTGCTGTTGTTCAATACCAAACAGCTTCAGTTAATAGCAAATTTTTTATGACCGAAGCAATTGTGATCTCGCTAGATGTCTCCTCTGGTAAAAATATATTTCTCGGTCACTTATAAAGGTCGTTCTGTGTATTGCAACAGGCAGAAATACAACGCAATGGATGCATAAACAAAATACAATATCAGGCCGCAGATCGACATTGCATATAGTGCATTTATAGAACACATTTCATGGGTTAAACTTAAACCAACATAAAAAATTTAATGAAGGGATATTTGAATAAACATGCATTAATATTCAAAAAGGTCTACACAAAAGTTCATTTGAACAAAAATATTTTAAATATTTATTGTGTTTTCAAAAGAGTGCAATGTTCGTTTTGTAAAATGTTAATAAATTAGTTTTTTGCCGTAATGCAAATATAAACAAAACAAGAAAATACAGTAAAAAATAATGTATGTCATTCAGATCTATGGTTGTGAAGTGTAGTTAGTACAATGTTGGCAAGCTGACGTCAAAACTCAGGTCAATGCCTTTTATTATATTTATAAATTATTTATAGTTTATAGCAGTAATTTTAATTTACAGCAGTTATGTTAAATATTTTTGGCTAAGTCCCTTAATCTCCTTTAAAACGCAATATATGTATAAAAAATTATACGTTTTAAATATTTTTATGGCTAGATAGTTAGAGATGAGTGATATGCCGGTGATTTAATCACCGTCATTAAAAAATCACGAATAACTGCAGTGATTGAACGAATATTTCAAATAACGGTTACTAGCTGTGCTATAAAATTTATTTCATTCTCATATTATCATGCTTCATTAGTGTGCCACGACTCACATTATCTTTTTTGATGTTTTCATTCATTAATTAATTCATTATTTTATTTTTAAAACGAATTTAGAACATTCCCGTTTTTGGATCGCTCATCTCTACTTCCAGTACCTACCTATCAGTACATTTTATTAATTCGACATTACGACCTTTTGTTGTGAAAAAGAAAAACTCATTGTGGAATTAATTTAAATCGAAAATAAAAAAAGATATGAATCCACTTTAAGAAATTGATTTTTTTTTTTTTTTTTGGGTAAAAAGAGTGTTTTTCGTAAAAGAAATTAATAATTTGAAACTCAGAAATTTTAGATCTTTTAATTCATAGACTTAAAATTCGGTTGCCACAAAAAAAATGTCAGTTAGGTATATTTTGGTATACTTTAGTCATTCCACCTGAATTTTGGGTTTTTAAAAAATTATAAGACTCATTATACACTCATTGTGGAATTAATTTAAATCGAAAAAAAAAGATATGAATCCACTTTAAGAAATTGATTTTTTTTTTTTTTGGGTAAAAAAGAGTGTTTTTCGTAAAAGAAATTCATAACTTGAACCTCAGAAATTTTAGATCTTTTAATTCATAGACTTAAAATTCGGTTGCCACAAAAAAAATGTCAGTTATATTTTGGTATACTTTAGTCATTCCACCTGAATTTTGGGTTTTTAAAAAATTATAAGACGAACTAGTTGCCTATGTTAGTCTGATATAAAATTTGCCATGAAAAGAACATATGCCATTGTTATCAAAAGAAAGGAATGATAGGAAATAGAATTTGTTGAAAAGATTTATAGTATTTTAAAAACTTTTCTACACTATTTTTAATTTAAATACGTACGTACATAGAATGATTTCGGATTGAATTTTAAACTATTCGTGACATATTGCAGTCTGTTTTCTTGTGGTTTTTAATACTGAACTTTTGATGAAGAACTAAAATTTATTTAAAGTTACTAGAATATCCTTTTAACAATATGTGAAATCTACTAATGTCCAGAAAAAGTTGTTAATAAATAATAAGTGAAAATAGGATATATAAAATATTAAACCGATCTTACTTAATACTTAACTAAAATATGATAAACGTTTTATGCTAAAATTTACGTTTTTTTTATAAATATTTTTTCGTACTTATTTTGGTTGAAATTGAGTTCATTAACACCTTGATCTTGTTTGTTTTCTTATTCACAAACTTTTTTAACTGACCACTTTGATAAATTATTGACTTTTGTTTATTGTTTTATTTTATAACATCGTCGCAGTTTTAATTAGTTTTCACTTAAATTTTGCTATATCTTAAAGTTTTATTTAACCAAATCTTATTGATTTGAAAAAATATTGAATCTCTCAAGATTATTAATAAATGCTTAAAAACACATTTTACACAAGCATTTATAAATATTTTTTTTTAAAACTTCAGTTTCATTTTTAATAATCAAAAAAAAAACACGCGAAAATTCAAGCAGTAGTCCGATTAGAGTTAAATTAGTTAAATAGTCTTAAAATGTCGACAACTGGCAAGCGACTAAACGAGAGTCTATTCAACGAGAGCTATTATCAATTCCAAATTGAAAACATTTTTGATGGAAGACAAAAAAACAGCTCATATACAATTAAAAAAAAAATAAAAACAAAATAGAAAAACTTTTGAGATACAGAGATGGTAAAAAATGTAGACCAAACCAGAACACGATAACATTTTCGATTCAGTACGTAATTAATGTAATATTCTATAAACTAGTTCTATAGAACCAGAATGACATCTCTATTTTAAATTCTGTGGCCTTTGTATATAGAAGAAGTAGAGGCTTTATTTTACTGAACTATACATTAGTTAAATAAAAATAAAAAAATAAATGTAATTTTCTGCTCGAAAAAAACTATTATTTCTCCTAGAAAATTAAGAATTAGCTTTTATTTCTCTTCGAAAAAAAAAAACAAAAAAAACCTATTTTAATCGAAAAAATAAATTTCAAAAAATAACTGCTAAAAAAAATAAAAATAACTTTAACTTCAGTTCGAAATAATAAAACCAAAAATTTAATTTTATTCTCCATAAAAAAAAAAAAAATAAATATCCCAAAAAATAACTTTTATTTCTGCTAAAACTATCTAACCCATAAAAAAAATTTTTTATTAAAACTCTTTTTTTTCTTATGCATATGAGTTTTGAATCTCTCAGTGACTGTGCGTGACTTTGCGTGACTATTTTAAATTTAATCTTTGGTCACAAGTCTATGCACAAAGTTTCAGATCGATCGGTTGAGGGGAAGTAAGGTTTTAATCTCTCCGTGACAGTGCGTGACTATGTGAAAGATAATCTTTTATCCCGGCAAGTCTATCGACCAAGTTTCAAACCGATCGGATAAGGGGAAATGGCTTTAAACGCACTCCACTCCCAAAATTAATCTATAGTCACAACAGGACTATGAACCAAGTTTCAGATCAATTGGATGAGGGGGAATGGGGTTGCCCCATGGCAGTCAGGCAGACAGTAGTTGTTAAAAGAGAGTTTAAAAATAAAAATTCAAAAAAACCATTCTACTCGAAAAAATAAGAATCTTAAAAATAACTTTTATTTCTGCTAAAAAAAAAATAAAAAATTAACATTTATTTCAGTTCATATCAATGAAAATCAAAAAAGAACTGCTCGAAAATTAAAAATTAGATTTTATTTCACCTCGAAGAAATATAAAAATCCAAAAAAAAAACACTTTTCTGCTCGAAAATTAAAAATTTCCTTTTATTCCACTTCGAAAAAAAAAAATAAAAATCCAAAAAATAACTTTACTCGAAAAAATAAAAATCAATAAATAACTTTTATTTCTGACAGAAGAAATAAAAAGATAACTTTTTTTAGTTCGAAACTATTAAAATCAAAAATTTACTTTTACTTCCCCACGAAAAAAATATAAATATAACTGTTATTTTCTACTCGAAAAAATAAAAATAAAAAAAATATAGCTTTTATTTCTGTTCGGAAAACTGAAAATAAAAAAATTGCTTTTATTCCTCCTCAAAAAAAATAAAAACAGTTCAAAACTACTTTTCTACTCTAAACAATAAAAATTAAAAAAAAAATTCTACATGAAAATAATCAAAAAAATTGCTTTTATTTCTATTCTGAAAAATGCAAATAGAAAAAGGGCTTGTATTCCTCCCCGAAAAAAAATTAAAAAACTTTAATTTCTACTCGAAACAATAAAAATCGAAAATAACTTTTATTCCTGCTCGAAAAAATCAAAGTGAAAAAATAACTGTTATTGTTTTCTCCAAAAATAAAAAGTAAAAAAAAAACAATTTCTGTTCGAAAAAAATCAAAATAAAAAATCACTTTTATTTTGTAACTTTTATAATGAAAGGTATGTATAACTGTTGCGGCATGTGTTTAAAATTAATGAAAGGAATATTTGTAATAGATTAAAAGAAGTTTTAATACATTACAATAGTTTTACAAAAAAAAAAAATTTTTATGAAAATCTGGGGGTCGAATCGTCGCATTCGTTATCGAAATTTTTCGATCGAAATTATTTTTTTATTTTCCAAAATAAAATACTAAGAGTAATATTACTCTGCCACAGATAAGTTATTGTCCATAGTTAATAGTAAAAGTGAAACAAGGTCTGACTATGACCGTCTTCTTTAAAAATTAAGCAAAATATGCAATTTAGACTGATTTTACTAGATATTGAATTAGACGATTTGCCCCCTGATATAAAAAAAGTTTTTAAGTTTTATTATTAAAGGCGTATGTGAAACGGTAGCAAAGTTCTCCTCATAGCAAAATTTTTACATTTCTGAGGTAAATGAAATTTCGCTAGCTCATGGGTTTAATAGAATGGCATAAGAAAAATACATATATGTATTTCAAAAAATTTAAATTTATTATTGAATTGGATGTTATTTCTTCCTTTTATCATATATTTACTGAAAATATTCATATTTTTATTTTCTTTTTTTTCACAACTTTCAAAAATTTACAATTGTCACTTCACGCAGTTTATAAACAGTTTACACAAATATTCGTTACGTAGGTGAGTTTTCAAATTGAATTAGAACATAAATTTTATTTTTCATTTGTAAAATAGATTATTAAATTTTTGTAATTTATGTGAAGCTTTTAAATAATTTGGAAAGATATTCTGTCAATCCAATGTTTTAAATGTGAATTCAATTTCTCGAGAATTCTTCTAATTCTAGTGAATAATGAAAAGTGAATTTAAAAAAAAACTGATTTTTTTGTAGTTTATTCCATATGCTAAACTCTTGAACACAACTGCTTGCGGTACATTAATGCAAAGACGAAGAAGACCTAACAAAAAAAGCAAGCCACAGGTTGTTTGTGTATAGGAAGATACAGATTTTTTATATGCTTTTCAGAGGTCGTGCGAGCAAGAAAGCTAATAGGTAAGTTATAACTCAATATATTTTGTATACATGCATGCATCACATGTATATATATTCCTTTCCTATTGTTCAAAACATGCAGTTTTTGATTAAGATTACGGTCTATTATATATAAACTATAAATATGTGGATAATTGTTTGATTTTGTTTTTTTTTTTTCCAAATTATTAAATGATAAGAATGTCAGATGTTATAAAAATTGTTCCTGTTAGGTTAGATTAAAAAATTTCTTTTAACTACAAAATTTATTTAAAATTGGTGGTACGATTGATAAAACTAAAATCGTTTTATATTAATGCCAAGGTTTTTTTTTGCACTTAACACCAATGACCAAAGATCAATAAAAGCTATACAATTAAAATTTCGTTTTTTTTTTTTTTTTGATTGATTATGGTGTTTCATCAAACAGGTGGCCATAACATTTTAGCATCCTACTGAGATAAAAAAAATATATGAACGAAATCTAAAATGATTTAACGTAGTTACAAAAATAATTCAGAAACAGTTTTTTTATATCTATTAAGTCCGTTTAAAATTTAAAAGTAACGCATCCAATTTAAAGCTAAACAACAACCTATCTAACGATCAACATTCTTTTGACTTTGTTTTCTATATACCTATGTACATACAAATTAAAGAAAAATATTGAAAACATTAAAATTTGATAACTAATAACCACACTTGCATTTTAAATTTTTTTTAATAAAAGTTTCACATTCGTTTTATAAAATGATCCAATTATATTTGTTTTTAAAATTAAAAAAAAATATATATTTATTTTCTTCTAAATTTTAATGATTCATTTTGAAATTAATAAGTTTCAGATCATAAATGTTAACATATTTTTTTAATTCAAATTTTAATTTAAAATTCAGATCAACCCTGCTTAGATTTAATACATTTATTACAGTTTTAAACAAATGATTGTTAATATTACTTTTTGTATGTTTACTATTTATTTCTCCTTTACTGTAAAGTTTAATATATCGAGCAATTTCTTTTTTTCCCATTACCCACATTAATAGATTTCTTGAAGTTCTAAAACTAAAACAAACTAAATGAACTATAAATCCTGATGTACATTTTGTAATCATTTATTAAAAATCGTCTATCATACATATGTTAAAAAATCTTTTATCAGAAATCAATATATTGGTATGGAAACATATTATTTAAAATATACAATGCAAATAACTGTTTATCGAGCCGGAGGAGGCAATAAAATAAATAAAAACATTAAAATGTAATATGCTTGAAGCGAAGCTCCTCGAAGCTCCGGAGTTTAATCACGGTTTTCTTTTTGAAGCTGCAAGCTATTTAAAATTTTTATTTAGTAGAGAAGAATACAATAGAAAAAAAAAGACACATTATTTCTCAAAAGATGCTAATATATATACAATTCAAAGCCGGTCTGCTCTCTTCATTTTATTTGCTTGTTCTCATTTAAGTAGAGGCATATAGTATACTTCAGGGATGATATTTGAAAATTTTCGTCAGGGCCGAATCCAACACAAAAAATGTACCTAAAATGATATGAGTGTACCTGAGAAACAAAACAATATTTTTTCTTAATTTTTCGTACATATTATAAGTACATACATACATATTTTATTTAAATTTTAAAAAATTAAACATACCTATTTCACAGTTCGTTTTTTCACAGTTCATTCAACGTACTAGTTAAGTTTTTTATAGAATTAACTTCTGGGAAATCCGCTAAAGCTTTATTTTAGTAGCATTTCCATTTCCTCTTTTGGAAATAATTTAGCAATAATATTTAAAATACTATTAGTCTTACCCGAAACAACGTGATTCGGTTCCAATAAAAAAATTACTTTCAGGACAAAGTTGTTGAAGTCCACTCTTTTTCTTAATTCATCGCAAAACTTTATGTAGAACTTCAAAGCAAATGTTTTAAACATCTTTAGTTCTAATTCATCAACATCGTTATTAATATATATTTCTATATCCATCTCACAATAAATATTTGATAGAGGTACATGATCGTTCAAATCTAAAGAATTAATTGAACAAGTATCAAGTTTTTCCTTAGCAATGAAATTTTTACATATTAAACAGAAATTCTATACGTCGCAAGAAAATATGTATACGCTCGTCTTTCTATTGTATTTCTTTGTTGGTATCATTTATCATTTTCAAAACATATGGTAAAAAATATATATGTATATTTTGGTTTTTTATCACAGAGTGTCGTAGCGTCATCTGTCCCGTTACCATTACCAGTTTCGAAACTTACTAGGTTAAATATTGTATCAAAAATTTTGACCGCAGTCGAGTTTTCCACAGGAACAAGATCCAAAAATCGATCTTGACCTTAAATTCTAATAACAATGGCCAAATTTTTGCAAATGGTCAAATCCGTGCTTTTGTCAATTATAGCTGAATAACTGGTTCTTTATTTGTGACAAATTCTCACAGTTTTCAAGTCCCGTTACAGACGTTAAAACTTTTTGCCCGCAAAATCTATTAAGTGAAAGCTTCGAAATGGTTTTGGAGTCCTTAACTGTTTTCAGGCATTTTGTGAGATGGTCGAGACATGCAAATGGCAAATTGTGCTCAGCAATAAACAACGACAGACGGATTTCCAAATCCTTAGCAGCATAATTTATTTTCACCTCTTCTGCATTATTATTAAAAAAGGTTGGAAGTTTTAGGCTGGATCCCGCAATTTTCTCCTTTTATTGTGCATTTCACTTTTTCCATTTCTTTGAATATGGTGTAGATTACCATATATGACCACGCTTCACTAATTGCATTTTTTCCTTGCTTATGGCTCGGATCTTTTTCAAAACACTGATAACCTTTTTTCCATTCTTCTCTAAAGCGAATTTCATATTTTTTGCGCATGGACTTCGCAACATTATCATCTTCAGGAAGATCACAATGAACGTTTTCAGCATCGCTCGAATCGGCGCAATCACTAGACACAACGTCACTTGTACCGACGCAATGACGACTAGAAACAACAACATTACTAATATCGGCGCAACAACAACAGCATCAACTGCATCTAACCACCTAAAATTATGTTTTAAGTTTAAATCAATAAATATTGCAATAAATTTTATTATAAATACCTTTTCATCTTTGCTGCTGTGTTTCGCGCCTAAATTCACAAACGATAATGACATTTCATTTCAAACAGTGTTGTAAGTAAAATGGCCAAAAAATCACAATTGTCAGCATTTTACATCATTGCCAGCTTTAAACTATCTTATTTCAAAAATCACAAAACTTAGTTCACGAATTTAATCATAATGCTGGCTGCACACCAGACAACGGTTGCTTCAATGTGTTGTAGCAACAATGATACACACGTATCAACGGTTGCCTCAACCAACCAGAAATATCAAAACTTTTTGATATTTTTCGTTGGTTGATGCAACCGGTTGAGGCAACCGTTGCCTGGTGTTAGCCAGCATAATATAAAAGTCGATTTCTTACAGATTTGTACCTAATTTCATCCAATTGTACCGAATGTACCTTTCAAATGAAGCAGGACCGAAAAAGGTACAAATGTACCTAAAAATCATCACTGGTTTACTTATACACTATGTGTATGTGTATTTCTAATTGAAATTATGGCGCGAGGTCTGTAAGACCAATAGGAAACCAAGGTCAGCATGCGTTTTTTTTTTTTTTTGGTGCAAAAATATTTTGTGAGAATACAATACAATAATGTTCTATGGAAGAGAACATCAAACAAATTTTTTATTGAGAAAGTGATGAAGAGAAAGAGAGAGTGAGAGGGTCAGCAAAAAAAAATAATGGCAATAATAAAAAAACATAACTATATACCTACATAATAAGTAGAGCAAAAAAAAATTGTTAATAAAAGGAGAATTATTTAACAAAAGGAAATAATAAAATTATGATTTTTAGGGAACTAAGAAAGTCAGTTATCTAATTGCATATAAGCAAAATGAAACACAACAGTACATTTTGTTTTTCTTTTCTTAATAGGAGGGGTGATTAACCCTAATCATAC
This sequence comes from Cordilura impudica, assembly GCA_963682025.1. NCBI lineage: Eukaryota > Metazoa > Arthropoda > Insecta > Diptera > Scathophagidae > Cordilura > Cordilura impudica. Next base: position 10,200,443 of record OY821521.1, on the reverse strand, counting down.
AAAATTTTAGGAAAAGGCACTGAAAAACAATCACCTGATGTTGACGCCTATATGGCCTGATGTTTACGAGAAGAAAATACTTGCAAAATTTTGCGATACATTACAATTTTAATTTAACTTTACCTTCATCCATTTTCCGTTAATTACTACAAGTTCAACTTGAGTATAAATATGCTTTGAACTTTCAACTTAATGTTTAAACACTTTTGCAAAAATGAAGCACAATTTTTAAGTTTTTCTTTGGATATCTTATTTTGTTTGAGTGTAAACAAACTTTTTCTAAACAAAACTATGTGTTTTGTTTTAATTTTCACTAAATTTAATTCACTGTATAATTTGCATTTATTTAATCAATAACACTTGAAATTGTAATTATTATTTGTCGTCTTCTAATATAACAATAACTTCCGTAAAAGAAATTTATACAGAAGTTTTTGTTCTATACATGATTTGATTAAATGATAAAATTTTGTTCACTTAAAAACAACATACAAAAATATATGTGTGAAGTTGTCCCAAGATTTTTATTTTCTATAAGTGGAACTTCAGTGGATCGTAAACAAAAAGTGAAATATAATCAACCAAAAAAGAAGAGTTGCCATCGTTTTTAACATTTTGATAATAAATTACATGACATATAAATTTATTGTCACATTTTATAAACCAATTTTCTCAGCTCCTCTGATGATTTCGATAATGTGTCGTATACCGATCGATTCTACTCGGCCTCTGAAAAATTTTGATATATGCCCCATAATGGGCATTTGCCTAGATACCCTACAATCAGTAAATGATTTTTATACCCAAAAAATAATCACCGAGTAGAATCGATGGGTACATATCAGATATTCGAAATCATCTCAGGAATTTCGAAAAATAAATTTTAAATTTTGCAATTATTTTTTGGAATAGTTGATTGTAGGGTATCTAAGCAAATGTCCAATATGGAACATATATCAAAATTTGCCAGAGGCCGAGTAGAATCGATGGGTATATGTCAGATATTCGAAATTATCTCAGGAATTTCGAAAAATAAATTTTGCAATTATTTTTTTGGGAATAAAAATCATTTGTTGGTTGTAGGGTATCTAGGCAAATGCCTAGTATGGGGCATGTCGCAAAATTTTCCGGAGGCCGAGTAGCATCGATCGGTATACGACACATTATCTAAATCATCAGAGGAGCTGAGAAAATTGGTTTATAAAATATGATAATAAATTTATATGTGATGGAATAGTGCGTTTACATCTAAGCAAAATCTAGTATATACGAGATTTTGAGCGAAAGCTAGCTCACTTTTACTAGATTTCCCATACAAAATAAAATCTAGCTCGCCACTAGATTTGTTCAAAATCTCACAAAATCTTGTCAAACTTGGGCACTACCAAGTAATAATATTAATTAATATTGTAGTAGAAAATTACAACGCAGTGACTGAAAAATTGACATTTAAAAACGAAAACAAAAGCAAACAATCGACACGCAAGCAGCTAGCAGCTACAACAGCGCTAGCACAGTGTTGTATTTAAATTCCAATGATTAATCATTATTTAAGGTGCTATTACATGATGTGTTTTTTACATATGTACTGTCACTTTTTTTTCCATATGAAATTCTTCATGTCTGTCAAAATTGTCTTTTACATACGATTCATAATTTTTGCTATCACACGTGCGTATGTATTTCCGTATGACATAACCTCTAAATGTAAACAACAGCTGATTTAATTTGTGAATTTACAAAAATTTATTGTTAAAAAAGGTCATGTATTTTTTAATTGTTAATTAATACTAAAAAATTTATTTTTCTTTCAATATTAATCTTTAAAATTTACTCTGTTTTTCTTTCGCCACAAGCAGTGTTGTATTTTCATTTGTTTGTCATGCAAAAAATAGAACCTGTTCTAATTGAAAAATGTGCATGTGACTTTCCTCATGTATTGTACATAAACAATGTTTCATATGTATCACACGATGTGTACAACTTTTGTTGTGGGAAAATTTGACAGTACATATGTAAAAAACACATCATGTAATAGCACCTTTAAGCTGCGTTCACACTACGTGTTTTGCTCGTGTTTTTCTTATTTTTTTAGCACGTGTAATTTGTACACATAGTGTGAACCCTTTCAAACATTGTTTATGTACAACACATTTTGCAAGACATATGTAAAATTTTCAATTAGAGCAGGTTCTATTTTGGCAAGATAAACATATGAAAATACAACACTGCTTGTGGCGAAAGAAAAACAGAGTAAATTATAAAGATTAATATTGAGAGAAAAATAAATTGTTTAATATTAATTAACAATTAAAAAATATATAAAATATATATCTTTATTTTTAACAATAATTTTTTGTAAATTCACAAATTAAATCAGCTGTTGTTTACATTTAGAGGTTATGTTATACGGAAATACATATGTACGTTTGAACGCAAAAATTATGAATTGTATGTAAAACAGCAATTTTGACACACACACGGAATTACGTATGGATCGTAAAACTGAATTTACACATGGAAAATACACATAGTGTAAACACACCTTTAGTATTGCAAAAATCACCAATGGGGGATTAAATTAAATAGTCTGGCATCTCTTCTATTAACAGGGTGCATCCGATTGCTAAAGGCAGTGATGGCAGAATATATTAAAATATATTTGAGTTCATAATAAATATAAAAACACAGAAAATAACACATTTATATTTGAATAATAAGAATTATTATTTTGTTACTGTTAAATTTATTTACAATGTTTCCGTTATAATATTTCATGTTTAAAGTATGAAACTATGATTTACCCTATTATTGTTTGAGATAAAAACAGATGTTCTCTTACAACTTTGTTGGAATTTGCTGTACTAATTTTCCCGGTGTTTTGTTGTTTACAGTTAATTTCGCTGTTGTGTATAAAATTAAAAAATATAATAAATTGAAAGAAATGTTTGAAGTTGAACCAATTATTGTTGACCATAAAGATGTTATACACGATGTTGTATTTGACTATTATGGACGACGTATGGCTACATGTTCCAGTGATCAAACTGTTAAAGTAAGTAGACAAGATTTCAAAGTGAACACAGCTGGCGTATAATCGAAAATATTTCAAAGATATGGGATGAAAATGATCTTGGAAAATGGACGGTCACATCTAGTTGGAAAGCGCACTCTGGTTCTATTTGGCGTGTATCCTGGGCTCATCCAGAGTTTGGACAAGTTCTAGCCACGTGCTCTTTTGATCGTACTGCATCAGTGTGGGAAGAGGTATTGGGTGAAAAAGTGGCAGCCACCATGACGCCAGCCAGGCGTTGGGTAAAACGTACTATTTTGGTGGATTCACGTACAAGTGTTACAGATGTAGAGTTTGCTCCAAAATATTTAGGTGTTCTGCTGGCCACAGCGTCAGCCGATGGAGTTATACGCATATATGAGGCACCAGATATAATGAATTTAAGTCAATGGTCTGTACAACATGAAATTACCAACAAATTGCCTTTGAGTTGTTTGTCATGGAATACATCGACGTATATGTTGTCATCACAGTTATTAGCCGTATGTTTGGTAACTCGTAATTTTATAGAAATTTAGTAACAATTTCAGTATTTACTTTAAGGCCGGCAGTGATGAGACTGCTACAGTTACCGGTAAGGTGTTTATTTTCGCTTATAGTGAAAATGCCAGAAAATGCGTAAAGGTAGACACAATTAATGATATAACTGATCCTGTTACTGATTTATCATTTGCTCCAAATGCTGGTCGTAGTTTTCATATGTTGGCTGTTGCCAGCAAAGATTTATATATTGTCAACCTCAGAGGAACAACGTAAGTAATTTTTTTAATTGATCATTAATTCTGAAAAATTGGTTTTTGAAAAGTTCAATAATAAAAGTTATCAGTTTAGATTTTTTTTTTTTTTAATAACAAAATATTATTTTTCCAGTGATGCCTCGGGTAGTTCAAAATTAGACATACAAACTGTTAAACACACCGATCATAATTGTCCTGTTTGGCGTGTATGTTGGAATATGTTGGCTACCATGTTGATTTCAACAGGTGATGACGGTTGTGTGCGCATTTGGAGAAGTATTTACTAAAAAAAAAAACGGTTACCAAACGGTTGATTAATTAAATGCTCTTATTAATTCTAGTGAACTACAGTAGAAAATGGAAATGTGCGGCTGTTTTAAAAGCAGAAGGTAGTGGTCCTTCATATGAGGCGGCTTTGAATTCACCCACGTTAACAACTTCAGCTGCTGCTACTGCCAAATATTATAAGAAAGGCATAATTAGCAATCCCAATCAAGTGCCATGGCATTGAATAATAGTCAGTCATTCAGATAAAACCCAATATACACACAAGGGTATGTTTAATCAGAAGTTTTATGCGTTATATTTTTCTTACATATAAATACATAAATACTTTACCTATATTGATAAATGATTTATGGACAAAACTTAATGTTTTGTTAAATAAATAAAAAATGTCCATAAGTTTATGAATATTCATAAAACTATGCACATATGTATCATATGAAGATTTCTTGTAAATCAAATTTAATGAACCATTAACTTTTGTACTCAATATTATGACTATTCTATGCAACCAAACAAAAAAAAAAAACGAAAAAATACCACCGATTACTGCTCTTAAACTTAATTGATTGTCACCGCAATAAAAATCAAATTATTTCTTTTTTTTTTGCTTTGCATACCCTTGTATATACTCTACAACATTGATAATAATAATCAACATATGATTATTAAATGTCCTATTTCTGTGTAGCACTATAACAGCCAGATATAAAAACAACCCCCGTTGATTAAAATCATTTTGTAGCGTTGTGTGTGAATTCAAAATAGAAAATGTATTTATCCTGTTAGATTTAAAAGCTACCAGGTCAAATAAAACAATTTTATTTCGTTGTTGTCGTGTGAATGTAATATGAGAATACTTTAACTAATGCCTGTTGATAGTACCCGCTTTAATAATAATAATCATGAATAAGAAATAATCTCAAACTGACAGACTATTGTAGAACAGTGGTATGCATGGACATTTCCTGAAAAATATTTAAAGAGCGCATTTCGTAGTATTATTATAAACTATCAGGCATGTGATGAAAACTGAAATCAATACCAAAACGAAACAAAATCGAAAATAGGTGTGATGTAAATCAATTTTTCGTTTTGCTTTCGTTTTTATTTCAAGAATACATATATATTTCATTTTCCATTTTGTTCTATGGAAATATGGATAAATAAAGATGTGATGGAAAACGAAATTGTTATTGTTTTTTTTTTATCGTTTTTAATACAAGAAGACTTTGCTTTTCGGTTTGAAAGAGATACGTTTTTTTTCTCAACTTTTCAACGCTTTAATAATAATATAACTTAAAAAATGTAAGTATGGTAAATTTACGTACTTAATATAATTTTTCAGGGGAAAACACGTAAATCTACGACAGAAAAAAAGGAAATTTAACGCCATCATCAGAAGGTTGAAAAATTGTTTCACCAAAAAATTTTGCTCCAAAAGGAGTTATGCATTATATTCTCTTTTGTGACATTTTCGCCACTTGTCGATATTATAAATGACATTTTAATAAATTTTTTCAAACAAAAACACAAAATTAATTAGCCAATATTACAATTTTTAGTGAAAAACAATAACACAGCGTTGCATTTGATAATAAAATAATAACATAGTGACACTTTATTGACGGAAACATCATGAAGTGGAACAAAAATGAAAATTGAAACCGCTTGATTTTCATCACACCTAATATTAAATCGTTGTTTTAAAATTTCGTTTTCGATTTAAAATCAATCGATTTCCGTCACATGCCTGTATAATATTTTATCCAACAAACTGTTTACAACATACCGTACTGATGAAAGTGGTTGACGCAACCGGAAACAGTACTGTTTAATCTATTTTACATATGGATTCTCACTTGCCAAATCGATTTAAGAAAATTTTAATGTCAAAGCGCTTGATTGACGGCTACTGTTTATATTAAAAAATATTTTTTTTAATAATGGTGTTATTCTGATATATTATGAGCTAAAAAATTAAAAACAAAATTTTAAATAAAACAACAATTTGAGTGAATTTATAATCGGACCTATTCCTATTGGCGTTGTCGTTTGAAAACAAAATAAAAACGACAGTTTGGCATCACTGTTGGCGTTATCGACGTGTATCGAAAATATATTGGTATTCTTCATTTTGAAACGAAAATAATAAGGACAAAGACGGTTTTTTTTGTCGCCGCCATTGTTAGTATCGAAGTTGAAACGACTACAAAAAATTAAATTAAAAATGAAAATAACGACAGTGCAGCAATTTGAAAAATTAATGTCCGAAATGGAAAAAAATCCCGAATTTGCTAATGGTTTTCGAAAGGGCATAAAGCCCCTAAATGTCGATGGTTTTTGGAGCGACGTTTCAAAAGAATTAATTTGTTGTATTCATCGCACCCAAAACTTCACATAAAATTTTACTAACCGTGGGTTGTGCAAACGACAAATTAAAGTCATTTCCAACGCTTAGTTGATATGATCCTTGCGCAAAAAATGCCAGTTTAATTGTTGGCGTAATTGCATACCTTCGCATGCTGCATTTCAGGTGCATATTATGAGCAACTTTTGATTTTCGACTGTGATCGAATTAACTGATCGAACGAATTTTCATTTGGTATTATGGCGCACATTCGATAAAATAGTGCTATTGTGAATTTCACTCAATTGGATTATTCACAATAGTACATATTTATCAGCTGACACTATAAATAAACATTGTTTATAAATTTATTAAAGAAAAAAAAATAATTATTTATTAACTTGGAATTTTGTTTTTATGATCGTCTGGTGAAGATGAATGCTTCGTCATGAGAGATGCTTCCAACATTCTGAAAATGGATTCCACTATGTAAGTATGCGAGGTTTTAACAAGGATACCATTTGTTTACAGATTTATAGCAAATTTTTGACTGCAAGGCGTTTATGGAATTGCTGTCTACTACAGATGAACTGCTGCGGCAATACACACAAGGCAGATCAATCTCATGAAATTAAAATAATTTACAACTTATATTTTCAATAAGTTTTCGAAACTGCCATCCAGCATCGAAAGCAAAATTGAGTTCGATTGAAAATTCGTTGTACAACAAAATTTTCGACCGTGCTGCTAGCTCATAATACGACTTTGACATTCGATAGTCGATATTCGATAGCCAGCGAATATCGAAGATCGAAAGCAACTCATAATAAGGGCCTCAGTTTTGGACGGATTTGTTCCAGGACGTATCGAAAAGAAGTTTTATTGAGTCTAAATATGTTCACAAACCTTACAAAAAAATATTTACTTAAAATTGATTTTATAAAAATAATCTAACTTACATTGAATCGGATGGCAAATATATTAGCATTCTGTCGTAACATCTTCCGATGTATGTATGTTTACCTTCATTATTTCATCATCTTCACTTGAACTTGAAAAATAAAATTCTGTACTTGCCATTGTTTGACTTTTTGTTTAAAATACATAATAATCTCAAAAATAACAACGTAAAATAATGCAGTGCTACCAACCTTTAATAATTCTTCTTCGTTTCAATATATTTCAAGAATGCCAATTTAAGCTGCATTCACACTACGTGTTTTGCTTGTGTTTTTCTTAGTTTTTTAACACGTGTAATTTGTACACTAGTGTGAACCCTTTCAAACATTGCTTATGTACAACACATTCTGCAAGACATATGTAAATTTTTCAATTAGAGCAGGTTCTATTTTGGCAAGACAAACATATAAAAATACAACACTGCTTGTGGCGAAAGAAAAACAGAGTAAATTTTAAAGATTAATATTGAAAGAAAAATAAATTGTTTAATATTAATTAACAATTAAAAAGTATATAAAATATATAACTTTATTTTTAACAATAAATTTTTGTAAATTCACAAATTAAATCAGCTGTTGTTTACATTTAGAGGTTATGTCATACGGAAATACATATGTACGTTTGAACGTAAAAATTATGAGTCGTATGTAAAACGTCAATTTTGACACACACACGGAATTACGTATGGTCGTAAAACTGAATTTACATATGGAAAATATACATAGTTGAAACACACCTTTAGGAACGAAGCGACGAGAACAACGACAACGACATAGAAGCTATAATTAAAACGACAACGCCAACGGGAATAGGCCCGAATGCAAAAAAATATTGCGAAAAAATTTTTTCAACAATTTAGTAAATAAAAAAAAAAATGAAATAAAAAAGCTAATTTTAGCAGTGAAAATTTTTTAATAAAATTTCTATGAATAAAATTATAGAAAATGAATATTAGAAAAAAAAAATATTTTCCGTTATTTTTTGTAAACTTTTAAAGTTTAAGATGATAAATATTTTTTTATTATTTTGTTTTATTTTTTACTACCTTTTAACTCATAGTGTCTGAATCGAGCTGAAACTTGGCGGCTATAAAAATGATCTAACAATTTTTATACCCTATACCACTATGTGGTTTGGGTATAATGACTTTGTGCTGCTGTTTGTAACAACCAAAAATATTTGACCTAGACCCATCTTTAATTATACCGATCGAATCAGAATCACTTTCTGAGTTGATTTAACAATGTCCGTCCGTCCGTCTGTGTGTCCATGTAAACCTTGTAATCAAACTGCAGGTCGCAAATATGAATATATTTTGATGAAATTTGGTATATAAGCTTTTATCGGCCATGAGATGAACGCTATTGAAATTGGTGAGAATCGGTCCATGTTCAGACCTAGCCCCCATACAAATTACCCCAATGATATCGACATAAATTCCCATAAGATCCAAATTGTCATATAGATCTTACTAAAATTGGGTTTGTATGCGTTCATTACATCCATTAATGAGTGGTCCAAAAATGATCCCTTTGGCCCCATATAGAGCTGCTTCCCGATCTTCACTTAAATCTATTAAAAAACAAAAATATTGCACTGATTCTTCTCAAATTTTGTTTGTATATATTTTTGCAAAGTACAAGAGACTTTACCAAACATGATCAGGATCGGTCCATTTTTGGACCTAGTCCCCATATAGATATATCATCCGATATGAACTTTTTCATATCTGCAGCCAAAAAAATTAATAAAAATCCCACTCAAATTTGGTTTTTGCTTAATTTCTATGTCCAGTTAGTTGGGCCTAAGAGATAGGGTTTGTAACCGCATGGTATAGGGTATCGTATAGTCGGTCTAGACCGACTATAATTTTCTCACTTGTTTTGTTTGAAAAAAGTTTAATTATAGTATAATAAAATATCTCTTATATTTTTGATATAGAAATTTTTCTAGGCATGTTTAATTTTCAGTCGATCAATTATTTAATTGCATGATGGTAAACTTAATTTACAACGAAAGGGAGTGTAATAATAACTTGGTTTTTATGCGTTAGTTTTTATTTATTTTTACATAAAAATATTTTGTTTACATAAAAATATTAAGCAACAGAATATTTGTGAGAAATATTCTATGAATAAATCCATAATTTCAAAAATTATTGAATCATATTTTTTTTCTCTGAAATGTTTTTATGGAATGTTTTAAACTCTTGAAAATGTCTCGGAATTGTTCATTAAATTATTTAAAAATTTTCGTTACATACCACTGTCGTATTTTTTTTATGAATAATGCCCAATTGGAAACTAAATTTTTTATTGATATATATTTTAACGTATGCGTAAGGGAAGGAATGCTTCGAATGAGAAATCATATTTTGATATGTTCTTTTTATTTAGTTGGATTGATAAGGGTGGTAATGATAAAGTTGGCAGTGCTGTAGTGTGGTGTTGATTGCAACGGCGTGGGAAGTCATTTAAAATTTAACTCTCACGTGCTATTGTTATTGTCGTGTTGTTGTTTTTAATATTTTCTAATATGAACCATTTAAAATTACCCTTAAAAGGTTTTTAATGGTTTTAAATAATTAAAAAAATAAATAAATGTGCAAAAATTTCACATTAAAAAAAATTATATAAAAAAATTAATTTTTTATGTAAAAAAAAAAAACATTAAAGCGATAACTATGGATAATTCTCCTAACGTAAAATAAAAACATCCACTAATCGATTCATTTGTTTCATATTTTGTTGTTTTTGTTAATATATCCTTAGAATAATTGAAGTGTATAAGTGCGCATACAGCAGCATTCTATTGAAAATTATATTTTCAAATGAATACTTATGAATTTTTAACAAACTCATTATTTTTAATAATTGTTTCTTAAACATATGCATGTGCCTGGGTTTTTTTAAAGCCTAGGATTAAAATTTAAAAACTAGTGGTCAATTTAGTGGGCATTCATACCGTTACCACTTTGGCGTTGGCTGTTTGGTTTGCTATATACAAGTTATTCGTTTTAGTTGTTCTTTGTATAAATTTACATAATTAAATACGCGCAAAACTCGCTTCTTGTCGGCTTTACTCGTATGTTGATTGTTTTACGCGTTTCCTTTTTTTTTTTAATTAGTGTCTAAACAACGTATTGGTTCACAACGAGGTGTTACACGGCTGCTGTAATGCACCATGGCTGTTGCTAGCTGATTGACCAAACCTTAACCCTTAAGACCTTTTGGTATTCTATTTCGTTAGTGTTTCTCAACAGGGGGGTTGGTTTGTATTATTTTTTTTTTAGGGAAAAAAACGGGATTTTAAGCTCTACTAGTTTTTGGTGAAAAATATCGTTGTTTTTACTATTATTTTTCTCTAAAATAACTTTAAATTAAAAATTTATAATTTATTCATATTTGTTTAAACACAAAAATATTATGCTGCATAAATACTTTGAAAAAGTTAAAGCATAAAGCACCTGAAGTTTATGAATTTTAAACTGAATAATTTAAAATTTGTTTATTATCAGCCTTAGCTATTGAAACACCTTTAAATTCTGAGCACAATTTATGCATATTCTATTTTAAATAATCACACTTTTAGTTCTATTATTGCAACTTATTTCTGTAATAAAACTTTCAAACATTTCATTCTTTTTGTATAAAGCCTACAAACTTTGAATACTTTTCCCAATAGAAATACTCAAATCTACTCCTATGGAGCTTTCACCTGATATAGACAACCTCATGGTGAACAGTATCGAAGTGCCTTAATTTTGAACGTAACGGTATATCGCGAAAAGTAGATCTGACAGAAAAAAACCAAGTGCATATTTGAATTCAGCATACCAAATAACCTTAAAAACAACATTCAGTTCCTAATCAACAAAAACCTTATTCCCTTGTGTAAGCATTCCATTAGAAAAACTATTAAATTCTATGGAGTTTTTCTTGGAATTTTCTTTTATAATAGTTGTGATTGTGATTGTTAGCAGAGACGGAAAATAACAGTTATTTTGAAATTTAAAAAAAAAAAAAACATTAAGAAACAAATGGTGGAGAACTGATACACAATTTTAATACTTGTGAACAAGTCTTTCAGAAAATGCCTTGCGTTTTTTGATCTTTATTTTTCGAGCAGAAATAATAGTCATTTTTGATTTTACTTTTTCGAGCAGACATCAGTTATTTTTAATTTTTTCGAGCAAACACTGCCAAAAAAATGTGAGAAATGTGAGAAAATTTCAATTGAAATATATTTTTTTGGCACTTTTAAGACCCTGCACACCACTGTATATATGCTCCTATCAATCCTCGAGGGAGCATAGGGCCAGATGGTATATATCAGTTTTTCAATCCTTTTGTACTCATCGAAATAAGTTTCGGACACCCCATATACTATATATATGCTTGATCCTTAGCGATGTCCACCTGTCCGTCTGTGACTTTCGAGTAGGTCGTACTCCTTAGGCTTAAAATGTTCGTCATATTCTGCATCAGCTTGGAATTGCATTTGGAGCCTCTGGACCAAATAGGTCAGATAAGATGTCATATAAAAAACCAAAAAACTAGGGAAAAATGTTTATATGCAACAGAACATGTGTCTATAGATATGCATCAGCGATGCATACACATTTTAGTTTACTTGTTAATTTTCTTTTGTACGTCTAAACGTTCAAGCAAACAATAATGTGTATGCATCGCTGATAAACAAAGAAACTAGAATTTAATTGTATGCATATACATATTTAGATTTATGCTAATTGCATTTAATTGGTTTCAATGAAAAAAGCATGAAAATTCCTAAAATTTTTGTAATTATATTATTCATTTTAAACATCGTTGAAAAAACTCTAGCAAGGATAACGTGAAATCTAGCTTTTTTGTCTCTTAGTGTTAACAACCTTGGTTGTAATAATGTGTTCAAAACACGGGTGGAAGATTCAGCACAGCAAAATTTAATACTCTTCCTTGTTTCCATTTTTGATTTTTGTATTTGAAAAAAAAATAATGAAAAAAATACCCTTTCTCGGCTCGAAAAATGAAAAAATTATAAAATAACATTTATTTTACGATAAAAGGTATATCGGACTTTACCATAACTTTCCCAAAACCCAATTCTGCTGTGTATTGCCAACTCGGATTAAGAAAAAAAAAATATATTTTGCAGTATTATTTCTTAGAAGAAAAAATTATAGATATTTGTGACATAAAAAACTATTTTTTTTTTTTGAAATTTTGAGTTGTGACTCTTTTGTATTTAAGGGGCGATATATTATAGGAAAAGGTTATTGACTCGCATTTTGGCATAAGTCCATAGAAAATAAGAAACAAAATCTTTTGACACTTTTCCCTACGTGAGCTTATCATAAAGAATAATAAAAAATTAACTATTCAAATACTTATTCTTCAAAAGAAAGACTTTGATGCTCATATTGTCAAACTTTTGGAAAAAGAGTTAGTACCCACTCTGTGATAAGGGTATGAGTTTGTACTGATGTTTGTAACTACCCGATGCAGACTTACTTTCTTTGTCGATTTAGAGATGTCCCCGACCGTCCATCCATCCGCCCCACTTTGTTTGTGCAAATAAAACTATGTTTTTATATAATTTGATATATTAGCTTTTGCCGGCCATAGAGCAATCACTATTCAAATCGCTGAAAAAAATGTGCGTGCTCATACCTAGTCCCACTACACTTGACTCCTATAACATCGATTTAAACCGCCGTAAGATCCACATTATCACATAGATATCGATTAAATTTGGTTTATTTGTGTTTAATGTACCCATTAATCAGTAGTCCGAAAATAAACCCTGTAGGACCATTTTTAATCATAGTCCCCATATATCGCTGTCTCCTGATCTGCAGAATTTTTATTATTTCCTCCATCGACATAGGAATCTAATAAAGATTTTAAAAAGAGTTACAATTTCTGCAAGGAATTATTTGTAGTAAACGATATGGTCGAAAAAGGCGTAAAATTTATAACAGATTTTAATAAAGTTTCAATGGTGCGTGGTAAAGAAGAAGAAGAAAGCATATATTTCAAAAATTTATAACTGCACTATATTCTTTTAATCGGAACGGTTTCTGGCATTTCAGCCTTCATCAGCGATTTATTGAACATTGTGATAATTGTTATGTTTTAATTAAATATATTGTTTCTATATGAAATTTTTCTACTTAGGGCGGCCGTGAGGTTTGAATCATGAACCTTCACATACACACGTACTTGCACTTTTTGGTCAGCGCTTTAACACACTCACCTAAAGTCAGGCCTACGAGCAGTGTGGTTAGATTCAGTTTTCGTACCATACAGCTTTACTTTGTATTAATTTCAGAAGATACAACTCTGTCCAAACAAACTATCGTTATTTTTGAATTTTGAATATTTTTTGCATTTATACTTCTAAGTAGAAAAAATTTGAATTATAGTTCAACAATGTTCTAATTTTATTTGGAAACATATACATATGTAGACAGTTTTTAAAATAATTTTATAATAAAATTGGAAAAAAACAGAATTTCATAGAGTTCAGACGTGTTTTTTGTGCCTTTTAAAAATAAATAAAAAATCTAAGAATAAGTTTTCAAAATATTTTTCAATATATCAAAATATTTTCATATATTTGACTGAAAATTATTTAATTGTATTTTTGCACAATGGTTGGTCAGCCTTCATTAGAAGGAGATAAATCACCACCAGATAAGTCGTTGGAGAATTTACCTTCCGCTAAATATCTTAAGGGTAATACTTCAAAATCATCAATTGAGACATTAACAAATGCTGCGTCAATGGACCACTCTACTTCAAGTACATCTTTAAGTGAAATTAAAATTGGATCAAAGAACGCTAATTCAAGTGCCAATTTTGTCGCTGATATCAAAGTTCAATCTTTTAGGGTTGAAAACCATCCTGAAATTAACTCACAATTTGGAAAACAATTAAATTTTCCTTTAAGAATAGAAGAAAACTTGCTAAATAAACCATCTCTACAATATAGAAATAATACCGACAATACAATGGAATATGAAGATTCATTACTTTCTGACGTTAATGATTTTCAAGAAATTCAAAATAAACGCAAAAGACCAAACAATACTAAGGTAGATTTATCTAATTTTAACTTAAAAAATATAAAAGAAAAAGAATTATTAAATAAAATAACACAAAGCACACAAAATAGATTCTCCATATTAGGTGAGCTTAACATAGAGGAAGAAGAGAATATTTGTGAAAATTTAAAACTTTTTGATAAAAAAAAGATAAGTTCCAAAAAAGAAAATAAATTTTGCCCTCCAATATTTTTGTTCAATGTTAACATAGAACATCTTACAGAACAACTAAATTCTAAAAAAGTTATTTATAAAATTATAAATAAAAATAAACACAAAAGCAAGTTGTTTTTAAAAGATGCATTAGTTCATGCAGAAATGATGCAACTTCTCAGAGATAAGAAGATCGAATCTTACTCTTATACTCCAATTGAGCAGAAACGTGCAAATATAGTCCTACGAGGATTATATTATAAATCTGATTTGAATTCAATTAAAACTGAAATTGATTCATTGGTTCCTAATACGATTGAATCTGTTTCAAAATTTTCCACACCTTTTTCCAGAAAAAATGGTTTTGATACTGGTCTATTTTTAATAACTTTACTTTCGGGAAAAAATGTTAATGAGATAACGAATTTGAAATTCATTTTGAATCAGAAGATCTCATGGGAATCTCCTAAGAGGAACTCTAGGGAAATTCAATGTTGGCGTTGTCAGCAATGGGGTCATATGTCACGTAATTGTAACAGACCTTATACTTGCGTTAAATGCGACAAAGATCACGCTCCTGGCGAATGTCAATTTATTTCGACTGAAGATAATTTACCATTTTGCAATAATTGCAAACAACACGGTCATCCGTCAAATTTTAAAGGGTGTTCTTCTTATAAAAAGTTTTTAGATATGAAGAAAAGGACTAAACTTGATGCTTTAGAAAAAAAACATCAAATTTCTAATAATGTGTTAACATCTTTAAATAATAATAACTATACATAAGGGGAAATCATTTGCTAGTCTTTTTGAAAATAATTTATTTCCAACTCATCGTCCTAATTTGAAACCACCTTTAATTGAAGAATTCTTAAAAATTGCAAAAGTTCTTTGCCAACCTGAAGCCCTCTCTTTAGATGAGAAAATAGGAAAATTTGTTAAAAATTACAAGAAACTTTCAAAAGAAGATGCCATAAAGCAATGTCGGGATCTCTTGGATGAAGTAAAAAAGACTTATGACCCATAATGCTTTAAATTTATTAACATTTAATGTTAGATCTTTAATCGAAGTAAGTCGTAGAATAGATCTATTAAATATTCTAAAATTTAATAAGATAGATATTGCGTTCATCCAAGAAACACATTTGAGAGCTTGTCATAAAGTTAAATTTGAGAATTATAACTTTATAAAAGATCAAAGCTCACAAGGAGTTGCTATTGTTTTAAGAAATTCTTTTAAATATTCTGTAGTTAATATTTCAAGTTTAGGGTTTCCAAATGTTTTCATCAGTATTGAAGTTTTAACTGATGGTTCAATAAAAAAATATTTACTAGGGTCATTATATATCCCTTGTAACTGTAACGCGACACAGTTAAATGATGGTCTGTCATATTTATCGAATTTCTCACAAAATTTTGATAAAACTTTTATTGGAGGTGATTTCAATGCAAAACATACTTCTTGGGGTGATTCCATAGCTAATGCAAATGGAAATATATTTTTTAATTTTTTACAATGTAACTCAATATTTTTCAAACGTATTTCTAGTTATAGTCCGTCATATCCAAATGGGTCTTCATTTCTTGACCATTTCTTAGTAAGTACTACATCTATAAACTCTTCAAATCAAAATTTCAAAATTTCTACACTACCATAATTTTCTGATCATTTTCCTATTCATCTTCAAATCAAATTTCAAAACCTTGTGTTTTACACATCCTACTTTTATTACTTTTAAAAATACAAATTGGAATTCTTTTAAAAATGATGTAAGTCAAAGTATATTACAAAACTACCCAACTTCAATTAGAAATCTTTCAAATTTAGAAATTAATCAGTACATTCAGGAATTTTCAACAACTCTAAACTTGGTTGCTAATGAACATTCGGAAAAAATTGAATTGAGGAATCGAAAATTCATAGTTTCTGATAGAATTAAAACTTTGTTTAAAATTAAATATGATTGGCAAAGAAATCTAAAGAAAATTTACCACAGAACTTTAAATCGTTTGGATTCAAATTATTTATTGCTTTCAAAACAAATACAGCTGCTGAATATTATTCTTAAAAGACAAGTAGAACTTGAACAATCAGAAATTTTTAAGGAGCATCTTGAAAAAATAAAACCTGGCCCAACAGCTCATAAAAAGATTTATAATTTAATAGGTTATAAAAAGAATCAAACTTTTAAACATTTATCTGTTGATGGCATATTGATAGAAAATGAAACTTTGATATTGGAAAAATTGAAAAATCATTTTTTAAATATTTATAATAGTCCATTTCCTAATAGAGATATCTCACAAATTGAAATAAATATTAATAATACTATTTCCAGAACTCCAAATTTTCAATATATATTTAACGAAAATTTTTCTGCCACAAATTCACAAAATCACTCAAGTCTAGTTACTTTAGAAGAATTAGTAGTTCATTCAAAAAATTTAATTAACAAAAAATCTTTCGGCTTAGACAAAATTTCCAATTTCATTTTAAAGAAACTTCCATTAAAAGCATTTGAATTTCTAACCATTATTTTTAATAATTGTTTAAACAATTCATATTTTCCTGATGCTTGGAAAGTTTCGAAAATAATACCACTAAAAAAGAAACCAAACTTAACCGATATAAACAATTTACGACCTATTTCATTGCTTTCAAATTTGGGAAAACTTTTTGAGAGAACTATTCGAGAGAAAATGGACATAGGAATTATTGGAAATTACATTCCAGATTTACAATTTGGTTTTAAGAATGGACATTCAACAACTGACGCTTTAATAAAATTTCAAAATGATGTCGTTTGTAATCTTCGTAAACGATTTTGCACTGTTGCAATTTCTTTAGATGTAGAAAAGGCATTTGATCATGCTTTTCACAATGGTATACTTCATAAAATGATTGAAATAGGGTTTAGTCCATTTATTATTAAATTATTTAAAAGTTTTTTTTCTGACAGGACTTTTTGCGTACAATTTAATGATGGTTTATCAGATTTTGGAAATGTTACCTGTGGCGTTCCACAGGGTTCTATTTTAGCTCCACATTTATATAATATATTTATGTACGATTTTCCTCATACTTTTTCAAATTCAATTGGACTATTGTATGCGGATGACTCTCTTTTATATTCACATCATGAATCTCCGCTTGTTGCCTTAAGACAAGTTTCAAGTCACCTTGAAAAAGTTAAAATTTTTTATGATAATTGGGGGATTAAACTTAATACATCTAAATGTGAAGCAATTTGTTTACGCAATGCTTCAGGAAAATGTAGAAATTTTGTTGTGCCAGAAAGTAAAACGCTCAAACTTTTTCTTTGTGGTTATGAAATTCCCTTCAAAGAAAACATCAAATATTTAGGAATCAATATTAACAATCTTCTAAAATTCAACAAACATGCCAGAATAGCTTTAAAGAAATCTTACAAAATTATGGGTGCATTTTCAAAAATTTTGTTTAATAAGAGTTTACCAATGAAAACTAAACTCTTATTATATAAAACAAGTATTAGACCAGTTTTCTTATACGGTTTTCCTATATGGTTCAATATTTCACCTACGGTCATAAAGGAAATGGAAATTTTTGAACGGAAAATTATAAGATGTTGTATTGGTAAAAACTTTGAATCAATTTTTAAGCGATACTCTAACATTTTTATTTATAATCAATCAAATATTACTCCAATTGGCTTATACTTATGTGATATTTTAAGAAAATTCATTTCAAGATTATCAAATCATGAAAATAATTTTATTAAAAAAATTTTTGTTGAACAAAGAAATTTTAGTTGGTCTAACACAAACTACTTATCACCTATTGGTTATATTAATGAAATTCCTCCAAATTTTGATTTGAATACAAATTTATCCGCTAATTTTTATATAAAAAGTACACCAGGTACTCATAGAGGATAGTACATTTTTATTATTATTTATTATTTTGTTGTGATTCGTGTTAATTTCTTTTAGTTTTTAGTTTATTTTTAAGTCGTAGTTTTAAGATTATTTTAAGAGATTCTCTCTCCAGATATGTTAGCTCCGGGAGCAAGAGCATTTTACTCACAGTTACTTTTCATCAAAATTGTAATAATTTCATCAATTAAGCATGGTGCTGTTCAAATTTATTGTAATTAAGATAATACTTTACAGTCTTAAGTTATTTACTCTCTTGTTATTTTTATGTTTAAGTTTCTATTATTGTATTAAAAAAGGCTCAATAAATATAACTTATAACTTATAACTTATAACTTATAATAAAATTGGTTACAAGATTTTTTAATTTATATTCGCGAGCAATAGGCACCAAAGACATATCACAATGGATAATTTTAATAGAAAAAAATTAACCGAATTATATTTCTTAAATTCTAAATAGTGGTTTCATCGAGTTTAATAGAAAAACTCGTTTTCTTTAAAAATATCTTAAAAACCAAAGCTGGCCTTGGCAAATAATGGCTTAACGTTCTCGGATTTATCCCAAATTTTAGGAACGGAAGATATAATATTTGGTTATAACATTTTAAGTAACGCTTTTAAATATTCAACAGTATTTGCAAAATATTTGAATTTTTTGAATAAATTGTCTGTTATTAGCTTGGGGTCACATGTGACCCCAATTTCAAAAGAGTTAATGGTTTTGCGAAACCCTAGGCTATTAAGATAAAATATAGTATTTAAAACATAGAGAACTGATTAATTTTTGATATAAAGAATTTAGAAAGATTAGATATACTGAATATATCACAAAAATCCCATTTTTCTCGAAATCCGCAAAAATAAAATCCTTGTCAAAAAATTCTGTCATAGAGATTTACCAACAAATTCACACAGTTAATCTCTAACATGTATTTAACAAAACCTTAAAGTACCAGATCCATTTTTTAAAGTTTTGTTTAAGAAAATTTGTTAAAACTTGAAAAAGGAGTTTTCCAAATTTTATCGACAAAATTACCCATTTTTGATCTCAATGCGCAATAGGGGAACAACGTGGTAATAAAACAATACTTCATATCTGAGTACTTATAGGTATAGAGACCAAAAAAAAAAAAAAGAAAATGTTGGCTTTAATTAATTTCTTAAAGTTAAAAAAAAAATGCCATCAAATTTCATGATCTAGTTTTTTTTGGCCTAAAAGTGGTCTGGGGCATTTGCTATTTCTTGGCGACTTTTTATTCGATTTTGAAGTTATATAGCTTTTTGAAAAGATAATTTAGAATTGATGTCGATTACATAAGGACTTGTCGAAAAACTTAAACTATAGAACGAAATTTTGGTAAAATCTGAAAAAAGTCATATTTTCCCCATATAAACACACTTGAAATTTTCAATTGATTTCCGGCGCGACTTTTCTTTATCCGATTATCCCCAAACTTCACATTTATTAGTTTTATATAGAAAGGAAACAAACTGGACCCCGACACTCCCCAAAATCGCATTTCCATTTTTAAGGACCATTCTAATGCACATGCTTTGTCACTATTTTTAGTTTTTTATATGAAATTTTAACCGAATTTCTGTACATTTTCGTATGTCATTCCTCACCTATTTGGTCTTCAATTACAATACCAAACTGCTGCAGAGTACAATGAACATGCTAAGCCTAAGTAGTGCAACCCATATCAAACGGATTGACAAACTGATATATGTATACCCTCTGCACAGTGGCGTCGAGGGTATAAAAACAACTGCTCTGATGGCAATGACACATTTTAGAAATATTTTTATAAAAAAAAATCCATCTGATTTCGAACAAATTTCATAACAGAACCCTTTTCCATCATACGACTTTTTCATAATACTCGACTATGTCCATTAGGACAAAGTACATATTATGTTGCACACCTGGGCGAAATTGACCAACTGCTGAAAAAAATAGTCCACAAAAAGTGAAAATTGGAGTTGAGAGCACTATATCGCCGCTTTAAAAAATCGCTAAGGGAATTTTCGAGATTTGGCGATTTGATCGATTTTGCGAGAATACTTAATAAAAAATTTTTTGGCGTTTTTTTTCAATAACAAAATAAAAGTTAGGCTTGAAAGTATTCAATAAACCCTTTTGAAAGAAAAAAAAAAATAGTTGGAGCGGTGTTCGAGTAACAGTCATTTTATTTATTTTCTTGAATTTTGTTTTTTTTTTTCCGAAATCGCTTTAGACTGGGCTAAGTATTGCAACGTTCAAAAGGAAATAATGCACGGATGAACTTTCGAAAAATTTTAGATTTTTCGAGGAAATTATTCCTCTAAAATATTTACTTTTCTCTCAAGTTTTCAAAAACTTCAACCTTTTTGTAAGTTTTTGTTTTGGAGAAAAGGTGGATATGAATCACCCCTTTTCACAGGCAAATTTTAGTTTTGAAACTTTTATAGAATTTCATTTAAGAATTTCGTTAACGTTTCCACAGACAAATTTTTGTTTCGAAACTTTTGGTTTGAGGAATTGGAATAAGAATAAACGTCAACAATTTTTTGGTTTGTTTAACAATTTTTAAAAAAGAAAAACAAAAGTTTAATATAATGGACAAAGCTGGTAAAAATAATTTAGTTAAGGAAATTTTTTGGTTTCATTTTTATACCCTATACCACTATGTGGTTTGGGTATAATGACTTTTTGCTGCTGTTTGTAACTACCAAAAATATTTGACCTAGACCCATCTTTTATTATACCGATCGAATCAGAATCACTTTCTGAGTCGATTTAGCGATGTCCATCCGTCCGTCCGCCCGCCTATGTGTTCCATGTAAACCTTGTAATCAAACTACAGGTCGCAAATATGAATATATTTTGATGAAATTTGATATATAAGCTTTTATCGGCCATAGAATGAACGCTATTGGTGAAATTCGGCCCATCTTCAGACCTAGTCCCCATACAAATGACCCCTATGAAATCGGCATAAATTGCCATAAGCTCCAAATTATATAGATCTCAGTCAAGTTGGGTTTGTATATGTTTATTATATCCATTAATCACTAGTCCAAAAATAATCCCTACAGCACAATTCTTAGTCATAGGCCCCATATAGAACTGCTTCCCGATCTTCATTTAAATCTATCAAAAAACAAAAATATTGCACAGATTTTTTCCAAATTTGGTTTGTATATATTTTTTCAAAATATAAATGACTTTACCATATATGGGCAGGATCGGGTTATTTTTCGACCTAGTCCCCATATAAATATAGCACCCGATATGAACTTTTTCATATCTGCAGCCAAATTCAAAACAATTCCCCTCAAATTTGGTTTATGCTTATTTTCTATATCCAATTAGTTGGACCGAAGCGATAGGGTCTCTAAACCATGGTATAGGGTATCGTATAGTCCGTCTAGACCGACTATAATTTTCTTACTTGTTTACATTTCAATTGTTCTTTACCAGACTGACTGAATGTTTATAAAGTTTAAATTGTTTTAAAAGTGTAACTAGCTACAACGAATGTGAAGCAAAGTGTCACAATATTTCTTTCAACTAAAAGAGTAAAGAGGAAACTCTGTACACGAAATTTTCCATTTCTCTTACCTTAGACTTCTTGCCTACAAACTGAAGAGTTTCGAAACAAAAATTTGTGTAAAATTTGCCTGTGGAAAAGAGGACAATGCAGCGAAGTATGTATATTGAACTCTTAAAAATGTATATTGAACTCTTAAAAAAATTACTTTAAACATTTTGCATTAGCAAATATTAAATTGACGGTTACACCAAATTTACACGCGGTTTTTTTATTATGTACTTGAATTTTGTTCTAAAATCAATTCCAGTTTGGGACCATTGAGTGAATCTGAATCAAGACAACATACATAGATCAGATTTAAAAGAACACTTGGTGAGTCTCGTTATGCGTAAATGTTGAAAAGATCTGTTTGTGAATACAATTCGCTACATATTTAATATAATTAAATTTATAATTTATTTATTTATTTTGTTTATTATTAACTTAAATGTTAAATGAATTAGAAAAAAGCATATTATATATAAAGAAAAGTGTTATTAAAAAACTAAAAAAATAAAAAAATGGTCGTTACACAAACGTCCAATTTTTTTTATATCAACAAAAAAATCGCCAAAAAAATAATATGTATGTCAAAAAAATAAAAAAAATATCTAAAATTCTCCTAGCGATTTTTTTAAAGCGGTGATATAGTGCTATCAAACCCTATATGTATGTTTTTTAGCAGTTCGTCAGTTTCGCCAGTGTGTGGCTTTTATGTTCAATCAACCTTTTACTGTTAAAGAATTATACCATTTTAAGCATTTATTATGGTTTGTTTTTTATTTATTGTAAAATATATTTATTAAGAGTTTTGTTGTATAAAAATAAAAAATTTACATTATTTTTAAAAAACTAATGACTTAGAATTTTTGGTTGCTAAAATTTAAAATTTTTCCTTCTTACAATGCTAAATAAATAAAATAGTTGTTTTTAAACCGAATTCTACAAATGGAATTGTTTTTCACAATTTTTAATAAATTTACAATGTCCTTATTTATTTTAGTTTTTTTTTGTTTATCACACTTTTTGACTCATCATGAACGTTGCCTTAAAACTAAGTAAAACCTTTGAGTTTTGAACTATTTTTTGGCCCAAATATTTCGGCCTTTAAATTTAGGCACAATACTTTTTTTTTTAAATTGTATTCAGATTGCCTCTCAAAGGATTTTAGTAGATACATTTTTTTAGTTGGGCACTTATGAGACCTTTCGTATCGCCTGCTAGAGATGAGTTTGTTTCGACGAAACTCACATTTAGGAGAGATTCTAGTTTTCAGCAGTATTTATAACTCAAAAGTTGTCACATTGAACAGTTTTCAGTTTTAGCTTAGAATTTTTGTAACATTTTGCTATAAAACAACCTTGAGGTTCAGGCATATTTTTCGTAAAGAAAATTTCTCGCGAAAACTGTTTTTACTTCTTTTAAGGCCTAGTTACCCACGCGTAACGGTATCGGCGTGAATCAGCTGACTCAACCTGTCTTATGAAAAACACATACACGTACGTGGCATTTGTAAACAGTTGATAAAGTTTGGTTAATTTTACACAGCAACATGCTGGTTCGTTTTTTACGTTCTGTAATTGCACTAAATGCCAACTTTATGATACGATACGGTTACATTTTAACAACGTGTTGGTAACTAGGCCTTTACTCTTTGCACTATTGTATTTACGACATTTCAACTCTCTCTCCATCTTTCATTGTTAATAAGCCATTTCAGCACCCCAAGGCCGATAGGGCTTGGAGCCGTTAGCGGTAACATAGACACCAGTTTGATGATTATATTCTTGGCCTGCAGTCACAGGATATTGGGGAGGCATTGTCGTGGTATATCCCAAACTACTGTTAGGTATTGTTGGCGTTGTTTGTCGATGACTATTATGGGCCTGAGTGCTGGTCAATTCAATGTAAGTGGATCCGCCCTGATGTTCTTGATGTGTATGATCTTGGGTGTAAGTGTGATGGTTGGCTTGTGAACTGGTTAGTTGGGATTGTTGTTGATGAGCTTCGTGGCTAGACGGTGTAAGTTGAGGATGTGTGACTTGTTGCTGCTGTTGGGGTTGATTTTGGGGTTGTTGATTTTGTTGTTGCTGTTGAGTAGTTACTTGCTGCTGTTGCTGTTGCGGTGTAACTTGTTGAGCTGTTGCATGATTCATTAAAGGCAGAGTATCCTGTGCTGAACCAACTGAGGTAGATCTGCCATTATGTTGCTGTTGCTGTGTTATGACTTGATGTTGCTGAGCATGTATATGAGCCGAATTCGGTGATGCGCTTAAGCTAGGATATTGGTGTAAAGCGGCAGGTAAATTCGGTACATATGAAGAGCTAACTGTAGCATGTGTTGTAGCTGATGGATAGGTTTGATATGGTGTTACACCACAATTAGGTTGATAAACCGCAGCAGCGGCCGCTGCTGAGCTTGCTGCCGGATGCGCTGCCCAGCTGGCACCTGGACTTGTTGTGCAACCTTTCGACATTTCACGTTGTTGTACGAAATATTGTAAGTGTGACATTAATCGCAAACGTAAAGGATCTTGTATGTCCATGCCTTCAATTGTTACCAAATATCTTGCCACTTCGGCCGCGCACTCGCGAAATCCAATGATATGATAATCCATAGCAAATCTTTGTGGATCATAACCCAATGAATCTATACCTGTAAAAGAGACAAGGGAAAAAAGATTGGAAAAGTTAATAATGTTCGTTACACTTATGTTAATGTAAACAACAATTATTCTTTCACTATAAAAACTTTCCCACGAAAAATCCCATTGACTACCCTTATTGTGAAGGAAGAATTCTTATAGGAATTTAATAGGGGTGTTTTTTTTTTGTGTATTGAGGCACTGCGAATTTGTTTGATGTTACTTTCTCACTATCAACTACTTTCAGCTGAATGCACTTGTGTTTATGTCCTCTTTGTGACTTGGTATTGTTGGTGCCGAGGGTGGAGTTTATTGAAAACTAAATTTAACCCGTACCAAAACCCTTGGTTAAAAAGTGTGGGAATCTTTTTCTAATGTGTAATTAGGAATTATGGAAAATTACGTAGATTATATGGTACGGAGATTTACTGACTTGTATTTGAGTGGTATTTTAAAATTGATGTGTATATGAATTTTATAATTTATTTAAGTTTTCACAATGTGAAAGAAAATCCAATTTATATTCAAATTAGAGTAAAAACTTGTTTCGAATAAGAAATGTTTCAATTGATTCGCAAAGTTTTGAATTGCAAAATACCGCTAGCTCAGCGACAACAGAAAATAAAAGGACATTTTCGTTTGGATTTTGAACTACAGGTTATTCTGAGTGTGGCAACACCAATGTCACAACGTTGGGAAATATTAAAAACGGAAAATGGCTTTTTTCCGACATATCATTTGTGCTGACGAAGCTCATTTTCATTTTGGTCGTTGCGTCAGCAAGCAAAATTATCGAGTCTGGGACACAGAATTCCACACATGACTGCTGAAACGTCAATGTACCCTGAACGATGCATTTTTCTTCTAAGATGATGAAGGCAAATGCGTTACAGTGAACGGTGAGCGTTACCGTGCAATGATAACTGATTATTTGTGGCCCATTTTCGAAGATATGGATCTGAAAAAAATTTGGTTTCACACAAGTCCTAAAACAGTCAATATTTTGCGTGGCAAGTTTAAAAACCGCATTATTCGCCCTTTTAGCGATGTACATTGACAACCGCGCAGCTGCGATTTAACCCTCTTGGACTGCAAAATGTAACACTTATATGGTCCACCCTGTAGTCACACAAGAAGCGCTTTCTGATTTTAAATATTACCATTATTCTCATTAAACACAAATTGCGTTCAAATTTCTTATTAGATTTTAGAAAAAAAAAAAAAACAGTTTAAACCAGGTACCGAACAGATATACCTTTTATTACCTATAAGTAAAAAACTAAGTTATTTTTTGATTTTGATTTTATCGAGCGGAAATAAACGTTATTGTTTTATTTTGATTTTTACGAGCAGATACTCCTATACTCGTGTGATAAAAATCAAAGAAACAACACAAGAAATAGTGTTAAATTCGTCTGTGCCGAACCTTTGATACTCTCCACCAGTGCCGTAACCTCAATATTATAACCAATTTTGGCTATGTTTACCATTTTAATAAAGTTGCTTAACTTTAAGTTCTAAAGCCATTTAAATTTATAGTTAATAGTTTTTCTTTTTTGACCAGTGTTAAATATGGGTTTTTTCATAGAAGTAATAAACTTCTATCTGAAAAATTACATTAGTTTTCTATTTATTAGAGTAGGCTTTCTATTTCTGGGTACTGCGTAAATGAGAAAAGAAATCGGCTAAACCCTACTACAATTAAAAAACAGTTATTCGTCTATGATAAGTTTGAGTTGGTTGAACCATTAAAGGCTTTAAAAAACACAAGATCTTATTTTTTATACCCACCACACCACTGTGCAGAGGGTATATATCAGTTTGTCATTCCGTTTGTAACGCATCGAATGTATATATATTCTTGTATATATATTCTTGATCCTTATAACAACTCGAGCCGATATAGCGATGTCCGTCTGTCCGTCCGTCATTCACAAAATAAACGTAGGTTAATTTTTTTGTAATTATTTCGAACAGGTTGGCATTTGAAATGGGGAAATCGGGCATTTTTGTGCCAAGATATGACCTAAAATAAGGGAACACCTCTAAAAAATTTTAAAAATTCATTTTGTTAGTTGTAATAATTTTTTTTATATTAATTTTATCAAATTGTTTACTATTTCAATTATTTGTTTGCATTTGTTATAAATAGTGCAATAAGTCCAGATATTAATGTAGACATAAAATCCAGGTGCAGGGTATCAGCGATTTCACATAGCTAAATTTAACAGTTCCTTCTTTGTTATTAGCAGTACTTTTAATTTCAATTTAAATACATTTTCTCTTGTTTTCTGACCATTTTTATATTTATATTTAAAAATTAAAAATATACCAAAATATTTGACGATTTTTGCCTCATTAAACATTAAAACGAAGTCGGTGGATTTAAGCCGGCTTTAAGTTGCACGACTTGGAACTATGGAAACGTGGAGTATAATCACACATGCACACTCATGAAGCAAATGCTACAAACACAACGACCACAACCACAACAACAATTACAGCTATCACAGACAAGAAACAAAATTTTTAATTACAACTATAATAAGAACAACATAGAAAAATGTTTTTTTTTACATTTTCACAAAAAGATCTCGAGATATTGAATCGATTTTGATGATTTTAAATAACAACTTGGTTGTGAAGTCAATGAATCATTTTCACTAAAAATAAGTTACCCAGCTGACCTATTGATGGCATTCGCGTGATTTCCACAGACGGACAGACGGACATCGATATATCAACTCTGCTTGTTACAAGGACCAAAAAAATATGTATATATATTATGGGTTTCAGAGTGTCTAACTTATGTATACTCTTAACACATTAGTGTGAAGGGTAGAAAAAAGAAAATGAAGAAATAATTGTTGTTTTCTGCACGAAAAAAAGATATAATTTTTATTTCTGCTCAAAAAACTCGAAATCATATATTCCATATGTTTTTTTCTGTTTAAAAGACTTCAAAATATTTCTTGTTTTTGATACTTGATTTAAGACTTTACTTTATAGATTGGTCCGAATTGGGTATTTCATTCCGTTTCATAAAACTAGCACTTTTAACAAAATTTCAGTTCAAAAACACTTGCGTATTGCATTTAAGACGATG
This sequence comes from Cordilura impudica, assembly GCA_963682025.1. Lineage (NCBI taxonomy): Eukaryota > Metazoa > Arthropoda > Insecta > Diptera > Scathophagidae > Cordilura > Cordilura impudica. Next base: position 10,172,533 of record OY821521.1, on the reverse strand, counting down.
ACATGGGGTAAAATTGCTGATGGTATTTTGTAAGACAATTCTTTAATGAGAAATGTATATTCTGAATAAATGCAATTTTTTCACCTTTCTATATCTTTTTTTTTGTCCATTTTTAGGATTCGGCCTACTATTTCATTGGGTTCTTTCATAGTAAATTTGCGATTTTAGACTCTTCGGATAATTACCTTTGCCTTGTAGGTTCTTTAAATGTTCCACAGTTAATTGTAAAATTTCGGCCTTTTCCAATTTAGCCGAACCTTGTTTTTCATAAGCTGAGGGTACTAAACGTTTCAACTCAGTCAGTGACGAATTAATACGATCACGGCGTTTTTTTTCAATAACACCACGACGCTTTTTGCGGCTCATGAGTTGGCAACTGCTGGTTTCACCGGGAGAAATTCTAAAATTATATTTAATAATTGAAATATTGTATTAGAAAAAATGTATGCGATTTTTTTTTCAGTTTCATAAAAATTACTCACTGTTCTTTGGATGATTCTTCAGAATATAAATCTTCACAATCACTTTCGGACATGGGACGTTTTAAACTGTGAGTTTGTGGGGGTGGCACCCAATGATTTTGCGGCGTAGTTGGTACTGCGCCAGCGCCATAGCTCCAATGTAAAGCTGTATTATTATGATGCATATTATGATCCATTTTGTTAAAAGTAAATTGCAATTATTTTTATTTAATAATCTTTAGTTTTTGTTCTTTTTTGTTTAAACTATTATTTTCACTATTTGATAATTTGTTTTTAATTTTTGTTAAACTTTTTAAAATAATATTATTAAAAAATAGTTGTTGATTTTTATTTTTGTTTCGGAGCTAGTTTAGAGCACGTGACTTATCGTGTGTACGAACGACGTTCGACTGATTTTAAAACGCGCGACCAGCATGTGCCACAACTCAAACTCCAGGCAATCCTTAGGATTTTCACCAATAAAATCTGAACTTCATAAACCACCCCATTGCATACAAAGGAAACCACCCGTTTTGACTAACTATTCTGAACGTAATGCAGCAAAAATATCCTGTAAGGGTTAATACTCTTTTTAGCACTGTGATCCTCCATACAATAAGTGCAACAAAGAGAATATATTAGAGATAGCGTGATATAGTTAGTGAGGGGGAAGGAGAGGGAGAGAGAATGACATTGAACATGTTAATGGTTACGTATAGTATAACAAACGACTATCAAACGAACAATTTTGTCATACAAGTGCATTGTTAATATGTGGTTGTTTAACAATAACGGTTAATATTGTGTATTTTTGCGCTTAGTGATTGCGTGTAGTTCGCTTGTGTTTGTTTTATTCATGTTTAAATGGAAATATTATCAGGTTGGTTTGAAAGATGCTTGTTGCATTACCATTTATGTTTTAACTAACTTTACCACAAATAGTTGTTGACAATATTGTCCAGAATAGTCAACGACGTCGTTGCAGCCGCCTTGTCGTTTGTTGTTGCGTTTGTTTATTTATACCATTTGATAAAGCTTCAAGCTCTATGTACGGCGTTGGTGTTTATAGTTGTTCGTTTTGTCGCCAGTATTTTGTGAATTTGTTAGATGATTGCCAATGAATATGGAGCACGCGTCTGGAACTTATGCTGGTCGTGTGTTGCCCCCAACAAGTGCATTTGTTGCTCTCTTTGTATGCAAAAGTGTTTATTTTCTCTAGGTCATTGTCCGTCAGAGACAAGGTTCTTTAAGAATACCTACGGCGTTCAGTATTTGCAAATGTAATTAGGTCATAGTGCAGGTGTATACACGTACATAAGCATTGGTTTTACTTTTGCAGTTATCTGGTTCATCAATCTTTATATCATTTTAATTTGTGTAATCCTGATAAGAAGTAGGTTATTTACTTGTTTGTTGCTTGCTAACTGATTTCGGAATAACATATTGAAACAATGTTTTATAAATGGTTGTAATTGTTAACCTCTTTGAAAATATGGGAAGAATCATTAAAATCATCATCCCGATGTTTGGTATACAGACTATTCCAGTGAATTTATTCCTATTCTTCGGATTTCTATTAATTTCACATCGATGAAAAATACATGAACACTGTACGTAAAACTATTGGTAATGATAGCTTTTAGCTTGATAACTTGGTCTAATATTTTTCAAAAACCGCCTATTTGTTAAGCAGCAAAGCTTTAAAGGAATATTTCCCTAATTCTATGGAAATCATTAATTAACGGATCAATAAATCTGTGATTTTTTTTTAATGAAAGACAGTTTTTTCAGAAAAAAAAACAAGTTAGAAAATTATAGTCGGCCTAGACCAGCCATGGCCAAACTTTTCGACTGACGGCTCATTTTCTAATTAGAAAATTGCTCGGGGGCCAAAATTAAAATTTTTAGTAACTAAATAGTCAAATTTAATAGAAAATCTTTAATTAATGTGATAAAAATAGTTGTTTAGAATTAGTGCTTAATTAGTCAATATCTGGATCAAAATTACTTGTTGAAATTCTTAGTATTGCATACAAATGTTCATCACTTATCCTAGATTGCGATGGACTTTTACTTAGGTTCATTATAGGGAACGTTTGTTCGCAAATGTATGTTGATCCAAATATAACCAACATTTTTTTTTGCCAGATTTCGATTATTAAAGTATTTTTCTTTATTTAGAATACGATAAAAATTTAGTAAGTTGTCCGTTTGATGATTAAATAAATCTTGCATAGACGCATCACTTGTAAATCAATAATTCCAGCTGAATATCACTTGAAGCACTCTGCGAATAATTGACAGATCATTATTTGTTTTTTTTTATTTATTTGTTTTCCAAAACAACAAGATTAAAAATCTTATAATTATAGTTATTATTTAATTAGTTATTTTCAATTATACGAAAACAATCAAATCTTCGATTAACTTCATTTGTTAAAGCACGTACATTTTCAGCAAAAAGCTTAACTTGTTCCTGAGAGACATCCTGAAATGTTTTAACCATAGGAAAATGATTAAAATTTGTTTCCAATAAATTCTGTTCAAAAAGTATTAATTTTATCTTGAAAGAGATTTAGCTTTGTATCATAGTTTCAGCAGAAATATTTCTGCCTTGTAAAATTTTATTTAATTCATTAAAATGGTACAATAGATCGACTGAAAAGGCAAAATCGGAAAGCCATGATGAATCAATTAACTCAGGAAAGTCTTCTTTTTCGTGTAATATTAAAAAGGTTATAATTTTTACCTAAGCTTAACCATCGCACATAGTTGTGGTATAATACATCTGAGTATTTAGAAAGTTTACCAGTTTAATTATAACCTTAGTAACGTGTTGTATTTTAAATACATTTTTACACCATGCGTGTTGATGTATAATACAGTGAGTAACAATAAGATGTTTGTTTGGATTAATCGTGTGAACCTTGTCTTGAATTCTTTTTAGCAGGCGGATATTTCAACCCGTTAAGTTTGGGGATCCATCGGTAGTCAAATTAACAAGATTTTCCCTTTTAATAATATATTTCAAAAGACATTTTTCAACTTCGTTAAAAAGTTCTGCATTGCAGCCATGGAGAACAGTTCCTGTGTAATTTCAAAGTCCTATTTAATTGACAGAACAAAAATCAGTAGTTGTACAGTATATTTTATATCGCAGCTCTCGTTTAAAGCTATAGCACAGTATGGTCTATTTGTATTTTCTAATTTTTCTGACAGCTGCTCATTTAGTTATTTTCTTTTAGTTCCTAATTTTTATACTCTTTTTGTTCCAAGTTCCAAATTTTAATATTCTTTTTGTCTAATCCCATTCCAACTTCCAAGTTCCGAAATTTTAGTTTCGTTTAGTTCAAATTTTTTTTCATTTAGTTTCAAGTGTTTATTTTCTTTTTGTACTCCGAGTTTCAGTTTCAATTTCAATATTGATGCAATTCAAAAAACACCTCTCAATGATACTATTACTAACATTAGGGAGTTTTAATGTTTTTTCTATAAATTGTAGTAGAAGTTTTGGAAAAAATTAATTTTTTTCTGTTTTGTAAAATAAAAAACATCAAATTTAGAATTTTTATTAATTAAGCCCATATAATCTATGTTTTTTAATTATACACAGCGGGCCATACAAAATATGTTGGCGGGCCGTAGTTTGGCCATGGCTGGTTTAGATCGACTAAATTCGAGTATAATTTTTATTAGTTTTTTGCCTGCAGATCTAAAAAAAGTTCATGTTGGACGCTTTATTTATATGAAAAATGGACTAGAGCAAAAAATGGATCGACCATGACTATATTTGGTTAAGTCACTTATATTTTGCAAAAATATATACCAACCAAATATTGTTTTTAAGAGGTTTATGTGAAGATCAGGAAACAGCTTTATATGGAGGTATGACTAAGAATTGTCGTATAGGGTTTATATTAAGAATACTGATTAATGGATGTAAAAACACACACAAACCCAATTTGACCGAGAACGATATGATAATTTTGATCTTTGACAATTTATGTCGATCTCATAGGGGTATGGGGATTACGTCTGAACATACACCGATTTTCAGAAATTTCAATGGCGTTCGTCCTATGGCCGATAGAATTTCATCAGAATATATATTTACCATTTTTTTATAACTTGTAACTAATAGGATTTTTCAGGGCCCTCAAAATAGGCATTTGTTTTATCAACGATTTTATCGTTGGTGCTAAATACCTTTCCACTGAGCCATTTCGAGCGAAGCGGCACCCATCTTGCGAATAGCTTTGTAAACCCAAACTGATCATTTAAAATCGAAATCACAGAGCCATATAATATCCCTCTGGCATCAAAAATTTCGCGCCATTTCTTTCACCGATTGTGAATTATTTTGACATTTTCAGGGGCAGTGACCTTAATCGTCAATTCAGAACGTTTCGCTCATGTAACAACAACGAAAACCAGCAAACCACTTTTTAACTATTTCAAATTTATTTAACAAGTAAGAAAATTACAGTCGGTATGGACTGACTATACGATATACCATGCATTTCGAGAGAGTTTCGGTTCCAACTTTGCTGGAGCAATAATTGGATATAGAGCAATAATTGGATATCCGATGTTATTTTTATACAGGGACTTGGTCAAAAAATGGATCGATCATGACCATATTTAGTAAGGTTACTTACTTAGTAAGTACTTATAGACTGAATTTTGGTTGATTTAAGTGAATATCGGGAATCAGCTTTTATGGGGACAATGACTAAAAATGGTCCGATAGGGTTTATTTTTGAACTACTGATTAATGGTTGTAATACACACGTATACGCCAAATTTTGTCGCTATATATATGATCTGGATCTTAAATTTTAGACGATCTGATAGGGGTTATTTGTATGAAGCTAGCTCTGAATATATGCGCCGATTTTCACCAATTTCAATAGCGTTCGTCCTGTGGCCGCTAAATTGGTATCTACCTAATTTCATTAAAATATATTTTATGTAGTCTGATTACAAGGTCGATCGGTATACTAAAAGGTGGGTCTAAATAAAAAATTTTTGGTAGTTACAAACATCAGCGCAAACACATTATACCCTGACTACATAGTGACAACAGTTCACTGAATAAGTTCCATAAATTTTACAGTTAAATCCTTGTAAGATTAAACTTTGTGTTTTAAGAGTTCCTTTTCTTAAATCTCGTATATATATTTTAAACCAAGAACGAATCCTAAAGAATAGATGAGCATTATTCCATGTTATGCTTGCATTTATAGTTCTCTGAATGGAACTTAAGATTTAATAATATACATATGTTATAAAATTTTGTATATAAACGTTAAAATTAAACGTGTGGTCCTCAAGTTATGAGTTAGCGCGTACACGTTGTGGTGAATATAAGCTACATGTTAACTCGAATAAGTAATTCCAAGTCAAACTCTATGATTTTCGTAAAAACTGACGTCGATGATTTCTTTTTAAATTTGCAGTGGCATTCCAAATTTGAAGATATTGAACACATGTTTCAGGACAAAAATTAAAAAAAAAAATAGTTTATAAAAGTTATGGTGTTCAAAAATTTACGAAACCGCCTGTCAATGATGAACTTTTAAAATTAATAAACACAATTTAACGGCATTTATTAATTCCGTCCATTAATTTTAACAATATGTTTCATGCTTTCAAATCTTTGGCACTCTCGTAATCCCCTTTTAGCTTTCACGGATAGCTGAAATTTGAGACGCCAGTTTATTCCGCTTTACAATTAAATCTATCAAAAGCTAAGCTAGAAAATTCGATGAAAACTCTGAAAAACCGGAAGAATCATCTAAAGTTTTTTCCCCGATTTGATTAGAGCTAAATTCGTTTTGAAGAAAATTCAGAACTTTCCGATTCTTCAGGAAAAATGTTCCGACAAAAAAGTTTTTAAACTTGCTCGAAGGCATTGCAGTCACAATTATAGCTCCATCACGAATGATTTCTGGATAAACAGTGATTGCTTCTTCCACATTCAATTTTGATGAACGATCATAGTTTTCTATTCGTTTTAATTGTTTTAAAAACTCTTTAAATTTAGACATGTCAATATCTCCTTATTTATTTTCTTTATGTGAACTTGAGTATTTTCGCTTTGCTTTTAATCGTTCTAACCTATCTAAATAAGTTTCGAAATTTAAGTCATCATTAAAGAAAGATGATTCGGATCGGTTCAACATTTCAATTCAACTACCTCTCATTTATGATTTTCAGATGCCTGCATTTCAAAGGTTATACACTCAAACCTGTTTTTGTGCGGTCTTTTTTGTGCAATTTTTTATTTGTGCGATTTGTTTTGTGCGGAATATGAATATTTTCTAATTACATATTGTATTGTACCTATTATTTATAATTAATGCAATATAAGACATGCGATAATTATCGTTACTTTTTATGAAAACTATGCATTTATTTTTGTAACAGTATTTTGGACCTGGGGCCAAATTACCGCATTCGTTATCGAAATTTTTCTATCGAAATTATTTTATTTTACAAAATAACTAGCTGAGTCCGGTCCGCGTTGCTGGCCCGAAGAAAACATCTGGATTTTATATTGCATCTAAATTTTAATACCGAGTGTCGGGCAAAAGTAAAGCACGATTTAATATTATGAATATGACTGAAAAAAAATATACGTTTTCTTGAATATTTTAACACCAGCGCCACCTACAGGTGAAAAACTTTGTCAGCAACTTTAGTTTTATGTACATAATATATGTTGCGAATTTGAGCTAAATTGGACCGTAAATAAATTTTTTGGGAAAATCTCGACCCCAGCGCCACCTATTGGGTACAAAAAAAAGTTATGCAAATCGGAGAACCAAAGGAACATATGGTATGAATACGAAGTCGCTAGCATTAGTGGTTCAACAGTTATTAGAGTACCAACATACGCACCAACGTTTTTATATATTAAGATTTTACAAAATAATATACTTAGAATAACTAACCTATGTTACAGTTAACGAATTATGGACCCTAGTTAAGAATAAAAGGGAAACTAGGGCTGATAATTGTCCGTCTTCTGTAAATAATAAACCAAAATATGGAATTTCGATTGATTTTACTCGATATCGAATGCGGTGATTTGGCCCCTAAATAAATTTTTGCTTTTCTCTTTGCAACTTCAGTGGTTTGGCTCTGCGATTTCTATTGGGCTCAGAAATAAATAATTTTTTTTTGGATAGATCTTCATAACTTTTACTTTTTTCAACTGTTTTTCAAGATTTTATATAATTTTTGGTTTACCTTTGTCACCTATAGTCGCACTTATTTTTAACTACCAAAAATATTTAACCTACACCCATTTTTTATTATACCGATCGACTCTGAACTACTTTCTGAGTCTATTTAGCGATGCCCGTCCGTCCGTCTGTCCGTGCGACCGTCTGTGTGTCCATGTAAACCCTGTAATCAAACTACATGTCGCAAATATGAATATATTTTGATGAAATTTAGTATATTAACTTCTATTGGCCATAGGATGAAACTGGTGAAAATCGGTGCATATTCAGACCTAGTCCCCATAGAAATGACCCCTATGAGATTGACTCAAATTGCCATAATATCCAAATTATATAGATCTCGGTCAAATTGGGTTGTGTATGTTTATTACATCCATTTTTCAGTAGTCCAAATATAAACCCTATATGACAATTCTTAGTCATAGTCCCCATATGAAGCTGATTTCCGATCTTCACTTAAATCTATCACAAAAACAAGAATATTGCACAGATTTTTTTCAAATTTGGTTTGTAAATGTTTTTGCAAAAAAAAAAAAAAAATAAGTGATCTTATCAAATATGGATCGGTCCATTTTTCGACCCAGTCCCCATAAAAATATAACATCCGATATGAACTTTTTCATATCCGAAGGCAAAAAAATTAATAACAATGCCACTCATATTTGGTTTATGCTTATTTTCTTTATCAAATTAGTTGGGCCTAGACCGACTGTAATTTTCTTACTTGTTTTTTCTGGTCAGGTTGTTCAGCTTACCTAGTGACTCAATATTGTAAGAAAAGTTTTAAAAGAATATGTTTTTCGTCATCACAAACCCTAATTGTTAAATCTCGGCTATTTGAGCATGCTCTTGAGCAGATTTCTAATTAAACTGAATAAATGGCCTTTGTTGTAATAAGTCGAATATCAATATTGTACATGTATATTTTACACAATTAATCAAAACAATCTTGTCTTCGTATCTGAAACAAAAAATAAAAAAAAAAAACAAAACAAAAAACTAAATCAACAACAACAGACCACCAAACAAAAATATTCTCGTGTGAGCCAAATAAAAAATGATACGAAAAACCCACCCCCGTTTGGCAAACATTATATCAAATGTTAAACTTAAATGCGACATTAAGTACAAACTGAATGAATATAATTTGAACCACCCGAAATATGGATGATTGTACGACGTGGGAAATGCACTACGAAGACATTTCTCACGCATGTTTGACACGTGCTGGACGAACTTTTTAATGCACAAAAATTAGAAATAAAACCTTTTGATGTACCCAAATACTAAATATAAATATTCGCTACATACAGTCAATGGAATACAATATAAAGAGTGCAAGTACTTCAAGTTTAAAAAGAAACATATTAATGGATACATGTAACAAGAATACAACAAAAATATTCTTCATGATTTCCAACTATCCACGTGCCTGTCCATGACAATGGATTTTAGGTAGAATTGTTTTTTTTTCTCTTTAATTCTTTCTTCCTTTCTTGTTTTTAAGGAAACGATTGTTATGGATGGATGTTATTTTTAATAATATATATATTTTATGTTTTATTTCAAAAGTTAATTACACTTGCAAGAGAGTAAACATTAGAGGGAGAGAGAGAGATTGTTTTAGATTGAGTTGGAGTAAGCGAAAAACAGCACAACACAACTTTTTGTTGTAAATAATTAAGGCCACATTGTTAAAATCAATTTTTGAACAAATCATCATAATCGTTGCCTAACAAAACGTAATTGGTTGGCAATGGACTCGCGGGCGGCGGTTATTAAATTAAGTTTTCAAATTGTTCTAGGGCACACAATATATACTACCAGCAATATTTTCAATAATTGATTTGCTTAGTAAACTGGTCTCATATTCTCAAAACAAACAGAGTCTTGAGTATTTGCAAAAGAAAAATCTCAAAATCAAATTTTTTTCTAAAGAAAAAATTCACAGAAACGTGTGTTTTAAGTAAAATCCTATATTTAGGGAATATTTTTTTTTAAAACAAGTTTGTCCATTACAATCACAATTGGGTCGACAAACGATAACTGCAATTTGTGTTCTTTATATGTATAAAAAAATTCATTGTGCGTATTTGTATGTATCATAATCGATCTTAATCATAAATTCACCATCAGTTTGCTGGGTGAGACGGATGGTTTATTCTTTTTTAGTTCGAACATTTTTATTTAATATCAGATTTGGCTCATATTTAGAATGTATGTTTGATTGGTTATAAGAAGAAATTTAATGTAGGTATGTATGTATGTCAGTATATTTACGAAAATCTATATTCCCCGGAACCAAGCTAAGATTCTTCAGTTTTGTTTTTGTATTTTGGACCCGGTAGATGGTGTTAGGGTAATGTTATTAAAAAAATTCTTATTTTCAGTGCGATTTGACTGCTCTACAGAATATACAGTGGGTGACAATACATTGGAAACTTTTTTTAAAATAGTTTCGCGTTAAGCCCTCAAATTATGTATTTTTTTTTGCGAAATCATTTTTTGGCGTGTTCTCTATCGAAAGATAACAAATTTGTTACAAAAAAAAAAACGAAAAAAAAAATATAGATAAACGAAAAAAAATATTTTTTTAGAAATGACTAAACAATAGAAACTTTTAAACTTCTGTACCAGAGAAAATGTATAAAATCTTAACCATTATTTAAATATTTATAGTTTCTGACTTTTTCCTTCAACACAATTTCATTTTTCAATGTTGCCAAAATTAATTATTATAAAATAATGGCGAAATAAAGTTTCGTGAAGAGGTAAAAACCAGAATAATAGATGATTTTGCTGCTGGTTTTAAGCAAAAGAGAAATATTCGATGAATAAATCAATAATTTTAAAATATCGTGAAAGAGGTACGGCGACAACGCAGACCCCATAAAACGAGTCAAAGACAGTATAATTTAAAAAATGTAAAAAAATGCTACCTAAAGAGGTCATTAACAACATTAACAATCTGAAACTAAAAGTATGTGCTCGAGCTGTTTCCCGACGATCTATGGAAGCTGATCTGGGTTGTTATCATCCTGTGAAGAAATCACTGATATCAGAGAAAAAACCGTCTGACTCGCATAAATTTTGCTAAAGGACATATGAACTGGTCAAGACGGAATTGGAATATTGTTCTCTTTTCAGATGAGTCCCAGTTTAATTTAAGAGGCCATGATGGGAGAAAGTTCGACGACCAAAGGGAAAAGACTAGACCCAAAATACACTAATTAAACTGTCTAGTTTGGCGGTGGCAATATTATGTTATGGCGTTGCTTTTCGGGCCATGAAATGCGTCCAATTCATGTCGCAAAAGATACTCTAACTGGAATCGAATACAGGCAAATTCTACATGACGTAATGTACCCGTACGTGGAGGAAAATATGCCCCTGGCCTAGATGACAATACCCAAAATACACCTTCAAATTTGTAACCGAATGACTTTAATCTAATGAAGTTTGTGTTTTGGAATGACCAGCCCAATCAACAGATCTCTGTCCCATAGAAAATCGATGGGAAATTGAAGATCGAAAAATACGGACATGGAATTTCAAACAAGGCAGATCTCATAGAGGCAGTTAATTCCGAATGGCAAAAAATTATTATAATGATATCCAACAACAATTTAATTTACTCCATTCCTTACCGTTGTGAAGCAGTACTAAAAAATAATGGACACCCAATAAAATATTGAAACCAAAAATCGAGGGAAAGTTTTCAATTATTGTACAATACAGGTTTCCAATGTTTTGTCAACAGCATAAAAATTAATACTTTTAAGTTTTGTTAGTTTTTTCTGAAGTTAGTTATTAGTTAATATTTTTTAATTTTTAAATAAATAAAACATAAAAATTTTTAAATTAACAAAAGAGTTTTTAAGATAAAATTTTTTGGAATTGATTGTTCAAGTCGTCAAAAATATATTCTGTTAAAAGTTTCCATTGTATTGTCACTAACTGTATGATGCGCTATTTTGTGTAAATGAATTTACCCGATTGAGTTATTTCGTATATTCAGTGTGATTTTCCTTGAACTCAGTATGTATTGGCACTTGTTGATTAGAAAAATTTTTAAGTATTGATACACATTGTCAAATTTATTTCCAATGAACAGAGCACATGTTGTAACAATTGCATTACGTAAACTAACAAATAAAAATTCTTTAAAGCAAAACAACGTATGCCGGGTCCATCTAGTTTAGTACAAGGTGGGCCAAAAGAAGTCATCCGATGTTGTTTGGCTCTCATTTTTGCAAATGGCGGCCAATGTCAAATCTGTTTTGACATTTGTGAACTAGACAGATGTAAAATACAAGTGAACAAGCTATGGAGCGATACACTCCCCAGGAACGCGGAATAATCGTGTCTATTTTTTTGCGTAACAATTCGTCTGTGGTGTTGGCGTAGCGCGAATTCAGTCGAATTACGTGAACAAGCAAAATTATCGCTTCTGGGGCACCAAAAATCCACGAGTGATGCACGAGGAGCCTTTACACCCGCTCAAAGTGAGCAAGTGCGCTGTTCACGCTGGAGGAGTCATCGGGCCATTTTTTTCGAGGACGCCGCTGGTCAAACGAAACAGTGGACGGTGCGCGCTATAGAGCCATGTTAACCGAGTTTTTTCTGCCGCAATTGAACGAATTAGGACTGGAGGACATGTGGTTCCAACAGGATGGAGCAACGGCACACACTGCGCGAGCCACAACCGATATTCTGAAGGTGACGTTCCCTGGTCGCCTCATCTCTCGTTTTGGCGATTTACAAGATCGCCCGATTTAACCGTTCCAGACTTTTTTGTGAGGTTTTTTGAAGTCCCGTGTTTACGTGAACAAGCCCGAAACACAGGAAGCCCTCAAGGACAACATTCGACACGAGTGCGAGAATCTGTCGCCCGAAGTTCTCGCCGAAGTGATAAAAATGCCATAAAACGAGCCCGTAGAGCAATCAAATGGGACGGCGCCCATTTGGCCGATATCATCTTCTCGACTTGACCAATAAAATTCTAAAGGTTCAAATAAACATAATCAAAAAACAGAATCGAAGTTTTTCATTTAGAAAAAAAATGAGAGCCAAACAACATCGGATGACTTCTTTTGGCCCACCTTGTATAAAAACCTTAATGTCTGAGAATAAATTTCGAATTTTTATTAGAATTTTCTTGTTTTTTTTTCTCTTCCGATTATTGACCTATCGTTTGTCATTGAATTATTATTATTCACCTTTTTTTGTCTTTTGTCGATCTAATTGTGTTTAATCTTTTACCCTAAAGCAATTTCTCAACTTTTCTTTATTCATCATCCAACCACGTTTCCAACGTGGTAGAACTTGAACGTAAACTTGATTTAGTTGGCGAATTATTAGCATTCATATGTAACTGATGAAAATGATCAAAATCATCTTCCAAGGAGTTACCGTTTATATCCCACTTAACCACTGGGGTCAATTTATAAAAACAATCTCTCTCCTCGCCAATTATAAATTGATGATAATTACCATCAGTTTTACAACCTAAACTAACATTAACTGGAAGCAAATTAGTGTTAAGATGATTTTGGGAATTAAAATAATTCCGGTGCGTTTCAAGGCCTCTAGTGGTAAATAAATAATCATTTAAATTGGGCATATTGCAGTTGTTATTATGGCCAAAGTCTGAGGTGGTGGTATTGATACTGTTTGTTATGTAATAATCAATATCATCATTAATAGTATAATTATCTAGACTAGCTGTGGACGGTGTATGACGAAGGTAGCGGACGTCTTCTTTGTACTTGACTTTTTCAAAAACAACCTCAAGATTGGTGTCATCGGTAAATGTAGGCTTTTTAGTGGCTGCAGCGAAATAAGAATTATAGGGAACAATTTCAGAGGCAGTATCGCTTCTACATTGTTCCAAACGTTGAAATTCATAACCGTCAGCTGTAAGGAATAATTTTTGGGTTAAACTTTGCAATACAGCAGTATTTTGACTTTCATCTTCTTCGTCTTCATCATCTTCTTCTTCGAGATGACTTAAAACTTTGCCATTGTCCTTATTTTTATCCTTGACATCTTCATTATTTTCTTTTTCAGTTTGACCATGATATGATGAGTTCTTAGGTGATGGGTTTTCATATACATTGCTATTCCCCTCTTTTGCCTCTATCGAAACATCAATGTCCTTTGAAATATCCTCCTCTTCTAAACGTTTAAGAAAAATCTGTTTCGTTGATAGTTTTCGTATGAGCTGAAAATGTATAAATTAATTATTTTAAGTTAAATTTTTCAAGACAAAGTATTAAAGGTATTTAAGTGAAGTAGATTAGTAGGGCTCTGGTTTTCATTCCAAAGCTAATAAAATTTCCCAAAAATTAAACAACCTTACTCTTTGGTTGGAAATGGAATGTCTCTGAAAGTAATTCATCTAGCCGTTCTTAAATTATTGCTATTCTTCATGGATGTTAGTCTCTCAGTTGATCAAGTTTCAGTACTATTCAGATTTTTCGCATTGTTTTTATATCTTAAATTAATGCCAAGTTGATATGATCTCATTTGAAATGTACTACGGAGAACTCCAAATTTTATTTTTAGATAATAAAAAATTTACTTCATAAAATCCCATATGGTTACTTCTACTTATAATCAACGAAGAACATAAGCTTTTCCATTTCGCATTGAGACATCCTTTACAAAGACATGTGCCAAAATTATTTGCGAAAGGTCAAAGATCATTATCACACTATCATCAAAAGTGTTATTTTTTGAAATATTTACAGTGACTTCCAAAACTGTTTATAAAAACAAAGAATTTAGAATTTCTTTCAATAAAAGTTGTTTATAACAACAATTTATTTATCTTTTTTATGTTGAATTCAGTACATATTGTCTTAAAAATAAGTTATACAATACTAAATTAAAAAAATTGTTTTCTTAAAATATAAGTAAAAAAAACAAAGATACTTTTGTGAACACTTTTGTGAGTTTGTGAACATTGGCTTAAATTAATTATTAAAAACGTTATTTTAGTATTTAATATGATCACCTTTAGCTTTGATGACAAGCTGGAGCCTTTTTAGCATACTATTTATTATATTTCGTAAAACTAACCTATCTATTTGAAACCATTCCTAATTCGCCACTGCCCAAAGCTTCTCTAGATTTTTTGGAACTGAACTTCTCGTTATAATTTTCTTTTTTAAGAAATTCCATACATTTTCTATTGGATTGAGGTGCGGGGATTGTCGGGGCTAATCCATACACTTAATATTATTCTCCTGAAGCCACTTAATGGTCACCTTGGCTTTATGCTTGGACTCATTATCCTGCATAAAAACGGTGTCACCTGGTTCACAACCAAAAACTTAAAATTTCAATATTACGTTCTGCCTTCATTATACCATCAATTTGTGAAGGATTACATTGTCTCTTGACAAATTACATGTTTTTGCTCGAAAAATAAAAATCGAGAAATAACTGTTATTTCTTTTCGAAAAAATCAATATCAAAAATAACTTTTATTTCCCTCAAAAGAACAAAAATCAAAATTATAAAAAGGAAACCATTTTCTGAAAGATTAGTTCACATACGCACACTTGTCGAAATTTTCCATAACCATTTTGCATAAATGTGGCTGAATTTCCGTTGGTGCAACGTTGAATTTTCAATGGCTGAGTGGTTGTGGGCTTGTTGGCATAGAGCTCTTATTATCCAATAAGTATGGTCCAATGATGACTCCAGACCAAAATCTGCACCAAACAGTGACACGTTGTGGATGCATTTATACTTATTTCGACAAATACATGTGGGTTCTCTGAACCCCATATGCGAAAATTTTGACGATTAACGAAGCAATCAAAATGAAAATGCGCTTCACCCATAGAATGATTTTTTTTAGAAAAATTAAATTATTTTTGAGATACGAAGGCAGTTCCAGAACATCCCGATCTGACGAAGAAAACACAAATATAGGAAAATGTTTCTTTATTTCTCAATATAATCTCCTTTCAACTCGATACACTCCTCTCAGCTATATTCAATAGCTTCGATACCCTGTTAATAGTAAGAACTGTCTAGGTCCTTATAATAGCCATCAACCGCAGACTCCACCTCTTCATTGTTCTGGTGAAGAAGGTGCGTGATGAGGCAATTCGAACTTTAATTCATGGCTTTTTGTCATCGCAATAGTGGATGTGTACGGCCTATTTTCCTTAATTTCATCAATTAAAAAATGCTGCAATAGGTTATCAAATACTCGCCGTTTATGGAACTATCTTCGCATTCTTTGGACCCGATTCTCCCATTTCTATTCACGTTTTTGACAGTCCCTTTGTATCAGGTGTGAAGTGGTTTTTCACCCATGGTTACGAATTGACGCTAAAACACTCTACTGAAACACCTTCACAACGCTTTTTTTTTCTTTTATGAGCAAACGCGGCACCCTTCTTGCAGACAGCTTTCTCATCTCCAAATTTTCGTCAATATGCGATGTATAGCACTTTTTCAAATGCCCATCATTTCAGCTAGCTGACGCACCTTCATCCAATACCATTTTATGGATTTTATTAAACATTTCCGGCGTGGCCACCTCAATTGCTACCCAATTTTTACAGTCATACACGAAGAAGTAGACTTCCCCAGAGTATAATATAGCTCGGCTTTATTTAATATGGGTTGGCTTGAGACCTTTCAAATGAAAGTATTTACCAATCTTTTTTATGTTTACAAACTCACTGAGGTCGTTTACCTTAGATAGCTCAAAAACAAAACTAAAGAACGTGGCGCCTTGATACTTACAACATATGTTTTATAAGGTTGTCACTTTTCACCAAAGTAATTTTTTTCAAACAGTTGCCATCATCTATACGTCAGATTGCGTTTTGTATTGTTCAACAATGAAAACGCATTGTTCTATCTTTTTATATTGGTTGCCAACATTTTCCTGCACAAATATCGGTTTTGTTATTTACGGTACCATTCGGCGCCGTGATATTGCGGGAACTTTAAAAGTCAGCGGTCTAATTTTTTTAATATTTATTAGTTGAGTATGATACAACCACTGTACCAATTTTTAATGAATTCTGAGGGGATGCGTGGCTTATAAATGGAAAATCCCATTTGTACAATTTTAAAATTTTTTTAAGGCAAGAAAACAAGCTTTGTAGAAAATTATTTGGCAACGTCAGCATCACTTATTATTTGTTAAAAGAACTTCAACAATGAATTATCGAATAAAATGTAATTAATATGAATTTCACCCCCGCTGCATTTAGTTCTTACAAAAGCAAATATGCTCCCATTACCGAAGCAAATAAAAAAAAAATTTTAACTTTAAAATCACTGATGTATTATACTCGTATGTTGTGGCCAAATTAGTTGCTGTGTTGTTCGCTGTTAACTACTTAAATATGCGTTACAAGGATAATCATTTTTGTTCTAATCAATATTATTGATTTTCTATTTTTCGCTTGTAGTTAATATATTCAAAAAGTAGTGACCCTTTTAGCAAATTTAATTGTACAATATTATTTACTCGTATTATTTACATCAACACTTACTTTGATACACGATTTTTTAGTACGTTTTAATAGATGAGACATTTCTTTGGGTGTCATCAAATGTATCTCAGTATTCCCACAGCCATTACAATATGTTTGGCTTATGATTGAAGTATTTTTATATTTATTTATAAGTTTCACAAAAAAAAAAAATTAATTCAAATATAAGCTTATATATTGTTTAATACACACAATAAACTAAAAGTGAATGCATCACCATTAGCTAGCAGTAGCCTACTGCTGAATTCATTTGGTGGAACCCCTCATAACAGAACAGAATTTACCAACTTAACACACATTTTGTAGTTTTGTTTTTGTTCCTCTGCTGTGTTGGACATCAAGGCTCACCACTAAAAAGTTCTCATTTGTATTCTTGTGTTTGTTCTAATGCTTTGGCAAAGTTTCGTTATTGAGTTTTATAACCTAAACAACTAATGCCAATTGTTAAGATAGGCAAAATCCACTTTCACGACTACTTTTATGAAAAACTGTAACTACTGCTTCTTGTTTAACTAACTGGTATGCTGATTCATAATAGAATAATTTTATTCTGTATTTTGGCCTTTAGCAAACCGCATATTTGGCATACACGTGCAAAATTGTATCTGCTCTATTTGCGGTACAAACAATTATATTAGGGTGACTTTTATTCAGTCCTACTTAAAATGTTAAAATTTTAAAAACAAATTACAAAAATTAAATTATAAAAAAAAAATACAAGTAATAAAATCATAATCGACTATACGATACCCTATACCATGTGTTTCGAAAGGTGGTCTTGTATCCAACTTTGCTGAGGCAATAACTGGATATAGAAAATGTGCATAAACTGAATTTTAATGGTGTTGTTATTAATTTGTAGCGTGCTGATAGAAAAAAGTTTATGTTTGATATTATTTTATGTAGGGACATGGTTCAAAAAATGAACCAATCATCACCATATTTAGTACAGTTACTCACTTTAATCAAGAACATATATAAACCAAATTTAGAAAAAACCTGTGGAATATATTTGTTTTTGCTAGATTTAAGTGAATATCGGCAACCAGCTTTATTAGTCCCATATAAAGCTGATTGCCGATATTAGTGGGTTGATTAGTGGGTATAATTCAAACACATACACCAAATTTTATCGATATATATATATATATATATATGCGACACTGCTTAAGAAACCCCACCCCGTGTGTCAAATTTCATGAATCCACTTTTTTTTTGGATTTGTATGTAAAAAAACTTTAAAATGTGAAATTTTTTTTTCTATCCAATTTTCGGTGTTATTATTAATTTAATGTATTAAATTAATTATCTTCGGCACGAACGCTCACATTCTTTTAGTAGATGATTCATCAGCTCGTCGAACGTCAAAACAGTCGACATTACTTCTTCATTCAACAATGAAATGAGAACGCGCGCACTATGAAAATGCAACTCAGAGGGGCAAACTTTAATTGCGTTTTACTCAAAAACTTGTTTTGACACACTATGTGGGTTTTTATATGATAAGCTAGATCTTACGACAATTTTAGTCGGTCTGATAGGATTATTTCTATGCATCGATTTGCACAAATTTCAACTAATAAAAATTTCTTCAAAATATATTCATATTTGCGACCTGTAGTTTGTTTAAAAGGTATACATATACATGGTCACTTATAGCTAACCTGTAGCGAACTACAGTCTACTCTTAAGATAAACGGCTTCTTCCTGGTTATTATTCCATGGAAATTACAATTACAAGCATTGTTTCTGCTTCTTTCACAGGAGCTGGTATTCTTAAAGTGGGATCTTGTAAAGGTATTTGTAATATCCAGCGTTCATCTGCATCTGCTATTCGTTGTATAATATATTTTACTGTGGATGAACTCAAATTCACATTTTCGTCAATTTTTTTTTGGCGTTTCCCATATTTAAATTGCTTTTCTTTTGATATTCGACAACCCATAGCATAATATTACAGGATATGACTTGAAAAAATATTAATGATTCTAATAACGATAAATCTATACCCATGAAATAAGCTGTGAGATCACTTTTCTTTAAATTTTATTTCTGTATTGAATATTTATTAAGAGCAGATTAATGTAATGTTTTTTTCTTGTTTTTAAATAAGTAACAAAATTTATTTTTAATTTAGTGCTTTCTTTTTTGTTAATTGCATTAAATGAGATAATAATAAGTTATATTTTTTGAAAATTGACAACACGAAATAAGCTGTGAGCCATTCGGCAGTGCGGTCAACTTCCTGACGTTTGAGAACGTTTCTATTATCACTAGCGTACGATTATTAAAGAATTTGAAATTTGATTTCATATTTGAGGTGAAAGTAAGATCGTCAAGTTCATTTTAATTAAAAGCAGGAAATTATGTTATTCAAATTTCTTCACTGTCATTTTCATTGAAAAATTACATGTATATAATATGAATACACCAAAGCCTTGGTATTCCTTCCGACATAAAACAATCCATGAAATAGCAATGTTTATAGTATAGAAAATTTAACTCTTACTTTAATCATATATATTTAGAAAACTTTAATGCCATTCCACTGCCCACAGGTTGGCTGCATTAAAATAAACACACACGGAATATAGATTCATTGTGGCTACTGAATCTATCGCCAATTGAATTTCGATGAAATATATAGCCGAAATTCTAGTTCATTATGATAACAATTATGTTGTCTTAACGGTATATATTGGATCGCAACAGAACATTTATATATTCTATTAAATTTCAGATGATACAATCGAAAATAAAGTTGTTCAACTTTAAAGCAATTCGGTTGGAATATTTTTTTTCTATGTGCACTTAAACAATACGATATCATAAATGTGTTGCACAAATCAAAATGTACCAGTTCTTAAAGTTTTGCCTTACGACTATGCGTCTTAAATTTAGACTTTTTGAAAAAAAAAAATACCACCTTATTTTGTATGGTATGTGTACTTATGTGTGCAGCACAGGCGCAGTAAATGAAAAGGTGGTTGTGTATATTACATTTTACGAGCAACATTCTGTGTTTGACATCATGCCCTAGCGGGAAATTTCATTCAAAACATTATTGTGCAATAGATGTAGGAATGTTAATGTTTGTTTTGCTTATTGTTACCTGGTGTCATAGGTCATTCAACGATTTATATATTGTATTCTTACGGATTATTAATGGTCGGGAAAGGAGAAGTGGTGAACAATTACACAGCTCCTTGCGTCATCACAATTAAATTATAATTCAGCAAATGCAATTAAAATCTATACGAAAAATAAAGTAACTATAAATGTTTTTAGGAAAGCACAAACTAAACAATATTTTACTTCAGAAAGTAATAGCCAGGGCTGCGAAATTCATGAACTAAAAAGACGTATTTATAAAGAAATATGCAATAAAAAAAATAAATAAAAAAATATGCAATAAAAGCAAAAAAAAAAAAAAAAAATAGCACTTAAATGAATTCTAAAAAATATGTAATAATAAAGAATTTTTTTTCATTTGGACTACGAATGTGTTCACACTTATAATAAATATAATAAATATAAAAAAAAAATGAAAGCGTGGTATAACGAATACTCGATTTAACGAAAACACAATGTAACGAAAATCGTTCCATCGACTACCAATAATATATGCGGTTTTCTAGAATAACCGCGTATGTCATAAAATCAAAATGTTCAGGAGAGCCAAAAAACGTTATATTTGAAATTATGGGCTCGATACAAAGTTTTTAGAACTTTTTATTTAACAGTCCTGTAGATATGGGCAATAAATAATTTATATAAAATTTTGAGTCAAAAATCTTTATAGGAATAGATCCTAGAGAAGGATGAAAAAAACAATATGTAAATTACACTTAAAGTGTGTGCAGATAAAACAACTTATGTCGACAAATGTCGTTTTCTTTGAAAAAGAAAACTACCAGTGCAACTACCCATTTAGACATAGGTTGCTGTTGCTTGAAAAATTTATTTTTTTGTTCGTCAACAAAAAGTTAACAGGACTTAGGGTGAGAATATAACAACGTATCAAGAATAATAGTGACATCAAATAACAGAAATAAACACACAAGTTTTTATAAGTGGTTATAAACTGAAAAATAAACCAAAATTATTTTGCATTTTTTTTTTCATTAATAACAACGAATATCGCTATATGTCGTTTTCTGAGAAAATAATTTGTCAGCGATCAAACGTAGGTTGACATACGTCGTTAGTGCTGCAAATTAATTTAATAAACGTTTAAGTTATGTCGCTATTTTAAGAAAAAACTCAGAAACGGTCAATATTAAAAAAAAAAAATTAAACACAAGTAAAGAGCGTTAAAAATTAATATATGTGGCATCGTTAACTCACAACTGACAAAAATGGACATACGCGGTTATTCCAGAACACCACAGATATGACGAATGTTTTAAATATTTTGTGCTCGATATAACGAAAAATTTGAAAAAACAGTAAAGAACGCAAAAAAATAACGAAGAAATTAATAAAGAATTCAAAACAATAAAAAAAAAGATTAAAATTCGTTACAACATCGTTAGTTTTTCAATGAATAATTATTTCGTATTTGCGTATGCTCTCAATCTGATGAGGAAATTTGTAGAAAGCGTGATAAACTTTGAAGGTAATGTAATGCAGGACATTTTGTCAAGCGAATCGGAATTTAGTTGGTCCAATACGAATTATCTTTCGGCTATTGGTATAATAAGGGAACAACTTGATAATATTCCTGGCTATAGCTTCTATTCCAGTCCTACTCCCGGCAAACATAGAGGGTAATTTATTTTATTATTTTACATATTTTTTTTTTTTTTTTAAGTTTAGTTTTAAGTTTATTTTTAAGATTAGTTTTTAAGTTTAGTTTAAAATATTTATTAGATTTAAGTTCTTAAATGTAGAAATTACTCTACAAATAATTAATAGTGCTGGGAGCAGGCACTAGTTGACTTTATTTTAATAAATGTAAAACTCTTAACATTTAATTTTCACTTTATGTATAAGCACGTTGCATACACGTATTTTTAATAATATTAAAATAATACAATATAGTTTTAAGTTTTCACATAAAATTATAGTTTGTTAAAACTTTTATAAAAGACATCTAAAGCCTCAATAAAACCAAATCAACCAATCAATCATAAACACAAGCTTTTCAGTGAATTTTTTATTAACTTGTTGCGTGAGTGTTAAAATGAACATGGGAAACAGGAAAATAATTTCTTTACGTGAAAAAATAAAAAAATTGGATGACTGTAATTTCAGTGTAATTTCACAGAAATATGGGATTTCAAAATCTTCAATATGTACTTTAAAGAAGATGAAAGGAAAAATTATGTCATTTTGGAAGCTACCGACTATGGCTCAAAAAATTTCGATCACTTAAAGAAGGTGAGTATTCAAGGATGGAGCTAAGCTCCTCGGTTGGTTTCTTAACTAAAAAAATAAATTTGTGAAGGGAATGGCATCAAAATCAAAAACTATAGAAATACAAAGCAAGCTCCATGGTGGAGGTTTCCACGCAAGTGACGGTTGGCGGTATAAGACTTCTTTAGGCATGAGGTGAAAATTTATCATTAAGAGCTGATTTGGTGAAACCATTTCAACATAAATTGAAAAATATTATTAGAGAGACCGATTTAACACACGATGTAATTTTCAGCGTCGACGAAAAAGGGCTCTATTGGAAGATGCTTCCAAACAAAATCTTTGTACATGCTAGGGGCTAGAGAATCTACTATCCCTGTATGAAAAATATTAAAAGAAAGAGTATTATACTCCTTTGTGCAAATGCTTAAAGTACAAACAAAATTAAACCTCTTCTTATTGCAAAGGCAAAAACGCCACGCTTACATATTTCGAAACAAAGTTTTGCCTATAAATTATATTCATGCTAAAATTGCTTGGATACAATGCTGAAATATTTATATCTGTTTTTTTTAATGCTTGCCATTTTCGAATACAGGATAATATACAAATAATCAAATAATATACAAAAAATTTTTTGATTCTTGATAACGCACCAAGTCGCCCTCCTTCAGAAGAACTAGTCAAATGTAGAAAGTATGGAAAACTAAGGGCTCTTATCCAACGAATGGATCAAAATGCCATCGTTTAGTGAAATAACATTACAGAAATAGTCTCCTCGCCAAAATGTGTCATCTGAAGCAGAAAATATTGTTGTTTTTTTTTTAATCCTTACTATTTATGACGCAACATTCATGATTGCCTTAGCTTGGCATAATTTAATGCATGCTACATTAGCAAAATGCTGGAATAAAATATTATAATCAGATAAGTTGTAGCTTGATGAGGAAGATGAGATCCCAGTGGGACAGATAATCCCACAAGATTACATTTTGTGCGTGAGACGTAGTATAAGACTCTTGAGTTCAGTTTTCCAAACGTAAGCTATATTTAAAACACTTATTAACATTTTTAGTTTCTTAAAATTTATTTTTATGCTTTTCAATCCAGACATCTTTTACTATGGATTATATAAACAATTGGAATCATATCGTTGTAAATGTCATAAATGACATGATGAGAATATTGAAATTGTAGACGAAACACCCGCTACTGCAACAAAAGACATATTGATGTAATCAAAAGTTTGGAAAAATGCATTCACTGGAGTCAACATAATAACGTAGACTTTCTTTGGTCTTAAGAGATTTTCAGAAAGAAACAGTTCAGAAAAGTCAACATATAGTAACAAAACAAACATCTATATATAATTTTTTCAAGCCATTATTAACTTTTGAAATAACCAGTTCCAAATGGAGACAATATGTACAAGAATTTATTTATTTTTGGTTTGTAAATGTAATTGTAATTTGAATGCATTATTATGTTAACCTATTGAAATAGTTTTAAAACAAACTAACATATAAAAATCCATTTTTTACTATACCCTCTTTCTTTGTAAATTAAGTTTACCCTAATCGTTTCAGTCTTACTCAACAATTGTAAATTCTACAGTCAAAAAAATTTTTCTTCCAATATTTTTTTTTATTGTCGTTACGAGTCTGCCTGCAAAGTTTCAGCTCGATAAGAGCACGGGAAAAGGGTTAAAAATGGATCCAAAGTTTTATCGGCAGACAAGCAGACATTACGAGTTAATATAAAGGGAGTAAAAATTTTGCAATATAATAAAAGGGCCTGGCAATATATCATTCGTTAAAGTGGATTCTGACTGTATTCAATACTCGGCATATTGCGGACATCAGAATGTTTGCAGAGAGACAGACAGACGGACATAGCCAGATCGACTTCTCCTTTTATACGGATCAAGAATATATATAGCTTATTGGGTCTCCGGAATTTATTTCGATGGTGTGAAGGGTATAATAATCTAGAAAAAGAAATATGGGAAAAATTAAATTTTTCAATTACTCTCTTCCCAGTTGATGAAGTTATAGGGCCCATACACGATACAAGCATAATTGACAATCAAGTAATTGATCTATCAGATTGACCGTGTGTGGGCTTGTTGTGTGATTGTACAATCCGATTGTGGCTGATTGAGAAAAATCAAAATGAGTTTGATATTTTTGTGATTTATCAATCATGATTGTGTCGTGCATTATGGTATTTTTTCATTAAAATAGAATTTTTCAAGAAGCATACATGGCGCAAGGATGAATTTTATGAGTGAATTTTATGATGAACATGAACAATTTATTTTTTAGCCTTATTTTTTATTTTTAGCCTTAATAATTAATATTGTTTAATTTAAATATAATAATAAGATATGTATTTATTTAATAAATCGCAAGGCAACTTAAAATTTTTAAATTTTCAGTAGAGGCAAAAAACGGTTTTTTTAAATTTACTATAAAATTTAAAAACAGTTGTTTCATTGTAAATAATTGCGAATAATAAGTATACAACAGTAATTGTTTTTGCAATTTTTTCAGTGATTATAAAAAATAACAAGTTTTTTGGGTGCAACTTAATATATGTCTTTTTAGTGGGTTCTAAAGAAGGATTACAACTCTATTTTATTTTTGCGAAAGACTAGAAAAACCAATGTTATATTTTTACAGTGGATAGATATACAGTGGTCATATCGTTTTCTTTCAAAAATAGAAAATTGAAAAATTTTGAGTTCACTCACTTTAGAGGTACAGGTGCGAAATGTAAAAAATAAAGCAAAAATTTTGTAAGGTAAACTATCCACATCGATCTTTTCAACACATTATTTGCACTTCGAGCTTGATTGATCAATCACTTGATTGTCAATCATGCTTGTGTCGTGTATGGGCCCTATTAGATCAATATCTGAATATGTTTTGTACGAAATTTTCGAACTGTAGCCGCCAAACTTTCATTAAGTTTGGAATATTGTCCAACAATATTCTCAATATTCAATATGCTCTATTTTTACTAACCCTAAACTATCTTTTTCTGTCAGCACTTTACTGTACCAATGGTGGCAAATACAAATCATGCCTGAAATTTGGGACACCCTTTAAGGAGTAAGATCGAAAAAATCTTAACACACAAAAATGTTTCCAAAGAATCAAAGGTGCTCCGTCCAATTGTTTCCAATGTTTTTGAAAATATCACAAGAATTTGAATATTAATAGGAAGCGTGGTGCAGAAAGAAAGAAAGCTCCATATGGTGTTTGTAAGACCAAAAAAGCATATTGAAGAGAGCTTCCAACACATGCGGTAGGAAAACAGTACGTTTAGCACAGGCTCGGACAATATGGTTAGAAAACATACAAAGTCCAAAAATTTCCAGACAGCAACGCTTCCAAAAATTTAGAGGCCAAAAACAGAGCACGAAAATTTAAATCATAAAAAATACTCCTGCTGCATAATGGACGACGAAAAGTGTGAAGTGACAGATTTTTCGGAACTTCCGATTGAAATTAATTTTGCGACCCAAAAGCGGACGAACTTTCCAAAACATTTTTCTGGTATTGCAAGAAATATGCAGTAGCGGCAAAAGAAGCACGTTATATGCTACAACGGGCTCTATAAATACCGAAATTTATATTAAGGAGTGTTTGCAAAAGAGACTCTTTCCTTTTATAAGCAAACACAATGTATCCACATTTTGTTGGCCCGATTCGTCTTCCTATCACTAAGTTAGAAAAACGCTTCAGTTGTACAAGAACAATAACTAGGTTCTTGTATCAAGGGAGGCAAAACATCCACAGTGTCCGTAGCTTAGGCCAGCATTGGGTTCTCGTTAAAAGGAAGTTGAAGAGTAAAAAAGGTGGGCCAAAATAAAGGATATTTTAAACAGAGATAGACTATCTGTTTCAAAAAAGTTACACAAATTACTACAAAATCCCTAAAAGAAGGGTTTTCGGAAAAGGTCCATAACTTCATAAGTTCTGATTAGAACAATAAACGCTATTAAATTAAATAAAACAAATCAAGACGCTAAATTCAATTGTTTTCTAATTATCAAATTTAATGTATGTTAAGATTTTTCGATCACACTCCTTATTTGTGTACAAAATATGTTAATTACATTATGATTAAAATTAAACTAAAATATAAAATAATTTCCAAAAATTTTGTATGTAGCGAAATTCATGTTAATTTATTAACATACTCGTATTTCGGGAAAAAAGAGGCGAGCCATTTTTTCAAATAGAAATAGAAAATAATCCCAAGTTGCTAAATCTGGCGAAAAAGGTGAGTGATGAAGTAATTCGAACTTTAATTCATGAATTTTGGCCTTCACAATTGTGGATGTGTGAACTGGTGCATTGTTTTGATGAAACAATACTTTATTTTTCACCAAATGCAGCCTTTTTCCCCATAATATCATCGCTTAAACACTGCAATAAATTAGCATAATACTTCCACAAGATTATCCGATTCCAGTACACTGTTTTCCTTTGTCTCAGGTGTGAAGTGGTGGACAAATGTCTCATCCATTTTTGCGAATCAACGCAAAAACTCGGCTTTATTGCGGTAAAACATCGCCAAACACTCTATTGAAAGCTGGCGTCGGACTTTCCCAAAGGAGAATAAATTATAAAATTCACGACGAAAAGTGATATTCGGCCAAGGCTAAGAATGCTTTCGATAGTGGCCGCGTACTTGGTTGACTTCGAGATATGAAAAAACCTTTATTGAGTGGTGAGTGGTGACGTAAAGTGGAAACATCAATTTTTTTTGATTAGTCTCTTAACAAAAGCAACAATATATCGTTAAATTTCGAACATTATCTAAAAACATCTGTGATATTTATTTTTTCATTTGTTTAAATAGTTTCAAATGCTAGAAAATTATGCCGTCAATTAAAACGTGAGGTGCCACAAAAGATCTGCAACAAAAATGACCAATACTAGAACAACAACCCACTAATTAATAAAAACGAAAAGTAACAATCAAATGGTCAGGAATCACATTAAATTGTTCAAAATCCCCTTGTAATAATAATTACGCACTTGGGTTGCAGACACAGATGTATGATACTCTTATAACTCAAAAATAACACGCAATAGTAATAAAGATGATATTGTGGCAAAATGTAAATTTACGATGCATAATATTTGGGCTTGTAAATAATTTTAATGTATCGATACAGAAATATGTGTCATATACATATATAAATGTAATATGCCATTAAATTGAAAAAGTTTTTTGAAGAAAGCAAAAGTAATTTAATAAAATGTAAATTTTAAAACAAGTGTGTCTGTCGGTGAATTTGCAATACAATGAAATTTTAATTTTATTAGCAACCCCTAAAATGCCGGGGCACAAATAGTCATCATAATCATCAAGGCTAGTTGCAGATATAAATTGTTTTGTAAAGGGGTGTTAAATTTCATAGCGGTGTATCTGTCTATGGCTGTGAGTTAAAAACGATTGACTCTTGAACGTCAATGAGGCGTGTGACAACTATCATTGTCAGCCGCAAATGTATGTGGAAAGTGTGCCGAGAACTTAATGAAAAGTCTCGCAGTCGCAAAGCAATTAAAAATTCCAATTCACCTTCTTTTTTTACAAGTTGCAACATTTCGTTTTTTCTCAAACAAACCTTGAATTAAATTTAATCAATCATTTTTTTTTTATTAGTTGAATCTATTGATCAATAAAAATTGATTTGTCACTATCCGTTGAGTTTTTGACCAATCTCTATGACAAGACAACTCTTTACTTCAATTGGAGAGCCATTGTCTTCTATCAAATCAATACTCAAAGTGTCAAAAATATATTAAATGATCACTCTTGTTTATAAATTCTATATTGTGAGTATTAATAATTTTTTACGCAGGACTTTATTAATTCCATTAAAATCATGATTTCCAAAACTCAATTTTTAAATTATAATTGTATCCGTTGTCATTTATTTTTAGGGTTTCAAAAAAAAAAAAAAAAAAAAAACACTAAGCCATCAACATTCAACTTGAACAAAATGAGTGATGTGACCAATGTGTGACAATAACACGAGCAATAAAAAAGCATTGGTTTTGGTTTTTTGAAACACGATTTTTAAATTTTTGTTTGTAAAATAAAATGTAAAGTTTTATTTTTTTCAAAAAACATTAGCGTTAATGTCAACTTAATTGTTTCATTTATTTGTAGTTTATTTTATTTCATTAATTTAATTTCACCCAAATGAAATGTAAATGATGTTTGTTATGATGTTTTTTTTCTGTTTTTATTTTTTTGATTTCATTTTGAAAAACCGGTTATTTAAATTTAAATATCGTTCAGTTCAATTATTCATTTGTCATTTTTCTTTGTTATTGTTTTATTTTTTCATTTTTGTACTTTGATAGTATTTAATGGTTAATTTAAGAAAGAGGAACTAATTATTGGAACAAGTGGTAGTTTGATTGTGGGAATAACAAGCGACCTATTTCACGTTAAATATTATCGTAAGCAATTGGTTTTGAAAAACCGAAATGAATTTAGGTTAAAACTAGTTCATTTTTAATTTAGTAAAGTCATTTAATGTCAGAGATTTATAGGCACACTTCTTATCAGATGATTAAAATCACATATAGTAGGCTACATTCTTCAAAATTATTAGGTGAGAACAAAAATTTTAGTACTAGCAGAGAGAATATTTTCGAAGTTCGATGCAATGATATTTTAAAGTCAACTTTTCCAAACATTGGAAAAAATTAAATTTTCTTGTTCATTAGATCAGAACCATGTTGCGTGTTTTAGCAATTTACTTTGATTCATACATTAACCTATTTATAGATTAGAAATATTTGTTTTTAATAAACTAAAGTTAAAAATTATCAAGAAGAATGTTTTAAACGAAGCGGATAGAACAAAAATCAACGTTTATCATTCGCTAGGATATTCCAATCGTGCGAAGCCAAAAACTGTGCTCTGGTACTTAAAAGACAAAGGAAGAATTTCAACCGCTTCAACTCCAACGGGAAAGATTAAAATCTTAAAAATTTCTGTTCTTTTAGTATCAAAAATTAGGACTTAGGTTGGTGTCCAATAGATTACTTGCTAGCTGTGAATACCTAAGATTCTAAAAACTAAAGCAAAAACTCTGCTGAATGATTCTTCCAGTATCAAAAATCAGGTCTTAGGTTGGTGTCCAATAGATTACTTGCTAGCTGTGAAAACCTGAGATTCTAAAAACTAAAGCCAAAACCCCGCTGAATGATGCACGTAAAGAAAATTGATTGCAATTTGCTAAAGCACATTTGACATGGCGTACTGTGGTACAGTGATGAAAAGAAATTTAGTTTGGTTTGAATCGTCATTACAGCAGAAAGGACGGAGTTATGGTCTGGGGGCTATAAAGTATGGCACAATCGATAAATGGTTGCTGCAGCTTTCTCAAAAAGTAAATTACATTTTTGGCCCAATTCCATAGATTTTGCAACTCCTATACATAATGCCAACGTTGTAATAGCATTTATTTCAAGGCAATATGTTCGTATTCGTAATTGGCAGCATCATTCTTTTAACCCAAACGTAATTTTACCCCTTGCCTTATGATTTAATTTAAAAGAAACATGAGTGTGGAGACTATTTTATTTCAATGCAACTCTGTGCGGGCACTATCAGTGTTAATATATTTATAAAAACTAGCAGATTCCAGCGCTCGAAATTCAAGTGCAATTTCTAGGCAGCTTTATTTTACAACCTAGCCAATTCACAAACCAACACTTTTATGGTTTATTATTATTGTGAATGAAGTTAACAAACACATTAACAAACACATTAACAAATTTAATAAAACACACATAGCATATGTATAATTTTATGTATGTAAATTGTAAATTGCATTTAAAAAATTTTAAAATCTGTAAATCTGCAAAACGGCTAAAAAGAAATACCTCTCAAATAATATACGTTTGGTCAAAATCGGGATAAAACGGTAGAACAAAACATCGGTCACAAGAAATCGCCTAGCGCATTAATATTATAAATAACGGTTGTTTGTTAAGTATAATAAATTTGCTATTACTACTTTGAAGCATTTAAATCTGTGGCGAACATAGCCCGTCAATGTCGAATTTGGCACAGAAAATGTTTGCGGGCGACACTCGTTATTTTCACTTAAAAGGTTAAAATGTTTTGGAGTTGGTGGAGAGGTGGAGGACAATTCGATGACAATTCGATGACAATGAGAGGCCATTTACACGGCGCGTTACCATGCTGCGTGAGTAGGTTTGCGTATCGTGTTTGTGGTCGAACGGGGTAATGAAGCAAGCGGGGTAGAGTCGTTTTCTGTTTTTCAAGATTTTTTTTGACAACTCTTTCTACACTCTTCCGTTTTCTTGACAAGTTGTTTTATTCTTATTCGAGTCTCAACAAAGTGACGAGTGATTATATAAAAAAATACGTTTAAAGTTATTTTATTAATTTTATTATATATTTTATTTATTTTTAATTTTTAAGCCGTCCGCAAAGTAAGACTTCGAAAGGTTTTCAAATATAGGCTTTGTTTCAGAGCCCTTTCTTTAAATTTGGAAACAGGAAAAAGTCGATGGAAGCCATCGAAATATAATTTTTTTTTGGCAAAATGTGGGCGATTTTCTTGATTGAATAGTGTTCTCAATTTATAGTTTTTCTTTTTTCAAGTAGTCGATATATATTCCAAAAACCCGGAACCATAACTTTTCCAACCGCTTTCACTGTCTTCGCTTTCTTCGGTGTTCATTGACCTGGTAAAATCCATTGCGTTGACTATTGTTTCATTCCTGGTGTATAAAAGTGAATCCATGTTTCATCATCAATTATTTATCGGCGCAAAAACTCATCAGGATTCCGACGGAAAAGCTCTATACCAGCTACTGATTCATTTACACGATTGTATTTATTCTCAATTGAGAGTAAATGTGGCACCCATATTTCCGATAGCTTGTTCATACTCAATTTGTCGTTCGTGGCCTCAACTAGTTCGGGAACTTTAATTCGTCGATGAGTTTCGAAGTAACTGTCCCAACTGGACGTTCAGAGATTATATACTTGTACAGAGAGATAAACAGAGTTGCTGAAGAATTTTAATATATTGTGGCTCATCATGTCATCAACGGTGTTCCTTATTCGAACAAATTGAAGACATTCTTTGTAATCTTGCTGGTAATGGTTTTGTTAACCAGGTTTTTTTTTTATTAAATCTCTGGACGAACAACTTATAAGTAAAGTCACTGAACTTGTCGTCAACAAAGTTCAACTGACAACAAGTACAAGACATTTTTCTATCATTTAGAGTAATACTACCAGTATTGTAATATCAACAACAACAGACAGGAGTATCTGTGCAATCCATAGATTAGTTAAGTGTTAACTGGTATTTGGTCGCGAGAAAAGTGAATGAAGATCTCGTGCAATGATTGATAAGAAGAGTTTGAAAAAAATTGTTGTATTGCTTACTAGTAAATCTGTAACATACGAGAGCGGATCAATACATTAGTGACTTTTTAGGCAAAATAGTCTCCTTCTAGCTCAATCCACATTGTCCAATGATGATTTTATCGTTGGAGCTAGTCTATATCGGCTGAGCCATTTCTTTAGGTTTGGAAATAGAAAATAGCCACTTGGGGCTAAATCCAGATGATATGGCGGATAAGGTAGCAAATTGCCAGGATCCGTCTTGATGAAAAAGACCTGCCTATTTATTTTTTTGTTTAAGTCGTCGTTGAACCCGTCATATATGTTGGCTTATTATTAACCATTTATTATACTTTTCTTTTGATTTTGGATTCTTTGGATTTTGATTTCTTTGGATTTTGTCACGTTTATCCGAAAAAACAGTATTTCGGATAGCTTTGATTATTTAAAATCGAAATCCCAGAACCATATGATTTGCCTGTGGCGCGTTAATTTTTTCGACTTTTTCGGACTGGGGTGCCGCCCTCGTATATCTCTCCAATTATATTACAAATCTTGTCGTAGACTTTATAGAAAAACACAAAAGCTGATAAACTTTGCCCTTAAAAATAATCTCTTGCTAATACAAGATTCTTGCACTACAAGCTTACATTGAAAAACTTATTAGTTATAAATCGACCGCCTAAGTTATAACAGATAAGGAATATAATAAAATAAAATGTTCAAAGAAAATGAAATAAATTTTTACCAAAATGATATAAATCTTAGAGAAGTGATTGAGACACAGCAGCTCAAAACAATCGACGAGGCCCTATTTGTATGTGATTTAGAAAAAGTAAAAGAAAAATATGAAACATGGAAAAATTTTATGCCGCGCATTAAACCGTATTATGGTGAGATTTAAAATTTAAATTAGAAAACAAAAGATAAGACTAACTGTTTCCATTTAAGCTATTAAATGTAATGACGATAGTTTTATTGTCGAAACATTGGCCAATTTGGGTACTAACTTTGATTGTGCATCCAAGAATGAAATTAAGCAAGTTTTAGATTTGGGCGTCGAGCCGGAACGCATTATCTTTGCTAATCCTTGTAAACCAGTGTCACATATTGAATATGCCAAGGAGAAAAATGTAAAATTTAGTACGGTTGATACTGAATTTGAGATATATAAAATACATAAAACATATCCGCAATCAAAGTAAGTACAAACAAAGACATGGTTAAAAATAGACAAAGAAAGTAGAAAAAATGTTGAAAAGTAATGATATCATAGCTTGGTTATACGTTTTCGCTGTGAAGCTAAAGAGGCTCAGTGTCCCCTGGGTGATAAATTTGGTTGTGATGCCGAAAATGATGCTACGTCTCTTATGTTACTGGCCAAAAGTTTAAACTTGAATGTAAGCAGTTTGTTAATTTAATCTTATTTATTACATAATTCAGTACAATAACTTCATTTTCATTTCTAGGTGATTGGCACTAGTTTTCATGTTGGTTCTGGTTGTAATGATTTTCCAGCCTACGATCGTGCTATAAAAACTGCTAAAAATTTATTTCAATTTGGTTCATTGCTGGGTTATGAAATGAATTTACTTGATATTGGTGGTGGATTTCCGGGTAGCGATGATCGAAAATTTGAAACGGTAAATATGGAAATATAAACTTTTTAAATTACTTAAGTTTTATTGAATTTAATTTTACAGATTTCTGAAATTGTTAATAAATCTTTAAGTCGTCATTTCCCCGATGACACTGTTAATATTATAGCTGAACCTGGCAGATTTTTTGTAGCCTCCGCCTATACTTTAATTTGTAAAATACATGCCAAACGTGAGGCCAGATCTCCTAATGGTAAATTGCTAACAAAAATGTATTATTTAAATGATGGTGTCTATGGATCGTTCAATTGTATTCTATATGATCACCAACATGTTACTGTGGAACATTTTTTGGTATGTAAAATAATTTGAACTGAAAAGCAATTATTTAACCGATCAATTATTGAATTGAATTTTTAAGGATGATCAAATTGAGAACATACCGAAATTTAGAACACTTATTTGGGGTCCCACTTGTGATGCTTTGGATAAGGTATGTTAATACAGAAATATAATTAATATACAATACATTGGAAACTTTTACAACAATAAAAATTTTCCAATTGTTTTTGTTTGCATTACCAGAGTTGACTAAAACAATAAAAATAGATAATAGTATGACGATTAGTGTGACCCACAGATGTATGTATGTGAAAAAATTTTTTTCGATTCAAAAAAATTTTTTTTCGGTTCAAAGTGCACATTACTTTTTTGATTTCTCTTGATAACTGAAACATTCTGTAAAATTTTCAATAAATTTCGATGTTGTTAAGAACTGCCCCTAGCTTGGTGAAATTTGCGCATCCGTGTAAATTCACAAATAGCATTCTAAAAATCGTTGCTTAATCTATTCCAACTCTAGTTTTCTATATTTTTTTTTGCAGTAATATACATTGTTGACACAATGTGGGAAATAACTCGAAATGTCTGAATTTTTTTTTAATGGATGCGAATGTTCCTTAATCTATTCCAACTCTAGTCTTCTATATTTTTTTTTGCTGTAATATACATTGTTGACACAATGTGGGAAATAACTCGATATGTCTGAATTTTTTTTAATGGATAGGAATGTTCCTTAAGGAGAGGAGGGGTTAAAAAATTAAAAAAACATTCCCTAAATTCTAAAATTTAGTCGAAAGTGCAAAAATGTAATTTACTGATCGCCTTAGGCTGTTGTTACACGGCGACTTTTGACGACGTTGTTTTTCGACGTCTTTTTTATACCCTATACCACTATGTGGTTTGTGGTTTGTAGTGGGAACGATGGCCTATTGTTGAAATTTGGGTCTTCCCCGAAAATAAACTAGAAAAATATTTTATATACGAGCGTTGTAATTGTGGAGTTCAGTTTCATAAAAGCAAACGGCGCACAGTGGACCATATTTTGAGAAGGCGGCCAAAAATTTTTTTTTGTTACCGATTTTAAAGTTATGTTATTCATTTGAAAGTAAATACTAGTAAATCTCGGAAGCCAAAAAATTGCGACTCTATCTCAACTATATCACAGCGAACAGGGTCTTCGGAAATGGGCTTTCTCAGTATTTTGCTAAAATTAAAAATTTCTTTCTAAATTTTTATTTTTGAATGACTGTAACTTTTTTGATTTAAAAGATTTTGAAGTGAAATAAATTTTGTATAATTTTGTGGCTTCCATACTATTAATGTTAAAAATGTAAAATCACTGAGTCATTCCGAAATTAAAAAGCAGTCAGAAAAAATCTTGCACTCTTCTATAGCCCGAACCCTCCCCTATACTCCTATAATCCATTATACACCCGCCAGTTTCCGCCCGTGTGCACCAGAACAATTTTTTTTGATCCAAGGTTAGATATTTTCTGCAAAATTTATGAATACAAAAGTTGTCCACTATTGGTTAGGATATATTAAGTTTGAGGTGATGTTTGTAACTGCCAAAAATATTGGACCTTTATCCATCTTTTATTATACGGATCGACTCAAAAACACTTTCTGAGTCGATTAAACGATGTCCGTCCGTCCGTCTGAGTGTTATGAATACAAAGTTGGTCGTACCGATGCACCGCGGGGTATTTTTTTGAGTGTCGGTAGAGTTGTCAGGAGTTGTTATATACTTATAAAAAAGGGTTGAGATATAATGCGCTTAATTGTTACAGGTACATTTACATAGGTATCTTTCAAAAACATTAATAGCCTGAATTAGAGTTATATAGTTTAAATACCTGACAAAATGGGAAACAATTTAAATAACAGGTAAATGGTAAAAAAAAAACTATTGCGACATAGCCCTTTAAGATATAAGCAGGTATGCTTCACCTTTTAAAAGGGGTTAGGGTGTGGGTTTTTTATGCTTCTAAAACCAAAGATGTCATAACTGAAGAAGTTCAAAAAATAAATGATCAAATTAAGGAACTTCAACCAGTAATATTTAAATTTGATGACCAAGACATTGAAGTACATTTTAAAATGTGTCTCACAATGATTGATGGAAAAGTTGCACAAGCTTTAACTGGAACAAAGTCAACGTCAAGCTGCATTATATGCCAAAAGACATCAAGTCAATTAAACCAACCCCCACCAGAAGACGATAGTTTTAAGGAAGCCTACGAATTTGGAATGTCCCCTCTTCATGCTAGAATACGTTTCATGGAGCATATTCTTAAATTGGGTTATGATTTGGAACTTGGTCCGTTAGGCGAAACAGTGAGAAAAAACAAAGAAAATGAAGAAAAAAGAAAGCAAAAAAAAAAACAAATACAACAAAAAAATCTACAAATGATGGAAATACTGCAAGGAGATTTTTTTCCGATCCGGAAACTGCAGCATCTATCACAGGTGTAGATCAAGAATTAATAAGACGATTCAAAATCATATTACAAGTTCTAGCATGCAGCAGAAAGATAAATGCAAAAAAATTTGGAGAGTACGCCAATAAAACAGCTACACTTTATAATGAAAAATACTCTTGGAGATATATGCCATCTACAGTTCATAAAATTTTGTACCATGGGGAACAAATAATTCAAAACAATATGCTACCAATAGGAGATCTATCT
Organism: Cordilura impudica; assembly: GCA_963682025.1. Taxonomy (NCBI): domain Eukaryota; kingdom Metazoa; phylum Arthropoda; class Insecta; order Diptera; family Scathophagidae; genus Cordilura; species Cordilura impudica. The sequence continues at coordinate 10,135,881 of OY821521.1, read as the reverse complement.
GAAGAAGCACAAGAAAAAAGGAACAAAGACTACAGATTCTTTCGCGAGCACAACACAAGGAAAATGTAAAGATGTTTTACTAATGAAGACCTTATCACTATTTTGTTGTGCACTTCAGATCCATATATGTCCAACATTCGTCAAAAATGGAAAACTACCTCTATTGAATTAGACGGAAAAGCTAAACAACTTCTAGAAGATGAAAATCAAGGCTATTTAGAAGAAATTTTTACTAAAATTGGTTGATTTAAAGAACTTTTTCATTACACTAACAATAAGTTACACTTTTTTTTATATAGTAAAAAATTTTTCTTGATTTAAAGATTTATATATTTACAATAAAAATTGTTATATTTCATAAATTTACCATAAAAATTGATATAGAAATATTTAAAAAGACAATAAAAAAAAATTTAACTAAAGCAAAAACATACGAGTTTTTCATTGAAACTTCTCTATCTTGAACCAATATAAGGTAACTTTTACGTTCGCTGCTTAATAAATTATATTTTAACTCGGGATCTTTCAAAAAAAAAAAAAAAAAAAACAACCTTTGGCCCTTGGGCACATTAGGACTAAAAAGTTTACGGGGGCCAAAGTTTGGCATTTTCTGAAAAAATTAAAAAGTATTAGTTGTAGAATTAACTGAAAAAATAAGACATTATATTAAAAAAAAACTTTTTTTTACCTTTTAACACTTCACTTTTGGGGCAGTTCTAAATATTTGTTTTCTTGCTTGCTTTTTTTTAGTAGATAAAGTCTCCAAAAGGACCCAAAAAAGTTAACTGCATTTTTAATATTTTCCACTTTTATATTTTTGACGACCCTAATGACGATAATATATAAAATCTTAACAGTTATTTAAATTTTTATAGTTTCTGACCTTTTTTGTCAACTGTTTTTAAACACAATTGTATTTTTCAATATATCAACCTTATAATAAATTATTATAAAATAATGGGAAGAATAAAGTTTTGTGAAGAGTTAAAAACCAGAATAATAGATGATTATACTGCTGGTCTTAAGCAAATGAAAATTTGTGAGATATATTCTGTGAATAAATCCATAATTTCAAAAATTAGTTAAGGATAACTTAATAGCAAGAGAATTTAGAAAATGTTAAAAAATGCTACCTAAAGGAAGTACCAACATGACAGTGACCCAAAACACACCTCCAAAATTGTAACCGACTGGCCACAATTTAATTTAATTAGTGTTTTGTAATGGGCAGCCCAATCACCAGCTCTCAATCCCATATAAAATCTATGGGAAATTATAGATCGGACACGAAATTACACAAACAAGACAGATCTCATAGAGCCAGTTAATTCAGAGTGACAAAAAATATCAATGAGTGTCATCAACAACGTCTCCATGCCTCGGCGTTGTGATGCAGTACTAAAAAATAATGGATACCCAACAAAAGTTTTCAATTATTGTACAGTAAAGGTTTCCAATGTTTTGTCAACAGCATAAAAATGAATACTTTTAAGTTTTGTTATTTTTTTTTTAAGTTAAGCTACTTTATGTTAATGTTTTTTTTCTTTTCTAAATAAATAAAGCATGCGAATTTTTAAATTAATAAAGAAGTTTTTAATTTTATGATCACTTTTTTTGGTATTGACCGTTCAAGTTTTCAAAAATATATTTAAAAATTTTAAAAGTTTCCATTGTGTTGTCACTCACTATGTATGTATATATTATAATTTTGTTCAACTATCACTCTTTTATTACAGATTGCTGAAGATTTACAATTACCTGATTTGAAATGTGGTGACTTTTTGGCCTTCCCCAACATGGGTGCTTATACTGTGCCTATAGCTAGTCCCTTTAATGGATTTACGTTACCTAAAATTTTATATTTTGAAAAATTAAAAATATGACACATCTTTGAAATTCAAAATAAAACACACTATTTACTCTGCTCTAAAGTTTGGATTACTTTATTAAAATTTATTTGTGTAAATTCCATTGTTCTTTTTGTGTGGAAATAAAATACAATTTTTATTAGTTATAAAGAATACCAAGAATATAAAGCAAAAACTTAAGCTATTTTTTTCTAAATAAATAAGCTGACCCTTTAGATATTGTTAAGAAAAATGCTTAATATAGTTTTTGGTTTATATTCCGTTATAAGAAATTTAACATAATTGAGACAAAATAATTCTTCAGTAATCTGATATATATTTTTACTTATTTTTTGTTTTTTTTAAAAAAAGGAAATTATAAAAAATAAAGTTCTAAAAAAACTTTGTAAATCATTTGTTTTTTAACTGACCCTAAGAAATGATTTAGAAAGTTTTTCATTTTTTTTTAATAAAACATGTATAAAAATTTATAAAAAATTTAAAAGTTTAATTTAAAGAAAAAATATTCAAAATATTTAGATTTTTCTTAAAAAGCCCCTAATTTTCTTTGGAAATTTTGTGGCACTTAATATGATATGCTTCGTTTCGTTTGTTTTTTAAATTTAATTTAGTTGTTTCTTAATTTATATATTCAATGATATGTTTTTGACGATTTATTTTAATATTTAATATTATAAAAAATAGTGTTTTAGTTTCATTATAATGAGTTCAAACCACTTACTTTTTAATCAGTTCTTGTGTTAAAAATAAAACTTACTTAAGCAGTAATATTTTTCATTCAAAAATATTAGGATTTTCGCATGTCTTTCCTTGAGCTGCTTAATTTCTCGTTTAAAACAATTTTTTCTTAAATTATGTTCTTTTTTTTTAAAATATATAATTTGTGTGTTTAAAGTATATATTCGTATGCTAGACATTTAGATTTTTACTGATTTCGGAAAAAACACGGTTTTTAAATAACAAAATTACGAAAAACAAAAATTGATTGTATCTCACAACAACGACGACATTAACTTATGTGTATATTTTAATACAACAGTGTTGAACAGGTTAAGGGTAATTCTTGAGATATACCTTCAGGGAGGGTTAATTGAATTTATGTATACCATCTCGTTCGTAAGAAATTGGCCCAGAATTCGAATATTATATATAAGATTCTGAAACATTTATCTTGAAAGATATTGTTTGAAATAAATTTTTTATAGGGGACTTTCTCGCAATATAAATTGGGTTTCCTTCTCAGAATAAAGTTCTAACTAACTATCACTAACTAAATTTTAGTTTTAATTAATAAGTTGAAGGTCACTAAGTTTAAGTAACCATTTTAAATCAACTTAAAAATCTAGGAAAATTATTATTAGTTACCTTTAACTTATTAATATCAATTAAAATTAGAAGATAGTTTTTATTTAAAATAAATTGTTAAATTCTAATAGAAAACTGAAAACTGATTTTTATGGAAAAAATCGTATATTCATGCTTAAAAAATTCCCTTAACAAAATTTTTAAAATTTTTGAAAATATTTGTTTTAAGATTCTGGCACATTTTTTCCACATAAATATTTTCAAATTCTAATATATTTTCGCTTGTTATTAACTATATTGAATTGAATTTCTTTACCCCTCTGAAACGAATAACAAGTTTGCCCTTTGTTTAGAAACATCGGATATATTACAAAGCTAAAAATAGGACTTATTAAAAACAAATATTTGTAAAAAATATGTTTTTTTTTTATAAATACGTATGTTGTAAATTTTAAAAGATTTGTGTTTTTTTTTCAACCATAAATCCCTATAGTTATTTGTTGTTTTCCCATTTAACAACAATAATTTTACATCAAAATACACTACACATAAATGATTTAGTTTCTAAATTCACTTAATTATAAAGTAACAGTTTTTTTTAGTTCATCTAAAACCTAGAAAATTAAATTTATAGAAAAAATAACACGTTTTCTTCACTTCATTACACACACACACACACTCAACAAATAACTAGCAGTGCTCGTATCTATGATAGTTGTCATTTAGTTTAGTTTTTAGTGTTTGTCCCCGACCACATATTAGCATAAAATGTGTTCTAAGATTTAACCACAATGTATGAGAATGTATTTACCACTGACTCCACCATAGTATTCCTTTAAAAAGTACACAAAAACGTCACAAGCATATTTACTGGTAGTAAACGCCATAACAACACACCATTTGTGTCCAGCAAATCACTTGCCGAACTCGGTGATAGACCAGCACAGTGCATTTTCTCCAATGGCATAGCTTGTACATAATATTCACGATTCTCAACGGGCATATGACAGACGGGTTTCTTTTTCTGTGCCATTTCATCATCTTTATTCTTCAGATCTTGCAACAATTTAGGGAACCAAGTCAATTCACATGAGCACACAAGAGGATTATCTAAAAAAAAAAAAATAATAATTTCGAGTTCATAATGTCAACATTCCAAAATTTACATACTTAGACATTCTAAATTTTTCAATTATTATTATTGTGATTTTCACTTGCCTGTTATATCAATTATTCTTAGGGTGTCGATGATGTGTTCCATTATATCTTGTGGTAGTCGACTTAACTTGTTATTTTGAATATTTAATGTTTCCAGAGAATTTAAATTTTCAAATATCATACTAGGTAATACCTTGATACTAAAAGAAAATATTAATTTGTTTTTCATTTATTACAGATTGTTTAAAAAAAATCCTGTTAAATCAAGATATATAAATGTGAATAGTTATAGTTTTTAAAGTTTGTCATGTGCAAAATTTAAATATCATAAATCATGTAATCGGAAAATGAAAACAAGATATTGATAAATATGTGGAGTACTGGTAAGTCATTTAATTTATATCTCCTTTCTAGTATTATAGGTAAAACTTTGCAATTATCGGCCATAACTATTTCAGATTAACTAGTTAATCTTAACGATACAAATAAAATCAGAAAAGCTTTTGGTAAAGGAAAACTAAAATAAACTAATAATCTAACCCATCAAAACAAAGCCCTTATTAAAACTCTTTCTTTCCTTATGCATATGAGTTTTGAATCTCTCCTTGACTGTACGTTACATTGCGTGACTATTTAAAAATTAATCTTTGGTCACAACAAGTCTGTGGACCAAGTTTCAGATTGATTGGATGAGAGGAAACGGGGTTTAAATCACACCGTGGCTGGGCGTGACTGTGCGTGGCTGTGTGTGACTATCTTAAAATTGTTCTTTGGCCACAAGAATTCTATGGACAAAGCTTCAAATCGATCGGATGAGGGGAAATGGGGTTTAAATCACTCCGGGCACTGGACTGAGACTATGGACAAAGTTTCAAATCGATCGGATGAGGGGAAGTGAGGTTTTAATCTTTCCGTGACTGCGCGTGACTATTCGTGACTGTGCGTGACTATGTCAAAGTTAATATTTTTTCACAACAAGTCTATCAGTTTCAGATAGATCGGATAAGGAGAAATGGGTTTTAAAGTACTCAGTGACTGTGCGTAACTATGCGTGACTGTGCGTGACTACCCCAAAATTAATCTATAGTCACAACAAGACTATGGACCAAGTTTCACATTAATTGGATGAGGAGAAATGGGGTTACCCCATGGCAGACAGGCAGACAGATAGATAGAGAGTATGAGTTAAAAGAATGAGTTTAAAAAGATAAAATTAACTTATTTTTAGGAAAAACTTCTCAGGACTCAATGGAGTTAATATTTTCTCTTAATGTGTTATATTAAATAAGGAAATAATTTCTTCCTTTCTGAAGTGAATGAATTATTTCCTTCATTTGAGTTCAAAATTCAATTTTTGTTTTTAATCAATTCAAGTAGAAATTTATAATTTTTTTAGTTTAAGGATTGCGCACATAAAAATTGTAACATAAATAAATTCACAATAACTTTTAGACGAAATAACCGATTTTATGAAAAAAAAAAAAATACGCTAAGTGCTTTTGCTGGACACAGACCATTTTTGATTAAAAATTGTGCTATTGTTAGTGCTCTTTATCACCCTTTTCGTAAGAGCCCAATATCTTTCTTTGAGCTTTCGTACTGGGTAGTTGAAGAATTCGCATCTCTTGTTACGAAATTGACATTATTTGTACCATTCTCTAGCAGATTTATTGTAATGACATGATGCCAGACCAAAGGATCGTAGATATCTTAAGGTGCTTTTGGAATTGAAGTAATCAGCCCAATTCTAAACAAAAATTCCGCATGAAATATCTCACTTCTCCCTTTTCCCCTATTATGAACAAAAATTCCTTCGGAAAAAAATTCGATGGAAAAAAAGTAGTTATTCTCAATGCACTTGATTTTAGTTTTTTCCCTCAAAAAATTTCCCATTGCAAAACAGACGGGAGTTTACATAAAAATGTAAAAAGTATTTTGATGAAAACAAAATTTAAATAAAAAAAAATAATATTTTATTGTTCTTGTAGGTTGAACACCACAAATAAAGCACAACTTCAACTTTTGTTAACTTTAATGAAATCCAGTTCAGGCATTGATTGCGTTTTCCATAGATTCAGCCCGCAATTGACTTCTAGCAATCTTTTAGCTATTTCGTTGTTGTTATTCTACAACACAAATTTCTTCCACAAGTGCTCGCATCATAGCTATGCTATTCATTTTTTATTTAATTTTTCTTTAAAATAAATTTATATTCGTTTGCACGCACAAAAAAAATATAAAATTTATTGTTAATAAGCAAAACAACTGGCTTCGAAATTCGATGATGCCACTTATTCATTTTTTTGTTCACGCGGAATTTATAATTGGAGAATTTTTTTCTCGAGAAAAATATTTTCCGTGAGAATGAAATTCCTTGAGAATATTCGTAATTGGGCTGAATCTCTTTTACAAGCATTCTTTAATTACAAATCGCTATTAATCTTACTCGTTGTCACATACTAACTGCTTATTTTCTCACTACTAAAAATAGCCTGCCAAAGTAGAAACATTTTCGGGATCTTCGTTTTTGTTTGTGTCTTAAATTGTTTACGGACATTCGCTCTACACCTTTTCCAATTGTATTTCAGAAAATATAAATTGATTTTATGAAATTATCAATTGTATTTTAGAAAATATCAATTGATTTTCAGAAAGTTGCAATTGTATTTCAAAAAACATCAAATGTATTTCAGAAATTATCAAATGAATTTCAGAAATTATCAAATATATTTCAGAAATAATCAAATGTGTTTCAGAAAATATCAATTGAGTTTCAGATAATATTAATTGAATTTCAGAAAATATCAATTGAATTTGAGAAAGAGTATGAACGCTATTCAAAAACATTGTTTAAAATTTCTTGAAAACTATAAACGTGTTCTTTGGAAATCTTGTCTTCATTCCCTATTCCTGTCCCAGTTTTTATATTGTAGCTGATTAAAATATGAAGTTTTCTCTTCTTCCCATGAAGAATCCTCCCTTGTTATTTAATTTCCCACTGCTTAAAAAGTAGACCAAATGTTCGTAAACATTTTCTTTGACTGCAAATCACTGATAGAAACACTGACCTCCATCGATTTATATCGTGTTTTCTCAGAGACCGTAAAATACATCTTGTTATTGATAGGGTCTTATCTAATGAGTTTCAGCTTAATTCAGAGGTCTGAAAGGTTCTGTTCTTTCTCCCTTTCTTTTCCTTATCTTTCTGAATGAGCTTCTTAGTCAAATCTCTCTTTCGCAGATGACACCAACATTTTTCATTAATTTTCCTTCAATTTTAGGCCAATCCTTTTTGAGGTTGGCGGGCAAAAGGCTACCGCATTCGATATCGAGTAAAATCAATCGAAATTTAATATTTTGGTTTAGTTTTTAGAGAAGCCGGACAAATATCAGCCCTTTTTTCATTCTTACTCTTAACTAGGGGCCATAACTCGTTAACTGTGCTATAGTAAAATTATTCTTAGTACTTTATTTTTGAATGTATAAAAATAATTTCGATCTAAAAATTTCGATAGCGAATGCCGTAATTTGGCCCCTGTTAATAATCTCTGAGTGCGGTAAAGCGAATGGGGTTGATTTTTTTAGCAGAAGACTTAATGCTGTTTGTTAACCCATAGGGCCTCCTCCCCTATGTGGGCAGTAGCTTCAATGTCTATTTTGGAGCTACTGGACCGTGTAAAAAAGAGAAATGTGATTTGTGTAACATTTTTCTGTAGATACTATCATGGGAAATGTTCTTCTGAGATTAGTGTTACTAATTCCAACTGCCAGAGTTTCAGAGTTTCCATTTGAATGTGCTGGCCGCATAACTCATTACAGCGAAAATTTATGAACTAGCCGTATGTCGAATAAATTTTCAACACAAGTCTTTCCTGACAGTTACAATATAATAAAATTTAAGGCAGATATCCACAGACACTATTCCCTGTTTCCTCCCTCCCATAAACTATTTCCAACACAATGCACTGCATTTGTAGGTGGTATCCCCTGAGTGTTAGTTAATATTATAAAATAGTAAAAAAAATATATTTAAAAAAGGTGCCATGTACGTATATTTCATCGCACATAGTGCAGCATTCATACTTATTGATGAAATTATATTTAAGTGTTTTTAGCACGTTCTTTTGCCACGATATTTTGCTTGGAGTTTCAATCCAACACCTTCTGTACTTTGTGGATTTGGGTTCTGTCTTCTTTTTCACTTTTCTTACGAAGGCGAATTACTCCCCGATATATTCGATTTTTTCTTTCAAAGTGCAAATAATTTTCTATCTTGGTAAGAGTCAGTATAGCCCGGGCTTTTTTTTTTTTTAGTAGTAAGACGTTCGTTATAATTTTTAATAACACGGGGTAACGTTTGCCCAGAAATTTTTGCCTCATAAGCATAAAAAATTCGAATTATTTTTTAACGCACTTTTTCTTCTCAATCCGTTTTAAGTAAAATAATTATTGAATATTGATAATGTATAGAAAATATATTTCAATATAGTTTGGAAGGCTGACGATTGAAAAAATTTTAAATTTAACTATACGCGCAGGGGGGTAAATTTCTAATTCACAATACAATCACAAAAACAGCGTAATATGTGAGCGTAAGATCTTACGCGTAACATGTGAGCATTAAGACAAATCGGTGTGACATGATTGTTTGGTGAAAAAATTATGATATGTAATAACCTTTTAGTCGCTGTTTATCTGTATTTTATTTATTACCAGATGTTTACACATCTCCCCTGTGGTCGGACTCACATGATTTTTGAACATCTATACGCGCAGGGGGGTAAATTTCTAATTCACAATACAATCACAAAAACAGCGTAATATGTGAGCGTATGATCGGACTCACATGATTTTTTTTTTCCTTTAAAGTAGAAATAATTTAAATTTTATATTCCTTTATACTATATGTAGATAGGCTCCTTATTTTTAAGGAACATTTTTTTATGCAAAAATGTAAACGAAATCATAAATCAAAAGGTTCTTCTAACAAGAAATTCTGATCATGAAATATTAAGATGCGTTATGTTATTTTATTATTTTAGGATTTTTCTCGATTTTAAGTAAAATCTGTAAACTATTTCGGAGTTAATTTTGAATAAATCTTTAGACAATGTCTTTTTTCTGAGTGTACCATATGAGTGATCTTACCAGATATCGTTATTAAGTTTTTCTGAATTGAAAAATTTTAACCTTACCTAACAATCAAAGCCAATAATTTTCTTGTAAAATAGACAGTAAATGTTAGCATGATCTTTAATTTAGGCAATAAAAATGAGTTTTTCGAATTTCAATAATCGCCAGTTTATCTCTCAACTATTTTATTGCCCGTACCATTTTCCACTCTTTACCAAAATCAGTTTATGTCAATCACATTAAGTTCAAGGAAATTTTACATTTCGCACACATATTGTTATAAATCTGACGCTATTGCTTCAATTAACAAAAATACCATTTTCGATTTGATATCCCTCATCACTTTGATAACACATTTTCGTTAAAAACTTACTCATTCTTCTGGAGATTAAGGAATGTTAAAGAATCACCATAACCGGTGAATGCATCATCACTGATAACACTTATATTATTATTTCTCAAATCCAAGTGCCGTAAACGATGTAGAGGTCTTAAAGCTTCGCTGGGTATGGTGTGTATGTTGTTATCGCCCAAACGAAGATACTGCAGATTTTCTGAAAATTAAATAGCGACAATTTTAACCCGTCGGTGTTCCAATGTTTGTATATAAAATTTTCACGATAAAAACCTTCCAAACCCTTAAAGGCATCTTTGTCAATATTTTTAATTTTATTGCCCTCCAATTCTAAGGAATTTAATAGATTTAAATGTGAAAACACGTTAGCAGGAACAGTGTTGATCATATTATGGGCCAATATTAAAGAATCTAAATTCTCAAGACCTGAGAAGTGGAAAAGAGATAGATAGAGAGAGAGAGAGAGACTAGTTAAAAAGATTTACTAGAGACAATGTTTTCATAATTACCGGCAAAGTCTCCTTCACGTATGATTTTTATTTTATTTTCCTGGATTTCTAGTTTTTTCAAATTATCTAATATAGATAACGCCTTCTGTGGAACGGCTGTTAGTTCATTTCCGCCCAAATTTAATCGTTTTATCCGTCTGAAATGATAAAAATGTGTTGACATCAGTTGAGTATTAACTCTCTTACACAGAGAGTGAAAGATTGGTACATACTTTTCTAAACCTCTAAAAGCTTCGGGCTCAATAAGATTTATTTTATTCTCATACAGTGTTAGAATCTCCAAAGTGTCTAGGCCCTCAAAAGCATTGCTATGTATAACCGTTATCTTATTGTGATTCAAATTCAAAATCAACAAATGGTAGAGATGTTTTAAAGCCTGAGAGGGAACGGTTTTCATTTGATTGAGAGAAACATCCAATTGAGTAAGACCCTTTCCTAGAAAATGCAATAAAAAAAAAACAGTTATGATCTGTCTCTCTCTTTCTTCCTTTTTCAATAAATATGTGCTGTATTCTCTCAATTCGTACTCACCCAAAGAGCTAAGAGCATTTTCCTCGATGGCCGCTAAACTACTGTTGTGTATTGTCAAATGCCGTATATCCAAAGCCAGGAACACAAAACCTTGCAACTTTGGTAAATTGTTATGACGTAATTTCAAATAGAATATAATAGGACTCTTGCCCTTCAATGTACTCATTGATTTTGTGATATGAGCCAAATCTGTTGTCTCACACAAAATATCGAGACCATTTTTCTTCACCGTACAAACACAGGGAGATATATCATTTGGCTCGGGACAAACTTGTTGTTGAGCTTGATTAGTTTGAGCAGCCACTAGAGAGGATGTCAACAGTAGTACAACGGCCGCTGCAAATAATGTAGAACAACTTGTACGTACTAAACTGACTGAAGGCATTTTTGAAACTAAATCCATTTTATTGGACATTTCAATCCAAATGCCCAGCAGCACAGCTACAATAATTGCTGCTAGTACGGCTATGCTCTTCACAGCTCTCGGGATTTCTATTTAGAATCCACTACCCTTCACTGCGCGTAACGACCTCTTCTTTTTTGTTGTTTAATATGATCTGTTATATAGTAGATTATCTGTTGAGATGAGAGGAGAACAAAAATAAAAAAAATTCTATATTTTTAATTCATTCATTTCAATGTATCCATTCCCATTCATAGATGGGAACAATGCTTTTAATTTTTTTGGAATATATCATTAGAATAACGTAGATGGAATTTTGGCCATCAATAATTTTTGCACTATTATAAATTTCTTCAAGTAAAATAGAAACCCAATACCATTGCTAAAACAATATCATATTTAATATAGTCAGTGCAGGCGAATATAAGTCTTGAAATACTGATGGACAATTCCCATCCATGCTTCATATAAATGTATTGTGTTATTTTTACTACTGGATGACTGACATGAGTTTATAAATTGTTTATAATGCAGTATTAAAATAAATTGCCATAATTGAGTTCAGATTATATATTTTTTTTTTGTATACAAATGTTTTTTTTCTTCACTTAGATAATACTCATCATCACTTTGGCGCTGTTTAAAATTTAAATAAAACAAATTTGTTTTCGCTTTTTAGGGATTACATTACTTTTCGATGGAAAGAATATTTATATGGATTTTCATTTTTCAGTGAATATCTATACGACTTTTAATATTTTCTATACCACGCACGCAATTGATCTTAATTGGGCCCTGCAAAATCAGCGTTTTTCATTTGATAATAGTCAAGTTATTTCATAATGAAATAAAAATATAAACTAAAGTTAGACCTATTTTAAATTGCATTAAAAAGTAAAAGTCTAATACTTATTATTTTTTTTAATGGAAATTTTAAAAATAATATTCTTTGGACATAATTTCTACGATTGAATTTCTGGCATTCTGCAAAAAATGTTAGAGACTGATTTTACTCGAAAAACTAGAAATGGTAGCTGTATTAACTATGGATCAGTAGAAAATTTATGTTATCGATATAGGTATATATTTTATGTATCTATAGCATTAATAGGTAAGGCGATTTCTTGTTACCGATGATTTGTCAAACTTTTTTCTCCCCATTTTGACCAAACGCATCTTATTTGAAAGGTATTTCTTTTTAGCTGTCCACCAGATTTACAGATTTGCACCGTCTGGAACATTTATTTGTAGTAAAATACATTTAAAGTTGCTACTAATACATACATAAAATTATACAATGCTATGTGTATTTTTATTAAATTTGTTGATGTGTTTGTAAAAAAATTAATTTGTTTTCTTCATTCACAATAATAATTGTGTTGAATTGAAAAATAATTTTGGGCACAAACCATTCACAATAATAATTGTGTTGGGTTGAAATATAATTTTGTTCATAAACCAATTTAAAAAGTGTTGAATTGTGAATTGTCTTATAAAATAATTTATTAAATGAAGAGATAAAATTTCCTAGAATTTGCACTCGAATTTCGAGAGCTGGAATGTGCTAGTATAAATAAATATAAAATAAGTCATTGATAGAAATTCGGATTATCGATTTAGCTTAACTGGAATCAAATAAATGCCTGCTAATTCAAAATTGCTCGGGTGAATTTTTTTGAATATAGCTCATACTGGAATCAATCCTAGCATATAACGGCACACGTGTCCCTCTTTATAAAGAAATTTAATTTTTTGAAAAAAAGTTCCGCATATCATTCGATCAGCACAGTAGTATGAAAACTTAGAAACATTAAGAAAACGATATTTAGGGTTGAAAGTTGTTTTAGGGAATGATAAAGTTTTGTTTAAACAGAAAAATTATTTAGTACAATAGTAAAATTTGGCGTCGAAAGATGTTTTCAAATATATTTTTTCCGCACAAGAAAATTTTTATTATATTAAAAATAAAAATTACTTAATCTTCTATTGGAAACAATGTGACATTGGTATTTTTATCAAATGCTACCATGCAATTAACCGATTTGGAATTTTCTTTTATTTTATAATATTAATTATTTACATTTGATTTCTAAGGTAAATATTTTCCATATAAAACTCACATAAAAGATCGCACAGCGTCACCGCACTGAAATAAAATTTATTTTGTAAACACTTTGTAAACAAAAACCATATGGTTTATGGAAATTGTTGAAAGTATTCCGAAAATAAAAAGTAAATGTTTTATTTAACTAGAGTAACCCTGTCCGCGTTGCTGGACAATACAATATTATACGTTTTCTTCTATTTATTAAAAATGAAATCTTCTAGAAAAAATAGAAATTTTCCTGAAAAAGAAGCGCAAAAACATGAATTCTTTAAAATGAGAACATAAAAAAAAGTTACACATTTTATATGGGAAAAACTCACCATCACAAAAGTGTGCGATGTTTTCTTTTAAACCATCAGTGAAATAAGACCTTTCCTACGCATGTATTGGTTTATAAATCAGTTGAGTGGTTCTCGAGTTATAAAATGACGAATATAGGTCAACTTATTTTTATATAATATTCAGATAATATTCATTTAATTTCACTTACACCACCAAAGCGAAATTAACGAAAAAAAGTGAAGAAAACTTTTAGAACACTTTTATACACAAAATGTAAATAATAAAATTGTTGTTTTGAGTATTTTTTTTTTCGCAACAGAAAATCGAGGACTGGTCTGGTTGTGCTTATACGCTAATTTCTAATTCAAAAATTATTTTTTTTTTAAATTTGTATTTAAATTTTTTAAATTCACCTCAAATTTTTGTTCACAATTTTTAAACCATTCGTTTTATGAACGGTTCTTTTTCTTTTTATTTATCTCACTTGAAAACATTGTGCTTTTACAGGACAATACCATCTGATTTTCTCAATTTATTCTTTATAATTATAATAAAACTGTTCTACGTTACGCTTTCTTTGGTCGTCCCTGGGAGTTCAAAAATAGTTCTTGTTATGATTAATGGGTTCTTCGTTCGTCTCCCTCCACAGCTCAGGGTATTTACTTGTATTTGGCCAGAAAATATTGCAAACGATACGTAGACATTTGTTGACGAATGTTTGCAGTTTCTTTGCTATATCAAAGGTAGCAAATGGTGTCCACATACTGTAATATGTGTTCGTCTATCTTCATATGGCACTCAATATTGTTGTTGGTCCAAATTGCTTGTGTCTTCTTAATGTTTATTTCCATTCAAATTTTCTTTAGAAGTAATGCAAGTCGTTGATTTTTTTCTGCGTATCGTTGGAAGAGGAGCCGTACATCATCATCAAAGGCGAGGTCTTCAAGATGACGATTTAATCCCCAAAAGATACTATTTCTCTTTTGACATAACTCCATCTGAAGTGTTATTCCTCTACAGTTACTTTTTATCTACGTACTTTATGATTATTTCGCTTAGTCATGTTTTTACTATAAAGGTCTGTAGGATTTCGGCGGAAGTGACAGCATTCGTTTACAGGAGCTCATCAGTAATAATACTTCAGTATGGCTTTTAAAATTTCTTCGATATTGGTAGAAGCTGTATTGATATCTTCATTTGGCGGTGAAGCTATTTATAAAATGTACTATTTTTTTCTTAATTTGAATTTCATTCAATGAAACGTAACGTAACGTTTCAAATTTGTATGAACAAATATGAGGTGAACTTTAAAAATTTTATTTTTATATACTAATTTCAATCGTTTCATCTATAATATTAATAGGCTAGGCGATTTCTTGTGACCGATGTTTTGTTCTACGGTTTTATCCCGATTTTGACCAAACGTATATTATTTGAAGGGTTTTGCAGATTTACAGATTTAAAAATTTTTTCCTTTATTTTGAGTAAATTGCATTTAAAGTTGCTACTAACACATACGTAAAATCATACAAATGCTATGTGTGTTTTATTAAATTAGTTAATGTGTTTGTTATCTTCATTCACAATAATAATAAACCATAGAAGTGTTAGTTTGTGAATTGGCTAAGTTGATAAATAAAGCTGCCTAGAAATTGCACTGGAAATTCGAGCGCTGGAATCTGCTAGTTTTATAAAATGTGCTTATTAGATTTGTATTATTTTTGATTTATGAAAAAATTTTAAATTTTAAAATTTTTATACTTCTATAAAAATTTAAAATGTTTCGTTTTTACATGCTTTGTTTTGTTTGTTTCTGTGTTTGTTGGAGGCGGAGTTTCGTAACTAAGTTTTTTTTACCAACTTCGCCATTAGCTAGAGTATTGAAACTTTCATTATTTACGTAAAGTAGAACACAACACATTGTTTAATAGTTTTTTACGTGATTTTATCACTATTTCTCGCGATTAACCTAAACTTTATACGCTTTATTTTTTTATTTATTTTACTTGTAGGGAACGAAATTAAGAGTTATTTTGAAGTAAATGTCAGAGAACTGATTCAAGTATACAATTTTGATCCTTGTGAACTGGTCTTTCAGAAAATGCTTGTTTTTTATAATTTTGATTTTAATTTCTAGCAGAAATAAAATCTATTTTTTTATTTTTATTTCTTCAAGCAGATAGAAAAGTTATTTGGTATTTTTATGTTTTAATTCCTTGATTTTTTAAATATATACTAGAAGATCCCAGCCCTCGAAATTCGAGTGCAATTTTTTTTTTAAATTAATAAATTATTTTATAAGACCCTAAAGGTATGCTAATCAAGTATAACCAATTCACAATTCAACACTTGTTATTGTCGTGATGGTAATACAAAACGCTAATGTAAAGTTCATTGTGCACGCATAACTTTCCTCAATCGGTACGTTAACTTTCATATTGCATAATGTTAAGTTGATTGTGCACACATAACTTTCCTCAAATTAAACGAATTTAAACAGTATCTCAAAAGAAAGAGCTTAATCCGCTGAGTGTTCTTAGAGTGAAATGATCAAGATCCATTCATTAGAAGAGGAGCTATGAGAATTTGAATTGCTTGAGTGAACGTGTCCCATAAAAAATGTATAGGTAAGAATCGCATTTGAGTATAACTTGAATAAGGTGAGAGTTTAGTAAATTTGATGGCATATCTGTATCTAAATACCTTTCATAAAAAAAATGAAGGAAATCGGCCGGATAGAACGGCCAACGGACTGACTTTAGTTTTCATATATTTGTTTACTATATAAGATTTTTTTTGAGCAGAGATAAAACTTAAATTTTTATTTTTTTAAACAAATATAAAAATTAATCACTGCCAACGAAAAAGTGAGAAGTGTAAGAAAAATTCAATTAAAAAATTTGTGGAATTCAATTTCCAATTAAAATTTCCAACGAAGCTAATTTTTAATGAGGGGAATTTCTCATTTTTTTTTTTTTTTTAATTTTTAATTTTTATATTTGCTCGAAAAAATCGTAATCGTATTTGTAAATTAATTTACCATCATTGAATTAAATAATTGATTGACTGAAACTTATCAATGTCAAAAAATTTGTTAGATCATTTTTGTCATCGTCACACGTCTGCCTGCAAAATATTTTAACATGGTTTTCAGAGAAATATTAAACATTGTATACCGGCGTGGCCCTAAGTACTACATTTAAAAAAATTTTTTTGATAAAGAAATTTATTTCAGTTTTCTACAACTGCACTTTTTAAATACATTTTTCGTTCAATATGCCCCTTTAAATTTTGTATTTCCTTTAAAAACAACCGTTCACCTTACATATATGTATGTATGATCCTTGGTAAAAACATAACAAAATCACGTCACATGATTAAAAATAATTATTTTGTATGAAATTATTGTTTTAGAAATCTGTTCATACTGAAGAAGTATTTTTTAATTAGAAAGACGATAAACGATCAAAACCTTTTTGGAATATAACGAAAGTTTTAAGAAAAATAATTTCCAATATTCCCTTATTGGTAAACCAAAACTTAAATATACAGACAGAGTATGATAACCTTGGATGTCAGGCACTCACACAAGTTGTACAAGACACCCTAACCGATCAAACCATTCCCTTAACGATTTAACACCTCATTCGGAAATTATTTCAGAAGCTTCAATAATATATATATTGAAAGGTCTTAAGACTAGTAGCCTTGATAACGTTAAAAATTAACTCTTAAAAAAATTTTCAGTATCTGGAATAAAACGTTTAACCTCTATTATAAACATTTGTCTAAAGCTACATTATTTCTCAAAGCGTTGGCGTATGGCAAAAGTTATAACTATCCTCAAAGTGGGTAAAATCGCTAGCGAAACGGGAAGCTATCGGCCAATTAGCTTACTCAGTGGATTAAGTAAAATATATGAAAAAATTTTAAAAGAAAAATTAAGCCTCTTTATTGATAGATACAATATTAGTTCCTAAGAGCAGTTTGGTTTTCGACCCTTCCATAACACTAAACAACAAGTAAAACGTATTGAAAACATTGTAAAAAGTGAATTTGCTAATCAAAGGTCAACCGCTATGGTGTTATTAGACATAGAAAAAGGTTTTGATACAGTATGGCCTAATGTCCTTATATACAAATTAATTAACTATGGTTTTCCCCACTACCTTATAAATTTTGTATAAAAAAATCGCAGATTTAATGTTTATGTAAACTCCTCATCTTCAGAAACTTATAACATAGATGCTGGTGTTCCACAAGGCTCTGTCTTAGGACCTCTATTATATTTAATATATTGTTCAGACATTCCTAAAAATGCAGAATGCAACTATGCTTTTATGCCCACGAAACTACAATTTACGAGTTTTGTTCTGATATAGTTCCTCAGCCCATCATATCTAATTTACAAAATGCCCTGATAGTCTTTTCGAATATTTTGTTAAATGGAAAATTAAAGCAAATACTGGAAAATCGCTAGCTAAATTTTTACGAAAAAAACAGCTCTTGTAACCTCCCCAGTTAAAATTTATTACTTAACGATACAGATATTCCTTGATCTAATTACGTTAAATATTTGGGAGTTTTTCTTAACCGACGTTTAACTTTTAAGGAGCACACGACCAATATTATTAAAAAATTTAATATTGCCATTAAAATATTGCACCCTTTAATCAAAACTCAATTTGCTTAACAAAATTACAATTGTAAAAACAATTTTTCAGGCTATAGCCTTATATGCTTGTCAGTTTGGGGAAGTTGTGCTGAAAATTATTTTGAACTCCCTGGCATTTTGGCACTCGAAGACTACACAATTTATATTAAATTTTTCACATGGCTAAAATAATTTATAATAATTTAGAGTTTGTAAAAATAAAGGTTTTTGTGTTTATACCTTTTATACATAGTATTTATTCTTGAAATTTTAAAGTATTTTAAATAGTATTTTCTATCGGGTGATTTGCAAAAAGGTGAATTTGATTTGTCAAAAATTTAATTTTATTTACAAAATGGTCAATTTGATTTGCAAAAGGGTGAATTTAAAGTGCAAAAGGATGAATTTGGAGTGCAAAGCCTGTATAAGTATGTTTATAATAGTTTTTTTTAGTATTGTACTTTTTTATAAAAACTCTAATCTTAGATCTTCCCGATCTAATGCATTATTAATTATATGCGTATTAAAAATTCAAATGTCTGTTATAGATGTAAGGTAGCTTTAACCAACTCTCTCTAAAATTTTTTTATTGTTTTTATAAAATATGATTGTGAAATAATAAAATAAAATAAAAAAAAGTGGTTGACTGAAAATATGTCAAAAATCAAAAATTTTTTGGTAAAAATTTTTCGCAAAAAAAAAAATGTTTGCAAAAATTTTTCGCAAAAAAAAAATTGTTAGATCGGCGCGAGTCTGCTTGCAAAGTTTCACGGGAAAAAGGTTAAAAATCGATCCAAAGTTTTGTCGACAAGCAGACACTACGGGTTCATATAAAGGGAGTAAAAAGAACTGTTATTTCTGATAAAAAACAATAAATAAATATGTAAAAAAAAATTCAAAATCAAAATCGAAAAATTGTATTAAATTTTTAGTTCCCTTTTTAAGCAATATGCGGGCACGGAATAGTGTGAAAATTGGCATAGTTATAGTTCATATGGAGGAGAAGCTGAGAAACTTATGTTTAATTTGTCTTAAAAATATATAAAATTAAATTGAATGATTTAAATTGTGTATTACACGCCCTGTGTTGAATTGTGAATTGCTAAAATTGATTAACATACCTTTGGGCTCTTTTAAATATTCATAAATTTTTTATATACAGTGATTATTCGCTAATCCGAATATTCGCTAATCCGAACATAATTTTTACCTCCATTGGGTACTCTATAATCCGAATTGATTGCAATTCGATAATCCGAATTGCAACTTTTTTATAAAACAATTGCTATTCTCATAAAAATTAACAGTTATTTTGGAAATCTTTTTTTTTCTTGTTTTTTTTTTTGCATTTTAGTGCATTTTAGTCCATATAGTTGTGTTTGCTGCGCGTAAGTAAGTTTGTTGCAGAATTATGTGGTATGTATTTAAACTTTCCATGGCTACTCAATAATCCGAATTGATTAAAATTATAGAACTCTATAATCCGAATTGAATGCAAATATTTTGTTGTACAATTTTTTCAAAGGAATTTTGGGTTCATCAAAAATTAACAGTTATTTTAGAATTGTTTCTTTTACGTATCAACATTAATTATATTCAGTTGGCATTTGTTGCGCGTGGCTGCAGATTGAAAAAAAAACTGTGTAACATTAATTATGCGTTCAAACCCGAAAAGAGTCTACAAAACTTTATCTATTTAAGATAAAGTTAAAATAATTGAAGACCTTAATAGAGGTATAAGTGGATCAGAACTTTCCCGGAAATATGGCATTGGTGCGTCAACTATTTGTGATATAAAAAAGAAAAAGGAGCAAATAATGGGGTAAGAACACTTTTATATGTAATTCTCTCTATTTAACTTTAAATTTATGGTTCAGATTTGCTAAAAACTCGAACCGTGTTCTCATGAAGAATTTGAAAAGAATCTATATTCATGGTTTAAAATTCAACGGGCTCGTCATAATCCTATATCCAGAGAAATTTTATGTGAGAAGGCCAGATCTATGTTTGAAAAAATTTATGGAGCTGAGAAACAATTTCAAGCAAGTCTTGGATGGTTCCAGAAATTCCAAAAAAGATTTTCAATTCGTGGTCTTAAAATTAGTGGCGAGAAGTTATCAAGCTGTCAAGACTCTGTACCACAGTTTCAATGGTGAATGGTTTCACAAATCTTTTGTTTTCAGGTGAAATTTTTCCAGGAGGAGAACAATTTACCACAAAAAGCTGTTTTGTTGCTAGACAATGCTCCATGCCATTCAAAAGAAGATTTAGTTTCTGAATGCCAAAGCTATAGAGCAGTTTTCTTGCCTCCTAATACCACTAGCATAATACAGCCTATGGATCAAAATGGCATCAGACTCACAAAAAAGTTTTACAAGAAAGCCCTTTTATCTGAAATTATTAACTCTAGTTATGATCCTGTAATTTTTTTAAAACAGTTTAACATAAAAGCATGTTGTGTTATGTTAAAAAAATCTTGAAGAAAAGTCAGCGGCAGAGTTCTTAAGTCATGTTGGAACAAAATTCTGCCAGAGAGATGGGATTCGGATGACAATTTACCATTATCTGTCTTTATTGAAAGGTCAAATGAAGACAGAGTCCCCGAAGAACCGAGTATAACCGAATTTTCCGACATTCTCAATAACGCTTTTGGAGCTGATATATCCAATGATGAAATCAGTGTTTGGATTGAGGAACAAGTTGATGAGGAAGAAATAACATTATCTGAAAGTGAAGCTGAGGATGAAGATATTCTCGAATCTCCATGTAACACCATTAAACCAAAAAATGCTATTCAAAGCATCAATATATGTTTACAGTTTGCTGAACAGAATAATTTAAATTGTGAACTAATGGCAGCTTTCCATCAGGTTCGAGATTTGGCATTAGAAAAAAGTTGCTCGAACTTACGTCAATCTTCTGTTTATGATTATTTTTAGAAGCAAACCTAATATAGTTTTTATTGCACTATTGTTTGAGACTAAATTATTCACAATAGGAATTTTGTTTTTTTTTTATGCAAAATGTATTATATAAATTTTTTTTAATTCATAATAAATATTTTTACAAATAATATACCTGCTTTCATTTTAAAAACATAAAAAAAAATCAGAAAATGTTGCTTGGGAAAAAGTATCCACTAATCCAAATTATTCGATAGTCCGAATCGGGGTCTGTCAATTATTCGGATTAGCGAATAATCACTGTACATAGATTAAAAAAACATTGAAAGACAAAAATTTAATGAAAAAATAATACTTCCTAGAATATGCACTCGAATTTCGAGTGCTGGGCTTTACTAGTAACTTTTATTCTATGACTTTTATGATAACTGTTACGGGGGGTGAGAAATCCCAAGTCAAGGTGAAAGTACTAGGCCAGTATAGTAAAACCTCTAAAAGGTTTGGCGTTCTCAGGCCAAACTTTTTTTATAAGCTTTTATATTTTTTGTACTTATCTTGATATTTGTTTGCTCAGTTTTTCAGTTATAACTCAAGAACCAATGATTATTTCTAATTTCATTATTCAGCAAATAGCTCCAGCAAATTAAACAGGATTGATTTTATTGAATGAAATCTTGTAAAATTGTAATTTTTTCGTTTTCTTGAATAACATGACATATTATTTAATAGTAGAGTAGAAAAGATGTATACGTATGTGTTTTATTTTTAATATCAAATCAAACATACATTAGTATGTTTGGTATATTAATACAAACTAGCAGATTCCAGCCCTCGAAATTCGAGTGCAAATTCTAGGAAATTTTTGTTTTCTATTATATAAAGACCCTAAAAGTATGCTAATCAATTATAGCCAATTCACAAATCAACAGAAAAAAAACAAATTCATTTTTATTACAAACACATTAACAAATTTAATAAACACACACATAGCATTGTATAATTTTATGTATGTGTTAGTAGCAACTTTAAATGCAATTTACTCAAACTAAAGGAAAAAATTTAAAAATCTGTAAATCTGCAAAACGGCTAAAAAGAAATACCTTTCAAATAATATACGTTTGGTCAAAATCGGGATAAAACGGTAGAACAAAACATCAGTCACAAGATATCGCCTAGCCTATTAATATTATAGATAATTTATTTAATCCTTAGCTATAATTTTGCTAAAGAATGTAGTGAGATTGAAATTTCTTACCCTTATAAGAAATTATTAAAATTTTACCTCTAATTTTTTTTACAAACTTTTAAAATGTCCTTTATAAAAACAAACCATAAGTTTTATTATTTTTTGCACTTAAAAATTATAACTAATATTAGTGCTCAATTGTGGTTTGTTACTTAACCAAGAAATTCTTAAAGCAAAAAAAGAAAAAAAAAGCAAATGTCTGATATCACGCCACTCATACATTCAACCGTTTCTTTTCCTATTGAGAAGCAACATGTCAATAATCCCAGACTGTGTAAACGATCCATGTTTCACAAAAAAAAAGAAGCAACACATCCAATACTTACGCACCAACACATATACAAACGCGAGTGTGTTTGCTTTTGTTAAGTACACTGACTGAATGATTCAGACTGTGATGCATACACAATTCGTAAGTAATCCTATGTAGCCTTTCCCTTGGCATGCTTTTTACGTTTGGAAATCAATATTTTAGGTCAAATTCAATTTGACAACTATTAAAAAAAACATGAATGAAACATAAGCGGCTGTGATTTTTCAATAAACATAATAATTATTAATTAATAAAAACAGAACTGAACTTGAAGAATCAGGATTAAATTTTGAAGTATAAAAATTTAGAAGTTAAAAATAAATAATAATTCACAGATTTTAAGGCAAAATACTGTTTGGACAAATTTATCTATATGAAGGTTGTGCAGCTGTCTCTGGTGGAAAGTTAACATACTTTTGCCTACACTAATCTTAACATCAAATATTTTAATATTTTAATTTTTCCAATATAACAATCAAAATATAACATACTTTTGAAACAATTGTGTATCGTTTTAATTGTATTTCATAAACAACAAAGGAACGATATTCATAATCTAAGTTAACCATAATTTTTCTTTAATTTAAAATCTTAAATTGTATATATGTCTTTAAATAAAGTCGCGTGACATTAAAGACTAAATCTTTGGCAGACATTCGAGAAGAAGAAGATGAAAAAAGGACAAGCCAGCAAAGTTGTATAAAATGTAGAGTAAAAAAATTGCAAAAAGCACTGCGCGTATAACAAATTTGGCTAAAAAGGAAGAAAAAAGTTTTGTGTATGTATAACAATGTGGCGGGAAAATCGATACGAAAATTCTTTTATGGAGTAGATTATGATTATAAGTATAGTTAGGATAATTTTATCATTAGGTTTTTGGTTACAGTAATTGTTGATTCTTTCTATGATGATTTAATAATGGCTTTGTTGTCGTAACACATATTTTCTTTTTTCTTTTATAAATTACAGTTGGAGTTTTTATTATTCCTTAGAAATGATAATTGCATTTGAGTTTAAATCAATTATTTTATTTTTGCCTTAAATTATTCACCTTCATTCGATATTCGTTGTTTTAGGTTAATTTTTAATAAACTGCTATTTAAACCACATTTCGTTAGATTTTTTTTTAAATTTAAATATTAAAACTAAAAATTTTTTTTTTTTTTTTTTGTTAATTTAATAGTTTCTTAGTGGCTGCCTTTTTTATTTTTTTTTTGATTATTTGTTAGTCCCGAGCAATGCTCCCTTTATATAAAAAAATTGTAAAACAGGAATTCCTTTAGAATTTTAAAAAGAATACAACACGCGCGTACAACCGTTGACAACGTACTGAGCTAACAGTAATTTGCTATTGTATCAAATACCGTAACAAGAGTAAAATTGAGTTGTGGTTGAAAATGAAAAAAGTACTAAATCTACTAAATGAAAATCAAAACATTGGGTGGATTTTTTAAACGTAATAAAGCAAATTAAATATGATTTAAAAGAAAAAAATAAATTAATCAAAATATATTGACTTAAATATTAATAAAATCGGATATTATATTAATACGTTTCTTTAAATTTCGTTTAATAAAATGTGCCCAACAAAAAATAAGTTGATATATACAGTGAATGACAATACAATGGAAACTTTTAACAAAATATATTTTTGACGACTTTTTTTATTTATTGGAAAAAAATTAACATAAAAATAATAACTAACAGAACCCAGCCTTCGAAATTCGAGTGCAAATTCTAGGAAATTTTATTTTTTCATTCAATTTCTTTCTTTCAATGCTTTTTTAATCTTTAATTATTAAAGTTATTTCATTATAAATATTTGTTGAACACACAGAAATAAGAACCTAAAGGTATTTGAACCACCTTATATGCCACCTAAAGGTATGCTAATTTTAGGCAATTCACAATTCAGCACAGGGCGTGTGATATGCAATTGTTATATTGAAATTTGAATGCGTTTTTGTCGTTATTGTCCTTATTGGTTTATGTCCAAAATTATTTTTCAATTCAACACAGGGCTTTTCTTGTACAATTTTTGCAAACACATTAATAAATTTAATAAATACACACACAGCATTGTATAATTTTACGTATGTGTTAGTAGCAACTTGAAATCAGCATTACTCCAATAAAATGTTCCAGACGGTGCAATTCTGTAAATCTGGTGGATAGTTAAAAAGAAATACCTTTCAAATGAGATGCGTTTGGTCAAAACAGGATTAAAATTGACAAAGTTACATCGGTCACTAGAAATCGTCCTGCCTATTAATATTATAGATAAAACTTAGAAGTATTAATTTGTATGCTGTTGACAAAACATTGGAAATCTTTACTATACAATAGTTTTTGTTTCAATATTTTGTTGTGTTTCCATTATTTATTAGTACTCTTTATGTAATTTTGTACCCGTATTTTCGATTTTGAATTTCCCATAAATTTTTTATGGGAGTTAGATCTCGTGATTGGACTTACAGCAGCTTTTCGTTTACAACTTCGGTCGTGTATCCTGTATCCAGTTCCAGTTAGAGCATCTTTTACTACATAAATTGGACCCATTCCTTGGCCCAAAAGCAACCCCATACCATAATATTGCTACCGCCAAACTGAACAGTTTGTTTTTGTATATTTTGGGTCTATCCTTTTTCTCTTTGGTAATCGTACAAACTTTCTTTCGTCATGGCCTCTTAAATAAAACTTGGACGCATCTGAAAAGAGACCAGTATTCCAATTCCATCTTGACGTGTGTTCACGTGTTCTTTTGCAGGCGATATTTCTCTGATATCAGTGGTTTCTTCACAGAACGATAACAACCTCAATTACAAACAGTTCGGGCATATATTTTTAATTTCAGATTGTTAATGACTTCTTTAGGTAGCATTTCTGGACATTTATGCAATTAAATTATCCTGTCTTTAACTCCTTTTACGGGGCCTGGCGCTTAAAGGTTGAGTCGTCACCGCACCTCTTTCACGATACTTCTTGATAATTTTGAAATTATGGAATTATTCAGAGAGTATTTTTCACAAATTTTCTTTTCTTTAAGACCAGCAGTAAAATTTTCTATTATTTTGATTTAAAAACTTTATTCTTGCCATTATTTTATAATAATTTTAAGATTAAAGCATTGAAAGCTAGAATTGTATTTAAGATTTTAAGATTTTATATAAATTATCGTCATACCATCCTCTATTTTTGTTGTTTCAATCAACTCTTGTACAGAAATTTCCATTGTTTTGTCATCCTCAAAAATGTTTTTTTCCTTTATCTATTTTTTGTTACACGTGTAAAGGCCTAGTTAGCCACACGTAACCGTAACCAGACGTGTCAGCTGTTTTTTCTGATACATGAAAAGCATTTAGAGCAGTTACCGAATTCAAATGTCATGTAACCGGAACGTCCCAATTTGTTGAAAATAGATTTTTGCAACGTTTGTACGTGGCATTTGTGAATAGCTGATAAAGTTTGGTTAATTTTACACAGCAACTTGCTGGTTCGTTTTTATACCCTATACCACTATGTGGTTTGGGTATAATGACTTTGTGCTGCTGTTTGTAACAACCAAAAATATTTGACCTAGACCCATCTTTAATTATACCGATCGAATCAGAATCACTTTCTGAGTTGTTTTAACAATGTCCGTCCGTCCGTCCGTCCGTCTGTGTGTCCATGTAAAGCTTGTAATCAAACTGCAGGTCGCAAATATGAATATATTTTGATGAAATTTGGTATATAAGCTTTTATCGGCCATGGGATGAACGCTATTGAAATAAGAGAATCGGTCCATGTTCAGACCTAGCCCCAATACAAATTACCCATATGAAATCGACATAAATTGCCATAAGATCCAAATTGTCATATAGATCTTACTCAAATTGGGTTTGTATGCGTTCATTACATCCACTAATGAGTAGTCCAAAAATGATCCCTTTGACCCCATATGGAGCTGCTTCCCGATCTTCACTTAAATCTATTAAAAAACAAAAATATTGCACTAATTCTTCTCAAATTTTGTTTCTACATATTTTTGCAAAATACAAGAGACTTTACCAAACATGATCAGGATCGGTCCATTTTTGGACCTTGTCCCTTTATAGATATAGCATCCGATATGAACTTTTTCATATCTGCAGCCAAAAAAATTAATAAAAATTCCACTCAAATTTGGTTTTTGTTTATTTTCAATGTCCAGTTAGTTGGGCCTAAGAGATAGGGTTTCTAAACGCATGGTATAGGGTATCGTATAGTCGGTCTAGACCGACTATAATTTTCTTACTTGTTTACATTCTATAACTGCACTAAATGCCAACGTTATATTTACGGTACGGATACATTTAACAACGTGTGGCTAACTCGGCCTTAATGTTATTGCATTACTAGTTTTTACGTTGTAGTGAAATATATACATACACACAATATTTAAAAGTGCATTTAGTTTTTTTTATCGTATAAATTGAACAAAGTACATATGGCATATTCACCATTTAAAAGTTTTGTGCTAAAAATAGTTGCTTTTTCAGATAATAAAATGGACAAAAATAAATGAAATAATTTTTTTGTTGACTTTTTTATGCGATTTTGTTTGAGTTTTAATGTTTTGATTTGAATTTATGCGAATTTTTTAAATTCAGAAACGAATCATTCGTTTTTATATGGAACTAGTGTATCATTTTATGCGAATTCGATTTATGCGGAATTTTCCGGAACGAATTAATCGCATAAAATGAGGTTTGAGTGTATAAGGTTATCTTATAACAGGTAAAAAACTTGATATATCCTTTGAAAAATTTAAAAGTGAATTTTTAAAAATATATAGTTAACAATATATTTACAGCACAATACTGGGTTTTTAACTCTATTGCAAATAACGTATAGCGACCCCTAAGGTTGGTGTCATTACTACACGTTCTAATTACAGTAGCTAGCACTTTTAAGTGTTACTGTTACTTTAAATTTAAAATTAATTAGATTAGGCATCACTTTTAAGCAAATACGATATATAATACTGGGTTTTTAACTCTATTGCAAATAACATATAGCGACAAGTAAGGTAGGTGTCATTACTAAACGTTCTAATTATAGTAGCTAGCACTTTTAAGTGTTACTGTTACTTTGAATTTAAAATTGATTAGATTAGGCATCACTTTTAAGCGGTTTAGCAAATACGATATATAATACTGGGTTTTGAACTCTATTGCAAATAACGTATAGCGACACCTAAGGTAGGTGTCATTACTAAACGTTCTAATTACAGTAGGTAGACTTAAAATTTATTAGGTTGGGCATCACTTTTAAGCGGTTTAATCTGGCGTGGTCGCAAGACTTGCTTAACTCGCTGAAATGGGCATCACTTGGAATCAATTCTGGGCATTATTTTTTTTTACCGTTTATTATATCCAGAATAAAACTGCTGCTATTTCAACTGAGAATATGGCATCACTTTTTACCGTTTAAGTATCGGGTAAAATTGTTGCCATGTTGTTTGTATTATAATACTTCACATGTGCACAGTATTATCACTTCAAATGGCAGCACTCATATGCGTTATTATATGATAACGCAGCGTTCGCTGTACTCATTATCGACCAACAATTCAATGCGGCGGTAGTGCCAGGTTGAAAATATATTTTATTAACAGTAATTTGCTTATGCTTGGTTTTCACTATGCCATTTTCAAAGTCAATTGTTGTCAATTATTGTCAGTTGTATGAAAACGGGTTGTAATGACTTGTCATTTGCAATCGCTGGTAACATTTGACATCTAAAATGAAATTGCCAACATGTTGGTAATTTGTTTTTGTTTGACAGGCGAATTTTTTGTAAGTTTATAAGATGTAATGCAAATGTAATTAATTGAAAATTGCAAGATGTCAGTTGAGGCAATTGTATGTTGTCAGTTTATATGACATAGTGAAAACCAGGCATTAGTTTCCTACCTTATTAAAAAATTCGCAGCAAATTGTAAAAGTTTTTTTTTAAAGATGATAATTTAACACTACTACTTTATAAACTTTGTAAAAACAAAATAAATAGGTTTACAACAACATAAATAATGTTTTTTCTGTCAAGAAATTCTTCCAAAGGCTAAATAATAATTTATTGCTTATTTCATTTTATTTGCATATGTGCTGTTAATGACCTTTAATATCAAAATTTATTATAATTTCTCCTTATAAGAATTCTTGTGTTATTAATTAGCACGGGGTTTTCCACAAAAGCAAATTACAGACTCCAAAATATCAAATAAAAAGTGTTAAATTACCTTTTACCATTAGACAGACTACAGTTGACTAAACTTGAAATGAAAGCGCTCAATGCAGACACCCTCCACAAAAGCAAATATGAGGCAAATCACGTGCCATGTAAATACGATGCCTTGTCATTTGACTTAAGGAAGCATAATAATAATAGTGTAGCCACCGTGAAAATTTCAAAATGTAACTTATACCAAATAGAATTTCAATGAATGAATGAAAACAATTTTTTTTGTTTTTTAACACTGCCACTGTTTATAAGTGTAACAAATTTATTTTTCATTAACTCCAATGTTATTTGTGTGGTATATGTATGTATGTACCTATATCAGTATATCTTGATTATCTTTCCAATGTAAAACATGCCGTTAACATCCTTTTTAAACCTCCTGCCTGCTTCCCACTCCCTTTTCCGTCTTAGCAATTGCTTTTAACATGTTATTCAAGATTAAAGAAAAAGTCAATCAGTCTATTTTTCTGTTGTGTGCAGGATTTCGCTGAGAAAAAGAAAATTTAAATTACATGTAAATCCTAAAGATTTTTATCCATATTCTTGATACAAACGCCCTTAAAGTCACCTTACGACCATCTCGCCACCACCCTTCCTTAACCCCCCCCCCCCCCCAACCACTTTAACTTAAATTTTCTTCCCTTTCAACATACTTCAGTTGCGAACTTGACGTCTTGATATGTAAGTTGACGTTGTTTGTTCGTTCGTTCGTTGTATCAACTTGTTTCTCTTTAAACAAATCTTGTGAACAGTGTTGTCAGAGATTTTAAAGAATTTATTTATTTTTGGAAAAAAAAAAAAATTATTTGGAAATTTTCTTTTATAACTTAGTTTCAGTTTTAAATATTTCCATTGTTGACTCAAATAATCGATGTCAAAGGAAATATTTTGCACATAATTAGATACAATGTTTTCCATATTATTATTGATAAACATTTATTTAGAATAACCAGCTACATATGTATATATTTTATCATAAAAGTCACAAAATGAAATTATTATTTTTTTATTTTCATTTAATTTCAAGCAAACATAAAAATCAATCAACCATTGGCAAAAAAGTGAGATATCTCCAAATAAATAAATTGTCTTTGCTGGAATTTTTAATTAAGATTAATATTAAATATCAGCATTTCAAAAAATTTTAATTTCTGCTCGAAAAAAAAAAATATGAAATTTAGTTTGTTTTGCTTTGTCGTAAAAATAAATCTAATAACTTTTATTTCTGCTGGAAAAAATAAAAATAAGATTTTAACTTTTATTTCTGCTCGAAAATATTTGAATTGTTATATTTTATCGTAAAAGTAAATATAAAAATAATTTTTTTTTTTGTTTTTGCTCGAAAATATAAAAAATCACCTCTACTTCTGCTTTAAAAAAAAAAAAAAATAACTTTCGAACTGTTCGAAAAAATAACAATAAATTTTTTTTTCTCTGCTCGTAAATATAAATAAATAAAGTTAATTTTTACTCGAAAAAATAAAAGTAAAAGATGACTTTTATTTCTATTCGAAAAATTTTAATTCCGAACGTAAAAATAAAACAAAAAAAGTACATTTCTGCTCAAAAAAAAAAATATTATTTCTGATCGAGACAATAAATATAAAAAGTTACTTTTGTTTTTGTTCGAAAAAATACAAATCAAATAATAATTCAAATAATTATATTTGAATTGTTATTTCTGTGCGTAAAAATAAATATAAAAAAACTATTTTTGTTTTAGCTCGAATATATAAAAAAATTACCTCTACATTTGCTTGAAAAAAAAAAAAAAAAAATAAAAAAATTAAAAAAAAAAAAAAAATTACTGCTCGAAAAAATAATAATAAAAAAAATTTTTTTTCTCTTTGCTCGTAAGAATCTATAATATTAATAGGCTAGGCGATTTCTTGTGATCGATGTTTTGTTTTGCCATTTTATCCCGATTTTGATCAAACGTATATTATTTCAAAGGTATTTCTTTTTAGCCGTTTTGCAGATTTACAGATTTTTAAATTTTTTCCTTTATTTTGAGTAAATTGCATTTAAAGTTGCTACTAACACATATATAAAATTATACAATGCTGTCTGTTTATTAAATTTGTTAACGTGTTTGTAATAAAAAATGAGTGTGCTTTTTTGTGTTGATTTGTGAATTGACTATAATTGAATAGCACATCTTTAGGGTCTTTATTTAATGAAAAAATAAAATTTCCTAGAATTTGCACTCGAATTTCGAGGGCTGGAATCTGCTAGTATTAATAAAAAAGGTTAATTTTTGCTCGAAAAAATAAAAATAAAAGATTACTTTTATTTCTGTTCGAAAAATCTTAATTCAAACAATAATTTTTTCCCTCCGATCGTTAAAATAAAACTAAAAAATCGTTTATTTCTGTTGAAAAAAATAAATATAAAAAATTATTTTATTTCTGATTGAGAATATACATATATAAAAAAAAATTACTTTTGTTTTTGCTCTAAAAAAAATCAAAATATAATTTTTATTTCTGCTCGAAAAAATAAAAATAAAACAAGTAAAAAACAAGTAAGAAAATTATAGTCGGTCTAGACCGACTATAGGATACCCTATACCATGCGTTTAGAGACCCTACCCCATAGGCCCAACTCACTGGACATAGAAAATATAGAATACTATGTCTATATGGGGACTAGGCCCAAAAATGGACCGATCCTGACCATGTTTGGTAAGGTCTCTTGTATTTTGCAAAAAAATATATACAAACAAAATTTGAGAAGAATCAGTGCAATATTTTTGTTTTTTGATAGATTTAAGTGAAGATCGGGAAGCAGCTCTATATGGGGCCTATGACTAAGAGTTGTCCCATAGGTATCATTTTTGGACTACTGATTAATGGATGTAATAAACTCATACAAACCCAATTTGACTAAGATTTATATGATAATTTGGATCTTATGGCAATTTAAGTCGATTTCATAGGGGTCATTTGTATGGGGGCTAGGTCTGAACATGGACCGATTCTCACCAATTTCAATAGCGTTCATACAATGCCGATAAAAGCTTATATACCAAATTTCATCAAAATATATTCATATTTGCGACCTGCAGTTTGATTACAAGCTTTACATGGACACACAGACGGACGGACGGACGGACGGACATCGTTAAATCGAATCAGATAGTGATTCTGATTCGATCGGAATTAAAGATGGGTGTAGGTCAAATATTTTTGGTTGTTACAAACAGCAGCACAAAGTCATTATACCCAAACCACATAGTGGTATAGAGTATAATTATAGTCGGTTTAGATCGACGATACCCTGCGTTTTGAGGGTGGGTTTTAGATCCAACTCCGCCGAAGAAATAACTGGTTATAGAAAATAAGTATAAACCAAAGTTTAGTGACATTGGTTTTAATTTGTTTGCCTGCAGATATAAAAAAGTTCGTATGGGACGCAATATTTATATGGGGACTAGATCGAAAAATGATTCGATCCTGACCATGTTTGATAAATTCATTTACTTTTGCCAAAAAAAAAAAGATAAAAAAAATAAAATTTAAGAAAAATCTATGTAATCATTTTGTTTTTTGATTGATTTAAGTGGAAACATTTTACAGTACGATTTCTTCTGCAATATTACAAGAAATACACGCTATCCGGTTGTCTTGTGGATTATGGGAAATACTGCATTGAATAAATTGTGTTACTCTAATTACTTAATCAAAATGAAAAATAGTTTCAAAAGTAATCCAAAGTCTTTTTACAAATTTGTCAACACTAAGAGAAAAAAAACAACTGGTTATCCTGCTATTATGAAATTTCAACATACTGAATCTTATGATAATACTATTATAAGTAATTTGTTTGCTGATTTTTTTTCAACAACTTATTCCGATTCTACGTTTGATGATTGTGCCACTTACCCATCTATACTGACTGCAAATATAACCATATCTATTCCATTACTTGATATCTCTATGGTTTCTAATGGTTTGGAAAAAATTAAAATTTTCATACAATAGTGGAGCTGATAAAATTCCCAGTAGTATCTTAATCAAATGTGCGGATGCTTTAGCTATTCCATTGACAATAATGTTTCATCAATTAAATACGTCTGACATTACAAATTATCGTGGTATTGCAAAATTAAGAACTATACCTAAATTCTTTGAAAAAATTATAACTGACCAACTATATAATCAAGTCAACACATTGATTTCTCCATTCCAACATGGTTTTCAAAAACGGTGCTCAACTGCAACGAACCTTTTACAACAATAGTCAACCGGGGTTTTCTTCAAAGAAAGCAAACTGACGCTTTTTACACTGACATCAGCAAGGCATTTGATAAACTTCTTATAAAGAAATTACATCTTATAGGATTTTCTGATCTTAGCATAAAGTGGATCTATTCATATTTAACAAACAGTAAGCAAAATGTACGTTTTAATAATATATCTTCGAAAAATATTAATGTTTTCTCTGGAGTACCGCAAGGCAGCCATCTTGGACCGCTTTTATTTTCATTATTTATAAATAATTTATCTCAAGTTATTCAGTTTTCAAATATCCTGATGTATGTGACGATGTAAAGGTCTTTACGATCATACTTATCTTCAAAATGATTTGGATTCGTTTCACTCATGGTGTATTTTAATGGAGCTGAATCTTAAAAACTGCAAATATATGCGTTTTGTTCGAAAAAGACCAATATCAGTAAATTATATTATGGGCGTCTTGCAACTGGAACAAGTTGATAACTTCTTAGATCTTGGTGTTTTATTAGATTCAATGCTTAGTTTCGTTCCTCATATTACAATAACAGGAAACAAAGCCAGAGGAGTACTTGGTTTTATAAAACGTTGGTCTAAAGAGTTTAATGATCCGTATGTAACAAAAACACTGTACACATCACTTGTGAGACCGATTTTGGAATATGTCTCTATAATATTGGACCCTATCTATCAAACTCATGTTGATAGCATTGAATCGGTGCAAAATCAATTCCTACTATTTTGTCTACGCAGTTTAAATTTTAACCTTTTAAATCTTCCGTCGTATAACAGCAGACTCACTCTAATTAAGCTGCCAACCTTAAAAAGCCGCAGATCTATGCTAAACGTTTCGTCTCTTTTGAACATAATTAATGGCGATGTTTCTTCTGGTTTCCTGATCAACAATATTTCACTTAACATCCCTCAGCGGCAAACTCGTTTCTTTTCACCTTTATTTGTCCAGTTTTATAGATCAAATTATGCGAACGGTGATCCGCTTAGACGAATGTGTATTGAATTTAATAAGCTTTATAGATTTATTGATTTTTCTTTAAATACAAATGTCATAAAAAGTAAAATAATAATTTATCTGAACACATAATTTCAATTAAATTTTTTGATTTTTTTATTCATGTTCGCCTATTTTTTAAATGTTCTTGTAAATAGTCTGTAAGGATTAATTCCATAGATTAATAAATAAATAAATAAATAAATAAATAAATAAATAAATAAATAAATAAATAAATAAATAAATAAAAAAGTAAATAAATAAATATCGGGAAGCAGCTTTATATGGAGGCTATGACTAAGAATTTTTATACAGGGTTTATTTCTAGAGTACTGATTAATTTATTTATTTATTTTTTTATTTATTTATTTATTCGTATATTGGTCTATGGAATTGATCCTTACAGACTATTTACAAAGAAAAACATTTTAAAATTAATTTTAGTAGATAGATAATAATGAGAAATCAATTAATATATAAAGTTCATTAAATTGAATACACATTCTCCTGAGAGGGTCTGCATTTGCATAATTAGCTCTATAGAACTGTACAGATAAAGGTGAGAAGTAACGTGTTGGTCGTTGAGGAGTGTTGAATGATATATTGTTAATCAGGAAACCAGAACAAACAAACATCACCATTAATTATACTAAGAAGAAATGAAACATTTAGCATAGTTCTCCGGCTTTTTAAAGTTGGTAGCTTAATAAGGGCAAGTCTGCTGGTATAGGATGAAGATTACTTGGATTGAAGTTTAAACTCCGAAGACAAAACCAAAGGAATTGTTTCTGCACAGATTCCAGACGGTCGGCATGAATTTGGTAGATTGGGTTCCAAATTATAGAAGCATATTCCAGGATAGGTCTCACAAGTGACGTATATAAAGTTTTGGTGACATAGGGATCATTAAACTCTTTAGCCCAACGTTTTATGAAACGCCTCTGGGTGTAATAAACACACACAAACCCAATTTAAACGAGATCTATATGATAATTTGGATGCTACGGAAATTTAGATCAATCTAACAGGGATCATTTGTATGGGGACTAGGTCTGAATATGCACCGATTTTCACCAATTTCAATAGCGAACATGCAAAATTTCATTAAAATATCTATATTCACATACACAATCTGTAATTTGATTAGAGTTTTACATGGACACACAGACGGACATACGGACGGAAGGACGAACATCGACTCAAAAAGTGACTCTGATTCGATCGATGCAATAAAATGTGGGTCTAGACCATATATTTTTGGTAGTAATAAACACACAAAATAAAAATAAAATTTGAACTTCTACTTCTGCTCGAACAAATAAGAATCAATATTTAACATTTATTTCCGTTCGAAATAATAAAAATGAGAATTATAAAAAGACATGATTAGAAGGATCAAAATTTTTTCAGTTCTCCGATATTTACTTATATATGCTTTCTTTGTTAAAAAAAATTTAAAAATTACTGTT
This sequence comes from Cordilura impudica, assembly GCA_963682025.1. Classification (NCBI taxonomy): domain Eukaryota; kingdom Metazoa; phylum Arthropoda; class Insecta; order Diptera; family Scathophagidae; genus Cordilura; species Cordilura impudica. The sequence goes on along the minus strand of OY821521.1, from coordinate 10,100,137 downwards.
ATTTTCGATCCATGATTTATAACTCAATTCATCTAATTACTTAGTATTTGTTCTTAGATTTCCTGGAATGGGTCTCCGTAAAATCCTTTTTCAAGAAGTTCTTATACTTTAAAGACGTTAAAATGAACTAAAGCCTTACAGAAAATTATAATTTTGCAAGTAATTGCTTTATCTATGTATTAATACGTGAAGGAAATTTTTTTATTCCATTTTGAAGCAAAATGCGGGCACGGAGGAGTGTGAAATTTGGCACAGTTATAGTTCATATGGAGGAGAAGCGGAAAATGATAAAATTTATATATAATATGTTTTAAAAATATGTTAAATAAAATAAAATATTTATAATAATTCGTTACATCCTGTTAATGCGAATGATTTAAATTGTATATCACACGCCCTTGTTGAATTGTGAATTGATAAAATAGATTAGCATACCTGTATAAGGACTGTGTTTGAAAAAATTGTCCACAATATTTTTCGAAATAACTTTTTAAAAACCACTCAATTTGAAATTTTTTTTTGTTAGTACTCTTTGAAATGAATAGCCGAAAATTACGCTTTTTACAATTTTTCGCTAGATGCCTTTATTTATTTCTAAAAAGTGAATTGGAAACACTCAAAAATATAGTGAAAATCTTTCAAGCCCACCCTCTGTACACATTTCAAAAAATTACTGGAGAGCTAAAAATTAGACCGAAAATAGTGTCAAGAGTCTTACAGAAGTTTAACGAACGTCAATCGGAAGACAGATTTCTGGAAGGAAGAAAGAAAGAAGGCAAAGAAAATCGTCACTATGCTGAAGAAAAATCCTATTATATCGGGTAGAAAACTGGCTCAGATAATGGAGTGCTCCGAGTTTTTTGTACGCAAGGCCAAAAAGGACACCAGTCTTAAGTAAGTTCCAGATAGAAATGCTGTGAAGAACACGGAAGCAAAACAGCGTGCCAAAAAATCAAAAAACGATTTCTTCGAAAAATTCAATTGCTGCATCATCAACGACGAGACGTAAGTTGTAAATATCTAACCAAATGTCCTGTACAAATGGTCAGAATTTTACTTAAAATGTCAGTTGCCAATGTTATGGCAGTGTAAATGTGTTGTAAGGATAAAGTTAATGTGGATTCAACCCCGACACATAAATCGGTGCTGACACTAAGCTTTAGTCCTTTTATTTTTCCCTTCAAGCACTTGTAACTTGAAAGGTGATGGCCAGTAAATAAAACAATGAGATATGCTGTATTACTAGACTGATTCTTTATTTTGTTTGGGTTTTTATACCCAAAACAATAATCAAAAATGCTTAATACTAAATAGTGTAATTAATGTGTTTGTTATTGTATTTTGGTTAACAGTATAAAAAACGCTGAAAACAAAATAATAATAAATGTGTTTTGTTGTTGTGTATTGATACTTAAATTATTATAAATTAAAACAGTGTATTTTGTTGTTGTATCTTCAACCATAATAATGCTTACTAGTGTCGTTAGTCATAAATGGTTAAATGATTTCACTGACGGATTGACCTATATTTTGTTTTATTCTGATTAAGCATTATTATGTTTGGTAACAATAAAATATGCGGAAGTAAATGTGGAGTAAAATAAATGTGACTTAATAATAATTACAAAATTATATGTGTCAAATAAAATATAAACAAACTGAATTTAAAATGTAGACAAACTAAAATAAAAACGTATGGTAGACTTCTTTGAAACTGGACATTCTCCCCCACGTTGAACGGATGTTCAACAAATTGATGTATTATAGTGATTGTTCCGTGGAGTGTAGTTAAAGGTCTACAGTGAATTGAAGAGGATGCTGGCGTGGCATTGGTATAGGTGTCATTTTTATTGTTTCAACTCCAACTGATCTTGCCTCGTTGTTGTTTGTAATGGGCATTGTGCGGGTCTGTTTGTTGCGTCGAGCCTGACAATTGAAAAGGAGGATTATCAATGTAATTAGACTAAATAGCAGTGCTAGATATCCGATTGTGTAACTGTGCGTTTGATGGGAACTTAATTTGTTTGGAAGGTCAATAATTTTGTGTTGTTCCAATGATCTTTGTAGTATTTTCAAGTCATTTATGCCCTTTTTATATGCGTCTTCTAGACCCGTTGAATTCGAATGATTGTAACTTACAGGATGTTGGAAGCCTTCTTTTAGTGATAGTTCCGACATGTTGCCCAGACTGAAGTATGACGACTTCAATGTGTGGGATATAATTTGTCTTCCGTTCATCATGATGAAATTGTGTTTGAGTATGCATTCTGGATCGAGTGTTAGTAACCCGGAGCCCTTCAGAAAAATAGGAATTATCTCCTTGTTACACACTGCTGTGGCCCTTGATGATGATGAAGTAGTATATATCCATTGATTGTTTCCATTTAATGGTATCCATTGGAGCTTTGTTGTTGTTTTTTCCAAGCTGCAAGTTGGTGATGTTTTGTTGTTGAATAAATTTATTTCACAAGAGCATACTTCGGATTCATAATTGTATCGAATTTGGACGTTAGAGCACAAAAATTCGTCTTGTTTCATTGTGTAACAGGAATTCAGCTCTGACGTTGTAAGGACAATGTATTGTTGACGGGATGCCATTGTGCCAAGGAACGTAGCACATGGCTTGATGATTATCATGGTGTTATTTATTAAGTTAGGTATAGGTATTAGGTGAAATATTTTGAACTGATCACGGTCAATCAATGGTATGGTGATTTCGAAAACTGCGTGTTGAGGAGTTAGTCCGCCTTTAACCTTCATTATTTTAAATAATTGCAACAAATCTGAGGATGGAAGAACTACAGAAGGAGGTGCATGTAGTGTGATTTGGTTTACTTCATTTTGCAATTGTTCTGGAGTAAGTAGTAATGGATTGATTTTTCCATGATGTGTATCCGTAAGACTATCCAGGATTGAAGATTGTATTTTTTGTAGATTGTTCGCAATTAAAGTTAATTGTAAAACCCCAGAGGTGAATAGTTGATTAAAGTGTATTTGAAGTAGTACTTGGTCGATGTCGTGCATTTGTGATGAGTAATGTTTAATTTCCTGCTCTAATTCTTCAAATCTTGTTCTAGATGCAATTTGGGTCTGACGTATGATGTTAATTGTTGAATCAACGATTGTGGTTTGGTTTTTGAGTAACCTTAATAAATATGATTCGTTTTCCTTGACTTCAAGTATTGTATTGGACATGTGGTTAGCATATTCAGCGTCCAATATGCCAAATAGTGAATGAGCAACGTTGCCGACTACATCTAATGCTCCTCTTTTAATTCGGAGCAATCGATTGTCCAGTTGCATATCATTTTCCATATGTTCAAAATGATTAATTATATTGCGACAGGATTCGTTAAGGGTCATCATGTTACAAAGAGTCCTTAATGACCTCGTTCCATTGGCTAGAATTGACGTTTCTGACCAGTATGTATCTAGATCATAGTATACCAATAGATTCCATTCAGTAGTTGAGATAGATGCTGTACCCACTTCTTCGAAATGAATTCCGAGTTTTGGTCCGAATTTTGTATTTTTGACTGGAGTTCCAGAAATTATTGGTAGTAGAAATATTAATGCGAGTAAAGTTAGGCAAAGATGATTTGTTTTCAATTTCTTTCTCTTAACCTCGGGTTCATCAACTGACTCAGAAGTATTGGTTTCGTGGTCGTCATTACCAGGGACCGTAGCCAATTCTAAATTCGAATCAATGGGTAAACGGGCAAGTCGGTGTATTGCACGTTTGAAAATTCCTCTGGAGGTTTTTACATCAACGACTCGTGTGGAGTCATCTGATCCTTGGTGTACGTTAATGATTCGACCCAATGGCCATTGCATTACTGGAACATTATCTTCTTTTATAATGACCATGTCTCCCGGTTTGAGGTTGACGCACTGTGTTTTCCATTTATGTCTTTGCTGGAGTTCATTCAAATATTCGTTGGACCATTGTTTCCAAAAACTCTGCTTTAAATTAGAAACTTGTTCCCAGCGTGATGAAAATGTTAGTTTTGGTGATTGTGCTCGGCTATCTATTTGTGAAGTTAGTGCTTCTCCAATTAGGAAATGTCCTGGTGTTAACGCTGTTAAATCGGTAGGATCACTTGACATTGGGGTTAATGGGCGAGAATTTAGAATTGCTTCAATTTCTACGATAACTGTTTCGAGCTCTTCATATGTTAGTGATGCTGTAGCGACGCTCCGAAGTAGTAAATGTTTTGCTGATTTTACAGCAGCTTCCCATAACCCTACGAAATGTGGTGCTCTGGGGGGAATGAAGTGAAAATTTATTCCTTTAGAGCTGGATGCTGCAATTATTTCATCTTGACCTTTATCTGAATATACGGTCTGAATTAATTCGGATAATTGATTTTTGGTGCCGACAAAATTTGTAGCGTTGTCGGAGTATATGTTTTGACACCGACCTCGCCGACCAACGAATCGTTTTAGCGCACCGATGAATGCTTCTGTTGATAAATTGGTTACCAATTCGAGATGTACAGCTTTCGTGGCGAAACAGCAAAAAACAGCTATGTAGGCCTTAGTTGGTCTTTTGCCTCTGATTTTGTAATGTATCCAGAATGGTCCGCAATAATCTACTCCTGCGTTGATGAAAGGTCGTGCTGGTGTAACTCGGTTTTGTGGTAAGTTGCCCATGATTTGTTGGCATAATTGTGGTCGGGCTCTAGTACATGTTATGCATTTTTGTACAATTGCTCTTGCCGTTATTTTGCCTTTTATTGGCCAAAATCGTTGTCTCATTATGTTCAGTAACGCCTGAGGTCCACAATGTTTATTTTCAATGTGTTTTGATATAAATAACAGTTTGGCAATTGGGTCGTTATATGGGAGCAGCATTGGGTGTTTTGCATCGCTCGACAATTCTGATGATTCCAAGCGCCCTCCAACTCGAAGAATACCCCTGTCATCGATAAATGGGGATAAACTGCTAATGGAGCTGTTTTTGTCGATTTGGTTATATTTCTTTAACTGTTTAATTTCTGGTGAAAAGTCGGCCAATTGAATCGTTTTCATAATTGCGAAAAGTGCTTCATTCAATTCGTCTGGTGTTAGCGCCTTATGTGATGGGCGTTGTTGGTTTAATAACCTTGTATTGTTGATAAATCTGATGACATATCCCAGTATCCTTTGCAATTTGTTGTGGGATTTTGTATATGAAATCATTAGCGGAAGTGACAGCTGCTGCGAGTAAAGTTGTCTTCTTTTTCTCAATGTCATTGGTAATTAAGTGTTTTTGTGAAAATGTAGGTGGCCAAATTTCTTGTCGACCATGCAGAAATAATGGTCCATATAGCCATAAGTTACATCCAGATAGTTGAAGTGCTGTTAAACCTCTGGACAGTACATCAGCTGGATTGTCGTTTGATCGGACGTGGCGCCACTGTTCGGGCAACGTCCATGTTTGAATTTTCGAGATTCGATTAGCTACAAACGTATGGTATGCAGTAGATTGAGAGTTTAACCAATTTAATACTATTTCGGAATCAGTCCACAAGAATAAAGGTTGGTCTTTAATCTGGAGATCCGTTTTGATTCTGTGTGCAAGTTGGGCTGCCATAACTGCGGCACATAGTTCTAAGCGAGGTAACGTTTGTTGTTTCAATGGAGCAACCCGTGTCTTGCCACAAAGTAGTTGTACAATCACTCTTCCATCTTTAAGAGTTGCTCGGATGTAGGCAACTGCACCAAAAGCCTTTTCGGATGTATCTGAGAATATATGGAGCTCGGTTTTTGTTGGGATTTCACCCTTAAAAATGTGTCGAGGGATTTTGAAGTTGTTTAAGGTTTCTAAATCATTTCTGAATTTTGTCCATATAGCGTGAAGGTCATCAGGTAGCGGCTCATCCCAGTCTAATTTGTATTGCCATAGGAGTTGAATAAACATTTTTGCCTTTACAATTACAGGTGCTAATAGTCCAAGAGGGTCGAACAATTTTGCGAGATCGGACATTGCTGTACGTTTTGAAATTGTCTGCGTATGATTCAGTTTTACTTTGATGCAAAACTGGTCCGTCGTAGGCAGCCATAACAATCCCAATGTTTTCACTGTATTCGTGTTGTCATTGTTGAAATCTAAATTTACCTCCTGGTCGCCGAGTGGGATATTTTTTAATAATTGTGGATGATTCGCACACCACTTTTTTAGTATGAAGCCATGTTTTTTTAGCATTGTAATGAGTTCTTTTTGTGTTTGAAGTGTGATGGTGAGATTATCTGAACCTCCCAGGCCGTCATCTACATAAAAGTTATGTTTAAGCATTTGTGAACCGTATGGATATTTTGTAGCGTTTTCATCAGCAATCTTTTGCAAACATCTGGTAGCTAAATAGGGTGCTGCTCGCGTTCCATATGTGACCGTACGAAGTTTGTAGTATTGAATAGGCAGCGATGGATCTTCTCTCCAAATAATTAACTGGTATTGTTGATCATTTGGATGAATTAGTATTTGTCTGTACATTTTTTCGATGTCAGTGGTAAATACAAATTTCGGCAACCGAAAACGAAGTAAGATTGAAAATAACTCACTTTGAACGGTTGGTTGACCCATTCATTTAATGAATGGCCCATTGATGTTTTTGCTGATGCGTCGAATACTACTCTTAGCTTTGTTGTGGTGCTGTCGGGTTTGAGCACACAATGATGAGGGATGAAGTATTTTGGATTCGGTACCGCATCTATGTTGGTCTTCTGCATGTGTCCCAGATTTTCATATTCTTGCATGAATTTAATATATTGAGTTCTAATTTCTTCATTTTTTAACAATCGTCGTTCTAGAGCTATGAATCGATTGTAGGCCATTGCATGTGATTCTCCTAATGCTGCTGGATTGTCCCGGAATGGTAGACTGACTACTAGACGGTCTTGATTGTTGGTGTGGACATGCTGAGTAAAATGTGAATCACATTGTCTTTCTGATGGTGACAGAGTTTTGTCGCTGGGTTCAATTTCATCTAATTTCCAGAGCTGTTCAATGGCTTCTTCCAATGATGCTGTGTTGTCAAATACGGCACATGTTAAAGCAGATAATGACCAGTTGGGAGGTGAATTTTTGCCAATTGCACCACCCACGATCCAGCCAAGTGACGTATTTTGAAGTGTTGGAAGGCCGTCAGACAGTTGTATTGTTCCCGCTTGAATTAACTTGTAGTAAAACTCTGCACCCAATAGAATATCAATTTTTTCTTGGTTGTTGAAATTGGGATCTGCTAGTTGTATGTTGCTTGGAATTTCCCATGTAGATGTATCAATATGTTGACTCGGCTGCGGTGGAATGATGTTTGGGAGTATAAATGCTTCCAAATTTGTGGAGAAACTGTGATCTCTGGACTTCATTTCTACATTAATGCGGTAGTTTGACCTTTTTTGTACGTTGCCAACACCATCTATGCGAAGTGAAGTTTTGGTTGGGAAGGTAGATAACCTTTGGCAAAGTCGCTTGGAGACAAGGTTCACTTGAGAGCCAGAATCTAATACTGCTCTGAACTCATGGGAAGTACCATTTTGGGCAGAAATAACAACTTTTGCTGTTGCTAGCAAAACATAACCCTGGCCCCCTTCGGCTGCTTTTGTAGCTGAAGATGTAACTGCGACGGCGTTAGAAGATGATGTGTTTCTTTGACTATTCGAACCCATAGTTGTGTTGATTGATGGTTTTGAATCTTTTTTTATGTTGTTCTGTTTCTTTTCTAAATGTAACAGCGTATTGTGTTTCTTCATGCACTTTCTGCAGCCACTTGATTTGCACTCTTTTGAAACGTGATCACTTCTGAAACAGTTGACGCATAAATGGTGTTGTTGTACCCAATTCAGTCGTTCTGCTTCTGATAAGTGATGAAATTTGCTGCAGTAATATAGTTTATGGCCACCGTTATTGCACATTTTGCAGGTGCCATTATCGACTTTATTGGAGGTTGTAACTGAAGATACTGTTTTCTGTGGCAATTTTCCGGTTTGAATAATTGCCTCCATTGATTGAAACTGAATTTCCAGAAATGATAAAAATTCAGCAATTACTGGTACTTCTCTTGGGTTGGCCAACGACTGCATGTACCTGATGTGTGTTCCCCTGTCGAGTTTTTTAATTAATAATTGAATGAGTATCGCATCCCAAGAGGTTGTTACAATACCCAGATTGTCTAATGCGAGCAAACACTCCTTGGTGGTGTCATGCAGAGCTTTGATAGATGATGTAGATGATGAAACTGGTGGTTGGTTAATAATTTTTTCAACCAAGTTGGCTACCAGTAGTCTTTTGTTGTTGTAGCGATCCTGAAGTGTTTTCCATGCAGTATTGTAATTTGTCTCTGATAAAGAAAACTGACTGATTAAGTGTTCAGCTTCTCCAGATACATTGCTTTTTAAATACCACATTTTCTGAATAGATGGTATTGGCTGTTTGTCCACCATCTCAGTAAACAAATCATGAAACTGACGCCATTTTAAATAATCGCCATCAAATCGTGGTATAGTGACTTTTGGTACATGTAATGCGCATTTGTTCAAATCTTTTGTCATTGATTGTATTTCATTATATTGACTGGAATCACCATTAGATAAAAGTTTTTGTTTTTTGACGGACAGATTGACTAAGTTTTGTCGCACTAAATCATATATTCTGTCATATTCGTTCTGATCCAGACCAGAATCAGCAGGGTTTTCTAATTTATCATAAATTTCATCGTGTAATACTTCAGCTTGATTCCACAACTTTTCAATGGTGTTGATTTCCACTTCAAAGTACTGCAAGGGATGGTCATCTTCATCTGTTATACCATTTAACAGCCGGTTTAGAGCAGTCAAACGAACCTTAAGCCTTCGGATGAGACTATTAGTGTTATGGATGTCTTCATGACCTTCATGTTGAATAATAGCCTTCCTTGTAGGTATCTCAATACTTCTCCTTTCTATAATTATTGGCTTTTCTGCTGATTGTCTTAACTTATCAATTTCTTTTTTGAAAATTTCTAAGTAATTGTTGGCTATATCACTAATTTTCAAATAGTATTCTTCTGTGAAATATGCATGATCTGTCGCTTTATCTACCAGTGTGCGTAGTTTCATATCTTGGGCATCAAATAAATCCCATGCTTCGCTGAGCCGTCGTAATCGTTCATCAAAGTATTCTATCTTTGTTTTCCTTTCTGCGGAATCTTTTTTATAGTTTCGAACGATTTGTTGAATCTCTTCACCCATTTTTGATTGGGCTTGTAATAAATGTTCGAACGTAGCCATGTTCTTCAAATTGGTAGCCACTTGTGAGGACAGACTAATTGATGTTTGACTAGTTCTTGTGTATAGTAATTGGTCAAATTTAGTGTTGACTCACTGTTGATTAATTTGACGAAAGCGTCACGGTTCTGATGAAGCCAATGACTGTTGTTAGTGTTAGACCTGCTAGTGTTATAGCTGAATCTGCTGTAGTATTGTAGTGTACTGTAGCCACCTGAACGTAAATTTGGTGTTCAATCGCTTGGATGCGAGTTCAAAATGTTTGTAGGGGTAACCAATATGTGGTGTCCCAAAAGGCAATTACTACTAATGCTATGGTAATAATTCGATTGTTGAATGTCGAGGGTCACCAATTGTAGGCTTCCTCAGTGTAGATTGATTTGTCGTCCAAGCTGGATCTGCTACTGAGCCGGATCTGCTTGATGTTTTTAGGGATTACCAAATGTAGAATTGGTAGTCGATCCCTTGTTTGCGTGTTCAATGCGTTTTTAGGTTATTAAAGTTCCTTACCACTGGTGGGGGGAAACTTAATTTTTCCAAAAACGTCTAGGGGTCACCAAAATGTAAATATCTAACCAAATGTCCTGTACAAATGGTCAGAATTTTACTTAAAATGTCAGTTGCCAATGTTATGGCAGTGTAAATGTGTTGTAAGGATAAAGTTAATGTGGATTCGACCCCGACACATAAATCGGTGCTGACACTAAGCTTTATTCCTTTTATTTTTCCCTTCAAGCACTTGTAACTTGAAAGGTGATGGCCAGTAAATAAAACAATGAGATATGCTGTATTACTAGACTGATTCTTTATTTTGTTTGGGTTTTTATACCCAAAACAATAATCAAAAATGCTTAATACTAAATAGTGTAATTAATGTGTTTGTTATTGTATTTTGGTTAACAGTATAAAAAACGCTGAAAACAAAATAATAATAAATGTGTTTTGTTGTTGTGTATTGATACTTAAATTATTATAAATTAAAACAGTGTATTTTGTTGTTGTATCTTCAACCATAATAATGCTTACTAGTGTCGTTAGTCATAAATGGTTAAATGATTTCACTGACGGATTGACCTATATTTTGTTTTATTCTGATTAAGCATTATTATGTTTGGTAACAATAAAATATGCGGAAGTAAATGTGGAGTAAAATAAATGTGACTTAATAATAATTACAAAATTATATGTGTCAAATAAAATATAAACAAACTGAATTTAAAATGTAGACAAACTAAAATAAAAACGTATGGTAGACTTCTTTGAAACTGGACATTAGTTTTGGATGAGTTCGTGCTTTACTTTTGGGGGGAGTTCGTGCTTTACTTTTGTCCGAAACTGTGTATTAAAATTTAAATAATATTTAATAAATTTGTCATTGTAATTTTTATACTCTCCACACCACTGTTCAGAGGGTATGTATCAGTTTGTCAACCAGTTTGTAACTCAATCGAAATAAATTCCAGAGACCCCATAAACTGTTTATGTATATTCTTTTAAAATGGGACGTCGATCTGGCGATGTCCGTCTCTTTGTCTGGCTGTCAGTCTGTCTGTTGAAAACATTCTTGGGCTTAAAATATGCGTCATAATCTGCAGCAGTTTGGTATTGAATTTGGAGCTTTTAGACAAATAGGAGCGGAATGACATACGAAAATGTAAAGAGACTCTGATAAAATTTTATATAAAAAAGTAAAAATAGTGAAAAATATTTATACGTAAAAGAAAATGCGATTTTGGGGAGTGTCGGGGTCCAGTTTGTTTCCTTTATATATAAAACTAATAAATGTGAAGTTTGGGTACAATCGGATAAAGAAAAGTCGCGCCAGAAATCAATTGAAAATTTCAAGTGTGTTTATATGGGGAAAATATGAATTTTTTTTCTCAGATTTTGCGAAAATTTCGTTCTACAGTTTAAAATTTTTGATAAGTTGTTACATGAATCTATTTCAGTATTATCTTTCCAAAATGCTATATAACTTTCAAATCGAATGAAAACTTGCCAAGAAATAGCAAATGCCCCAGAGCACTTTCGTGCCAATAAATACTAGGTCCTGAAATTGGAGTGCACTTTTTTGAACTTTAAGAAATTGATTAAAGCCATATTTTTTTTTTTTGGTCTCTATACTTATAAACACTTAAATATGAAGTATTCTTTTATTAACACGTTGTTAACCTATTTACGCAATGAGACCGAAAATGGATAATTTTCAAGTTATAAAAAATTTTCTTAAACGAAATTTAAAAAATGGATCTGGTACTTTGAGGTTTTATTAAATGCATATTAGAGATGAACTGTGTGGATTTTTAGGTAAATCCCTCTGCTTGAATTTTTCTAACAAGGAATTTTTGCGGATTTCGAGAAAAATTAGATTTTTGTGAAATATTCAGTAAATGTACTCTTTCTAAATACTTTGTATTAAAAATTAATCACTTTTCTACTTTTAAATGTTATATTTTATCTTAATACGCTAGGGTTTAAGAAAAAAATAATATGACCCCATAAACCCTTTTGGACTTGGGGTCACATATGACCCCAAGCAAATGAAAGACAATTTATTCAAAAAATTCAATTATTTTTTGAACATTATCTCATGCAATATGCAGTTTGTAAAACAATACTTTTCGAAATCAAAATATTAAAAATTATTTCAATAAGTAAATAACAAAAAAAAAACTAATATTTTTAACAATTTTTTTTTAATTTTTTCTATTTATTTACATATTTATAACTACAAATTATAATTTGATATCTAGCTTTTTTTGTCTTTAAATGTAGTGGTTATAATATTGTGTTTAGAAGACGTGTGTAGGATATTAGAGTTTTGGCACAGCCGAATTTAACACTTCTACTAATTTTTAAACCAAATGTTACAAATCGTTTTGAAATTTTTAAAGAATATATTCTTTTAATTTCTGTGAAAGTACAAAACAATTTGTTACAGTTGTTGATGGATTTTCTTAAAGCCTTCTTTTTGTTGTTGTTGTTGTTGTTAGAAATCAATTTTTGAATATTCTTTCTTATCTGTGATAAAAGTCTTTTTATGCCAGTTGAAGAAACCAACGAAAGTATTGTTATGCTGTCCACACACCAGAAAGTACGATACATCCATTCATTCATCCATCCATCCATATGCTTATTATATGCTTTGCAACACAAGAAGCAATAAAGAAGCAAAGAACAGAAAAAAAGGAAGACACGTGGCAACACCATGTCATCCCACACCCGTTTTACATCAAATTTCAGAAAACTGTATTGTACACCATCCATTCGTATTAACATGTTTATAACCCATTCTTCAATTACCCTTTCATACTCGTACACACACACACACACACATAAATAAAAACATGCCGTTACTTGTAACAGTAACAAACGAGTACTTTGTGCTTGCTGTGCATGTATTTATTCTTGTGTGTTTTATTTCGCATTTATCGTAATCGCATCCTAATTGCAAGAAAATTACTCCCACGTGCTTGTGTAACCTGATCATTGTCCTCATCAAAGACCATGTGTTTTAGCATGTCAACAAAGTATTACTGACTGAGCATTCTATACGGACAAATGGAAAGTGAGTAAACTAAGAGTGTGTGAAAGTTGACATCTCAATCTGAAAGATGATTTCTTGCCTTTTTTAATATGAGTACTACTCCGTATACCGTACCTTGTTCTTACTAACTGCTAATTTATTAGCTGAAAAACGTATTGAAATTTGAATATAATCTTGTTTGGTGTTTAGGCATTATTTAGCCATTACGATTTGGTAGTAATTAGTGTTTCGCATATTGATTTTGATTAAGAAAATACTACATTGAAATATTGTTTGAGTTCGTTTGAAATGGTACCGCAATTCCCTAATTCTGGCAAATATGTAAAATGTGGGGAAAACTTTGAATAAAATCTTGAAAAAATAATTTGAAATGAGATGTTTTCTTACGTATGTATGTGTTATATATTTTTACATAATTAAACTAGGTGATGGTGTAGACCAGGGATTTCCATTTCTTTGCACAATTGTGTACACCACTACTAACACATATTTTTATACTCTTCAATTCAGTCGTCGATGTGACTTCGACAAGTGTACATGTCTAGTGGATGCTATATTATTTTGTTTCAGCTTACACTCAAAAAACATTGAGCGGTTTTGACATTGAATACCACTACTAATACATATTCTTGTTTCAGGTTAACAGAAAAAACTTTATGATGGCACTTAAAAAATATTGTGCGGTCAAAAACGCTTTTGGTAACATCCAATGCCTTATATGCTATGCAACATTTAAGGAAGGAACGGAATATGTTATTAAACGGCATTGCGATCGTTTCCATAATAATATAAATAATAATATAAATGATAAGGAAAGAGAAGACCTCTTTTATAAAAATAAAACAATTTTTTTAGAAAAATTGAAAAAATGGTTATTAGAAGATGAAATTTATGAACCAAAATCAGTTCCCAAATTGAAAAAGGAGATTTCAAGTTTAGTAATATTGGAAATTGTTAAGAAAGGAAGACCATTGTGGGATGGTGTTTTTATCAAGCAATTGCTGAAAAAAATTTGGGTAAGGCTTAATTTTAATACTAAATTTATAGAGTCTCTTCCCCTGTCCAGTCAAACTGTAGGCCGTCGTACTGTTCAATTAGGAACATGTGTAGAATCTGCAATTAGGGAAAAAGTAATTAATTGCGAATTTTTTTCAATTTGTTTAGACGAAAGCACTGACATAAATGATCTGTGTGAACTTGTAATAAAAAAAAGTGCAGTTTTAAAATCAGCGACATTGAATTGGTAAAGAATTGCTACAAATTTTTTATCAACACAAAAAATTTTTAATTTTGTACCTTTGTGTTATACAACTTATAAAATATATTACTAACATCTTATTTCGGCTGTAAATGAATGCATTCTCTCAATTTTTTTACTCTCTGGTACTCACTACTACACAACCAAAAAATTTTTGGAAATCCCTGGTGTAGACTTAGAAAATCATCAGAAGATTTTTCTTCTTCACTAATTTATACTGTTAGATTTTCATAATTCGCTACACTATGGAATAAGTCCTAAAGTAATTAAAATATATTTTGAACGAAATTTTTTAAATGAAAAATATTAAAAAATTTGTATAAGCATTAATTAAAAAAAATGTTAATATTTTAATTTTATTGCAAAATATTATATTTTATTATATTTTTTAGTAATACAGATACACTGTGGCTACCGAATTTATTCTCAACCGAATTGCGATAAAGTTAATAAACGAATTTCGAGTTCATTACAATTATTGTCTTAACAGTAAATGTTTGATCACAATAGGAAACGGTTAGCTGCTATTAAATTTCTATTAATACAATCGAAAACACTGTTAAACAATTCGGTTGGTGATAATTTTTCTATGTGTATAAATGTTTTGTTATATTGGTCTGATCCATACTACATTTTTAGGTTAATGATATTAGGAATTGATTATATATGATTCAAGGACGCTCTTTATAATTACGAATTTCCTTTGTCGGTATTTCGTCAACCAAAAAATTTATCGATTACTGAAATTTGCTTTACGGCATACACCACTATTTGGCATATGGAGCAAATGTTGCGTACAAAAAATTAAGGAAAATTATAGTCCGTCTAGACCAGTGCCGGCCATATCTGCACCAGCGAGCCGAACTCTAATCGGCTTCTTATAGGTATACAGCCAAACGAAAACAATAATACTGACCAAAGAGTAAAGTCAAATTCACATCAAGCGTTGCGGTGGTATTTAGTTGTATGTGTGTCACCGACAAAATCTAAATTTTTTGATTTTTCATCAAGCATCGTCGGTGTCACATATACAAGCAAATTTTCACTAATACCACCATAATGCTTGATGGTGAATTTGATTTTAAAAGTAAACAATAATTTTAATCAGTCTTATGAAAGCTTTTGAACAAAGCAGGTCTATATCGTATTGCCTTTTGAATTTCCCACATTGTTTTTTTTTTGATGTGTAAACATCTATATGCGCAGATGGGTAAAAATCTATTTCACAATACAATCACAAAAACAGCTTAAGATGTACATAAGTCGTAAGACAAAATCGGTGTGACTTACGATTGCATTGGTGAAAAAATTATGATATGTAATAACCTGTTTATACCCTATACCACAATGTGGTTTGGGTATAATGACTTTGTGCTGCTGTTTGTAACAACCAAAAATATTTGACCTAGACCCATCTTTAATTATACCGATCGAATCAGAATCACTTTCTGAGTTGATTTAACAATGTCCGTCCGTCCGTCCGTCCGTCCGTCTGTGTGTCCATGTAAAGCTTGTAATCAAACTGCAGGTCGCAAATATGAATGTATTTTGATGAAATTTGGTACATAAGCTTTTATCGGCCATGGGATGAACGCTATTGAAATTGGTGAGAATCGGTCCATGTTCAGACCTAGCCCCCATACAAATTACCCATATGAAATCGACATAAATTGCCATAAGATCCAAATTGTCATATAGATCTTACTCAAATTGTGTTTGTATGCGTTCATTACATCCATTAATGAGTAGTCCAAAAATGATCCCTTTGACCCCATATAGAGCTGCTTCCCGATCTTCACTTAAATCTATTAAAAAACAAAAATATTGCACTGATTCTTCTCAAATTTTGTTTGTATATATTTTTGCAAAATACAAGAGACTTTACCAAACATGATCAGGATCGGTCCATTTTTGGACCAAGTCCCTATATAGGTATAGCATCCGATATGAACTTTTTCATATCTGCAGCCAAAAAAATTAATAAAAATCCCACTCAAATTTGGTTTTTGCTTATTTTCTATGTCCAGTTAGTTGGGCCAAAGAGATAGGGTCTCTAAACGCATGGTATAGGGTATCGTATAGTCGGTCTAGACCGACTATAATTTTCTTACTTGTTTAAAATTAAAAATGAAAAATAAAAAATGAAAAATGAAAAATGAAAAATAAAAAATGAAAAACGAGAACTGAAAAATTAAAAATAAAAAATGAAAAATGAAAAACGAAAAATGAAAAATAAAAGTTTAAAAGTGAAAATAAAAAATTAAAAATGAAAAATGAAAAATGAAAATTAAAAAATGAAAAATAAAAAATTAAAAATAAAAAATAAAAAATGAAAAATTAAAAATTAAAAATAAAAAATTAAAAATGAGAAATAAAAAATGAAAAATGAGAAACGAAACACGAAAAAAGAAAAGCGAAAAATGTAAAATGAAAAATAATAAATGAAAAATAAAAAATGAAAAATGAAAAATGAGAAACGAAACATGAAAAACGAAAAATGAAAAACGAAAAATGAAAAATGTAAAATGAAAAATAAAAAATAAAAAATGAAAAATGAAAAACGAAAAATTAACCAGTTGAAATAATAAATAATGATAAATATTTTTATATTCGCAGAGCCCCTGCAGTTGATGCCTATAAGTGATACATAGATGATTTGATTTTGAAAAGTGCCATAAAAAAATCTTTAATTACTAGATATTCACCCATCTCCCCTGTGATCGAACTCGCATGTTTTTTTTTTAAATAGGTACACAGAGAACATTTACAGCAACGCACAGTTTTTTATTTTTTTGTTTTATTAAAGCTTATATTTTATAAACAAGATTTTAATAAAAATAAAGTAATCAGTGGGATGAGGAATGGGAGAGTAGTTTTTTATTTTGTTTAAACATTTTCAGTAATGTCTTAAACCATTTGTTTTTGAAATAGTTTAACTGACAGTCATTTAGAAACGTTATTGAAAATTAAAACGATTGTCAACTAAATTGGGTCGATATTTATTTTACATTCTCACCAAATAACTTTAATTAAAAAAATAAATTGCATACGTCGCACTGTGGCGGTAATTTTGATTTCATTGGCCAAAAGTCTAATTTTTTTTGTCACCGATTTTAAAATTTTAACGCCATTTTGTAGCTAATATATCCAGATTAAGGCAGCCAAAAAATTAGGATAAACTATTGCTAATTGTGGGCGTGGCATGCTGTCAAACTCAACTGTTTAATTTAAATTTCAGAAAAAGGTGATTTTTTTTATTTTTTTTATCAGAAATAAATGATTACTACTCGCAAGTTATCATCGATAATGACTTGCGCGCAGCTGCGGCCCTTTTTACAAGGTTGGTTGGTTTGTAGTCCCTACCGTTTAATATTATGGGCGTTATGAAATTTATAATACTAATAGGCTAGGTGATTTCTTGTTACCGATGTTTTGTTCTACCCTTTTATCCCGAGTTGGACCAAACGTATATTATTTGAAAGGTATTTCTTTTAAGCTGTTCACCAGAAATACAGATTTTTAAATTTTTTCCTTTATTTTGAGGAAATTGCATTTAAAGTTGCTACTAACACATACATAAAATTTTACGTATAATATGTGTGTGTTTATTAAATTTATTAATTTGTTTTTTAATGAGTTTGTTATCTTCATTTACAATAATAATAAACCAAAAAAGTGTTGGTTTGTGAATTGGCTAAGTTGAGAAATAAAATTGCCTAGAAATTGCACTCGAAATTCGAGCGCTGGAATCTACTAGCATTTATTAAACTACTATATTTTTGTCAAATTTCAACTTTAGTGGAATAGAACTTCTAGGGAAAAAAAGGAAACAAGAAACGTATACTACCCGACGTAAGGAGAAAGTGTCCTCTTTAACCCGATATATATTTTTGCACCCGTGAAATTACTCAACAAAATTTAAAATTACGGTAATTTAAACAGCCTTATGAGAATATAGAACAACCCAATGAAGCAGTGAACCACGGTGTACCTCAGTCAATTCTTTAACAACAACCAGAAGCACAAACCAGTGAAACTCATATACCGGAGATGGGAGTAGGACCGGATGTCAATACACAATCAAATCCATCTCAACGATCGACAGAAGTCGAAACAGAACTGCGACGCTTTTTAGAATACGCACAATGTAAATCTATATTAATTTAAACCTTTTCACATATACTATTTTTAATAAATTGAATTGATATAACTAAGGGGGGGAGAATTGTTATATAAAATCACTAAATTAGTAACACTGTTTTCCATTAACAATATGGCAATATTGTATGTAAATAAATGTCATTAAGAAGATAATAAAAACCAAGCACTTCTTGTTAAACCATCAATATCTACGGTTGTTTTATTACAACGGTTGTTTTATTAAATTTGTGCTTTAGGTATTTTATGGCTTATAATAGTCATTATTTGTTCTATTACCAGTAATGATATCTGCTTACAAAATTCACCTACTTGTAAGTAAGAATGTCAATATACATATGATGTAGTTCATTTGCAACTTACGAAATGAAATTTGAATTCAAAAAAGAAACTCATGATATCATAAACAAAAAAGTTACTGATATCAAGGCCCAAATTGCAACACTACATCCATTACAATTACAGTTAGAGGAGCAAAAAATTGAAGTAAGCTACCAATTAATGCTGACAATGATAGATGGAAAAGTAGGCCAGGCTTTGACTAACACGAAGGCTGCAACCAGTTGCTTCATATGCCAAGCAACATCAAGCCAATTAAATCAAGTCCAGACAAAATCACTGGATAATACTGATACATATAAATTTGGATTATCACCACTACACGCTAGAATAGGACTTATAGAACACATACTAAATATCAGTTATGATTTGGATTTCGGGTCTTCACGATCAATAAGAAACAATGAAACCAACAATGAGTTAATAAGTTCAAAAAAGAAACATGTTCAAGATGAAATATCACAAATTTGGATTGATTATAGATCAGCCAAAACAAGGGTCAGGCAATACAAATGATGGCAGTACCGCAAGAAGATTCTTTTCAGATCCAAAAACTACATCTGAAGTAACAGGAGTGGATTTAAAACTTATTTTCAGATTTGCAATAATCCTAGAAGTACTTGCGTACAACGAAGAAATAGACTAGAAAATTTAGAGATTATGCTAAGGAAACTGTAAAAATTTATACAACCAAGTACCCATGGAGAAATATGTCTGCAACAGTTCAAAAAATCCTTTATCGTGCAGAAGATGTCATTGAATATCATTTGGTACCACTTGGTGTTCTATCAGAGGAGGCTCAGGAAAAAAGAAATAAGGAATACAGATTTTATAGAGAGTACAATACTAGAAAAATTTCACGAAATTCCAAAAATGAAGATCAGGGGCAAAATCACCGCATTCGTTATCTTTATTTTTCGATCGAAATATTTTTTTTATTTCCCAAAATAAAATGTTAAGAATAATTTTTCTTTGTGACAGTTGAAGAATTATGGCCTCTGATTAAGAAGAAAAGCGAATCGTGGTAGAGCGTTTGTCCGTCTCCTTCAAATAATAAATCAAAATATAGAATTTTGATTGATTTTACTCGATATCGAATGTGGTGATTTGGCCCCAGTTTAATATATTATTGGCAACGTCAGATCCGTTCATCTCCAGTATTCGAAATCAAATGAAAGTGGAACGTCGGAATTTTGATGAAGAAATCAAAAAACTACTAAAGAACAGAAATAACGTATAACAAAATATGCAATATTGGCAATCAATATTTAAATAATAATTATAATTCATTGCTATTTAAGTACGAAAAACATAGTATTGGTAAAACACAATAATAAACAGAACCTCCTATTGTTACAAATGCTACTAAAATCTATTGCAGTTTTTTTTTAAAGGATTTTTTTTTACCAACATATCGCACCTTATATACAAAAGTGACACAACAAAAAACTGTATATGTAAAAATTATTGTATTATTTAAAAAAATGCAGTTTTATTATGAAAAATGTCCATTTTGGGGAAAGTTTTGCTATTTTTTTTTTTAATATATATTGTGTTTGTGGAAATAAAATATAATTTTGAGTAATAACTCTCTGACTGAAATTTTTTCATTTGACTAGTGGTATTATCTCAAGTTGTGCCCCAGATATAACGGCATTTTTCCTGTTAAAGAAGATAGTTATGAGAAATAAATTTTTGCAGTAGTTGCATATGTGCACTGTGAATTAATTTATGGGAAAAAGTCAAATTTAGAAAATTTTGAGTTGTGTCACTTTTGTATTTAAGGTGCGATATGTATGAAATGTTTTAATTAATAAGAAAGATTCAAAAAATAAAAACCCTTATTTTCATATCAAAATCAGTATCATTGCGCTAATGTTCAGCAGATTTATTTTGCTAAAAATAAAAAATTTGAAAGCAAAAAATTTTAAATTTTTCTGCATTAATAGCAAGACTTTTAAATAATATTACTAACGTTTTTTTAAGTGTAAATTTTCTTTGAGTATAAACAAATTTGCAAATTTGACAGCAAACAATTTTTAATTTTTCGGTAGTACTTACCAGTTGATTTTACTTTTTTTAGTGTAAAAATTTTTTTGAGTGTAATTATAAAAAAATTCACATTATTACAAAAAATACTTATAATTATTATTAGAATCCAAATATAACATTTTTTAATAAATAAAAAAAAAAAATAAAAACCCATATATCACACTAAAAGTTAAAAAAATGAAAAGTTCAACTTTAACCTAGAATTCCTTAAACAGTTCTCAATCAATGTTAATGAAATTAAAACAGACTAAAGCTCAACTAAATATCTACCCACTAGAAAAAGAGTTACTAACATATTTTGAACGGTCCAAAAGTTACAGAATTTTGGCCAATGAAAAACAATTTTCAGCACTGTACGACGTAGAGGTTGGTACACCAATGTTATTTTAGTAGAAGACAAACTTATTTGTATATAGTATATGTAGTTGATTTGACTTAATTATATTTATTTTGGAAACTATATTTTTAGATGAGTACCAAAATCAAAGAAATCAGTGCTGACGAGATAAAAATTATCCTAGAGCCTATAAATGAGGGTAAATATTTTCGTGAAATAGCTCAGATCATAGGTAAAAGCCACTCTTTCGTGCAGTACGTCATTCCAAACTAAAAAAATGCACAAATTCAATTTTGTCAAAATTTTTACATCCATGCAGATACCACTCGCAAAATATTAAAAAGTCATGGTCATGTAGCGCGTAGAAAGCCATCCATTTCCGAAGTCAATGGAAAAAAGGGTAACAGATGGGGGTCAAATATGTTAAGATGATACTTTAAATTTGGTTAAGTCGACCCAAATC
This sequence comes from Cordilura impudica, assembly GCA_963682025.1. NCBI lineage: Eukaryota > Metazoa > Arthropoda > Insecta > Diptera > Scathophagidae > Cordilura > Cordilura impudica. The sequence continues at coordinate 10,078,737 of OY821521.1, read as the reverse complement.
GCCTTATATAGGACCTAAAGCGCAGGATGTCTTACAAGTTACAAATTTAAATTAAGTTTTTTTTTTTATGTTAATTTTTCAAATGTGCGAATATTTATGAATATTTTATTTTTTTCAAATTTTTTTACCGGCATAAAATTTTGTAAAGGCAATTAACCTTATATAAACTAAACAGTTAACTAATAATAGCTTAATAATTTGAAAGAAAAAAAAAATAATTCAGCTTAGTTATTTTTTCATAATATGATAGTTTTAGTTTTGGGTGTACGGATACTTTTCCTAGCAAGTGTAGATTATATGGCATCTTAGGTTATATGAGTTTCTGCTTGTCAAAACATGGTACATACTTTGATTGGCTTAAGAACACTCGTTACTGAAATTGTAAAAAATCGAAATTATCAAATCGGCCACAAACAAATTTTCATTAAAAAATTAATCAATCTTAATCATAATGTCTGGTTCAGCGCTGGCCATACCGGCATTAGGTAGCCGAACTCTAATCGTCTTCTTAAACGTACATATACAGCCGAACGAAACCAAAAAGACTCACCAAAGAGTAAAAATAAACAACAATCTAATTATGGTGATCTGTGGCCTGATGAAAGTTTTCAACAAAGCAGGTTTATGTCGCATTGCCTTCTGAAATTCGTACATTTTTTTTAATGGGTACACAGAGAATATTTACAGCAACTCACATTTTTTTTGTTTTATTAAAGCTTATATTTTATAAATTGATTTTTAATAAAAATAAAGTAATCATGTCACGGAAGAAGAATGAGAAAGCTCGTAGTTTTTTATACTATTTAAACATACACATTAATGTCTCAAATAAAAAACAAATATCGAAATAACTTTAGGCCATATTAGCTTAATTTAAGGAAAACACAAAAATATCGAAATCGTTTAACTGCCAGTCTTTTAAAAACGTCATTGGAAATTAAATTCTACGTTAAAGAAATTGAAATTGAAAAATTGGTCGAATTGCAAAATTCAAAAATGATTGTCAGTTAAATTGGGTCGATATATATTTTTTTACATTCTCACCAAATAACTTTAATTAAAAGGAATCAAACATTTTGTGAAAATTTCGAAGACTTAATAAACTAATAAATTGCATACGTGATCTCCATTTGACAACATTATGACTGTTTTTTATAATTTTTTTTTTTTGGGAATTTAAAAAAATATATTTTTTAGTTTTTGCTAACAGACCACTCATTAACCTTTGAAATTTCATATCTTTTTAAGTTTTTATATTATTTATTTTTGTTTTTTAAAGGAATGATTATTTGGTTACTTAATTTGAAATTTTTGGATAATAAAGATTAAATTTTCTTTACACTTTATTTTAAATTTTGACACAAATTTAAAAACACCAAAATATATTGAAAATTTTCCGATACTCATCGTGAAATCAACTATTTTTCCTTTTAGTCCATCATATTAACATTCATACAAAACCTTAACAAACCAATTCAATATTGGCATTGTCCATGGATTTCGATCAGTGTAATACAAGCAACATATGCTCGTAAACACTACTACTAACTCATTTCTCTCAATGGCCAGCACTGGTCTTTTAAATGGGTATATATGATTTTAGAGATCTTCTGTGATTGTTCTTCTAAATAATCGTTAAAATTAAAATTTTTTTTAAAAACTATTCTAAACTTGATTGTATTAACAGAAATTTAATAGTAGCTAACAATTTTCTATAATGATAAAATATTAACTGTTCAGACAACAGAATCAATAATAAGCACAATCAATCCGAAATTCTGTTACTCACTTCATCACCACTCGATTAAATGAATGAATCCATTTTGTGTGTGCAAAAGTTCCTCGGAATTTAAAATAATTTTAAATGTAGTTCAATAACGCCTAAAAAAATTTAATTTAAATAATTTAATTTGCTAAGACTGTGTGTCGTTTGTTTAATGTATTTCATAGAATTTTAGTATTAAATTTTAAGCATTTAATAAAATACTTTTTATACGTTTACTATCTCTTGCTATCAATGCAAAATTATATCGAATAACAATTCAAACGATACTCTAATTTGTAACATTCGTTATACATGGTATGCCTTAATATATAAAAGGCCAGAACATTAGATGGAATATTGTTAAACAAGGAGTGAGATAAACTCTTTTGTTCCTTGAATTTTTACCTCCACCTCTTCCTAATAACTGGCAACATATGCGTGTACAAAAGAAACTTTGAAAGGTTTTTTTTTTTTTTTTTTGGAAAGAACAAAATTTAATTCTTTAGTTAGAAGATACAGATAATGCGCATGAATAGATCATGATGATGATGACGATGATAGCCTTATTCATGGGTATATCATACTGAATATTTTCTTTGGAAGCCTCATTTGGAGAGAACATGAATAGAAATAATAACAACATTAGAACTACAACAATTTCAAATAACGAGTTCACTCCCAATTGAAGGCAACGCGCACAATATGCTACTGTTTACAACATGCAGCCACTTCCATTCAATATACACAAACGTACAAACGCACACACCTACCCTGACATTACGGCCATAACTTGTGTATATGGAGGTTAAAACGAGACAACTGTAGTGTTAATGACAGCCTCAAATATACTCCGTCTACTCAAAAGGGAGGATTGTGTTACTTATAGCAAAGTGTTTCTATACAATAACGGAACTTATCGTCTGTTTTTCGAAGAATATTTATGTGGATAGATGTATGGATAGATATTAATACTTTGTATCTGTTCTTTTTTTTTATAGCAACTATTTATATTCTATATAAATACAAATGTATATAAAGTGCAGCAGAACCTTAAAAAGTGATTTCGCCCAATAAATTTGACCATTTGATTTTAAAAATTGTTAATATAACAGATTTATTGTTGCACCAGTTCATCGAGAAACGTATTCTAAAATCATTTATTTTTAAATATATTTTTTATTGAGTTCAAATAAATAGGACGACTTTTTTATTCAAATTTATATCCCAGTCGTTCAGTAAAAGCTGAAGTGATTGCATTTACTTTTTAATGAATTTTTAAGGAATTTTCTGATCGCTAAAATATCGGTGGAAAATATAATATGAATGAATAATACTGCAGTAATGCGTCCTCTAGGGCAGACATACATATATTACTTATTTTTACTTTTTATTATTATTATTATTATTGGATGCACCCTACAGATGCAGTGCATTGTGTTGATCTCAGGAAAATAGGTTATGAGAAGGAGAAAGGAGGGAGTAGTGTTTGTGGATATTTGACTTAAATTTCGTTAGATTATAACTGTCAGTAAAGAGCTGCTCGTAGAGTTTATTCCACATATGCCTAGTTCGACTGATAAACGAATTTTCTCTGAAATGTGTTGTAAACACAGAAAACGGATTCGTTGTGGCTACCAAATTTATTGCCAACCGAATTTCGATGAAGTTATAAATCGAATTTTGAGTTGATTGGAATTTCAATTCTATTGTCTTGACAGTAAAAATTGTATCAAAATAAAAAATGGTTTGTTATTATAAAATTTCTGTTGATACAATCGAAAATTCAGTCATTAATCGTTAGAATAATTCGGTTGGCGATTTTTTTTTCTGTGTGTACGGTCTACTGGACAATAGACTACAAACGAATGTGATCAGTAGAGAAGCGGATAGAGCGAACTGAAACTCGGGCACTTGGAAAAAGTCCGCTAATTTCAGAAGAACATTTCCCATGATACTATCTGTAAAAAGAATGACTTTCTGAGTCGATTTAGCGATGTCCGTCCGTCCGTCTGTGTGTCCATGTAAACCTTGTAATGAAACTACAGGTCGCAAATATTAATATATTTTCATGAAATTTGGTATATAAGCTTTCATGGGCCATATCATGAACGCTATTGTAATTGGTGAAATTTGGTTCATGTTCTGACCTAGTCCCCATACAAATGACCCCTATGAAATCGACATAAATTGCCATAAGATCCAAATTATAATATAGATCACAGTCAATTTGGATTTGTATGTTTTTATTATATTCATTAATGAGTAGTCCAAAAATAATCCCTATAGGACAGTTCTTAGTCATAGGCCTCATATATAGCTGCTCCCCAATCTTCACTTAAATCTATAAAAAAAAAAAAAAAAATATATTCCACAGATTTTTCTCAAATTTGGTTTGTATATATTTTTTCAAAATATAAGTGACTTTACCAAATATGGTCAGGATCGGTCCATTTTTCGACCTAGTCCCCATATAAATATAGCACCCGATATGAACTTTTTCATATTTGCAGCCAAAAAAATTAATAACAATGCCACCCAAATTTGGTTTATGCTTATTTTCTATATCCAATTAGTTGGATAGAAGAGATTGGTCTCTAAACCATGGTATAAGGTATCGTATAGTCGGTCTTTGCCTCAGATGCGTAATCTCATCTCTAGTGACTTTTTGGTTTTTATGCATTCACAACTTTTAGACGACCTGGATCGACTATGTGATACTTTACACTAAAGGATATCAGGTTTTAAAATAGAAAATAAGCTCTAGAATATGGTCAAGTTTCCTTAGCTTAAGTTAAGTCTAACTCCGGTATACAGCAACAATTTCATTAAGATAATTTTTTGTATATAGAATTCCTATTATAGAAAACAAATTCAGTACTGAATTTTGGAATATCTTAAAGCAAAATCGAAATAATAAAAAATCAAATACATTTCGTAAAAATTTAATTTCTATAGGGCATATAATCTTTTATATATATCTATAATATTAATAGGTAAGGCGATTTCTTGTGACCGATGTTTTGTTCCACAATTTTCTCCCGATTTTGACCAAACGCATCTCATTTGAAAGGTATTTCTTTTTATCTGTCCACCAGATTTACAGATTTTTACATTTTTTTGGAATTATCCTCATGCTACTAACTCATGCATAAAATTATACAGTGCTATGTGTGTGTTTATTAAATTTGTTGATGTTGAATTTAAAAATAGTTTTGGACATAAACCAATAACATTGAATAATAATTTTGGACATAAACCAATAACACAATCGATATTTAGAAAGTGTTGAATTTTGAATTGGAAAAATTGATTAGCATACCTTTAGGGTACGAGTATTATAAAATAATTTATTAAATGAAAATATAAAATTTTCTAAAATTTGCACTCAAATTACGAGGGCTGGGATCTGCTAGTATAAATAAATATGTATTTACATTTTCTTCATTGCATTTTATTTGTATGAATTTCAGTAAAGTTTATTTCTTTAAAAGTTCTGACCTAGGAGCTTGTTTTGAGTTAGTGATATCGTTTTTATATGTTGCTATATTACGAACAGCAGCAGCAGCAGTATATTTTTTTTTATCAGCAGTTTAATTCCTTTTTCTAGGAATTATTTTTTCAGAATGTATATTTACGTATAATTATTATGTATGTATGTGTTTGTATATACTGGCATGTATTTACATATACATATCTTTCGATTTGACTTGTGGTTAAATTCATTTAAGTGAGGCTATTTAGTCATTTATACTAGACGTTCATATGTACTCATATACATACTAGATGTACATATATCTATCGTTATATACAACAAAAATTTAAAAAAATCAATGTAATTGATTTAAATACAAAAAAAATTCAACAAACTCTATGCGCTGCATGGGATATATGAAGAAAATACAAAACTGAGGGACGAATTATACACTTAAATTAACAATTCAATGTTGTTGCAAATTTCTAAATATTTACAGCTTAAATATTCTAAACAAAACAACTGATTTAGATGGTTTAATACAACCATTTATGTAACAATTTTCAATTGATTTTGTTTTGAATGGAATTTCGAAATTAGCAGAATGAATGAATATTACATCATCTTATCTTTTTACAGTATTTTTTAAGTCGAAACCACAATGTCCTACACTATCAGTGAATATCGATAGTGCATTTAGATACGGTGTGAACTTTTGAGATATTGCTCATAATCTTCCGTTGCAACTAAGAACAGCTGATATATCAAAAGACGTTTAAAAACTCAAATTTACAAAAGATTTAAAAATTTATACAGTATTATGCACATTGGAAAATATTAAAAAATAAATTTTTAAATTCTTAACAAAAAGACAACTTTACATTCACAGAACTCTATTAGTAGTTTATTTTATAAAATTTAACAATATATTCTAATTATTTAATTCAGTTCTATATTTTTCTTTAACTTCTAATTCTTCTTTAACTTTTTTTTATTTTTATTAACACAATTTTTCCTTAAGGTGGTGGAGGTCATTTAGAAAAGTCACTTTACTATGTGGAATTTAAAAATTCACAATTATAGTCTTTCTTAAATAAGTCATCTTATCAAGCAGACTATCACTTTGAAATTTCAAATTCAACAAATTTTAACACAATTTACCAACAAAAATTACAGGACAATTTGTGACCGTTCGTAGAATTTTGTGATGTACTGTATGTTTTATACGAAAAAATATTTTTGAAATAATTGTTTTACAAATAATTGTTTATATATATAAAAACACATAAAATTATATAGGGGGCTGGGATATACGATTTCATTTTGTTTAGTTCGTTTTAAAAAAGTGGTGTACAGTAAAAGCACTGTTATCCAGAATGCTTGGGGATAAGAGCATTTCGGCTAATCGAAAATTCCGCATAATTGTTTATTTCATTAATATGCCAACAAATTGCTTATTCTGAGCTATGTCTAAACTATATAGTTAATCGAGAAGTAAGTTTAAAATCAATTGGGAAATTTGTACTTCGGTCCATGTATGGGAGGTAGCACGCCCACTTGATATATAAGATATTTAACATTGTCATTCCATTCGGAGCTATGTGTAAAGTTTCAAATCTCTAGCTCATGGTAAAGTTTGTTTTAAATCGCTTGCAAAATTTGTACCGAACAGACAAATAAACAGAAAAGAAAGTGAGTTAGGAGAAGCACTCGGATATAAAGATTTTCATATTTGTTTTAAGTTGAATATTTAACGTATAATTTTGTACATTATCTATAATATTAATAGGCTAGGCGATTTCTTGTGACCGATGTTTTCTTCTACCGTTTTATCCCGATTTTGACCAAACGTATATTATTTGAAAGGTATTTCTTTTTAGCCGTTTTGCAGATTTACAGATTTTTAAATTTTTCCTTTGTTTTGAGTAAATTGCATTTAAAGTTGCTACTTACACATACATAAAATTATACATATGCTATGCGTGTTTTATAAAATTTGTCAATATGTTTGTTAATGAGTTTGTTATCTTCATTCACAATAATAATAAACCAAAAAAGTGTTGGTTTGTGAATTGGCTAAATTGAGAAATAAAATTGTCTAGAAATTGCAGTCGAATTTCGAGCGCTGGAATTTGCTAGTATGTGTTAATGCTTAATGTTTCTATACTCAATATTTAAAGCAACTACATTGCTCCTTTTAGGAGCCACAGGACATAATATATAATATACATTGCAGTTCAAAAGGCGTCGTTACATTTTTAATAAAAATAACTAAAAATTTAGTTATTTATATCTACTTAAAAAATAGCAACTATCACATAAATAAAACCAACCAACAAATAAACTACAACACATAGAAAATTTCGTTTGTGTTTATTTTCTTAAATATATATCTGGGAAATACTAAAAAAGAAGTTACAAATATAATGTTATCACTTCAATGAAAGTTTGTTTTGTTGATATTTTTATACCCTCCACCCCAATGTGCACCCTTATAACAAGTGGAGTTGATATAGCGATGTCCGTCTGTCCGTCTGTGGAAATAATAATCAGGCCTTCAATAGGTCAGTCACTTTGTATTAAAAATGATTCACTTCCATCCTGAGAAGTTTGCTATTTAAAATCATCAAAATCGGTTAAATACATCCCCAGAATTGAATAAAGAAGTAAAAAAAACTCTCTATGTTGTTCTTGTCTCGATCACGACCTCAATAGGATAGCTAGGATGCTCATTTTTAGTGAGGATGATTCACCAAGATCATGAGAAGTTTTCTATTTCTAAAATCATTAAAATCGGTGGAACAGGTCCCGAGAAATCTCTGAAAAAGTAAAAAAAAATATGATGTTTCTATATTGTTCTTCTTGTTATTCTAAATTTAGTTTTTTTTTTTCATAGTTGGACTTTTTGTTTTTTGTGGCCATTGTGGTAATAATAAAAAAAATTCACCAACATCAAAAGCAAATAATGCTAAAATACCTAGTTATTATTAAAGAAAAAATAAATAACAATGTAAATTAAAAACAAATTTTTTTTTCTTATGTACTAATGTATTTAAAGAAAAACACAACAATAACTTTTGATGTTATATATTTTGTATGCAATATTTACTTATACATACATACATATATTAAACAAAAAAATATATATACCTGTAATCAATGTCAATATTCTGCGATTTTTATAAAATCGCAAAATATTACAAATTGATACATGCTACAGTTGCAAATATCAAAATACTCTAAATAATATACATATCGCATCTGTACCTCTAAAGTGAGTCAACTCAAAATTTACAAATTTTCAGTAGAGGCAAAAAACGGTTTTTTTTTTTAATATTTACTATAAAATTTAAAAACAGTTATTTCATTGTAAAGAATTGCGAATAAAAAGTATACAACAGTAGTTGTTTTTGCGATTTTTTCAGTGATCATCAAAAATAACAAGTTTTTTGGGTGCAACTCAAAATGTGTCTTTTTAGCGGATTCTAAAGAAGCTACTCTTATAGCATAAAGAGGGTTACAGCTGTATTTTTTTTTTGAGAAAGACTAAAAAAACCGATGCAAGATTTTTACAGTTGATAGATATGACCACTATGTATCGTTTTCTTGCAAAAAGTGAAAATTGAAAAATTTCGATGTGACTCACTTTAGAGGTACAGGTGCGATATATGTTAGTATATCAGGGTGATCCTTCATTATATGGAGGGAAAAGAAAGGGTTAGAATTTAAAGGCTCACCCCCTGGAAATTCTCGAATAGTATATCAGGGTGATCCTTCATTATATGGAGGGAAAAGAAAGGGTTAGAATTTAAAGTCTCACCCCCTGGAAATTCTCGAATAGCAAAAAAAAAAAAAAAAAAAAAAATGATAAATACAAAGTTTTGGGCCAATCAAAAAAAATTTAGAGATTGCTCAACGCGACTGAAATCGTGAAAAATTACGATTTTTACAATTTTTTTAGTTTGTTGGAACTTGAATTCCATTTATCAGCCCGCCTTGCCCAATTCACATTGCAAATAAATTATATTATATAAAATGCCCAAAATCAACCAATAATAAAGATATAAATAAGATAATTGCCAAACTCGCCCCTTTTTTTTAGCAAATATGAAATATGAAGAAAAAATCGAATTATTTTTATAATAAATGTTTTTTAGAGTGGTCCTTAAATAAGAAAATGCAATATTTTGGGGAGTGTCGGGGTTCAGTTCGTTTCTTTTCTAAGGGGTCCGCCAAATAACTTTTTTTTTTGAAAATGCTATAAAAAAAAAACTACTGAATATTATCTCAAATTTCTTTTTTTATTTGAAAGTACAATCCTTCCGGTTAATAATGGAAAATAATTTCATTCAAATGGCTGCCTCGGCTGGCCATGCAGTAGCCTACACGATCGGTCCAATTTTTAAGCACATTATCGATTGTGTGCAGCTGTATTTCACCAATGGCTTCACGAATATTGTCCTTTAAAGCGTCAATTGTCTCTGGCTTGTTGGCGTAACACTTATCTTTGAGGGCACCCCACAAATAAAATCAAATCGCAGCTCCGAGGTGGCCAAACGATATCAGCTCGATCTTCAAAAACAGGGCGCAAAACATCGAGTGTAGCTTCGGCTGTGTGGCACGTAGCGCCGTCCTGTTGAAACCAAATGTTGCCAATATCCTCCTCTTCAATTTTTGTGAACAAAAATTCGTTCAACATGGCCCGATAACGATCGCCATTGACTGTAACGGCCACTCCTAGCTCATTTTCGAAGAAAAATGGCCCAATTATGCCTCTGGACCAAAATCCGCACCAAACAGTGACTCGTTTTGGGTGTATCGGCTTTTCAATGTATGCGTGCGGGTTTTCTGTGCCCCAAATGCGACAATTTTGCTTGTTTACATACCCGCCAAGATCAAAATGAGCTTCATCTGAAAAGATGATTTTTTTTTGGCAAAATCGGCATCTTCTGAAAGTCGATCGCAGGCCCACTTAGCGAAGCGAAAACGCATTGGATGGTCAGTTGGCTTTAACTCCTGAACCAATTCGACTTTGTATGGCGTCATACCAGGGTCCTTATGCAAAATTCGCCTTAATGATGCCTCCGAAATGTTCAATTCTTGAGAACGACGGTGAATTGATGTTGATGGCGCTTCACGCACACTTTCTGCCACAGCAGCAATATTCTCGGGTGTACGCACTGTTTTTGGCTTTTCACGCTTTGGTTTATCGATGAGGATGTCAGTTTCTTTCACTTTTTTCACAAGATAACGAAAATACGGAGCTGACGGTGCTTCTCTTCTTCCAAAATCCGTACGCAATTTTCGCACACATTCTGCAACATTACCATGATTTTCAAAGTAATGTCGCAATATTTCCCAACGTTGTCAAGCGTATACACAACCATATTCGTTCAGCGGAAGGATAAAACTATTTATCTGTCAAATCAGTCATGAGCTAAGTGTTACCATTCACGAAATAAGCACTAGTTGAAAAAAAAACGTTAGATGGCGGACCCTTTATATAACACTAATAAATGTGAAGTTTGGAGACAATCGGTTAAAGAAAAGTCCCGCCGGAAATCGTTTGAAAATTTCAAGCGTGTTTATATGGGGAAAATATGACTTTTTCTGATTAAACGATAATTTCGTTCTCCAATTTAATTTTTTCGACAAGTTTTTATATGAATTGATCTCAGTATTAAATTATCTCTTCAAAACGCTTTATAACCCCAAGCTAATAAATGACAATTTATTGAAAAAATCAAATATTTAGTAAGCGTTACTTAAAATATTATAACCAAGTGTGTAGATCTTGCGTTCCCAAAAATTTCGGATAAATTCGAGAATGTTAACCCATTATTTGCCATGGTGGCGACTAAAATTCGATTGGCCATAAATTTGGTTGCACAACGTATCCGTTCAAATAATATTATTAAATGGTACAGAAATAGTGATTTCGGTTTGAATCTAAAATAATATAATCCAACTGTGAGCAATAGATAAATTTTCCTTAACTGTAAACTGTAGGTATGTGCAAAAAGTTCAACTTTTTACTTAACAATCAACGTCTGAAATTTAAAAACTTTATGGAATTACTTATGATATATGCACGCAGAAACTGGCAAATTTATTGCCAAGCGAATTTCTATGAAGTTAATAACGGAATTTTGAATTGATTGCAATTACAATTGTATTGTCTCAACAGTACATATTTCATTACAATAGAAAATGATTAGTTTGCTATAAAAAGTCTGTGGATAATATCGAAAATTCAGTTGTTAAATTTTAGAACGATTCGGTTGGTGAATTGTTTTATGTGTGCGGATATTTCTTTAATTTAAAAACAATTTGATTGTATTTGGGCTATTTGAAACTTAAAATATAATAGCCAATATGAAAAAAATAACCATAAGAAAACGTATATCTCAAATAACATATAATCCATTCAAAAATAATCCTTTATTTTTTATATTAATTTTAATCTCTGGCATAATTTGTTTTAGTTCCAAAAACAGATTTATTATTAAAAAAAAAAACTAATCCTTTATTTAAAAATGTTCAAATCATTGAGAGGTAAATTGAAAGACAGACAGACATACAAACAGACAGGCAGCGCATTAAAATAAAAATTGTCTCAAATTACTCAGTTATTTGTATGTTAATCCTTTAAATGTAACGTACACACTATTGTGCACAATGGAATTAAAGAAGGGTATTTAAAAACAATATGGACTTTACAATACGGTGACAAAAACCATAAACGCATTGACACCTATACGTCACGAATACGATGGTGGAAAAACAATTGAAATGAAAAATAAATCCATCATTATTATTATCGGTAGAACAGACCATGGAAAAGTAAATGAGAAATAGAGTGTTGATGACAAATTATTCCCTTTTAATGACCATTTAAAGTGTTAACTTTGCTACGATTTGTTTTCTGTGAATGACAAATCAACCACAACAACATCATCGCAATACGATCTTTCATAGAGAAGAAATAAGGTCTGACCATAGCAATATGTGTTTTGTTAAAGTAAATTACTGGTTGGTTGGTTTTCGTGTTATTGTGTATAAAGAAACTATTAAGTTCTTAGACGATTTGTTCAGTCAATCGTATTGGCTTTATGGCATATAATCTCTTAAATCACCAACACCATAAAAACAAATTGCCCACAATCCTCTGGACAATAGTTTAACCAACCACCGGTAGAGGCTTAAATATGAAACATTTGTTACCCAAACCCTAAAGCACACACGCACACACACACACACATTTATGTATGTACTAGCAGAGATAATGAGCTCTTAAAAATGTGATGAAAAATATCTTTATTATTTGCATTTTTAAAATGTCATTAAAACATACATTAGTCCATCAGACTTTCAATTCCGATGTATGATGTGAGCATGTGTGTATTTTTAATGACATGAGCCGATAGTTTTGACAATATCTATAATACGACATCGATAGTTTGTTTAAATTCATCTACTCATTTACGGATTATTATCACCATCATAATACGTATGTTTTTTAGAAATAGGGGTATGTGTATGTATTACTGATCATCATCATCCTCTTAATCTATAATCCCTCTATTTGGACATTTAAAGTAAAAACAATATTTTTCTCATACACAAATAAATATAAAGATGTACATTACATGATCTATTCCTCAAATCTTTCAATTATTACTTTATGCCAACCCAACTAACTATTCATGTGTGCATATACTATACATACATATGTGTTCAGTTGTTGGTGTTGAAGTCGTACGGTTAATCTATAATCTCCACATGATCACCTTTACTTTTTAACAGATTAGTATTAGTGCTAAAGTGTTTATAAAAACCATATGTTTTTTTGTAAAATTGGTATATTGAAACAAAGATCAAATCGAGCGATGTTGAAAATAACTTAAATTAACGGGAACTTAAATTTATGAAAAACTTAAGAAGAATTTAAATTTTTTTTATTTTTAAAATTTAAATGAATCAAAAATGGGGGAAAAATACAAACGAGCAGCGATGTCAACTTAACGCTTTTTGCGTTAGATTTAGCGCCTTTTAACTACCCAAAAAGCTAATTTATTCCATATAGCGCCTTTAAAAGGAAACGTGAAATTAGTGGTTTTCGTTTTTATTTTGCAGAGCATTTAGCGCCTTTTAATTACAACAGTTCATGTTAAACAATATTATACATACTTAAAACCATGTTCAGACGGTAATATAAACCCTTGGTTCGCTCTCTGAATCACATTGCGAACCTTGTTGTTCAAACGATTGTTCTTGTTTCATTTAGACGTTTATATTTTGCGTGCAAATATTTGGCGCGGCTTTTTCTTTTTTGTTTTGTTTTTATTTAAATATATATATAAATAAATATATTATTTTTATTTCTTAAAGTTTTTTATTTACTTTACTGCACACATTAATTTGTTGTTTTTTCTTTGTTTATATTTTTTTAACAGCTAGTTCAGAAAAACTAGCGATAATTTTTTTTAATCAAAATTGGAGATAGTTAATTTTTCGTGGTTCGCAACTTGATTCAAAATGAACCTAGATGGTTAGCTCTCAAAATTTTGTATGTATGGCGAAACACGTTAATTCAATCATGATTGGGGCACGAACCATGAATGAGAGAGCGAACCTAGAATTTTGCTGTCCGTCTGAACATAGTATTATGCTGCATAGAGAAGAAGAAAGCATATATTTTAAAAAATCATAACTACTCTGTGTTCTTAATCAGACCAGTTTCTGACATTGAACGTTAATTAGTGATTAAATTAAACATTGTAATAATTGTTATGTTATAATCGATTAAATTATTTCTATATGACAATTTTCTACTTAGAGCGGCCTTGAGGTTTCAACCTGCTCCTGTCTCACATACACTTGTAGTTCACTTTTTGGTCATGCGCTTTAACACACTCACCTGAATTAAATATTGCACTTATTTGAACAACTTCCCTCAAAATTTAAACTTTTTGGACAACGGGACTTATAATTGGTTCTCTAAATCGTCAGTTGTGCAATAAATATATAACAAGACCTTTTAGTTAATTAACAAAGATGCCAAGAAAAATTCCGATGTTATCACCATCCAGTTGGTTTGAGTTGAAATAATTTTAACGTTTTAATGAAAAATCATTTGGTAGGACGCTGTACAATGATTCCAAAAACTATATTAATATAATGTACTTGTCTGAATTATATCAGAAGTATAAAAGTGAATCTGGCATTCGAAGCCCATAATGCGTACCACACAAATCTTGTTGGTGATTAATATCGGTTATTAAAAATTTCATATTTAGGTTATAGTTTTGAAAACGCCTCATATATCTTGGTGGTATCGTTCACCCTGTTCAATGCTGAATTTGCCAATTTTGTGCGGCATATTTTTAAAACAGGATGCTGGAAATGGGATTTAGTAGATATGGATAAATGATATCAGCGTTTCAGAACCTTAGTGACGCCAAAATCAAAGAAGTCACTAAAATTTTAGATTTTTTTTTGATTTGGACCAAAAATCTAAACAACTAGTTAGTTATAAGGCAACTAGTCGCCCGTTAAAAAAGTAAATTTGAAAATATAAATTTCTAAGAATATGTAAATTTATAAAAAAAGGCATTTTTTAAAGAAACATTAAATATTAATCATACAGCGTTACAGAGTCAGTTAGTCAGTGATGAGCTTATATATTTTGATTAAGCACGGTTTGTTGAAAAAAGAGTTGAGTTTTATTTCTTTGTGGAAAAACTTTTTGGGAAATAAGAAAAGTTTCCCACTAGGTTGAAGTGGTGAATGAATTTCTGGATCCAAGCCGAATTTTCGAAGTACCATCAATTTACTTTTTCTAAGCTTATTTAAATAAATTTTATTAAAAACATTACGCTGAACGAATATTTTATTTAAATATTTATGAGTTTAAGGAAAAGATATTCTTCATATAGTATTGTTACACATTTAATGCTATACATGGTATGTTTCGAAATCGCAATTAATTCTCTTTCCAAGCTCATTCCAAAATAAAATTTCGCATGAAAATTAACACATTTAAATAATGTTAAAAACGGGAAATAACCCAAAAACTGATTTTTCATAACTTACAATTCTAAAGTGTTACAAAATTTTTTAACACGTTTTTGGAATGTACTCAACCAGTCCTACGACCTTTACTAGGTCATTGGACAAATACATAATCACTGTAGCATAGTGTAATATCTTGAAGAAATTTTTTAAAACGATTTTGACGAACTAAATCAATTAATTATTTTTGGAATTTACTAAAACATTTCGGAAATTTAGCACTGTTTTTATGCCCTCTGCACCATTGTGCAGACGGTATATATTTATTTATTTATTTGAGTCTACTAATTTACATTTTATAGACTAATTTATAATATTAATAGGCTAGGCGATTTCTTGTTACCGATGTTTTGTTCTACCGTTTTATCCCGATTTTGACAGTACGTATATTATATGAAAGGTATTTTTTTTCAGCTGTTCACCAGATATACAGATTTTTAAATTTTTTCCTTTATTTTGAGTAAACTTCATTTAAAGTTGCTACTAACACATACATAAAATTATACATATGCTATGTGTGTGTTTGTTTAATTTGTTGATGTGTTTGTTAGGTTAGGTTAGGTTAGGTTGAAAAAGAGGAGCCATGTATACACATAGCTCATATCCGTTTTACCCGGATATACACTTAAGCCAGAAAGTCGGCTTGTTGTGCGCTCTACATCCTCGTGCTCATCCGTTAATCTACTCCTTATTTAACTTAGGAGTTCGGTCTCAATAGCAAATCTCCTGAGTGCTTTCCAGCGTATCCCCCTAAGAGCCGCTAGGCCTGGTATGATTTCGTTGGATAAATTTCTGACCCTTGTTCCGGCAAATGCAGGACAATAACAAAGGTAGTGTTCTAGGGTCTCGTCATCCTCTCCACAAGCTCTGCATGTGGCCGATTCTGCCCGTCCTATACGGTATAGATGAGCCCTCAGTTCAGAGTGTCCAGTGAGGATGCCAATAATCCTACTCAGTTCCTTTCTATTTAGACTAAGGATTTCCTTAGTCTTCGAAGTGTTTGGAGAGCCCCATAGTATCTTCGTAGCCTTACCCACGTCAGTTTCCTCCCAAATTGAAGTATGTGAATTAGTTGCCCACTCCGATAGTTTCAATTTGAGAGCCTGGAAGGGTATTGGGTTTTCCAAATTGACACCCTCCAGGAAAGAACCCTTCCTGGCCAGTTCATCTGCAATCTCGTTTCCCATTATACCACTGTGTCCTGGGATCCAAATGATTTCAAGTCTGCCTCTTGTAGTGAAGTTTGCAATTTCTTCCTTACATCTGAGGACAGTCCTTGATCTAGTTTTGTCCGAGGATATCGCCCTGATAGCCGCTAGACTGTCCGAAAATATTTTCACGTCTCCGGGGCTTGGGATTGCCCGTACGTCAATAGATCTTATGCATTCCGTTATCGCGACCACTTCGGCCTGAAAGACAGAGTTGTGGTCCGGAATGCGTAGGTGTATGCCATTGGAACGGTCCTCATCATAGAAACCTATACCAGTCCTACCATGCAGACTAGATCCGTCTGTGTAGTAGTGTGACCCTGGAAGGTTTCGTAGAAAATTTTCGTTCAACCAGCTTTCCCTGTCAGGTATCCTTATACTGCAAGGTATGTTTGTCGACACTTCCGCGATTCTATCACAGCTAAAATCCACTGTGTTGAATTCCGGTATCTGGTCCAATATTGTTTGGTGTCTGGTCATATGGTCGGTGATGTATTCCCCTGTTACTCTTAGTCGTAACATGGCCAGAGCTGCCTCATATTTAATTCTAATCTCGATCGGGTGTATAGATAGAATCGTCTCTAAAGCCCTCGTAGATGTAGTCCGTATTGCGCCGCTGATTCCTATGCAGCAGAGGCGTTGTATTTTTTGGAATGGTTTAATATAGCATTTCCTGTTCATTGATGTCCATGTGACTACGGATGCGTAGGTTAGAATTGGTCTAACGACGCTTGTGTAAAGCCAATGAGTCATCCTCGGGTTTAAACCCCATTTTGAACTTATAGCTCTTCTGCAAATGGCCCATATCCGATGAGCCTTCGCGACTTTGCTCTCAATATGGTCTTTCCAAGTGAGCTTTTTGTCGAGAATCACCCCAAGGTATTTCACCGTTTGTGTGATTCTAATCGTTTTGCCCTGGAAGCGGGGTTCATCGAATTCGACTATTTTCGTCTTCCTAGTAAAGAGGCATATTTCAGTCTTTTCCGGGTTCACATTTAATCCCCTTGGTTGTGCCCAATCGTATGCTATTTCGAGTGCATCCGATGCCCTCCTACATAAATTTCTAGGATCTTTCCCCCTTAACAGTATCGCTACATCGTCTGCATAGCAGACAGGTTGGAAACCCTTATCGGTTAGAATCCTTAGAAGACTGTTTATAGTGGTCACCCAGAGAAGGGGGGATAGAATTCCCCCTTGAGGTGTCCCACAGCAAACCTTGTCTCTTATTTTAATGCCACCAACCTCGCAACTTATCCATCTATTCCCTAGCATGTGACTGATCCAGGCTTTGATATCCCGGTCGATGTCGAAACGTTCTAGGGAGTGGAGTAGCGTATTTGTTGATACATTGTTAAAAGCTCCTTCTATATCAATGAATATGGCTAGAGTAAAGATTTTTAGATCGAAAGATCTTTCTATGTGGTGAACTACTTCATGAAGCGCAGTTTCTACTGAGCGTCCCTTTAAATAAGCGTGTTGTTTGAACTTCAACAGCTCATTTGGGATTTGAGATTTAACCATGTTATCGACTATTCGCTCCATGGTTTTCAGTAGGAAGGATGTAAGACTTATCGGTCGATAGGCCTTAGGGTTCGCGTAGCTTTCCTTTCCCGGCTTTGGTATGAAGACCACCTTGGCCTCCTGCCATGCTCTGGGGGTATACGCAAGTTTTAGGCAAGCAGAGAATATGCCAGCCAGACTACTGCCAATCAAGTCCCCGCTCTCTTGTAATAGAGCAGGAAAGATTTCATCTGGGCCTGCTGCCTTAAAGGGGGCAAAGCTTTGTATTGCCCTAATTACCATATTTTCGGTTATTCTATCATATCTTTCCTCTCGATATTGTTCCTCATTAGGCCCTTCATATTGTTCCCCTTCGGGTCCCGTCTGCTGTTCCACGTTGGTTCCAGTTCGTCGGGACACATTGGTACCAATTTCAGGGTCCCTATTCGGCCCATATTCTTCGGTAAGAAAGTGTGTTTCCATCAATATTCTTAAGGACTGTTCCATCGATTCCGCCCGAATCCCGTCCCTATCGACAAGAGTTTCAGGCTGCGAATGGGTTTTCGATAAGAATTTCTTGATTTTTGAGACGTCATTAACGCTATCAACCTGTTCACAGAAGTGTCTCCAGGAGTTGCGTTTGGCTATTCGAATCTTCTTGTTGTAATCCCTGAGCTTAACATGGTAGTCATCCCAGTATATTGCGTGTTTTTTACGACGAGCCCTATTGAAAAGTCTTCGGACGTCCTTCCCAAGATTTATCAGTTCCCCTGTTAGCCAGGGTTTATCTCGGGGAGATCTCCTTTCCCGGAGTGGACAGCATTCCTTGAAGGACTCAATTAGGCTCCTCGTTATTTTGTCCACTTCCTCGTCAACCTCTTCGACATACCTTAAGTCTGTGCGAGGAGTAGTTAGACGGGCTTGTAGATTTCTTCTAAATTTAGGCCAATCAGTCTTAGCCTTATTCCTGAACTTGATGGGTTCAGGTGGTGGGTGTGTCAGTTTAAATAAAATGTATCGATGATCCGAGAAGGAATGTTCGGTAGAGACATGCCAATCTTGGATATCATCCACTAAATTTTTCGAACAAATTGAAATATCAAGAACCTCTTCCCTTAATTTGTTAACAAAGGTTGCCGTGTTCCCAACATTAAGGGTAAAAAGGTCATTTTCGTTAAGGAATTCAAGTAAAGCATCCCCCCTTTGGTTACAGTTCGAACTTCCCCAAGCTATATGGTGAGAATTCGCATCGCACCCTATGAGAATTTCCTTACCTGTTATCCTGGCCGTTTTTACCATCTCTTCAAGTTCCGACGTCGGTGGAGGTGTCGGTGAGTCCGACGGGAGATAAACCGATGCTAAGAGCATTGGTTGGCTTCCGTGTTGCAGGACGGTGGCATCTGCGGTGGACAAGTCTGGGGAAAAGAGATAGTTTAGGTTTTTGTGACAAATAATACAAGTTCTCGGTCGAGTTCCTGTATGAGCATAGAAAATTTGGTAATTAGGATCATTTAGTCCAGTAACCTTGTCATTTACCGTCCAAGGTTCCTGTACTAGAACGACATGTAACTTACCTTTTTGTAGTTTTTCCATCAGAGTTTGAGTAGCCGTTTTGCTCCGATGGAGGTTGATCTGCATGAGCATGATCATTGTTCGGCTAAAAGTTTATCTTCTTGGGAATTGGTTATTTCTAACTCTCCCTTTTTAGCTGAGGTGGATGGTGTTAGGACTGTGGAAGTCCCCTCACTATTGCCCGCCTTTGGTTCATCATTTGCCTTCTCCCAGCCAATGGTAGTCTTGCCTACTTTAAAGTAGACTGCGGCTGAGACGAAGAAGGCTTTACCCTTAGTGGTCTTTAGGCTGGCCATTGACTCCTGATCAATCCCCACAACGATAAGAGTGCCGTCTGGGCCCTCCTCTCTGTGGAAGATCTCCCATTTGTCAGTGGCTAGACCTTTATTTTGCTTTCCCAAGACCTTCACAACGTCTTCGCTAGCAAGTTTGTGTTTGTTAATGAGTTTGTAATCTTCATTCACAATAATAATAAACCAAAACAGTGTTGGTGTGTGAATTGGCTAAGTTGAGATTTAAAGTTGCCTAGAAATTGCAGTCGAATTTCGAGCGCTGTAATCTGCTAGCACAAATAAATATTTAGGTGAAATTTGGTATATAAGATTTTACCTGTTCTTATTGTATTTGTTTTTTTTTTGTATTAAATGTTTTTGAATTATCGTATGACTTAGGGTCTCAAAACATTCTTTTAGGAATTAAACTTTGTCGTATGAAGTACTTAGAAAACTTATAGGCGCTCCACTCGTGTAAAAGAAAAAATAATGAAAATTTTCAGATAGTAATTAGTTCTTTCTTAAAAGACATGCTCATTGTTTCTTATAGCAAGAAATTATAATAGAAACTGGCCAAAAAGAATAGCAATTAACTCAAAAGCTAATTGGTATTCGAACTCAAAGTTTCAGTATCGGCAACAGTTTTAAAGTGGTAGCCGTACCCAACATTGGTTGTAATATTGAGTTTAAGATACATGTGGGTGGTATCGAAGATTTGGCACAGCCGAATTTAACACTCTTCCTTGCTATAACATGAGTTCGATCAATAATTAAAATATTTATAATTTCAAGTCTATTCATAGGTATCATTGATTGCTTGAGATTTCAAGAATGCCTAAAGTTTCTTATATGTAAGGCGAATATAAGTCTGTCCTTTAGCTCATACAATATTTCATGGGCAAGTCTTAATGGTTGACAAATAATTTGACACTTTGCTTGAAAATTCCAAAGATATTTATTTGGTATTGTAATCCTCAATAATGTCATTCATTGTCTGTCTATTAATTGTTATAAATAATTTAATGAGATTTGTGGTGAAAAAAAAATCACAAAATGAAAATCATTTTTACTATAGTATAACGTCAACACAAAACAGAACTAATGAAATTTAATCATCATTAATGAAATGAAAAAAAAAAAAAACAGAACCGAAAAAGTAATAATATAATAAAGCCATTCCTTGAAATAAGAGAGGTCTTCTGTCTTTTCGTCAATATTGGTTGCACGAAAGGTGAAACTGGCAACGCCTTTTCTACATCAACATTATCGTCATCAACAGCACAGTCAAGCCAAAACCAAGCCAAGTATTATTAGTATATGAAATGGCCAGAGGCGTAGTTTATATAATTCGCACAAAAGCCATTCATAATAATGACAAAAAGCAACAACAAAAAAAAAAAAAAAAAAACTGCCAAGAATATTAAAGGAAACAGTTATCAAATCTTTAATGTAAAGATGTAAATGAAGAGATTTCATTTTGGTAGTTTCTTTTTCCTTAATTCCAATAATAACAAACACATTTTATTTACATGAAAATACGGCTGAGGCAGACGGTTGTGGTTTTTGGAGGATTTCGAGTAAGAGAGAGAGATTTCTAAAGCGGATTATTTATGTTTTACGATACATTAAATTTTATATGACTGTCTACCTCCTCTACATATACAATACCTTAACAAAATCTTCAGCAGGATTCAAATTCCTTTTACTTGTTTCTCGTATTCATGGATTTTACATTTCATACTAATGAAAATGTTTTTGTTAGTTTCGTATACTTAACAAAATGAGTTTTTGTGTTTGATTATTATTGTTGTGGCAGAGATAAAGATTTTCAGATTTTCAGTTTTATTTTTATTTTTAAAACTGCTCAAAATGTCAACTGGGGTTTAGGAAACATAAGCCAACATCACTTTGCGATGCATATCATCAACACTATTCCTTTTTTAGTCAAAATTAATCTTATATTCGCAGTTATATTCGTACTTCCGTTTCCTCCCTAACTAAAAACAGGGTTGCATTATGCTTCTTTAATGTTTAGTTTGTTTGTTGTTTTTGCTGCTGCTTTGCTACTATTGTTACAGTTTTTTTCTTTTTTGTTTAAAACATTTTCTGTTGTTTTGTTATTCCAGCTGTTCTTTTCTAGTTGTTGTCATTTTTTGTCACTCAAATAATTGTGTTGTTATTGTTTCTTTCAATTTCTATCAATTGATTTTTTCAAAAAACTAGCTTATTTTAGAGTTACGTTTTCATTATGTTGACAATGAACAAATCTCACAAATTCGTTAACATAATAAACATTAAATTAATTTTTTCTATGCTGGGTCAACTAAAAACCAAAACATTCTTATTTAAAAAAAAAAACAATTTGTTTAATATAGAAAAGGGGTAAAAAATTTTATTATTACTTTTAGTTAATGAATATGTAGGGTAAGATCTAGAAAATATTTTTGAATAAGTTGACTTTTGAATGCACAATTCGTTTAGTTTGGTAATCGAAACTAGTCTTAAATACCGTCTGAAATAATTTTACCATTTTAAGTAAAAAAAAACAAGATATTTTCACTTTAATTAAAATTTTTTAAATATTTTGAGTCATCGAAAAAATTTTATAAAAAAAATTATATTTAAAACATACATTTTCAAATGATTGTTAAAGCATAATCAAAAAAAACCTTTTGGGCTCTGTATGAGCACTATGAATATGATCAAAGTTTTCAGGTAATTATAGTCTAGGTGGCCTTAAGTTGTCATTAGGGTTTGAAAATTCCCGGATTTTTTTGTATTTTGTTGAAAAAAATAGTTTTTATTAACGTAGGACTATGAAAAGGTTTTAAAAATCAGCAACACATTTTTTTCATCTAATCGAACAATTCATGCTTATACATTTAAATGAGCAATTCCATTTCAAGCGTCCTATACGAATTTTCTCTTAACTTTTTTGACAAGCATTATTTGATTTTTTTTTTTTTTTGGATCAAGTTATCTTTGAAAAATATGTCAGTTTTTATGTAAGTTATCAATCGTTGTTAGTTAGATTACAATGACAAGTACGTGCTAAATTGATTAACTATTTGCAACAAAATCCAATTTGGTTCTACAAAATGTTTGTCGAAGAATCAAAGGTCTGTCGTCAAACTGATCGTTGATACCAAATCTGGTTTGGGAAGAAAGAAAGGTCTACCTGATTTTTTTTAAGGTCGAAAAAATAGAAAACAGGCTAAAAACGCATCCAGCGCAGTTTCCTCAGTTCTCTGACTATTTGGTGAAACACGTTAAAGCCAATGAATGTTTGAAAATATTCAAAGTCCAAATAGATACAGACATAAATGGTGCAAAATATTTAGAGGCCATAAAAATTGAAATCATGTTTCATAAAAAAATACTCTCGATACATAGTGGATGACGAAACGTATGTACTGGCAGATTTATCACAGCATCCGAGGAAATGTTATAGATAAGTTTAGGATACGAAAGCAGAAAGGGATGGCAGTAACGTTTTGAGAAAAAAATTTACCAAATTGACCAAAATTAATTATCTTTGTAGTTTTTTAAAGTTTTCCAAAAATCATTTCTCTTTCAACACCTAAGACAATCCATAAACGAAGTATGATCAAAATCGCTGATATGGCACGAAATTGTTAGGATTACTTATCGTGGAATTTAAAAGATTTAAGGACAAAAATATGATATTTTCAATAAAATTAAATAATATCTGTGGTCACAAGCGATAACCGCCTAAGTCGACTTAAGAACGATTTGAGTTATGTATGCTATCATATTCTACCAAAAAAACTTTATATTTACGTGAAATCCCCATTTCTCTAAAAAGATATTAATGAAAATATACTGAACTAAGTCGTAATGAAGCCCCATTACATTTATGTAAAAGGCTAGTTTTCTTAGGCGGTTGTCGCTTGTGACCACAGATATTTTATAATCACAAATTCATTAATAGGATTATTGGAATTCAGTTCACAATATTTTCTTTAATAGGGAACACCCATTCAATTTCGTTTGAAGTGCGTTTTATAGCTAGTAAATCAGTAAAGAAGTTATTCAGATTTGTTATACCCTATACCACTATGTGGTTTGGGTATAATGACTTTGTGCTGCTGTTCGTAACTACCAAAAATATTTGACCTAGACCCATCTTTTATTATACCGATCAGCTCAGAATCACTTTCTGAGTCGTTTTAGCGATGTCCGCCCGTCTGTCCGTCTGCGTGTCTATGTTAACCTTGTAATCAAACTACAGGTCGCAAATATGAATATATTTGATGAAATTTGGTATATAAGCTTATATCTGCCATAGGATGAACGCTATTGAAATTGGTGCAAATCGGTCCATGTTCAGACCTAGTCCCCATACAAATAACCCTAAATTGACCCAATATCTAGACGTAAATCAAATCCATCAAATTTGCTTTATGTGTTTTTATTGGACCCAGTAATCTGTAATCCAAAAATATACCCCGTATGACTGTTCTTTGCTATAGTCCCCGTATGGAGCTGCTTTCCGATCTTCATTATAAACTATGAAAAGCAGAAACAAATATTCTATAGATTCCATACCTTTTACTCAATATTACACCACTTATTCGCGATAATAATGGCCCACCATGGAATAATAAAATTTTAACAAATGCTAAAAATAGAAAAAACAAATTTTACAAGTATAAAAGGTCTGGCGCATCAGCTGATTTTACAAATAACTCCGTATACAGTATTATTCATAAATTGGCATATGATAAATATATAGCCCATATGACAACAAAAATTAAATCTAACCCTACATCGTTTTATAAATTTATCAATTCTTAACGTCGAAATTCCGATTATCCAAAATATCTTAAATTTGGATCTGTATCGCTGGTGATGATGCATGGTTTTGCAATATGTTCGCGGATTTCTTTGCTGCAACTTATTCCAAAATCACATATGATAATACTTCCTATCCCTTTAGTCTATCGCATTCATCAGATATAAATTTTTCATTTATCAACAATGAAACCGTTTTACTGAACTTAAAAACATTAAAATCTTCTTTCAATTCTAGTCCTGATGGAATACCAAGTTGCCTTCTAAAAAATAGTGCTGAATATCTTGCGGTCCACTCACTGCAATCTTCAATAAATCTATTAATTTCAGTTATTTACCACTCGAATGGAAAAAATCTTTTATAATTCATTTGTTTAAAAGTGGAAGCAAACTTGGAGTGTCAAACTATAGAGGAATTGCTAAGCTGAACGCTATTCCTAAACTTCTAGAAAATATTTTAATGAATAGCTTATCACATTAAACTTCTTCGCTGTTATCTTCATGTCAGCATGGTTTCCGAAACTCTCGTTCCACAACAACTAACATCCCACAACAACTCACATCCATTGTTTACCATAGTGGTAACTTACCACTTATTAAGTTACCAACTTTAAAAAGTCGTCGAGTGATGCTGAGTATCTCATTTCTACTTGGATTAATTCGTGGTGATGTTGATTCTGAGTTCTTGCGTTCCAACTAGACCAACTCGTAACCTCCAGCTAGTAAATATAAAATACTATAGATCTGTTTATGCCAACACTGACTCCTTTCACCGTATATGTGAAAATTTCTACAAATGTTATCATATTATAAATATCTCAGAGAGCAATGATGTTAATAAAAGAAAAATTATTTTACATTTGAATACTTAATTTAATTTTTTTCTATCACATATTTAGTCTGTAATCTATAGACAAATAAATAAATAAATAAAAAAATATGTTTTTGCGAAAAACAAGTGACTTTGCCAAACATGGTTTAGGATTTTTTATTGTACCGAATTAGTTGGACCTAAGACCCTTTCTTTAAACTCATGGTATAGGGTATCGTAAAGTTGGTTTAGAGCGATTAAAATTTTATTTGTTTTCAAAATAGTTGTATAAATTTAGTACAAATACACGGGGATTAATTTTTAATTGTTTTTAATTCGCGTGTAGCCGGTCAAAATCGAGTAGTGAAAAAACCCTAGTTTGCATATGCATATTTAATAATATTTTTTGTGAAAAAAACCGTACATTTTATTCCAATTAATATTTAATTTAACTAAAATTTATGACAAAAATCTTAATTATCTTATTATTTCTGTTTCTTCTTTAACTATTTGAAAAGGTATTTGTCAAGGATCATTATTCAAGAATCATATTCCTCCTTTTTTCCAAATTAATTTAGCTAAAATAGCTCAATATGTTCAAGTATCTAACTAAATGAACAACTCTTTATCATTCACCGAAAAGGCGTTAAAAGATAATGTTTGAAGTGCTTTTTTTTCACAAAAGCTCTCAAGTGTATTAAAATCTTTTGTATGCGACTAAAATTGAATATGCATGCTGTATATTCGAAATCATTGGGGCGATGTAAATGATGTTAACAAGTTACAAAAACATCACAGTTGTGACAGGTTGCCCTTTTTTTCTGGGTGATAATGATGCACACGATGAGACGAAAGTGATGTTTTGTTGGTGATGAGTTTAGATAAATAATTTAACCATTTTGTGTTTGTATACTTTGGTTAAAGGGGTGTTAAATGAGGAAAAAAAAAGAAAGAAGAAAAACAAAATAAATAAGAGCAGTTGTTAAACAGTACAACTGGTATTTGCATAAGGCACATGATGTTTAGATCCCGAATTTATACATATTTGGTAAATATAAACAAATATTTGTTGGAGTAGGCAAACACGGAAAGGAAAGGATTAAATTGGAAAAGGAAGGGAAGTTAATAAATATTAAATAGTATCAAACAACAAGATTCCAGTATTTAGAATAAAAACCTTTAAACTTTTAGCTTTTAAACTGAAATATATTTTCCAATATATATTTTATTATCTAATTAAAATCAGTAAATAAACAATTTATTCATCAAAATTTTTCTTAACTAATGATAACCAATTCTAGGGCTTAATAGTTTTGATTTTAAATCGCCATAATTCATACAATTTATGTTAGTGATATTTAATACTCGACATATTATGTTGTGTTAATAGGCAGAAAAAGAATGATGCATAATTTGAAAACAATGAAACGCATTAACATTTCATAGTTTCATGTTACACATTTCTCAATTGAAAATCTTGAAATATTCATTTAGAAATCATACAAAAAAAAAAAAAAAAACATTCAACCATCAAGTTTATGCTGCTTTAATATTAAACACACAAAATCTCAAAGGAATTTAAAAACCCTCGTTAATAATATTTTTGACTTTATATAGCATTTAACATGTATTTAGATCTCACTCACAGTGGGTTGATGACTCTATGACGAAATAACTATTGAATTGAATTATTTTGAAAAAAAAATAGATATTATGAGGGATTTTTGACTTGTCAAATTAATTTTTGTTTTTATTTGGCTTTAAATCAGATTTGTGTCTTATAAGTACGAGGCAGGGTATTTTTTTATGTACATAAAATCGTTGGTGTGGAACCGTAGAAGGTAGAGAGCTAAGACTTCAACCGTAGGTTGGGTACAATCAATGAATGAATGACCAAATATTCACTGACCCGAACTTTTTGCAAAAATTCGTTTTTGCCGGATAGCGATCAACCACTGCTCGAACTCGAAAGAGTATCTTGTACTATGCCTAAAATATTCTTCCGAGCACGTGCAGTTAAAAAGGTTCTTTCGGATCTCAACAGAAATAAATCTCCGGGACCGGATGGTATACTGGTGCTGAAACAGTGCTCTTAGATGCTAACCAGTCCATTGGCCTACCTTTTCAGCCCTTCGTATCATTTGGGAGCCTTTCCCTCTTACTGCATGGGTGCTAATGTCCAACCAATCTCTAAAAAGGGTGCGGCTAATAACCCTGAAAATTACCGTCCAATTGCAATCTACTCTGCGTTCTCAAAGGTGATGGAGAGCATGATCAATTTCCATCTTGTGAGCTATCTAGAGGCCAACTCACTTCTTAAAGATCGGCAGTATGGCTTCCGTAGAAATCATTCCACGCGAGACCCGTTAGCTCTACTTTCTGAGCGCTGGAGTCGATTCATTCACAATTTTGGTGAAAGTTAAGTGGTTGCTCTAGATATTTCCAAGGCATTCGATCGCGTGTGGTACGGTGCATTGATATCAAAGCTTATTGCATTCGGGGTCGGTAATCACTTCTCTCGATTTATATCGAGTTTCTCAGAGAACTAACAATACGCGTTGTTTTTGATGGGATCTCATCTAATGAGTTTCAGCTTAATTCAAGGGTATTCTAGGTTCCTTTCTCTCTTCTTCTTTTTTCCTTATCTTTCTAAACGACCTTGTTGGTCAAACTTTTAATTCTTATACTCTTTTGCAGATGATAGCAGCATTTGTCATTCATTTTTCATGAAGTACCACCTGTTAGTAGACTACCGTGAAATTTTGAGCAAGTTCCATCATTTACTTTGCGTTTAACAGCTGTTCAAAACATACAACCGATCGAAGAGTAACAGTTTTTTAGGATGCACGCGGGATAATCCACATCCAAAAAAAAAACTGTATTTCATTCTAAAAGTCACAGGCTTATTGATCCGCCCTCGTATTTTGTTGAATAGCCACTCTATTTTGAGACTTCACACAGTCTGTTTATCATTGAATTTTCCGACTTTGATGTTTCGTCAGCTGAAATCTTTGCCCACTGTCTGCATAACACCGCAAATTCTCTGTACTTGTTATTACGTGATGACAAATTTTTTCCTCTAAACTATCTTGCAACATTGTACAAGAGCCAAAGTCTAACGATCTCCGCTGTGTGTCTTCAAATCTTATCTCCTGATAAATTAAGATTTGCTGGACTTTGTTTTAATTTTTTTAATAAATCCCAGCTGAACCACACCACATGCAGCCATCCTACACCATAATTCCACTACCAGAACGCTTCACAAGATTTTGTTCTGGTTTGGGTCCCAAATTTGATGACTTTTTATACCAAATACATAGATTTTACTATCGTATGAAAATATGATCTGTTTCCACAATTCTAGGGACTTATTTATGTAGTTATGAGCAAATTCAATGCGACTCTACTACGATATTCAGCTTTATCTAAAATATTTGTTTTTAAAAAATTGATTTAGATTTTCATCAAATTCTGAAGATACAATTCTCGAGGATTAACCTTCGCCATGTTGATTATTTTGCGGCCTTCCTGGACTAATAATGTTTTTGGACGCCCAGTCCACGGTTGAAATGTTAAAATTCCAGTTTCTTTGAAATTGTTTATTACACATTGAACAGATGTATAGTTTTTTTCTTCCAATAATTTGGCGAATTTTTCGCAGGTTTTTCCTTCTTTCCATAATCTAATAATGATTTTTCTTTCTGATGCACTAATCTCTTTAGTTTCATATATTAAAATTATTACCACTTTTTAAAACAGTGCGCAACTGAGCTTGTTAAACGATAATAACAAGGAATGGAGAGTGAGCAAAAATTAGAAGACCTTTTTAAAAAGTAACGGTACTTCCATAAAAAACCAACTAAACGCAGCCTTTTTGGTAGCCTTATTTACTTGTTGTGACACATACATCCTATTACCAGTTTTCTCTCTTTTGAAGAATACTAAGAACATATTCTTCATACTCATTTGAATGACTTCTTCTTTAAAAACTCCTGCATCCTCTTTATGTTCTCGACTGTTTGTTACTAATTAATAAAACTCTCCTAATAAAATTGTTTGAAAATATTTCTCGTCTGGCATGAGTGATAAATTGTAATCCTCCCTGAGGATGTTGGTTGTTAGTAACAAATCTATCTTAGTCTTTGTAATAACTAATGTATCTAAATACGGCAACCTTTCGCATTCTTCCTTCTCTATGGTAAATTTGATGCTGCGGTGAAGTCGCTTAGCGATCACAGCATCTCATGGTAAATTTGATTCTATGTTAGAAGTCGTTTAGCCGCCTCAGCATCTCATCTATTGCACTTATATTTATTAAACGAAATTAGCGGTTCACGTATTCTGTAAGAAGTATAGGCTTCTCTAATCTGCTACAATGAGAAGTGCTGATGATTCACTATATTTGGTATAAATTTTGTTTTATCTCACCTATCTCTTATAATGACTATCGCATAATCCACGGGTATGCTTTGGAATAACGAAGCTATTGTGTGAGTATAAGGAGTGCAATAGAAAAAATCTTAACATACATACTTTTTATTTAATTTGAATTTTTTTTATAAAAAAATTGGACTTATTAACCTTTGCCGGAAACCCTTCCATTAGGGATTATATAGTGGTTTCTGTCACTATTTTGGAACAGGCACGCCATCTCTGTTTAAAATCTTCCACATTTTGCGACACCTTTTAGTGCTCTTCAACTCCCTTTTCAGAAGAACCCATACATGCCTTGGTATAAAACACGTTATTATTCTTGTACCATTCAAGATCTTTCTTACCGTAGTGACGGGATGCAAACTAGGGCCAAAAATATGTGGATACATTGTGTTGGCTTATGAAAAGAAGGAGTTTTTTTTTTCAAATACTTCTTAATAAATCTCGTTATTTATAGAGCCCATTGTTGACTTGCTTTTTTTTTTTTTTGCCAAAACTGCATATTGCTTGCCATACCAGGAACTTTTTCCTAAAGTTATCTTCGACATATCCTCGAGCATTAGCAACATAAAAATTTTGACCCGGAATCTGCGACAAATTTGTCAGTACCTTCCGTCATCCATTTCGCAGCAGGAGTATTTTTTCATGCAGCATGATTTCAATTTCCGTGTTCTGTTTTTGATCTCAAAATTTTTTTCAAAAAAGTTTCTGTCTAAAACTTTTTGGACTTTGTCTGTTTTCAAACATGCATTGGCTTTAACTTTTTGCACCAAATAATCCGAGCACTGGGCTAACCGGGCTGTTTTTCTACCGGATCTGTTGAGACCTCTTTTCAATAAGCTTCCTATTTTCTGGGTCTTACAAACATCATGTGTATTTTTCTTTCTTACCGAACGAGGTTCCTATCATTGGTCAAATTCTCTTGATAGATTCTAATAACATTGGAAACAGTTTGACGGCAAACCGTTAATTCTTTGGTCAACTTTTTGTGGGGTACCTATTTGGTTTTTATTTCATCACTTTTTTTAATCAAATTAGCAACAAATGAATAGGGTTGTCATTAAGCATAATAACTGACATATTTTTCAAAGATAACTTGACCGAAAACAATTCAAATATTACTAAGAGGAAAAATTTGTGTTACAATTTTATTAACCTAATCTCTAAGTTCTACCGAATTCTGCACTCCGATTCTTTAGTTAATCGTTATTTTAAATATTAGTCAGAAATTTACAAAGTTATTTTGACATCTTGGCCTTAATGGAAGACTATTTTATCCGTTTTGGACAGTCCATAAACGCTTGGACCAAATGCAACGTCTCTTTTTTAAGCTTTCGCTTTTCTATCACAGATATTTCATTTTATATTTGAAGATCTACAAGTTTATTGTTTTTCTTTTTAAATGAAAATGTGAAATCCTTATGTGATTTCCAATATGTCATCCTCATAGTTCATTTTCTCCAATAATATTTTAAATTACCTTTACCGATTTCGTGCCCAGAGTTTTATAACTTATTTAAAAAAGCATAACAAAAATATCTAAAACACTTTGCAGCACTAGATCTTGGTTATTACCATATTATTTGATTATCTTTTATAATTTATAGTTTTCCAAAAATTCCCAGCTGATAGTAATTTAGAAATTTTCCGTTACAGCCCTCGTATATCTAGGCATATGCAATGAAAGTTTACGCTTGTCTTATTTTCATGATTTGATTTCTTTCGTCAAAGAAATTTTGGTTCTCAAAGTCAATTATCTTTCAATAATATTGTAACAAAATCAAAAAAGCAAAAACATCGAAAAAAGTGCATCCATCCAAGCAACCAACGAACAAAACCATCCTCATCAAATTACACATACAAATTTGTATTGTTTTGTTAATATAACTAGATGTTTGAATCTAACGGATTTATATTTACTTAATCCGTAAAAGCCAAAGTTACGTCAACACTATCTATGTACATGTATTATACTTATATGTATGTATGTATGAGTATAATATGTTTGGATGTTTTGTAGATACTCTAACACAATATACTATTATTACAGCTTTATATGGGTTTAAAAACATTTACGTATTCATTCAGTATTGCCGGAACATTGAAAATGTTATAGTACTCGTATAGGAATAGGGGGATGATTATATTGTTGGTTCATTGTCTTGTTTTTTAGTTGGCTACACATCCTTGTGTTTTGTATGATATACAGAGTTTGCCAAAAATACGTACGAGTATAATGTAACCCAAAACTTGCCTACGGGCATAAAAAAATATTTTCATAAATTCATAATTTAATCTAGCACAACTTGTACCCCTACCCTACCCTCCCGTCCGTCAATGTTTCTTATAACGGTCCAGAGTTTTATGTTAGACAAATTGAATCAAAGTTAATTTGTTTTCGTGTTTTTTCTTCCAAATGCGCTACTATACGAGAGGAGGTGGCATTTTTCTCTGTTGTTTAGTGTGTAGCATTTTAAAACCTCCAAATTTTCACAAGTCTGAAATTCGTTACGACAATCGATAATTTAGTTAAGCTGTTTAAACTTAACTAACATATGATACCGCTAGGCAACAATCAAAGTGCATTTGAAGTGAGATCATTTTTTTTATCTATTCTGGACTGCTAAACTCGAAAATCGCAATAAAAAATATTATGCACAAGTTTTTTATAATTTTGTTTCTTCTGTTTTTCGGAAGTAGTTTTACCATTTAGACTATACATCGAGTTTGAAACAATCAATGTGATAACGGAAGATACGTAAATACAGATACGTGTCAGATTATTTCATGCAGGGTAATCTTTATCTTTATCTGAACCAAACATGATACCGAAAAAATAAAATCGTCATTTTAAAGAGCGTACTTTTTTATTTAAACATGTTATTTCATATTTTACAGTTTGTTTTCTACATTGAACAGCTTAGTTGATGCAGTCAACTTTTAACGATATTGATACCGTTGGCTGAGTTTTAGCAGGCTTTTCTGCTGGATTTATAAGATTGTGATTTCGTAAAAAATAGATATTGCAAACATTCGAAAACCACTTTTCGCTTTATTTCTAAAACCTGAAACATTGGCTGACGCACAACTGTTGAGCAAAGGGAGTTGGTCATCCACTACTATAAACAATTGAAAAGTCAACGTGAAATTGATGAACAAGTGAATATACCGTCCTCTACAGTTCAGCATATTTTAAACGGTTTTTGAGAGAAAATAGAGTGAACGAAAAGGGCAGAAAGGCACCTAATAATATTCTTACTGGGAACGACGAAAGATGGATCATTAGGAAAATTAATGAAAACCCCAAGTCATCGGCACAAATATTGGCTGATGAGGTGCACAATTCTCTTGGCAAGGCCTGTAGTGCATCCGAAATTCGTTGTCTCTTGCGATCACATAACTTTCATGGTCGAGTACCACCACACAAGCACTACATAATCCAAAAAAAAAAAAAAAAAAAAAAAAATAATATCTGCCGGTTAAATTTCACAAAAAAAAAAAGAAAAACTTTTTAATTTAGAAGATTCAGAATTTTGAAACACTATAATTTTTTCCGATGAATCGAAATTTAATATATTTGGCTCAGATGGAAGGACGATGATGGGACGGAAACCCAATACACAACTTGAGTTAAAAAATAAGCGTGCGACTGTAAAACTCGGTGATCATGGTTTGGGCTTGAATGGCGGCATCAGGAGCTGGAAATTTAGTTTTAATTGAAGGGAATATGGGTAAAGTGATGTACCTAGGTATTATAAAAGAAAACTTGCTACAGATTGCTGATAAACAGGGTTTGCGCCTCAACTTTCGTTTCTACCAGGACAACGACCCGAAACAAAGTCGGTAGTGGTGCAGACATGGCTTATGTGCAATTGTCCCCATCTCATGGAATCACCGACGCTGTCTCCTGATTTAAACATTATCGAGAATTTAAACATTTTAAACATTTATCGAGTTTGAAACTAACATCCAAAAACAACATTTCTAGCAAAAAAGCTTGAAAACAGAATATTGGAGTAAAATTCAGTCAGAAACTACACAACAACTGGTTGATTCAATACAAAATCCTCTTAATGCTGCTATGACTCAAAATCGTTATCATACCAACTACTAAAAGCATTGAAAAAATCGAAGATTATGTTATTTTTTAAGGAATATTATGCTGAACCAAATAAGCTGTTCAATGTATTAATATAGCTTTTTATACCCTCCACACCTCAGTGACAGAGGGTATATATCAGTTTGTCATTCAGTTTGTAACGCATCGAAAAACTAATTTCCGGCCCCATAAAGTATATATATTCTTGATCCTTATCACAGCTCGAGTCGATATAGCGATGTCCGTCTGTCCGTCTGTCTGTTGAAATCACGCTCCTTCACAAAATAAACATTTACCTAGCTAAAGCTACGATAATTTCAATTTCCATTATTCCCACCAGATTGTTATTTAAAATGGGGTAAATCGGGAGCATTGTGCTTAGATACGAGCAAAAATATGTAGACACCTTTAAAAAAACAAAAAACCCAGTGTGTTTGTTGTAATATTCTAGTGATTGAACATAATAGTTGTACAACAACATTCACAGTTCAAAAAAAGCCACAAAAAATGATGCAATCATATTATCAAACACAACTACCATGAGCCATGTTAATAGTATTGTCACATTTTTTTATGTATATAATAAAAAAAAATCGCCAATATGAAAGAAAAAATATAATGAAAAATAAAAAATAAAAAATTAAAAATTAAAAAAGAAAAATGGAAAACAGAAAAATGAAAAATGAAAACTGAAAAATAAAAAATAAAAAATAAAAAATAAAAAATGAAAAATGGGAAAATGAAAAATAAAAAATTACAAATTAAAAAAGATAAATGGAAATTGAAACAGAAAAATGAAAATTGAAAAATTAAAAATGAAGACTGAAAAATGAAAAATAAAAAATGAAAAATAAAAAATGAAAATAAAAAAAGAAAATTGAAAAATGAAAAGTAAAAAATTGAAAATGAAAAATGAAAAATTAATAATGAAAAATGAAAAATAAAAAATGAAAAATGATAAATTAAAAAAAAAAAAAAAATTAAAAATTAAAATTTAAAATTGAAAAATGAAGACTGACAATTTTAAAGTGAAAAATTAAAAATGAAAAATGAAAAATGAAATATGAAAACTGAAAAACGAAAAATGAAAATTGAAGAACTAAAAATTAAATAGCAAAAGTTTTAATTTCTATCTTTAGTTTCTTAACTGTTTTTATTATTTATTTATTTTTTTGTATTAAATGTATCCTTAAATTAACATATTACTAGCTTATTCAGATAAAAATATTTTAAAATTTGCTTATTGTGAGTATTAATAATTTTTAGCCAAGAATCATTTTTTTTTAATTATCGTATAACTTCTAAGGTCTCAAAACATTCAAATAGGGATCAAACTTTGGGTATTATAATGCCGGCTGCGTTAAATAATAAATTTCATTAGTGTTCTATGAAGTACTTGGAGAACTTATAGGATTTCTACTCTAGTAATCAATTCTATTGATGACATGATCATTATATTTTATAAAAGGAAATTATAATAGACCTGGGTAAAAAGAAAAACAATTAACTTTAAATTTAATTGGTATTCAGAATTAATGTTTCAGTATCGGCAACAGTTTTAAAGTGGTAGAAGTACTCAAGATTGGACACAGCCGAATTTAATACCTACCTACTTAATAAAATATGTGAAATATTTTATCAGTGTCATATTTAATTTAGAAGTTAATGTACGATGAAGTTGAATTTTTGCTCTGCATCAAATAAACTGACACCCACTGTAGAGCAACGTGCAACTAATTAGGAAAAATAGTATCCAATAATTATATCGTCATGTTAAAGTTAGTGTTTATGAAATAAAAATTACTAATGGTAACACTATCTTTACCATTATTTTGCGTTGTGGTGTTTTTTTTTTTAAATTTGTGAAATAAATTAATTGTGCACTTAATTAGGCACAGTGATAAATTGTATCTATATTTGTAACTTCAGGTAAATTTTAAAAGTTATATTTAATTGATTGTAATTAAATGGAGTGTTTTTCAGTGTTTGGAAAACATTAGGTAAAAAGAAATCTTGTGATTACAGTGCTTGTAAGATTATTGTACAAATGTATCTAAATGGAAGTACTTACCGGTACATCGCTGCAGCCTTAAAAATTTCTGAACCCATGGCTAGCAATGCGGTGAAATTTTTCAAGAAGCATTCAAGAAGGTGGTGCATAGACAGATTAGTCGAATTACAATTAGATTCGGGGTCTTTGGTGAAAATGAAGTAAAATCATCAGTAGATACAGTAAACCGAAAGAAGAGATTAGAGTTTGCAAGAAAGTACGGTCATTGGGGCACTGAGGAATTGAATAGATTATTATTTTCGGACGAAACATAATTTTGAAACCAAATTGGTAATTTACGTATAATGGATAGAAATATGAAAAATAATTGTTATTTTCTACCAAAATACACATTTGAAAAATGCGAAAAAAGAATCGGGAAACATAGAAATCGGAATAAGTTAAGTGTTATTTATGGTTCACGCAAGAAATTATGATATTATAAAGGAAAATATATGGATACATTCCATACTTATTAGCAATTATATTAAAGTACCATAATTCAACTTCTTCATTATAATTTTATAGAGTATTTCACTCTTTTTAGCATTACATTTTTTAATGATGGTTCATGAGTATAGTAAACAGACATGAAACAAATTTGATCATGATATATATAATTATCTAGATCCTAGAACAATATTACCATTTCAATAGTGACCTTCGTACGAATAATTTAAACTTATATACCAAATTTCATGAAAATATATTTGCCAAAATTTTTTTGAAATACACTGTTAAAGAAATATTAAAACGTTGAATTTTGGTACTTTTATATAATTGCGTATATCTGCGAAATGTACCAATAGACTTTAAAAGTACTTGGCGTTTCTTGATTTCGATTTTTCTTCATTTCTTTCAAATTAGAATTTTGTTCAAAAAGTAATATGTATTCCATTGCAATAAAATACTAATGTGATTATAAAACAATGTTTAAATGATGTGATACCATGAGTTGTAAAAAATCCAAAAATTACCCGCGGAGCAGCGCGGTTGTGAATTTTCGTGGTACTTCAAACTTTTTTCTCTTAATTA
This sequence comes from Cordilura impudica, assembly GCA_963682025.1. Lineage (NCBI taxonomy): Eukaryota > Metazoa > Arthropoda > Insecta > Diptera > Scathophagidae > Cordilura > Cordilura impudica. The sequence goes on along the minus strand of OY821521.1, from coordinate 10,041,630 downwards.
CAAAGAAAAATATTCTAAAAAAAAATATTAATTTTAGGTTCACAAGGCACCTCGGGAGTAAGAATCGTGACCCGTAAATATTTCTTTGATAGAATGCAGAGCTTTGATTTGTCTACTTTAGAAGATAAATTAAATTTTTGATGTGTAAACATCCATGCGCTCAGGGCGGTACAAAATCTATTTCACAATACAATCACAAAAACAGCGTAAGGGAAAATCGGTGTGAGGTATATGTAAGTGTATTGGTGCAAAGATTATGATTTAAATTTATTTATCTGATTCAACAACCAACAGAAAGCGCCACGGATGTATAGCAAACCATTAAGTATAACAACCATAGCAGTTGCTTGCTATATATAAATGGCGCTTACTGTTTGATTTTAATTGATGTGTAATTAGATGTTTACACATCTCCCCTGTCATCGGGCTCACATAGTTTTTTTTGAAGGATCAACTAATATCGGGCGAAAATTATACAGAAGACCAAATTGATAGTTCAAAAAACAAGTTCGCACACTTTAAATCAAATATTAAGCAGAGATGGTCAAATGCCCATAAGAAGGAAGACGTATATCTCAAAAACAATTATTCTTAGCTAGAAGGGACGTTTGAGATACCTGTTACTCCACTACCTCCACCTGGAAGACCAGCCAAATTATTTAACGAATCAAATAAAAACTGAAGAAGTGCGCTGTACTCTAGAAAAATATGTAATCATACATGCTGCACAGGTGTAATTGCGGAAAGCTGGAAAACGAGATGCTTCTTAAATACTCAAAGAAGTCACTAATAGTCCAATACGTGCAACTAATGCCGTTTTCTTTTCTGAAAAAAAAAATGTCGCCCTTTTTTTGCCCTTTTTTCGAAAAGTGTATTTTTTATATATTCTGAATTAAGACTTACCTTATCTTATACAGCAATCGAAAGGTCTCAAATTAGAGCCCTCGTAAATTACAAAAAATTCCAGTCATTGACTTCTTTCAGGTCATAGTGTGAGAATATTTCGCCATTGTTCCCCTTTTATGAATATTTTCACCCTATGGCTTCCAAGAGGATAATTATCAAAAATTTTTTGCATTTATGAACACTGAGACCTTTCGATTGATATATTATGTAAGGTTTCTCTTAATTCAGAATATATAAAAAAATACACTTTTCCCAAAAAGGGCAAAAAAGGGAAACATTTTTTGTCAGAAAAGAAAACGGCATAAGTATAAAAAGGCTTTTTCTAAATCAAAGAGCGACAAAACTGCCTCACTAACGCCAAAACAAGCATTGTCGATATTTGTAGATGCTGACTTAACTCGTCGACAGTACGAAATAGTGAGGAATACTAACAGGAAATTCTTCCTTGTTATACTTTATTTCAAAAAATGAAGCAAAAATGCCATCCACCCCCAAAATCATGCAGAGTAACAAGTACTTCCGCCGAAATCGATCTACAGCCTTTTTTTGATCATACAGTTAAGCGTTTATCCATGTCCCAAGAAAAGGTTACCATAACAGTAAAATAGCAAGAACGAAATAGCTTGAAGTTGATTTCAAAAGCGGGCTGTGATGGGTCACATCAATCACAATTCAAACAGAAATTTGTAAATGATGTGACTCAGATGCAAACATATTCCAAATTTTTTTCGTCCCTTTACGATTAGTTTCTGGTAGTGAAGACGAAAAGCTGTTATGGCAAAACCGAACACCTTCTTCAGCTCGATTTTGCCGCGTTGTCACTAAACCCCACGGACATTAATTTAACTGGAAACAATTTCTCAGTCAGTCATGTCTTCATCATGACGATGGTAGATGGCAAAGTCTGCAACGCAGCTACTGGCACAAAATCCACGAGTCGTTGCTTTATATGTGGGGCAACATCTAAGGATTTTCATAAAATTGATATTCGAAACGAAATATGTTCTAAAGTTATGGAGTTTGGCCTTTCAGTTTTACACGCTAGAGTTAGAATACTAGAAAGCATTATCCATTTGGCTTACACGTTGCCAGTAAAGAAATATAGAGACAGAAACACTAAAGCAGAGAAAAAATTGAACTGGAAAAAACTGGGAATCCAGAAAAGATTTCGCGAAAAAACTGGTTTAGTAGTAGACATTCCAAAGGCACATTTTGGCAATACCAATGACGGTAACACCAGTATAAGGTTTTTTGAGGACCCGAAATTGGCTTCCGATATAACAGGAATTAGTTATGACCTAATATACCGATTAAAAGTCATACTAAGGACGAATTCAAGCGGACATTCGATCCGGTTAAATTCGATGAATATGCATTAGATACTGCTCGCTTATATGTCAGTTTGTACCTATGGCACCCAATCACTGCAACAATGCATAATATACTTATGCATGGAGCACTAATTATAAAGAAGGCATTGTTGCCCACATGACAGCTTTCGGATGAGGCCGCAGAAGCACGTAATAAACGTTTTAGGCAATATCGCCTAAACTCCGCCCGAAAATTCTCTAGGAAAGATTGCAACAGACATTTTTAATAGGCTTCTTTTAACGTCAGACCCTGTTATAAGTAGCATGAGGAATGTAAGAAGAAGAATAACAAACTCATTTTTGCCTGAAACAATTGCTCTGCTTATGTCAGCGAAGCCCATTGCTCGTGACGAATTTTCAGAGAGTTACGAAGATGACCATTAGATTTTAAAATGTGTTTTGGGTTTTTTTTTTCAATAAAACGTGTTTATGAATTTAATAAATTTAATTTAATTTAAATTTAACGTATTTTTTCTTTCAATTCTATCCTCCAGAATAGGTTTCTCACAAAAAAATAATTTTGGTCGCATAGATAATCAAAATACCCGTGTGTGCAGCGGTGTGGAGGGTATAAAAAACAAAAAAAAAAAAAAGAAATCAAGAAGAAAAAAACTTCTCCATAAAATTTTTTATTGCGCTTTTCGTATTTAGCAGGCCATAAAAAATTTAAAAAAATAGTCGATTTCAAAATGCACACATCTTTTCATTTCTTGTTGTCTAGTGTAATTGACCAAATGTATCCAACCAATTTTTGGAATGTCATTTATTTCTAAACACAAATTAAGTTTTTCTTAATAACATTTTGAACTTTTTTAAAATTATATTGTTTCATATTAAATACAAAAAATGACCCACAAATCGCCTATACGAATTATTGCAAATCCAAGCGCTTTTATGTCAAACACATCCATATCAGACGTAGGGTGCATGAAAAAGGTTGAATATGCAGACAAAAAAAAATTGTGTATGTATATTGTTGTATTGTCTATTTTAAAAATTGAAAATAATTCTTTCTATGCAGAATGTGAATACCTATGTATGTGTATGTAGGTCTCTATCTTCAACATCATTTCTGACTGTCTGTAATTTAATACGACTTTTAAATTTTCTAACATAGAAAAAATACATAACATTTTTATTTTTAAAATAACATGATGCCCTTTTTATTAATCCAAAAAAAAAAAAACAATTGTTACAAAATTAGTTTTTAATGGACTTTTCCTTTGTTATAGACTTCGATATAAGTTGTTTTAAAAATGTTCAATAAGGGGAACGGATTTAGCCTTTTAACCTATATCTCCTAATAACAAAGTTTAACTAGAGTTTAAATTAAATATTTTTAAAATATCTTCAGTCCTACTTTTTAAGTCCTTTATTGTACTTGTGGTTGTTAATTTGAGATTTTATTAATTCACATTTAAAAATCCCACAATTTTTCAATTGCCTAATTTATTTGTATATTAATGTTGATTGTTGTCGCCTTTAACTCTTTTAATGTTACTCATATTTGCTCTTCGTTTGCAAAAAAAAAAAAAAAAAATATATAAAAAACGTTAAACATTTTCATTCAAATCGCATCATTCAAATTATTCAAATCGTTTGTCTGTTTACAGTACATTTGCTCATTTAATGATGGGGTTCACAACTTTGTTCCTTTCGTTTTGCCTCTCTCATAATCAATTTGACTATACATAAATTTCTGGTGGGATAGAATGGTTTTATACAAATTTGTAAAAATGTCACTCGTTGTCTATGTCAACAATAAAATAAATGTTGAAGATACAATACAGTGGGATAACTAGATAAATTTCTCTCAAATATTCTTTAATAAATGCGAAAAATTATTAGAATACTAAGCTGGTACTTCTAACATGTTGGAATTCAAGTGAATTTATTACTAACTTGTCATATTAAAGAAAACAGTCTTGTTTTTAAATATTAATAGGCAAGGCGATTTCTTGTGACCGATGTAAGTTTCACAGTTTTACCCGGATTTTGAAAAAATTTGTCATTTGAAAGGTATTTCTTTTTAGCTGTTACTCAGATTTACAGATTTCATCGCCTGTAATATTTTTTTTGGAGTTATGGTCGTTTAAAGTTGCTACTAACACATACATAAAATTATACAATGCTATGTGTGTGTTTATTAAATTTGTTATGGGGTTTGTGTTAATGTGTTGAGTTTGTTTTCTTCATTTAAAATGAGTTGAATTGTGAAGCATACCTTTGGGGTCTTTATTAAATGAAAAAATAAAGTCTCCTAGAATTTGCACTCGAATTTCGAGCGCTGGAATCTGCTAGTATTTATTAATTTTGTAACTTTAATTATAATGAATTTTAATGAAAATAAGCTTTTTATTTTAAAGTATAACTGACATTTTTTTGTATTCGCTTGCTCAATGACCAAACATTTTATATTATGGAGTCCATGATCACTTTGGAATTATAAAATTTTAAAAGTTATTTATATCAGCATTTTCCCCATTACGTCCCACAATGGCAATATCTGAGAACAAGTGAATACAGTTTACTATTTAGCAGAAGACAACAAGTACGAGTTTACTCGTGTTTACATTTGCCAAGGGGTGCATAAATTGAATTTTGTATAAACCTTTTTACGCTTTTATATGTATTTTGTGGTTAAACTAATTGAGTCATTCGTTGTGCATAAATTTCCAACAAAAAAAAAATGGCCAGTGATGTTGAAACATAGAGCAACGATGATATCTTAGCTTAAAATTTTGGATTTTAAAGTTATTGCGAAGTGAAATCAAATTTGGATGTCCTTATTACAGTATCACTGTCTTTTGTTGTAGCCCTCGTTATATTACGGTACGAGCTTAGAATCGGGTAAAAATATGCAACCACCACCAATCAACATTACAATTATTACATTTAAGTAAAATGTTTTTGTCATGAATTAATTTGTTGAAACAACACAGGAACATGAACACTAAACTAATGAACAATGTCGAAAAGAAGCGTTTTTAAACGTTAGTTATGTAATGCCCAACAAATTTTAGCCTTTACAAAGTTTCAATATAACCTAATACCTGATAATTAGACCAGGCTACCATTTTTCTACAAATACTAATAGGTATGTAAATTGTTTCCAGAATAACGTGCCAACGAAACAACGTTTTACCAGGTAATTAAATATTCTGCTTGAAAAAATGCTTCATACCAATTTATTTAGCAAAAGAATTGTATTGTTTTTTTTTTTGAACATTAGAAAAATTTAGAATGAGTTCGGGTTTTTAAAGGTTTCCACCAAAGAAATAACGAAAAATTTCCGAATTCAATCACGATTTATGGGCCAATTCTAATCACCGAAACGAAGAGTACACGACCAGGAAATTTCTCATGCAGTTATTCAATCATTTTATGGGCTGAAGGGAATATCGTATATTGTTCGACAGTAAAAACGCGTTGCTGTGTCGAGTAATGTTCCATATTTAAACTCTATCTTTTAACTCATACTCTGCCATGAGGCAACCCCATTCCCCCTAATCCAATAGATCTGAAACTGGCCCATAGTCTTACTATGACTATAGATCAATTTTGGGGTAGTCACGCGCAGTCACGCACAGTGACGGAGTGCTTTAAAACCCATTTCCCCTTATCCGATTGATCTGAAACTTGGTCGATAGACTTGCTGTGAAAGTTAGGCATAGTTAGGCGCAGTCACGCATAGTCACGCACAGTCACGGAGAGATTAAAACCTTAGTTCCCCTCATCCGATCGATCTGAAACTTTGTCCATAGCCTTGTTGTGGCCAAAGATTAGTTTTAAGATAGTCACACATAGTCACGGTTTCTGTAATCTGGAGAATTTAAGTTGAACCGATGATTAACCGATCGCATCCGATTCTGGTATCGGGTTTGCCGATTGTAGCCTCCAGAAATGCTTTTTTTCAACTATTTGTTGAGATTGGCTATGGAGTGGCGCCAATTACTCACCACGTCGTTCCAAAGATTATTGGCAACTCGGGAATTAACAGGAGCCCTAACGCGACCCCCGAGACTCTCGCCTTGAAACCGCTGACTGCTTATTTCATTCGCAGCATCCCAGCATATCTGCTGGGGTTTCCACTATCCGTAACCCGTGGACGCGTCTGATAGTATTCAGCTATGCTTCCCGAGGCTGTGAGTACCATGTAGTATGTGATTTTACATATTACATTGTACTTAAGCACCACTCGGTCCTTTGTGGCAACTGAGAATTGGGAATCAATATATATATATATATATATACACATAGTAACGCATAGTCACAGAGTGGTTTAAACCCCATTTCTCCTCATCCAATCAATCTGAAACTTGGTCCACAGACTTTTTGTCAGCAAATATTAACTTAAGATAGTCACGCATAGTGGCGCACAATCACGGATTGATTCTTACCCCATTTCCATTATATAAAGTGTAGTTCTGAGAGTATGAACCGATTTTTCTCGATTAAAAACCCCATTTAAAAATATATTTTTTTAAATTTCATTTCAGAATTTTACTTTTTTTTCAATCGTGTTAATATGTACAATCTATAATATTAATAGGCTAGGCGATTTCTTGTGAGCGATGTTTTATTCCACCGTTTTATCCCGATTTTGACCAAACGTGTATTATTTGAAAGGTATTTCTTTTTAGCCGTTTTGCAGATTTACAGATTTTTAAATATTTTCCTTTATTTTGATTAAATTGCATTTCAAGTTGCTACTAACATATACATAAAATCATACATATTCTGTGTGTGTTTTACTAAATTTGTTAATGAGTTTGTTATCTTCATTCACAATAATAATAAACCATAAAAGTGTTGGTTTGTGAATTGGCTAAGTTGAAAAATAAAGCTTCTAGAAATTGCACTCGAATTTCGAGCGCTGGAATCTGCTAGTTATAATAACTCTAACAAACAAGTAAAAAAGTAATATAAGATCTATGTCGAGTTTATGGCTGCCTATAGCATAGTATTCCGCTATCTACAGCCTTACTCGATTACCAGCAATATTAAAAAATATTTCTTAATAAATAGACATAATAATTAATTACAAATATTTACTAATTCAAATATTATTAACAAATTTTTCAAAACAAGTGTATGTACATATGTGTAATATTAATGTATAAAATCACACTTCAAATACACTCAATAAAAAAGTCGAAATCAGCCAAAAATACTTCCGAAGTAACTGACAACTAATAACTACGATTAATTTCACAACGTGTCACGTGTATATAAAACGAGATTTTCGAAATAATCAATAGTTTTCCAAATAAAGAGGTGGGTCATATAAACCTAATGTCCGAAATAACTGAAGTGGAATTATATACATTTTTCAAACATTGTGTCAGCCTAAGCAAAAAAAAAAATCCAATTATTTTAATTTTTATTCATTTATTAATTTTTTTTTGTTTAAATAAATTTCTCTTGTTATATGCAAAAATAAAAATCCAAGTGATTAATTAATTCCATTAATAAATTCTACTAAATAATTTTTTTTAATTAAATATAAAATTACAATAACGATCTTAGAGTTATGGATTAGAGTTAAAGAAAAAATAGATTTTATAAAAGAAGCCACACAACGTTAGGGTGGGGTATAGCTTTAATGATTCACCAACAATACAACGAAACAACGTTGTTCGGGGCAACTTTAACCGGTGTTGGCCTGTACTCTGAATAATTATAACAAGCTCAAAAACTTCAGAAATTCACTTTATTATTTAAATTTACCTGACGAAAAAAGCAGCTTGGAAAAAAGATTTTGCCAATGAATGCTACTCTGAGCTTAAAGGGGAACTTTAAGTTATTAAAACAGAAAGCCATTCTGGCAGTGTTTGAAAGAATGATTTTTAACGTAAATTTAGGAACCAGCTGACTACACACATAGGAGCCCTAACCACTATAATCCATGCACCAAGCATTTTTTCTGATAATACAACATTCTAGTTTACACATTTTACTAAACAATACCGACTACACCACATATGTAGTACTTTTCTGAAACATTGATTGCCCAATGATCTTCAAATTCATAAAGATATGTGCGCATATTATGATACAATGTTTTAAAAAGTTCTAGTTAACCGATAGTTCATTATATTAGATAAAAATATGGTATTTTGACCACTATTAATTCGTACAGTGACCTTTGCTTTTTAAAACAGCTTCTAATTGTATTTATCACTCTTCAGGGATTATCGATTACCAAGTTGCCTGAATTTATCGCTACGAGTAATTGTGGGTCATTTCACAACTTGCTCTTTGGGAGAACCCACAGGTTTTCTATTAGTTTGAGGTTAGAGTATAATGACTTTGTGCTGAGTTTGTAACTACCAAAAATATTAGACGCAGAACCATTTTTTTTATTATACCGAACGACCCAGAATCGGTCCGTCTGTCTGTGTGTCCTTCTAAACCTTGAAATCAAACTTCAAGTCGCAAATATGAATATATTCTGATAAAATTTAGTGCATAAGTTTTTATCGGCCATAGATCTCATATAGATCTCGGTCAAATTAGATTTGCATATGTTTATTACATCCATTTATCAGTAGTCCAAAAATAAACCCTATAGGATAATTCTTAGTTATAGCCCCCATATGAAGCTGATTCCTGACCTTCACTTAAATCTTAAAAAAAAAAAATGTTGCACAGATTTTTCTCAAAATTTGTTTCTATATGTTTTGCAAAAAATAAAAGAATAATATGGTCAGGATCGGCCCATTTTTCCCCACATAAACATAACATCTGATGTGAACTTTTTCATATCCGAAGGCAAAAAATTAATAACAATGCCACTCAAATTAAAGTGCAATTTAAAGTGCAATTGACTATAGTGTAAATAATAAGTTTAAAAAAATTTTAAGAGAATTTAAAAAAACCTAGACTAACCCGTTATTCCTATATCTGCTTACTTTGTTCACATTTTAATAAACTAATAACGTGTTTAGTTTTTTCTTGCTGCGTTGGAGACAAGATCAATGATTCGAAGAAGAAGGAAAGTTCATTCAAAATGTGAATATGTTCATAATCTCCGAATATTTTTTCGTTATTATTAATTTAAAGTATAATACAATAACCTTATAGTTCCAACCGCTGCCGAAACTATAAAATGAAAACATTATCCAAAGAAGTGAAAGATTTGTTAGTAAAAGACCGTTAAAATGGGCTTACATACGAGCAAGAAAATAGTGGAAATACATGGAAAACGAAACTCAAACGAAAGTTTTAAGAAACTCTGTGGCAGAAAGCGAAAGACTTCGCAGGCATGACCATCATATCGAATTTTTGAAAAAAAAAACCCATTTACTTCATCCAGAGTGATAAAAGACGAATTAAAATTAAGCGTGTCATTCCGAACCATACGCTGAAGACTAAATGCAGTCAGTTTAAAGAACTTCTTTGCAAAGAAAAAGCCACTGTTACGTCTCGCAAACATTAGAAAGCGATTGAACTTCGCTAAAAAGTGTGTTAAAGTGCAAAAAACATTTTGGGATAAAGAATTCTGGTCAGACGACGTTAACATTTTGAAAACAAATCATAATAGTAGTGCTGAGAAAATGTGCTTGGGGGACTTTATATTTCAGCAGGATAATGACCCCAAGCACACCAGCAAGGTGGCAAACAATAATTTCAGACATAGCAACATCGAAAAACTGGATTGGCCACCACAGAGCCCAGATTTGAACACTATCGAGCACCTATGGACCATTCTCGATGATAAAATTGCAATGGAATCACGTACCAATATTCCAGCGTTTTGGGAGAAAATGCAAAATTAAAATTCTGCCAGCAAGTATGCCTAACAGACACAGAGAGGCCATTGTTAATCAGGGAGGAGCAACAAAGTATTAACATTTTATAATTTTATGTTTTTTATAAAAATATTTTGGATTTACACTTTATTTTGTCCAACAAAATCTTATACTTTGTTTAGTTTGGTTTAATTTATGAAAAAAATTGAAGACTAATATTTATGTTTTTTGTTTTTTTTTTATCATGTGTGACCTTCTCCGAGAAAAGGGACCTAGTGTGTGAAAATTAAGTTTTGAGAAAAAAAAATACATTTAAAGTTTATACACCCTTTTAGGTACCAGAATCTACGGTTTTTGACACAAACCGTTTTTGGGCCTAGGTCCTTTTCTCGGAGAAGGTCACATATAGTAAATTAAATAAATGAATTTAGTTGAGTTTTAAACATAAAAATGATACTAGCAGATTCCAGCCCTCGAAATTCGAGCGCATATTCTAGGAAATTTTATTTTTTCATTAAATAAAGACCCTAATAGTATGCTAATCGATTATAGCCAATTCACAAATCAACACAAAAAACAAACTAATTTTTATTACAAACACATTAACAAATTTAATAAACACACACATAGCATTGTATAATTTTATGTATGTATTAGTAGCAACTTTAAAAGCAATGTACTCAAAACAAAGGAAAAAATTTAAAAATCTGTAAATATTCAAATCGGCTAAAAAGAAATACCTTTCAAATAATACACGTTTGGTAAAAATCGGGATAAAACGGTAGAACAAAACATTAGTCACAAGAAATCGCCTAGCCTATTAACATTATGATATATTAAATTATTTTGATATTATATTATGATTATGATTATGATTATATTATGATGATATTAAATTATTTTTCTTCAACGAAAGGAACCATACCTTAAACTTAATTTTGTCTTCGTCTGATACCAACACAGCTCTGCACTGCATTAATAGGGGACATCCCCTTAGAGTTGATGTATATAAAACAAAGTTATCTTAACTAGCAGATTCCAGCGCTCGAAATTCGAGTGCAATCTCAAGGCAGCTTTATTTTTCAGCTTAATTTACAAACTAACACTTTTATGGTTTATTATTATTATGATTGAAGAAAACAAACTCATTAACAAACACATTAAAAAATTTAATAAAACACACATTTCATATGTACAACTTTATGTATGTGTTAGTAGCAATTTTAAATGCAATTTACTCAAAATAAAGGAAAAAATTAAAAAATCTGTAAATCTGTAAAACGGCTGAAAAGAAACACCTTTCAAATAATACACGTTTCATCAAAATCGGGATAAAACGGTAGAACAAAACATCGGTCCCAAGAAATCGCCTAGCCTATTAATATTATAGATTTATTGGAAATCGCAAAGATCGCGTTTTTTGTTATCTGAATTTTTTATTCTTAAGTAGCGGTATCTTTTCATATTTTTCTTTATTTTATATTTTAGAGTTTTTCTAAGCCGAATTAAAAATAACCACTATATATTTTTTTTATCCGATATAGTCACTGCAAAAATCATCATTATTTCAAATTCTATGGTAATTTTTGCTTGTTGTATAGTGATATTAATGTGTGTTTTTAAAACATTTTGTTATAGTATGTATGTGCAAACATTTTTAATGAGTTTCAAAACAAAATAACCTTTCAGATAAGTACAACTTTGTTGGTGTAGTTAACATTATTTCATTATAAAGGTGGTCTTTACAGAGTCAAAAATAAAACCTTGGTGTACGAATACCTAAAGAGAGATATTTAAAATAAAACTGAATAAGTTTTTCTTATATTAACATTTTATTAGTGAATAAATATGAAATTTTCGGAAATAATGGCGTGTATACATTTCTTTCGATTTTGTGTTATTGATGTCAAATTGCTTAACTTTTAATGTTCTTTACATGGGTCTAAAACTTGTTGAAAAAACATGGACCAATCTCGACTTTTTTTAAAACAAAGAAGTTTTGATATTTACTTTAATATTTACTTTGGAAACAGTACTTTCTAACATAGTTTTTTTGCTCTCTCGAAAACTTTGATTTTATGAGTTACGCGACTTTTCCATAAAATCACAAAAATTTTGTTGAGTCAATATTCGTAATTTTCTCAAATCTTATTTTCTAAAATGTAACATATAAATTCAAATACAGTCTAGATGATGAAGCTCTAGGCAAAAAGTAGTACACTTTTCGGAGTCAATTGGTGTATTATGAACTAAATGAGCGGCTTTTTGTTTTTAAAAGACAAGATATATCAAATGCCGGAGGGTTCTTTCTCATCCGCGCTTCCTGATCAGCCATTTTTTGTTTGCAAGTGTCGCTATGAAATTTTAATTCCGTATGCAATGACAACAACAATGACAACGACAACGATTAAATGTCATTTTCAAAATGTTTCCAAAGTGTGAAATCAATTATTTAGCATTACACAACAACAATACAAGCTCACCATAGTCGAAGCAGTAGGAAACCAAACAATATAGAGTATGATTCCATATACTGCTGAATTTTTTCGGTGTTGATGGGAACTTACATTTTTTCTTTTTTGTTTTTGGAGGAGTTTTTTTATTTGAACACGACAGAAAAGTGACATGCAGATAGACAAAAAAAAAAAAAACGCCTTACTTCAAGGAAAATTACAAACCAAAACAGCAGCTTTAGTTTTACATGGCTAATTGGGCAAAGCCAAACAAATACTTTTCATTTGAAGAGGTAAACATTGTGTTGGTTGAAAACTACCTTAACTATGACTACGGAAAACATATGGATAATGTCAAATAATGTATTCCAAATGTCATGTATTTTTGAATGAGATTACATAAATACTCTTCCTCTTTTACATACTACTACTCCCATCCATACAGACAGACATTGTCTACTATATATTCTATTCCGTATTATGTTTTTGGTTTTCTTTAAAGCCAAAACCTTAAATAAAGTGAATATGAAAAAAAAAAAAACAAATTCATAAGAAAAGACGCCACTACTCAGCCAGAGCGCTCAACGTTTGACGCGTCGCAAACTCACTGTAACTCACCACAAAAATGTCACATCATTCGAATTGATGTGACTTGGCTATAAATGTAATGGCGTTTAAAATTTAAAGGTATTCTCTTAAAAAAAAAAAAAAAAAAACATTCAAATCGTCTTCATCATCAACATCAACATGCTGTTGTTGTTGCTGGTGATGATGATGATGACGACGGTGACGATGATGTCGATGCTTTCATTCAATGATAATTGCGCCGAAAATTGCCTGGCGTCGCCGTTCACTGACACCATTTAAAAGTTTTCAATATGTGTAGTACGAATATAAGTAGTATGGATGGGTATATTTTTTGAGTTGTTGGGATAATGGTTGTATTCTTTTGGTATTCATCACTGAATAATTACTTGTCAGTCGAGAAGTGAAACAGGAAGAATGAAATCTTTAGACTGATGAGGTGGCAAGTTGGGGGGAGGTGGGTAATTTTACTTTGCAGCAACTCACCTTGTAATTTGAAACCTAAATTTTACACAAAAAAGTCAAAATTATACACTTATATATAATTTGGTAAGAATCAAAAAGAAGAAGAAAAAAAAAATTAAAGAAAAGCACTTAGCTGCTCAGCCATAACAAACCGAACCAAATGAAATTACAATGTTACATACAGTCTTCACATTGGTACATCATACATCATACATCGTTCATAATAAGTCAATAATTATATTGTTAAACATCAAATAAAGTGTTTGTAGTTGTTGTCTCGTCTCGTCTTGTCTCGCTTTGCTTCGCCTGGTCTGGTCTGGTGTGATGTTCTGTTCCTCATTTTTTTTTTTGTTCGATTGCTAACTCATCTAATCGTCACAGATTGTACAGCGTTGATATTGTGATACATACAATATGGTTCATAATGTTATCCATAGAGTATTCCGAAACAACAACCACTTATTAAAAACTATACACCAGGAAAAAAAAAATATAATAACCAGAAGCTGCCTACACATCATATCAATACATTATATTAACACTATTTACACCAGAGTTAAACAATTTAGCGTGATTGTCTTGTAATATTTAAATTTGATCAGAAATGTAAAACAAAAAATTATAAAAATTCTAATTCAATCATTAATTATAAGTAAATAAATAAATAATAAATATTTCTACCCTTTACACTATCGATCGACTCAGAATCACTTTCCTAGTCGATTTAGCGATGTCAGTCCGTCCGTTCAGCTTTTTCCCCGTCCGTCTGTGTGTCTATGTATACCTTGTAGTGAAACTACAGGTCGTAAATATGAATACAATTTGATGGAATTTAGTACATAAGCTTTTCTCCACCGTAGGACGAACGTTCAGACCTTACACCATTCAAATAACCCCTATCAGACCGACTTAAATGGTCGTAAAATCCAGATTATCACACATAAGGACTGCGTTTGAAAAAATTGTCCACTACATTTTTCGCAATAACTTTTTTAAAAACCACTCAATTTTAACATTTTTTTTTTGCAGTAGGCTTTGATATGAATAGCAGAAAATCACGATTTTTTTTATTTATCGCTAGACGCTTTTATTAATTTCAAAATGGCAAGTGAATTGGAAGCACGCAAAAATATAGTGAAAATCTTTCAAGCCCACCCTCTGTGGACATTTAAAAAAATTGCTGGAAAGCTAAAAATTAGCCCGAAAACAGTGTCTAGAGTCTTACATAAGTTTAACGAAGACTTGAACGTCACTCGGAAGACAGGTTCTAGAAGGAAGAAAGGCATCTGTGAGAAAATTGTCACCATTTTGAAGGAAAATCCTAATATAATGGGCAGAAGACTGGCTCAGAAAGTGGAATGCTCTGAGTTTTTTTTACGCAAGGCCAAAAAGGACGTCGGTCTCCAGACATTCAAGGTGCAGAAAGTTCCAGATAGGAATGCTGTGAAGAACACGGAAGCAAAACAGCGTGCCAAAAAAAAAAAATTTCTTCGAAAAATTCAACTGCTGCATCATGGACGGCGAGACATACGTTTTGGATGACTTTTCGCAGCTTCTAGGTCTGGAATTTTACACTGCAGACTCGCGGGGGAATGTAGGCGAAAAATTTAGGTCTAAAACCCGATCAAAATTTTCTCGCAAGTTCCTGGTGTGGCAGCTATTTGCAGTTGTGGCGAAAGGTGCAAGCCTGCGGGAACAATTAACTCGGAAATATACATTCAAGAATGCTTGGAGAGAAGACTAAAACCTTTCTTAAGACAGCACGAGGCTTCCACTTTATTGTGGCCTTGGAGTGGTACTCCAAAAATAATGTGCGTTTGGTGCCTCGAGAAGCAAATCCTCCCAACTGTTCAGGGCTCAGACCAATTGAAAGATACTGGGCTTTGGTCAGAAGAGAAATCAAGGCAACGAACAAAGTGGCCCAGAATGTCTAAGATTTCCGGGGAATATGGACCTCATCAGCTCGAAAGGTGTCAGATAACACAATAAAATCGCTGATGGAAGGGGTGCCAGAAAATTAAAAAATTAAAAATTTAAAATTAATTAAAAAAAAATAGTAATCTTATAAATCGCTAATCGATCGACAAATACTTGCAGATCTAATTAATAAATTAGTTTTACACGCTCTCTTTAAATTAATTATTGATGCAGATAGCACTTTTTGAATATAAGCCCTCGATATACAAATATTTTTATATCTACTGTATTAAGTATAAAAAGTAATTAATCTACATATTTTAATAAAATAACGAATAAATTTGAGAAATTTTATGAATACATTAAATTTGTTTTATTAAAAAAAAAAATCCTGATGAAGAAAATATTTATAGATTTTCATAGAGTCAATATTACATCAAGAGTAGCCCACGGGTTAATTTCAGAAAATATATCCAGAATATTATTTCTTAGAATTATTCAAATATTATCAACAAGTTTTATCGAAATCCTTTCACAAATATATATTATTTCGATATTTTGTTTAAAAAAAAATGTAAATCTCCTTAAATTTGACTTTTGACCTTAAAGAGGGACAGTTTATAGTGTTTCAATTTAACCTTAATTTACAAGATTGAGAACTTATATCAGGTAGTATAATATTTTATCAAAACATATTTGAAATATGGAAACACCAAAAAGATGTAGCCTAAAAGTTGAAAAAAGTATGAAAAATAAAATTTTTCTTCAAATCTGCTGAAATAAAAACGATGCCCTCGCCAAATTAAGAACAGGATACCTACAATATTTGGCATTTTTAAGCACATATATTTTGTTAATAAGACTTTAAAGTCCAATCGTTGATTTCCGAAAATTTCTTGACCAAATTTTTTGAAAAAGTAAAATTGGAGATTTTGAAATAGTTCTAAAAAATACGTACCGTTTTGACATTAATTTAGAACGGCATATAACAATAGACGAGATGCAAAATGCTTTACATAAGATCATTTTGGGATCAGGAGAATGTAAAATTGTTGTTATTGTAAATTGTTTCAATGTCTTTAAAAATGTGAGCTCGATTTTTTAATCAAGTGTCCTGGCGCGCAATTATTGCCTGGGGAACTGATATAACTTGGCTGTTTTTCAACCGATAATAAATTTTGTTGTTTTATTAGAAAGACAATTTACTCCAGATTATGGTTTATTAATTAATTTAATTGAAACACAATTATTAATATCAAAATTTTTGTAAAAAATGATTTTGTTTGATAATTTTAACATATAAATGCGTTTTTGAACTTTGAGCTCAATGCGCGTCCAGAAAGCATTTTCCGATTTGGCTCAAATTTTACGCACTAAAGTTTTAGACCCAGTGTCACAATAATTTGACCCGCACATCTTGAAATTCCAAAAAAAAAAAAAAAAACTGGCTGTCACCCTAATATATACTAGCAGAGCCCATCCCTCGAAATTCGAGTGCAAATTCTAGGAATATTTATTTTTTCATTCAATTATAAATATGTGTTAAACACACAAAAGATATAACTGGGCTTGTTAATAAATTATTTTGTAAGAGGCTAAAGGTATGCTAATCAATTTTAGCCAATTCACAATTCAACACAAATTTAATAAACACACACATAGCATTGTACAGTTCTTTATTTGAAGCTTAAATATGTGTTTTATGTATATGTTAGTAGTAACTTTAAATGCATTTACCTCAAAAAAAAAAAAAATGTTCCATACAGTGCGAATCTGTAAAAATGGTGGAAAGCTTAAAAGAAATACCTTGCAAATGGGGTGTTTTTTTTTTTTTTTTTTTTTTTTTTTTTTTGTTAAAATCGGTTGGAAATTGAAGGTTTAAAATCGGTGGCAGAAATCGCCTTGCCTATATTATAGATATGTATCTATATAATTTGGTATATGTGTGTCTATTATACCCACTAATCAGTAGTCCAATTTTTAATCATACCTAGGTAGAAACCAATAAAGCTGAGTCCCGATCTTCCAAAAGCAAATATATTTCATATCTTTTTAAATTGGCGTATATAAGTTCTTGAGAAAAGTAAGTGCATTTACTAAATATGGTCATGATCGGTCCATATAAATATAATATCAGATATGAACTCTTTCATATATGCACGCCACAAATTCATTACCATAGCACTAAAATATGATTTTTGCTTATTTTCTGCATCCTGTTATTGCCTAAGCAAAGTTAGATCCTAGACACTGCCTCTTGGTATAGGGTATTGTAAAGTCGGTCTAAAACGACTATAATTTTCTTACTTGTTTTTATTTAATTCGGCATGTCAAATAATTTTAAGTCATCCATGTTCAATTAGATCCCCCTACTAAGCGTTAAGTGTTAATGTTGTTCATATTGCTGCTGTAAGCGATAATGCCTTTAAATTATTTCCCATCTCCTTGAAAACATAATAATAAATTTTTCTTTCTTCTTAACTCAAAAAATCCAAGTATTGACAGTGACGTGTCACTTTTTTTCATTTGTAAGTTCTCGCAAAGATGCCTGTTAAATGCAATACATGCATAATCATATCGTTTTTAGATACTCGGTTATGTTAATCTGGTTCTCTTCCCCTCTATCTTGTGCATTTGTAAGTAATGGGAATTGTTCATCCATTCTCAATCTTGACGATCATCCGATATGATCTTTATAAATATATTTTGGCTTGTACGTACACCGTTTTGTGTTTTGTTGAAAAATATTTTTTTAAGATGTTGTAATAACAACATTTAGTGAGTGCCGTATTTTCATAAGGCAGCTAAGTAAACCACTCAAGTAGGACATCGTCAAAAATAAAAGAGAAAAATATCACAAGCATCAGCTTGACGTTGCGCTTTTTTGTCTTTTCTCTGAGTGTCCGTCCGTCCATTCATTTGTCGTTTTTGGTATAGAAAGCATTTGCGTAGAGCCGGACGTGTCATCATTGGCGCCAGCATTTTTATTTTTAAGGAAAATTGGGCTAACAGTTGTCTTGTGTTTTTGTTAGAAAAGCAAATGAATGCTACACGTATGTTTTTGGTTGATCTTGTAGTGTTTACACAGAAATTGATATTTTGTGTTTTCAAAATAAACAGAATCAAACCGCAAGTACATAAAGCCTATGTAACCCTTCAGATGCCTTTGGATGGCGCCTAACTTTAGAATATACAAAGTCATTTTTCAAATACGTTTTAACATTTTGCAAAAAATGTGGAATTACAAACATTATTTTGAGAATTCGTAAAAATGTAATTGTATTACTCTTTTGTATATTTTGTTTATAAATTACCGATTTTTATCCATTATCCAAATTTATGGTTCTATTAAAACAATATCTTAGTCATAATAGGCATAGGACTTGATTTGTTATCTATCGGTTTATTTCAATATTTATTAGTAACTAAAAATCAGTATCTTGTTTTCAGACTTTTAACGGTTAGGTCTCAAAAAGTTGTTAAAAACTTTGACGGAAGTTGATGCATATTTAAATAATGCTCATTTGTGGAATATTTATTTTAAATTTAATATTAATAATAATTAAAATTTAAAGAAAAAAAAACGGGTATTTTGTTTATTTTTAAAATCCGTAACTTTTTCTAGGTTTAATTTAATTTCGTCAATAATTTTGTCTTTTGGCTCTTACATTTTGTTCACGACATCTCCAATCTATTCAACTTGCAAGGTCAAAGATTTGAGTGATATTCTCAATAAAAAACACACAATTTCTTTTTATTTCATTTCATTTATTCAGTCAATTGAATACAAAAGGTCCTTACAGACTATAAATTAAATTAAAAATTAATACATAAATTAAATAAATATATCTTATTTTATAAATTTAATAACTCAAAGAGAAACAGCTTAAAACTTTCTTTTGAAGTGGAAAATTCAATAGTGCGATTCAATTATTTGATGTGTAAACATCTATACGCGCAGGGGGGTAAATTTCTAATTCACAATACAATCACAAAAACAGCGTAATATGTGAGCGTAAGATCTTACGCGTAACATGTGAGCATTAAGACAAATCGGTGTGACATGATTGTTTGGTGAAAAACCTTTTTTCGCTGTTTTCTGCATTTTATTTATTACCAGAGGTTTACACATCTCCCCTGTGATCGGACTCACATGATTTTTTTTTTAACGGCCGTTTCATTTATGTTATTGAGATTGTTACAAGCACGATTTAACGTGCTGTTTATTTCATAATTAGTGCGATGGTACGATACATTATAAGAGGGACATAAAAAGATATCTGCGAGAGCAAGTCATGACAGTCAATACCACAAGTAATTACAATCAAATATAAACAATAAGCTTTGAAATCTACGCCTCTATTCTAAAGTCTCAAGAGCAAGAAGCAAGCCTTTAGCTTCATATGAGGGTAAGGGATCAACAAAATTAATTGGCGAGAGAGCATATTTCTGTGGTTTTCTAGAATAACCGCGTATGTCATAAAATCAAAATGTTCAGGAGAGCCAAAAAACGTTATATTTGAAATTATGGGCTCGATATAAAGTTTTTAGGATTTTTTATTTAACAGTCCTGTAGATACGGGCAATAAATACTTTATAACAAATTTTGAGTAAAAAAAAAGGAATAGATCCTGGAGAAGGACGAAAAAACAATATGTAAATTACTCTTAAAGTGTGTGATGATAAAACAACTTATGTCGACAACGTCGTTTTCTTTGAAAAAGAAAACTACCAGTGAAACTACACATTTAGAAATAAGTTGTAGTTGCTTGAAAAATTGATTTTTTTTTCATCAACAGAAAGTTAACGGGACTTAGGGTGAGAATATAACAACGTGTCAAGAATAATAGCGACAACAAAAAACAGAAATAAACACAATAGTTTCTGTTATAAACTGAAAAATAATCCAAAATAATTTTGCATATATTTCATTAATAACAACGTATGTCGCTGTGTCGTTTTCTGAGAAAATAATTTGTCAGCGAACAAACGTAGGTTGACATACGTCGTTAGTGCTGCAAATTAATTTAATAAACATTTAAGTTACGTCGTTATTTAAAGAAAAAACTCAGAAATGGTCAACATTTTTTTTTTTTAATTAAACACATGTAAAGAACGTTAAAAATTATTATATTTGGCATCTTTAACTCAAAACTGACAAAAATGGACATATGCGGTTATTCCAGAAAACCACAGATTTAAAAAATACACGTTGCACTCGCTCAATGCGAGAGATGTTTTTCCCACAATGTGGACTCCACACGACAGCAGCATACTCTAATTTTGATCTAACACAAGATGTGTAGATCAATTTTAATGTATTAGGATCAGAAAAATCATAGCAATTTCTTCTAATAAATGCAAGGACTTTACATGCTTTCGGTACTATGAATCAAAAACATTGTAGAATTAAAAACAACTCCCAAATCAGTTACTGTGTCAATAGTAGTTAAATTATGACCACCCAAACTAAAACAAGACGGTATCGGATTGCGAGATTTCTCGATGATGACAGTTTGTAACATTTAAAAACAGATTATTAAGTAAACACCAATCATGGAGATTAATTAAATCATTTTGTAAGTTATATATATATCATTAAAGTATATTTTTAAATTATCAGCATAAAGCAAAAAGCGTGCCTTAGTAAAACACTTAGAGACATCATTTATAAACAAATTAAACAAGAGTGTATCCAAATACAAATTTACTTTTAATGTTTGATAATTTTAAAAGTTCTTTAATTTTTTGAATAGAAATAGCTTCTGCTTCATTCGAATCTTCCATAAAATCATTCAGTAAAATAAATCATGATACTAAAATTTCCTACTGCGTAAAAAGTTCGTACAAAAGTAAAGTAAAAAATAACATAAACAAAACATTTTATAAATAACAAAAAAAAAAGAAACCAAAATTCATTATTAATTTTCAAAAAATATCCTCTTCATGTTCGAATCGCTTAAGGCCTTTCTTGTAATCGATAAAGTAACAAACTATTTATATTAGCATATATTATGATAAATTCACGTGAACACAGTTTTCTAACAAAGAAAAAAACTGAAGAAACTGAGAAGTGTTGCTTGCCAATTGAATTGTAGATGGTAAGTCATTCCAGGGACGGGAAGAATAAATGAAAAATTGCCATTCGGACTTTTGAATCTAGGTTGTATCAATTTCTTTCCTCTTCTAGATTTAGCAAACCTTACTTTACTAGATATATGTGCTAGTTCCGTAGTATAAATAATTTTGTGCTTTTGTATTTCATTAAATCCACAAGCTTCATCCCAGTAAAAATTTCGTAATAGCAGCTCATTGATTTTTGCATTACCAATAATGACCTACCCCTGCCCAGTGCTTTATTTCGAAAGGGAAAATAAGACATTACTTATAATGTGTTATACAGCTACTTATATTTCATGCGAGCTCCTTGCATACTACATTACTTTCAAAATGAAAATAAGGCGTTACTAATAATGTGTTATACAGCTACTTATATTTCATGCCAGCTCCTTGCATACTGCATTACTTTCAAAGTGAAAATAGTGAGTACCTAGGCAACCAGCTACCTCCAATGACATCCCCGTGTTAAAATAATGAGCTTATCAGGCAAACTTCAACCAGTTACTTCTCCTTCTAAAACCCATTATTTGGTAATGTTTTTTTTTTCCTGGGATATATTGTACATCTGTTAAGAAATCGACGAAATACTACTATTTCGGTAACGATTAAAAACATGTCTTGCTAATTTGTTATAGATAACTTTTAATTTGTGTCTATCAGAACTGTCACAGTTTGCAAACATTTCAAAACCATATGTTAGAACTAGTAAAGGGTGATTTTTTAAGAGCTATAGGAAAGTTTTCCAAAAAAAAAAAACACACAAAATTCAGAAAAATGCATGAAATCTTTATTTGAATCGATAGTACGGTCCATATAATTTAATGTTTGAAGATTATTTCATGCAAATGTTGACCGTGACTGCGCCTCAAATGGTCCATCCGCTTAGTCCAATTTTGGCATACTCTTTCCAACATTTCGGCCGGTATCTCACGTATAAATGCTTCAATGTTGTCTTCCAATTCGTCAATTGAAGCGGGATTGTCTGTATAGACACGAGCTTTAACATAGCCCCACAAAAAATAGTCTAAAGCCGTTAAATCGCACGATCTAGGCGGCCAATTGACCGATCCCGAACGTGAAATAAAATGTTCACCGAACTCGCCTCTCAATAAGTCCAATGTTGTGCGTGCTGTGTGGCATGTGGCACAGTCTTGTTGAATCCACATGTCATGCAAGTTAAGCTCTTGCATTTTGGGCAAAAAAAGTTGGGTATCATTTCTCGGTAGCGCTAACCATTCACAGTTACGATACGATTCGCATCATCTTTGAAGAAGTACGTTCCAATGTTGCCACCAGCCCATAAACCGCACCAAACTGTGACTTTTTCTGGATGCATTGGTAGCTCTTCAATGCTTCTGGCTGATATTCACTCCAAAATCGACAATTCTGCTTATTTACGTACCCATTGAGCCAAAAATGAGCTTCGTCGCTGAACACAATTTTTCGGTAAAAAAGTGGATCTTCGGCCAACTTTCCAAGAGCCCATTCGGCTTCAATTCTTAAATTATAGACCAAACTGAAGATGTTTGACAATGAAACAAAACATGAAACGTGCGTCAGCTGTTTAAACAAGTGTTGCCAAAAAGATAATAGCTAAAAAATCACCCTTTATTAGCTATGTTTTTGCGAGGAGCAAACATGCCATGAACTTTTCCTGCCACTATGTTGATATGAGTTTTCCAGAAAAGTTGCGAGTTCAAGGTTATACCAAGGTTTGTAGACGATTGAACGAAAGCAATTTCAGAATTTTTAATTTTTAAAATAATATCGCTATCTAAAGTTGTTTTACTTTTAGATATGAAAATGCATTTTCCAGCATACATCTGGATTTCGCAATGTTTCTAGCAAAATGTTATCATCTAGTTTGGACCTCAGATCTTCAACCACATCGAGAAGTGCTGTGATACAACCTCTAAATTGTCGAAAACCAGACTGTCTTTCAGATAATAAACACCTTGTTGCTTCAAATAATCATTTAACTGTGTAGGTATGCATTAATTTTTCTATAGTTTTAGATAAGAAAGGTAGTATTGCGATAGGTTTATTTTCTTTGTTAATCTTAGGAATTGGCAGAATTCTTGCTTGTTTCCATTTTTCAGGGAAGATTGATTTCGTGAGAATCGTATTAAACAAGTTTGTTATAAACGGTAAAAGTTTTGGAAACAGAGCTTTCGTCTATACCAACAGTGTTAGATTTAATAGACAATAAGCTAGTTAATACTTCTGATGGAACCACAAAGAAAAGAGAAAAAGTTACTGTGTGGTAATTTTTGGGACTTGCAATTTGTTTATCCACAAAAGTATTATTTAGGATATTTACGTCAACATCATTATCATATTTTGTTATTTTGTTTGGCTATACAATTGCACGAATTTCTCTCCACTTGCTTTTGCTGGCAATCGCAGATGTATATATATGATAATAGTGTATAGTTTTGGCTTTGTTTACACTTCTCTTATCCTCCTTTCTAAAATTATTAAAAAGAACTTGTAATTCGGATGTTTTAAACATCTTCCATTTTTTATAAGCAGCATCACGTTTATCAATTTGACTTTTGATAGTAGAGTTAAACCACGGTGGCTTTTTTTTTAATTAACCAACACGCAGGGATGCCCCTAAGGTACATTGTGTTGATTTCTGGAAAATAGGTTATGGGAAGGAGGAGAGAGGGAGTCGTGTTTGTGGATATTTGACTTCAATTTTGTTAGATTATAACTGTCAGGAAAAACCTCTACGGGGAGTTTATTCCACATACGGCTAGTTCGACTGATAAACGAATTCTCTCTGTAATGCGTTGTGCGGTCAACTGAAGCGGGTAGGGCGAACCAAAACTCGGGCACTTGGAATAAATTTGCTAATCTCAGAAGAACATTTCCCATGGTAATAGCTATAGAACAGTGCTACACAACCCACATTCCGACGATGTTTTAATGAATCAATAGAGTTGGATGCCCTACTGTCATTGATGAGCGCCAACGCCCTTCTTTGAACACGGTCCAGTAGGTCCAAAATAGACTTTGAAACTCCTGCCCATATATGGGAGATGTATTCCATTTTCGGTTGGATGTAAGTGGTATAGATTTTAAGGAGATCAGAAGGAGTGAAGTAATTTTTACACCGTCTTAGAAAACCAAGACACTTAAATGCTTCTTTCGACACTTGAAAAACATGCTCGTTCCAACGAACATCACATTGAATTCTCATGCCTAGAACATCAAGAGTATCCGATTCCTCAATACCTATACCACCCATATATACAGATAACATTGTTGATTCCATGGCCCTATGGGTCATGGGTCGCCATGATAACTTTTGTTTTTTCCAGTACTGTATTGTTGTAAATATCCAGAAGGTTAGTTTGAAAGAACTCAAGCTGATCGTTTCCGTTATCCATGCTAAATATGGAATTCCAATTAACAATATCGAGCTGCTGATTCAGCTGCAGAAAATCAATGTATGGTAAATTTTTTAAACATTTTTCAATTGGCCGTCCAGAACTTTCAGCGCCACCACTGCTTGTGCGACCACAATGAAACTCAGCATACCATTGAAATCGGTGGTGCAGAGTCCCCAGAATACTAATCAAGCCATTCTTTGGTTTGAGTATAATGTATATAATGTATGCTTTGAATAGCTGTCAAACACGAAATTACTGAAGGAGCTTAAAGTTGACAGTAGTCTGTTATGAATCGTAGTGAGCAAATAGGAACTTTTTTCAAATGACAGCATTACTTTCCTGTAATGGGTTTGTAATTAAAAAGTTACTGGTAAACCCTCTTGATATCATACTGTAAAGCTATATTTATGTAATGAAAAGTTTCCTGGTTTTTCATACCGCTAAGTTAAGTTTTAATAATTTTCCATTTAATATTACTTCACAGTCCATGTGGAGTGGGAATCAAAATCTGTCTTTTTTTTAATATCAAATTGTCTCAGTTTAAAAAATTTGTCTTAAAACTGAGAATTTTTGTTATTAGAGACACTTTAGTAAATTAATCTCTAAATATTACATATTTTATATGCTCACAAAATTAATTGTGGTTTAATTATTTAATTAATTAAAAATCAAGTTGTACACTCAGTTAAAATGTACCACACTACATGTGAGGAGTCTCTTAAGTCGGCTGAGCTTACGCAATATTTTAAGTGGATCTAGCGAAGTCCTGCCGTCTATAAAACAAAATGATCAGGGTTCTAATGAACAGACTTAAAATGATGAAATCCATTATTTTTAAGATTTATTTTAAAAATGTTAAAACAAATCACTGCCTGTCTGCAGAAGAAGAAGAGCGCATCGATAATTTCTTCTGCTAATGTCTGGCGATTTCTAGTCATACACTTCACTGGGATCTTTAACGCTGGAATAACACATCTCAAAAGCTTCCTTAGGAGCTCGAACTGGTTCTACTGTGGTAATTAAGGAAATACCTATTCGTCTCGTTTTAACACTATGGACCCCATAGTCCAAGTGTGCCAATTCTTACCTAAACTACGACCCTTTCTCGCAACACATGCTATCATGCTAAAGACCATCGGCCTAAACCGACTGTAACATTCTTACTTGTGATAACCTATAACCTATACGATGAAGTGGTGAAGGTATAATGAGCTGATGTTTGCAACTATCAAAAATATTTATTATACTGATCGACTCAGTATCTCTTCCTGAGTCGATTGAGAGATGTCGTCTGTCTGTGCGTCAAGCTAACCCCTTTCAGACCGACTAAAATGGTCGTAAGATCCAGATGGTCATATCTATTTACATATATCGATAAAATTTGGTGTATATGTCTGTATTATATCCTCTAATCAGTAGTCCAGAAGTAAACCAATTTTTAGTCATAGTCCAAATATAAAGCTGATTCCCGATCTTAACTTAAATCTATTAATAAACAACAGTTGGTTACCAGTCAGTTAAAATGTTATTGCGATAAATCATCAGTAATCTTATATATAAAAATAGAGTTTTGTATGTTTGTTTGTGGTTTATAGGAGACTACACCACTGGACCGATCATCTTGAAATTTTTACAGTAGATAACCAGAAGGAAAGATAGGCTATAAATTTTTTTTGACTTGTCAAATGGGCGTGGCACCTCCCATATAAAGGGAATTTTTAATATCTAATTTTAACATATAATATCTAGAGTACTACGACAGCAAGAGTTCTGAAACTATGTACATCTACATTAGGGTGGCTCTTCATTACATGGAGGGGAAGAAAGTGTTCGAATTTAAGTATCACCCGCTAGAAATATGCGAATAGCAAAAAAAAAAAAAAACAGAAATAAAAAGTTTTGGGTCAATAAAAAAAATTTTTAGAGGTGCCTCAACGTGTTTATATGGGGAAAATTTGATTTATTTTCAGAATTTACGAAACTTTCGTTCTATAGTTTAATTTATTCGACGCTTTGTTATATAAATCGATATTATTACTAAAATATCTTTTCAAAATGCTATATAACTTCAAAATCGAAGAAAAACTCGCCATTTTTGTGTCAAAAAACTCTAGGTCATGAAATGTGATGAACATTTTGTCAACTTTAACAAATTGATTAAAGCCATAATTTTTATTGGTCTTTATACCTATATGTACTTAAATATGAAGTATTGTTTTATTACCACGTTGTTAACCTATTGCGAAATGAGTCCAAAGATGGAAAATTTTTTTGATACAATTTTGAAAACTCCTTTTTTAAGTTTTAAAAAATTTTCTTAAACAAAATTTTAAAAAAATGGATCTGGCACTTTAAAGTTTTATTAAATGTATGCTAGAGATTAACTGTGTGAATTTTTGAGTAAATTCCTCTGCAAGAATTTTTTTACAACGAATTTTTTTTGCGGATTTCGAGAAAAAATAGTTTTTTGTGAATTATTCAGTAAATGTGCTCTTTCTAAATACTTTGTACCAAAAATTTATTAGTTTTCAACTTTTAAATGTAATGTTTTACCCTTATAGCCTAGGTTTCTGATAATAGTAATATTTCCCCATTAACCCTATTGAACTTAGGGTCGTATATGACCCCAAGCTAATGAAAGACAATTTATTCAAAAAAATCAATATTTTGTAAGTACTCTTTTAGATGTGACGCTTAAAATATAACAACCAAATGTTCAAGTCTTTCACGCTAAAAATTTGGAGTAAATCGAACTACGTTAACCCATTCCTTGCCGAGGCCAAACTTTGAATTTTGGCATATTTAAATAAATTAATTGTTCTAGTAAACTAAGTGAAACCCTTACTATGGGTTGGGAAATAAAATTGTGATACATTTACCTATTTTTATGATATGATGATAATGACGATTTTATAATATGACGTCATTGACCCATTTGGACTTGGCGCCACAAATGACCCCAAGCTAATATAACGATTAAGTCAAAATATTCAAATATTTTGTAAATACTGCTGAATTTTCGATCATTTTAACCTTAGGAGCACATAACAGTAAGTTTTCGTATAATATAGTACAATGTCAAAGTCAAAAATCGGCAAAACCGATAAACACCAAAAACAAAAAACGCCCAAATCAAAAATACCGATAAAACAATAATCGCCAAAGTCAAAAATCGCCAAAAATCGAAAACCGCGAATAACAAAAATCGCCAAAATCAAAAATCGCGAATAACAGAAATCACAAAAATTAAAACACGCCTGAATAAAAAATCACCAAAAACGAAAATCGCGAATAACAAAAAATGCCGAAATCGAAAAACGCTAAAAACGAAACACGGAAAAACAAAAACAAAAATCGCACAAAAAAATGCCAAAATCAAGAACACCGAAAAAACAAAAATCGCCAAAGTAAAAAAAAACCAAAAATCGTAAATAACAAAAATCAAGAATCGCCTGTATCAAAAATTGCCAAAACCGAAAATCCCGAATAACAAAAATCACCAAAATCAAAACACGCAAAAAACAAAAATCGCCAAAATCAAAAGTCGCAAAAATCAAAAATCGCAAAAAGACAATTTAAAATCGCCAAAATTTAAAATTGCAAAAACAAAAATCGCCAAAAATAAATTAAATAGTTTTCTACAAAATGTATTTCCACTTCTTTGAGTCGTTGCAATGGGTGTAGCGAAACGCATCGGGTTACAGCTAGTCTTAAATAAAACTCGTAAATTTTTGATTTTTTTTAAATATATATTCTATGTATATATTTTTTTAACCGATTTTATTATTTATGTTTTACTTGTATTGCATTCTAATAATAAGCTCTCTATTTACTAAATATATGTAATAATCTTACAAACTATTTACAATCATACACTCAAAAAATATTCTCTGTTAATGAATGAAAAACTTAACATAAAAAAATTGACATTACAAAGCCAATATAACTTATGTTTCTTATTTTGAGTGCACATATAAAAGGAAAAAATAATAATAAATATGAATGAAATCAAAAAACACTTAAGGTGCAACATATTAGGAATTTCTTTTTCGTGGAGGGGTAGTAATATTGATTAGTTTATAATAAAGTGTTTGACTTACAAAAAAATCGAAGCATAAAAAAAGTCAAAAAATAATATACAAATATTACTTAAAAATAATGATATAAAAATATAGTTATATTGATTATTTAGTAAATAAAGAAATAATATATATATATAATAATGGAACTAAACACAATTAAAACAGCAGGCGACAGCCTAGGAAAGAAGAGTATCAAGGAAAATATTTTAGTATCTAAAGGGAATTATTATTTAACTATTTATACTGCCGAAGTACCGTGTATTAATTAATTTTTATGCCGCCTGTAGTTTAAACTGAGCTTGATGATTTTTTAAAAAAAATTTATAGCTTTGCCGAGTGTATTTTAACTTGATTTTTAAAAAGTTTTTTTATATTTTTTTTATCTAACAGTGATTGCTTTAAATCGTTTTTCATTTATTTTTATAATTGAATCTCTAATATTGAAAATTACTGGTTCAAGGTTTCTCAAAAAAATATGCATTTATCTTTCTCACTCCACATGCGTATGCATTAACTAAACCCTCGCACGATATCATGTTATTTCTTTTGCATTATGATTGATGTCAGGCGATGTTGAAAAAGGTCGATGTAGCAATTGTGCGTTATGATGATAACTTGTTGTTGTGGCCGTCGCCGACGGACTACTACTGTGTTCCTGTATAGCTGAAGGTGGAGGTGGGTGTTGGTTGTGATGATGTGGCCGTGCTACAGCTGTTAGGGTAGCAGCTATTGAATTAGCTGCTAAATTAAGTTTCTCAGGTGAATTGACACGTATTTTTGGTGGCTGTGTTGAACAATCTACCGCATAGGCCGCTGAAGCATAGTTCGGATGTATGTGATTACCGTTTAGACCAGCCAAAGCCTGAGGCAACTGTGGATGAGGCCTTATAACCATAGGTTGTATAGGAAACTGTTGAGTCATTTCTTTGAAGTTGGCAAAACTTTGCAAGTAACCAGCGTTAAAGAGACTTGTGGCTGCGGCATCTAATTTAAAAGCAGGAAAACACGATTGTGGCAATGAGGCCAATGGATAAGCAGGTATACTCGTTGATGATAGTGACGAAGACAAATCACGTGGCTTATCATCGTCTACGCTTAAACTTTCATCACGATCATTAGCTCCGTTGGAGGTCGAACCCGGACTGTGTTGTAAATGCAAACTACTGGGCACAGGAGAATGGGTACCCAAAGATATATCCGAATCTGAAGTATCTGAGGGAGTTGGTGAAGGAGCTCCTTCGGGACGATGGCGACGACTCATGCCAGAATTTTGATTATGTTGTAATCTAAAAGATAAAGAAAGCAGGAAAAACATAATTAGATTTAGTAATATTTAGCCATAACTTCCGAAAGAAATCTAACACATTGAAGCTTTAAATGTTTTAAGTGTACATCTTATTTGTGAAACACTATTTTCGAGTGTATATTTTTCAGATTAACATTTAGCTAACCTTTTTTTTCTAAATATTTCAGTTATTAGGATTAAAAGAGTAATTAGTCATTAGTATGATGCCTTGTCGTATCGTCGCTGAACAAAAAAGAAAAGAAACTGAATGAATGAGTGGTGGTATCTTTCACCCCGTTTAACATTATCGTTCACACATTGTTAAGTCGGTACGATTGTATTAAAACTATACAAAAACAGTAAAATAACTGCCAGAGTTCTGTTGATCTCTGGTAGACTAATGATTAGTTAAACGTTGAAGATTTCGCCTTAAAGTCTGGCATAACGTCTCACTTTTCAAAAAATTTAGTCATCACTAAAAGAAACGACTGCTGTTTTCTGTTTCGCTGGGAGTTTTTATTTCTGTCCATTCCATTTTTTTTCTTCTTTAACTTCTACTTCTAGTACATATTTATGTTTAAGTGAATGGTCATTTGGTCATTATGCTGTGAACTTTACTAATGTCGTTCATTTATCTTACACTGTGGGGCTATATGGTCGGTCGGCATCATGCTGACTCCTTACATTGTCATAATTATCTGTATTCGTGTATTGAGATTTAGTTGGATTGCTGGTTGGTTAGCTATGGTGTGGCCAGGGAAACCAAACACCTAATCTCATCATTCACTTTGATTTTTGTTTTATTTCCAACTTTTACACATTTAGGCTCGTGGTTGATCATGTTTAATGATGTCTTTCACTTGTAGTTGCTTCTCAGTCAGTTTGATTTTTTTTTTTCTTACCGCCTTGGTAGCGTTAAATGTTCGTGTTGAGTGATTAATAGCGTTCACATATTATGGATGTATACAAACATCACATCAAAAATATTATATTAAAAAACCCTTCCGATATTAAGATATGGTTTAAGGGATAGACGGCATAATGGACAGACAGACAGACAGACAGACCAACTAAAAACTTTTAGAGCCGCATTCCAGCTGTGTATGATTGTTGAGATATCATAGCTTTTTAAATATGATGAACATATATGAACAATTTCAAATTGAGTTGTTTCGCCTGTTCTTTTAGATAAGTTTCTTATTATTTTTTTTTTTCTTTCGAAAAGTTCTACTGACCGACAGTGTATTTCTTGTAATAAATTTGTTGTTTTTCCAATAATTTGTCTTAAATAGGCGTTAAATGCTTCTGCCAGGCGTATCTAATTGAAATTATTGTAACAAAAAACTAGAGCTCCAATAATTTGTGTGAAAATTTAGTTTTCCATTTGTAAGTTCATGTAAAAGTTGAAAAATGTTTTGTGGGAAAAAATATATTTTTCATGATTTTTGGAATGGAACTATACACCAACAGTTTATTATGAAATCATTTAATTGGAATAATTTTTTTTGTTTTCATTTTATTAAAAAGCCATGGTTAAATCAAAGTAGCCTTAATCTCTACCGTTCTGGTAGCCAGCCCCTATTGTAGATACGAGATAGTTTTATTTTTTATTCAAGGTTAAATTTTATGGAAAATATCAAATCAGTGGTAACATATCAGATTACTTGATATTTAGCACACTTTAAACTTACTCTTATTATTTCCCAAAATACAGGGTTCGCATGGAATCTTGATTAGAAAGGAAAACGTATTCTTTGTGAGAAGTAATTTTATTCTTAACAGATTTTTTTTTTATTTTTTTGCACTTTAATAGCAATAAAGATTTTGCCTTTATAAATACTTTATTCAAAATTATTTGCTTCGCATATATAAATTTTTGATCTGACCACGAATTTGTGACCAATAAAATGAAATAATACTTGTGTCTTAAATATAATTTGAATTGAGGCATAAATGATAGCAAAAAAGGATCATTTTGTAAGACTTTTAGATAAACTTTGATTAAGATTTTTCCTAAAACCACAATTAAGTCCTTTTTTAAAGGTAAGTGTTATAATATTTAATCAATTTTATCATAAGAACAACGGCCATCAACCTTTAGTGATGCGGAATAAAGTCTTCCTTTGGACTATTTCGAGAACTAAGATTGAGTCTTCATCTACCCCTCAATAATTCCCAAAATTTTAAAAATGAGCTGTTATTTTTGAAAGTGGTAGAAGTCCACTATCTAAAAAAATGAGTTAATGCTAATTTTAGTAAGATATAGACACCTTCTTTCCATATTTATAATCACACATTCACACATTGGTATACGATTTTTTATAAAATAATTAAAAGAATTTTGTCTACAAAATATCGCAAATTTTTTTTTTTTTTTTTTGTAACTGGAATAAGTCCATTCTTAATAACTATAAATAAAACAAATTTCTTTTTGCAATTATTATTGATTGTTATGTATTTAGTGTACACTACGCTTCAGCAGTGTCAACAAAAATAATATTGTTATCACGATAAGGGTATTGTTGCTCTAATTACATGAGAAACAGTTATTTCACTGATTTTGTTGAGTTTTATTTCGTGAGTCCTTTGGTCTTCAAACGGCCCTTCCATATATCAGTATCTGTTGCATGCTATAAGCGAAATATGTATGTACTTATTGCAGGTTTTCATAATTTTCATGACAACAGAATTCACATGTATGGATGCGGATGAAATAGCAGCTAGCACTCAGAATGTTACAGCCCAAGACCACATTATAGCATACATTGACATATGTACTGGGGACAAAATCGTACACGCGCTAATATGGTTAAGGATTGTTCAATCAGCTGATAATAGCGTAAATGTTATTGACCACAAATTTTTACTATCCGGCCATTCATTTCTTCCAAACGACAGAGATTTTGGAGTTGTAGAAACAGCATTAAAGCTCAGGACTTATAATGCAATAAAAACTTGCCGAAAAAAAGCTTTATTTTATATGAAATGAAAAAAGAAGATTTTGTTTCGACCAAATCTTCAGAAGAGGCAATATCAAATAGGAAAAAAATACGGACGGAGAAATTGTAAAGTGTCTAAAAATATGCTGGGTAAGGTTTAAAGAAAATACTCCATTTGAAGCAACTTTTTTATTTGGAAAACAAGGCAGACATAAAAACCTTAGAAACCTGTATAAAACTTCGAGACTTATAACAAGAGAGAAATACAACTATATGACGAGTTTGCTGCCTTACATACCACCTATTTACCATGAATACTTCACTACGCTAAATGCGAAGGAGAAATAAGTTTAAATATATATAGTTTTTTATTTTTAGTTATTTTGACAAAGGAATTTACATTTGATTTATATCGTATATTTAATATGACTGCAATTAATATTTAATAAACTTGGTGAGTCATATGTTCAAATGTCTTCATTTTAATTATAACTTGCAGATTCCAGCCCTCGAAATTCGAGCGCAAATTCTAGAAAATTTAATTTTTTTATTAAATAAAGACCCTAAAAGTATGCTAATCAATTATAGCCAATTCACAAATCAACACAAAAAACAAACTCATTTTTATTACAAACACTTTAACAAATTTAATAAACACACACATATCATTGTATAATTTTATGTATGTGTTATTCGCAACTTTAAATGCAATTTACTCAAAATAAAGGAAAACAAATAAAAATCTGTAAATTTGCAAATCGGCTAAAAAGAAATACCTTTGAAATAATATACGTTTGGTCAAAATCGGGATAAAACGGTAGAACAAAACATCAGTCACAAGAAATCGCCTAGCCTATTAATATTATAGATTCTTTACATTAATAAATCCATGTCAGTGAAACTAATGTCTATACAATTATGGACTTAAATTTCATCTTAATTCTATTTCTTATATGTTATTTTTGAAAGTAGTATAAGTCCACTTTGAGCTTAAAAAATCGTTCTAATTATTACTTAATAATAAAATTTAAAAGGTGTATAGTGTTAAAAACATCACTCGAATTGATTAACGTTTGCCAATTTTTTTAAATTAATTCAAATGCAAACCCTTAAATATCTCGATACATAAAACATGGACTTGTACCACTTTCAAAAATAACAGCTCAAATATTTGAAAGTTTTAAACTTTCCATATACATATATATTAAACGTTTATAGAATGAACCTTTAAAGGTCTGGTTAGTTGAGCTAAACGCAATGTAACCGTAACTTAACGTATCATCTGATCGATATTGTTGTACGAAAAGAATTTAGAACAATTACGAATTGAAATATCACGTAAGGCCAACGATCCATTTTGTGTAAAACAATATTTTGCTACATTTATACGTGATATTTGGGAACAGCTGATTAGGTTTATTAAATTTTACACAGCAAAATGCTGGTTCTTTTTAAGATATATCCATACCACTATGTGGTCAGGGTATAATGAGCTTGTGCTGATGTTCGTAACTTTTATCTTTTATTATACCGATCAACTCAGAACCACTTTCTATGTCAATTTAGCAAATTCCGTCCGTGGTCTGTGTGTCCAGGTACAGCTTGTAATCAAACTACAGGTTGCAAATATTAATACATTTCACTTTTAACGGCCATAGGACGAACGCTAATGAAATTGGCGAAAACATATGCATCCCCATACAAATATCCCCTATAAGATCAACTTAAATTGCCATATGATCCAAATTATCATATAGATAAAAATAGGTCAAAATTGGTTTGTGGGTGTTTATTTCACCCATTAATTGGTAATTCAAAAAAAAAAACTGTAGAACAATTCTTAGTTATAGCCCCCATGTGAAGTTGCATCGCGATCTTCACTTAATCTATCAAAAAAGAAAAATATTGGACAGATTTTTCTCAAAATTGGTTTGGATATTTTTTTTTTCCAAAAACTAAATGTTTTTACAAAATATGGTCAGGATTTGTCCATTTTTCGACAAAGTCGCCATATCAATATATTATTTGATATGAACTTTTTCATATCTGCAGGCAAAATAATTAATAAAAACGCCACTTACATTTAGTTCTGCATATTTATATATCCAATTAGTTTGACCTTAGACCTTTTCACTAATATTCTATAATTGCAGTAAATGTGTGCGAGGCCGTAAGGCTTAGCTTTTGGAATGTCATTTAAACTTAGTTTAGTTAAACTTGCATTTCTATTTACTCTCGAACTATTTGACTTAAGCGTTAAAATCATGTGATTATGTTTAATTGACACAAATTTAAACTCTTTTACCGAAGAATTAAAAAACTAGAGTTAAATCAAACTAAAATTAACTGACATCCCTAATACGAGCTCTTGTACTGCTTGTATTAAATGTATTAAATGATTGAGTGTACACTTCGGTAATGATATCATTAGTTAAGTTTATAAAAAAAAATAGCAATTAGACTGGTGTGGCACGTATTTCGTGGCTGACAAAAAAAAAAAAACAATCATAACCAAAATAACTACGCACAACATCGACGGTAAAATTTGTCAATTTTATTGTTTAAATTTTTTGTATATTTTTTTATAAAGTTTTCTATAAGTCTTCTTCTTTTATTTATTTAAACAATAAAATTCTCAGCTTTTTTCGTTAATTTCTAAGTGAGTGAGTTTGAATATATAAATATCATGAAATACAAATTTACTTTTTATTATCGAAACAATTTTAATTTTCATTTATATTCATAAATTTCAAAATCATATGTTATTTCTTTATAAATGTTGTAAAAATATGGCAATAATAGAGAATGAATGAGAATAGAAAAATAATAATGTGAGAAATTCTGAAATGAAAATAAAATAAAGTTTATTTCAGTGCAATGCCGCTCTGCGATTTTTAATCATCCTAATTCTACACAAAAATTCCGCATGAAAATTCTCGCTTTTCCCTTTTTTCCTACTATGAAAAAAATTCCTTCACCCGATGGGAAAAAATAGTAATTCTCAATGCATTTTTATTTGGATTTTTTTCATAAAAAAATTCACTTGCAAAATAGACGGGAGTTTTCATAAAAATATTAGTATTTTGATAAAACAAAATTTAAATAAAAAAAATAAATATTCTATTGTTCTTGTAGGTT
This sequence comes from Cordilura impudica, assembly GCA_963682025.1. Classification (NCBI taxonomy): domain Eukaryota; kingdom Metazoa; phylum Arthropoda; class Insecta; order Diptera; family Scathophagidae; genus Cordilura; species Cordilura impudica. The sequence continues at coordinate 10,005,218 of OY821521.1, read as the reverse complement.
AAATTTAATAGAAGCCATTTCAGGCAGTGATTGCGATTTCTATTGATTCATCTCGCAATTGTCTTTAGCAATCCTTTGGCTATTTCGTTGTTGCAATTCTAAAACACCAATTTTTATTTAATGAATTTTTTATTTAATTTTTCTTTCAAATAATTGTATTTGCTTTTGCACATACAAACAAAAAATAGAAAATAAGCAACACAGCTGGCTTCGAAATTCGATGATGCCACTTATTCATTTTTTTTGTTCACGCGAAATTTATAATTGGAGAATTTTTTCTCGAGAAAAGTATTTTCCGTGAGCAAGAAATTCCTTGAGAATATTCGTAATTGGGCTAAATGTTTTATATGCAAAAGACCACATTTAATTAGTTCGACTGAAAGTATAAATCTTTAAACATATAACTACCTCGAGAGTTTTTTAACCTATTATGTGGCACGAACCTAAATTTTATTCTAAAGATTACCACTAATAAATTTTTAGAAATTTGAGTTTAAAACTAATTTATATGAGGCTCAATCATATTTTTGCGATTTAAAACAATTTTTGAAGTTAACAAAGTTTTGGAGGAATATGTTATTTAAGATAAAAATTTTAGCAGCAAACGAATTCATATTCATGCGAAAATATGTAAACATTTTCGAGGTTAGCTCATATTTTCCCACATAAATTTTTTTCCTACAATTTTGTTATACCAAACAGCTGTTGATAATTATATTGACAAACAAATTTTCTATATGTAGCATGATCTTCGTTACTTGATTGGCATTTCACTAATAAACGCTAGACCTATAAGTAACCAAAATATATATTTATACTTTACTAACAGATTCTAGCCCTCGAAATTGGAGTGCAAATTCTAGGAAATTTTATTTTTTGATTTAATAAATTATTGACCCTAAAGGTATGCTAATCAATTTTAGACAATTCACAATTCAACAATTTTTTCAATTCAAATATTATTGTGAATGAAGAAACCAAACTCATTAATAAACACTCACATAGCATTATATAATTCTTTGTTTGTGTTAGTAGCAGCTTTAAATGAGCATAACTCCAAAAAAATTTAAAAATCTGTAACTCTGGTGGACAGCTTAAAAGAAACTACTTTCAAATAAGATAAGTCTGGTCAAAATCGGAAGAAAACTGTTTAACAAATCATCACAAGAAATCGCCGTACATATTAATATTATAGATAAGAGTTTCGTTCCATTTCAAATTCAATCACAAACTGGCCTATAAAAGCGCTGAATTATTTAAAGAACCTTTGCGTTTATAATTCGAAAATCAATTTGTAAATTGAATACTCTAAATAAAAATTCTGATGAAACGTTTCTTTAATATTTCTTCAACTAACACCCTGTATTTTTTTTAGTTTATTCTCTTTAATTTAAATATTTGTTGCTGTCGTTTGTGCTTAAAGCACGCTTGAATGAAAAACTTTTAATATTTTCCACACAATTGATTAAACATTATTCATTCGCTCTTTTCTGTACAAACATTTTTGTTTTGTTTTTTTATTTTTTTATTTTTTTTATTTTTACCTTTAAAGACTTGCATTTGTTGTTTATAAAAAAGGGTAATTCAAAAGTTTTTGTTGATTTAATATGTATGTTTTTGTAATATGATCCACTGGCACCTACCTTAAGTGACACGTAATTATACAACGATATATATATATATACAGTATATATATATATATTATTTCACATTTTTTGCTCATACATTGGTTTTATGACATCTTGCCATTGAAATTCAATGCTTTAGAAAAATTCTTAATCGGCTCATGTCAGCCATATTATACGGAAAAGGAGAAGTGTATATTCGTTTCACATAAATTACAAAAAAAAAAAAAATATTTAAAAAAAGGTACAATCAGTGAAGTGTAAATAAGTATATTATATTGTCGCATGATGTATTTGATAGTGGCTGCTGAGATTTAATGAAAAGAATATGATGCATTGCAAAAAAAAAAAAAGATCCCGTCCGTGTGGTAATTTGATAAGACCTTTTTTATTGTTCAAAATAAGTTGTAAATATAAAAAAAAAAAACGTATAAATATATATATTTCGTGCTGTTTTTATAATCGAATCAATTAGTTCTCTTAATTTGTTGTGCTAAAATTATTCCACATGATCATTTTTAAATAGCTCAAGCTCAAACTCAAGCAAATTTATATAAAAAATGTATCTATATTTTGGAAGATAGGTTTTGCAGCTGTTTCGGACCGAGTCACCAACCCTCATCAGTAACCAAGAACAGCAAATAGTTTGTTTGGTAAAAAGTTAAATTCGCATACCTTTGCTGAAACCAACCTAATGAGAATTCATGCAAAGATTTAACCTATTTAAGCTTTTTTTATCATGGCAAACAAAAATATAAAACAACTTTCAAATGAATATGTTTCTATATGAGTACACAGTGTATACTACAAGTATGTATTTTGCTTGAAAATAAAAGAGAAGATTTATTAATTTAAGTTAAAGATTTTCCTAATTTGAATATGAGGTCGGATGAAGAAGTCCGAACTTTTTGAACATCCCTCGAAGATAATAAAAAATAAATAAGGTATACAATGCGAGAGAAGGTCTTGTAGCCAACTTTATTATTTTTATCATTTTTAAAAGGGGGCTAGATCGAAAACCGGACCGATCATGACCGTATTTAGTAAGGTCACTTACTTTTCTCAAACATATTTTAAAAAAGTCTATGTAATAACTTTGTTTTTTTTTATAGATTTAAATGAAGATCAGGAATCAGCTTATTATGACTAAAATGGACCTAGAGGGTTTATTTTTAGACTACTGTTTAGTAAGTATAGTAGGCACACATATAAATTTTATCGATATGTACACGATAATCTGGATTTTATGACCATTTTAGTCGGTCCGATAGGGGTTATTTTTATGGGGCCTAGGTTTGAATATGTCGATAAAAGCTTATATACCAAATTTCATCAAAATATATTCATATTTGATACCTGTAGTTTGATTACAAGGTTTACATGGATCGATAGGTATAATAATAGGTCAAACATTTTTGGTAGCTACAACTAAAACTTATTATACCTTGACCACAGAGCGTTGTAGGGTATAATTAACTCCCGTTAATAAACTTCTGTTTAATTATGAGGAAACTATTCGAAGCTACAAACCCTTTAAGTTTTGCCAAAAGGGAAAGATATGTAATTCGAGTGCCTGAAAAACAGTACTTTTTGCGGTAAAAACCATCACGCACTTCAAGAAAATCTTGATAAGTACTATGGGGGTCTTTGCACCATCAATTACAATAGATTACTGAGTTTTGTTGTGTGTGCAGTCCAATTGAGGTCATTACATCTGAAAATGTCGAAAATATTCACGATGTGGTGTTGACCGATCGGAGAGTGAAAGTGAGCTATATTTTTAATGCCATAGGCATGCCAAGTGATCAGTTGGGATTTAAAAAGCTCTCCACAATTGATCATTAATACGAACTAGCAGATTCCAGCGCTCGAAATTCGAGTGCAATTTCTAGGTAACTTTTTTTCTCAATTCACAAACCAACACTTGTTTTTAGTTTATAGTTATTGTGTATGAAGATAACAAACACATTAACAAACACATCAACAAATTTAATAAACACACATAGCATATATATAATTTTATGTATGTGCTAGTAGCTACTTTAAATGCAATTTACTCAAAATAAAGCAAAAAAATTTAAAAATCTGTAAATCTGATGAACAGCTAAAAAGAAATAACTTTCAAATAATATACGCCGGGTCAAAATCGGGATAAAACGGTAGAACAAAACATCGGTGACAAGAAATCGTATAGCCCATTAATATTATAGATGCAATCATTAAGGCAATATTCTATTTATTGGGTTACGAGTTGCTACCTCATAGACCTAAACTAAAGAAAGGTGTCGGTGGAAAGAGATTTAGCTTCAATGGTGAGATCATTGTAAAACAGATCTTTATTTTGAGTACCTGGAAAGATCCCATTATTTGGAGAAATTGGAAAAATGTGTTATGAACTGCAAGGAGACTAGTTGAGAAAAATATTTTTTTTTTGCTAAAAAAACTGTGTTTTTGTTTTTATAACATACAATTTAAGAAAATTAAAAATAATTTTTCTCAATCTTTCTTTTTTTTATACACCTGTGGACATATATATGGCACATTTTTTTAATATATTTATACCCTATACCACTATGTGGTCAGGGTATAATGACTTTCTGCTGATGTTTCGAAATTCCAAAAATATTTGACCTAGACCCATCTTTTATTATACCGGTCGACTCAGAATCACTTTCTGAGTTGATTTAACGATGCGCGCCATGTAAGCCTTGTAATCAAACTACAGGCTGCAAATATTAATATATTTTTATGAAATTTAGTATATAAGCTTTTTCTATCGGCCATGGGATGAACGCTATTGAAATTGGTGAAATTCGGTCCATGTTCAGACCTAGTCCCCATACAAATGACCCTATGAAATCGACTTAAATTGCCATAATATCCAAATTATCGTATAGATCTCGGTCAAATTGGGTTTGTGTAAGGTTATTACATCCATTTATCAGCAGTCCAAAAATAAACCCTATAGGACAATTCTTAGTCATAGGCCCCCATATAAAGCTGCTTCCCGATCTTCACCTAAATCTATCAAAAAACCAAAATTTTGCACACATTCTTCTCTAATTTGGTTTGTATATATTTTTCAAAAAATAAGTGACCTTACTAAATATAGTCAGGATCGGTCCATTTTTCGACCTAGTACCCATATAAATATAGCATCCGATATGAACTTTTTCTTATCCGAAGGCAACTAAATTAATAACAATGCCATTCAAATTTGGTTTATGCTTATTTTCTATATCTATTTAGTTGTAGATGTAGGGTCTCTAAAGGCATGGTATAGGGTATCGTATAGTCGGTCTAGACCGACTATAATTTGCTTACTTGTTTCTTTATGGGTATTGGTGAAGAAGATTAATCGTTTTAACATATTTTTTTTTATACAATAGTGGCTTTTTTCTAGAAATGCTCCCAAACAAATTTACCTCGTTCAATCGCCTTCTGAAAAGCCTGGATTTCTAAGTCCAACGGTTGATTAATATTGGATACTATTGCCGTGATGACTTTTATTGATTTTTCGCCATTCGCCATTCTTACTATGTGACTGCATCTGTGCGCACATTTCTTTTCCGAGGCTTTGGCTTCCAAATTTTGCCTGTAATCAATACATCGGAATTTTCTATACATGCATGAGTTGCATTGTACACTTTTTTTTGGGAACTATGGATAACTATGCATTCCTCAATTGTGGTATGTTTACCTGACCCTTTTTAAAAAATTTTTCTTGTTAAAATACTTTTATTAGATTATTTTGCGACTACACGCGATGCTGTAGAAAGCTACTCGAGTAATGAATGTTTAAAGTAATTTATGTCATTTATGTGTCCACTTAAAATCAACTTTCTTTACAAAAAACTGGTGTGACCCATAATCATCAGAGACATTGAAGCTCTAATCTGAACGTAAAAAGTTTATATTTTGATGCACTTTCAATTTTACATTTATTTCAAATCTAATTTTGTGCCATTTTTATGTCCATGGCTGTATAGGTTAAAAAATATATGTTATAAAAACTTTTCATATAAATACGAGTAACATTCTGAAGGGTATTTAATGTTAAATTCGTTTTAATGCTTTTGCCTATTATGAATACAATTATCTGTATTAAGTATTTTTTATTTGTGTTTTATTTTAACGGAAATTAGTTTTCAAATTAATAATAAAAGTATTTATGGACCACTTAAAAATTTTTTCATATTTACACAGACTTCAAACTATTTTCACGTATAAATTTACCTAAATGTTTTATATGTGTACGAGTATTATAAATAAAATCGATATCTTAAACCGTTTTAAATAAAAAAAGTAAATATTTACCTAAAAGTCCTCAATGAAATTTTTCAAAATACCCTGTTTCTCCTTCCATTCAAAATAATATAAAATAAAATACTTAATGAACTTTAAAAAATATCAACTGCTATTGATATAGAATATATTTACTATGTATACGAGTATGAAACACGAAAAAGGGCAACAAATTTGTGTAACAAAAATCAAATCAAACAAATTTGATAAAAACCCAAAACGTTCTACATCTACATTTGAATATAATCACTAAACGAGCAAATTGATGTTTGAGAACAACAACAATAACAACGACAACAACAACGATAACAAAAAGGTGACAAATTTTTAAGGGGGATGATTTTTGTCATCTTTAAAGGGGATTGAGTTTCAATGTTAGTATAAAAAGTTGACAAAACAATTGTTTACATAATTTTTCGCGCTTCATTTGTTAAGTATTTAAAAAGAATTGTTCCATTTGTATGGCAGACATTTGAATTAAAGTTTGATATTGTTTCAACAAATTTGAGAGTATTTGTTAAAGATAAAAGTATGAGGAGGTGGGGTATTTGTTTTTAAGAAAGCATGTTGTTAGATCTCTAAAGGCCATACATTTTATTGCTGTATAAACTTAACTCAACATCCCATATCCGTTTATATTTGTTAGTTTTTTTTTCCTCTTAACACCTTACTTCAAAATAATGTATAAAAATCCATTAAACGGTAGTTGAAAAACTCCACAACATTTTTGTCAAGTACTCTAAGGTGAAACTATTGTAAATTAGTTTAGAGAAACAGTTGTTTCGTTTAGTCAAATCAAAAGAAAATTTCTTTAAATCAAATGGATAATTTTATAAATCGCAAAACAAAATGTACTTGAAAAAAAATTACAAAAGTTATTTTGTAATTAAAAAGAAATTGTTGACAAAAAAAATTTTTAATTAAAATGTTTGAAAATTTTTATAGTGCCTATTTTTTTTTTTTTTAGCTGTTTTCAACTATTTCAGTTGGTAAATTAGGAATTATCACACTAAAGAAGTTAAAAATAAAATCAGTAATGTAAAAAAATATGTGAAAACTAGTAAGACTATACGATACCCTATACAATGCGTTTGGAGGCCCTATCTCTAAGGTCGATTTATTTGGATATAAAAAATAAGCATAAACCAAATTGTTATTAACTTTTTGCCTTCGAATATGAAGAAGTTCATATCGGATGCTATATCTATATGGGGACTAGGTCAAAAAGTGGACTGATCCTGTCCATAGTTGGTAAGGTCACTTATTTTTTGCAAAAATATATAAATACCAAATTTGAGAAAAATCTGTGCAATATTTTTGTTTTTTTTGATAGATTTGAGTGAAGATGCGGGCTATGACTAAGAATTGTCCTATAGGGTTTATTTTAAGACTACTGATAAATGGGAATAATAAATACACTCAAACCCAATTTGACCGAGATTTATATGATAATGTGGATCTTATGGCAATTTAAGTTGATTTCATAGCGGTCATTTATATGGGGACTAGGTCTGAACATGAACCGATTTTCACCAATTTCAATAGGGTTCATCCTATGGTCGGTAGAAGCTTATATACTAAATTTCATCAAAATATATTTATATTGGCAACCTGTAGTTTGATTACAAGGTTTACATGGGCACACAGACGGAAGCGCGGGCATCGTTAAATCGACTCAGAAGAGATTCTGAGTCCAACGGTAGAATTGGGGTAAAATGGGTCTAGGTCAAATATTTTTTATAGTGACAAACATCAGCACAAAGTCATTATACCCTAACCAAATAGCGGTATAGGGTATAAAATTGGTAAACCCCATTAATGGATTTTTGTGTGATGAAGTTTACTTTTGCCTTAACTACTGCTTTATCAATCTGAAAAAACAAAATTCATCTCAAAATACATAGTTGAATAGAGCCCATATTTCGAATGTAACTAAAAGTATAATAATATATCTAATATATATATCTTTTTCAATTATTACAGAACCGGACAGGCAGGCTCATTCTATAAGAAAATTCACAATTAGAATAAACCTTTAAAGACAGAAAATATATAGTTTTTATTACAATATTATTATTACCAGCAGATTCCAGCCCTCGAAATTCGAGTGCAAATTCTAGGAAATTGTATTTTTTAATTAAATAAAGGCCCTAAAAGTATGCTAATCAATTATAGCCAATTCACAAATCAACACAAAAAACAAACTCATTTTTATTACAAACACATTAACAAATTTAATAAACACACACATAGCATTGCATAATTTTATGTGTTAATAGCAACTTTAAATGCGATTTACTCAAAATAAAGGACAAAATTTAAAAATGTTTAAATCTGCAAATCGGCTAAAAAGAAATATCTTTCAAATAATATACGTTTGGTCCACATCGGGATAAAACTTTTATGGTTTATTATTAATGTGAGTGAAGATAACAAACTCATTAGCAAACACATTAACAAATTTAATAAAACACACATAGCATATGTATAATTTTATGTATGTGTCAGTAGCAACTTTAGATGCAATTTACTCAAAATAAAGGAAAAAATTTAAAAAACTGTAAATCTGCTAAATGGCTATAAAGAAGTACCTTTCAAATAATATACGTTTGGTCCAAATCGGGATAAAACGGTAGAACAAAAAATCGGTCACAAGAAATCGCCTAGCCTATTAATATTATGGGTTATTTCTTCATTTAAACAAATATGAAATTTAATTCTGTTCTCGTTATTTGCACTACATATTGGAGTAGGTCAGACAATTTCAATATGCTATGCATTTGATACCCTATACCACTATGTGGTCAGAGTATAATGACTTTATGCTGATATTTATAACTACCAAAAATATTTTACCATCTTTTATTATACCGATTGAGTCAGAGTCACTTTATGAGTCGATTACGCGATGTCCGTCTGTCCGTTCATCTGTCTGTGTGTCCATGTAAACCTTGTAATCAAACTACAGGTCGCACATATGAAAATATTTTGACGACATTTTGCATATAAGCTTTTATCGGCCATAGGATTAACCCTATTGAAATTGGTAAAAATCGGTTCATGTTAAGACCTGGCCGCCATATAAATGACCCCTATGAGATCGACTTAAATTGTCATAAAATCCAAATTATCTCATAGATCTCAGTCAAATTGTCCGTAGTCCAAAATTAAACCCTTTACGACAATTCTTAGTTATAGCCCATATATGAAGCTGATTCCCGATTTTCACTTAAATCTTTCAAAAAATCAAAAATATTGCACAGATTTTTCTCAAATTTCGTTTCTATAAATTTTTGCAAAAATAAGTGATCTTACCAAATATGGCCAGGATCGGCCCATTTTTCGACCTAGACCCGATTTGAACTTTTTTGTATCTGAAGGCAAAAAAATTATTAACAATATCGGTCAAATTTGTTTTAAGCCTAATTTCTATATCTAATTAGTTGGACCTAAGAGATGGGGTCTCTAAATGCATGGTAAAGGGTATCTTACTTATTTTTAGAAAAAAATATAATAAAAATTGTTTTTTCATCTAATTCAATAATGCGAACCTATTATTTATATATAATTGTTGATTGTTAACAATTTTTTTGTTCAAAAAGATTGTAACAAGCAAATTTATTAAATTCACAAAATCGGTTATTGGTACCTTTTCAATTAAAAAATTAATTGTATTGACAAATATGGTGTATTAAAATAAGTTGAAAACAAATTTGAAAACAAACATATATCACACATAAGTGGAATCAGATTTTTTTTTTGATTACGACATTTGTGTTGAATATTGTTCCTCCATCTGCATGTTAAACTACTGATTTTGGATAAATGTTTACAATTTCAGTGATGGATATGGAATATAATCTGAGCCCACTTCTGTGACTGTTTGTTATACGCTATACCACTACGTGGTCAGGGTATAATGAGTTTGTAACTACCAGAAATATTTGACCTAGACCCAGTTTTTATTATACTGATCGACTTATAATCACTTAGCGATGTCCGTCCGTCTGTCTGTCCGATTATTCGAACTACTGGTTCCAAATATGAATATATTTTAACGAAATTATTATATAAGCTTTTCTCGACCGGACAAACGCTGTTGAAGTTAGTGAGTTAGGTGCATATTCAGACCTAGCCCCCATACAAATAACCCCTATCACCTACAACTAAAATGGTCGTAAGATCCAGATTATGAAATACGTTTCGCCAAAATTTTGTTCATATGTGTCTATTGTAACCACTGATCAGAAGTCCAAAAATAAAACCTATATGACCATTTTTAGTCATACTCCCCAAATAAAGCTGATTACCGTTCTTCATTGAAATCTATCAAAAAAACAAAAATATTGCGTAGATGTTTTGCAAATTTGGTTGTTATGTGTTTTTTAAAAATGGTCATGATCGGTCCATTTTTTGACCTAGTCTCCATATAGAAATATCATCAAATATGAACTTTTTCGTAACATCACGTCACAAATTAAAAAAATACCACTAAAATTTGGTTTATTCTTACATTCTATATTGTTTCAGTAAAATTGTACAGGATATTGTATAGTCGGTCCAGACCGATTATAATTTTCTTATTTGTTTTTAACTTATTTTATTTTCAGTCTCCTGCACGTTAACTTATAAATGTTTTCTACATGTTTTCCATATATGGAGTGAGATCGAAAAAATCTTAATACACGTTTTTCCCCTTAAATTTTATCGCAAGCATTATTTGAATTTTTTTTTTTTTATCAAATTATCTTCAAAAAATATGTCAGTTATTATACTTAATGACAACTCTGTTCATTTGTTGTTAGCTTGTTAAAAATGAGTGACGAAATAAAAGCACTTGCTAAAATTATTAAATATTTTCAACAAAATTCAACTTTGTGTTATAAAAAGTTGGCCGTCAAACTGATTCCAAAGTTATTAGAAATTATTAGGAGAATCGAACGGGAATAAAGAAAGGTCCACACGATGTCTTTAAGACCAAGAAAATAGGAAGCTTATTGAAAAGGGCTCCCAATACATGCAGCAGAAAAACAGCCCGCTCAGCGCTCGGACTATTTGATGCGAAAATTTAAAGCCAATGCTTTGTAAACATTCAAAGTCCAGAAAGTTTCAGACAGGAAGGCTGCAAAAAGTGTTGAGGCCAAAATTAGAGTTCTGAAGTTGAAATCGTGTTTCATAAAAAATACGCCTGCTGCATAATGGACAAAGAAACATATATAATCGAAGATTTTTCGCAGCTAATAATCGAGGAAATGCCGGATATAAGTTTATGCAGTAATTGCAAATGAAGCGTGTCATTTGTTACAACGGGCTCTATAAATACCGAAATTATATTAGGGAGTGTCTGCACAGAAGATAAATTCCTTCCATAAGCCACCACAATGTGTTCACATGTTTGGCCCGATTTGGCAATCCGTTACTACGGTAAGAAAGCCCTTGAGGGGTACAACAACAATAATGTGGTTTTTGTACCAAGAGCTTAGTTTTTTGCATTTCTCTTTCTGAATGTACAACAAGTCGAGAGTGTTGTGTAAATCGGAGCAAAACATAAGAAGAGACAGCGTTTCCAGCGACCGGCCTTTACGTTATGTCGTATATTAATCAGTTTTTAAAAAACTTTAAATCGATTTTCTCGCAAATAAATGTTCGAAGTCCGTGAACATCATAACTCAAAATCTACTTGACCGATTCTTTTGAAATTATACACACTATATCTACACATAAATCATCAGGTAACCACGAAGAGTTTTTTCTATTTTCCAATTTCTTCCCCATTTTTTAACAACAAATTCTCGAAATTTTATACCAAAAATCGTGTTTTTCATTTCAAAATGCTGCGAAAAAAAAAAAAAATGAAAAAAACTCTTCGTCACTACCTCAGGAAACATGTCACCTTTTTTATTTCACATGATCCGATAACGAGTTATTATTTTCACCGCAAAACAATAACGCCTTCGGAGATTCGCTGTCACGGACTTATTTATTAAAATTTTTAATTGAAATTTTTTTTCAAAGATTCTTCAAATGTTATGCTATAATGTGTGTGTGAAATAAATAATCCAACGTTATTCATATCTTCAAAAAAGAATTATGAAAATACGACTTTTTTGAAATTTTAAAACCTTACCCCTCCTTAGGCCAGTGAAGAGATATTGGGCTCTTATAAAACGGTAGTTAAATAGCACAATAAAAGTGTCCCAAAATCTTGAAGATTTTAAACGGAGCTGGACTACCTGTTTCAGCAACCACTATAAAATCCCTAATGGATGAGTTTCCGGAAAAGGTCCAGAAGTTCGAAGTAGTGTTTAGAACTATATAAATTATCCTTTTTGTAAGCTATAATATAATTTCAATTAAATAAAAAAATCAAAACTCTAGGTTCAATGGATTCCTTATTATTAGATTTTATGTATGTTAAGATTTTTTCGATCGCACTCCTTTATATCTGTAGGCAAACTCTGAGTCCATTTCTGACATAATCAGAGCCCCCCAGATAAACTTTTATTAAGCTCGTAACTACCGATATTTTATGATTACCATTTCCTTCTCTCTCTCTCTCTCTCTCTCTCTCTTTCTTTCACTTTCGCGTTCTTGTTCTCCAAATTTGACTTTTTTCATAAAATTTTCTGGAAAACTCGGAAAATGATTCCTGAAATATCCTAAAGTTAAAAATTTTTTATGAAATAAATTTAGCACTAATCAAATCCGTAAAATAATTTTTGTTTTAAGCTTTAAGGCGCCACGTTATTTAGTATTTGCTTAAGCCATTAAAACGATTTCAGTGCATTTGTGAACATTTAAAAAACTGGTCACCTTTATGCAGTTCAATACTTCCATTTGAAAGGTCTCAGTCCAACCAATATTAAAGTCGAGCTACTCTACTCTGGAGGAATCTGCTGCTCTAGTTACGACTATAAAATATTGTTTACACAATGCCGTACGAGCTGCCAAGAAAAACACCGTAGTGGTCGACCAATTGAGATGGCCACGACAGAAACGGCTAAGAAAATCCACAAAGTGGTATTGGATGATCCTGGTTTGAAGGTGCATGAGCCAGCTGAAATGATAGGCTTTCCAAAAAGTGCTATACATCATATATTGACCGAAAATTAAGAGATGAGAAAGCTGCCCTAAAGATAGCGGCACCCATACTCACAATTGAACAAAACAGGGTCGTGAAGTGTTTAACAATATTTCACCGCAATAAAGTTGAGATTTTGCGTCGTAATCATGGATAAGACGTGGTTCCACTACTTCACACCTGAGACAAACAGTCAAAACGGTGGACTGAAATAGGAGAATCGTGTCCAAAGAAGATGATGACAGTTTCATCGCAGGCAAGGTTATGGCTTCTGTTTTTGGGGATGGGCATGGCTTGATTATCTGTTTTATTGCAGCGTTTAAGTGATTAAATTAAGCAAATAAGGCCGCGAAAAAGATAGAGTTGTTTCATCCAGACAATGCCCAAAATCCATAAATTAAAATTCGAATTGCTTTATCACGCACCAGTCTTAGCACCTGATGGTAAAGGATTTGGCAACAATGAAGAAGTGGAGTCTGAGGTTGATGGCTATTTTAAGAAGCTAGACAGTTCTTATTGTAAACGGGGTATCGAAGCTATTGAATATTGCTGGAAAAATTGTGTCTAGCTAAAACGAGATTGTGTTGAGAAATGAAGAAAACCTGTTCAAATTTGTTGTGTTTTCTTTGTCAGGTCGGGTTGTCCTGAGACCTTCTTTTTTCTTTAAAAAAAAAACAATATTTCATTCTAAAAAAAAAAACACGTACAACTCTATTTCAGTTTTATATTATTTGTAGAATAATTTAGTAATAAAATCATACAAAAAATGCGATATGACTTGTACCCTTAATCATTATAACAGTCATGGCGGTCAATAAATAACGTTTTTTTTTTCTATTGAAGTGCGATTTTCAAGTACGTACATGTAGAAAACCAGTCAATTTAACAGTAGTTGTTGTTAACAATAAAAATTGATGATGGTTGCTTCTAGCCAAACAACTTGTAATTGATTTGCTTTTTTTTTTTTTTTTTTGAATGGACATCCGTTTACATAAAAGTCTAATACATAAACAAGTTCCAACAATATATATGGGTATGTATGGATGACTACTTAGTACTTGAATAATTCTTGTATATTTTAGTTCCTACAACATTGACAATATGATGAGTTTTTTCTTCGAGTATATAAAGAAATGTACGAGTATTTTGATGGATCATTCACCTCGTTTATCATTATAGCACTTACAAATAAATTTCATTACATTACAAATTTCAATGATGTTTGAAGTGATTCATTCATAGTGTACTCATTTCATACATACTTATAAAATCGTCTGACGTTCTGTCGACTCGTTCGTCCATCCACTGGTCCGTTTATTTATTTTTGTTTACTCGTATGTTCATTCATTCACTTTTAAGAGTTGTTTGTTGTTGTTATTCAATCTTATTAAATTGCTACTTATGGCTCGTGTTAGAGCAATATTTTTTATAAGTTGTCCAAAAAATCACGCAACCAAACAATATGTCTCTAAGCGTTTTCTTCCATTATTTTTATTTATTTTTTGTTTTTGTTATTATGAATGTGGGTTGTAAATGACGGATGCGTGTGAATTGCCGCTACTGTATCATTGTCATGTTTGGTTAAAAGTAATCAAGCAAAGGTGCCGCCTTAAATGGGATATTCAGCAGCAAGACACCTAATCAGTCAATGGAAAAACGTTTAGGTTAGTTTTTAGACAAATTGAATGTGAAACAACATAAATTCGAAGAAAAAAATCATTCAAAACTGATAGATACGTAAATTGTGAATGTTGTTTGCGAGGTTATAGAACAAAATAAAAGTACATATGTTCCTAACGTCGTTTTGTTATATCATGGTTATTTTAGGTTTTTGGAGCAAATATGTTGAATTCGATTAGTTTTGAGTATCGAGTTTTTAATTATAATATAAATAATAGATAATGCTTGGCCTGGATTCTAATCAACGGAATCGTCAACGAAATTTTTCGCTAGAAAATATTATTTTATTTATCAAAATAAATTCTTAGAAAACTTTACTTTATCACGGATTATGTACCAGGCATATGCATAAGTTTTTTTTTTGTTTTTTTATAACACGTAATTTTCTAGTGTAATTCTTTTTTTATTCAAAATATTGCCAGGAAAACTGCTTGTCTTTGGAGCCATAACATTCATCGAGCTATTTTCCAACTTCCTCAAAATTACTGAATTGCTGTTGTGCGAGCTCATGCCCCATTGATGCGAAGAGGTGATAGTTAGATG
Organism: Cordilura impudica; assembly: GCA_963682025.1. Taxonomy (NCBI): domain Eukaryota; kingdom Metazoa; phylum Arthropoda; class Insecta; order Diptera; family Scathophagidae; genus Cordilura; species Cordilura impudica. The sequence goes on along the minus strand of OY821521.1, from coordinate 9,989,984 downwards.
ACGCAAGGTCTATGGATTTCAAGCTGTATCTCACTCGTTTCGTTGTGTGAGACGGTGCATTGTCATATAACAGGTTCATTTTGCTATGTCTTCTGGCCCATTCCGGTCGTCTATCGATTAATGCGTTGCTTAAATTCATCATTTGTTGGCGATAGCGTTGTGTATTAGCAATTTCGCCGGACTTCAAGAGTTCATAATACATAATACCGCTTTGGTACCACCAAACACTGGATTTGGTCTTCTTGCCGAAGAGAGTTGGCCCTGGTGTTGAAGGATCGGTTTCGCCAGCTGAAGACCACGATTTCTTCAGCTTCTGGTTTTCAAAATAAATCCATTTTTCATAATACATCACAATTCAATTCAAAACTGATTTCCTATCGTAGTGTTTCAGCAGTATTTTACAAGTTCCTTTGCGATTTTCTTTTTGTCGTTCATTCAAATCGTATGGGACCCATTTACCGAGAATATTTATCTTCCACATTCCTCGTGAACGTCTTCTGATTGTTTCTTGTCGCACACGTAATATTTCTGCTAATTGTTGTTGAGTTGGAGTCATTATCCAGTAACTCCTGCAATTTATCGTCTCTGAATATTTTCTTCCACATTTAAATCACCACTTTTAAATTGTCGAAACTATATCTCACATGCTCTAATCGATGGAGTGTGTTAACCATACGTTTCTGCCAGCGAATAATTATTTTCAACAACATATTTTTTTTTATTAAGTAATAATGCGTGCCGCGAATGTTCTTTTTCAGGTACAGATCTCGCCATGATTACTGAACGATAAAACAAAGACCCTAGTTTATGGCGAACGCAACTTGTGTGTGTTTGTAGTTTAAATGCCAGACAAACAAAATGACGTATTATATTTTTCCGGTGCTTACTTTTCGCTGCCACCATCTCTTGGTTAAACAGCAAAAAACTTATGCTTACTCCTGATATTATGGTCGCTTATTAAGAACGAAGTCAGACGATTGTTTGTCTTCTTTGAATTGTTAAGCAAAATATGGAATTTCGATTAATTTTTCTCGTTATCGAATGGTACAAATACGACATCTATTCTTCAATACAAAAAAGCACCAAGTAACTCTAAATTATGTATTTTGGCATTAAAATTTTGATTAGAAAATTTCCAGTAAAAATATTCTCTGTGGTTTTCGTGACAGAACTGTTCTAAAAGTAAGATTATGAATACTAAAAGGATTGCTAATATTTTTCATCAACTGGTAAATATTATAGTAAATATTATTAACCAAAATACTGGAATTTTATTTGCTATAAATTCCGGTTTTACTTTGTATTTGTTACTAACTGTCAATAGGTGGTATGTATTTATCTGAGATTTTATACTGTATTATTTCATTTGCATATTTTCGAAGTTGCTCTTATTTTAAAATCGAGAATGAAAATAGCTTTTAGTTGAAATAAAAATTTTGTACAAGGATGAATAGAAAAGAAAAAATTGTAAATTCAAGATGTCCAATTTAAGCGATGTGGGTAATTTTTGAGTTGAATGGCCAAAAATTTTATTTAAAAAAAAAAAATTTTTTTTTGTGCAAGCATTTATTCCTAAATTGTATCTATAATATTAATAGGCTAGGCGATTTCTTGTGACCGATGGTTTGTTCTACCGTTTAATCCCGATTATGACCAAACGTATATTATTTGAAAATTATTTATTTTTAGCGGTTTTGCAGATTTACAGATTTTTAAATTTTTTCCTTTATTTTGAGTAAATTGCATTCAAAGTTGCTACTAACACATACATAAAATTATACAATGCTATGTGTGTGTTTATTAAATTTGTTAATATGTTTGTAATAAAAATGAGTTTGTTTTTGTGTTGATTTCTGAATTGACTGTAATTGTTAGCATACCTTTAGGGCCTTTATTTAATGAAAAAATAAAATTTCCTAAAATTTGCACTCGAATTTCGAGGGCTGGAATCTGCTATTTTTTATAAAACGTTGAATAACTCTGACAATTTTTAACGGATTTACTAAAGAAAGTTGACTTTACGACTCACAAATAAACGTACTTTTATGATCAATTCATAAATAATACGGTTCCTAAATAACAAAATGTGTAAAAACATCTCCAAAATTTAAAAATAGAGAATATTTGTAAACAAAATGAGTTTGCTGGAGGATGGCTCAATATTACTTAAATATCATGTTCATGTCTTCAAAAGGAAACAGTTTTTTCTTTCTAAGTCCACTGAGAAATTCAAAATCGGTTTTTTTTGTATTACTATGTTAACATCAAAAAGGAAAAACAATCGACGGCGAATATTATGCTAACTTACTGCACCCTTTAAGTGATGAAATTAAGGAAAAGGGCCGAATTTGGCGGAAAAAGTATTTTTTCATCAAAACAATGCATAAGTTCACATATCCACCATAGTGATGGCCAAAATCCATGATATAAAGTTCGAATAGCTTCATCACGCACCTTATTCACCAGATTTAGCTCCCACCGATTATTTTCTATTTGCCAACAATGAAGAAATGGAGTCTGCGCTCGATGGCTATTTTAAATGGCTAGCCAGGGTACCAAAGCTACTAAATATCGCTGGGCAAAAGTGTATCGAGCTAAAAGGAAATTATGTTGAGAAATAAAGAAATTTTTTCCTATATTTTTTGTGTTTCCTTGTCAGGTCGGGTTATACTGGGACCGCCCCGGTATATTCAATATAGCGGCTAGCTTGGGTTTTAGCCGAGAGTTCTTATATTCGATAGTGCATAAAATATGGACGATATGGGTATCAATGATTTTAGTTTTATTTAAATGAGGCGTGGTAGAGAAGAAGAAAGCATATATTTCAAAAATTCATAACTACATTGTATTCTTAATCGGTCCGGTTTCTGGCATTTCAGCCTTCATCAGGGGTTTATTGAACATTGTGATAATTGTTATGTTATAATTGAATAGATTGTTTCTATATGAAATTTTTTTTAACTTAGGGCGGCCGTGAGGTTTGAACCTGCATCTATCTCACATACACGCGTACTTGCACTTTTTGATCAGCGCACTAACACACTCACCTAAAGTCAGGCCTACTTGCAGTGTGGTTAAGAATCAGTTTTCATTCCATGCAGCTTTTACTTCGTATAAATTTCAGAAGATACAACTCTGTCCAAACAAAAAATAAATTTCATATAGAAACAATCTATTCAATTATAACGTAACGAATATCACAATGTTCAATAAATCGCTGATAAAAGCTAAAATGCCATAAACCGGTCCGATTAAGAATACAGTGTAGTTATGAATTTTTGAAATATATGCTTTCTTCTTCTCTACCACGCATCATTAAGACAAAATTAAAAAAGATTGCATATTAATTACAGTATCTGGCAATTATGCAACATGTCTGAAAAATGACGTCAAATCTAACAAACGATTTTATTTTTATTTGAACATAACCAATGTGTACAATATATATCAATTTCGTAAATTTAAAATGTACTCCTGTACAAAAATGATTTTAAAAAAGGTTTTTAAATGTATCTATTTTTTAACAGAAATGCTACACAAAAATCACCCAACGGATATACAGATTTCGCACAAAAGTGTTTTTCAAATCAAATCTAATGCTTTTATATCTAAAATTCTCGAATTTCGAAGTTTTTTTCGTAAACACTGGTTATGGTTTTCACAATGAAATTCAACATTTAGCAAAACAAACTGCTCACCATTTCATAATCAACCCCTTTTGTTAAAGAGATTTAGTAACTCACTGAAATATGAGCTTAACTTATGTTTACATCAACAACGTTGGTTTGATTTAAGATACTGATCATTGATCGACAAAATACTGGCGTCTATGTACGAGTGTATATGTTTGCATTGTAATAACCCCTTTTTGTACACATGCCAAATAGCAAAACAAAAGTATTTATAACATATACAAATTTAGAAGAAAACAAAAAATAACTATTTCATGAGAAAAAATTGCAGCAGCTGACTGAAAATACACAACTGAGATTGAATGAGTGACTGACTGGCTGAATGTTGCTGGTAAAAATGATAGGCGAACAACAAGTAGGTAGTAGCCAGGTTGTTAACAATTCTTAAGTGTATAAATATACAAAATGAAACAAAAAAAAAAGAAATGCACATGAAGAACAGAAAAACTCAGCCAACATACTACCAGTAAATCGATTCTAAAGAGTTCTAAAAGTGCATGTTGAATGCAATCCATAAACTACTCGAATATCATTGACTTTTTTTCATAAACATGATTTTTAATAAATTTCAACAAAAAAAATTGAATTTCATAAATACACATGATAAAGATTGGGGAAGAGATTGTGCTTACTTTAAATAATGGGATGACTAGGCAAAAAAAAATAAATAAAATAAATAAAGTATGAAGAAACAGTGGAGGAAACATAGGTTGGTAAAAGCTATGGTTGCAACTTATGGCCACGAAACTGCTTAATAATGGTTGCATTAGGAAAGATTCCAAAGGCAAAAAATGACGACTGAGGCTAACTGCCGTCACCGCCATTAAATTATAATCACAATCATTACTTATCTAATGATCCATCCCTGGTACAGATGAAACTTTGATAAAACCAAACCAAAATAATGGACGTTTCTGTTACCTCTCCTCTCAACATGGCTTTGATCGAACATACGAAAGAAAGCGCTTCTGTTTTTTTTTTTTTTTTTTTTTTTTGTAAAAGTTTCGTTTCAGACTTGGAATCAATGAGTTATTGTGTCGATGTCTTCACAAAAACAAGATGAAGATGATGAAGAAACTTAACTCAATAAACACCATCTCATCTTAACTTATCTCATAGGCATCATACATCAAAGTGAACTGGTTGAAATATGCGAGGTTTCTTTTTTGTTTTTGTCTGTTTTGGTTTTCCAGGAGTTAACACGATTTTCGTTTTTTGTTTTTTTATGCGTGGCTCACTTTGCAAGTTTTAAGTAAATGTAAATTCCAGTTGCGGTTGCAATTAACCATGATTACCATGGTTATGGATTTACTTATTGGACAGTTGAAGATTTTTTAGTTGTTTTTTTTTAATTTTAAAAGTGGGCAGTACATTCATCTGTATAATCGGTTGTTCGGTTAGCCGAAATCTTTTAATCAGACCTTTAACCTCTTTTTAAGCAGAATATGTAAGCTGTCGCAAGTTGCATTATTTCCATATTTCAAACTTGACTCAAACTATAAAAGAAAAACTGTTAAGCATTCTGCAATTAGTTTCGGAAATGGAAAATTCAGCAATTCATAACTATACGGAAGAAACAGATTTGTTGAATATCTTACGGTATTTTCTTACTGACTCAACCGAATATTTGTTTTTGTAACCTTTAATATGGTTGTGTCAACCAAACGATGCGATTGACGAAAATTTGCAATTATTCGGCTTTTAACTTTGATTACAAATTCAAAAAATATTTTTATTAATTGATCAAGCGATCAAGTTTTAAACATTCTTCTATTAATCTATCAAATAACGAATAAAAAACAAGTAAGAAAATTATAGTCGGTCTAGACCGACTATACGATACCCTATACCATGCGTTTAGAAACTCTATCTCTTAGGCCCAACTAACTGGGCATAGAAAATAAGCAAAAACCAAATTTGAGTGAGATTTTTATTAACTTTTTTGGCTGCAGATATGAAAAAGTTCATATCGGATGATATATCTGTATGGGGAAATGGACCGATCCTGATCATGTTTGCTAAAGTCTCTTTTATTTTGCAAAAATATATACAAACAAAATTTGAGAAGAATAGGTGCAATATTATTGTTTTTTGATAGATTTAAGTGAAGATCGGGAAGCAGCTCTATATGGGGCCAAAGGGATCATTTTTGGACTACTCATTAATGGATGTAATGAACGCCTACAAACCCAATTTGAGTAAGATCTATATGACAATTTGGATCTTATGGCAATTTATGTCGATTTCATAGGGGTAATTTGTATGGGGGCTAGGTCTGAACATGGACCGATTCTCACCAATTTCAATAGCGTTCATCCCATGGCCGATAAAAGCTTAAATACCAAATTTCATCAAAATATATTCATATTTGCGACCTGCAGTTTGATTACAAAGTTTGCATGGACACACAGACGGACGGACGGACGGACGGACGGACGGACGGACATTGTTAAATCAACTCAGAAAGTGATTCTGATTTGATCGGTATAATTAAAGATGGGTCTAGGTCAAATATTTTTGGTTGTTACAAACAGCAGCACAAAGTCATTATACCCAAACCACATAGTGGTATAGGGTATAAAAACAATTAAGACTGTTAACCTTAAATGCATAGTGTAGCCAAACCGAATTTTGTATTAAAAACCCCTTTTGGGACACAAAAACGTAATTTCGTGCATTTGGGCCTCTTGTATACGCACTCCTCTAATATTTTTTGCTAATAGTGCGTTTGCATTTAAGCAAAATCTAGTATATACGAGATTTCAAGCGAAATCTAGCTCATTTTTATTAGATTTCCCATACAAAACAAAATCTGGCTCGTTACTAGATTTGTGCAAAATCTTACAAAATCTTGTCAAACTTGGGCACTACCAAATGATACTACTGTGTTTTTTTTTAATATCGTAGTAGAAAATTACAACGCAGTGACTGAAAAATTGACAATTAAAAACAAAAGCAAACCAGTTAAATAAAAAGGAAATAAAGTAATAATTATAAAAAAGGACGAATCTATAATAAAGAAATATTTAGCAATTGAAAAGTTATAATTTTTATACTGACATGTGCCAATTCCGATCTGGAAATAATAATTGTGGAAAATGAATTGTTTTTGTTGTTCAAACAATACATTTAACAAATTCTTGTGCTTTTTTAATTTTTGAAGCATAATATAATTATAAAATCTGTTCCTTTTTAGAATTTTCCATATTTCCATTTTCCTATTGTTATGTTTATTTTTGGTATTTCTAGTTTATATGTTTTATTTTAATCAGCTGTTTATTGTTGTGGAAACAAAATGTCAAAAAAGTAAGATGTAAACGGTATAGATTTTTAAATAGATTTCAACTAAAATCTACTAGATTTTCCTCAGATGTAAACGCACTATAAACTTGTTTTGATAACTAAAAAAACAGTGGTTTTGTTGTTTATATTCGTTGAAATTCTTACATACTTGTTTTACCCGAAAAGTGCAATTTTCAAAAAAAAAAAAAAAAAAAAATAAATATCTGAAGTGTGATATTCCTCCCATAAAATTCATTTTGTATTTAACTAAGGCATATTTAATTAATACCAATAATAAAACTTATAAAAAAATTAGTAAAAATTGGTAATAATTCGTAATTATTTTTTGTAAAGTGTATTTATTGACAAAGTGATGTGACAAGGAATATAACATCATATGGGCGGTGTTGATCTTTTGGACAGCCTAATGGCAGACAGTGGTATCTGGGATTATTTTAGCAATTCTTAATCAAAACAAATTCCGAGCTGAGGTAGCAGAGTGCTTGTGTAAAACATTAAATAGGCGCGCAAGATCTAGCAATGTTTAATAAGAAATTCAAATAAAGAAGAAAAATGAACCTCCACATCATACTCCGCCTCAAGATATTTGACAGGACCAGTATGGTTACTGGCCTGTTACTGTGGACGATAAAATGAGATGCAAATTTCCAAATTGTAAAGGTTTCACAAGCATAAAGTGCGAGAAGTGTGACGTTGTCTTAATAAAATAAACAATTGTTTTAAAAATTTTCATATCGCTTAATAAAAACACAGTGTAGCCATTTGGCAACAAATCTTATTTTTCAATAAAAATCACTTTTTTCTTAATATAATAATTTTTCTGAATTAATTTCGGAATATACACTTCTTCAGTAATCATATATAAGAAAATGGTTTAAAAAGAAGAGATCGTGCATTTAAGAGTTAAATTTGGCTGTACCGATTATTTGATACCCTCCAACCTTGTTTTAAACACAGTATTATAACCAAGATTATCAACATTAGGAGACAAAAAAGGCTAGATTTCACATTATAATGGCTAGATTGTTGACAATGATGATTAAAATTATAAGGATAATGAACAAAATTTTAGCAATTTTCGTGCTTTTTTTCAACTGAAAACAATTCTTCAATGCAATCAGCATAAATATAAATACAAATAATTACATTTTTGTTTCTTCAAAGAGAGTAGTAACAGCATAACCATATTGTTACTGCTTCCTCTTCGATAAACCATTTGTTCATATTGACAAAAAAAAAAACAAAGCAAAAACAAGTAAGAAAATTATAGTCGGTCTAGACCGACTATACGATACCCTATACCATGCGTTCAGAGACCCTATCTCTTAGGCCCAGCTAACTGGACATAGAAAATAGGCAAAAACCAAATTTGAGTGGGTTTTTATTAATTTTTTTGGCTGCAGATATGAAAAAGTTCATATCGGATGGTATATCTATATGGGGACTGGGTCCAAAAATGGACCGATCTTGATCATGTTTGGTAAAGTCTCTTGTATTTTGCGAAAATATATACAAACAAAATCTGAGAAGAATCAGTGCAATATTTTTGTTTTTTAATAGATTTAAGTGAAGATCGGGAAGCAGATCTATATGGGGCCAAAGGGATCATTTTTGGACTACTCATTAATGAACGTAATAAACGCATACAAAACCCAATTTGAGTAAGATCTCTATGAGAATTTGGATCTCATGGCAATTTATGTCGATTTCATAGGGGTAATTTGTATGGGGGCTAGGTCTGAACATGGACCGATTCTCACCAATTTCAATAGCGTCCATCCCATGGCCGATAAAAGCTTATATACCAAATTTCATCAAAATATATTCATATTTGCGACCTGCAGTTTGATTACAAGCTTTACATGGACACACAGACGGACGGACGGACGGACGGACGGACGGACATTGTTAAATCAACTCAGAAAGTGATTCTGATTCGATCGGTATAATTAAAGATGGGTCTAGGTCAAATATTTTTGGTTGTTACAAACAGCAGCACAAAGTCATTATACCCAAACCACATAGTGGTATAGGGTATAACAACAAGCAAACAAACATGTGTATGCAGCGTTGATACATAAATGCACATCTTCTATTACGCATAAGCATTTTTCACTATTTTTATAATACAAACGGGGTGATAAACTGTTACATACCATCTGCACAATGGTGGGGCTGTTATAAAAACAGAAAATTTGTTCTATTCATAAAAATTTTAAATCATTTGTCACAAATAAACATAAAAGCTTTAAAAATTAAGAATTTGGATTCATATTTTATTTTATTTGGAAAATATAATAAACTTAAAAACTTAAAATAAATTATATCATATTTTATATTTTGTCTCATTTAAAAGCAATTTATAAAAAAAAATAGAAAGAAAAATGTAGAAGGTTTTTAAACAATAGAACATACAAAAATTTTTGATTCTATAAAATAAGCTTTCAAAAATAAAATGTGATACATATTTTTTAAGCGATTTTGGTTTTATGTTTTTATAAAGTTTGATTTAGAAAAACTTTTTATAGATTACCAAGTTATCTGCTTTGTAAGAAATCAAAATTCTTGTAAAAGTGTTACCATATGTAATTAATTTTTATACCCCGCAGCACTGGTCAGTGTATAATGAGTTCGTACTGGTGTTTGTAACTACCAACAATATTTGACCAAGACCCATCTTTTATTATACCGATCGACTCAGAACCACTTTCTGAGCCGATTTAGCGATGTCTATTTGTCCGATCCTCCGTCCGTCCGGCTGTGTGTCCATGTAAACCCTGTAATCAAACTACAGGTCGCAAATATGATTATATTTTGATGAAATTTGGTAATAAAAGCGTCCATTGGCCATAGGATGAACGCTGTTGAAATTGGTTCGTGTTCAGACCTAGTCCCCTATGAGATCGCCTTAAATTGCACAGATTTTTTTTCCCAAATTTGGTTTGTATATTTTTAATGAAAAAATAAGTGACCTTACCAAATATGGTCACGATCGGTCCATTTTTCGACCTAGTTCCCATATAAATATAGCATCCGAAATGTACTTTTTCATATCACAAGGCAAAAAAAAAAAATAACAATGCCACTTAAATTTGGTTTATGCTTATTTTCTATATCTAATTAGTTGGACCTAACAGATTGGGCATCTAAACGCATGGTATAGAATATCGTATAGTCGGCCTGGACCGACTTTAATTTTCTTGTTTTCTTTTAAATTTATTTCAAAATTATTCGATTAATCGACACAAATTGTAGGGCTTTTTTGTTAGTCGAAATCATAATTTTTAATTTTTTCGATCGAAATTTTTTTATATGACCGATTAATCGAATACTTCTTAACAAAAAATCTTCGATTGGACGACCTTTGATCCAAGTTTGTTGGATTTCGGTGTTTTGGCATTTTTTCTCTCTCAATGGTGCGTGGTAGAGAAGAAGAAAGATAAGTTTCTGACATTTCAGCCTTCATCAGCTATTTATTGAACATTGTGATAAATTGTTACCTTTAACTGAATAGATTGTTTCTGTATGAAATTTTTCTACGCCGAGAGGTTTGAACCTGAATCTCACATACACTCGTACTTACACTCGTACTTGCACTTTTTGGTCGTGCGCATTCACACATTCACCTAAAGTCAGGCCTACGAGCAGTGTGGTTAAGAATCAGTTTTCATACCATACAGCTTTTACATCATATTAGATCTCAGAAGATACAACTCTGTCCAAACAAACAATCGTTATTTTTGAATTTTTGAATATTTATGCATTTATAGGTACTTCTAACTTCCACTATTCTCAGTTTCGTAAGAGTTGCTATATGTGATGTATGGTTTGTACATTCTACACATAGCACTTTTTACATATATTAGAGATGTTGCTCAGAAGCGAAATTGTTTAATAGTTTGTTAAATTTGACGTAATTTTTCAGACATATTGCAATTAATGCTGTAAGAAAATTCTGATCAGAAGACATCATTACCATCAGAGCGATAATCTTTCAGGAAAGCAATCAGAAATTCCTTCTGGTAAGCTTGTTGATTCACTGAAACTCCACTTGGCATGAATCAAGGCTTTGAAATGCCTTTTTCTGATATCGCAATGTAGAGCATAACCTTTGGTTAAAATTTATGCTTGAAGGTTAATTTGAAATCGGAATTGCATTTAGATACATCATTGGAGTAAAATCTATAATTTGCAGGCCTTTTTGATATTTTGCCATTATTTCGAAGCATCCACCGGCATTGCGATTAGATTTTGATTGCGCTCTGATTGTTTTCTACACTTCACCTGAATGCTGTGCAGCTATAAATTTGCTGATAAAGACGGGTTTGAGACACCTTCCCTTTTAAAATGATTCACTGTAAAGCTGTTGCCAAGCTTTTCAATAATTTTATAAAATTGTACAACGCGCTCACAGAGAATAATTTGCTTCGACGGTATTTGAATGAAAACTAGTGACTATTCCTCAACAACAAAAATTGCAAAACATATACATTATGCCGAATTTCGATAAAGTTGATAACCAAAAATGGTTACCTGCTATAAAATTTCTGTTGATACAATCGAGAATATAGTTATTAAAATTAAGAACAAATCGGTTGGCGAAATAGTTTTCTTGTGTGTATGAATGATAACAATAAAAATCTGAGCCTATTAATTCGATCAGATAGATTTCAAATTATATCTATAATATTAATAGGCAAGACTATTTCTTGTGACCGATAAAACAGTTTTTGTTACCAACCGCTATTGACCATAAATACCCCATATGAAAGGTATTTCTTTTTAGCTGTCCACCATATTTACAGATTTGCACCGTCTGGAACATTTTTTTTTTTTTTTTTGAGTAAAATGCACTTAAAGTTGCTACTAACACATACATAAAACACATTTAAGTTTCAAATAAAAAACTATATAATGCTGTGTGGGCAGTGTTGCCATAATTTGAAATTGTAAAGATGCTAAATTGCAAAAAAAAAAAAGATGCTAAAACGTATTGGAGTCAAAAAAAAGATGCTAATTTTTTTTTCAATTTTAATTACCTTTATATTGAAAAATTAAATACTTATTAATAAATTCTTTGGTTTTTAAATCGAAAAATTAATGAAAAACATAAGTTACAATTTATATTTTTTAAATTTTAATTAAAATTATTTTGGATTTCATCTGTAATTTTTTTTTAACATAAAATTGAGTTTTTTTAATTTTAAATTAAATATTTTTAATTTTAGAGGGATTTTTTTTTTAATTTCAAATATAACAGAATTTACATTATTAAAAGATACGATTATATTACAATAATTGGTTTATGGAATCCAATATTTCTGTGATGTGTTCATCTTCATGTTCTTCTTGGCACTGATATTTTTCTAACGATCGACTTTAATCAACGACATCGCTCGGTATATTGTAAGTATAACAGCACCCATTTTTCAATTTCAAACCTTCTTTTATACGTATTACAGAACATAACAACTCGGATTTTATTCTGTTCAAAGTTTGCTTTTAACTAAAGCCATTAAACTAAACAAACGCTCAACTTCGGCTTTTGAGAAAGACAAAACTCATAAAGACAATACAAATATTGATAACTCTTTAAATGGATTTTCGCCAATAGAATTTGTGTTAACTTCAATCCATAAAGAGGATATATTCAGTGTTGTATCCCAATATTGTTCTATGATATAACTCCATTGGATTTGAATTTTTTTCTGTTTCAGATGATCTAAATTTAAACTCTTCTAATATATTTGTTATCGGTTCTTTTACACAGTTTAATGAGTTTTGTATTGAAAATTTTGGCATGTTTTTAATACAATTATATTTTTTGGCAATCGACTTTTTAATTCATTAAAAACTGTTGTTGGTGTTTACATTCTTCTATTTCAAAATGTTTTGTTATATTTGTTGAAAGAAACAAGTAGAGTGGTAAAAAGAATAGTACACAAAATTCTCGTATTACACTTTGAGAAATTAAAACATATCAATGCTATTAAAATTCAAATTTTATATTCAAAAATAATGAAAAAAGTCAAAAAAAAAAGATGCTAAAAGCAACTTTTTATTAATAAAAAATGCTAAGTTGGCATCTAGCATCTTTTCATAAATTTTGGACGCTAAACGACAAAAAAAAGTTGCTAAATCTAGCAATTAAAATGCTAAAATGGCAACACTGTGTGTGGGTGTTTATTAAATTTGTGTTGAATTGTGAATTGGCTAAAATTGATTAGCATACCTTTAGGCTCTTGCAAAATTATTTATTAACAAACCCAGTCTGTGTGTTCAACAAATATTTAAAATTGAATGAAAAAATAAATTTTCCTAGAATTTGCACTCGAATTTCGAAGGCTGGGCTCTGACTACTTCTACTCCATATCGACTTTGTATCTGGAAGATTAAGAAACTACGACATACATACACCTTATGCGAGTGTCGTCTGAATTTCAAGACAATTTAGAGTTATATACAATAGCAGAAGAATCGATTTAATTATACTACTCAACTTTTGGCAAGACCTGTCTATGTAATACATACATATTTTCTAATATACTTTGAACTTTGTTCATTGGAATCTTGAGTATGGCACAATTTTTAGCATACATGCAATTTATAAGGATAAAATAAAAAAATATATTTCTAACATTCTTACAATGCCAGTAGTATACTCTTACTGGAAATATACATTTCAAGATTTTTTTTTTTTTTTGGGCCACCAACTTTGAAATGATAACTAATGTAGCAAATCGAACAAGTTTATGTAAATTTCCTGGTCTTAAAACTTTTCTTACGACCCACAAGTGCTAGTGGTGCCAATTTTTTAAAGTGTTTGCTGTTTAATAACTGCGCATGCGCAAGACCAGCTCGTCGTCACGGTTACTAACACTAACGTGTTTAGGGGAAAAGATAACTTTGCTAACATTTTGTGCCATGTCATTCAGACACTTATTGCACATTCACTTGAAAATTTTGCAAGTCTTTAACTGCATACTACTACTTATACGGCTCACATGAGAAAGTTTAATTTTTTTTTTTTCAGCACCAAAAACTTTAAGAAAAAAGTATTTCATAAATTGTACTACTTCAATTTGTACAACTTAGAAAAACAACAACCGTTCGTAGAATATAAATAATTTTCTTAATGCAAATGCAGAAACATTCCTAGCGGTCATTTTATTCATGTGGCTTAAATAATAGTTAAACCACAATTGTAATTGTAGATGACTCTCATTCGGGCACAAGGGGGAATAGGGGTGTATGAACCTCTTTTTAGATAAAGTGTGCGTATGCGCGTAGTGCAAAACGTACTCATATGGTAAGCGTCGGTTAAAGATCAATGAAATGGAAAGACTTAAAAGACATCATACCACATCACAACAGCAGCGAAACATCGGCATATTGTTCGCATATCAAACAGGCCAACAAGATGCAAAGAGAGAAATGCAAATGTTTTAAATCGTTTTGACTTGATTTAGAGGTTGTAATGACTTAGCTAAAGGTATCATTTTACTCGTTATAAGTTAATGATATCCGGTTACAATAATGATAATAATAATAGTAACAACATATCCCCACTAAGTTGAGCAGCAAATGTGTATCTAAGAAGATGGAAACAAACACAGACACACATATGTATGTATATACATATGTATATGTTGTATCTATGCAAGCCGTACGTCATACTCGTATGATGTGTAACGGGTGATTTTTTAAGAGCTTGATAATTTAAAAAAAAAAAAAAACGCGTAAAATTTGCAAAATCTCATCGGTTCTTTATTTGAAACGTTAGATTGGTCCATGACATTTACTTTTTGAAGATAATTTCATTTAAATGTTGACCGCGGCTGCGTCTTAGGTGGTCCATTCGGAAAGTCCAATTTTGGGCAACTTTTTCGAGCATTTCGGCCGGAATAGCCCGAATTTCTTCGGAAATGTTGTCTTCCAAAGCTGGAATAGTTGCTGGCTTATTTCTGTAGACTTTAGACTTGACGTAGCCCCACAAAAAATAGTCTAAAGGCGTCAAATCGCATGATCTTGGTGGCCAACTTACCGGTCCATTTCTTGAGATGAATTGTTCTCCGAAGTTTTCCCTCAAAATGGCCATAGAATCGCGAGCTGTGTGGCATGTAGCGCCATCTTGTTGAAACCACATGTCAACCAAGTTCAGTTCTTCCATTTTTGGCAACAAAAAGTTTGTTAGCATCGAACGATAGCGATCGCCATTCACCGTAACGTTGCGTCCAACAGCATCTTTGAAAAAATACGGTCCAATGATTCCACCAGCGTACAAACCACACCAAACAGTGCATTTTTCGGGATGCATGGGCAGTTCTTGAACGGCTTCTGGTTGCTCTTCACTCCAAATACGGCAATTTTGCTTATTTACGAAGCCATTCAACCAGAAATGAGCCTCATCGCTGAACAAAATTTGTCGATAAAAAAGCGGATTTTCTGCCAACTTTTCTAGGGCCCATTCACTGAAAATTAGACGTTGTGGCAGATCGTTCGGCTTCAGTTCTTGCACGAGCTGTATTTTATACGGTTTTACACCAAGATCTTTGCGTAAAATCTTCCATGTGGTCGAATAACACAAACCCAATTGCTGCGAACGGCGACGAATCGACATTTCACGGTCTTCAGCAACACTCTCAGAAACAGACGCAATATTCTCTTCTGTACGCACTGTACGCATTCGTGTGGTTGGTTTAATGTCCAATAAAGTAAACTGAGTGCGAAACTTGGTCACAATCGCATTAATTGTTTGCTCACTTGGTCGATTATGTAGACCATAAATCGGACGTAAAGCGCAAAACACATTTCGAACCGAACACTGATTTTGGTAATAAAATTCAATGATTTGCAAGAGTTGCTCGTTAGTAAGTCTATTCATGATGAAATGTCAAAGCATACTGAGCATCTTTCTCTTTGACACCATGTCTGAAATCCCACGTGATCTGTCAAATACTAATGCATGAAAATCCTAACCTCAAAAAAATCACCCGTTATAAATATCATAAGCTAAAACCACACACAATTCCAAACAAACAATGTTGTGGTTTTCTATATTTTCTAAAATACGTCGTATTTGCCCTCTTCACGAAACACTTGTCCACCTTGTTACTGTGAAGTGGAGTACTTAGAAATCATGCCATTGTATTACATTTGAAATGCATATTTTTATTTATTTTTTTTTTGTTGAGCTGATTTGCCATATGGTGGTGCTTACCTGTTTTTAGCCGCTGCCGCTCTATCTCTTTGTCGTCGATTTTTGAACCAATTTCCTACTTGTGTCGGATTTAAACCCGTCGCTTTGGCTAATTCACGTTTTTTCGTTGGATTTGGATAGGGATCTTGTAGGTACCATTCACGCAGTAAACTACGTGTACGTTCTTTAAAACAGTGTGTTTTCTGTTCACCATCCCAGATGGTGGGCGGTAGCGGGAATTTTTTACGTACACGATATTTATCAACGGGACCTGAAAGTAAAAGAATTTTAAAAGAAAAGTTTAAGAAATCGCCAATATATATAGTTTACAAAATTTAAATCAAGAATCTTAAATATTGCCCTTGAAAGTGCGCAAAGAGGATAAAATCAAGTAAAAGTGTAAAATTCGGCTGTGCCGAATCTTTGTCAACACTAAGAGATAGCGAACGCTTGATTTTGTTACAATTATGTTTAAAACTAATAAGATAATTAACAAAAATTTTAGTTATTTTCCTGTTTTTTTTAATTGAAAGCAATTATTAAATGCAATCAACCAACGTAAATGCAAATACATACAATTACATTTTGGTTTGTTTAATGAGAGTAAGTATCTTGGTTATTCTCTTACTCTCATCGATAAACATTCGCTCACATGCACAAAAAAATTAAATAAACAAAAATGTGTATGCCGATACAAATCTATGTTCCGTTACATATAAATCTTTTTTACTATTTTTAGTTTTTTATATGACATTTTGTAGGAGTATGTCTACATTTTCGTAAGTCATTCCTAGTCTATTGGGTCTAGATGTTCGAAATTCAATGTCAACCTGATCGAAATAATAAGTGTGCTATCCTAATTTTACCTAGGTAAATGTTTATTTTGTGAATGTGATTTCAACAAACAGACAGACAGACGGACGGACAGACGGACAGACGGACGGACATTGCTATATCGACTCGAGTGGTTATAAGGATCAATAATATATATATACTTTATGAGGTCGCAAATTCATTTTTCGATATGTTACAAACGGAATGACAAACTGATATATACCCTTTGCAAAGGGGTAATTTTTTCTGGCTATAATTTGACAGAGCACAAACGCGCAAATATTTTTTGCTTTTTAAGAGCACCTTTTCGGCTTTTCCGGGATACTTCTTAAAGGCTGGCAATTAAATTACAAATTTTCTAATGAAGACAGAAAGAGAACATTTTGTGATAAATTCATTTCGATTGACAACATATTGTAAAAAAATGCAGATAATAATTTAATTTTACTTCAACTTAATTTGTTGTTAATTTGTTGATGCAAACTTCAGCTGTACACGAAAGTGTTTAACAATTTTGTTAGACAACTGAATATATTCTCCAAGCGTCAGCTAAACTTAAAGCCATTGAAGACGAAGCTTAAAAATCCGATATATACATATATATAGGTCAGTGCTGTTCATTTCATAGAACAATTGTTCAAGCTCAACTCACATGTATTCTTACGCTCTTGCATTTAGTCGTCACTGAAACAGCGACGAATGAAGAAGTATGAATGAGGATGTATGCTCATTTTTTTTAATGCACCGAAAAAAATTAATAGTAATATGCGAAAAATTTTTTATGAGTATAAATGTATTTGGTAATTTGTTTTAAAAAATGTAAGGGAAATAAGTTAAATGAAAAAGAAAAGCTGTTTGATTAAAAAATACTAATTTTTGTTAAAAAATTAAAAGAATCGTTGATCAAATTGGAAACCAAAATCGACAAATAAAAATTGTGAACATTTTTTTTTTCAGATTTAAAATTTATTTGTTATAAACAACGTAACGCATTAAGTCCTGTAAATTTAAAAAATGATTTACTAATACGCAATTGTCGCGAAAGAACAAATATTGAAAAATTTATAATAGAAGATCTATAGAAGTCTTTAATTGAATTTAAAAAAAATGAATTTATTCATTATAAAAGTTAAATTGATTTTAAAAATTTGAGTCTGATCGTTCATTTATTCATTCATTGAATTTTTTTTTCTTCCAAAAAGCGTATTTTTTAAAATTTTTTTAACAATGAAATCATTAATATTGATTGAAAAAATCTACAACTTTTTGTTGTTTATAGAATGAAAAAAAAGCCAACCTAATGAATATATGTAATTATGTTTTTCCTGTCAAAAATTGAATTTTTGTGTAATTTTTATTTCTTTAAAACAGTTTTACGCACAACATTAACAGTTTAATATTTTCAATAAAAACTAAATTCATACAGAGACTAACACTGCTATTAACCGATTGAACATTTCTTACAGTGCAATTCTCACTTTCTCACCAACACAATTACATTTTTATTTTTGAACACCACTGATATAGGTATTCATCCAGCCCTGCCTGTTAATAATCTTGAAAATAACAGTTATTTTTTGGTTTTGTTTTTTTTTTTAACAAAAAAACTGTTTTTTTTTTATTTTTATAGTTTCGAGCAAATATAAAGTGACTTCCAAAACTGTTCATAAAAAAATACTTTTTTGTATTACAATAATTATAAAGCGATCAATAAATGGTACATTAGTTTTTGTTAATTTTTATGTTTGTTGGTGTACTAGTAACATATGTTCAGCGTCACTATTTCAAAAACACCTGTATTATTTTTGTGTATACTGGTTTAACTAACAGGTCATTTAAGTTTTTTTCGTGATTCCGTGTAGTTGCACTGAATACAAAACATCAAAATTTAAAATTAATCATATTTTATTTTAATGTAGTATTTGGAATATATATTTTTTTAAGTTGAAATATAAATATCAATTGTTTTAGTCGAAATAACAATGCCTAAATTTATACAAACTCAAAATTCAAGTCTGTGCGTGAAATTGGGAGAAAATATGTGGTGTCTATTGGGTTTGGTTCAAAGCTCCGGTAAAATATCGGTGAAGTCGTTAAAATGAATAAAGGTGGACAGCAACCCAAACTCAATCCAATACAAAGAGAATGGTGAGATGTCTTGTACTGTCAAGAGCCATTGAGAACGTTACAGATGCCAATAAAAAACTAAGGAAAACTCCACAAATTGATGTATCCAATCAGACTATTCGTAGATGCCTCAAAGAGTGCTGAATGAGAGCAAAAACGAAAATTATGAAGCCGCTTTTATCAACCAAGCAGTGGGCCGCTCGTCTTAAATTCGCAAAAGAACATGTGAAATGGACGGTTGAGCAGTGGAACCTAGTAACATGATCCGACGATAAGAAAATAAATAGATTAGGCTCCGATGGCAGCGTTTGGTAGTGGTATGATACAGCACGGGTGCTCTAGAATTGGGTTTTGACAAAAAAAAAAAAAAATTCCCACAAAAAGTGAGTATGGGGTTTGAAAACACTATATTTATGATTAAAAAACACACATTTTTAAAAAAAATCCTAGGACGAATTTAAAAGTTATGACCATTTAAAGTTTTTGGTTTATAAAAATTGGGCGCCATTTGAAATCTCTTATAAAAACAACTACTAAAATAAATATTTTTCATAGTAGTAAAAGCAAGCAATTTTCAATTAAATAAACACAATTAAAAAAATTTTTGTTAGGTAGAAAATATTCTTCGGAGTTGAAATCTGGTTAGTCAGTGAACAAAGTTGAAGGTAATTATTTTTAAATGTTTCAATATGTTGTGCTGCATATTCATCTAATGTTTTACCAAAACATGAGCTTACCACAATATTGAAACTGTTGGAAACCTCAGCAAAGAGTAAAAAATTTAATGATAGATTTTCTTCAAGAAATCACACATTTTTAAAGAGGTTTCTTGTATAATTACCATTAAAAGTTCCACCATGCATTACCTCTTTTTGAAAATTACAAAACTTAGCCCATTCAAGTAAGATTTCTGGAAACATTCTTTCCAAACACTCGAAGACTTTATTTACTATACCTAACAATAGGTGCAGCTCAGGTGGTGGAAATTTGTCCAAAGCTAATGTTTCGTTTTTCAATTTTTAAAATATTTGACATCTTCTTGATGCTTACCACTTTCACACCAGCCTTCTTAATTTTTACGAATGCTTCCAAACGACCTTAGTTTTCCACACATTAGTAAGCGACTTTTTTGCACTTCGCACCAACAACACGGAAAGCTGGATGCATGGCTCATTAGACCCAAAACTATATTAGCCAATTTTAAATCGTTTGCAAATACTATATTATTTGGTAAAGTTTGGCTTGATAAATTTAACTTTTCAAATAGAATTGCCATATTTTCATAATTTTCCTGAACATCGGGAGCAATGGCTAAAATAAACAACTTTTTAACGCCAGTATCAAGAAACTCTGATTTTGATTGTTGATATTTAGTATCTTTATAAATATTTAAACATAATTTAAAAAACCTCCACCGCCATCAGCACCAACTTTAAACTGAAGAACTTAATTTTGATAGCATCTTTCTTGCTTTATTTTGTTTATAAATCCTTCTACATTACTACAATATGCAACAGTAGTTGGGAGTTATATAATTCCGAGCTTTTTGTCTTTTTTTGCAAAATCAAAAGCTTCGGATTTAAAATATTCGTCAAATATATAATTTTTTTTTTGTAGCTTATTATTAATATTTGTTTCAATAGATTTATTACCTACGGTTTTCCTTAAAAGTGATGTAATTTTTAAGGTTTTTTATTACTAAAATTATGTGTAGATTTTCAAACTGAAATATCGTGTGCAGTTAATTGTTTACCAACTTCAGAATTTTCAGAAGTGCTAGCAAGAGAGACTTTTAGAAGACGTTTTTCACGATTATTCTCTAAAGATACTTTTAATGATTTTTCTGTTATCGTTTTAGAGGTTATTTGTTCCAGCATTTTTGCTCCAGTCATACTTAGAACGTTTCTAAATTTAGTTTGTTTATTGCATTTGTAGGATTTTCCTCTACACAATGGGCTCAAGCAGCTAGTGCAAAGCACCGCCTTTTTTGGAGTTGGTGTAAGTTTTTTCGAAGGTCTTCCTACTTTCTGTTTGACGGACGACGACTTAATTTTATTTAACTTAAAATCTGTACACTGTGCATTTGAGCAAATGTAACACATACAATCTTTACCTCTGATAGATGGCTTAGAGCGTTCAACATTAGTTTATTTTATTTATTTTATTTTTATTTGTTCTTCCCATACAACAAGATTTACATCTTTTATATTATAGTATGGGAATTTTTAAAGAAAAACAAGTTACGGTATACAAAAATATTTAAATAAATTGTATAATTATATAAAGTAAATAAAAAAATAAATAAAATAAAGATCTAAATAAATGAATGAGTTTGACATAATTTAACATAAAAGAATCAAATGGTAAAAATTTTGATTAAGAAAAAAAAAAAAGAGAAAAATGGTTGAAATAACGTAGGTATATTAAAAACAATAAGTGACAAACAATTTAAATTTGCATTGAAAAACTAGCAGTTATTTTGTTTTTGAACTGTATTGCGTTGTTGATTTTCTGTGTTTGATTTGGTAGTAAGTTCCAGAGATAAACGGCATTAAAATAGAACTGCCATTCAGAAATTTTACTACGATATCTTATCGGTACAAGCTTTCTCCCTCTATTGGATCTTGCAAAGGTTAAGCGGTTCTGATATATAATTTTGTGTAATAGGACTAGCACCTTTAATTTTAAAATATTATCAAACGACATACCATATAGTCTTGTTGAAAACGAGGAAATACGATCAAGTCTGTTTAATCCATAAACATACCTTATAATACTATTGAAGGCCACATTTAGTTTTCTCTTACTAGTTGAGTCACATAAAGCAAAAATTTCACACCCGTATAATAAAACCGGCATTAGGTAAGATTTTGCAAGTATTATTCTTATATTTAATGGAGTGCAAGGTTGAGTCGCCCAAAGCGTCCGAAGCATACCATACGTTCTCCCTACCACAACGTTTACATGATTGTTCCAACTAAGTGTGTCATTAAAAACAATACCCAGATTTTTTGATGAGGACACAATTTCAATTCTCTGATTGTTGAGAACAATATCAAAATCTAGATTATGACGTAGAGTTTTCTTGTGCATGATGAGACATTTGGACTTGAGGGGATTCAGACAAAGTCCATTAGCAGTTTCCCAGTTATAAATATTATTTAAATCATCATTAAGTTTTGCTACGTTTTCTCTGGAAGATATTAGTGGACTGCAAAGATATAGTTGGACGTCATCGGCGTACATGTGTACTTTACAATACTTTACATGATCTGGCAAGTCATTGGCGTACATTGAAAATAAAAGAGGGCCTAGAATTGAGCCTTGCGGAACCTTTAGGTACATGTAGTGGTCTCGAAAATTGGTTATTAAGGAAGACTGACTGAACACGGTTTGCCAGGTAGGATTCAATAAGTTTCTTTGAACACACGGAGAAATTAAAAAGCCGGCTAAGTTTTGTTGAAAGTATTGAGTGATCAACTATGTCGAAGGCTTTAGAATGATCAAGAAGGACTAAAAAGCAAATATTTCCACCATCAATGGCATGACGAATATCATCTGCACATCTATTAAAGTAGTTGCGATAATAGCCCAAATCGTTTTAGGTATTCGTTTATCTGTTTATGCATTATCTTCTCAAGAGCCTTAGAAAAGAATGGTAGTATTGATATAGGCCTAAACTCAGAGTTTGTCTTAGGCACAGGAATAACCTTTGCATGCTTCCATTGTGTTGGAAACACGCTGGTGGTAAGGATCGTATTATACATGTAAGTTATGTATGGTAAGAGGATAGGAAGGATAATTTTGATAAATTTAGGGTGCATGTTATCATATCCAATTGCATTTGATTTTATGGCTAAAAGACAGGTAAGGGCCTCATCATTGCTAACACATTGAAAATCAAATGGACTATCATTGTCAGAAATCACTAGGTTATTGATTGTATTGTGTGCAGGAGGTTGACATTGAACAGTGGGTAAATTAGTAAAAGCTGAATTAAGTTCATCAGGAGTGAGTTCGCAAGTTTTCCTATTACTAGTTCGGCCAATTCCAATTTCCCGAATAGTTTTCCATTTCCGTTTGGTGTTAATTGCATTTTCAAAACGGTGGCCATAATATTCAGACTTTGATCTACGAATTTCACGAGTAACTTCTCTTCTAAGATTTCGATATTCTTCTTTAAGTTGAGGTAACTTAAATTTTTTCCAACGTGAAAACGCATTATCTCTTTGACCAATCAGTTGTTTAATATGTGCTGTAAACCACGATCTTGTGTAGGTCCTAATGTTCTTCGTTATCTTAGGTACAGTAAGATCAAATAAGTATGAGATATTATTCTCCAAGAAGGACAACTGATGGTTTACTAAAGAAATATGTTCTGCCAAAACATTGTAATTGATATTATTAAAGTCACGATATGTAACTGATAGTGTTTCATTATTTAAAATAAAGTCATATGTCATATTATTGTTACTTAAAAATTTTATATGACATTGCGGAAAAATTTTTTTTTTGTTTAAACCATTTTAAAGCACATATAGATGTAGGAAACATTGAATTTGATAAGTTAAAGTTAGGAATAAAGAACTCTTCTTGTGACATTTGAAAAGATATCTTACGGAGTTGTTTTGTTTTGCCCATACAAATAGCGCATAACATTTTTCTGTATTTATCGTGAGAATTCATTATTTTATATACTCAAGCATAGACATAAAAATACATATGCTTAAATAAACTCAATTTTATCGGAACTTTTAATTGAAACAATAAAATACCAGATGAAGTTGAATTCAGATTATATTGTAGTAAAAAAATTATGGATTTGAATCTTTTGATCCAAAATAAAAAAAAAAAATTAGCAGTACGCGAAAACTGGTTTAAGAAGGCGTAATTGCTTAAAATGTAAACTAAATTAAACTCAACAATTCTTTTTTCGCATATACTAATGTTTTGTGTACTTAAATAGTCATCTGTGATCATAACGTGTCTAGCTAGGCATTTTTTTATATTAAAAACTTTAAAATACCATAACTTTTGAATTCGTTGTGCGATTTTTTTAAGGAAAAAATTTTTTGTAAGGAAATTTAACGTACTATAAAACCTACTATGTTCTATTTATTTATTTTGAGCAGTTGTTTTTCAAGAGTTTGCCAAAGGCGCCAAATTTTTTAAAATCAAAAATTTTAAATGGTCATAACTTTTAAATTCGTCATAGGATTTTTTTAAAAATGCGTTCTTTTTAATCATAAATATAGTGTTTTCAAACCCCATACTGACCTTTTGTGGGAAATTTTTTTTGTCAAAACCCAATTCTAGAGCACCCGTGACAAAAGTTGGTTTCACATCGCATAGCATTCAGACAACGAAATTTGGAGTAGGTGCCTTAATGATCTGGGGTTGCTTCCAAGGAGAAAAGTTAGGAATCTTCGCAAAATAATTTACTATTAAGGCAAAACATTGCATTGAAATTTGAAGAGATTCCTACCCGTATTAAATACTAATATTAAAGACTAAAATAACGTTTTTAATAATTAATTTAAGCCAATGCTCACAAACTGACAAAAGTGGTCACAAAAATCTATTTGTTTTTTTATTTACTTATATTTTAAGAAAATAATTTTTTTAATTTAGTTTTGTATCACTTATTTTTAAGACAATATATACTGAATTAAATATAAAAAAAAAATTGATACAATAAATTGTTACAAACAACTTTTATTGAAAGAAATTTTAAATTCTATGAAAGGAAGTCACTGTATATCAAAAATAGGCAAAAAAAAATAAAAAATTGGGAAATCGCAAAAAAGAGGTTCGTTGGAATTCTTAATTGGCATTAATATTAAATGCTAATGGTTGAGTTAGAAATTATTATGTTTTCAGCAAATCTATAATATTAATAGGCTAGGCGATTTCTTGTGACCGATGTTTCGTTCTACCGTTTTATCCCGATTTTGACCAAACGTATATTATTTGAAAGATATTTCTTTTTAGCTATTTTGCAGATTTACAGATTTTTAAATTTTTTCCTTTATTTTGAGTAAATTGCATTTAAAGTTGTTACTAACACATACATAAAATTATACATATGCTATGTGTGTTTTATTAAATTTGTTAATGTGTTTGTTAATGAGTTTGTTATCTTCATTCACATTAATAATAAACCATAAAAGTGTTGGTTTGTGAATTGGCTAAGTTGAAAAATAAAGCCGCCTAGAAATTGCACTCGAATTTCGAGTGCTGGAATCTGCTAGTGTATATGAATTTAACTTTTTACCAAACAAACTCGACCCGAAACAGCTGTATAACCTGTCATACAGAATATAGATTAATTTTTGTTTTTTGCTTCATTTAAAGTAAAACATTTGATCTTGAGCCTGAATAATTTCTAACTCAATCATTTAAATCGATCGAGAATAAGAATTTGAATTTAATAAATAATAAATTTTTCAATTGATATTTTATATGCTTGTTTTTGGCAGTGGTATTTTTGCTGGAAACACTAAAAATCGAAAAATGACCTACTTTCTGCTCGAAAAAAATAAATCATTAAATTACTTTTATTTCTGCTCGAAAAATAAAAATGAAAATTCTAAAAAGCAAAGCATTTTCTGAAAGACTAGTTCAGAAGGATCAAAATTGTATACTTGAATCACTTATCACTTATCTTCTTTTTTTTTTTTGTTCACAAATTTTAAAATGAATATTATTGTCGGTGCCTGGTTATAAAGCTTAATTCAGCTAACAGATTCATTGTGAGTACCCAATATATCGCCAACCGAATTTCAAGTTGGAAATACTGTTGATAATAAGAAACGGTTAGCTGGTATTAAGTTTTTGTTGATACAATCGAATTTCTCTTTTGATACAAGCGATATTTTTCTGTGCGTATATATAAATTATTTTAAAGTTGCGATTGTATCAGCATAAATTTAATAGAATATAATATTTATAATATAATATCAACAATTCGGTTGACAATAAGTTCGATAAATTCATTCTGTTTGCTGTCTGCGTACACACAGAAAAAGAATTTGTTAGGCATAGGTAACCACTAAACAGATGTATTTATTTAACCAGAAATTTTATTGTAATTCTAATCTATACTATTAATAGGCTTGGCGATTTCTGGTGACTGATATTTTGTTCTACCTTTTTATCCCGATTTCGACCAAACGTATATTATTTGAACGGTATTTCTTTTTAGCCGTTTTGCAGATTTTTAAATTTTTTTTCTTTATTTTGAGTAAATTGCATTTAAAGTTGCTACTAATACATACATAAAATTATACATATGCTATGTGTGTGTTTTATTAAATTTGTTAATGTGTTTGTAACAAAAATGAATTTGTTTTTTGTGTTGATTTGTGAATTAGCTATAATTGATTTGCATAATTTTACGATCTTTATTTAATGAAAAAATAAAATTTCCTAGAATTTGCGCTCGATTTTTGAGGGCTGGAATCTGCTAGTATATTTTCAAATACATTAAATTTTCTTTATAAAATGCCTCTTAATTATAATATTTATAAAATGAAAGTACGTACAACAGCAAAATAAGTTTCTTTTTCCAATGAAGGTCTTTATACAAATTATTAAACTAATTCAATTTGAGGCAACTGCATACAAATCTGGTATAACATATTTCAATTTTAAATATTGGCTATTACAATAACAAATTCCATGGTAACAAATGTATTAAACCAAACATAAGTTTATAGTCGTTGTTAAAAATTGTTTGTTAATATAGTAGAAACAATTGTGTATTTAGAATTATTTTTCAGTTACAACAAAAGAAAAACTACATTTTTAACTATTTTGGTATTGATAATCGAAAGGAAATCAAATTCTGCTGTTAATATCAAAATATATATATAAACAAAATGTTAAACCGAACTGAATTTTCGAATTAACTTCATTCACATTTTTGAAAAAATAAGACAGTAATTGAAAAAGAAGTTAAAAATTAAATAAAAAATAAAATTTTATTAGTTTTAAACAGTTTATACAAACTTAAGTACGTATTACAGCACATTATTGGTAATTAATCGAACGGATAAGTAGCCATTATATCTGTGGTCACAAGCGATAACCGCCTAAGTCGACTTAAGAACGATTTGAGTTATGTATGTTTTCATATTCTACTAACAATGCTTTATATTGACGTGAAATCCCCACTGTTATTTAAAAAGTTATTAATGAAAACGTACTGACCTAAGTCATAATAAAGCCCCATTACATTTATATAAACAGTTATTTTCTTCGAAAGAATGATTTTCGCCGATTTCAGTTATGTATGCTAAAAAATTCTACTAAAAAATCATTATATATACGTGAAATCCCCATTTCTCTAACACTGATTTTTAAAAAGATATTAATACAAATATTCTGACCTAAGTCGTAATGAAGTCCCATTACATTTATATAAAAAGCTATTTTTCTCGAAAGCATGATTTTCGAGTTAGGCTGTTATTGCTTGTGACCTCAGATTTATACCTTATACCACTATGTGGTCAGGATGTAATGACTTTGTGCTGATGTTTGTAACTACCAAAAATATTTGACCTAGACGCATATTTTGCCTATCGACTCCGAATCACTTTCTGAGCGATGTCCGTCCGTCTGTCTGTATCTAAACCTTGTAATCAAATAACAGGTCGCAAATATGATCATATTTTAATTTGGCATATAAGCTTCTATCGGCTATAGCATGCATGCTATTGAAATTGATTAAAATCGATGCATGTTCAGACCTAGTCCCCATGCAAATGACCTCTATGAAATCGACTTAAATTGTCATAAAATCCAAATTATCTTATAGATCTCGGTCAAATTGGGTTTGTGTATGTTTGCACAGATTTTACTCAAATTTGGTATTTATATATTTTTGCAAAAAAATAAGTTACCTTGCCAAATATGGTCAGGATCGGTCCATTTCTAGACCTAGTCTTCATATAAATATAGCATCCGATATGATTTTTTTCTTTTCATATCCGAAGGCAAAAAAATTAATAATGCCACTCAAATTTGGTTTATGCTTATTTTCTATATCCAATTAGTTGGGCCTAAGATAGAGGGTCTCTAAAGGCGTGGAGTAGGGTATCTTATAGTTGATCTATACCGAATATAATTCACTTACTTGTTTTTTTGTTGTGTTTATGTTTTGAAACAATATATTTATTAAATTTTACTTTAAATTCTAAATAAGCTTCCGCAAACTTTATTGCATTCTCTTAGCAGTAACATAGTTAGAGAATATTTTTGTGAAATTCATAGGCTAGGCGATTTCTTGTGACTGATGTAACTTTGTCAGTTTTGCCCCGACCTTGTCTAAGCATACCTCATTTGGAAGGTATTTCTTTTTTGCTGTCCACCAGATTTACAGATTTTTACATTTTTAAACATTTTTGGAGTAAAATGCATTTAAAGTTGCTACTAACACGTACATAAATTTATACAATGCTGTGTGTGTTTATTAAATTTGTTAATGTGTTTGCAAAAATTGTATATGAAAAGCCCTGTGCTGAATTGCAAAATAACGACAATAACGCAACTGTTATTTCTGTGGTTTTCTAGAATAACCGCGTATGTCATAAAATGTTCAGGGGAGCCAAAAAACGTTATATTTGAAATTATGGGCTCGATATAAAGATTTTAGAGCTTTTTATTTAACATTCCTGTAGATATGGGCAATGAACACTTTATATAAAATTTTGAGTCAAAAATCTTCAGAGGAATAGATCCTAGAGAAGGACGAAAAAAAACTATATGTAAATTACACTTAAAGTATGTGCGGATAAAACAACTTATGTCGACAAACGTCGTTTTCTTTGAAAAAGAAAACTACCGATGCAACCACCCATGTAGACATAAGTTGTTGTTGCTAAAAATGGATTTTTTTGTTCGTCAACAAAAAGTTAAAGGGACTTAGGATGAGAATATAACAACGCATCAAGAATAATGGTGATAAGAAATAACAGAAATAAACACACAAGTTTTTATAAGTGGTTATACACTGAAAACTAATCCAAAATTATTTTGCATTTTTTTTTTCATTGATAACAATGTATGTCGCTATGTGTCGTTTTCTGAGAAAATAATTTGTCAGCGATCAAACGTAGGTTGACATACGTCGTTAGTGCCGCAAATTAATTTAATATACATTTAAGTTATGTCGTTATTTAAAGAAAAAACTCAGAAATGGTCAATATTTTTTTTTTTAAAATTGAACACATGTAAAGAGCGTTAAAAATTAATATATTTGGCATCGTTAACTCAAAACTGACAAAATTGACATAGCGGTTATTCCAAAAAACTACAGATTTAAAAGGTGTTGAATTGCGAATTGACTAAAATTGATTAGCATACCTTTAGAGTCTTATAAAATAATTTATTAAATTAAAAAATAAAATTTCCTAGAATTTGCACTCGAACTTCGAGGGCTGGGCTCTGCTAGTTTTTGTAAAAAAAAAGCAAGTGAAAAACCAACAATAATGACCGTAACTCGTTTTATTCTCTAGGAAATTTTATTCTTTTCGGAAAGTTTTGCGACAATGTATGGATATACTGTTGCTCTGTCACATCAAATTACAATTGTTTTGTACCTAGTTCTGTAGAACTTTTATAGGCCAGTATAAAAAATGTAAAATAACTTTTAAAAAAATGTGATGCCATTATTAAGCAACAAATTTTCTGGCCGTATTATTTAGCATTGGTCTAAACGGAACCTTTATATACGGCTACCTCTACTCGTAAAAGTTTATCAGTTATAGCCAATTATCAAACTGCAAAAAAAAGTGAGTATAAGGGCCTAAATGAAAACGATACCATTAAAAAAAATTAGTAATTCCTTAAATATCACCTATTTATTATCATGTCACATATTTAATTGTTGTTTTTATTAATTTTAGTTTTTTATATAAAATAAACATGTGTTTCTATATTTACGGAGGTTATTACACTTTTAGAATAGGTTACCCTAATAAATGGTTGCTACAATCATGAAATAAAATCTAAATTCCATTTCAGCTACAGTATTTTGCAATTAATGCCATCGAATTTATTTTAAAATTATTCAATTGACCAAATACTTAATACAGTAGTTTTGAAAATATAATTCAGTAATTACAATAGAATATTATGAACATTTAGTGAGACAACAAATACGTTTGGTTTCTGTATCATAATTTTTGGAATGAAATATTAACATTTTCTGTGTCGATTTAGCTACATACGTTGGTACAACCATTTCTGCACGATAATAATGGCTTTTAAAAATGTTTAATTGTTTAATTTAAGGTGGTGTATTTTTAGTTACAAAACAAAATATAATTGCCAAATGTAGTAAGCAACATACAACTGCATATTTAATTTTTCTTCAACTAAAACTTAACCTTATCATTGCAAGAAGATAAAATAAGAAAGATATCAAATAGTCGCACCAATTATAATTTTTTTCTTTTTAATTTATCCAATTTTTGACCAACCCTGTAGCGTTAAAGGGTTTTTTTAGATTTTTAAATAATTTTGTTGCTGGGAAACTTTTAAGTTTATCGATTTAATTGAATTCTTTTTTATATTTGCTACTTACCTAAGGACCGTCCTCTTAATTTTTCAGCCTCTATATAGTGAGCCTCCAGCCACATGGCTTGTAATTTGCCATAAGAAGCTTTTGTAAATTTATGATTTTCAATTATTGCATAAAGTTCCCTGTTGAAAAAGAAAAAAAAATATTACTAAAGATTTAACTTTAACAAAAAAAAACAATATATTAAATAAAAACACCCCCATAACTGTCAACACTGTTGCCAAATATAACACCTTAAAAAAAACACTACTCAGCGGGACGTACACACTTCAAAATTTATTGGACTTTTTTACCTAAGCCAAGTAAATGACTGCATGTCAATGACAGATTTATCAAAGAAAACTTTAACAATAAAAATTATTATTTCTTAATAATAACTAATAACTTTTTGAATTAATATTATTATAAATCAATTTAAAATAAAATTTCTAATACAAAAAAAAAATAAAAAAAATACAAGCAGCATTAACTCGTATTAACTTAATATGGGTAATCTAATACTCTTAAATAAAAACAACAACAACAGCAGTATTGAAATTTTAAATTTTTTTAAAGTTGTTCTCCAATTTGATTTGGATCATACTTAAATGAAATTCCTTCTATGAAATATGATCATTTTTTAATACGAGCATGAAAAAGAGAAGACAAAAAAAAAAAACATTAACGGAAGCCTTTCCGTCATCAGATTCTCGATGGTTCGATGGTTGGTTGAGTGTATGTTTTTTAATCGGTGTTATTTTCTGATGACAAGAGACAGTCTATTTAATGATAATAATTTAACAATAGACCTTATGTTTGCAAATGTTAATTGGTAAATTAATCACATTGTTTATTAATTTAGTATTCTGTGCTTTATAGCTTCAATTCCAACAGCAACGTTTTTTATTTCATATCTCTTTTTTTTTAATTTTTATTGTATTCTCATTATGCAAATTCCACTTAATAATAAAACTAAGGAAAGATTCATTAAAGAAGTTCAGATCATATTACATAAGTTAAAAAAATAAATAAAATTTAATAAGTGATTATAAGATAATTGAAATGATTATTAACCCTCTGATGCCATACAATTTATATCATGGGAATCAGAAACAGATATTTAAATTTTCGGCAATTTCATGTCTTTATAAAATTATTTTTTTTTCATAATTTCAATTATAATTAAGCTCACCGGTGAGAACCTTTCGATAATGGATTTATTTTGTTTCTCTCATATTACACATAGAATATAGATCAATTTTTTGAAACAAATGTGCCAATGTATTTGCTTTATTTAAAGTAAAAACATTTGATCTAGAACCTGAATTATTTTTAACTCAATCATTAAAATGATAAAGATCGAAAATAAGATTTTTTATTTTTATAAAAAATAATAAAATTAAAAAAAAAAACCAAATATTACAAAAATTTTGTTAAAGAATTTCTATTTTAAATATAAACTTTTTCTCAAAAACATCTTTTTTGAAACGATGTAGACGAGTGCGAGAGTACTTTTTAACCGATTTTTATAATTTCTTTTATTTGAAAGCTGGTAAAATTCGCTTCAATAATAATTTCTCCCTTTACACGAGTGTATACGTCACGGTATATTTTAGTAAAATTTTTTCTGTTTCTTGAACAAGAATTTATTTTCATCTAAAAACTTGTATAAACGTCGAAAATATTTTTGATTAAATTAATAAAATTAGAAATTAAAATTTGAATTTTTGAAGCATAGGTATATAACATAGGTATATAACACTACTACACCTGAGAACCACCATATTTTTTGATGGATTATGATGCTTTTACAACAAAAACAGCCGAATTTTAAAATTCTATGATAAGTTTTTATTTTAATTTTTTTAAATTTATTTATACCCAGAAAAGAACTTGACCAATTTTGTTATTTCGATTGATTGTTTCGAACTTTTAAGAACAAAATCAATATTTATCAATAGATTATCATGGTGTATGGCTCGTTTTATTTGTATTGTATATAGATTTCTGTGGTGTTCTGGAATAACCGCGTATGTCTATTTCAGTCAATTTTGAGCTAACGATTCCAAATATATTAATTTTTAACGCTCTTTACATGTGTTTAATTTTTTTTTTTTTAAATGTTGAACATTTCTGAGTTTTTTTCTTTAAATAACGATGTAACTTAAATGTTTATTAAATTAAGTTGCAGCACTAACGACGAATGTCAACCTACGTTTGATCGCTGACAAATTATATTCTCAGAAAACTACACATAGCGACATACGTTGTTATTAATGAAAAAAAAAGCCAAATTAATATTGGATTCGTTTTCAGTTTGTAACCACTTATAAAAACTTGTGTGTTTATTTCTGTTATTTCTTGTCACCATTATTCTTCATACGTTGTTATATTCTCATCCTAACTCCCGTTAACTTTTTGTTGACGAACAAAAAAAATCCATTTTGCAAGCAACAACAACTTATGTCTACATGGTTGGGGTTGCATTGGTAGTTTTCTTTTTCAAAGAAAACGACGTTTGTCGACATAATTTGTTTTATCTGCACACACTTTTAAGTGTTATTTACATATTGTTTTTCGTCATTCTCTAGGATCTATTCCTCTGAAGATTTTTGACTCAAAATTTTATATAAAGTATTTATTGCCCATATCTACAGGACTGTTAAATAAAAACCTCTAAAAACTTTATATCGAGCCCATAATTTCAAATATAACGTATTTTGGCTCCCCTGAACATTTTGATTTTATGACATACGCGGTTATTTTAGAATACCACAGATTTGTGATTTAGCAATAAAAAATTTCATGTTTTGCCATTGTTGATTTTTTATGAATTTGTAGAAAATAATAATATTTCAATTTTGCTCACAAAAAAATGTCATCATTTCAATCTGAATTACTCCAAAACTGTTGAGTATATAAAAAAATAATATTAGTCTTAGAGGTTATTTAAATTTAAATTTTTGATGTTTTTCATAAGAAAATTGGTCAAGTTGTTTTCAAGTTATGATAAAATCGGTGGAACATCCTCTTCAAAAATCCCAATATTTAAAAAAAAAAAATTTAAAAAATAACTTTTTCATGGAATTTTAAATCTCGGCCGTTTTTGGTTGTTTAAGACAAAAAAAATATAGTGGTTGTCTTTGTTATTTTTTTTTCCTTTTGTTTTGTTGCATAGTGTAACTTGATCAATGTTTTTATCACATAGTTTCGAAACATTTTTAATATGTACTCAGTTACCTAAGCTGTTCTTTTTTAACTAATCTTTAAAACTGTATTATTTTCCCGAAAGGATTGTTTAACTAAAATAGATTAATTCCTAAAAATACAAAATTTATTTTTAAAGATTTATATATTTTTATATGATTGTAATTAACACACATTATATGCAGTGCTATTTGTACAGTTTAAAAGACTATTTATGAAAATCGTTAAAAATATACTACAGACAGTCTACATACAGAAAAAAAATATAACCTATAAAAAAGTTATTTTGGTATTTTTAATAATTGTTTAATATCAGTTACACAACCCTTAAGTAAAAATATATATTTTTTTAAACAATTTTCAAGAGAAAAAACGTAGGTAACTTTTCTCAAATAAAACGAAGATGGTCGGAAAATTATCGTGAAAAAATAAATAAATTAAAGTTTTATAAATTTTCATAAAACTTTTAAATTTATATACTCGTCTATATGTATATATATATATATATATATATATATATATATATATATATATATATATATATATATATATATATATATATATATATATATATATATATATATGTCAAGTGACCAAACTTTTGAAACCGCTGTCTTAGGACCGGGATGAAATTTGCTTTAAGGTTAGTCCTATTGGATATTAGTTTAGACACAATTTTTCAACAAGATCGGTCAAGAACTCTCTGAGTTAAAGGGGGTCAAAGTTTTTACATTTTGGCTAAACAGGTGATTTTTCTCACACATGTAACTTTTATCTATTGGTCTTAGCTAAATTTGTCCCAGATATTTTAGTTTCGTTAAAAATATTTAAAAAATATAAAAAAATTTTAGTTTTTTTTGCAAAATTAAAAATGCGATTCTTTCCAAAGCCAAAAAAAAGAAACCAGCAGCGCAATCAACAGCTGGCCAAAAAAGGAGCAAATAGAGACGGTAAATAAGCTGGATGAAAGACTGGGTATTTAAAAATGAACAAAACTTAAATACTTCATTAGCTACAATAAATTAATTTGAAAAATAGTTATGATGTAAATGGATCTAATGTGATTAACATTAAGTTTTATTACTTTTTTTTTATTATTATTATATATTAATTTAATTATTATTACAAATAAATACAAAAAATAATTTTTCAACATTTCTACAAAAAAAAAGTGATTTTTTTTATCTGAGGTTAACATATTACAGGTATTACAGTATCGAAGGTATGCAATTTTAGATAGGTATGTTACATACCGTCGGAAAGGTTAATTTGTCTAGTTTATCAGCATAAGTTTTATTTGTAAGGTTTTAGAAACACTTACACACTAATAGGAAAAAAATCAAAATAGTGCATATGCTAAAAATTGAAAAACCGTTGTCTTGAGTTATAAAACATTTTTTTTATGGATATCCCATTCGCATCCCACTAAGCAACCAAAAAGCTCTTAAAGGAAAAGACGTAAGCTTTCTTTTGAACAAAAAAGGGCGTTTTTTAAAAAAAATGTCAACAAAATTTTTTATTTTTTTAAATTTTTTTTTCGAAAGATTAAAGAAATAGCTTTCTTAACTATTTGGGACAAATTTTGCTAAGAACAACAGGTGAAATGTTACATGGTTAAGATAAAAAACACCTTTTGACCTAAATGTAAAATTTTGACCCCCTCTAACTCAGAGAGCTCTTGACCGATCTTGTTGAAAAATTGTGCCTAAACTACTATCCAATAGGAATAACCTTGGTGCAAATTTCATCCTGATCGGAAGACATATATATATATATATATAATATATATGTATGTATGCCTAATTTTTTTACACTTTTCTTACTTGCCTCTTGGCTTGCGTACTGGACAAAAAAATTTTATTAAAATGTTATTTCTATATTGTCCCAGGACAATCCGACCTGACGTATAGATGGCGGCAGTAGTTTGAAAAAATAATCTTAGGGAAAAGTGGCGACCTTATAAAATGTACGAGTATGTTTCAAGGCGCCACACTTGTTAGTATTTTTTTTTTTTTTTTAAATTTCTAAAGGTGGAAAAAATTGGTCATCATTATGTAATTTAATATTTCCATTTAAAGCCGGGCTAGTCATTTGCTACTGTAAAATATTGAATGGCAGAGTTTCAGCGAGGCTCCACGAACTGCCAAGACGAACACCATAGTGGTCGATCAATTGAGGTGGCCATGTCAGAAACGGTTATGAAAATCCACAAAATAGTATTGGATGAGCATGGTTTGAAGGTGCATGAGCCAGCTGAAATGATGGGCATCGCATATTGAGCTAAAAAGCTATCCACAAGATGGGTGACGCGTTTACTCACAATAGAACAAAAACAGCGTCGTGAAGATGTTTCAATAGAGCGTTTGGCGATGTTACACAACTATAAAGTCAATTTTTGCATCGATCCGTAATTATGGATGAGACAAGGGTTCACCACTTCCCACCTGAGATAAAGGAATAGACAAAACAGAGGACTAAATGGGAGAATCGTGTCCAAAGAAGGCGAAGACAGTTCTATCTATAGCAGCCATGGCCAAAGTTTTCGACTGACGGGCCATTATCTAATTAGAAAATTACTCGGGGGCCAAAAAAATTTTTTTTAAAAGCTGAAATAAAGTTAACTTAAATTTTTAGCAATAAAATAGTCAAAGTTAATTAGAAAGTCTTTATTTAATGCGATAAATGTAGATTACTTGTTCAAAATTCTTAGTGTTGCATACAAATGTTCATCACTTGTCCTAGATCGCAATGAACTTACATTTTGGTTCATTATAACCAACATTTTTTTATGCCAAATTTCGAATATTTTAGTATTATTCTTTATTTAGATAGAGACGATAAAAATTTGGTAAGTTGATGATTAAATAAATCTTGCATAACCGCACCATATTGTGAATCAATTAATTCCAGGTGAATATCACTTGAATTACTAGACATTAGTAGCAATTGGAATACGAATAATTGTCAAATCATTTTTAATTATACGAAAACAATTTAATCTTCGATTAATTTCATTTGTTAAAGGACGTAAAAAATGTAAGATCGACTGAAAAGGCTAAACTCAGGAAAGTCTTCTTTTTCGGGTAATATAAAAAGGTTATTATTTCTTCTTTAAGATCCCATACCCGTCGCAGAACTTTACTAAAGCCTAACCATCGAACATGGCTGAGTAGCCAGCGTTGAGCTCTTCAAAGATATAAATTGTCTGTGTCTCATACCTTTTGATCGAAGAAAAGTTATCAGTTACATGTTCTATTTTTACACAATGCTTGTTGATATATAATACAGTGAATCATAATAAGCTGTTTATTTGGATCAATCGTGTGAACCATGTCTTGAATTCTTTTCAGCTGGTCTATATTTGACACCCGTTAAGTTTGGGAATCCATCCGTAGTCACATTAACAAGATTTTCCCATTTAATATTACATTTCAAAAGACATTTTTCACCTTCGTTAAAAAGTTCTGCACCGGTAGTTCTATTTTTCACAGCTCCTGTGTAATTTCAAGTTCCTCATTAATTGACCGAACAAAAATCAGTAGTTGTGCAATATCTTTTATATCGCAGCTCTTGTCTAAAGCACAGTATGGTCTATTTGTATTTTATAATTTTTCTGACAGCTGCTCATTAAATTATCACTGATTTGCTCAATTCTTCGCAGAACAGTTTGCCTTGACAGGGACATACTTTCAAATTTTGAACCTAGTTGTGGATACAGAAATTTTTAAACACCTACCATACAATTTTTTATAAAATCACCATCTGAACAGGGTTTACCGTGTTTCGTAATATTGTAAAAACAAAAATGCTAGCTTTTGTAGCTGCTTCTTGCAGTTTATCTGGCCGTGTGAAAATATTTTGCTAGCTTGGCAATACATTTCCGAGATTCTTGGCATGGGCTGTATGCCCTTCATCACTCAGATTTAGAGAAATGTCTTTCTTAATTGTACTTTTTTATAACTGCAACCGTTGCTCGACAAACTAGGCATAATGGTTAATTCCTAAACACCGTGAAAAAATATTTTCATTTCCAATATTCATTGAATACACGACACTCACTATCGACTTTTCTTTTTGTTCCCCAAGTTTCAGTTTCAAGTTCAATATTGATGCAATTCATAAAACACGTCTCAATGATACTATTGCTAATATTAGGGAGTTCTACCGTTTTTTTTATAAATTGTACTAGAAGTTTTGGAAAAAAAATTTTTTTTCTATTTTGTAAAATAAAAAAGAATATCATATTTTGCATTTTTATTAACTAAGCGCCCCATAAAAACTG
Organism: Cordilura impudica; assembly: GCA_963682025.1. NCBI lineage: Eukaryota > Metazoa > Arthropoda > Insecta > Diptera > Scathophagidae > Cordilura > Cordilura impudica. The sequence continues at coordinate 9,951,777 of OY821521.1, read as the reverse complement.
ATTTTTTATTATACACAGCGGGCCACACAAAATATGTTGGCGGGCCTTATGTGGCCCGCGGGCCGTAGTTTGGCCATGGTTCAGAAAGAAAAAAAAAGACAATCAATGGCGAGCATTATCCTAACTTATTGCAACGTTTAAGTGATGAAATTAAGGAAAAATGGCCGCATTTGGCGAAAAAGAAAGTGATGTTTCATAAAGACACGGCACCAATTGACAATCCACTATTGCGATGGCCAAAATCTATGAATTAAAGTACTGACTGCTTCATCACGCACCTTATTTGCCAAATTTAGCTCCCTCGAATTATTTTAAATTTCCAAACTTGAAAAAATGGTTCAGTGGTAAAGGATTTTCCTTGTTTTATGCTAGAGATTTTTGATTTCGTATAGTTTCAAAACTTTTTTGTCGAAAATATTTCCTGAAAATCCGGAAAATTGTGTATATTTCCTGCAACGAATTAAGAACCAATAAAATCGGTGAAAATTTTATCTTTGATTTTGTGTCACTTTTAAAATTTTTCAACGGAATTTTCCGGCTTAAATTCAGCTCTTTTCGAAAAGTGGGCTTACGAGCATTTTAAAACTCTGTGACCTCAACAATAAAAACATTTGGGTTTTAATAAAAAAGTGCATACCAAAGCGTTAGCGATTAAAAATTATCGAAAATATTTGTCGTAAATTTTTATAATATATAATAGCTCCTGAGATATGATAATAAATGTTTACAGTACATTCAGAAAACAGTTTCATTGTAAACCTGATGTGTACGATTACAATTCTGTTGTCCTTACAATAAATATTTTACTCGTATCACAATAGAAATTGATTTGCTGCTTAGCAATTTCTGTGTGCATAATATATTAAAGAAGTTCTACGGCGGCTGTTTCTTTTAAAACAGAATAGCGGTATGGTTTCACTGTGTGATATTCACTGACAACAACAACAAAAAATGGCCTCAACCGACTTCTTGCCATTTTCTGGCAATAACGTTTTCATTATATCTTATAAAGTGACAAAAAAAAAAAATCGGCCATCACGGTGGCAATATTATTTTAAATGCCAAACGTTGCCAGTGTTTTATAAATGATACAGTATTACAACCCGTTTTCTTACAGCTGACAACAATTGACATTGAAAATGACATAATGAAAACCAAGCACGATAATGTAATATTCAGAAGTAATTCAAGCTACAATTAATTATAGTATTTGAATGATTTATTCGACAAATCATCTATTCGGTACTTCCCGCGAGTGATTTTTTTAAGTTTTCAATTCAAATCAAAAATTCTAATTCAATGCATTTTTTGGAAAAAAACACATTATACATACATAAATTTTCTGAAGCCGTCTTGACTTCATAAATTATCTGTTCGTTATTTCTGAAGAAATAATTTGTTAATTTTTAATTTATCATTTAATAATTCTCTTCATGAATTTATTCATATTTATAAAAATTTTAAAATTTAAAAGGAGGCAAACGTGAAAAGGGGACTTACAATGTGCGAAAACACGTTATCGAAAAAACTCGTTGCGTCAGTTTCGCGTTAGTTGTTCCCTTTAATCTGCAATGACTGTTGTCAAACTATATTCAAGGACATCAAGTGTTGTTTTGTTGTCGGAATATTATGGTGGTTAATCGCGTAAGTTGAGTTTACAAATGTTGTTATTAATATAGCGCCGGTAGTCATTTTCGTTATCAGTTTTTTTTCGTATTTTTCGTATTTATAACTTTTTGGTTTTCATCATGTGAAAGATTTTTTGACACTTATAGCATGTTCAGACGGCAAAATGAACCACTTGATTCGCACTCTGAATCATGATTGTGAACCTTGGTGTTCAGACGAGTGTTCTTGTTTCATTTTGACGTTTACACTTTACGTTTTACTATTCACATTTTTTCCATTTTTATTTGAATATATATATATGTAAATATATACTTTTTATTTGTTAAATGTTTCTATTTATTTTATTGCACAAATTAATTTTTTGTTTTTTCTTCGTTTATATATTTTTGACAGCTAGTTTAGATAAAATAGCGATAATTTCTTATCAAACTTGGAGATGACACTCAATGTTTCTAGGTTCACAACTAGGTTCATTTTGAACCAAGTAGATTCGCTCTCAAAATTTTGTATGGCAATTCATGTAGATTCAATCATGATTCGGGCGCGAACCGTGAATGAGAGAGCGAGCCGCGAATCTTGCTGTCCGTGTGAACATAGCATTGGAGCCCCTTTTCATAGGCCAGTAGCGCGATTCATTAATTTCTTTTAACGATAATCGAATCGTTAAAAAAAGAAAACAACAAAATTATCGATTTTGATATTCAGTAACATTTTTAAATGATATTCGCTATTGTTGATATCTAAACGTCAACCATTTTTGTGTTGTTTTTTCAATCGACAAAAAGTTAAGTTTTTAGGTTGAAATGTCGTCATATATAAGTAACAATCATAAAATAGTGAAAATATTTTGTTTTTATTACAATAACTCTTTATATAAATAAGAAAATTAAATAGCATATTCAATTCATTATTTTATTTTCAAATAAATAACCAAAAATATTAATAAAAAAATTTAACACACATAAAATCATCCTGTCAAACACGAAGTGATTTGTTTTTTTTCCAATTCTTTTTTTTCGCTTATTTTGACAGAGGTGCCACTCGTTTACAATTTCAATAAATAGAAAAATTGATTTGGGGATTGTCGTTAAGGTGTACTTAGTAAATCAGTTAATCGTTAGTGCAAACAACATTAGCTGTCGATATATTTTGCGATTATAGGATCGTTAAAATTTACAGAATCGCACTACAGGTCATATATACACTTTTTCGATATCAAATTCAATTCTTGTTTTTTAATTCCCAAGTTTATTTAAATTGATTATTCATTTAATTTGCTCTTTTAATTAATCTATAATATTAATGGGCAAGGCGATTTCTTGTGACCGATGTAAGTTTGTCAGTTTTAATCCTCTTTTGACCAAACGTATGTTATTTGAAAGGTATTTCTTTTTAGCTGTCCACCAGATTTACAGATTTTTACATTTCCTCATTTTTTTTTTTTTAGTAAAGTGCATTTAAAGTTGCTACTAACACATATATAAAATTATACAATGCTGTGTATGTTTATTAAATTTGTTAATGTGTTTGCAAAAAGCCCTGTATTAAATTGAAAAATAGTTTTGGACATAAACCAATAACGACAATAACGACAGTAAAAGTGTTGAATTGTAAATTGACTAAAATTGATTAGCATACCTTTAGGGTCTTTATTAAATGAAAAAAAAACCTTCCTAGAATTTGCACTCGAATTTCGATTGCTGGGTTCTGCTAGTAAATATTATTTTTTTAGGGAATGTATTTATAACGCATCGTTTTTGAATGTTATGACTTTTGGGTTGGGTATTAGATATGGGAAATCTTAAATAACGTATCGTTTATGAATTTTCTGACTTTTGGGTTGGGTATTAGATATGGAAAAAATAATTCGTCGTTAATAATACTTTATCCCAAAATATGCTACTTCTTTAATAAATCTGATAGAAATACAAAACGCTACCTAGAGCAAGAATGACTTTTAAGACTAGATGGTCCACAATATATTAATTATTCTAAACATTAAGGATCCGGCCATAATATTATTAAGTAATTTGAAATTATGTGTCAAAAATTAAATAAATTCTAAGAGTCATAAATCATACATATCAGATACATTTTATGTTTGAAAAATATTATTTTCCTCTATAAGTCAAAAAAGATTAAGAAATGCTGTAGACAAAACAACTGCCCATTTTATGTAACTGATATGAGATGATTTGAGGTCTCTTAAACGAGTCGTTTCTAAGAATTGACCAAGTGTACCGTGTTACAAAATAGAAAAATTTTAATATACTTTTAAAATGACCTATTGTAAGTTGCATGTCTGGTTGAGTAAATCGCTTTTCAATTTTCAGTTATCGAGCAAAAAAAACTTCATTAAATCATTTTTGAACTGATTTATTTAAAAAACATGTACATAACAACTTTTAACCCATTCTAAGAAAGGACTTATTTTACTCACTAATAAAAGTACTTTCAAATAAAAATATGTTTTGAAATAAAGTATTATGAGATAAAGACTCTAAAGTTGACAAAATTAATAACAACTATTATGTAAAATATGAGATTTTATTTCACTATGGTCAATTAAATGTTAAGATGAAAATAAAAACTCAAATTATTACATCCTTCTCACTCGACGTTTCGTTGACGGTATTTCAGCTTCCTCTTTTAATTTCATTATTAATTTCTAACGTATATTTTGTCGTTAGAATTTATTAAAGTTCACACTCCAGAGAAAGTTGAAGTTGAAGCGTCAACGAAAAGTCGAGTGAAAAGGATGTAATAATTTGAGTTTTTATTTTCATGTTAATATTTAATTGATCCTAATTAGCCCGTGAAATTAAATCTAATAAATAAAATATTGGTCACAAAATAATTCTTAATAATTTAAAATATTTTGGATAATATTTGCACTATTCATGTTTCTGAAACAGTTCAATAATCTTAAATCGGTTTGAAACTGATTTAGTTAAAATTATTTTAGTCTGTGAAGTGTAGCAAGAACAGTTTTGCCGATAACTTCAGATTTTGAGGGTGTATTCAAAATACTGAAAATTGAAAAGAGATTTAGTCAACCTGCCATACAACTTGCACTAGGTCACTATAAAAGTCAATTTTTACTGTAACACCGTGTTAATTTTTAACTGATTAATATTTCACATGAAATTTTCTATAAAATTTATAATATCTACTTCGCTTTAAAATAAAAATGGAGCTGATCTTTGTTTGGAATAGGAAATGTTATAGTTTTTCTTGCATTATTTCATATAATAGATCTCACACTATCCAAAAATGCCATTTGAGGTAAACTTTTTTAAGGTTATTATTTTCTAACATTTATTATTACCTGAAGTTTCCAACGTGATAAGCGACGACAGCACGAGCCCTGAGTACGGCTTCACAATTTAATATTTCATGCATATTCGGCAAGGCCACTGGTAAACTCCAGAGAAATCTGGCTAAACGTTCGATGTCACCAGAATCCTCCAATGTTTTGCACACAATCTCCACCTGAGCAGCGGAAAAGGCAAGCGTCGGTACAGCCAATATCGGGCTAGGTGCTATAATTTGATGTGGTGCGGGTGAGAAGGTTTCAGTTGGAGGTTGTTGCTTGCCCTCCGTCGGTCCAACGGCCATTTTATTCGTTGAATCCACTGTGAACAAATTCGCATACTATACACACAACACAAATTATGGAAAGTTGCGTTTTCTCTTTTTTTAATACACTTTGCCCCAAAAATGTGAGCTGTGAGTTGATAACAACTTTTATAACGAAAATGTTAGTTTTAAGGTTTAAGGTTTTTAAGGTTTTTATATATGCAAACAAACAAAAAAAAAAATCTGATAATAATTGCACTATTATTGTATTTGGTAATTTCCTTGGCCTTTTTTTAAATAATTTTTTATTTAAATCTAACACTTTTTATTTGTTTTAATTAATTTGTTATCAACATTTTTAGAAAAAAAATTTTAATTTTTTCTTAAAAGAAAATTTCTCGATTATTTTTTTAATTTATTTTTTATATCTAAATATTTCTTTTTTTTTTTTTGGTTTATCACTCTTAGACGGATTTCGACAAACTAGCTAATGATTTGAATTCGAGTTGGTGTATAATGATAGTAATAATGATAGCACAGACTACACACACCGACACCACTGTTGTCCACCATTTAATCCGAGATGCATTAAAATTATACTCCAATAAAGAGGGAAAAAAGATTCCTCATTAGGTGTCGTTGCTTTATGTACATGTAGTCGCCTTAGTCGTTTGCTTTATAAGACGCGCTGTTATTTCTATGCTCTACTCGAGGTATAATAACAAACTAGCTCCAAGTGGCTGAATACCAATGAGCAATACTGCGAAACTGATACTGATACGAAATGTATACGAGAGCCAAGCAGGCAGGGTGTCAAGTCAACCAAAAATTTTTATATAAATCCACGTTTTTTTTTTTTAATTTTTTTGGTATCAGCCGTCGCCAATTTCTAGTCTTTGCTTATTATTTATTCCTCTTCTTCTTTTGGTTAGATCACTTCCTCTGCTTCTGCTACCACCTAACAACCGATGAATTAACGATACGATTATAATACTCGGTGATAGATATGGACTACTACTACTAAACACAACAACCACGACCGACGACGTTAACAAACAATGAATACAATACAATAGTATTGGAGTATCATGAAACCGAGAAGAGTCGCTGTCCGTAGTGTGTGCGCGTTACGACAAACGAGTAACGAACAGAACAGACGAAATAAAAATAAATACACAAACAAAACAATCTGGTATATTTTTCATACACACAATGGCAAACAATGTTGATGCGATGTTGTGTGATGCGCTCAGTTTTAAAATTAACTCATCACCGTTCCAATAGCAGATACAATCTGAGTATTTTAAATGGATGCATGCGAAACCCAGTGTATAACAATAGAATGAAAGAAAGAGGAGGCGCCAATATTCAGTACTTCATGGTTTGAGAGAGTGTGCAATAATGATATGGAACGTTCAAACAAGCTGTCTAGTCATCTCTATCTAACACGACGCCATTTGTAATTTACAGTTACCCTTTGTTATCACAATTAACAAGCTGTATTGTTTCGTAAATATTCTAGCTCTTTCTCTCTTCCCAACACTTTAAGCACCTAACTTCTTATTCTCTGTTTTTTTTTTATTTTTTTTTTTTTTGTAAAAGCATATCAAAATAACTGTGAGTGTATGTATGAGCTATTAAATATGATGATATGACTAACGACGACTGACGTTTTGAACGTAGTACATTCGTACATTTGCTTTTAGCTGTTAGCTTGTTTGTCAGTCGTTTAGTCAGTCAGTCAGTAAAAACCAACAGACAGCTGAAGTTGTATATGAATCCTTCGTCGTTTGTTACTGTAGCTGTTGCTATTGTTGTTGTTGTGTATTATTGCCACATTATGTTCAGCTGGGCGAGATCTATTTACTTTTCGTTTTGATAATTCATTAATGGATTACGAATACAACAGTTAAAATATTGTACAGTGGGTTTTAAAGGAATAAAATAAATAAAAACAAGTAAGAGTGTTAAATTCGGCTATGCCGAATCTTTGATACCCTCCACCTGGGTTTTACGTTTACATTAATATCTGGACTTCTTGCACTATTTGTAACAAATGTATATAAAATATTTGAGTATGTAAACACTTTGATAAACCTATTACTGAATTATTACAACAAATGCTCTGAATTTTCAGCATTTTATAGAGGTGTCTACATATATTAGGTCATAAATTGGCACAATGACTCCCGATTTATCCCATTTTAAATACTAACCTGATCCAGATAATTACAAACAATATTAAGTTTAACCAGGTAAATGGTTTATTTTGTAATTTTCTTTTTAATTTAAATTTTTTAATATAAAGGTGCATTTTATTTTTTACAAACCTTTTCAATTTTCCAGACCTATTAGTATAGGGCACATTTGTGAGTCCGCAAAGATCAACTTTCAACTCTTACTTCTTTTTATTGTATTAAATCTATCTTTGTGTCTTTAAATTAATTAAGATAATTAAGATGAAAATATTTAACAAACTGTTTTTTTTTAGTTAATATCTGAACATTTTACTGATACAAGACAAAACTAAAACTGCCAAAAATTTCAGTCAAAACTATTTTGATTGTATTTGCTAAATATCGCATAATTTTTTTCAATTTTAAACTTTAAAGTTTTTTTAAGTCTGGTAATAACTCTATAATATGAAGGAAGTAAATATGTGGATTCTTTAATAACAATGACAAGTATAAAAAAACACTTTTTTGTGCATTACATTAAAATATTATAAATTTGAACATAATTAATTTTAGAAACATAATTAATTTTAGAAAAATGTCCGATTCGTTTTTCGATGATGCTGAAAACATATCAAAGAAATACAGAACATAAATCAGATCTAAGTATACATGCTTATAACCACTGCTATAAAAAATCTTTTAAAACCAACAGTATTGCCATAATTTGAAATTGTAAAGATGCTAAATTGCAAAAAAAAGATGCTTAAACGTACTGGATGCTAAATTCTTTTTTCAAATTTCATTACCTTTATACTGAAAAATTATATACTTATTAATAAATTCTTTGGTTTTTAAATCGAAAAATTAATATAAAACATATGTTTCGATTTATATTTTTTAAATTTTAATTAAAATTATTTTGGATTTCATCTGAAATTTTTATTAACATCAAATTGAGTTTATTTTAAACTTAAATTAAATATTATTAATTTTAGAGGGATTTTTTTTTTATTTAAAATATAACAGAAATTACATTATCAAAAGATACGATTATATTAGAATAATTGGTTTATGGAATCTAACATTTCTGTGATGTCTTCATCTTCAAGTTCTTCTTGGCTCTGATATTTTTCTGACGATCGACTCTTATCAACGACATCGGTATATTGTAAGTGTGACAGCACCGATTTTTCAATTTCAATCCTTCTTTTATACGTAATACAGAACATAACAACTCGGATTTTATTCTGTTCGAAGTTTGCTTTTAACTAAAGCCATTAAACTAAACAAACGTTCAACTTCGGCTTTTGAGAAAGACAAAACTAATATAGACAATACAAATATTGATAACTCCTAAAATGGATTTTCGCCAATAGAATTTTTCAATCCATAAAGAGGTTGTATTCAGTGTTGTATCCCAGTTTTGTTCTTTGATATAACTCCATTGGATTTGAATTTTTTCTGTTTCAGATGATATAAATTTAAACTCTTCTAATATATTGGTTATCTGTTCTTTTACCCGATTTAATGTGTTTTGTATTGAAAATTTTGGCATTTTTTTAATACAATAATATTTTTTGGCAATCGACTTTCAAATTCATTAAAAACTGTTGTTGGTGTTTACATTCTTCTATTTCAAAATGTTTTGTTATATTTGTTGAAAGGAACGAGCAGTGTGGTAAAAGGAGTAGTACACAAAATTGCTGTACTACACTTTGAGAAATAAAAACATATCAATACCATTAAAATTATATATTCAAAAATTATGAAAAAACAATATCAAAAAAAGATGCTAAAAGCAACTTTTTATTAATAAAAGATTCTAAGTTAGCATCTAGCATCTTTTGATAAATTTTGGATGCTAAACGACAAAAAAAGTTGCTAAATCTAGCAACTAAAAAGCTAAAACGGCAACACTGAAAACCAAGAACAAATATTCTGTTTGAGTTGTAACATCTCATTTGCAAGCCATTTTAATTAAGCTGCGTTCACACTATGTGTTTTGCTTGTGTTTTTCTTATTGTTTTAGCACGTGCAATTTGTACACATAGTGTGCACCCTTTCAAAAACTGTTTATGTACAACACATTTGGCAAAACATATGTAAATTTTTCAATTAGAGCAGGTTCTATTTTGGCATGACAACCATATTAAAATACAATACTGCTTGTGGCGTAAGAAAAACAGAGTAAATTATAAAGATAAATATTGAAAGAAAAATAAATTGTTTAATATTAATTAACAATTAAAAAATATATTACTTTATTTTTAACAATAACTTTTTGTAAATTCACAAATTAAATCAGCTGTTGTTTACATTTAGAGGTTATGTCATACGGAAATACATATGTACGTTTGATCGCAAAAATGATGAATTGTATGTAAAACGCCAATTTTGACACACACGCCGAATTACGTATGGATCGTAAAACTGAATTTACATATGGAAAATACACACCTTTAATTGTGTAAATTTTAAATGCACATCTAACCATATCAAAAAGATGAATTAAACAGAATTGCAAAAATATTTTCTTTATAATATCTGTATGTTTTTTATATTATTCTTATGTAATTCTCATGATATTTTTATCTTATTTTTTATTTTTACATAATTGAAATTCAAAATGTACAAATTAAAAATAAATTTTAAAAAAAGTAGTGTAGGGAAAGAAGGGAATTTTTTTTATAAGCGTAGAGATTTCTGAAAAAATCTCCTGGCATCACTAGTACCTATTAAAAAACAATGTAAAAATTCACAAGACAACGCGACATAGACTTGCTTTGTTCAAAAGCTTCCATAAGACTGAATGAAATTGTTGCTTACTTTACTCTTTGGTGAGTATTTTCATTTTTGTTCGGCTGTATACATATAAGAAGCCAATTTGAGTTCGGTTTACTCGTGCTGCTATGCATATGTTTGTGTGTTAACAAAAATATACGATATCCCAGTCATCATTTCGAAGATTGTTTTAACAAAAATTACCTTACTGTGTCTTCTTCGAGCACTTTTGATGATTAAAAACTGCTTAATCACATGCGCTATTAGACAAAGACTAGATAATGATTTTTGCTTTCTCTTAGAAAGTGATTTAGAGAAAAATTACATTAAATAAGACTCAAAAATGAGTCGAAACTAATTAGAAAAGCGGATAAAAAGGACTCTCAAGAGCGGGTAAGGTAATATTTAATCCCAACAAAAGAATATTTTGTGATCAGCAAAAGGGCGCATTTATAACTGTTTTAATAGCACATATGAGTCAAAAATACTCTACATGATCATTTATTGCATAAAATACTTACTGGGATTTTATTCACTATCTGTAGAAACAGGTTTTTTAAGTAAAACAAATCTGCATACAATTTCAATTCTATTTCGTTCACAATGACACGGTCACTTTGTTTATTAGCTACTAGTAAAATAAGAAAATAGTATTATAATACACCGTAATGATGAATTGTACTTCTCAATTAGTTTATTTTTAATGTGCCATAAGAAGTTCGGTTTGTGCTAAGAAAAGCATGAATATATGTTTCCCAGGGCGAAGCTTCATCATTGCACTATGATTGAGTTGAGCTCCGCGGCTATTCATAATGTGAATAGCTCGTGTCAAAAATTTTTGGTAGTTGGGAATGGCGTTTGTGTTAAGAAAGGCATAAACGCATGTTTCCCAGGGCAAGGCTCGATCATTGCACATTGATTGAGCTGAGCTCCGCGGTTATTCTTAATGTGGATAACTGTTGAAACAAAATTTTGGAAATGGCGTTTGCCTCCGTTCCGACATTAAATAACAAAGTTTAAAAATTTATTGTAATTAACATCTGACAAAAAATAGTATTTTTCTAAACAACAATTTTTTTTACAGGGTAAATAAATATTTTATGGCTTACCTACCTACTACTTTTGAAAGCAAGTATGCAGGGTTTATACATGTACTAAAAATACAACTCTTAAAACCATACTATTTTTTCAACTCTAAAAATTTCAGAATTTTGTAAAAATAAAATAAAATACCGATTTATTTTAATATGCGCTTATTATGGATATACATATACAGAATATATGAATATTATTTATAGTATTTTGATATTGGCAACAGTAGTATGTATCAATTTGTAACATTTTGTGATGTTATAAAAATCGCAGAATATTGATATTGATTTTATATAGTTTCTTTTATTAATTAATTAACTTAAATATTACACCAAAAAATATTGATATTGATGAATTTTTATCTTATTAACACAACGACCACAAAAACAACATGCACAGCTATGACAAAATACAAAATTTAGGAAAACAATATAGGAAAACGTCATATTTTTTTTACCTTTTCAGTGATTTCTCGGCACCTATGAAACCTATTGTCATGATTTAAAAACAGGAACCTTCTCAAGATGTTAGTGAATCATTCTCACTAAAAACAAGCGCCCTATCTGCCCTATTGAGGGCGTTATCACAAGAACACATATTCAAATCATATTTTCTCATGACTTTTTAATTCTTCGCTCAATTCTCGGGACCAGATTAACCGATTTGGACGATTTTAAATAGCAAACTTCTCAGGATGTTAGTGAATCATTTTTTATACCAAGGAGCACCCTAGCTATCCGATTGAAGCCGTCATCGTGATTTCCACAGACGGACAGACGGACAGACGGACAGACGGACAGCCGGACAGACGGACAGACGGACAGACGGACATCGCTACATCAACTTCGCTTGTTATAAGGATCACAAATATATATATTTTATGGGGTCCAGAATTTTTTTTCTAATTATTACAAACGGAATGACAAACTTATATATACCCTCTGCACACTGGAGTGGAGGGTATAAATATGCATTCAATACACATATTCGAAAAAGGAAATTTTCCTAAGCGCTTTCATTAATCTATAGTTTAAATCTATTTGTGATTTTTCGAATTATTTATTTTCAATAATAAACTTAAATTTGATTTATGAGAAATTATTTGTAAATTTTCCAAAACAGAATATGGAAAATGGATAATATTTCATACTAGCTGAACCCGGTGTGCTTCGCTACACCTCATCGTTATAAAGTGAAATAAAATAAAAAAAAAAATATTTATAAATTAAAAAAATATTATTTATTTAATTTAGAATTAATTATTGCACTAACAACTTTATATAGCCAAGGGCTTAATAGAAGTTATTATGGATTTTAATTTTTCTAAAAAGGGCGTGGTCCCGCCCAGTTTTCTTGTAGTACTATTTCTGTTAATTTCAATACGACATATACCAAATATCATCGCCGTAGGTTAAAAATGGCCGAGATATGACGATTTTAAATTTTGGGTTATATTAATTATAATTTAAGGTAAAATGGGGCGGAAAAGGGGGATTGGTAATAAAAAAATGTATGGCTACCTTACCCGTAGATAAAAAGTGTATAAAACTTTAGGTAAATACATATTACAAAAAAAAAGTATTTTGTATAGCAAACATTGTGGTACAAGTAAGTATCTCAATTAAAAAAAAGGGGGCGGTGAAGTGGGCGTGGTTCATAGTTATATGGCGACGTTAACAGTATTAAGAGCAATATGCTACCAAATAAGAAAAATCCGTTGGAAGGAACAAATTTGTACAGAGAACAAAAAGTTTAAAACTTTCAAACAAAATTTGGCGTGAAAAGGGGCGTGAAGGGGGCGTGGCGTAAGAAATTTTTATTTCTACCTCGCCTGGATTATAATGTGTATACAATTTGAAGTAAATCTGTTAAAAACTATATGGGAGCAATTACATAATTTTAAAAAAGTGGGCGTAAAAGTGAGCGTGGTCGAAAAAAAGTACCCTATTAATCATGCCAGAGTCCCAGTTAAATGCTGTGAAAATTTCAGGAAGATCGGTCCAGAGGTTTGGTCTCATATAAGGTACAAACAAACAAACAAATAAACAAACACACATTCCATTTTATATATATACATAGATAAATACAGTGAGTGACAATGCAATGGAAACATTTAACAAAATATATTTTTGACGACTTGAACGGTCAATACCAATAAATTTTTTATTAATTTAAACATTGGTATGATTTAATTTCAGAAAAAAAAAAATACCAAAAATTTAAATTATAAATTTTTATGCTGTTGGCAACAATGGAAACCTTTATTTACTATACAATAATTGAAAACTTTCTATTTATTTTTGGTTTCAATATTTAATTATTTATTAGTACTGGTTCACGACGCACAGTGGGACGAATACAACGGTTCCATTCAAATTACTCTACAGCTCACATAGTTCAGCTGTTTAAGCTGGGTTTTTTAATGTTCGTCTTGAATTTGCCCATCGATCCCTCTTTCGGGATTTTTGTTTCGGCTCACATTTTTCTGGAATTTCTGTCCAAAAATTGTTTTTTACGAAAAACAAAATGATTTTTGGAGCAAATATGACCCATTGAAATATTTTGCAACTCTAAATTAACTGCCTCTTTGAGATCTATGTTGCCCGTAATTTTCAATCTGCAATTTTCCATAGATTTTCCATGCACTCAGAAAAAAAAACAACAAACTGTATTTTCGACAGTATTAAGAGAATTATAATAGAAAGTTACCATTTTCTATTGTGATAAAATATTTACGGTTCAGACAACAGGAGTGTAATCATAATTAAGTTTAAAATCAGTTATTATTTTTATAGCAGATGCGGTTGGCAATAAATTCGATAGACACATTGAATCTATTTTGTATGTGTGGGATTGAGATCTGGTGATTGGGCTGGTCATTCCAAAACTCTGCATTTGATTGTAACCATTCGGTTAGAACTTTGGAGGTGTGTTTTGGGTCACTGTCATATTGGAACTTCCAAACCAGGGGTATATTTTCCTCTGCGTATGGATATATTACGTCATTTAGAATTTGCCGGTATCCAGTTGCAGTTAGAGGATCTTTTTACTTTTGCCCGAAAAGCAACTCCTTACAATAATATTAGTATATTTTCGGTCTAATTCTTTTCCCTACAGACGTCGCACAGTTGCTCCATTTGAGTTTTTTCGTTGCAAAAATCAAAACTTTTGAACCAATTGAGATAATCGAATAAGTTGAAAGGCATATGAATAATTGTCCAACCTATGAAATAATATTCGAACAGGGCGCTACGCCTTCTAGATGCTTACTTATAAGTTATCAAAGTTGAAATTTGTTAACGGCATGAAATAAATCATGTTTATATTAACTAAAAAACATGATTTTTAAATTTTAAAATTATTATCCATAACTAAAAATAAAAAATAAAAAAATTTTATTTTCCATCAAAGTCGAAAAATAGTGAAAAAAAATAGACAGTTGGTAAATATCAATTTACCTGGTGAAACATAAAGCAAACAAAACATTTTTTTTTTCTATAATATACTGAATAAATACATAAATCAATAGAAATAAAAACGATTACGATTAGTTACACAGTTTTTTTAAATTCCACCTAAAACTGGACCAAATTGCCTGAAAATTGAAGATTTTATCTTCTAAACTATAAATCAGATTTTACTGAAGGCAGCAAATTTGTAATCTTTGAACAATTTCCTGTAAGATGAGTTTATTCAAAATAACGTAAGCGCACATGAAATTTTTGATTTTTGCAACCTCATTTGTTCTAAGGGCGTCGTGCAAACGTTGTTCCATCATGTTCCATTAAACTCGAACTCATCTGAAACGAGAACAATATTCTAATTCCGTCTTGACCAGTTCTTGTATTCTTTAGCAAAATTTATGCGAGCCAGACGGTTTCTACACAGGACGACAACAACCAAGATCAGCCTCAATTGCTCTTTGGAAAAGAGTTCTAACACATATTTTTAGTTTGAGATTATTAATGACCACCTTTTGATAATTTATGAAATTGTGAATTTATTCAGAGAATATTATTCTGATTTTTAACTCTTTACAAAATTTTATCCTCGTCATTATTTTATAATAATTAATTACTAGATTAAAGCATTGAAAAATAAAATGGTGTTTAAATAACATATGAAAGAAGACGTGGGAAACTATAAATATTTAAATAACTGTTAAGATTTGATACACTTTCTTTCATACTTCATCATCTTCTTTTTTTATTGTTTTAATCAACTTTGGTACAGAAGTTTAAAGTTTCCATTGTTTTGTCATTCACTTTCTTTCATACTTCATTATCTTAATTTTTTATTGTTTTAATCAATTTTGGTACAGAAGTTTAAAGTTTCCATTGTTTTGCCATCACCAAAAAAATACTTTCTTTTCGTTTATCTACTTTTTTTAATTTAACAAATTTTTTGATGTGTAAACATCTATACGCGCAGGGGTTAAATTTCTAATTCACAATACAATCACAAAAAGAGCGTAATATGTGAGCGTAAGATCTTACGCGTAACATGTGAGCATTAAGAGAAATCGGTGTGACATGATTGTTTGGTGAAAAAATTATGATATGTAATAACGTTTTTATCGCTGTTTTCTGCATTTTATTTATTACCAGATGTTTACACATCTCCCCTGTAATAGGACTCACATGATTTTTTATTATTCGATAGAAAACACATCAAAGTGTGATTTCGCAAAAAAAAAAAAAAAAAAAATACATAAGTTAAAAAAAAAAAATGGTTAAATTCGGAATTTTGTAAATATTTCCAATGTATTGTCACCCACTGTACGTATATACATATTTACGCCTATATGCTTCTATAACTCAACAATATTTCAACAGCAGATTCCAGCGCTCGCAATTCGAGTGCAATTTCTAGGCAGCTTTATTTTTCAACTTAGCCAATTCACAAACCAACACTTTTGTAGTTTATTATTTTTGTGAATGAAGGTAACAAACTCAGTAACAAACACATTAACAAATATAATAAAACACACATAGCATATGTATAATTTTATGTATGTGTTAGTAGCAGCTTTAAATGCAATTTACTCAAAATAAAGGAAACAATTTAAAAATCTGTAAATCTGCAAAACGGCTAAAAAGAAATACCTTTCAAATAATATACGTTTGGTCAAAATCGGGATAAAACGGTAGTACAAAACTTCGGTCACAAGAAATCGCCTAACCTATTAATATTATAGATTTCATAAAATTATCAATCATTCGTCAAGCAAGGAAGGTCTCATGGGGGCATTTGCAGATCGCGATGAAGCTTGGATATATTATCGATCACGAAGAAGTAAATGACCCGTATTTTTTACCTGTCGAATCTCATATTTTATGGCTTGGAAAAATATTTTTCATACTTGATCTCCAGAAACCATATTCAAATATGCCATAATATGAAAGCTATTTGAAAGAATTATTTTATAAAACCTTGAAGTTTTAAGAAGGTTTTGTATAGTACTCGTCGTAAGACGTATTTCAGCCTTTTTCAATATGACGGCTAGGTCGTGCTTTAGTCAATTTTTCACGAAGAGACCTCTTACATTAGATATTGCCAACCCTGTTCATACAATATAGATAATATCAATAATATTATTTTTAAATTTATATGTAAAATATATTATGTAAAATGTAAAATGTATTATGTAAAATATATGTAAAATATATTTAAAAAAATAAGTTTTTAATATATTTTTGATTTTTTTTAACACGAATACCTACAGAGCTTTTTGATCACCATGTGAAGACATTTTTAAATCTTCCTTCAACGATATATAAATGCTATAGAGAATTCACACGAAAGTGATTTCGATACATTATTTAAGAAACTAAACAAAAACTAATGCGTTTTGAATCATTTGGAACTTAAAACAAAATATTTCTAGATTGCTCCATTCAATTTTCATGGTTAATATCTTATTTCATTTAATATACATTCCAATTATACATTATGTATGCACAAACATCGAAAAAATGCTTATATATATTCTAATGTATATATCAGAGCTCAGAAAAAAACACACACTGAATAAAAAACTCGTACATATATGTAAACAAACAGAGCGCAGACCAACAATCACATGTTTTTATTTTCATATCAATTATGTGTGTTTCTAAATTTTGTACTTTGCCGAACACAATCATGAATGTGTTTCGTTTTAATACTTGATTGTGAACACGAACATGTTTCTATCACGTATTGTTTTATAATCCACACAGTTTCGAGTGGAGCTATATTTTAAGTTCGTGTTCTCAAAAAAAAAACAAAAAAAACAGAACATGAACAATACACAAGTTCGGGTGTAGCTTTATTTTTAGTTCGTTTTCTTGAACGCATACAGCCAAAAATTAAAACATTATCCACTCGCGATCGGAAAAATCCGATACACCCCGATTAAAACGACGACAATATTTTCAACCAAATTTATTTCAAAAATCTAAAATATTTCATTAGCAGGTATAGAAAAATAAAAATAAAAAGATGATAATTAAAATAAAAAAAAAAATAACAAAAATAAAAAACTAATAAAAAAAAAACGAAAATAATTCATAAACAAAATATAAAAATTTCTCTGTGTGGTTAAAATTAAACTGTTGTTACTCACTGAACTCGAACCTGTTTATTGTTCATATTCTGTTTTTCCGCAGTACACGTGCCAGAACACGAACTTAAAATAAGGCTACACTCGAACATGTGTATTGTTCATGTTCCGTTTTTTTTTTAGAACACGAACAGAACACGATCTTAAAATATAGCTACGCTCGAAACTGTGTAGTTTATGTGTGTTCGAATAAAACAATATGTGATAGAAACATGTTCGTGTTCACAATCAAGTATTAAAACGAAACACATTCATGATGTGTTCGGCAAAGTACAAAATTTAGAAACACACATAATTGACATGAAATTAAAAATATGTGTTTGTTGGTCTGAGCTGCATAAGATCCAAATTATCATAAGATCCAAATTATCATTAGATCCAAATTATCATATAGACTTCGATCAAACTTGGCCCCATATAAAGCTGCTTCCTGATCTTAAATCTAAAAAAATCAA
Organism: Cordilura impudica; assembly: GCA_963682025.1. Classification (NCBI taxonomy): domain Eukaryota; kingdom Metazoa; phylum Arthropoda; class Insecta; order Diptera; family Scathophagidae; genus Cordilura; species Cordilura impudica. The sequence continues at coordinate 9,933,460 of OY821521.1, read as the reverse complement.
AAATATTGCCCTATTTTTCTTAAAGTTGGTTTGTATATAATTTTTTTTTTTTTTGCAAAACATAAGTGACTTTTCTAAATATGGTCAGGATCGGTCCATTTTTCGACCTAGTCCCCATATAAATATGGCACCCGATATGAACTTCCTCATATCTGAAGGCAAACAAATTAATAACAATGACACTAAAATTTAGTTTATGCTTATTTTCTATATCCAAATAGCTAGACCTAAGAGAAAGGTTCCCTAAACGCATGGTATAGGGTATCGTATGGTCGGTCTAGATCGACTAAAATATGCTTACTTGTTGTTTTAATGTTAAAGTTTTTTAAAAATTGCTCATATTGCAGTTTTCATATATTATTTTTTTAAATAAAAAAATAACAAAATTATATAATTTCAACACCTTTCAAACAACATATAATTTATAGTAAATATATTGAATACTCTGTACAAAAAAAATTTTACGCAAAAAAAATCACACCGTGTGACAGAAAAAAACATCTCCAAAGTTGAAAAATAGAGAATATTTAAAAAAAAATGAGTTTGCTGGAGGAATACGCACAGATGTCTCAATACTACTTAAATATCATGTTAATATATTCGAAAGGCCTCAGTTTCCACTTTCAAAATCCGCTGAGAAATTCAAAATCGGTTGATATTCAACAAAATTACTGGCTTATATGTGCAAAAGGGCCGAAAACCCGGTTTTTTCCCGTAACTCAAGATTTTGGAGGTGTTTCGCAAATTTCAAGGACAAGGTCTTGTTGTACTTGACAAGACCTATCAGAAAAAAAGTATCGCATCCCAGGTATTTCAGTTTCATTCTTTTTTGTATCACTGTGTTACATATATAATAAAACTTGAACATAAAACATGTTTAAAATTAAATAAAAACTGGATCTGATCTAAGTTTTTCCAAAAAATTTAAATCGAAAGTTGGCCACACCAAAAATTTAATAAAACACTGAAAAAAAAATTTTTTTTTGCAACAAGGAAACTTCCAATATCTTAATAATCTTTTACATAACATTTTTAATAACTTTAACAAAAGCTGTAAAGTTTCATAAATTTAATGAATTTTATTTATAAATTTCATAAAAATTATATTAATTGAAAACATCAAAAATTCGCTCTTAATATTTGAGTCGTAGTAACAAACTTTAATGAATAAAGCATAATTTCTTATTTAAATTTTTAATTCTGATAATTGAAATATTTTCCAAAATTTTTCTCCTCTAAACCCAATGTCTTTAACAATGTATCGTTATTGTAGCCAAAATGTTAAATACACACCAACTACATTGTTTGTATGTATGTATACTCGTATAAGTGGTCGGGTATCGTTACCCTGTTTTGCCAGAAAATTTGACGTTGCTACTAAGGCGTTGCGCATTATACGGACCCCATCCATATACATTCAACAACACTCTACGAAACATACTGTAATACTTATTCATTATTTCAGGCAAAAAATAAGCACCCTACCAATTCCTTACTGAAACTATACATTGGTATAATACAAAAGGCACTATTTTTTATTTTCATTTTTTTTTTATTCTGCGTAATTGATGCAAACCTTCTTTCCACTAGTATATGTATATATATGATGATGAGGATATCTACGGGTAGAGAAGAGCAGTGATTCCATACGAAATTATATAAACCAGTAACACTATCGTCGTCGTCGCAACAACAATACAAATCTGGCATCTACAACATGACGGCAATGCTGATTGTTGTTAGTATTAGTAGGGTAGTGTATGGGCAAAGGCATTCTAAATGGAAATGGTTGGTTGGTATACAACAAAAAAAAAAAAAAAAATGAGTAAAGAGTACCACAAATCTGAACAAAACAGTGGTTGTATTATATAGTATGTGTTGTTTATATAATTAAACGATAAAAAAAATAAATGAAAAAAAAAAAAAACAGAAATGAATGAACTGAATGGAATTATTATATTTTATTCACTGCTCTACAATAACAATTTCTTCCTTTAAGGAATGGAAACCAGCAAACATTTGTTCAGTCATACATAATCAGTGCCTCGAAGACTGGAATCTTTTCATAAATATGATTTATAAACATGACAATTTTTTTGTTTTGTAGCAATAGTTTTTCCATAAACAATTTGAAAATTTTTCTAAGGCAAAATATTAAATTGAAAACTTTTTTAGACAAGAAATATTGTCAAAGGTAATAAAATTGTCAAAGTATGGTAACTTCTAAAATGTAAATTTTTTATTTTTTGAAAATATTTAAGCGGTCTCTCAACATCAAACATTTTAAACTAATAGGACCTATTGTAGAGAGCGATCATCTCTAAATTGACTCCTCGAACAAGGCAGATTTGAAACGAATTTTAATTTCGAAAATTTAAGACATAGCAAAAAAATTTAAATTAATACTATTATTATTTAAAATTAGAAATTAGACATTTAAATATTTTAATTTTTTTAATTTTTTATATAGGTTTTTCATAATATTGAAAATTTAATAAAGAGCCTCAAAGAGACCATTACAGGGTAAACAAAAAACTATATCGGGTCCTGCTAAAAAACAAAAACATTTTAAAAAACTTTTTTTCTGATCATTTTTGTATGTGAGTAATTCTTATATTTTCGAAATTTAAATTTGAAAATATGACAATATTATCCAAAATGTTTAAAATTTTAATTTGTTTCTATATTTTTAATTTTTTTCATTTCACGCCTTTATTTTCTAATAGCTTATTTGAAATCCTATTGGTTTCTTAATTTTATTTCAAATTACGTTTAATAGTAATTAAACTGAATCTTTCTTTGTTAGAATCGGTTAAAAATTATTAAAGTTACATTTTTTTAAAATAAATTTTAAGTTTTTAAATAAAATTTAAATTTGAAAATGTGAAAATATTATCGAAAATGTATAAAATTTTCATTTTTTTTCTATTTATTTATTTTAGCTTATTTGAAAACCTATTGTTTTCTTAATTTTATTTAAAATTACGTTAAATAGTAGTCTTTGAATCTTTGTTTGTTAGAATCGGTTAAAAATTGTTAAAGTTACAACATTTTTTTAATAAAATTTTAATTTTTCACATGGGTTTGTTAAAGTTATAAATTTACAAAATTCTAAATTTGCCAAATTTTTTTTTATAATTTCTTGCTAAGTTCTAAAATTATTTTTTTTTAGCGAAATCACTCTTTGGTATATTTATTCTCTATCGAAATATTACAAATTTGTTCCAAAAAATACAATACAAAAAAAAAAAAGTAGATAAACGATGGAAAAACAATGGAAAGTTTTAAATTTCTGCACCAGAGTTGATTTTATTTATTTCTTTATTTAAGATTTAGATAATACATAAATGTACATAATAAATATTACATGAAGCTATAACCACAAGGTGTTAAAATACATATCGCACCTGTACCTCTAAAGTGAGTCAACTCAAAATTTTTCAATTTTCACTTTTTGCAAGAAAACGATACACAGTGGTCATATCTATCCACTGTAAAAATCTTACATCGGTTTTTTTAGTCTTTCGCAAAAAAAAAATACAGTTGTAACCCTCTTTGTGCTATAATAGTAGCTTCTTTAGAATGCACTAAAAAGACACATTTTGAGTTTTTTTATTATTAATTTTTTTTATTAATGAAAATCCTAATGTAACAAGATTTAAAATCTTATAAAACAACATTAGTCATAACAAATTAATTTTCAATAAGAAGAATGTATGTAAGTTTAATTTATAATTAAAATTAGAAGAATAATATAAAATAAAATATAATATAAAATATATAAAAAATAAAATAAAAATGTAAAAATAAAGTGTAAAAATATCCTGCACAGCAGGTAAAAATTATATAGAAATTAAAATTAAATTAACTAAAGAAATTAAAATGAAGTATTAAAAATCAATTGAGAAAAAGTTTAAAAAGTTCTTTCTTAAATGATGTTGTATTTGATATTTTGTGAAGTTGATTATTTAAAGTATGTAACGAGTTCCAAAGACGTATGCCATTTACAAAAAAGTGTCTTTCGGATATTAGTCTATTGTACAATATTGGTACAAGACAGTTATTACGGTTAGATCTTGTAAATAGTAATCGCTCGAAAAGGTAAACGGGTTCTTTAGTGAAAATAATTTTATGAACCATAAGTAAAGTTCTAAATTTAAGATAGTCTTCAAATGAAATGCCATAAATTTTATTTAGAAAAGCGGAGATACTATCATATTTGCGTAAACCATAAACATATCTAACTACACTTTTAAAGACGCGTGTAAGTTTACCCATGTCTGCACTATCACAACCTGACAACAATTCACAACCATATAAAAGCGTAGGTAAGATAAACGATTTTGCAAGAACAAATCTAATTTTCTGCGGTGTGAAGTACTGAGAAGACCAAAGACTACGGAGAATACTATAAACTTTTCCAGAAGCTTTGTTAATTTGATCATTCCACGTTAGGGTATTATTAAAAATCAATCCAAGGTTTTTAGCATTCGCAACGTAGGCGATATCCACTCCATTAATACTAACTTTCGGAAGACAAGAGGTATCATATATCTTTTTAAAAATAACAAGGCACTGAGATTTTTTCGGATTTAAGGTAAGAAAAAAAAATTTTTATTTTTGATGATCACTGGAAAAATCGCCAAAACAACTACCGTTGTATACTTATTATTCAAAATTCTTTACAATGAAATAACTGTTTTTAAATTTTATAGTAAATATTAAAAAAAAACCGTTTTTTGCTCTACTGAAAATTTGTTAATTTTGAGTTGACTCACTTTAGAGGTACAGGTGCGATATATATTTTATAAAGGATATTTACAAAATATTTGTCTACTGTATTTAAATATTATTATATATTTACTAGTATGTCCTGTTTTGCTTCGCTACGACCAACCGAGACCTTTTGTGTTGTTTTATTTCATAATTAATTTTTTCTACGAAGTGTGTACTGTGCAATTAAAACATGTTATTTAATTTATATTTCAATACTTGCTGATATACAATATTTTTTGATTTTTCATTCGTTAAACATTTTATCGAATTTTTCGGGGTTTCTACTCTGGAGCAAGGTGCTTATAGCTCCCCATGAGAAGAACATGGATTTTCCAAATTAAAACACTTAACTATTGGCCTTGAATTTAGATTATCATTTGGCAATATTTAATTTAGCGATTTATGATTTTTGCGATTTTAGATTTTGCCCATTTTTGATTTTGAAGATTTTTGATTTTGGCGATTTTTATTTTTCGCGATTTTCGGTTTTGGCGATTTTTGATTTTAACGATTTTTGAATTGGCTGTTTTTGAGTTTGGCGATTCTGCCCATATTTTCCACGACTAATCACATTTATAATGAACTTATCAAAAGTTTCACGACTGTCGCTTTGTAGTACTTCATATATTTTTTGTATAGGAGGTGCCACGCCCACTAACCCCTTCCCGCTCAATTTTATCGGACTGCTCACATTAATATCTGATGAACTCATACAAAGTGTCAAGACTTTCGCTTATATAGTACTCCAGTTATATGATGTTATATATTTACTTAGTATGGGCGGTACTACGCCCACTGCTTCGATCGCGTCCATTTTTTGTTCGGCTAATCATATGAATAACTTATGCCTAAACGGCGCCAAGGCTCTCACTATTACAGTACTCCATAGATGACATTTTATAATGGATTAATAATAGATGACCTCAGTTAAATTTGCAAGGCTGTCTCTATCATAGTACTCGATGCAAAATATTGAATTATTACTTTGCATGGGAGGTGCCACGCCCACTTATCCGATTCCGCCCATTTTCGGCATGGCTACTAACATGAATAATAGGTGACATCACACAAATTTGGAAAGCTCTCTCTGTCATAGTACTCAATATATATGATACTAGATGTAACCCGGTGTGCTTCGCTAACCCGCCCCGCTGAAAGGGTTCACGCCAAGTCCGAATGCTATCGCTTTTACAGTATTCCAGATATATGACATTTAATATTTACTAGTTTTGTGAAGAGGTAACAACAATAATAATCGATGAGTTTTCTTCTAGTCTTAAGAAATAGAATATTTGTGAGAAATATTCTCTGAATAAATTCATAATTTCAAAAATTATCAAGAAATATCGTGAAAGAGGCATTACGTTGACGACTTAACAAAAGAGTTAAAAAAAGTTACCTAAAGACGTCATTAACAAACTGAAACTAAAAATATGTGCTAGGACTGTTTTTCGACGAAGAAACCTCTGATACTTGATATAACTCATCTGGCTTACATAAATTTTACTATAGCACACATGAATTGGTGAAGACGGAACTGGAATACTGTTCTCATTTCAGATAAGTCCAAGTTTAATTTAAGAGGGCTTAATGGGCATAATACACAAGGACACCACAGAGGAAAAGATTAGACCCGAATAAAACTGCTAACTTTGGCGGTGGTAATATTATGGTATCAAGCAATAAAAGATTCTCTAACTTAAATTGGATACAGGCAATTTGTAAATGACGTATTGTATCCATATGAGGGGGAAATATGCCCCTGGTCTGAAAGTTCCAATAAGTCAATGACCCAAAACACACCTCCAAGGTTGTAACCGAATGGCTACAATCTAATGCAGTTAGTCTTTTGGAATGGACAGCCCAATCACCAGATCTGAATCCCATAGAAAATTTATGGAACCGAAATTACACAAACAAGACAGATTTCATAGAGGCAGTTAATTCAAAGTAGCAAAAAATGTCAGTGGATATTATCAACATTTTAACAGACCTTATGTCATTGTAAAGCAATACTAAATAAGTAAGAAAATTATAGTCGGTCCAGACCAACTATACAATACCCTATATCATGGCTTAGAGACCCTATCTCTTCGGTCCAACTAAGTGTACATACACATATCAAATATAAGCATAAAACAAATTTGAGTGGCATTGTTATTAATTTTCTTGGCTGCAGACATGAAAAAGTTCATATCGGAAGCTATATTTATATGGAGAATATGTCGAAAAATGCACCGATCCTGACCATATTTTGTAAAGTCACTTATATTTTGAAAAAATATATACAAACCATATTTCAGAAAAAACTGTGCAATATTTTTGTTTTTTGATAGATTGAAGTGAAAATCGGGAGCTGTGACGGAGAATTGCCATATAGGGATTATTTTTGGACAACTGATAAATAAATGTAATAAACACACACAAACCCAATTTGACCGAGATCTATATGATAGTTTGGATCTTATGGCAATTTATGTAGATTTATAGGGGTCATTTGTATGGGGACTACGTCTAAACATGGACCGAATTTCACCAATTTCAATAGAGTTCATCGCATGGCCGATAAGAGCTTACATACCAAATTTCATTAAAATATATTCATATTTGCGACCTGTAGTTTGATTACACACAGACGGACAGACAGACGGACATACGGACGGATGGACATCGCTAAATCGACTCAGATAGTGATTCGATTGGTATAATAAAAGATGGGTCTAGGTCAAATATTTTTGGTAGTTACAAACAGCAGCACAAAGTCATTATACCCAAACCACATAGTGGTATAGGGTATAAAAATAATGGATACCCAACAATAATATTAAACCAAAAATAGAGGGAAAGTTTTCAATTATTGTGTAGTTAAGGTTACCAATGGTTTGTCAACAGCAGATATTGAATACATCTTGATATTTTTTTCCTGAATTTAAGCTATTTTATGTAACATTTTTTTCTTTCTTATATAAATAAAATATAAAAATTTTTAAATTAATAAACGAGTTTTTTATTTGGTGATCCAATTTTTTGATATTGAGCGTTCAAGTCACAAATATATTTTGTTAAAAGTTCCCATTGTGTGTTGTGTGAAATTGTGAATTTTTTTGTTAAGTCTTTTGGGAAATAGTTTTTAACTTTTCTCAAGCTTTGCTAGATTTGCGGTGAATTTGTGGCAAAAATATTAGAATGTGAAAAATATTGAAGGACAAATTTTAACGTATTTAACGTAAAATGCTTAAACAAATGTCTTGAATTCATCAAAACATGAAAAATACTATACCTAAAAATTTTAACTAGCAGATTCCAGCCCTCGAAATTCGAGTGCAAATTCTAGGAAATTTTATTTTTTCATTAAATAAAGACCCTTAAGGCATGCTAATCAATTATAGCCAATTCACAAATCAACACAAAAAAACAAACTCATTTTTGTTACAAACATATTAACAATATGTATTAGTAGCAACTTTAATTGCAATTTACTCAAAACAAAGGAAAAAATTTTAAAATCTGTAAATCTGCAAAACGGCTAAAAAGAAATACCTTTCAAATAGTATACGTTTGGTCAAAATCGGGATAAAACAGTAGAACAAAACATCGATCACAAGAAATCGCCTAGCCGATTAATATTATAGATAGATTAGGCAAATTGGGAATGTTTTCAAATGAAAAAACTTGTAATATCGAAATTTTTCTGTAGGCTCAGATTTAGAGTTTTTAAAAGAAAAATTGCAAAACATCTGAAGTGTTAAAAATAATTATGGAAATCTAATTTAGTTTTATTTTTATTAAAATATATAAATAATTATATACTATTTTATAATTATCTACGTACTCTCTTAATATTATTTTTCTTTCCTATTACCAATATCTTGTATTTATTTCGGGATAACGTTAAAAAAAAGTGTGGCAATACCAACCTAAATTAATATGACACGAGGAGTATAACAGTCAACGCCCTCATTAAGGGGGGAAAGGTATTAAAACCTTTTTTAAACTCTTTCTTTAAACTCATACTCTCTGTCTGTCTGTCTGTCTGTATGTCAGTCGTGGGTCAACCCCATTCCCCCACATCCAATTGATCTGAAACTTGGCCAATAGCCTTGTTGTGACTACAGATTAATTTTGGGGTAGTCACGCACAGTCACGCTTAGTCACGCACAGTGACGGAGTGATCTAAATGTCATTTTCCTCGTCCGATCGATCTTAAACTTGGTCCATACACTTGCTGAAGAAAAAAAATTAACTTTGACTTAGTCACGCGCAGTCACGCATGGTCACGCACAGTCACGGAGAGATTTAAAACGGATTTCCCCTCATCTAATCAATCTGACACTTGGTCGATATGTTTGCTGTAATGAAAGATTAATTCCGACATAGTCACGCACAGTCACGGAGTGATTTAAAACCAATTTCCCCTTATCCGATCGATCTGAAGCTTTGTCCATAGACTTGTGCCCAAAGATTTATTTTAAAATAGTCACGCAAAGTCACGCACTGTCACGGAGAGATTAAAAACTCATATGCATAAGGAATAGAGTTTTAATAAAAACTTTGTTTTCATGGGTTAGATTCTTTTTATGGCATTTTTTTTCTTATTTTTTTGCTGAATGTCCAACATGTCAAGAGTGTTGTATCAAAATTTCAAGTAAATCGGAGCAACGTTTTTGAAGTCCGTGAACATCATAACTCAAAATCTACTGCACCCACCGTTTTGAAATTTTATACACTATTTCTACGCATAAATCACCAGGTAATCAGGAAGTGTTTTTAAATTTTTTTTTTTTATAATTTTTTCCCCATTTTTAGCAACAAATTAACCGAAATTTTATAGCAAAAATGTGGTTTTCACTTCAATATGCTGCCAAAAATAATTTTTTTAAAACCCTTCCTTTCATTTCGCATTTCACTTTTTTTATTTCACATGATCTGGTAACGAGTTCACCGCAAAAAAAAACTTTTTTTCGTTGCGTTTCCGGATATTCGCTGTCACGGACTTATTTATTAAAATTTTTAATTGAAAATGTTTTCAAAGAAACTTCAAGTGTTATATGAGCTCTGTTCCCCACGATGTTGAAGCATGTTCAAGTATGTTGAACATCAGTCGAGTGCGTTCCACCAGAAAAATGTCAAGCTAAAGAGAGAGACATTTGCAGTTTCTCACCACAACTCACCATGCTTGAACAGTTCGAACTTTTCTAGAACAAATTTGGGTGAGTAAGTTTCAACCATTTACGAAAAGTGACAGAAGCAGTTGTTTTCATTCGTTGTTTCGGTTTTTTGATTTTTGTCAAATAGAATAAAATTTTGGTAAAAATAAATGAAATGGAAAAATTTGTTTTATATGAAAATTTATTGGAATCAAGCAGTGATTCAGAAGAAGAATTAATTATGAATCATGGTTTTTGCTTCAAGTCGTTCCACCAGAAAAATAGAAAATGAGAGCGAGGGGCGTAAATATGAAATTACTCAATGCTTGAGTTTTGCTAGCCTTTTAAAAGATATTGTTCTGGCCAAATATTATTCATATCTTAAAAAAAATTATGAAAATACGCCTTTTTTCGCCTTTAAAACTTTACAACAAATGCTATAAATATAATGACCACAATACAAATCAATTACAGCTATGACACACAAATTAGAAAATTTTCAATAACAACAATAACAAGAACAACATAGAAAAAATAACATTTTCAAAAGTTTTTTTTTTTACCTTTTTATTGAAATCTCGGGACCTTTACATCCGATTTGGAAGATTTTAAATATCAACATGCTCAGGATGTCACTGAATTTTTTTCACTAAAAATACTCAACCCAGCTGACCTATTAAATGCGTTATTTCCACAGACGGACATCGCTCTTTCAACTCCGCTTTTTATACTATTTCAAGTATATATATATTTTATGGGATCCGGCTTTTTATTTTAATTATAACAAACGGAATGTCAAACTTTTATATATCCTACGCATATTGGTTTCGAGGGTATAACAAATTAACCAAAAATTAGTAAATAGTGTTTTAATTATGTTTCTATAAAAATTAAATGTATCGTTTTTTCAACTGTGAGATAAAATCAACGCATTCTCTTCAAATTAATTACGGTTTCTTATTTTTGTTGTTAAGTTAATAACTTAACTTAAGTTAATAAATAGGTAAAATATATAAATTTAATAACAAAGATTTGTAATTCCAATTTGAAGTCACTGTATATATACATACATATATTAATTGGTATCTCTTAAATTTATTACATTTGGCAATCTGTGTATGTGTGTGAGTGTTAATATGTGTGTGTGTGCTGAACATAAGCTTATATAAGTCTTTTATATGGCTTTTTCGTTCGTTCATTCGTTCGTCTTATCATCACCATCAACATCGCCATCGCCATCATGATCACCAGTATTTTAACAACTACTTTGTTAAAAATTTATAGACATTTTTTTCTAGCTTTTTTGTTTGCCTATTTCCCTCTATATGGTACTGTCGTCTTATTAAATCTGAACGTTTGTTTATATTCATATTTATGTATGTTCTCGTATGAATAATGATGACTTTTTCATTATAGATTTTCTGTTTCTGTTGCTACTGAACATTTGGAAATATATAATTACATTACGTGCTGAATATACAGATGATTTATTTTGTCGTTGAGTTTTTTTTTTTTTTTCAATGATATTATAGATAAGACACGTTATTGTTATAAAAGGCAAATAGTTTGCCAAAATAATGCTAAGTAAGAAATTGGATTTATGGTATTTTTCCATAGTATATTTCAGAATTACAGCTTAAATGTGTTAATATTTTGTTTTTTAAAAATTAAGAATAACCAACATAGTTTCTAGTTTATTTTTGCAAATGGAGGTTAATTTTGTGGGCTTATCAAAATTTTATTTACAAAAGTGATTAAGGTGAGTAAGGCGCCTATTGAAAAATGAAAAACACTTCAATTTAATGTATACGAAATATTTATATTCATTCTTTTATCATTGAGTACAAAACTATTCACATAATCGAGGACAAAAATTTAAGCAATTTTACGCTACTACACACAGAAAACAGATTCGTTGTTGCAACCCAATTTGTTGCCACCCGAATTTTTGTAGTTCAGTTGCGATTACTGAATTATATGACACATATTAGCGTACAATGGTGAAAGCAAGTGACATTATACATATATAAATTTGATTGTATGAAGTATGATATTTAGTTGATACAATGGAGTTCTTAATCTATAATATTAATAGACTAGGCGATTTCTTATGACTGATGTTTTGTTCTACCATTTTATCCCGATTTTGACCAAGCTTATATTATTTGAATTTTCTTTTTAGCCGTTTTGCAGATTTACAGATTTTTAAATTTTTTCCTTTATTTTGAGTAAATTGCATTTAAAGTTGTTACTAACACATACATAAAATTATACAATGCTCTGTGTGTGTTTATTAAATTCGTTAATGTGTTTGTAATTAAAATGAGTTTGTTTTTTGTGTTGATTTGTGAATTGGCTATAATTGATTAGCATACTTTCAGGGTCTTTATTTAATGAAAAAAAAAATCCTAGAATTTGCACTCGAATTTCGAGGGCTGGAATCTGCTAGTTTTAATTATTGGTTGTTACAATCATTAATTGGGACTTTTACTAATACATATGAAATATAAAAATAAAAACTTATAATTATTTATTTTTAGTATTTATTTTTGAATAATTTATACATTTTAAATTAAAATAAATAATAATAATAATGAAATCACCAATTTAAGGTTATATACTATCCTCATTTATATAATGTCTGCTTAAATTTATAAAGCAGTAAATATTATTATTATGAAATTAATATTATTATTAAGGCTGTATCCATTCATTAGATAACATTATTTATATATTTAAAAGACATTTACTGAATTAGATAATAGATATCACAATAAATATTTGAATTACCTATGGACACTGTGGGTACTATGACTAAAAAGGGTCCTACATTTGTTATTTTTCGATCGATTTCAAATCATTTAAAACTCAATTCGAAAACAAAGGAAGTTTATTTAAACCGAACTAATAGGGAACAGCTACATTTGGTCTAGGCCATCACATGCACTTTTTTAACATATTTATATGGCTGCATCATAAAATGTTATTTAATTAGCATAATTGTTTTTGCGAACGATACTTTGACTACAAGTGAAGAAAATATGATTTTGTGTCGTCGATTGAAATTATAAAAGTTATCTCCAGGTCAAGTATATTTCGTAATTCAAATATCGGTACAAACTCATTACTTACACAATCGTATGATAATCTCCACGCTATGGTAATCGACTTTGCAACAACCACTGCCTTCGTTACATTCTAACTGAAAAAAGAAGCAGTGATAAGCTTTTTGAATACATTCTGGATCTGGTCAGATCATTCAATATATCTTGGAACTGTTTCTGTGTCTAGTCTAACACAAAAATTTGATTTTATTCTTTCATAGAACATTGTGTGGGTGTGCTAATCACAACTCGCTAATACAGGCGCTGGAGGAATTTTTATATACTTAACGACTGCCAACGCGTTGAGTTTGTGTTGCTAAATCACGAGTTTCCACCGAAATAAAAGCCTGACTTCGTTCTAAGTATCTGTATATGTGTATCTTTGATGCAGGTAAGGATAATACGCTCTTGATTGACAGATTGGTTTTCTAAACTATAACCATAAATACCAGGAAAAACACATGTCATGGGGACTGAACGACATCTTCAGGTTCCATAATAACAGGTATTTCTTCTATACTCTTCGATCATCCATTTTTAACAATAACACAGTGATACAAGAAAGAATAAAGCAGAAATACCTGGGATCCGATGTTTTTTTGTGATTGGTCTTGTCTTGAAAATTGCGAAACACCTCCAAAATCTTGAGTAACGGGTAAAAACCGATTTTTCGTCCCTTCTGCACATATAAGCCAGTAACTTTGTTGAATATCAACCGATTTGGAACGTGATATTTTAGAAATATTGAGACATCTGGTGCCTATTTCACTAAACTACAAGTTCAGAATTACAAGCGTTTTTGCCTGTAAAATTGTGAACTTGTAACTAATTGTGTTTCATAAAAATACAATTACAAGTTTTTGGCTACAAGTGAATTGTACAAGTCACAAGTCTACAAATCATACTTCTACAAGTGGTTTTGTTTCACTAAAATAAAATTGCACTTGTACACTTGTAGAATTGTAGAAAAAAAAGCTTAGGGTCGACGGAGACCCTCGGAAAAAATTTTACAAATTACAAGTGAATGATATATTGAATTAAAATTTGATTTTTAACTATTTTTTAATAAAAATTAGTTCAAATAAACAAAAATCAAACAATTTCAATATTAATTAGCATTTATTTATTTATTTTGTTTACTTTTAATTATTTATTTTTTTAAATATGTGACTTTATGTAATAAAACAAACTATATCAAAAGTTGGCTCCTATTATAAAACTAGAGGATTGTGTGGCGCCTAGGCGCCCGTTTATTTTGACTTTAACAAACAAATTTTTTTTTTCCATTTCAGAATTTTCCTATATTTTATATATGTACGTATGTTTAAAAAATTAATTTTAATATTTTTAAAATTTCTTAAAAAAAAAAATCGAAAAACAGTTGTAAAAAATACAAAACAAAAACTCCGATTTTCAAATGAAGTTTTGAAATGGTCTTTTTATGAATATTTTCGCAAAAGTTTGCTTTATACTTTCTGCTTCTATACATAAGTTCTTAATATTATATGATTTAAAAAAAATATTTTATTTTGATAGAAACTCGGTAATTTTAGTCTTATTAAGACAAACTATAAATATGTATCTTTTTAATAATTTAATTTATGTTTTATAACTTTTTAAGATGCATCAAAATAAATAAACTTATTCAACAAAAAAAAAGTTTTTAAACCTTTCGGACAAAACAAAAAATACTACGGTTATAACGAACTTAGTCTATAACGAACTAATTTGGCCGGTCCCGCCGAGTGCGTTATAACCGAACTCCATTTTATTGTAGAAAAATAGAATAGCATAGAAAAAAACAAAAGTTTTAGAGCAAGGTTCTTAAAAGTTTCTTAAGGGGGGTAAGGTTTTAAAATTTAATAAAAGTCATATTTTGCATAATTCTTTTTTGAAGACATGAATTACACGTTATAGCATAACATTTGAAGAATCTTTGAAAAATTTTCAACTAAAAATTAATAAATAAGTCCGTCACAGCCAATATCCGGAGGCGTTGTTGTTTTGCGGTGACCATCATAACTCGTTACCGGACCATGTGAAATAAAAATTCGAAATGCGTTCAAAAAGTGACATGTTTCCTGAAGTAGTGACGAAGAGTTTTGAAGTGAAAAACGATTTTTGCCATACAAATTCGGGTTTAGTTGTTAAAAAATGGGGAAGGAAATGGAATTAAAAAAACCTTCGTGGTTACCTTATGATTTATGTGTAGATATAGTATCAAAAATTTCAAAAGAATCGGTCAAAAGATTTTTAAAAATGGATTTATATACTATATACCGTATGAGGCTGGTCGCTGGAAACGCTGTATCTTCTTAAGTTTTGCTCTGATTTACTTAAAATTTTGACACAACACCCTCGCCATGTTGTGCA
This sequence comes from Cordilura impudica, assembly GCA_963682025.1. Classification (NCBI taxonomy): domain Eukaryota; kingdom Metazoa; phylum Arthropoda; class Insecta; order Diptera; family Scathophagidae; genus Cordilura; species Cordilura impudica. The sequence goes on along the minus strand of OY821521.1, from coordinate 9,918,060 downwards.
TTCAGGAAGAGAAATGCAAAAAAGGTTTTAAAACCTACCACCCCTTAAGGAAATGCAAACACCAATACACCTACACAAAAAAGAAAAAATATTTCATATTTCATCATACTGTAAACTGAAAAAAGAGAACTACATTTTTTGCAAAGTTATCTATAAATCCAAAAAAGAAAAAAGAAAAAATAAGCGCGTATTAGTTTAACTTAAAAAAAATCGCCTTTAATTCTTCCATGATTATTTCAAAAAATTATTAAAATTAAAATCTTAAATATACCTATTTACGTAATTTATGTTTGTCTAAATTTTTTTTAAAGCAAATTATGCAAAAATTAATATTATGAGTGAAAAAAAAAATATTTTCACACCTCTCTCTAAAATTACAATGTAATTTAATTATGCAAAGTTACAATAATTTAAATTTTAAACTCAATATTGCACTATTTTTTCAAGGGCTTTTCAATACAGAGCTATAACGAAATCATACGTTGGACAACAACAAAATCCACATCGAAGATCTCTTTTTTCTCAAATATTTATCAAAAAAGCATACTCTTTGGTAAGTGTTGGCCATCAGAGAACCTGAGCGAAAGCACTCTTAACAATACAAAACAATTTTGAGATGAAAAACAAAACAGAAAAACGGATAAGTTTAGTTTGATAAAGGAAGTATGTATGCATATCGAACGACGTTAAATGAAAAAAATAAAAATGTTTAAAATTTCATTCATTCATTTTTTTGCAGAATTTTCTCATTGACCAACAATGGGAATTGAAAGAAGAATTTGAATAGATATTAGTTTTTTTTTTATGCATTTTTTGGGCTCAATTTATTCCATATGTAACACGAAATCTGCATATGTAGTGCTATTGTCGTTAGCAGTGTTGCCAATTTAGACAACTTATTGTAATTTCGACGATTTTTCAATTTGTTAAAATTATTTGTTAAATTTGTTAAAATGATGATTGAAGATTTAAAATTTTCAGTAGTATAAAAATTTCGATTTCAAGGGTTAACAATTCATGGGTTGTTTATCGAAAATTGATAGTTTTTGTTCAGTGTAAATGTAAATTACAAACTATGTATAGATTTAATTCTGGGTCAAGTCGTTTCAAAACGGAAATACCTTGAATAGCATCTCTATTTAAGATTTAGGTTTTAATTACGGCGATACTTTAAACCTATATTATATGTTTCAGCTATAGATACATATCAATAAAATTATTTAGTTGATTGCTGTGTTAAATTTTTTCCGTTGAAATTTCATCACTAATACATTTTTATATATAGAAATAACCAATGCTGTAATATTCGTAATATGAATGATATAAATAAATTTTATTGTTTCCTTTTGTAATATTTTGTCGAGTTTTATTTTTATTTTCTTGACAATTTCTTGTTTTAAAAATGACGATTTTGGTGATTTATTTTCCAAAATTGTCGATTTTCAGAAGATTTTATTAGCAGCACTGGTAGGTAACAAAGAAAAGAGAGAAAATTGTGTGTGGGTTTGTATAAAATGAGAAAGATTAAATTTTGTTTGTGTATTTCCCATAGCTTTGTAGGGAGTGCTATGTGTATTATTTCAGCGTTACAGAATCAGTCAGTCAGTCAGTGAGTCAGGGATCAGCGTAAATATATATAAGATATAATTAAAATGTGTTATATTGCGTTTTTATAGGATATTTTAGCATTTTGAGTAATAATAAATAAGAATTGAAAAATTCATATCACAATATATACAAGAACTTGTAATTGTAGAAATTGTAGTTTACAACTGCAAAAAGCTACTACAGTTGTGAAAATTTTAATGAAACACAATTCATCAGCACTTGTAAGAATTAGACTTATGATTGTAACTTGTAAACTTGTAGAATTGTAGTTTAGTGAAATAGGCCCCTGTTCGTAATCCTTCAGCAAACTCATTTTGTTTAAAATACCCGCTATTTTTCAACTTTGCAGATGTTTTTACACATTTTTTTATTTTAGGACTTATGTACTTATAATAAAAGTATGTTTATTTATGTGTAAAATGCAGCTTTGGTTTAGAAAATCTGGTAAAAATTAACAGAGTTATTAAACTTTTAATAAAAAAAACGGAATAAATGCCTGCACAAATTAAATTGCCATAGGATCCAAATTATCATATAGATCTGAGTTAAATTGTGTTTGCGTGTGTTTATTACATCCACTAATCAGTAGTCCAAAAATGAACCCTATGGGACAATTCTTATTCATAGCACCCATATAAAGTTGCTTTCGGATATTCACTTAAATCTACCAAGAAACAAACATATTGAGCAGATTTTTATCAAATTCGGATCGGTCCATTTTTCGATCTAGACCCCATATAAATATATCATCCGATATGCACTTTTTCACCACTCAAATTTGGTTTATGCTTATTTTGTATTTTTTAAGCGCCCCGGTAGGTGAGTAGGTAGCGTGCTCGCCTACCATGCGGGGGTCGTGGGTTCGATTCTCACCAGAGGCTTTGATATGTCGCTGCAAAAAAAAAAAAAAATTAACACACTACTCTCTCTTTCCTTCTCCCTATACCTATATCTTTCCTGAGATCAACACAATGCATTGCATCTATAGGGGGCATCCCCTGAGTGTTGATTAATTTAAAAAAAAAAAAAAAAAAAAACAATTATCTGTGGGTTTCTGGAATAACAGCGTATGTCCATTTTTGTCAGTTTTGAGTTAACGATGCCAAATATATTAATTTTTAACGCTTTTTACATGTGTTAAATTTTTTTAAAATAAATATTGACCATTTCTGAGTTTGAATTTGCAGCACTATCGACGTATGTCAACCTAGGTTTGATCGCTGACAAATTATTTTCTCAGAAAACGACACATAGCTACATACGTTGTAATTAATGAAAAAAATGCAAAATATTTTTCGATTATTTTTCAGCTTATAACCACTTATAAAAACCTGTGTGTTTATTTCTGTTATTTTTTGTCACTATTATTCTTTATACGTTGTTATATTCTCATCCTAAGTCCCGTTAGCTTTTTGTTGACGAGCAAACAAATCCATTTTCCAAACAACAACAACTTATGTCTACATGGGTGGTTGCATTGGTAGTTTTCTTTTTCAAAGAAAACGATGTTTGTCGACATAAGTTGTTTTATCTGCACACACTTTAAGTCTAATTTACATATTGTTTTTTTCGTCCTTCTCTAGGATCTATTCCTCTGAAGATTTTTGACTCAAAATTTTATATAAAGTATTTATTGCCAATATCTACAGGACTGTTAAATAAAAAGCTCTAAAAACTTTATATCGAGCCCATAACTTCAAATGTAACGTTTTTTGGCTTCCCAGAACATTTTGATTTTATGACATACGCGGTTATTCTAGAAAACCACAGTTATTTGCTTTCACCTAAGAGATAGGGTCTTTAAATGCATGGTATAAGGTATCGGTCTATACCGATTTTCTTACTTGTTTTTTTATTTTAATATATTTGGCAACTGACAAATTTAATCAAACTATTCGGTCTGGCTAATTATATTCTTATCTTGTTTTGGTATTTACAACAGAAATTGATTCATAGAATTTCCTTTCTGTTAGAAATGCCAAAAGAGGGTAAAAGTTTGGGTTTTTTTTTATTACAACCGAAAAACCGTTCTTAATGCAAGTTTTATATATTTGTTGCAATATCTGGTAAAACATTTTCGGTTTGAAAAATGTTGTTGTAACATATTTATAGTTGCAGTCGCCAATATTTAGCACTAAAGCACGTTATTCTTGGTTTTATTAGGTTGCCTCAATTAAATTAGTTTAGAAATTTACATAAAGACATTGATTGGTAAACATAATTAATATTGTTATTGTAGATAGGTATCTTAAATTTAAATGAATTGTGATTAGACGATAGTTTTAATACAATTTCTATTTTAGTTTTACATATTCAAGCATCTGTAATATTAATAGGCTAGGCGATTTCTTGTGACCGATGTTTTGTTTTACCGTTTTATCCCGATTTTGACAAAGCGTACATTTTTGGGAGGTATTTTTTTTTTAGCTTTTCACTAGAGTTACAGATATTTAAATTTTAGCCTTTATTTTGAGTAAATTACATTTAAAGTTGCTACTAACACATACATAAAATTATACAATGTTATGTGTGTGTTTATTAAATTTGTTAATGTATTTGTAAGTTTGTTTTCTTCATTCACAATAATAATAAAGCAAAAAAGTGTTAATTTGTGAATTGGCTAAGTTGAAAAAAAAGTTTCCTAGAATTTGCACTCGAATTTCGAGCATTGAAATCTCCTAGTTACAATAAAAGCTCTAATTTCTTTAACAAATTTTTATAGTGTTAACCGAGATGTATTAAGGGTTCGGACCAGATTCAGGATGTATTGAAGATGCCAGTAGAATATCACGAAGGCAGTCGTTGTTGCAAAGTCGATTATCATGCCGCGGAGGTTATTATACGATTGGGTAAGTGATGAGTTTGTGCTGACGTTTGTACTACGAAATATACTTGACCTGGACATACCTTTTATAATGAAGGACAATGTTGACCTTAGCATCGAGAAATAAGGCATGGCTGGAAACTGGATCTTCCAACAGGACAACGTTGTAAAACATACATCTAAAATTGTGAAATAGTGGCTACTGTATCGGACTCCTGGGCCACATTGTCATCAGCCACAGTCCCAGGACCCTAACCCGATCGAGCATCTGTGCGAAAATCTTCACAGAAAATTAAGTTGAAGGGCTATTTCAAGCAAGGCAAACTTAAAGAATGCTCTAAAGGAAGAATGGAGTCAGATCACCCCCTATGTAACAAAAAAAAATTTGTCGAGTCGATGCCTAAGAGACTAAATGAGTAGCCAAATGAAAATAAACCTAACATTAAAAAATTGAAAAAGTTTACTTTTTCTATTGAAGTCCTGTTGCCTTTTGTTTGGTGTTTCCTTTTTTTTTTTTTTTTTTTTTTTTTTGATGCGTAAAATTTGGTAATTTTTTAATTTCTATTTCTGTTTTTTATTACTTTTGTTTAATATTTTTATTGAGTTCAGCTATTATTAAATAATTCTTGAATTCCTTATATCGAGAGTTTATATTCAAAAAGTACTATCTGCAATTTACAATATAATTTTTTTTTGGTTTTAAGCTATTCTCTAAGACAACTGTTATCTATAATAATGATTTTAATTTTCAACATGAATAGTAGGATTAATTCTTAATAGATCTACTGAATAAATTGATTTCCTCGCTCTCCTAAGAAATTTTGTTAAAGTAGCACTCTTTGAATATAAACCCTGGATATATATTTTTGATTTTGTGTTAATTACTTAATTTCAATAAAACTTTTTATCTGAGTAACTAAGGTGTTCACTTTATTTTGACGCTCACAGTATGTTATATAATTCAGTAATCACAACGAACTAATGGGACTATGAAAATTCGGTTGGCAACAATTTCGATTACAATAACGAATCCGTTGTCTGTTCACAGTCTTTTTAAAGGAATTAAAAGTTTTATTTTATTTTTGTTTTTCAAATTTGCTTCCTTTTTTTAGCATTTAAGGGCAAAATTATTTTAAAAACTTATCTTTTATGTTTATATGGTTTCCTATAAAAATCGTAACTCAATTTGCGTCTTTTTAATTTGAGCGGGAAAGTATCCGCGACGCAAAGCGAGGTCTTGATGTATCTTATTATTCTTACATATATGTATACAAAAAATTAAATTCAATCTTAACTGCCTTTAAAGATACTTTCAAACAACAATTCAATTTAAATTCAGTTGTTGCTATTTGATTGCAATACAAACATCAAAAAAATATATGTCACTGGCTCAAAATACAGAAAAAAAAAGAAATATATGAAACAAAATAAAATCAAATTGAAAATCAAATCATCTGCTCAGTGGCTTATTTAATGAACTTTTCTACGGAGTAAAAAAATGAAATAAAAAATGTTTGCTGAATTTGTGATATAAGTTGAATCTTACTAGAATTTCTAGCTGAAGGCTTTAAAAACAATTAAAAAGTAATTTAGATGGTTCTTTTAATTGAAACTCAATTTTCAAAGATAGACAGACTACAAAAGATAACAACAATAATATAAATAAGTTTAAAAGGTTTACAAAGAAAATTTTAAATAGAGTTTTCAATTAAACAGATTAATAACGTAATATTTTAATAAACCCCAAACAGAAAATTAAATTGTATCACTTAAGTGACATAGTCATGCACACGCTAATACGTAGGCTGTGGGGGGGGGGGGGGGGAGTATTTAATATGTAGAATAAATTTTAAAAAAATTAAATATGAGTACATAGAAAAGTTATGGTCGGTAAAGGTCCGAAACGTATTTTTAAGTTTTCTTTATTATATTTATTATATTTATTATATTTATTATATTTATTATATTTATTATATTTATTATATTTATTATATTTATTATATTTATTATATTATATGAAAATATTTTGTGTTCCACCCATGTTTGGGAGAAAAACTGTTTTGCGATATTTAGGTTCAAAATATTCGTAATCCCAAATTTAAAATCCATTTCATTTATTTAGCTTAGATTCCAAAAAAAAATAATTTTTAAAGTTTACTTGGATTTTTAAACAAATATCAACCCCTCGTGAGTTGCCGCACCTGCACGCAGGATAGAGAGTATTTAAAAAAGGGTTGACAAAACAAATGTTACATTTTTGTCCTTTCTAATATGGATATATACTCGAGTGTGTTTGTATGTTTGTTTACCTATGATCAAATACTATTTCACCGTATCCTATCTGGGCACACACATGTTTTTGTGTTTTTCGATTATAATGTTTAATACGCTCAATAAAATTCATTCTTTGATATTTCTATATTAATTATAATGGTCGGTTTCATCCATAGTTGTATCAGTGAATCTATTGTTTGCATAAGCAGTACAGATTTTTTGTTTGTATTGAATAGTGGTAAGATTAAAATATTTGTCTCGGATCTCAAAAATTAATGTTGATTTTCATATGTTTGAAATTCTTAAACGATATAGCTTTTTCTCTCTATCTACAAATGGAACACCATGTCCACAATAAAATGTTTAATTTGTTAACATATTCGAATTATTGATTAAAAGAATATACCTCAAATCCCACTATGGTCAGAAATAGCAAGTAAGAAAATTATAGTCGATCTAGATCGACTATACGATACCCTATACCATATTTAGAGAAACGGCCTTGGGTTCAACTAGTTGGATATAGAAAATAAACATTAACCAAGTTTGAGTGGCATTGTTGCTAATTTTAAAGCCTGCAGATATGAAAAAGTTCATATCGGATGCTCTATTAATTTGGGGACTAGGTAGTCAAAACGAACGATCCTGACAATATTTGGTATAGGCACTTATTATTTGCAAAATCATATACAAACAAAACTTCGTGAAATATTTTTGTTTTTTCATAGATTTAAGGAAGATCGGGAAGCAGCTTTATATGGGGGCTATGACTAAGAATTGGCCTACAAAGTTTATTTTTGAAATATTACTTAATGGGTGTAATAAAAAAACCTAAACCAAATTTGAGCGGAATCCATATGATAATTTGGATATTATGGCAATTTAAGTTGATCTCATAGAGGTCATTTGTAAGGGGACGTATTTCGCCAATTTCATTAGCGGTAAAAGTCTTATATATCAAATTTCATTAAATTATATTCATATTTGCGCCCTTTAGTTTGATTAAAAGGTTTACAAAACAATCTAATGGACACACGGGTGTGGCCAAATTCAGTCCCAATTTCCAACGTGTCTTACCCGTCGGCAAATACCCATCCATTTTTCAAATGAAAGTCTTCGCCATTTATATATGCGTGACTGAATGCCTTAAAAGAGGAACAAAAAGGGGCACTCTTTTATGTACTGTCCCACAGCCTGGTTGCACTAGGGGCAATTATGCCCTACAACGTGACGTCTAGACTCGTTTTGGCTTGTATCCAAGTGCTCAACTTACTAGGCAGATGCAACAAACTGACTTTAGGTTGGATTCCGGAGCACGAGGGACATGGGGGCAACGAAAGGGCTGATTTTCTATGCATTCGAGGGGCCCGTCGTCATTTTTTATTGGTTCGGAACCATTCTGTGGTGTTTCAGTGGGCTACGTCAGCGGAAAACTAAAGGAGTGGAGGGAATCACAACTTGCCGAACACTAGGACAAAAGTCCCGGTCAGTGGCAATGTAGGTGATTTATAACTCTATACTTTCCCTTGACAACAAGGAATTAAGAACCTTGACGAGATTCTTTACTGGACACTGTAAAAGGCCTGTCTTTTACAGACACTTGTAGATTTGGCGAACAGTGGGTAGAAACTGCAGAACACATGAACACATTCTTTGTGAATTTCCAACACTAGGTGGAAAAAGAACCTTGGAGGATACACTGGTATCTAATGCCAAATAGGGTAATTGGCCTTAATTTTTCGGACAACCATGGGCTGCACAAAAGATGAAAATTATCACAGTGCGCAGAGCCTTCTTAATCCAATCTAATCTAATTTACAAGGTTTACATGGATCAGAAAAAGATTCTCAGTCGATCGGTATAATAAAAGATGGGTATAGGTCAAATATTTTTGGTAGTTACAAACATCAGCACAAAACTCAATATACCCTGATCACAAAGTGGTATAGCATATAAAAATATAGCTGGACAAATTTATAAAAAGTTTTGAACTTGAGAGTTGGAAATAAATCGATGTATTTTAGATCCTAGAATATACTATAGTAGCACGGGTAAGGATCTCTTGATGCATAAAGGATGTAGCAGACCAGTACGTCGTTGCATAATTCGTGGTATACTTTTTCTAGCACTTAAAAGTGAAGTAGAAGCGTTCCGTAAGTTGGTTTGCACTAAAATTCTCAAAAGCCAAATATTTTTTTTTTTTAATTTCTATGATTATTTAAAATTTTCTTATTCCAGTTACGGATACTTTTTCTAGCAAGTGTATATGCCAACTAAAAACCAAACGAAAAACCAAATTCTTTAACAGAGTATTGATGCCTAAACATCTACATATACGCGCGGGGGGTAAAAATCGATTTCACAACACAATCACAAAAATAGCGTAAGACGTAAGACAAAATCGGCGTGACTTATTATTGTATGGTGAAAAAATTATGATATGTAATAACCTTTTGTCGCTTTTGCAAAATAAAAAATGGAAAATTATAATTAAAAAATTAAAAATAAAAAATGAAAAATTAAAAATAAAAAATAAAAAATGAAAAATTAAAAATGAAAAATAAAAAATGAGAAATGAAAAATTAAAAATGAAAAATAAAAAATGAAAAAAAAATTAAAAATAAAAATAAAAATGAAAAACGAAAAATGAAAAATGAGAAATGAAAAATAAACATGAACAAAAATGAGAAATAAAAAATGAAAACTGAGAAATTAAAAATAAAAAATTAAAAACGAAAAATAAGAAATGAAAAATAAAAAATGAGAAATGAAAAATAAAAAAAAATTAAAAATTAAAAATAAAAATTAAAAATAAAAAATTAAAAACGAAAAATGAAAAATGTGAAATGAAAAATGAAAAATAAAAATAAAAATTGAAAATAAAAATAAAAAAATTAAAAACGAAAAATTAAAAATAAGAAATGAAAAATGAAAAATAAAAAATGAAAAATAAAAATTAAAATAAAAATTAAGAAATGAAAAATGAAAACTGAAAAATGAAAAATAAAAAAGGAAAAATAAAAAATGAAAAATAAAAATGAGAAATAAACAAGTAAGAGTGTTAAATTCGGCTGTGCCGAATTTTTGATACCCTCCACCTCGGTTTGAGTATTGATAATAAATGTAAACAAAATATTGGAAAAATATGCATGCGTTTCCTATGTGCATGCGTTTCCGGTTATATGACATAACTTCTCGTTTAATTTAGTTTTTGCTAATTAAATAGCTCGCCTTAACCTCCATTGCAAAGGTAATGGTTGTGTAGGGTGGCTATATGCATTAAATCGTGCTAATTGGAGATGGCTGTATAGTTTCTTTTAACTGGCGAAATATTTTTTCAATGCGGCCATATAGGTCGGATGGAGTAACAAAATAATAACCAACTGTTTTATTAAAATATTGCCATATTTGGAAAACATAGAGAATAAATTTATAATAATAAATAATCAAATTAGCGATGCCAAACGCAAAAAACCAAATGTCCCAAACTTTTTAAATAAAATAATTTGTTATCTTTATTTTCTGAAAAACTTCAAATATTCATCAAAAAAAAAAAATTGTGAAAAATAATATATAAATAACATTCTCATCAAATCGCGTTTATTTATGTAACAATTTTTATGTTCGCAATTCTTAAATATCATTTGAGGTTTTCTAAAATTCATTGAATTTAAATACATTTTTTCTGTATTGCGAATTCAACGATCCGACAGAATTTCAACGATCCGACAATCGCAAAATATATCGACAGCTATTGTTGTTTGCACTGAGGATTAAGTGATTCACTAAGTACATACATCTTAACGACAGTCGACAAATCTATTTTTCTATTTACTTAAATTGTAAACGAGTGGCATCTCTGTCAAAATAAGCGAAAAACACAAAGAAGAATAAACGAATTACTTCGTGTTTGACAGGATGATTTTATGTTTATGTTTAATATCTTTATTTTTTTACTAATATTTCTGTTAATTTATTTGAAAATGAAATAATGAATTTATTTATATAAAAAAGTTTTTTAATAACAGCAAAATATTTTCACTATTTTATGATTTTTATTTATGTATGACGACATTTAAACCTAAAAATTTAAGTTTTTATCGATTGAATAAACAACACAAAAATGGTTGTCGTTTAGATAACAACAACAGCTGACTTTAACAATAGCGAATATCGTTTAAAAATTTTACTGATAATTTTGCTTTTCTTTTTTAACGTTTCGACAATCGTTAAAAGAAGTTACTGAAAAGCTATTAATTTCTCCTAAATGCCAATATTTTTTTTTAATGTAAACATTTTTTAAATGTAAACATATTTGGTGTTTTTTTTGGAATTTCAATTTGTGTTTAACGAATAAAATTTATATGTATATTAAAGATGCAATTGATGTCTTCTAAATTTAAAATTATTATTTCCGACGTTTTGATATGATTTTCAGAAATTCAGTTAATATTTTCTAATTTATAATTGGAAATTTTAATTGCAGTTTTTTAGAATTGATATTTTCTGAAATTTGAATGGAAAATTTAAAAAGTGCAATTTTGTATTTATGTGAATAATAATGCTTTAGTAATTATAAACAATTTTTAAAAATTAGATGTAATCGCAACTGTTTTGAAAGCAAAAAACTCATTGATGAACTCGGTAACTCTATTTTATAAAGACAACAAAAAGTTAACATGCCAAACTTATGTTCATATTTGTTAAAGAATAATGAAAAAACATATGAAATAAAAGACCAGCCCGTGTATACTCTTAACATTGTTCTGTATGATATCTATTTGAAAATATTGACATTCATGTTAAAATAGAAATAACTATTGCAAAGCCAATTAGAACAAAAATTGTGGCGCCATCTACTGTGGCATAGTCACGCTGAGCAAAATGAAGTGACACTCTGTTAAAGCAAAAGAAATGTATTTTCCCCACAACAAAATATTGCAGAATTTTATGTAAATAAAATAATATACCGATTTATTTCTAACATGCAGTTATTATGGATATACATATATAGAATATATAGAATATATGTATATTATTTGTATTATTTAATATATGTATGTATATTGTATATGTAAATATTACACACAAAAAATACAACATCAAACGTTATATTTGTGTTTTTCTCTTTAAATAAATTAATACATAAAATTTTTTTTTGCTAAATTTACATTGTTTTTTTTATTAACAACTAGGTATTTTAGCATTATTTGCTTTAGATGCTGGTGAATTTTTACTCCCTTTACATATATTAACTCGTAGTGTCTGCTTGTCGAAAAAATTTTGGATCGATTTTAACCCCTTTCCCGTGACCCAATCGATCTCAAACTTTGCAGGCAGGCTTGTGGCAATGACAGAAATGATCTAGTAAATTTTTTTAGTGATGCCAAAACAATGGAAACTTTTAAATTTTTCTACCAGAGTTGATAAAAAATGTACAAAGGGTTAGTTTTTATTATATTATTACCACAACGACCACAAAAACAACAAGTCCAGCTATGACAACAATATAACATTTAGAATAACAACAAGAACACTATAGAAACATCATATTTTTAATTTTTTTTTTCTTTTTCAGAGATTTCCCTGGACCTGCTCCACCGAATTTAATGATTTTTGAAATAAAAAGCTTCCCATGAATTTGGAGAATCATTCTCATTAAAAATTATCACCTTAGCTATCCTATTGAGGGCGTGACCGTGACAAGAACAACATAGAAAATTATATTTTTTCAAGACTTTTTGGACGATTTTAAATAGCAAACTTTTCAGGATGTTAATGAATCATTTTTTATGTCAGCGAGCACCCTAGCTGCCCGATTGATGCCGCCATCGTGATTTCCACAGACGGACAGACGGACATCGCTATATCAACTCCGGTTGTTATAAGAATCACAAATATATATATTTTATGGGGTCCAAAATTTTTTTTTCTAATATAACAAACGGGAATGACAAACTTATATATGTATACCCTCTGCACACTGGAG